>OX246738.1:59078714-60431214 GCA_945910005.1 Isoperla grammatica
CCGCAGGACTGGACAGCTATGAGTGGACATAAAGCACGACGTTGGAATAAAACGATAGATATTTTGAAAACGTAATGCGAATTTTTTGGAGTTATTGAACCATCCGACCACTGAAAACCTTAACATTGTCATTTTTATTTTAACAGTATTGCCAACTAAAGGCGTAAAAGATTTGTTGATTCGTTTCAGTTATGATTGGCTAGATTTTTAGGTTTAGTTAGGTAAATAAGTTTTGCTAAGGTTAGGTTAAGTTTGGTTAGCTTCATTGTTAGACAATATTAGAAATTAATATTCAGATGTAACGAATTTCGTGCAAATTGCAATTCCTGTTATAGCCAAGTGAACTTGTTTACTGTTTGGGGTTTTAACGAGTGGACACTCTGCAACAAAACTGTTACTATAAGCACGAGTATACAAAACGAAAATTACAAGATGATGAGAGAAGGGTACCGGATGATGATTGTCATAGCTGTCGCAGCTGCCATCAAATACAGATGCTAAGAGGAGGGGAAATCGATATTATTCGATATATGGTGACCTTCATTAGGAATTGAGTAATCATGTAGACTATGTTGTAGATAAGTAACGGGGATGTAACTCTTAGGAGGTCCTTATTAGAATCTCACGCCGCTGGTAGTTCGACAGATTCAGTCATACAGTCACCATTAGATAATCATAAACATGACCACCATTTAGTTAGCGTCCTTAGCACTGGATTCAGCGAAACTAGAGGAAAATTTCTTCAGGTTTTCCCACTACTACTAAAGAGTTTTCCACCTCACAGGGCGTTTTCCCCGACGGTCAGCGTCGTCTGCCCGTTAGCGTCTCTGACGACGGCGCTCGTCTCGAAGCGTCCCGACGCCAGTAGCACCAGCGTCGTCCTGTTGGGCGAGACGGCACACAGGCGGACGTTGGACGCAAAGCTGTTCATCTCGGCTGGGTCAGCGTTCGTTGTGAACAGCTGCGGACACGTGAGGTGCGCAGGCGCGAAGCCCAGACGAGCCAGTAGTTCGTTGATCGCCCGCTGCACGGAGCCACGCACCTGGATTACAGATAATACACTGTTGTAGAGATGCGTCCCTTTTCCTGGTGACCGGGGCCCGCACAAAGAGAGCTCTCGTCCATATCTTTAACAATTTGCACATTCATCAATTTTTTTTGTTTTTTAGTCTCGTCTCATCCAAATTCATGCCGGCCCTATTGATTGTGACTTGAACGCCACCGACGTCATACGATCTAGTTGTCGAGTTCGTTGTTAAATACAAAAAAATAAAATAAAATATAGGTGATGTTATGCTGAAATTGATATCTACGAATAAACTTTGAGTATTTTCTAGTTTTATGCAAATTTACAATACAACAGAACAGAACAAATTCACTTTTATGTTCTTCTACTTAATTTCCATTGAACGCAGGCTGGGAAAGCCTAAAACTCGCGAAAACTCGTTTTCGGTGACTCCATAGTCCCCGACACCCACAACACATCACACCCGGCGAACATTGTGACTTTAAACAAACACAAATACAAGACCGTTTTACATCAATATATTATTCTATTTGATTGCGGGCAAATAAAAATGCTTTTTAAATTAGTTAAGTTAATTTCGACCCCTGCCTACAATTATTTCGTATTTCCACCGCGTATTAAGTGCTGCTCCCTCATCAATCTAAATAAACACTACCTCCTACCACGCATTAGTGCATTAGCACTTATGTGGATTTTCAGCTCTGTATTTCTTACAATAGTGCGCATAGACTATCTGCATTTTGTAATCTCAATATTGTAATTATGTAATAATAAGTTATTTAATTAATATGTATGTCACCCTAGTGACACTGCATACAGCAACATTTTGATTTTGAGCTGACGCGTGAGGTGAGCTTTGCAAAGATTATTCATGGTTTCTCGATCTATGATTCCACATAATTTTTGAACGAATTATTGTTTGTCGGGATACATTACCTCCGAGTTTCTGTATCCGTAGACCCATGGGTTGATAGCACTGCTCCCTCCAATCGGCAGGGCTAGGAAGACAGTTGTCCACCCGTCCAATAGGCGACTACCACTGAACACGTCCACAAGCATGCATGCCTGAAACACACACGTAGACTCTTGTTGCTTCACACACTAGGCTAAGGATTATGGCTGGAAGTTAAACATACGGAAATGCGTGCAGTAAACGTTCACACGACATGACATGGCTAACGACTAGCGCTATGGCTAAGAAAAGTTAACTGACTTTTAACGTCCAGACATATTCTTATCCAGAATCAGGTCCATCCAATCAGAAGCTAGGATGTCTTTTTGAGAAACCCAATGTTATACAAACTACTGATGTCATATAGGCCTAAGCTAAAGTTATTATTAATAATAAGATAGACATTCATAACTCTAGTTCCTGCGTGTGAACCGGAACGACTATTCCTTATCGTTCGTTAGAGATGCAAGTTTTTCGCAATGCGCATTAAACGAAAAGTGTAACAAAACACTCTACAATGCTGGGCCCAGATTCACAAAGGTGCCTAGTGCTAAGACGTCCTAGTTTAGGCAAATCTTAGTGATATAAATCACACATATGTCGTTCTGCAATGTCATACAGATGCAATATAGTAAAATATCAACAATTTAACTAATAATATTTTATTTGTGAATGTGTAGTAATACCAAGATTGATTTATCTTGATTTATCTAGTTAGGATTTGCCTAACTTAGGACAACTTAAGAGTTAGGCATCTTTGTGAATCCAGGCCCTGGTTTCAACATTTCTTTACGTTATGCGTCACTGGGATTCAGATTCAAATCGCGAAATAACACCATAAAATGCTTATAAAACGAATTATGAGTTTATTCGCGATATAACACCATAATTGCCACTTTCTAGCAAAATAACACCATTATTAACAATAATTCGTAATTCTGTATTCCCTTCCGTTCAAATCTTCACAATAATTACGAGATAAAAAGCGATAATAAGCAGTCCGCATCATCACCACTTACTTCTGTGCAGTCTAATCTAATCTTTGACGCCCATCACTATGTATATACATTTAGGGCCATACACATATAATAGTTTAGAAAATGTAACCTTTTTTAGTTTTATCAGGGATTTTATGTAAAAACATGATTTTCGATTTAAAAACAATAACACCACAAAACACCGTAATTCTCAATTTCTCAAACGAAAAGTGAAGAAAAATAAAACCATTTTCTTGCATCTCTACTTATCGTTAGCTAATGTGTGTGAACTCCGCTTTACGCAATCTTGCTAGTCGATACGATGAGGGGAGATGGATGACTGCGTAACTGTGCAAGATGCAACTGCGAGACTGTACCCAAACGACGCGTATTGCAAAAAAAAAACAACAAGCATTATGCGTGAACACACGCAGCTACTTGTAGCCTTACCTAAGCCGGCGTGAATGGCGCGTAGGTTAAAATACTACAATCTTTATACTCAACACCCAATGGCTTATTTATGGATTTTTATTAAAATTGTGCTATATTTAAAACAGAATTTTTTAAATTTAAATAATTTGATTCTGTGTTCAAGTCATATTTAAAAGCCAACTGAGTAAGTATAAGATCAAGTGGACTATACAGTCCATCACCTATTCCCAAATCAACGGCAAAATCCGAGCAAGAACGGCGTACTTGAAAAAGCAGCCCCTTTCATCGCTTCTCAGACCAGAGATTAATAATTAGGGAGATTCTCGATGCCGGTAGTTGTTGAAAATATGTATGTATTTTGTCTGCGATTAAGTTAAACTTGACTTATCGGGACTAGTTATTATGCTTAACTTAAGCAAGTTAACCAGCTTAATTAGTCATCAAATGAATTTGCTCTTCTTCTGAAATGTAATTGAGTTTACACAACAACAAGATTGGTAAAATACGTTAGACTTTGGGGTGAAACATAGTGATGAACAGGAACTAGGCGTGGCTCCAATTCGCGAGTATGACGTTAAACTACTCGAAATGCTAAACTCTACAATCTATACCACGAGTTAGTGGCTGCACTAGATCACAAAACATTAACAAACCTTTAGTAAGGAGGTAATACAAACATACAGCAACGATGCACGTGGTATGATTTAATTAAGTCAGCGAAGCTAGTCATTCCATTCTATTTGTATGGCAGCACGAGTTTTGCTCGCTTGCACTCACTTGGAAAGACACCCACAACGCCAGGAAGAGACCGACAGTGATGGCCAACGTCTGGCCGTACCGACATTGCCCGCCTTGCTGGTTCTGTCTCTCAACATGGTGTCTGCTTGTAACTAGACCATGTCAGCTTGTAACTAGACCATGTCAGCTTGTACTCACTTGGAAAGACACCCACAACGCCAGGAAGAGACCGACAGTGATGGCCAACGTCTGGCCGTACCGACATTTCCCGCCTTGCTGGTTCTGTCTCTCAACATGGTGTCTGCTTGTAACTAGACCATGTCAGCTTGTACTCACTTGGAAAGGCACCCACAACGCCAGGAAGAGACCGACAGTGATGGCCAACGTCTGGCCGTACCGACATTGCCCGCCTTGCTGGTTCTGTCTCTCAACATGGTGTCTGCTTGTAACTAGACCATGTCAGCTTGTACTCACTTGGAAAGACACCCACAACGCCAGGAAGAGACCGACAGTGATGGCCAACGTCTGGCCGTACCGACATTGCCCGCCTTGCTGGTTCTGTCTCTCAACATGGTGTCTGCTTGTAACTAGACCATGTCAGCTTGTACTCACAAGGAAAGGCACCCACAACGCCAGGAAGAGACCGACAGTGATGGCCAACGTCTGGCCGTACCGACATTGCCCGCCTTGCTGGTTCTGTCTCTCAACATGGTGTCTGCTTGTAACTAGACCATGTCAGCTTGTACTCACTTGGAAAGGCACCCACAACGCCAGGAAGAGACCGACAGTGATGGCCAACGTCTGGCCGTACCGACATTGCCCGCCTTGCTGGTTCTGTCTCTCAACATGGTGTCTGCTTGTAACTAGACCATGTCAGCTTGTACTCACTTGGAAAGGCACCCACAACGCCAGGAAGAGACCGACAGTGATGGCCAACGTCTGGCCGTACCGACATTGCCCGCCCTGCTGGTTCTGTCTCTCAACATGGTGTCTGCTTGTAACTAGACCATGTCTGCTTGTAACTAGACCATGTCAGCTTGTACTCACTTGGAAAGGCACCCACAACGCCAGGAAGAGACCGACAGTGATGGCCAACGTCTGGCCGTACCGACATTGCCCGCCCTGCTGGTTCTGTCTCTCAACATGGTGTCTGCTTGTAACTAGACTATGTCAGCTTGTACTCACTTGGAAAGGCACCCACAACGCCAGGAAGAGACCGACAGTGATGGCCAACGTCTGGCCGTACCGACATTGCCCGCCTTGCTGGTTCTGTCTCTCAACATGGTGTCTGCTTGTAACTAGACCATGTCAGCTTGTACTCACTTGGAAAGGCACCCACAACGCCAGGAAGAGACCGACAGTGATGGCCAACGTCTGGCCGTACCGACATTGCCCGCCTTGCTGGTTCTGTCTGAGAGATAGTTCGACTGTGTAGATAGCCCGTGCATGGTATCTGCAACCACACAACAGGCATAATCTTATGAGACTTGACCTTTTCTTTACATCATGCATTGGCGCCGAGTTTTGATTTTCCTTGGGGGGGCTCAACCTACGATCAACAGGATCGGCGTGGAAAGTCTGGGGTCTGGGGCGAAGCCCCAGCCGCCGGAGGCAAATTTGTTTGGGGTACTATTGCCATCGAGATGGCCTTAGAAGCGATCTGAGGTATTATTTTGAAAGGGAAGATTAAAATACCTAGTATTAAGATATTTTTTCTCGTATTGCAACCTCTCATCATTGCATCAACTTTGTTTTGTAAAATTAATTTTGTTATTGTCTATTACAAACACTTTCTGGCTAGGAATATGTGTAAAATTACGTATTACCTATTAACGTTACGAGATCCTATAAATCCGTGGTCTGGCTAAACGAACGGTTTTGCAACTCACGCATTGATAGGGTGATTTTACAAAGAAGGGGTTGGACTTTTCAAGAAGTACAAGTTTCTTCACCCTAGTTGACATTGAACATTCTAGCTGTCAGGTGAAATCCTATAATTATATTATATGCTGCTTTATAAGTGTACTGCTTTATATTGACAGCGTTACTCCGAAAATATCGTTAGAAAACTAATTTTTGCCACCGGGGGCCGAGCGAGATGGACTGTCGAGTTACAATTTGTCGATGTGCATTAATTCGAAAGACTCTTTAGCAAAAAAACAAAACTGGTAATCGTTTGAAGAAGCAACTCCTGTTAGCTCCTCAGGGGGGGGGGGCTGCGTCCCCCCCCCCCCCCCTGCGTTACAGCTGGGGGGGTTCGAGCCCCGTCGCCCCCCCGTACTCGGCGCCAATGACATCATGATCTGTGTTTGAAGACCTTGGGTATAGACAGAACGATTTATATTATAATTTTTCAGTATACTATCCCATTCATGTTTGATTAGATATCTTGATTACTAAGGACCGGTATTTTATGCATTTGCATGTTTTTATGACGCTATGCAACTGCGTAAAATTGTATACCTTTGGATTCATGATTTTGTGATACTAAAGATGCAAGCTTGCGAGGTAATATTTAGCTATATTTGGTATGTTAGAGAATATTTAGAGGTTCTGGAGAATATTTGGGAATATTTCGCCTATTTGCAAAAAAATATACATAGAATATTGCTGAAAAATCACATTTCTGCTCGTTTTCCCATCTTTCCGTTTTGCAGTGATGAATAATATTTTGAACAAGAATGTGTGATTTTATATTTCTTGTGGTCACATTCGGCTACACCTCTGTCAATGACACTGAGGAATTTTTGTTTCACTACAAATGGTTTCCAAGGGTTTGTTTAAAAATTTGATCGTGTTTCTTTGGATAGAAACAAATATGGCCGATGTCTTTCAACTGTACCAACTTCTAAACAATGAATTCTAGGCGTGAATGTCAGCCATTGCTTCCATTTCCCGAATGTCAAGTTTGATAAACGACTCCAAGCACGACAATATAGTGATGTAATTTGAATTAATTCCACAACACTTTGCGCGTGTCAAGAAGATTGATTCGATGCACTCACTGCCGTCGTGGTGTATTCAACAGAAGCCTGATTGTTCCCAGTAGGAATAGAAGCAACGATAGTAGCCACTACTTGACCCACTTGTAAATAGTTTAATACAACATTAACACAGGTTTCCCAACTTTGGAACAATAACATGATACTTAATAATATTACAGTACAATGAAGCAATAATCTAGCGAGGAAGAGTTGATTCAATATTTCCATGACACCGAACACTTTATTAAAGTAAAACTGGGGCAATACATACTAATTTAAACTTACCACAATATAATGTAAGTAACCTTCACTAACTTGAATTACCAAACTTCGAACATCATAGTGTAGCATTAAATTGCAAAGCAAATAGTCACAATATTTTGTAGTATAAATAACGACAAGCAATTACCACAATGTAGAACAAAGCACTTAAACTAAACACCACGTTACTTATTTTGTAACGATTTTATTTAATTACCTTAGAAACATAAGAAATGTAGATACATATTATTCTTTAGTGTATCCAGGAGACATAAGACCAGGGGGCAGCAACATGTTAACTAAATATAGCTCCTACTATTTATAACGATAACATCACTCAGGTCCCTTTCGAGATTCAAGTTCGAAGTCAAAAGTTTGTTAAGAATATGTGATTACCGGTGTTTAAGAGAAATATTATAAGGTGTGGCATCGTTCCTCCCAAAATTTATAAACAAGGCCAATCACATTAATTTCATACATTTCTATTTCCTTCTTTTCATGTTCCATTGTAATTAATATCTAATGTTCTGTTGTCATGCTTGGATTTTATTATTTAGAGTATTTTCATTTTTTCAGTCCACACACGAGGTTCGGCCATATGTGGGCTTCTTTTCACTAATATTATTAATTTCTATGTATCATTTTTATGTATTGTCTTTGAAAAGAAAAGAATACAATAAATTGAAATTGAAATGAAATTAAAAACAACCTAAACACCAATAAATAATTTGTATCTATTATTTTATTTTCTGTCCCAATGTTCCGTAGCTTAGTATAAATTATTTTATATCACACTTGTGGGGTTCGTCCCTGTTATTGATGAATAAATAATACTAATAACAATAATATCAATATATGTAGTTACTACATGGGATGTTTTGCCATGAATATCGTGACGAAGCAGACTTCAACTCATGCCTCAATGCCACGTTTTGAGAGATATAGTATCTACTTCCGTTCTCAGCCCCTCATCACGTCGCTGTCTCTCGCAAACTGCCTTGGGAGTCGTCATCACTTATTGTAGGCCTACGTACTTTATCTTTTAGCAGAAAAAGTTTAATTCTACTATGCGTCATAGGTCCAAGATTTCATATACTTTTTTACTTTCATTACATTTACTCGAAAACATTTTTAACGGTAAACCAATCAAACGTTTATTTTCAAAAAATAATTGTGAACGTTTCGACGACGTGTAGACTCGTCTTTTTCAAGATGTGCAAACATTTATTTTTTCAATTTATTTTTTGAAAATAAACGTTGGATTGGTTTACCGTTAAAAATGTTTTCGTACTATGCATTTTGCAACCAAAAAAATTTAAGAAATCATATATATATATATTTGTAAAATTAAAAATATATCGGGTAATGACGCCACGTCGGTCACACTCACCTAAAACCATGTTTACGCGTTCCGAAACCGCTCTGGGTCCCCTCGTCAGAACGACTGAACGAAGAAGCTCCACATCCCCAACCCGGGCCACGAAAGCCTCCGTATTTTAATATATATATATATATATATATATATATATATATATATTGTGAAGTATCGGGTTTTTTATTTCAGATTACAATAGATTTGCATATAGGCACCGAGATTGGCCACTGATGGCGCTAGTGAAAACGAATGAAGCGCTCCAAGTGGCAAAGTCGCGCAACAACCTGCTGAAGCAGCGTCGTTCTTCCTACGTCAATAAAGGGAAATTGTGAAAATTGTTTAATTAAATATGGGTTTTAAAATTTTCGCGCAGATTATGAATCCCATCAGTAAATCTTAAAAAGGCAAGCCACCATTTTAATCAGGACACGTTTTAGACGTAAAAACAACAAATAACACAACAAACACAAACAAAACAAGACAATAAAAGCCAAAACAAAAACACAAAACAAAACAACAATACAAAATAAATACACATCATCAATAAAAACGAAACAAACGCCAAACAAAAAACAAGATATATCACAATAATATCCAGCACTATTTTCAACCGCGGAATGAAATCTTCAGCAGTTTGTTGCTAAATTTGGCCACGTACAGCGCTGTATGTACTAACACACGGTGCCTATAGCTCACACACACGGCTCCAACATCAAGCCCCGTCACTAACCAAACAAAAACCTTCCATATTTTCAACATTTGAAATCACTTGTTGCCCCCACCGCCAACGCGATGTGACATGTCCCCCTCCCGGACAAGAATCGTCCTCGATTTGATGTAAAATTCGCCATTTTCAGCAACAAATACATTTACAAACAGTTAGTGACTGAAATTGTTGTAGATAATCACAACGGTGCCTACAATGTTAATATCGGAATATCTTGTACCAAAAGTATTTTCTTCTCCTCGTTTTCCCAATCCTTCGTCGCAAGCAGCCACTTCTCCTTCACCCTCCCCACGGGGCAAGGGGCTCCCCACGTCCGTCGGTTCTTCCGTAGAAACTTCTGATTTCGTTTCTTCTACATCAGCTTATTCTTCTTTCGCTTCTTCAGCCTCACAATAGTTCATAAATCCCTCACAACCTCAACACGTTGCCCCAAAGCAATATCTAACCATGACGACTAAGTCAACACGAACACTCTACACACTCCGAAAACAACGGCACACGACCACTAAATCGAGACGAAGAATGAGAACAAATCGACCAATAATCCAAATGCTAATCCTGCCAAGGAAGAAGCCAGGCCTGGGGGTCAAACCACGGTTTGAGCCGAGAAACATGAACTGTATCAATTATCCACTTATTATTTAACTTCATTTTAACGTTATAGTTAAGGTCCGATAATTTTTCTGTAATTTTAAATGGGCTCATCCAGCGATGCATGAACTTCTCAATTTTACCCACTTTGTACAACAACACGGCAAGCACAATCAAACCTTTCTGACATAACAAAGAAGTAACAGGCTCGAAAATGCTAGCACCTGGCAAACCAGCGTCGGTAACAGCAAACTCTACTATGCCTGTCTGACCTGGGCTGATAGTGATCTCCTTAGACACAACCACTTTCAATGGTTCGATCTCCACAACATCAACATGTGCCATAAATTCACACAATTCCTCGTCCAACAGCTTTGTAACACTGATGGGTTCATCCCCTCCAAACGACACCTGCACACACTCTCCGCTCACGTGCAATAAAATACGCTCCGACTGATAATCAATAATAACATTAAACAGGTGGCAAAAATCGTTGCCCAACAAACAATCTACCGACAAACCGTCAACTACAACAAATGACATAGGCAGGGTCCTACCCCCCATAGTAATGTTGACATCACCGACGCGACCCACTACTCGTAACGACGAGTTATCTGCTGTCCGCAGCACTAAGCCCTCCACCGGCTGAATTAGTAGGTCTCGAACATAGTCGCTATTATACATGACACACCTGCCCTGGTATCTCCATCCAGTCCCACAGGGACACGCAAAGCCCCAAATGTAGGAATGACCACGACATCCACACGAGTACCTGACTCGACGCACTGCACTCCCGTCAACACGTCACTCTCCGTCTCCCCAGACACTTTTCGTGAAGTATCCAGACCATCCACGCTCAGCGACAGAGGTACTTCAGTCCCTGACGACCCCTTGGTAATTGAAGTATACAACTGCGGAAATTCCCGCAAATAACGACGACGATGTACCATGCGCGCACGCCGAACACGACAACGATACTGGATGTGTCCTAATCGACCACAGATCCAACATGTAGGATTATGTGACCAGTGGCGTTGACCTGTGTCCAGATCACCACTATCACCCACCAGGAACGACACCCTTTCTGATGGGATTAGGCGTTTTCCCGACGCAGTTGACGAGGCCTCAGCTGTACAAGCAGCCTCCAGCTCAGCACACACCTGCTGCTGCGCCTTCTTCCGTGCCGCACAATAGCGCTCCATATGGCCTGGGCGCCGACAAAAATAACAGACTGAGGTACCATTCACCCCCCGTAAGTTAGGACGCGTAGCTGAAACTGGGGCCCCCATTCGTCCCTCTTGTCCAAGAGCCGCAGACTGTAACCCCTGCACCTGCTCCTTTAACGCCCCTATCTCCTTCGCCATCCCCTTGATCAGAGTGACCAAGTCATCCTCACGCACCGCGACACTCGACGACGACGAAGCCCTCGTCCGTCCGTGACCTGTCCAGGCCTGTCTTGGGCGGAATGCATTATGCTGCCCTGGTCCGGCAGAAGCCACCGATACGGGAGCAATCACAGCCTGAGTTATCTGAGCATCCTCCACGGCCGAATCCAACTCCTCCTGTTCCTGAAGCTCGATATCCTCTAACTCTGTGAGACGATCTAACAACTCATCGACAGTTGGAAACGACACTCCTACCAGCCCGCGAGCCATACCGGCCCTTAGACCCCCTTTTACCCAATCCACTCGATCCGCGTTGGACATGCGGGCATTAACGCGGTCGCATAGGGCCACCTTCGCAAAAACATAGGTCGAGACAGCCTCCCCGACTCGTTGTTTACGAACAGCAAGTTTCTGCATCCACTGATGTCGAGACTGCGACCGAGAACCCCAGGTTTTGATGAATAAACCCCGTAAGGAATTCCAAAGAAGGGGCTCCGATACAGGAGGATCGCCAGTCGTCGTCTCCAAACGTCGTCGTTCAAGGGCGTTAAACCAATCAAGCTGAGAACCCCTCAAAAAGCAAGAAAAACCCAACACTTTCCTCACGTCCGTCCAACCATTGGCTCCAGCTCCACGCTCGTAACGTAACACCCAGTCCTCTGCCCGCTCAACCTGCGAGTTAAAAATCGTAAGCTGAACCGCCATTGTCATCTCAGTCTGATCTCCGGTCTGATTTCCTGTCTGGACCCGTATTCTGTAACTTTTTTTCGTAGGTCCTGATATGGTTTCTGCCTGAATTCGACGTTGATCGGATAATTGCGATTTTGTAACTTTTTTGGTGCCCGTTTCCGCCTGAATCCATTTCCGTGGTCCTGATATGGTTTCAGTAGCTTTTTTACTGGTGAAACGAAATCAGCCGTAATATTAAGCATGGATAATAACTGTTTACGCGTGATATTGTACTGCAAACTGCATTTAATAATTATGTTCCATTATAATGAATGAAAAACACCAATAAACAACGTCTTTACTTTTCATTTGAGGCAGTCTTTATTATTCGAAAATCTCAGCCGGCGCCGCGGTCTAGTGACGCCCGCCATTAGAGAAATATTACGTAAACAACTCTAGCCTAGGCCTATTGTATCACTAGGACTGCCGTATTACTAGGCCGATACATATAAATTCAGTGTTAAGACATAATTAGATATTGGCGTAGGCCTAGGCATTACCTTGTAGGCTTCCTAGAACATAGAGACATTCCTAGAATAGAGAATAATGGTATTTTAGGTTGCTTCTTGGGTTGTAAAATACGCGTTCATGTAACTGTGTAGGGTTATGTTTGTTTTGATTTGAGCCGTGTTGCAGTTTGGTGGCAGTGATCACGGCCCTCTAAATCATGATATTGTCTGTTTCTGATTGGCTTAAAGCCTCGGTGGCTCAGTCGCCTTGTGATGTCCTCCCAAAGCGTACATACACATTTCAGGCGCTGTTATAGAATCGCTATTTTGTTCATCTTTGGCGACGGCTGAAACGGGCAAATAATTTCTGCCTGCATTCGTTTCGGCTGCTTTCATTTCAGGCAGAAATGGGAAAGTTACCGAATAGGGGTCCTGGTCTCCGGTCTCTCCGTCTGGGGTTGCTACTGGCCTAGGACGACACGGTTCAGGTAGAATATCGTCTGTGAGTTTACTTACAGTCTTAATTGGCGTTGTAATCTGCTTCGTGTACCCGGCGCCTCCACCATGTGAAGTATCGGGTTTTTTATTTCAGATTACAATAGATTTGCATATAGCTCACACACACGGCTCCAACATCAAGCCCCGTCACTAACCAAACAAAAACCTTCCATATTTTCAACATTTGAAATCACTTGTTGCCCCCACCGCCAACGCGATGTGACAATATATACTCAAAAATTAAAAATATGACGGGTTATTACGCCACGTGTGTCACACTCACCTAAAACATTCCAGTCGTTCTGACGAGGGGACCCAGAGCGGTCTCGAAACGCGTAAACATGGTTTTAGGTGAGTGTGACCGACGTGGCGTAATAACCCGACATATTTTTAATTTTACAAACATATATATATATATAAGTTTGTCTCGACTAGGGATCAAAACCAGATGATCCGGCTCTCCGTACCGGTTCATACAAAGCTGCATCCACAGAGTAATCACGATAGTGTGATGATAAAGCTTCTTCACCCACCTGGCTACGATATAGATGTAGCAGTAGCAGGCCAAGAGGACGAGAGCAGCTGGGCCGTAGACCGCACAGAAGAGGAAGAGTAAGACAGGCCGACCAACCAGAGAGGACCAGGCACACTCGGGGCCGGCGCTGGTGAAGCTCAGACTGTAACAAATCATTGACATTCTTTCGTAAGCAGTTCGTGAAGAATCGTATACGTCGTACTTAAGAAACAAGTAAATCTTTGCTTAAAATAATGAATAAAATGGGTCAACTTACGGGACAAAACAGTGTAAAATGAGAAATTTTCGGGATAACAGGTCATAATATTGAAAAATGACCCTATTCACGATTTTCCGGGACGAATGTATACAACATCAAATAAGGAAGCAACGCGAATGAAGCAGCTTGAAATGAAGTGTTACCAACTTACCGCGCATAGAATGTTAACATTTTTGTATGTGATAGACAATGACAAACTATAAGAGGTAATTGGAATGAAAAAGGAAGTTACAGAAAATTGTATTGAAGATGAAGGATTATTTAGATGGATTAGATTTAGATACCATTGAGAAGAAAGAAAAGAAAAAGTATCACTGGAAGACCAATATTGAAATACGTTGATTGATACACTACGTGGTATGAGTTTTATTGGAAATAGATATTTAGAAGAGCTAACGGAAAATCGGAAAGAAATGAGGTCTGAAAAAAAATAGATTGCAAGCATGGTGAGTAGTAATCTGTAGAATACGAATACGTATGGTGATGATATAGAATGCGGGAGACTGTTTTGTGGAGTCTAACCATATACATACATAGACGTAATTACACCTTCAAGCGGAATTTGCTATGTACTTCGTTTTTAATCAAGGCCTCACTGATAACTCGATCTCGAGTCATTACTTTGACCGAATCAAATGTGTATATTTGTTATTATTTTATTCACTTTTGATTTCAAATTATATAAACCGTAAAACAAAACATCATTAATATAGATTTAGGCGCATACATTATGACGGCCCCCTAAATATTTAGCATGGAATTAACTTATTTTCTTAACAACCAATTAGATCTTTTGTTTCCATGGAGGAAATAAGTTAAGGCCGATCCACAATTGAAATAAGGGTTGAAATAAGAATCCGTGAAATAGTGAAATAACAACAAACTGGTTCACAACAGACCCGTAGTACCTTATTTCAACATAGGAGAGCGTTTCAATCGAGCACTTTTCGACCGGATCTGACGCCATAGTCACGGCCTACTCCAAACCTATAGCAGGCCGTGGCCAAATGGGGCTTTGCACTGCGACTTTTTTCCACTCGCAGCGCCAGCACCGACAAACAACGAGCTGTCAAAATAATAAAATTGCAACATTATGAAGAAAACGAGGTATGGCAATAGTAACTGCTCACCAGTTAAAACGACTAATGATGGGCAACCAGGTTGTGAACGTTTTGTATGTTTCTTGTTTGTTTTGAAGATTTGTTTTCAAAATCAGGATATTTTATTGTTTGACAGCTTGATGTTTGCCGATCGATTCATTAAATTTGTTTCATTGTTGTAAAACAAGCTTGCAAGAAGCCTACCTAACGTGGACGACGACGACGACAATAACAACAACAACAACGACGATAATATCCGGTTCGACTGGAGTAGGCCTTCTCTTCTCGAGCTCTGATTGGTTCGTCATAAGAAGTTGAAATAAGAAATGGAATTGAATAATTTCTTATGACTATTTCAATCCACTGTGACACTTGTGAACCATAGCATTGTTATTGCATGTTCCATTTCGCTTATTGCTATTTCACTATTTCAACTCTTATTTCAATTGTGAATCCGCCTTTAGCCACGAACTAAATATTGAGCGAGCTGTCATAATACCGAGGCTTAAATAAAGGTGGATTCACAATTGAAATAAGAGTTGCAATAGTGAAGTAGCAATAAGGTTTAAGCGAAATGGAACATGCAATAACAATGCTATGGTTCACAACTGTCACAGTGGATTGAAATAGTCATAAGAAATGATTCAATTCCATTTCTTATTTGAAATTCTTATGACGAACCAATCAGAGCTCGAGAAGAGAAGGCCCACTCCAGTTGAACCGGATATGGTCGTTGTTGTTGTTGCTGTTGTTGTTGTTGTTGTTAATGTCGTCGTCGTAGGCTTCTTGCAAGCTTGCTTTACAACAATGAAACAAATGAAATGAATCGATTGACAAACATCAAGCTGTCAAACAATAAAATATTCTGATTTTGAAAACATATCTTCAAAACAAACAAGAGACATACAAAACTTTCACAACTTGGTTGCCCATCATTAATCGTTTAACTGGTGAGCAGTTACTATCGCCATACCTCGTTTTCTTCATAATGTTGCAATTTTATTATGTTGACAGCTCGTTTTGTCAATCAGTTCGAGGGCCGGGTCGGTGCTGGCGCTGCGCCTGCTATAGGTTTGGAGTAGGCCGTGACTATGGCGTCAGATCCGGTCGAGAAGTGCTCGATTGTAACGCTCTTCTATGTTGAAATAAGGTACTACGGGTCTGTTGTGAACCAGTTCGTTGTTATTTCACTATTTCACGGATTCTTATTTCAACCATTATTTCAATTGTGGATCGGCCTTAATATAACACAATATTATTGTTAATAATTGTTTGTATCTATTACCTTAGTTACTTTGAATATTATTTAATATACTTGAGCCAGCTTGAGCCAAGACTACGATACAGATGCTTTCGTCTCAGGCGAGATACTCGTAACCAACCAGCGAACCGCTCGAGATCAACCCCGCGCAAATAGCGATCGCTGATTGGTTACGAACCCCTCGTCTGTGACGAAAGCATCCGTTAGATAGTCTTGAGACAACTATACAATGGATATTAAAAAATCAACCCTTTTTATTATTATAAAATAAATGAAATTAGTTTGAATATCAGATACAAGAATAAAATAACTTGCAGCAAAAAGAATCCTCTTACCTGTAGATGAGTGGCGTGAACCCTACGAGGGTTGAGTAGACCCAGAACGCGGCGATGTAGCGTTCCACCGACGTATGCGTTATGAGATTGTTGTATCGCAAAGGCTGAGCCAGCGACGTGAAGCGATCCACAGCAATGGCGGCCATTATGAGCACCGAGGCGCTGCACAGGGACACGGCGACACAATACGGTACTAGACACAAGCTCACGTTCACTTTGGACGCACTGAAACGTTCGTGTCCGGCCGCCATTGCGGACGTTAGTTCTAAATACAGACCTACTGGTAAGAACAACCCCACGCCGAAGTCGGAGGCGGCTAGAGAAGCGAGAAGATAGTTGCTCGGAGTGCGTAACCGCTTGAAACGGTAAACCGCCGTGAGTATCAAAGAGTTCCCGCATATTATCATCGGCGAGAGTACGAACACGATGACGATTGCGAGTGCTACCGCCAGGGGCGCCGTGTCGATGCGCGACGAGATGCGCGTGATGTTCTCAAGATGGCGGACGTGGCCTGGAGAGTGTTGGACCACGGGATGGTCGACGAAGCTCTTGTCCAGACTCACCGATGAGGATATGCCGCTGTAGTTGCCGTCTTCAGTTTGAAGCGGGGAGAATGTTGTCATTGTCATTCAGCTGTTGTTTGATTGCGCTGGCCAGTCTCGAAAAGACGCTATCTTCATTGTTATCTCGTGATTCCCAAAGACACTCCAGAAATGAAGTTGTAAGATTTCTACACTATCACCGGTTTACACAGTGTTAATTCATAAGGATTGACTTTATTTTATTTCAAAATAACGTACTTGTAAATTTGAAATGCTACTGGCACCCGCGGGAGCTATACAGATAGGAATGAAATAGTCTTGTTGCATAGTTTCTGATAAAAATACGAATGGAAGTGTATTTATTGGCACAGTCTTCTGTAAGCTCTACTGGAAGCACAGTTCTCAGTTTGGTTCACTACAATAGTTGGCCGTTGCTCCTATCTGGAAGAAACAAAACATTTCGTGTTAATAGATAGAACGCAATGTGTGAAACAGTTCACATTGTTTCTGCATGTTATTATTATTATTATTATTATTATTATTATTATTATTATTATTATTATTATTATTATTATTATTATTATAATTATAATAATAATTATTATTTTTTTATTATTATTATTATTATTATTATTATTATTATTATTATTATTATTATTATTAGTATTATTAAGCCTATTATTTATTTATCCTAGCACAGTTTATCCAAACTAGAAATACATAGGATATAATAAAAAAACATACAAATATTATCACAAAATAAATAGAAACATAGAATTATACATAACAAAGAAACTTCACACTACAATGAACGACACTTTTTCTTAAAAGTAAAACTTGAGTCATTAAAAACATCTATACCATCTCGTTAGGACAGTAGTATAATAGGTTATTAAAATTGGTTCGCACTCGTGGTAGATATGAGTATTTATAAATTTCAACTCTGGCCTTTGGCGGATAAAACAAACAGGTACTTCTTGTTCTACGAATAGGCACTTTAAAATGAATTAATCTTAAAAGCTCAGAACAATCCATACCATTGTTATTACATATTCTGAAGCTCACGCCCAATTACCTTTAATATGTAAAACATACAATGTTCAGTCTACTTATATTCAAACCTCAACTCAATCATAGCCGACGCAAATGCGGTACTGGAGAGTACGATTAATTTGTGGTCCGTATATAAACAAGAGAACAATGGGTAGTGCGCTGAATAGACCCAAACAAGCTTGTATTTAAAATTGTATTGACAGATAAATGGCATGCGATTCTGTTCATGTGAATTTATTTTAGACTCCCAACAGCGTATATTTCATTATTATTCAATTCCTTTTATAAACGAATTTTAAAATGACAATAAAGATTATAAAACATTTCATAGCAAATGACAGCCATTACTAAAAGGAAAGTTTAAGTATAACCAACAATATTTTAAAATGAAAGCCAAATAATTTTAAATATTTTAATAATATAATTGCGATATGAGTTATGATTCTAACGATAACCTTAGCTAAGCTTAGCGGTAATGTGTGAAGCTCTATTTCGTGACGTCACTGGATAGAAACCTGGTAATCCTGCTTGAAGGTTTACGGCAGTCATCAGTCGTGAGCTGGCAATAACCCCTAGTTAGACCCTCGGGGCGGGTATTATAATGTCGGTGTTACAATATCCAGGTTATTCTTACTCTTCGAATGAATTATTACCATACCCAGCAGCTAAATGTAAAGGTAATTTGTATAAATACACATTTGGTGTTGTTTCTATTAAAATGCTGCTGCTACCAGGTGACGGAAACAGGTCACGTATTCATAGGTTGCACGTACGTCACATCTTTGCGCATGGCAGCCACATTTGCGGTCAAACTTTGATGTTGCCATGGAGAAACAATTGAAACCTGTTGTGGTAGAACACAGAAAATGTTTAGTTCTTTAAAATTCAGCCTGTTTTTCAGATAAAATTGGTATGTGGGGTAATTGTTTCTTTATATATATTACTAATGTTTACTTTTTACATTATAAATGAGGCTAAATTATTATATTTGAATAGTATTTGCCAATGATCTAGGATTTGTCCTCATCAATTGTGTCGCAATCATGGCCGCTGTGACGTCACGTGGGAACTATGAATACTGTGTTGAATATTATCATATTTCTAGGTCCGAAATACGACTGATTATTGGATGTCAAGTTGTGGTTAAGGCATTTTCAAATGGTCTTCACCGAGTGCACACTGGTGAGTCTATTGTATTGTTAGTAATTGTTGTTCTAATTGCTAAAGACGCACTCAATGTGGTCTAGTACTAGTGCAGCCATTGGAAAATGCCATAAGTGATGCAAATCAAAGTGCAACGACTATGGTATAGTCATCGTACAACATCTTCGGTAATGCTTCCGTCACGGGTGGGTGAGCGGCAGCCAACCAGCGACTGTGGCTAATTCAAATACCTGCTCGGGTTGGCCGAGCACGTCATTGATTGATGACGAAGTTATTGTAAGACGACTTTAGTATTTTGTTCTCCCACCAGTAACCGTTATAATGATAGTTTCACACGTCTTGTCATCGGACATCCACTGTATAGCTGGTTCTACCACCATTCATCCTAACACACAGTTTTACTATTATCACCCCCGCCCTCGGGCTTACGCGTTTTTATCCTGTATTCCTTCAACTACAAGATATTAAAAATGATTCCAACAAATGTATGTATAAAAGCAATATAGTTCGTTATAAAATTAAAGTTATGTAATTGATGTTTATAAGTTCTCATAGTGTGCTTATTCTCGTGCTAGAGTATTATAGGTTATAGACTTTTATTTTATATTATGTAACTCAAGTATAAAACACCATTTTTATTCTCACAGACAGACTACGTAACATCAGCTGTTGAGAATCCGATATCCTCCGGCGGCCTCTACCCCCCCCCCCCCCCCCCCCCCCCCCACCGCCTCTTTTCCTCTCTCATACCGTCGCTTTGACTTCATACGAATGCTAAAATTTTAATTTTATCTCCATTTGCGCCAAGGGTATGAATTCCAACTTGATTTAAAGCTTTCAAAGATCAGAACCGAGTGTAGGTCTAAATGATATTACGAACCGAACGCGTGCTAAAGTACTTCAATTAGTTCAACACGGGGGAATGCAGAGTGACATTACAATTCGTATTCTCCACTTTGTTCAGCGTCCCTTTTATGTGATTGCCAAGCGTTGCCGCGAGCGCTAGTGTCGCCCGACGATACGTTCGCTTTGATACTGCAAGGAAGTTTGGTACTCAGAAGTCAGTACTACTGCACACATAGCCACAATTTTAAAACCAACTATTTTCGTTTTTTTGTTGTTGCAATGTTCAGAATGTTACATACTATTGCAAAAGTAATTAGTTATTGTTGCCAAATGTGTTTTTCGTGTGAGTTAAAACTATGTTTAGAGTATTTTAATTGTTGGATATAGTTTGTTTGTTGGGAACTAATTCATTCATTTTTTATTAAACACAAACAGTACACGAAAAAAGGCAGAGCAGAGTTTTTAGGATTTTTGTAAGAACGCGAACTAAAATGAAACTCCAGAAGTATGAGACTAAATTATATACAAACACGTGGGTGGTATGTAGGGCTGTTAAAAGTGATTGAATAATCTCTTACATTATATATACAAAATACCTTGATAAAATGGTAGCCCAAAGTTCCATAGTTTCGACTTTGTGTGCTGTAAAAGAACAAAACTTTCAATTGAACGTCATTGTTTCTCTGTCTGTGATAATCTAGCTGTAATTTGAATTGTGATATTATTATGATACTCCCACTCAGGGCTCAAAACTAACGGCAGTCCGGCAGCCCGAGGCTACCCAAAACACACTCGGGTCACTAGTTCTGTGCTGTGCTCAATGCAGCTCAGTATTCTATATAGCAGTAGTAGCAGCAAGTAGTAGCTAGTAGTAGCAAGTAGCAAGTAGTAGCAAGTAGTAGCAGCAAGTAGTAGCTAGTAGTAGCAAGTAGCAAGTAGTAGCAAGTAGTAGCAGCAAGTAGTAGCTAGAAGTAGCAAGTAGCAAGTAGTAGCAAGTAGTAGCAGCAAGTAGTAGCAAGTAGTAGCAAGCAGCAATTAGTAGCAAGTAGTAGCAGCAAGTAGTAGCAAGTAGTAGCAGCAAGTAGTAGCAACTGCTAATGCATCCGCTCAGAGGGGTGTCTATTAATTTCCCTTACAAATACCCCTAAGTAGTTGTTTTCTTTTAGCAAAGGTTTCGTTCAAATGAATTAATCTCGCATCTTTACACAATGTGTATTTACAAATTAACAAAATTATCAAATATCAGTTATCCCTGGGACTAGAACGAAACATTTCCTATGCCACCTGTATTCGCCCCAATCGCTCGAGACGGGCGAGTTCATTAGCAGGTCAAATACAAAATAATAATCAATAGCAGTAAAAAGGTCAAATATTAATTAATAAAACATGTATGGTAATAATAAAAAATCGAGATACTCAATTCTTAACGGGGTTGCTAAAAACTATAAACAGCAGCCTGAAGGGCTGAGATTCACACTTTCCAGCACTGCTCCCATTGGAAACTATATTAATTAAGTATCCAGATAAAGTGAAGCAGCTCCAAAACGAACTGAGAACAATATTCCGGGGTCACAAAGAGCAAACAGGGGTAAAACGTCAGTGTCAGTCAATAAATGACAGTGAGGTTGGCCGAACATCATCAAAAAGTTTCCGCAATGGGAAATTGAATCCATCGTGAACGGAAAGTAAGGAAATCGATGTGAACGTCAAATTGAATATTAAATTCGCCAGGAAAGGAGACGAACTAATCAAGTCTTGGGTTCCAATTGAAGAACTGCGAAGTAAGAATTATCACCATGGTGGTTCTTTCTCATTCACTGGAGTCCATTAGATACACGTTGCTAGACAACTCTCACTTCACGCAAAGACGTGTGAGTATACGAATAATTACAAAACAAGGTTTATGAATAGAAAAATAAATAAATTAAATAAATAAATAAATAAATAAATAAATAAATAAATAAATAAATAAATAAATAAATAAATAAATAAATAAATAAATAAATAAATAAATAAATAAATAAATAAATAAATAAATAAATAAATAAATAAATAAATAAATAAATAAATAAATAAATAAATAAATAAATAAATAAATAAATAAATAAATAAATAAATAAATAAATAAATAAATAAATAAATAAATAAATAAATAAATAAATAAATAAATAAATAAATAAATAAATAAATAAATAAATAAATAAATAAATAAATAAATAAATAAATAAATAAATAAATAAATAAATAAATAAATAAATAAATAAATAAATAAATAAATAAATAAATAAATAAATAAATAAATAAATAAATAAATAAATAAATAAATAAATAAATAAATAAATAAATAAATAAATAAATAAATAAATAAATAAATAAATAAATAAATAAATAAATAAATAAATGAATAAATAAATAAATAAATAAATAAATAAATAAATAAATAAATAAATAAATAAATAAATAAATAAATAAATAAATAAATAAATAAATAAATAAATAAATAAATAAATAAATAAATAAATAAATAAATAAATAAATAAATAAATAAATAAATAAATAAATAAATAAATAAATAAATAAATAAATAAATAAATAAATAAATAAATAAATAAATAAATAAATAAATAAATAAATAAATAAATAAATAAATAAATAAATAAATAAATAAATAAATAAATAAATAAATAAATAAATAAATAAATAAATAAATAAATAAATAAATAAATAAATAAATAAATAAATAAATAAATAAAGAAATAAATAAATAAATAAAGAAATAAAGAAATAAATAAATAAATAATAATTAAATAAATAAATAAATAAATAAATAAATAAATAAATAAATAAATAAATAAATAAATAAATGAATAAATAAATAAATAAATAAATAAATAAATCTCTTGTTTTGAAGGGTATATGATTGTGTTTTAATTATTTTTATTCATAACAAACCGGTTAAAAATGTTAAAAATCCAATAAATTCCTCGCGGGGGTTGAGAACTACGCCCCCAGACCCCCTCACCGGGTGTTTAGTTTTATAGTTTGGTCTGCTCCCCCCCCCCCCCCCCCCCCTTGGAAAGTATCGCGTCGAATATGAACGTCACGTACAGCTGTTGAACGTCGTCACTGAAAACACGAGCGAGAAGTCGTGTAACGTACACAACAAAGGAATTATTTCATCCAACAGGTTTGAAAAGCGACGCGTCGCTTTTGAGCGAGCCCACTCGCTATCTTCACTTCAACAAGTGTAGCTGCGTCGCATTGCCGTAGCGTCGCTTGCCTATCTGATATTATCATCGCCCTCGAATACAAATAAGGAACATTGGCATTCAGAGGACTCGGTTTTCGTTCCAACTCGACTCGTTCTCTTCTCTCTCTACTTGCCAGCATCGATTTCAAATGCGGGTTTATAGCAAAGCTGACATTGGCACTCGTTTTGGTTTTCGTAATCCTGTTGCTTTACTTGTTTCCTGCAAACACACAGTTTGCTTGTATTTGTGCAATTTTAATTTATATAATATCATATGGAAATAGATTTCTCATAAGAATTGTGCAAGCTTACAATGCATTAACACAAAAACTAATTACACTAATTATCGTGTAATATTTCAAATTATATTGTATTTATTACTAATATTGAGATTATATTTTACATTTTAAAAAACAAATTGCCTCTTTGTGACTAGGAAGGTATAGTGTGTGGTGTGACGATATAGTTGGGAGAGAATGTTCAAGGACCATTGTAGGTTAAAATATGAGCACGTGCTTGAGCTTGAGCATCCTTGGGGAAACCCTCCACTGAGGATCGTGTCTTGGCCTGTATTAAACTAGCGCTCTCCAGCATTGGAAGCTCGCGTGTTATACGTGAGTTACCTATGTCGGTAATAATGAGTTTATGACACGATGAATATGTCATTACGTTATACAATTAATCCACAATTTACGATGATAATAGGCTGGTGTAGGTCCATACTCCATAGGCCTACTAATGAAATTATTATGGCAGTTACTACTCCCAAAAATAAGATGTAGGCCTATAACAATAAAAAGTAAGCTAATATGGCCGACATAAGCTCTCAGCCTGTGTATTACGCCAGCTAGCAATTGAGATCCCGATAAGCAGAATTGAGTTTGTGACATGTCAACAGATTAAATTGATTTGGTAAAAGTGTACTAAGCACACACACAACATGTCAAAGAGATGGAGCTGCACCGTCAGTAGGTCTACTACAGCAGTGCTAGCGGCAGAAAGACGCACCACCAGGGAAACTACCCGCTTTGCAATCATTCTCATTTCAGATAACGATGTAAACAAGTAAAAGTATGAAAGAATTATAAAATCAAGCGTAGAAAATTATGTCCATCTTATAGTAGGTCCGTATGCATAGTCCAGACTAAAACCTTCCTCAACTCAGCCTCTCCTCAGCCTCGCCCAACCACCAATCACGGAACGGCATTGCCATGTGGACGGCTCTGTGATTGGTGACCGGTGAGGCTGAGGAGAGGCTGAGTTGAGGAGGGCTTGAGTGTGAACTATACATTCGGGCCTTAGAGTGAATGTTATGTAACCATCTTGATATATGTACGCCATGCCGCCATGATATACTCTAGTAGTATTCCCAGAGGCTTCTTCTCACCTTGGCTTTGAAACCTCCCATAACTCAGATGTGGTGATTATAAAGGTTGGTCTACGGCTTAAACTCCTCTCGCACTCACGGCCCTTAGTACATTTTTGTAATTATTAAAACGGCTAATTGGTTTTAGATGTCAAACAGGGGTTAATCTAACGCAGAGGTGGATAAATATATTATATGTTAAAGTGGTAAACTGCCACACAGGTCTTCTATGTTTTAGATGGACAAATTATACCACCGTTACTTAGCTAATTGGCTTAATTGAAGTTCTGAACTGTACACAGTGGGTGCGTAGTGCACAAAATAGTTGAGTCGATTGTTATTTTTTCTTGTAATATTTATTTATATCGACAATTTTCACGTATACATATCCTGCGGTACAAACCTATAAACCTACAACAAATGAGAATCCTAACAGGTTCGTTTGTTGGTGGTACTTGACGCAACTGCAACTACTATCTTTAATTAAACGTTAATTTGACTTTGCATTCAAGATCAGTTGCTCGTTTGGAAATGAGTGGATCGATCTACAGTAGAAATGCCATTCTTTTCTTACTCATTAGCGGCCTTTACACGTACACTCTTTGCGCGCACGCTTGCGTGTCGCGTTCTTGTGCAGAGGAAAGAAAGCGCGCAAAAACGTGGGTTGGAACGTGGGTTGGAGCGCCGCGCAAGAGTGTGGTGTCTAAAACTGCATCACACTCTTGCGCGCACGCTCCGCAGGGAAACGAAAGAGCGCGTTCAAGAGTGTGCGTGTAAATGCCAATCCCTTCGTCTTTACTACACTTTTGCGTGGTGCGTGGAGTGTTCGGAGTGCTCAGATGATTCACGACGTTCTTTCCCTTGCAAGCTTGCTTTTACACGGACAGTTTTACCTGCACTCTTGCGCGCGCGCAACCCTTAGATGATTCGCGACGTCCTTTCCCTTGCAAGGCATTTGCTTTTACACGGACAGTTTTACCTGCAGGAAAGAACGCGCGACAACGAATCCCGCGCGCAAGAGTGTACGTGTAAAGGCCCCTAATATGTGAATATTGGAGATGCCATATGTTTAGTACGTTTTTACGGGGCTCCACTAGTAGCAGTGCTGTAATGTCAGTAACTGTTTCCAAAGCATCATTGGCTCTAGATTAATTGTGCTTGAGTTGCATAATCGCCGTCATTGAGAAGTTCTAAAGCTAATTGTTTCTGGGTCATAAATTAACAATGGACACAACTACAACTCGGATTCAAAATAAGAAAACGCGTTTTTTTTTTTTTTTTTTACAACGCGATGAGTAAAGTGTTCTAACCTCTACGAGCACTTTCTATACTCTACAGTGATGTGATGATGAGTAAGAGTGAGTGCGGCCACGGGCCAACGAACAAAACGGCTTAGGGTGGCGAAGGAGTCAATATCGTGGTTTACTTGTACGGCCGACCCTTCTCACTAGGGATTCTTATTCTCATAGAAACAAACCATTTTGTATTCAACCATAACAAGATGATGTTGCTTAGAGTTAGAGCATTTTAATTCGTAATAATAAAGCGGGTGTTACACGGAGAACTTAGAAAAGTAAAAAGCAGAAAGTGAAGAGTAGAGATAGCAAGAGCTTACGGGAAAAAGTGAAAAGTGAAAAGTTCTCCCCAATAGTAGGACAATGTTGAGCTAGTGGAGAGTCCCATAAGCTATAAGCTATCACTTCTCTTTTCTTTCTGCTTTTTACTTTTCTAACTTCTCTGTGTAACACGGAGAACCTGTGCACGTTGCACGCAGAAACTGTGCCAATTCAAGTGGTGTTCGGAATATCTATGACAGAAGCTCTGCGGCTGCCTGTGGTCGATCCCCGCGTCTGAATGTAACTCAAGTATTGAGTTTTCAAAATGGTTTCCACGTCGTATTGTCATGTTTACGTAGTCAACGCTTGTCTCACTTCCAGCACATAACACTTTATTGTCAACCTACTGTTTGGCAACTCGATATTACTAAAACATGAGCTATATTGACAATACGATGGCACTTAAAGACTGATTAGTGATTACCACACGAATATATTCCAAATATTCAACTGGTGGTTATATTGGCCTTGTAATTCTAATGTTACATAGAGGGTGTTGATTGTAACATAGAGGACGTTGATAATCATAAGTTGAAGAAGAAACCTTGAGAAAGCTATGTGTTTCATTGTTAGTTTAGAAGGCTATGTGTTTCATTGTTAGTTTCAAGTTGTTGATTTTGGTAACTAAGGAGAGAGATGCGGTGACCTAGCGACGGCAGAGGTGGTTGAAAGTCGGCGTGGTTCTTGGATGATGTTTTAAAATCTAATTCAAGATAAAAAGTTGGTTTCGTGTGTGTGGCACTGGCGTATCGTGAAATCCATCGGAAATACGTGGAAGTTCAAGGAAGAAATCATCAAGTAATTCAGTGTACTGACGTCGCTACAAGGATACCTTGAAGGAGCAGCTGCATAATCCAAGATTCTACACAATCATCTTGACGGAAAATATATGTAGTTGACCTGTTTTGAAATTAGCAACAAATTAAAACCACAATATTGACTGAGCTAGATTATTATTAGTTTTTTTTTTTAACTGAAACTCATCCGGGTTTGAGTGTTACATTTTGGCACACCAACGTAGGGCTCGAACAATTACAGCGAGCCGAAATTAATTTAATTGGCGTTTTGTTGAATAGAATATATTGAATAATTAGCTGCTTGTTGTTGTGGATTTAAAGTCAAAGGTGACAAGTTGATGTGTTCAAGAGTTAGGTCTGAAATAGTTAAGGTACTGTGAGGTGCGGTTACCTTTGTTTCTGTGTTCGTTTCGTTAAATTGTTCGAAATCCCAAGGAGAAAGGTAAATTGTTAGAAAAAGAAATGGAGAAGGTGCCTGACGATACTATGTTCATTGAGTCCGAGAGGTCGGTAACAGCTAGTTCACTCACGGATGAGGGAATAGACCTAAAGTGTATGCTTAAACAACTTTTGGTAATCAGGAGGAAATGAGAAAGGAGATAATAAAGGAACAGGAGGAAATGAGGAAGGATGTGGCTAAACAATCAGAAATTGATAAAATGAGAAAGGAAATTACTGCAGAAATGAACATGATAAAATATAGTTTGGGTGAACAGTTTGACGAGCAAATAAAATAGGTTAAAATGAGTTTCAGAAAGCGAGTGAATTTCTAATTGAAGATGAAGAGTAAAATATTAATCATGACAAAGAATTGCCGATTTGTCCTTTTTTAAAAGTTAGTTTAGAAGGTGTTAAGGTGGATGCCCTGTTAGATTCAGGAGGGGAGGACGTGTCATGTCAATATAAAAATTCCAAAAAAGAATATAAAGCTCTGATACGAAAATCGAAAGCAAAGGGAATCAAGGAATGCATCAATAATACAGGGAACAAAGGCAAAACAATATGGAAACTAATAAATTCAGAGCGGGGCACAAAGAAAAATAAATTCAAAACAGAATTTGAAATTAAACTAGGTCCAAACAATGAGACAATTAAAGATCCAAAACGAATAGGAAACATATTTAATGATTATTTTATAAACATAGCTACAAACTTAACAGCAGAACAAACGAAAACGGAAGGTAACAGAGAGCAGGTTTTGCCAGATATAGGGCACTCTTTCTATCTCACTAATGTAAGTGAGTTAGAAACTCTGCAACTTATCAGACAGTTGAAAAACAAGAAAACAATAGGTCCTGATGGCCTATCAAGTTATCTACTAAAGAAATGTGGAAGGGCAATAGTTAAACCCATCACACACTTAATTAACATGTCTTTTAATGAAGGGGTATTTCCAAATAAACTAAAAATAGCACGGGTAACCAGGGGCGGACTGGCAGGTACGGAACTACGGAAACCCGTACGGGGCCCCCCCGGTTGGGGGCCCCCATGGGGGCCACCACCCAACCCCTGAAAATATCTTACGCTATATAGATTATAAAACAATAGTGAGAAGAGCATAATACGTATCTCATGTCAGTGAAAAGGGACATATAGACCATCTAGAAGTACTACAAAGATGTCCGCTTTCCTCCTCAGAGCTTACTTTTTTATAGTTTAGTTTGAAATATAAAACATGCCAGTGCTGGAAATTTCTTTAATTTTTTAAGTGGTGTCACAGTTCAACATTTTGTTCGAAACACCTATCATCATTCAATTTTAACACGTGTTTATTTGCGTTCTAAACAAATTAATAGAAAACAAGAATCCTCAATGTTTCTGCTCGCTACCTCGCTACTTGAGAGTGACTTTTGATAGTTTGCAAGTAAACTTTGTTATAGACCTATCTGAAAGTATACATTTTGCCCATTTATAATAGAATAGGCTTAGTAAAAGTGAAATAGAGGAGTTTTCAAGTCATGTGTCATTACAAAACCGCTTTCCATATAAAATAACTGACTGACAAATCAGGCTGATCACGTGTCTATAACTTATAAGCGTTCAAAATTTAAAAAAGCGAACTTTGTGGCAAAAGTATGTCTATCGGCGCCAACTGAAATCCGATCCAGCGCAGCATTAGCCATAAGACTACTCAAATGACAGGATCGAACTAATATCCTAGACCACCTAGACCGTTGATGTAAGGAATTATCAGTGCAATATTGAGTTTAGTTTAATTGTTTTTCATGATAGGATTTCGCCTGAAAACGCGTTATAGACCACTAAGCATCATGCAGGGCCGAAAATTGTTTCGCCTTCGGCGACAGGGGCTTTGCCCCGGACCCCAGCTTACACCATCAAAAAGAAATGTAAATATATTAAATAGGTCAACTTGTATGTATTTCAACTCAATTTTAGTTTATTTTATTTTATAAATGTGTTTTTATTTTAATAATTAATCAATTTCCGCTTGTATGTGTAGTGTCGTCATTTTATGTTAATCCTATGGTTTAATCTATTATATCCAATGTTTTCTGGACTGTACTATGTACCATGTATGTCTGTTATGGGTAAATAAATAATAATAATAATAATAATCATGTTCCCTCGTTACGAGTACAAATTACACGACGCGAGGGGACAACTAGTAGTCGAAGTAGTCGATATTTGTAGAGGGTTGGGAAACAATATAGTTTGAAATATACAACTGCCAGTGTTGGGAAAGTTTCTTCTTCAATTGCGTTTTTAAAAATGTGGTGTTCACAGTTCAACACGTTGCTCCACATAACTATCATCATTTATCGATTTTTAAACGTGTTTATATGCGTTCTAAACAAAATAATAGGCTGACAAAATTTCGCCTCCGGCGGCTGGGCCCCAGACCCCTTAAAGCTTCGCCAAGTCCCGGGGCCCCTACAACACTTTTCCGTACGGGGCCCTTACCCCCCCAGTCCGCCTCTGGGTAAAACCAATTCTGAAAGAGGGAAACGCCTGCGATATCTGTAACTATAGACCGGTTTCAATACTCAACGATATCTCTAAGGTTTTTGAAAGGGCAATGTTTAACAGATTGACACAATACCTTGAATCGAATGGGATAATGGCAAACAATCAGCATGGGTTCAGAGGCAAAAGGTCAACTGAAACGGCTATTGCTACTTTCATTGACAACATTGCAAAAAAACTTGACGCGAAAAAGAAAACGGCAGCCATATATGGATCTCTCAAAAGCATTCGACTGTGTTAAGTGCGACACAATTGTCAGCAAGCTCTTCTCATATGGGGTCAGAGGATATGCACTACAATGGATACATTCTTATCTTAGTGCAAGGGAGCAATATGTTGAAATAACTGACCACCTGGATGTAAAAACTCAGTCAAATAAGAAAGAAATCACCATGGGAGTTCCCCAAGGATCTATATTAGGACCTTTATTATTCAATGTTGTAGTTAATGATATGCCACAGGCTATTAGTGTGGGTGATGTACTTTTGTATGCAGATGATGCAACGAGCACACTAGCTGAAGACGATATTTTGACACTAGAAATTAGTGCTACCATTAGCTTCAATGATGTAGGGCAATGGCTGAAACCGAATAACCTAATCATGAATACAAAGAAAACCAAATGTATGATATTCCAAACAAAAAATATAGAGGAGCAACAAATAAATATCAGGTTATGTAATGAGGAAATGCCTATTGAACAAATTGAATTTGCAAAGTTCCTAGGACTATACATAGATAATAGCCTTACATGGGATGACCACACTGACTACTTAGCAAACAAACTTAGTTCCAATCTATATGTATTGCGAAAACTAAAAACATATGGAGATACAAATTTACTATTAACGGTGTACTATGCACTTATCCAGTCACATCTCAGTTATGGATTAATAGTGTGGGGAAATTCATCCAAAACTAATTTTTAGCGGATTTTTACTATGCAAAAGAAAGCCGTCAGATTAATAGGCAAATTTAAAAAAAGGAGCACCTGTAGAGGGCAGTTCAAACAGCTGAACATTCTAACACTTGCATGCCTTTACATATACAAACTAGTATTGTTCTTTAAACAACATAGAGAGCACGACATAGCCAAAAACAGCAATAATCATGAACACAACACAAGGAGTAAAAATGATGTATTTGTGGTATCTCATAGACTAGCTCTATATGAGAAAAGCCCCACATATGCAGGCTCAATTCTTTATAATAAACTTTCTGTCACCATTAAAGAAAAACCAATAGATGAACTTAAAATCAAACTTAGATCTCTTCTTGTAGAAAAAGAATATTATTATATAGAGGATTTTATGGAAGACAAGCTTGGTTAATTGGTTAAGTGGAATCGTTTTAGAGTTGATATCAATGTGTTTTTGAGCCTAAAGAAATAAGTCTTCATGGCATCACTATATTTTATATATTATATTTTATTTTATTTACTTCTAGCTTCTTGACATTAGTATTATTAGACTCACCATATCTGGTTGTGACAGCATGAGTATAGGTCTATATATAATGTGTGTGTGGATAGGCAATGTTATATGCATTACATGTTATTGCATCTTGTCTGTACTGTCGATTCCTATTTATATTAGGCCTATGTAATATCTCGTTTTTTTTTTGTTTTTTTTATGTGTTAACCTATATAACGTAAGCCTTAGTCTTAATAAAAAAAGATGTGTTTCAAACAATGTAATTTTGCTAAAGAAACAAGGCAAAAAAAAAAAAAAAAAAAAAAATGTATGTCGGAAGAGTTCTACGAGGAATTGGTTAGTAAGGGAACGCCTATCAATTCTCTTCCTGTGATTGGAATAACCGTGATAGGAGCAACAAGTAAGAGAAGTAAGCGGGTGACGAAACAGGTTTTGGTGGATGTGAAAATGGAATCAACGACAACGGAAGGGGATTTGGTGTTGGATATGGTTGGAGAGTTGTCTGAGGTAGTTGCAAGACTGGAAAGTGACGGATTCGCACAGGCAGAGGGTGGAATCAAACTGGACAATCAGATTAATGGCCTTCAGGATCAGTTGACTGAGGTGGAGGTTGTTATGAAAGGTCAAATTAAGGGGAGATTGGAAGACAGGATTGGGATGTCGGAATGTTTCAAATGTCTTGTGCGACAGACAGGGTGCCTTGCGTGTCCGTTTTCAGAGCCTGTGTTGGTAAGGTAGTTGATGGGCCATTTCAGGGAAGAAGTAAAAGTTGTGCTCTTGCAGGCTGAGGGGACTGCAGGTCGTATCTTGAACGGATCAACAAGTCTAGAGGGGGAAAGCATATTATTTATGGCAGGACAGCGAGGTGGCAACAACGGCCATGGTGCTGGTCGTGGCTACTCGTCCCAAGGAGGCTGGCGAGGCCACAGCAATAGTTGCAACCATCAATACAGGGGTGGTGGTCCAAGGGAGAGAGAGTAAAGGACGGGGGTGGTGGATGATTTAAGAAGTGATTATGATCCGCAGCAAGATTGGACGGATGGAGTTTTAATTTTTTAATAATGTTCTTTATTTTAGTTGCACTAGCTCCTCCATCATTTACAATTATTAACAACCTGGACAATAATTAGGCATCCATTACACACAACACATACAGATAAAATCATGCAAATTCATTGTCGTTGTGTTCGTTGTTAAGATTAGACGGATGGAGTTCATTGTTGAGATTAGACGGATGGAGTTCATGGTGGAGGCTTGTCAAGGTGTCTGCAGAGTTGGTTGCGCGATTGGTATGCGCGGGGGGGGGGGGGGGGTAGTTTTGTATCTGACGAGCGACCAGGTGCGTTTCAACATGCATTAGGAATGCATCTGATATAATATGTTAGAAATATGTTTTTTTTTTTTTAGAAATTGTTTCAATTTTTAAAAACATAGGGAGGGGGGTAATTGTAACATAGATATTGCAACATAGATATTTTATTTATCAATTGATAATCATAAGTTGAAGAGGGAATCTTGAGAAGGCTGTTTGATTGTTAGTTTAGAAGGCTATGTGTTTCATTGTTAGTTTCAATTGGTTTCAAGTTGTTGATTTTGGTAACTAAGGAGGGAGATGCTGTGACCTAGCGACGGCAGAGGTGGTTGGAAGTCTGTGTGGTTCTTGGATGATGTTTTAAAATCTAATTCAAGATAAAAGTTGGTTTCGTGTGTGTGACGTATCGTGAAATCCATCATCGAGATACGTGGAAGTTCAAGGAAGAAATCATCAAGTAATTCAGTGCACTGACGTCGCTACAAGGATACCTTTAAGGAACAGCTGCATAATCCAAGATTCTACACATCATCTTGACAGAAAATGTATGTAGTTGACCTGTTGTGAAATTAGCAACAAATTAAAACCACAATACCGACTGAGCTATAGATTATTATTATTATTAGTTTTGTTTTTAACGTAAACTCATCCGGGTTTTGAGTGTTACACTAATAATCCTTAAAGGTGTTACACCATTAAATTTAATCGAAGCGTAAACGTATAAATACTCACATAAACATAGTGCAATCGCGTGTAGTAGTATACAAATATATAATCCTTGTAAATTCCGCATTCGGACACAATTAATTTTCATTCATCAATATATTATGTTTGGCTAATGACCTTTGGGGGGGGGGGGGGGGGGTGGAGGAGTGAAGGAAGCTCTACGTACGTGTATGACTAGTCAGAATTCCTTCCACCTCAACTAGTGAGACGGTTGTCAATTTTCGAAGAAACATTTATTTTATAAAAGCCATATCTACTACATAACAGAAATAGTTTAGCAGATATTCGATCGTATTTCAATACACGGATCGACGGTTATTGAAGCAAAAGTGGATGACCAAGGGTTTGGAATGTAACCCTTGTCTGCTTCCTGCAGTGTTTTCATTGGCTAATCGATGAAACCATACCATGCCCGCCCAACGCTGGGGATTTAATTAACTTTTATTATTTCGTGTTAAACTCTTTTGTGTTGCTCTTTTCTAATATAGGCCTGGGGTAGCGTTTTCCAACATAAGTTTGTGGCCAGAAGACTAGTATTTTAGTACAGCTGTATAACTGTATTACAAAGAACAACGAAACCTTGATTGAACGAAATCATTTCATTAGATAGGCATACTTTAATGTTATATAAACCCTGTTTCTAAAATTCCGTTTAAATATTTTACATATAATATGGAATTTGTAGACACATTACTTGCAGTGCAGCACATTTACGTGTATTTCGAATCTTGTATTTGTATAAGCATTTTGTATGTTTTACTCATATAAGAGGTTTTTAACGTGTAACATTTTTGACTTAACAATTATTGTATCAATGAATCATCATTTAATAACAAACAACTAGTAATAAAAAGCCCATTTCTTATCTAGTACGATTTATGAAAAGGAAAACTTGAAAGTGCTGAATCATTTATTATTTGAAAGCTTGAAATGCAATAGATTGTACTACTTTTGGCTTTAAACCCAGAGACCAACTTGGCTTCGGTTGCTGGGTTGCCTGCACAATCCGCTCACTCTCATATAGAATATAGATGGCTTGGCGCCCATTACCCCAGGCACATACAAATATTATGTTTTGCTCCGCTTCTGCTTGCAGCGAAAGGTAAAATGTCAGCTAGTCTTGAATAAAGGAAAAACATTATTGTCATTCATTAGATTACAGTTGTCCAACGTGTTCATGTGACAACAAATCCTTTGCCTGACCGGGAAGCACAAGTTTGTCTACGATTGCAGTAACTTCACGTACACTGTACAATATATATACATTTTATAATAGTGTTTTGTTTTTAAGTTCCGGTAGAGGTAAGTCCTTCATCGTGGTGACCGGTGCCCGCAAAGAGGGTACCAGTGCCGTGCATCTCTTTAATCATCCCTTTCTTCATTTATTATTGTCTGCTAACTTTTTCAACTTTTTCGTCTGACTCTTTTTCCCCATTTTTTTTTTTTTTTTAATTAATAAAGGGTTACATTAAAGCATAGCCAAAAACAAACATTCGCATTCATACAGGCCCTCTTTGCGATCTGAACGCCGAACAGCCACCCACGTCCTCACCCTCAACCCTCGAACACCCTAACTGCATTTGCCTTAATTATGGTGACCCAGGCGATGTGTGATGGACCTAAATCGACAGACGTCATATGACCTCTTTTGAGTTAATAGAAAAATCACAAAATAATAATGTTGGTGAAGTTGGAATAACATAAATTGTATCAATATTAATTTTTAAGAAAATTTCCCTACATCTCATTTAAATGTAATAAGATAATTAATTAATTTATATTCTTATGTTTTACATACCGGCAGCGCTTTTATTATTCACCACGGGACCGGCAGCGCTACTCCTACGCGGACTCTGAGGCAATATTGGTGTTTCTTCTTGTGATGTAAGTCAGCAGCGCTTGTATTATTCACCACGGGACCGGCAGCGCTACTCCTATGCGGACTCTGCGGCAATATTGGTGTTTCTACTTGTGGTGTAAGTCAGCAGCGCTTTTATTATTCACCACGGGACCGGCAGCGCTACTCCTACGCGGACTCTGAGGCAATATTGGTGTTTCTACTGGTGGTGTAAGTCAGCAGCGCTTGTATTATTCACCACGGGACCGGCAGCGCTACTCCTACGCGGACTCTGAGGCAATATTGGTGTTTCTACTTGTGGTGTAAGTCAGCAGCGCTTTTATTATTCACCACGGGACGGGCAGCGCTACTCCTACGCGAACTCTGAGGCAATATTGGTGTTTCTACTGGTGGTGTAAGTCAGCAGCGCTTGTATTATTCACCACGGGACCGGCAGCGCTACTCCTATGCGGACTCTGCGGCAATATTGGTGTTTCTACTTGTGGTGTAAGTCAGCAGCGCTTTTATTATTCACCACGGGACCGGCAGCGCTACTCCTACGCGGACTCTGAGGCAATATTGGTGTTTCTACTGGTGGTGTAAGTCAGCAGCGCTTGTATTATTCACCACGGGACCGGCAGCGCTACTCCTACGCGGACTCTGAGGCAATATTGGTGTTTCTACTGGTGGTGTAAATCAGAAGCGCTTGTATTATTCACCACGGGACCGGCAGCGCTACTCCTACGCGGACTCTGCGGCAATATTGGTGTTTCTACTGGTGGTGTAAGTCAGCAGCGCTTGTATTATTCACCACGGGGCCGGCAGCGCTACTCCTACGTGGACTCTAAGGCAATATTGGTGTTTCTACTGGTGGTGTAAGTCAGCAGCGCTTGTATTATTCACCACGGGACCGGCAGCGCTACTCCTACGCGGACTCTGAGGCAATATTGGTGTTTCTACTGGTGGTGTAAGTCAGCAGCGCTTGTATTATTCACCACGGGGCCGGCAGCGCTACTCCTACGCGGACTCTGAGGCAATATTGGTGTTTCTACTGGTGGTGTAAGTCAGCAGCGCTTGTATTATTCACCACGGGGCCGGCAGCGCTACTCCTACGCGGACTCTGAGGCAATATTGGTGTTTCTACTGGTGGTGTAAGTCAGCAGCGCTTGTATTATTCACCACGGGGCCGGCAGCGCTACTCCTACGCGGACTCTGAGGCAATATTGGTGTTTCTACTGGTGGTGTAAGTCAGCAGCGCTTGTATTATTCACCACGGGACGGGCAGCGCTACTCCTACGTGGACTCTGAGGCAATATTGGTGTTTTTACTGGTGGTGTAAGTCAGCAGCGCTTGTATTATTCATCACGGGACGGGCAGCGCTACTCCTACGCGAACTCTGAGGCAATATTGGTGTTTCTACTGGTGGTGTAAGTCAGCAGCGCTTGTATTATTCACCACGGGGCCGGCAGCGCTACTCCTACGCGGACTCTGAGGCAATATTGGTGTTTCTTCTTGTGATGTAAGTCAGCAGCGCTTGTATTATTCACCACGGGACCGGCAGCGCTACTCCTACGCGGACTCTGAGGCAATATTGGTGTTTCTACTGGTGGTGTAAGTCAGCAGCGCTTTTATTATTCACCACGGGACGGGCAGCGCTACTCCTACGCGGACTCTGAGGCAATATTGGTGTTTCTACTGGTGGTGTAAGTCAGCAGTGCTTTTATTATTCACCACGTCCACTTGACCAGCAATTTCGTCAACGATATTGGTTTACACAACCCCCACCCCTCAACCCCCACAACCAGCCAACCACTTCCCAGCAACTTCTGCTATATATACGAAGCTAGGCTAGAACAATGTGACATTAATATAGTCAACCCCTAGCCTGCAGACATCCCACCCACACACGCTGTGCAAACAGTGCAGGCAACGCTTGTCCTGATGGCGAGCTTGCTGGAATTAAACGAGGTAACATTACTGCGTGGCCCCGGACGTCGTAAATAGACATTCGCTATCGTTGCGTGGGGTAAACAGACGTTTAATGGGACATTAGACCGCATAACGATATGAAGCGCTGTCGTTTAAATAGGTAGATCTTTGTGAGCACAGAAGTGGAGCTAAGTACAGTTAGGATACGTCTGGAATGTGCACGTGTGCACATGGACACTGCACAGTCGAGTTAAGTATGAGATTTGTTTATGGTTGCTATGGAGTTTTTTTTTTTTTTTATGAAAAAATAGCGTGTAGTAAAACAACCTCATAGCAACAAATCCTATTTGACTTGACAGTTGACTGTGCATATGGCCCTTGAATCCTCCATCACACTTCACACTGTATGACGGTTCAATAAGAAAGATGCGCAATGTAATCTGCCGAAGTTAACGTGGACTTATCAGTTCATTTGGTTTCGATACGAAACAATATGATTGTTGATTATAATGTCCTGTAGCAAGTTTAAATTTGGTTTATGTACCCGTGCCGCATTGATTAGTATAAATTACCTTCTATTAATTACATTCAAAGCACGTAAAACATTGATTTTGAAAGTTTATAATTTACATCATTGCCTGTATACATAATGTGTAATTATGTATGCCCAAGTCTAGTTGTATAGACAGTGGCGGCTTGAACCCTTCGAAAGTTAGGTCCCATTTATGCACATACCACCTAATTGTGAAGTTGTCTTAGTGGAAAATGTTGTGGGATATGACCCGCGAATAACTTAGTTGAGCATGTGGCAGTAGGTAATGATAACAGTAAACCACCAAAGGTATACAATCATGTTGACCCGGAAATAAGAAAAACGATTCTAAAGAAAAAAACAAACTTCAGAATAAATCGGTTACAATTCTCTAAACAGGATGTGTGTTTTTGTCACGTATAGCCCAGGGCAGAGACAAATCAAATTAACTTTAAACGTTCAAAATAAAGTGATATGTTGCCCAATTCAGTATGTCTCTCTTGTATAAATAACCGCAAAAAGAATTGTTTATTGACATGGGTTTTAAGTGTACTGAACGGAACTGTTCGTGCATTGGCAAAAATTCATATCTAGTTATTATTTTAATCATTTTATTGTGAAGTATCATTACTTTGATAATATTTTTGTACGCCCTTACTCCTAGAGGCGACCGTTGTTGCTATATGAGTTTGTTTTCTTTATGGGAAATAACATGTATGAATCGGTTACCTGGCAACAACGGGCGCCCCAAGGTGTAGGGATACGAATGCAGTTATTTACCTTTTATTCATAGTCGGTCCCTTCACCTAGGGGCAGCCATTGTTACCAAGGTAACAGTTGTTTCCATGTTATTTCCCATAAACAAAACAAATCCATAGCAACAATGGGTGCCCCTAGGTGAAGGGGCCGACTATGAATTCCAAATGAATAAAAGGTAAATAACTGCATTCGTATATTTGATGTCAATGCGTGCCAATTTTTTTCATGTAAATTTCTCTTCTTTTGAGAGTGTTTCCAGAGAAGTTTACTGCAGTAGCCTTTCAATACTAACACTATTTTCCCACGGTGAGAATCCGTTCATTTGTGAAAGAAATTTACTTCGGAAAATAGCCCAAAGCTGCTATTTGAGAAAATTGGTAGGTAGATGATGATGATGATGATGATGATGATGATGATGATGATGATGATGATGATGATGATGATGATGATGCTGATGATGATGACTGAAGCGAATAAATATAACTCGCCACCTCGTCCTTTGGGTCTAGACAGGGTCTGGGCTTCTTCAGGGTGAGCTCTAACGAGTAGACCCCGCGACCAAGCAGCGACAAGATTAGTAGCTCGATATCAGCTTTGGTGGAGGTGCCGGGTCGAGATTTAGTACTGCTATTTTTATTATTATTTTATTGAATGTATCGCAACCACAATCATACAATCTCGGTCAAAACAAGCGTTAACATGTTATATGGACGTAATGTCAAGTATTTCCGTGCGTCTACCTTATTTAACTTCACTTACCACATGTTACTAGTTGAAACAGTCATCAATCTCGGTCAAGCCGGTGTTAACATGTTATTATTAATTATATTATTATTATTACTATTATTGTTATTATCATTATTATTATTATTATTATTATTATTATTATTAATATTAATATTATTATTATTATTATTATTATTAATATTAATATTATTATTATTATTATTATTATTATTATTATTATTATTATTATTATTATTATTATTATTATTATTATTATTATTATTTGTATTATTATTTGTATTATTATTATTATTTTATTATTATTATTATTATTATTATTATTATTATTATTATTATTATTATTTTTATTATTATTATTATTATCATTATTATTATTATTATTATTATTATTATTTCAACATAATGGTTAAGTTTATGCCTGACTTTAATGCTAGGATGACTCTAAGTAATTTCAAAATGAAAGCTGGGGATGTTTAAAAGCAAATCGAATCAACAGATACTTTTTTAATTGAGTGATGCAAATGCTGTTTTAATATCTATTTGTAGTTTTACATTTTAAATTTTTTAGTTTTTAGTTTTTAGTTGTGTGTATATGTTATATGGTTTTTAGAAGGCGGCGGCACAGTAAAGAAATATTGTCATGTAAAAGTGGGTACTTTATAACTTTTACAAGTGTAATCTTCTTCTTGGTGATTTATGGATATCTTGATTGTGTCAGTTTGTCATTTACAGTTTTCTTTCACAATTAAGGTATGCGCTGTGCTGGCTATTTCGTCAGCCCTCATCGTTGGTAATTTCAATAATAATTGTTGCAGTATTGAGGGCAATGATTGCGGCAACTTCGCTGACTACTCGGTTTAGGAGGGCGCTGGTTCGGTGGTGACGTCAGTAGAGCCTGGCCCCACTCATTCGTGATTGTTACGGGAGGGGGTCGAACCGAGTAGTCTGATTGGTAATTTATCTTAGTACAGCCAGCGTAGGGCAGAGAGGGGGTGACTGGGGTATGACGTAGGAAAGTCTAGGTGCGAGGGAGCACGTGTGTAATTCAGGGCATTCAATCATAGAACGGAAGAGGAGGTAGACCTGTGCCAAGGTGGAACGGTGGAAAGAACGACGGAAGACCCGGGGGGAAGGACATGGAGGCCGATTGTGGACCTGAACGACGGAGCCAAGCCACAACACGGGGTCGGAGTCAACCACCGAGAAGCTAAGGTATAGGGGTTACTACAGCTACCCTCTGTATAGGAAAGTTAAGTCCATCAGACCTGGAATGCCCATAGACAGATTCGCCATAACTCAGCCACGTAGGATAAATGTGTATTCTAATAAATTGCGGTTCCTCTATTGTTTGAACCAAAGTCTTGTCAATCTATGACCTAAACTGCCTGAATTGGTATGTCCCGATCCCTATGATGTGAGAACCACCCCTAGAGCTATAGTGGTAGCGGTACACTCCAGAAACCGGAAAAAAGGAGCATATTACCTTTAAAGCAAACCACTTTGCACAGTTGTTTTATAGGCCTGTAAGAGTGATTTGACCCGCAGCACCTAAATTTTCATCCCTTAGGGTTAAGAATTTCAGCCATTTTCGAAAATGGCGGCTTAAATTATTAAATCTTAAAAATTGGAGCACGAGTGCAGTATAGAGGTCGTTTTTGCATGATTGGGGTGCGAGAAAATCAACAGTAGCCATGTCAAGGTGGTAGGTTTCGTCGATAAGGCCCTGGTGCCGCCATATTTAAATTTCAGGGCGTAACTTTTTAGCTGTTTTGGCATCCTGAGAATGTGGTTGAGTTTGGTGTCGTTTTCGGGTACTTTCGCACGTCTAAATACTATAGTTGCTTTATGAACGTCCTACATGACCCCCTTATCATAAATAACCGCCATTTTGAAAAATGGAGCACACCCTTAGGTTCTTGTTTGTATATGAACTGCGCGTCTACGATGTCGTTTTTGGGTATTTACGCACGTCTAAATACTATGCTAGACTTATGAACGTTCTACATGACGCCCTTTTCATAATGAACCGCCATTTTGAAAAATGGCGCACACCCTTAGGTTCTTGTTAGTCTATGAACTGCGTCTACGTTGTCGTTTTTGGGTATTTACGCACGTCTTTATACTATAGTAGACTTATGAACGTTCTACATGACACCCTTTTCATAATGAACCGATTTTTTGGAAAATGGCGCACTTCCCTAACCTCGTGGTTGTTTATGAACAACGCCTATCGTCGTGGGGCTATCTAAGTAAGATATTGCCTGGATGCTGAAGACGATCATACGATCATCAAGGCAAAGAGAGGAGCAGGGGGCTTTACGCAAGAGGTATGCTCTTCGTAGGTGGACGATTGGAGATTCGGAAGTGTCTAGGCTCCTCAATGAGTTCCAAGGAGATGACAAAGGGGTGGATGGGCTGAATACCCATCATGAGCAGTATGGGAATTTTCAAAAGAAGTTCGTGCATAACTGTGCTGCTTTTAAGGACACGTTCCTTCAACTGGAAAATCCCTTTGAAATAAAAGAGGAACACTTAATTGCTTTGGACACACGGGTGGAGGTAGACAAGGGAGGTGTTGACACTCTCAAAGCAATAGAGAAGACCAGACCGGTGCCGAAATGTACGTACATTTTGTAAAAGAGAGGTTTGTCGATAACACCAAACCTCTTAACAAGCCAATCAAGCAAGTAAACAGATTGATATTTGCGGCACAGAAAAAGCTACAGACCAGTGCAGTAAGCATTCTGAGAGCTGACGTTCAGCTTTTTTCTAGGCTTTTCATTGTCAGTACCACACGGGACCTAGATCTTCACGTTTTCTTCCAGTTTGAAAATCCGATATTCCCACCTTCCTTGTGTGTCAATGGAGAGATGCGTGCTAGCATGAAGGCTGATTTGGCTATGATACTTGAAATCCTGGTGGCGTCTACTAACATAACTATCAATCCAGTAAAGTGTGATGGAGTCATCTTTGATGGGGCACAGTATGTCCACATGGTCAAACCACGCCCCGGTCTAAGAACATTGCCAGACTACTTCAGTAATCAAGTGAAAGGTCACATTCTCAGAATTGCTGAGAGTCTCGCTGCCCAACGCGTTGACTTGGCATGGGATCTGTACTACCTTGACAGTATCAAAAACAAAGCGCGAAAAAGCCGTGGTTCTGGAATACGTAGACAAGATCTACCAAACAGAGGTAAAATTTTACTTATTTGCTCGTAATTATATTTAATTTATCGAACTTTATTTGTTCAGGTTCGTTGCCAACAAATTGGGAGGACTACCTGCGATTCGCGTCCAATAAGCAGGAGCTCTTTACTTTCATGGCTAGATCCGTGCTTGATGGAATGGATGGTCTCCATGTAGTAACGAAGGTAGGTGACACCTGCTGGTAGCTTTCCAACCGACCTAAACGGTGTGTCCTGTGCTAGAATGGAAGAGGTGAACGGCTGAATCTTCATGCACGAAAGATATATGGTGCTCCATGGCACCTAATCAATACTGATCCGCTTCTCAGACACGGATATTGTGGTTCTGGCCATCTTTTTCTTCCATTCATTGGAACCTCTGGGCCTGGAACAGCTGTGGCTTCTCTACGGATGTGCCAAAACGTGTCGGTATATAGATGTTCATTCCATCGCTCATCACCTTGGAGAGGACAAAGCTGTTGCTTTGAGGGGCTTCCATGCATTCTCTGGGTACGACACCGTGTCGTTCTTCGCGTCAAAGAGCAAGCGCTCGGCGTGGAAAGCGTGGACAGACAATACCACGGCAGCATTTCGGTACCTGTCCCTTCCCTGCGAGGTGCCCGGTGACGATATCTTGTTCGCTTTTGAACGCTTCGTCGTACGATTGTACGGAGTTAACTGTACCGAGCATGCCGACCAGGCCAGAAAACACCTTTTCGCCACTGAAAGCAAAGCCACTGACCCTGATCCCACCAACTTGTGCGGCCCTGCACGAGCATGCGTTGAGAGCAGCATACCAGGCTGGCCAGATCTGGGGTCGGGCAGACAGAGTGGACCAGTCAGACCTCCCCTCACCTGCCAACTGGGGATGGTCGCAAGTTGGCAATAAGTGGTCACCGTTGTGGTCTAAAAAACCAAGCATCTGGGAGGCATGTCGATCCCTGGACAGATGCGGATGAGGCTCACGGTGTGAGACCATCAAATGTATTTGTCGAAGGAACTCACTGCCCTGTACACCTGCCTGCAAGATGTGTAAGGGAGAGTGCAGCAACATCAGGTAAATTACGCAATAAGAATTGTAGACTATTGAACGGACCTTACATTTCTTATCAGCTTACACGCCGTTACAATGTTCTTTTACGGCGCCAGATACCAATGCTCTGAAGAGACCCTAGGCCCTGCAGAGTGTGAAAGCCCTGGAGAGGACCCCGACGAAGATATAGATGGCACCTTTGCACCTACTGAAGTTTGAGCCATCCCCTTGCCATCCCCACATTGCAGTGTACATATATTTGACGTAACGTTTATCCAGTGTGATCATTTTTTTCGTTTAAAAGAAATATGTCAGCTCTCATCTCCATATATCGATGGTATTTGTACAAAAGAAAACAATTCTGAGAATTCAGGTAAGTTCAGCGCTCAGGAAATATCTTACTTTGATAGCCCCACGACAGTAGACGTTGTTCATAGACAACCAAGAGGTTAAGGGTGTGCGCCATTTTCCAAAATGGCGGTTCATTATGAAAAGGGCGTCATGTAGAACGTTCATAAGTCTAGCATAGTATTAGACGTGCGTAAATACCCGAAAACGACAACGTACGCTCTGTTCATACACAAACAAGAACCTAAGGGTGTGCGCCATTTTTCAAAATGGCGGTTTATTATGATTAGGGGGTCATGTAGGACGTTCATAAAGCAACTATAGTATTTAGACGTGCGAAAGTACCAGAAAACGACACCAAACTCAACCACATTCCCAGGATGCCAACAGCCAGGGGCGGATTTAACGGGCGGCGAGGTCGGCGAAAGCCGACCGGGCCCCGACCCGGTCGGGGCCCCCCAAGACCTCTATTGCTGATAATCATAACTTTATGTAGTTGTCGTCTACTCAGCCGCTATTTGTTGAAATTTTCCATGAAAGGGAAACGAAGCTACAATGGACATAAATTATCTGAAGAGTTTAGTGTGGGCCTTTCACAATAACAACAGGTTGTTAGAAAATAAGGGTAGGGACGGCGGGACAGGATTTTTTCAGGTTTTAAACAGATTTACACCGATCTGAGGAACAACGTTTTGTAAACATAAAAGCGGATGCACATATTTCAAAGTTCGAGGAAAATCAGTTACTTATGTAGGTGGCCAATGGGGGGTCGGGTGGGGGTGTCTTGTTGTGTCTTATTTAACCCTTAACACGTGTTCGTAGCTCAGTTGTATTATAAGTTTGGCAAGTGACGGAAGTCAAGTAGTTCTTGCATAATATTGTGCTTCAGCGTGTGCGTGTGTGTGAGCGTTATTCTGTGGGACAGTTTTCGTTTTATTCCTTTTGTTTGTATGTTTGAATTTTTATGTGGTACCTATTGAAATTGTGCCACTGCTAGGTTCAGGTATGTTTAGAAATGAGCGAGACAGACAAATACAAACAAAACCAGTCTGTCAAAAATGTAAAGATAGGTAACGTTCTCTTTTAACGAGTGAGGGCAGTGATCCTAAACAAACAAAATTAGCAATTTATGCTGAGAGGAAGGTATGTTCGAGTGCATTTAAATCAGCACGTGAGGTGAAGTAAGTAAACGCGATGAAACGTCGATTTATATTAAAAAATCTCTGTTCTGGTCTCCCCACAGTGCAACAGGAACATGTGTCCGAATCGTCTAGTGATGTCACGAGCAGTGGCGTAACTAGGAATTATTTTGGGGGGGTTAGTTAGGGAAAAGTGAGATGAGGAGACCGAAAGGGGTCTGGGGCGGAGCCCCAGCCGCCGGAGGCCATTTCGCCGAAGTCGAAATTTTTTTTCACTTTTATAATTATTTCGTGCTTTTTAGACTCAAAGAATACTACTCGAACCACTACTCGTTTGTTTGTATCATATTGAAGTTATAGTGTTACAGTAGGTATTAATTATAGTTCTAAATAAGAATTGCATAGAAATTGGGTGTTTAATGTTTTATGGTTGTTCAATATAATCTCAACATGAAGTGAAACATTGTGGTCACAAGTACACATTTCAATTTTAACTCACAGATCGCGATATTGTAATATTAGATTAATGCATTTTTATTTATAGGTACCCTCACTTATACTGGTTCGAGCGAAAGATATATTAGTTGTAGATGAACACATAAATATAATTGAATTATTGAAAAAATTATATATCTTATCTAAGTGAAGTGGTATGATAAATATAATAAAAATGTTATTTGTAGCGATTGTGGTTTAAGGATCTTAAACTTTCGGGCCATGGTATTATGGGGATCACTCAGTTTCAAATTAGCTTAAGGCTGGTCCACACAGATTTTGAAGACATAATGCATAAGGTTTTAAGACGTTATTTTAAGAACAACAATGAAAACAACGTCTTAAAACTAAAACTTTGTGTGAACGCCAGTACATGTTTCCTATGATCCAACTTTACGACTACGCGTTAAACCTTAAATCGTATGTCTTAAAAATCTGTGTGGACCAGCCTTTACCCGATGGCCCCTTTAAAAAAATGCTAAAGATAGACTTTTCCCGTTGTTTGTGTATGTCTATATTGAATTTGCACTAGTGGAATTTGTATTCTGTTGCAAATAAAGGCCTTATAATAAAATTTGAATACGATTTCTAATCGTAGCTTTTTTGAGGGCTTTTCAAACATATCTTTAGTTTTAAAATCGTTTCAGAGACCGATCGGTAAGAACGAATTTGCGAATAAAAATAATATTATATAGTATTAACTTATTAAGTAAATGTAGTATTAAGTAAACTCATTCTCGATGTAGTTTCGGGGGGGTTTTAAACCCCCTAAACCCCCCGCCCCGTAGTTTCGCCACTGGTCACGAGCATTTCTCAAGTAGAACTTAATGTTAATTTTGAAAACCAAACTACTACTAAAACTTGCGTCGATTTAGTCACATCATTAGCTACTTCAAGCAAAATGGGGACAGTAATAATTCGTTATTTTTTGGGGAAAAGTTTCCCACTGACAAGGCACTTTTTACAAATTAGCTTTACGCGTTTTAGGCCATCCAACTTATTGCAGTACCAAAAATATGTTCGTCCTTATCGAAATTGTTTCCAGCGGCTGGGGCTTCGCCCCAGACCTCTGCTATTCCGCGCTACCTCATCTACACGAAATTACTACAATCATCAATGCCGACCGGGCCCTTTTTCTTAAATCCGCCCCTGCCAACAGCTAAAAAGTTAGGCCCTGAAATTTAAATATGGCGGTACCAAGGCCTAATCGATAAAACCTACAACCGTGGCATGGCTACTGTCGATTTTCTCACACCCCAATCATGCGAAAACGACCTCTATACTGCACTCGTGCTCCAGTTTTGAAGATTTAATAATTAAAGCCGCCATTTTCGAAAATGGCCGAAATTCTGAACCCTAAGGGATAAAAATTTAGGTGCTGCGGGTCAAATCCCTTCTACAGGCCTATAGAACAACTGTGCAAAGTGGTTTGCTTTAAAGGTAATATGCTCCTTGTTTTCACGTACCGCTACCACTACTACGCCCCAGTACTTCTACGGGTCCGTCGACTTTGGAGTCCGTGGGTTCGAGGCCGAGCCGACGGAATTGGATGGATGTCACGGTAGGTTCTTGCTATCTAACATATGGTGGAGGCTGCCGGATCCAATTTGCTTTATGACAAATTGGTTTATCACAGGACATAGTTTTGTGACAGATTGTTTTATGATCTAACATAAGGTGGAAGCGCCGTTGCAAAACTTAGTTTTGTTGTATTTGGACAACCCAATTTAGGCAGTTTTCCAGTTTTTTTTGTTTTTCTGAATTAATTTTTTTTATTTTAATTATTATATCGTGGCTATGAGTCTTTGCTAGTTTGTCTATGTAGGTCAGGAAGTGTTCATTCATCTCTGTGCTGTTTTGCTGTGTGTGCAGTGGCATCGCGTTTCTGTTGACGTCATTAGTTCTTGTAGAGTCATGAATTTTTCCTAGAGAACATGTTACACGGTGCTGTTTAAGAAGTCCATGCTATGTTTTGTGTAATGCATATTGTGGTGAAGTACTGTTAACAAGGTTTTTATGTGTGGCTTTCAAGTGATAAGAGCTCGGCAGGTCCTGTTGTGAACTTAGGATTTGGTCAACGGTAGGGCGGTGCTGTTTTTGCGATATTCCAAGTCTTAGCTCACAGTGATGAATGATGGTTGTGTGTGTTTGTGTGTATATTTGTGTGTGTATGTGTGAGCGTGTTCTGTCGTTTCGTGGATTGGGCTGTGTCGTGCTTGCGCGATGAGCCTCGTTACAGGTGCAGTGGGCGACGTGATTGGCTCGGCGTAGCATCGTCGCGCTTGCTCTCACTGCGTGGCGGAACAGGCTGGTGTGTTCTTTGAGTGTGTTTGCTTGTCTCTCTCTTGGTATGTCGAGTATTGTTCTGTTCTATATACTGTTTTCTCTTGTTTTTTTTGGGGGGGAATGCGAGTTGTTTCTTGTATCATTGAGCAAGGCTCTACGCACGTCAGCAGTTTGCTCGCACGAAGAAGGCTATAGTTTATAGCTGGGCAATCACTTTTTTTGTATGTGTACCGTGTAGTGTGTATGAATGTAAGACAAATACAGTGTTTACATGTATATGTGCGACTGGAGGTCCATTGGAGGTCCATGTGGTCGCCTTTGGATGGCGATGAGGGGGACTATTGGAGGTCCATGTGCTCGCCTTTGGATGGCGATGAGGGGGACTATTGGAGGTCCATGTGCTCGCCTTTGGATGGCGATGAGGGGGACTGTTGGAGTTTCATGTGCTTGCCTTTGGATGGCGATGAGGGGGACTATTAGAGGTCCATGTGCTCGCCTTTGGATGGCGATGAGGGGGACTATTGGAGGTCCATGTGCTCGCCTTTGGATGGCGATGAGGGGGACTATTGGAGGTCCATGTGCTCGCCTTTGGATGGCGATGAGGGGGACTGTTGGAGGTCCATGTGCTCGCCTTTGGATGGCGATGAGGGGGACTGTTGGAGGTCCACTTGCTCGCCTTTGGATGGCGATGAGGGCGACTATTAGAGGTCCATGTGCTCGCCTTTGGATGGCGATGAGGGGGACTGTTGGAGGTCCATGTGCTCGCCTTTGGATGGCGATGAGGGGGACTGTTGGAGGTCCATATGTGCGCCTTTGGAGGGCGATAGGATGACCGTGGGAGGTCTATGTGTACGCTTTTGTCGCGCGTGTACGTGTAAACATGTGTATATGTGCGTGTGTTTTGAGTGCATGTTCTCTCTTTGGTTAGTATGGATGTTCTTGTTTTGAGTACGTGTAGTATTCGGTGACGCAGGTTCCGCAAGGGTTGGTTTTTCGACAGGGGTGTCCATGTTGGTTTATTGTTTAAGCGTTTTAGATTTATGTTCTTTTAGGTTTATGGTCTTCTACCTTTTATACTCCCTTTATCGCCTTGCAGTGGTAGTTTAGGGGGGATGTATGATTAGTTTTGAGGATGTCAATACCCGGGTACCCGTCGACATCCCTAATTAGTTTATTGTATTTTTAAGTTTAATTTAGAAGTATTTGTTTAAGGTATTATTTTTATGTTGTTGTTCGGACATCCCTGTAGTTGCTTGCGCTCTCCCTAACTATGGGGGGGGGGGGGGGGTGTTGGTCACTTGATGTTAGGAATTTTACGTGGGCCGGGATAATCGGATTCTACATTAGTCATGTTTCAATATTTTTTTTCTATAGTGATACAATTTGGTTCTTTGGCGGTTGCCGTATGGTTACTTGGTTTTGATTGAAATCATATGAGCAAATTATGTCATTGTTTCAAGTTGTTTTTTTGGGAATCGATTTGCGTAATTCACATTCACGTGTTACGTGGTGAATTCATCAGTTTGTTCATGTGTGCCGGGACACGTCACGCGTGATTCTTTGCTGTACGTTGGCGGCTCTCTGAGGAGAGTAGGAGGGAGTGAGAGGAAGGCATAGTTTCACTATTGTGCTGACGACAGTCGTCATGACTTACTACTATCTGGAGTGCTTCTTGAAGCGATCTTGTCTGTCGCGTATTGTAGTAATAGTGTAGTAATGTAGTAACTTGGTAGTTTATTAGCGTCATTAAATGTATGTAGATACACATGATATACAATGGTGTAGCTGGAGGGGGATGCAGGTGCGGGAATACCATTCTGCTGGTGTTTTTTTTGTGTTCCAGTGTACCTTGCATCTCCGCGTTCTGTGTTCGAACCGTCGATCTGTTGGCTTGGGTGGATTGGCTGCCGTCAGCGGGTCGGCGGAAAGACAACTCCGGGCCGAGGAATTGTTCGACTCCGGGGTCCATTGTATTGAGGAGGAACCGTACATTATGTATTGTCTTTATTTTCTTTTATAAAATTATGATTATTTTATTTATTGCAGTATGAGTTTTAATTTCTGTTTATCTATGTTTTCTGGTCATTTCATCGTTTGCGGAGCGTGATCTCTAGGCCGCACTGTGAATGTTATTCGGTTTCAGGTGTGTGCACAAGGGTGCTGGAGAGATCATGACTCATAGTAGCTTCATTTTAGAATGTATATGGCTGAGGAGTGAGGAATTTGACTATGGGTCCTGGTGAATTTTTCGTATTTTGTAAAGGGGGTGGGTTGTTTAATTTCAAATTATCTGTAATTTTGCTTACGTCATACATCCGATGCCAAATTTGGTTATCACTTTGTTTTCTGGCTTTCCATAAATCACCCTACGATTCGGGGTCGAATCTTATCCGGGAGGGGCGGATGTCATGTAAAAGTGGGTACTTTATAACTTTTACTAGTGTAATCTTCTTCTTGGTGATTTATGGATATCTTGATTGTGTCAGTTAGTCATTTACAGTTTTCTTTCACAATTAAGGTATGCGCTGTGCTGGCTATTTCGTCAGCCCAGATCGTTGGTAATTTCAATAATAATTGTTGCAGTATTGAGGGCAATGATTGCGGCAACTTCGCTGACTACTCGGTTTAGGAGGGCGCTGGTTCGGTGGTGACGTCAGTAGAGCCTGGCCCCACTCATTCGTGATTGTTACGGGAGGGGGTCGAACCGAGTAGTCTGATTGGTAATTTATGACTTAGTACAGCCAGCGTAGGGCAGAGAGGGGGTGACTGGGGTATGACGTAGGAAAGTCTAGGTGCGAGGGAGCACGTGTGTAATTCAGGGCATTCAATCATGGAACGGAAGAGGAGGTAGACCTGTGCCAAGGTGGAACGGTGGAAAGAACGACGGAAGACCCGGAGGGAAAGACATGGAGGCCGATCGTTGACCTGAACGACGGAGCCAAGCCACAACACGGGGTCGGAGTCAACCACCGAGAAGCCAAGGTATAGGGGTTACTACAGCTACCCTCTGTATAGGAAAGTTAAGTCCATCAGACCTGGAATGCCCATAGACAGATTCGCCATAACTCAGCCTCGTAGGATAAATGTGTATTCTAATAAATTGCGGTTCCTCTATTGTTTGAACCAAAGTCTTGTCAATCTATGACCTAAACTGCCTGAATTGGTATGTCCCGATCCCTATGATGTGAGAACCACCCCTAGAGCTACGCCCCAGTACTTCTACGGGTCCGTCGACTTTGGAGTCCGTGGATTCGAGGCCGAGCCGACGGAATTGGATGGATGTCACGGTAGGTTCTCGCTATCTAACAATATTGTTTAAATGACATTGTGAGCTTACCACCGCGCGAGCAAAATGCTCATGGTGGTCTTATGCCAAAATAAGTATATATGTATTTTGTGTCAATGAAATAAAAGAAATGAAATAAAATTAATTTTTATTATTATTCGTTTTATTATTTTATTGTTGCAATACATACAAACTCGGTCAAAACTGGCATAAACATGTTGTACGGACACAAATGTCAAGTATTTCCATGTGTTTACCTTATTAAAATCTACTTAGAACTACTTAATATATCATTGTCCGCATTATTTTTTCCAAACCGAACTGTGGATGCTATGTACTAGAGGTGATCGCGTGACGTGATTCACGCGTGACTCACGACTTTCAGCGTGATTGTGCGTGAACGTGAATATTGTTTAAAAGGGCCGTGAGTTTGCGTGACAATATATCAGTCACGCGTGAATCGTGTCACGCGTGATTGTGCGTGACACGAGCGCTATCATGGGGTTGGCTAAACTTGGCCCATCTCAGCTCTCTATCTGTACTCAAGGTGTAGGCTACAGAGACAGACAGACTATACATACAGAACACAGACTTTTTGAAAAGAACACCTCCCCCACCCCCCTCACACACCTTGGCGACACCAGCTTCTGAAAGGATAGGGATTAGCTGGAAGGAGCAAGACAGACCCAAAGAGGTGAGGTGATTTCCGGTCAACTTGTCGCCTAGCTATTGTGTGTTCATTTAAAAATATTCCGCTTTTAGGACCTAAAATCGCTGTCCGTCCATTACTCATCCTAGAGCAAACCACATGGTGCATCATATTTGTCTTTTGACTGGCAAAACTATAGTGTTTATTTCAAAATATATTACCGTATTTATTCTTAATCATTATAATAAGTTCCTGAACGACAGGAGTGTTCGCAATTAAAAAGTAGTGGGTACTAGTGTAGTGTAATGACGGCGTGAGTGTGCGTGAGTTCGTGATCAAACAGTTCGTGCGTGAGTGTGCGTGAGTGACTTAGCAAGTACAACGTGATTGTGCGTGAGTGGAATAAACAAACAATGGGCGTGCGTGAGCGTGCGTGAGTGCGAAAATGAGTTAACGTGACGTGATGTGACATGAGTAAAAAATTGCTCACGCGACCACCTCTACTATGTACGGTCGTGGCCGATTTGTACTCATCCCAGCATTCGCTCTTCGTACGGTGGAAACCACGAAAACCAACATCGGGATGTAATGTAATCTGCCGAAGTTAACGTGGACTTATCAGTTAATTTGGTTTCGATACGAAACAATATGATTGTTGATAATAATGTCCTGTAGCAAGTTGATATTTGGTTTATGTACCCGTGCCGCATTGATTAGTACAAATTACCTTCTATTAATTACATTCAAATCACGTAAAACATTGATTTTGAAAGTTTATAATTTACATCATTCCCTGTATACATAATGTGTAATTATGTATGCCCAAGTCTAGTTGTATAGACAGTGGCGGCTTGAACCTTTGTAAACAAACTTGTACACAATTTTGACTCTTGTCTTCAAACGGATACAATATACACGGATTTTTCCAAAGCGTTTGATTGCGTCAGTCACAGCCTTTTAATTCATAAAATAGCAAATTTTGGTGTGTCCGGGAATTTCCTGAAAATATTAACAAGTTACCTTGAAAACCGAACGCAGTCGGTGGTTGTTGATGGAATGTCATCTGTTCCGGCACGTGTTACGTCCGAAGTCCCGCAAGGATCTATTTTGGGCCCCTTATTGTTTAATGTATTTGTGAGCGATTTGCCTTCTTGTTTTAGCTTGCCTCTTCGTTGATGTATGCTGATGATCTCAAACTGTTTCATACTATCAGAAACATTGTAGACTGTAAGACACTTCAGCAGGATCTCAATAGTCTAGTTGAATGGTGCCGAAAATGGAAATTAGATCTCAATTCTCTTAAATGTCAGGTGATATCTTTCACTAATAAAAAGAAAGTTATAATGTTCAACTACACAATGGATGGTGTTTCACTTAGCCGTGTTGACAGTGTGTGCGACCTTGGCGTTGTTATGTCTAAAGACCTTAATTTTAACGCTCACATTGATTATGTCTTGAAGCGTGCTTTCAAAACCTTGGGCTTTATTAAACGCACTTGCAATCATAATTTCTCCACTTTTGTTATCCGTACTTTATACATGAGCATTGTATTACCAATTCTTGACTACTCGAGTGTTGTTTGGTCGCCACACCATGTGACTAAAGTCCAAAATCTTGAACGTCTCCAGCAGAAGTTTTTAAAGTGGTGTTGCCAAAGGAATCAGGTAGATTACCATAGGGTTGACTATGCCAGGTTATGTGATGAAGCCCACCTACTTCCTTTGGATGCCAGGCGCAAAATGTTTGATGTTATCACTTTTAAAAAGATTTTATCGGGTGAGCTTGATTGCCCTGATTTGTTAGAAACAATTTCTTTAAATGTTCCTATAAGACGCTCTCGTAACACACTTTTATTTAAACCCCCAAAATCTAGATTGGATCTTTTTAAATACTCATTTTTGCCACGCACTGTTACCATGTTAAATAGTTCACCTTTTAGCCATATTGATGTTTTTAATGACAATGTGAGGTCAATCAAGTCAAAGTGTTTTAACATTTTACGTTCATGACAAAAGTGGGGTTAATTGTTATAGCTACCACTTACCTTAGTTGGTGTATTTTTATTTTATTTTTGAATGAGTCGTTTTAATAGTGAGTGTATGTTAATTTTATTGGAACATATGTATTAATAAGAGCCTATCAATTAAGTATATTATATCCAATTGTGCCTGGAATTGTAAATTCTGTTGTTGGATAAATAAATAATAATAAAGAAAGTTAGGTTCCATTTATGCACATACCACCTAATTGTGAAGTTGTCTTAGTGGAAAATGTTGTGGGATATGACAAGCGAATAACTTAGTTGAGCATGTGGCAGTAGGTAATGATAACAGTAAACCACCAAAGGTATACAATCATGTCGACCCGGAAATAAGAAAAACAATTCTAAAGAAAAGACCAAACTTCAGAATAAATCGGTTACAATTCTCTAAGCAGGATGTGTGTTTTTGTCACGTATAGCCCAGGGCAGAAACAAATCAAATTAACTTTAAACGTTCAAAATAAAGTGATATGTTGCTCAATTCAGTATGTCTCTCTTGTATAAATAACCGCAAAAAGAATTGTTTATTGACATGGGTTTTAAGTGTACTGAACGGAACTGTTCGTGCATTGGCAAAAATTCATATCTAGTTATTATTTTAATCATTTTATTGTGAATTATCATTACTTTGATAATATTTTTGTACGCCCTTACTCCTAGAGGCGACCGTTGTTGCTATATGAGTTTGTTTTCTTTATGGGAAATAACATGTATGAATCTGTTACCTGGCAACAACGGGCGCCCCAAGGTGTAGGGATACGAATGCAGTTATTTACCTTTTATTCATAGTCGGTCGCCTACACCTAGGGGCAGCCATTGTTACCAAGGTAACAGTTGTTTCCATGTTATTTCCCATAAACAAAACAAATCCATAGCAACAATGGGTGCCCCTAGGTGAAGGGGCCGACTATGAATTCCAAATGAATAAAAGGTAAATAACTGCATTCGTATATTTGATGTCAATGCGTGCCAATTTTATAAATATATAATTCATGTAAATTTCTCTTCTTATGAGAGTGTTTCCAGAGAAGTTTACTGCAGTAGCCTTTCAATATAGTTGTCCCAAGATTACTTTACACCTGCTTTCGTCACATCCGGAGCAGTCGTAGCCAACCGGCGAACCGCCCGAGACACACCAGCGCCAGAACCGATCGCTGATTGGCTACGAACCAGTCGCCTGTGACGAAAGCATATGTAAGGTAGTCTTGGGACAACTATACTAACACTACTTTTCCACGGTGAGGATCCGTTCATTTGTGAAAGAAATTTACTTCGGAAAATATCCCAAAGCTGCTATTTGAGAAAATTGGTAAATAGATGATGATGATGATGATGATGATGATGATGATGATGATGATGATGATGATGATGATGATGATGATGATGATGATGATGATGATGATGATGATGATGATGATGATGATGATGATGATGATGATGATGATGATGATGATGATGATGATGATGATGATGATGATGATGATGATGATGATGATGATGATGATGATGATGATGATGATGATGATGATGATGATGATGATGATGATGATGATGATGATGATGATGATGATGATGATGATGATGATGATGATGATGATGATGATGATGATGATGATGATGATGATGATGATGATGATGATGATGATGATGATGATGATGATGATGATGATGATGATGATGATGATGATGATGATGATGATGATGATGATGATGATGATGATGATGATGATGATGATGATGATGATGATGATGATGATGATGATGATGATGATGCTGATGATGATGACTGAAGCGAATAAATATAACTCGCCACCTCGTCCTTTGGCTCCATCACAGACAGGGTAGTCTGTTATATAGGCTTCTTCAGGGTGAGCTCTAACGAGTAGACCCCGCGACCAAGCAGCGACAAGATTAGTAGCTCGATATCAGCTTTGGTGGAGGTGCCGGGTCGAGATTTAGTACTGCTATTATTATTATTTTATTGAATGTATCGCAATCACAATCATACAATCTCGGTCAAAACCGGCGTTAACATGTTATATGGACGTAATGTCAAGTATTTCCGTGCGTCTACCTTATTTAACTTCATTTACCACATGTTACTAGTTGAAACAGTCATCAATCTCGGTCAAGCCGGTGTTAACATGTTATTATTAATTATATTATTATTATTACTATTATTATAAATAGTATTATTATTATTATTATTATTTAAACATAATGGTTAAGTTTATGCCTGACTTTAATGCTAGGATGACTCTAAGTAATTTCAAAATGAAAGCTAGGGATGTTTTAAAGCAAATCGAATCAACAGATACTTTTTTAATTGAGTGATGCAAATGCTGTTTTAATATCTATTTGTAGTTTTACATTTTAAATTTTTTAGTTTTTAGTTTTTAGTTGTGTGTATATGTTATATGGTTATTAGTAGGCGGCGGCACAGCAAAGAAATATTGTTTTAGCCTAATGACATTGTGAGCTTACCACCGCGCGAGCAAAGTGCTCATGGTGGTCTTATGCCAAAATAAGTATATATGTATTTTTTGTCAATGAAATAAATGAAATGAATTGAAATTAATTTTTATTATTATTAGTATTATTATTTTATTGTTGCAATACATACAAACTCGGTCAAAACCGGCATAAACATGTTGTACGGACACAAATGTCAAGTATTTCCATGTGTTTACCTTATTAAAATCTACTTAGAACTACTTAATATATCATTGTCCACATTATTTTTTCCAAACCGAACTGTGGATGCTATGTACGGTCGTGGCCGATTTGTACTCATCCCAGCATTCGCTCTTCGTACGGTGGAAACCACGAAAACCACCATCGGGATGGAGAACTTCTTGAAGTCTTCATTCTTCTTAGTTCAAAAATTTTCGCACTATCCTACACGTGTTCAAAATTATTGCGTTTTGCATCTCGATGTATATGTTCGGTTGGAGACCAATTAGTTTAATACTGTCATGGAGTGTACGTGGAACAATACCATTTCAATACCATCAAATCCTTCATATCTCATCTTGATGGAAATTAATTGCATCTGATGTTGTTTCTTCTTAACACTATTTACTACACTACACTATTGTCTAATGTAGCTTCTTCGTTCCTGTTTTTTGTTTTTGTTGTACTATTTTGGATCAAGTGTTATATGTGTATAAAGATATTATTACCTGTGTTTTAACACTCTTTTACCTGTTTTAAACTTCATTGTGCGCATAGTCTCTTTCACTGGCATTTTTTGTACTTTGTTTGTTTTTGTTATTGTACTTATTTAACGTAGTATTGACAAACACATGTGTAATTTGTGTTCTTTGTGCTTGTTTCGGTGTTTTAATTGTTATGTTTATTATTTCACGCCAAATGGCAGAATACGCTGTATGTGAAATATTGAATAAATAAATAATTAAATTTGCTGATATAATTAACGGTACAATAGTTATATTATTCTGCTTCCACGACCTTTTTATTTCAATAGAATTATTATTATTATTATTATTACTATCATTATTATTATTATTATTATTATTATTATTATTATTATTATTATTACTATTATTAATATTATTATCATTATTATTATATTTTTATTATTATTATTATTATTATTATTATTATTATTATTATTATTATTATTATTATTATTATTATTTTTATTATTATTATTATTATGATTATTATTATTATTATTATTATTATTATTATTATTATTATTATTATTATTATTATTATTATTATTATTATTATTATTATTATTATTATTATTATTATTATTATTATTATTATTATTATTATTATTATTATTAATTCACACTTTAAACTTCAGCAGCCCGATAATGATGAAATAAAATTATAACTAAAACGGCATTTCGCTACGTCGCTTGATCGTGTTAACTAGTTTTAATTCTGAAATGTTATATTTCTATTATATTATTTTTCTATGCATTAGTAGTCATTTGGTTCATTTGGTTGCACATGTTTGAGTAGCAGTCACGGTCGATGCAGCAATAGTAAGCTATATTCCTAGATTCCAGGACCGAATACTGGCCTTGGCATGGGGTCATGTGCTGTTATAATTATCAAAATATATCATCCTGCACTCATTTTTTCGATTAACATTGTTTCCAAAAAATGAGACAAGAATAAATGTATCATCATCGTTGTTGTCACACATTGTGTGTTGGCGTCCATTGGATTGATTGATTGATATTTGGGGTTTACGTCCCATATTTTTATGAATCTTAACAACTTTTGAATTTTATTATAAGCGACGAATTTGATGTTCTTTGGTTCAAAATTTGCATGGAATGGATAACCTACATTACATGAAGTACCTATTTTCGTGCAAATATCACAGTTTGCGCATTTATCACAGGAACTTAAAAACGTTATTCTATGAATATTTTGAGAATTTTGCAGGAAATTTCACAAATCGCTACAGCATTACGTAAGTGATACAAGAAATTGAAAATATGCAATACTATAAAAAAACAAGCTATTTATAGACTATTTCGAAAAAATGTAATAGGCCTATAGTCTAACTCTTGATTTTAATTTAGAGGTAAAATTTCCCAAAAATCTCTAAATATCGTAAGTATGCTAATTAGTATTTTTTTAAATCCATAATTTTCATCCTTCATATTATTTACAAGCAGCGTCAGTTCAAAATAAATCGGGAGTCGAAGAGTTTATCAAACTCCAATTTTTCCGTATATAGACCTAATGAAATCATATTCCGTGACCGTATGACAACAGAGCCCACGCGTACTCGCATACAAACAACCCGGCCGGCCGCACCCGCCCCACAGGGCATATGAAGCGGTCGATAGCAATTAGGACCACTTACATCAGGGTGTGAGTGGAGGCGGTATAGTTTGTAAACATCCGTCGACTAGTGGGACATAGTCAACAACAGAAAGTAATGACACTAGAATCGCTTTCCTTTACACCACACACGTGAGTGACTCTGACCAGGTATATACAATACATTGTCCCCTGACACACGCACACGCACACGCAAACAGTCATATATTTAAATAAACTAGGAAAACACATTGTTTGACGCGTTGATAAGCGAGCGCGTCCATATCTACGAACTTTTTGGCAAAAAGTTTTCAAACCTAATAAAAACAACAATTAACAACAATTCAAGAATGCGTATTGCAAACATTTTTCTAATTTCCATAGCTACCAGGAAAACGCTCTGTTTGACGTGTTGATAAGCGAGCGCGTTCATATCTACGAACTTTCTGGCGACAGGTTTTCAAAGCTAATATAAACAACAATACAAGAAAGCGAATTGCAAATTTTTTTCTTATTTCCATAGCTATAATACTTCCCGACATTGTTGAACGTCGTACAGTGTGCGTTGCCAAGAGTTTTCGTTGTCGTTTTGTCTAGTGTTTTCGCCGCGGTCCGCCACCGTTACTTACACCTTATTGACAGCAATAGAAATGTACCTTCGTCCTCTAATACGTATCAGATCATGCTTAGATTAGTATATTTGTGTCCGGACAAACATTTACTATAATTATAGCCACCTCACATTTTGCCGTTACTGTGTTATAAAAAATATTTTCGAGTAACTTTTGTGTTACTTTGCCAATACTTATCAAATCGCCATAACATGAACAAATTCGTGTCCGGAAAAATCTTTGTAAAAATATGAATATCTCAGATTTTGCCACCATTTTGTTTCAGAAAAATATTTTGTAGTAACTATGGTGTAACTTTGTTACTTTTCAAACAATTTTGTCACAAAAATATACACCTTCAATCCACATCGAGGCTCGTGGATGTTCCAAATTTCACCTTGATCGGACTTTCCGTTCAATCGCTATCGACAGGCATTAAAAACAAAAAACAAACAGAACGAAGTGCAACATAGATCAAAAAGAGACGCTCGCTTCGCTCGCTTAATAACCACTTTTTGTGTGATAATGTTTCAATTGGTCGATTTATCAACAAATAAATTGTTACACACAGCACAAGCGGGAGGGAGGGGACGAGTGTTGTCATTTCCAAAGAAAGTCCAAGAATGTTGCATATTATTAATTATAGAATGGATGGATAGATGGATGAGAAAATGTACATACAGGAATTGTTTAAAAATTTGTTATGAAGTCAAAAACAAAAAATTAAAGTTAGGTTTTTGACGTTCGTCAAAATATTCGTAAAAACCCTTCATCATTGTTTTGTTAATAAATTATCTAAAATAAGTAATAAAATGTACGCTTAACATACCTAAACCTGACATTCAACCTGGGGTTATGCAACTTCAGAGATAGTCTAAGAAAACGATGTTTGTATTATTAATTATTTATTGACAACGAATTGGAAGGACTGTACTTTGAACTGTTTTTAGTATGGATGGTCACAACGCCTGAGAGAAGTTGGTGACCTACGAGGATACTATCTGTAAGCTAATGACGTGACAACCCATGATATTATAATGTATGTTGTATGTTAAAGAATGACAGATAAAAGGATCTTACAATTAGAACACGGCCGGACCGTATAGAAAACGAACCATGGCATGATTAGGCTAGTTTTACTCAAGCGGTAACAACCACTACAGCACTATACAGCACTACATTACGGCACACTAACTCTGATTCGAATTAATGCCGGGTAGGTATTCACACCCCATATAACTTTATTGTACCATTGGTATATTGACATTGATAGCCAAGCGAATGATACGTTCATACGTGCTCTGAAGATGGATGTTGCAACTTGCAACCCACCCAATACCATTGATAGCCAAGCGAATGATACGTTCATACGTGCTCTGAAGATAGATGTTGCAACTTGCAACCCACCCAATACCATTGATAGCCAAGCGAATGATACGTTCATACGAGCTCTGAAGATAGATGTTGCAACTTGCAACCCACCCAATACCATTGATAGCCAAGCGAATGATACGTTCATACGAGCTCTGAAGATAGATGTTGCAACTTGCAACCCACCCAATACCATTGATAGCCAAGCAAATGATACGTTCATACGTGCTCTGAAGATGGATGTTGCAACTTGCAACCCACCCAATACCATTGATAGCCAAGCAAATGATACGTTCATACGTGCTCTGAAGATGGATGTTGCAACTTGCAACCCACCCAATACCATTGATAGCCAAGCAAATGATACGTTCATACGTGCTCTGAAGATGGATGTTGCAACTTGCAACCCACCCAATACCATTGATAGCCAAGCAAATGATACGTTCATACGTGCTCTGAAGATGGATGTTGCAACTTGCAACCCACCCAATACCATTGATAGCCAAGCAAATGATACGTTCATACGTGCTATGAAGATAGATGTTGCAACTTGCAACCCACCCAACACCATTGATAGCCAAGCGAATGATACGTTCATATACGTGCTCTGAAGATAGATGTTGCAACTTGCAACCCACCCAATACCATTGATAGCCAAGCGAATGATGCGTTCATATACGTGCTCTGAAGATAGATGTTGCAACTTGCAACCCACCCAATACCATTGATAGCCAAGCGAATGATGCGTTCATATACGTGCTCTGAAGATAGATGTTGCAACTTGCAACCTACCCAATGCCTTTGATAGCCAAGAGAATGATACGTTCATACGTGCTCTGAAGATAGATGTTGCAACTTGCAACCCACCCAATACCTTTGATAGCCAAGCAAATGATACGTTCATACGTGCTCTGAAGATAGATGTTGCAACTTGCAACCTACCCAATACCTTTGATAGCCAAGTGAATGATACGTTCATGCGTGCTCTGAAGATAGATGTTGCAACTTGCAACCCACCCAATACCTTTGATAGCCAAGCAAATGATACGTTCATACGTGCTCTGAAGATAGATGTTGCAACTTGCAACCCACCCAATACCATTGATAGCCAAGTGAATGATACGTTCATACGTGCTAATGATGGACACTGGACAGTACAATTCACCTAAAACGTAGTTTGCTTTGGAAAGTATTCCGCAAATGTTTTTCACCTGTACCATGGTTGTATATTTAATTGGTGCCGGCCAATCCTCTACTCTTCTAATCTATCTAATCTAAAATAATCCTCTACTCTACTCTAGTGACGCAAAACTTGAAAACTTTCCCTCAGTAGTAAGTGATGGGATTCAAACAGGATCATGTGTTGTTTTCCCTAGCGTTAAGTAAATACTTGTGAGTGAGAAAAAGATGTTTGTTCTTCTTCTTCGTGTTTGCACGAAGATCCAATTACAATCTCTAATGTTTAGAGTGTGTAAGCGTGGGCGCGTTGTTTATCTCATACACCGTTTACTTCTATCGTTTTTATTCTTCACTATAATTCTGAAGAGAATATTAGATCAGCATTTTAAAATAATTTATGTAGGCTGTACCGTTACCTATATTTCATACGTTTCAAACAATCATAATCGCAGTGTAAAAACATAAATACATCCCTTACCAAATGTAATGATTTTCGTGAGGTTGACGAACCAAGGTTCTTTGATCAATGGTTGAACCATGATTGAACGTGGATGTGTGTGTACTATAGTAAAGTTCAACTTGGAATTGGCCGGTATACATCAATCAGAGCAGTACACAAACATAAATAAAACTAAATGCATCCCATCAAAAAACGCCTATTATCCATGTTTCCAACAATCTTCCCTTTGTGTGGTTTATATTATCGGTTCGGCTGATTTCCCATAATCCATTAAAAACGCTGTGATTCACTCGTAAATAATGCTTATGGTTCAGCTCATAGAGTAATTTTATATTACTACCTTACTTATAATCTCTTTAAGCCGTGTATATTTAGCTCACGGGTTGGCATGGCTTATGCAAGAACCTTTGGCCTGCAGACATCACACAGACGAAATGAAATAAACACGTGACGATGTAATGAAGGATATACGGTGCAAATTATTACATAAAGTGCATAATACGAATCTCTGAGATTTATTCTACAGCCATAGCCTTTAGTGTCAAACACAATACTGAAGTCGATCCGAATTGGCGGAATAGTTACTTTAAAAACGTTCCACATTAAACTCAGTGTATTGAAAAAGTAAGCTTGCCATCAACAAAAGCATTTCGGTTTATGAAAGTTATACTCTAGAGATAAGTCAACATCAAAACGTGTGATTGGTGGATTCTATGAAATAAACAGTTCATCTGAAGTAAAGAAAGAACTCAAAGAAGTATACTGATCACAAATTGAACCTAAGGTTCGATCATTTTGTCTTACGGAATGTCAGTGGTGTTTGTGTACACCAGACACGCAAGAGTACACTCATTGCAAGCTAAATTAATTAGTTATCTATACAATAATTAATGTATTGTTGAAAGACAGTACCTTTATGAATTAATCAAACACATTATAGTTGACTTACACACATTGCAAGTAACGAAATCACGCGGCCATTTAAAGCCATATGCACACAAACACTGTCAAGTTAAATACAGGATTTGTTGCTATGGAATTGTTTTGTAAAATGCTATTTTCCTAAAGAAAAAAAAAACTCCATAGCGACAATAAATAAATCCTATACTTAACACGGTTACAGTGCATCTCGCTCTAAATGTATTTGCTAATAAAATGAAATGAGTTCATAGTTCTATAACAAAATGTCACTTCATGTATATTATCGTGCAGCGATGTAGCTACACCGGGCAAACAAAAGACTACCAGTGCGGAGCTGCACTGCGGCATAGACACGTGATTCTGCTACGCTCCTTGCATACCTGCAAGGAATGCAGGATAGAGAGGTAAAGCTGCTCTCAAAGCAAAAGCACAACACTAAAATGCAGAGTAGATGGTTGTTTTCAATCCGCAAACAGTAGATCTTTTATTTTGTTAACGATATTCTTTACAACGTTGCAATAGTGATACAAACAAACCAAACATATATTACTTGTGTGAGATAACACTAGATCGGAGTGATCGACATTCCATTCCGACATTCCATTCCGACCTTTTTCCATTGTTACGGCTGGCTTGCAGTTTGATTCTTCACAGTTTGCCACTCACAAACTCAATCTGTAGGCCTACACTAGAGTTTTAACTACAGAAACACACAACAATCAAAGGTTTTAGTAATCATATCTCAAGAACGCTCCTCTTTTAAAGTGGATAAAACCCAACATTTAGTTTAATCTTTAAGATCTTTAAGATCTATAAAACCCATTTCTCAATTGATAGCTCCTTCTATATTTGCAACACGACCGCGGTCCCATTAGTGCAAATTTAATATATGTGGTGATTTTTGAATGAAGATGAAGAAGAAGGGGAGAAGAGAAACCTCGTACCGGACGTAGCCTACTCCTATCAAAAACTACCAAGGCGATCATCGAATGTACGTCCCATCCAAAATGACGTTGTAACTTTTGACCAGTCATAAACGTTCCTTCACCAAACTGCCGAGCAGTTGACGAGGAGGACCAAGCTCTCTTCACATGTCTTCGAATCCAACGTAGGCTAAAAAGCGGTCACCCTCTCGCCTCCTGACCTAACCCGATGTTTCTTAACTTCGGTGTTCGTAAAGAGGAACCGGCTAAGAATCCCGGCTAAACCGTTCGTATCACATCTAGCGGCCTCACACGTAAGAAATACAAAATAAATTGGTGCGGTTTAGCGTTACATTGTGTCATGATCTTGTTTTGCCAACACAAACCATAGAAAATATCGTTTCAACAAATAATCACTTGCGAGCAGCTGCCGTAACAACTTCGTTGCTTCGAAGCGAAAACCTTGTTCAAGACTTTGTCGTTAGTAATATTTGAATACGATTTGCATGGTAATCAACGCGTAAAGCTTCTTGAATAACAACAGCCAAGATAATTAGTTTCAATATCTGGCGACAGAAGTGGGCCATGCAGGCAGGGCGCATGCGCTTGTAACGACGGGGTTGTTTTTGAGCTTCCTCACGGCGCCAGACTGGCCGATATGAGCTAGTTTGACCTTGGCGCTACGAGCGACGGGCGTCAGATTTGGCTAGACGCCATTAACCCACAGCTGCTGCTGAAGCCGTCAATAACACTGTTTCACAAGAACGAATGGCCAGATTAATTCAACAGGGGGTTGGCTGGCTCAATGCTCAATGTTGTCCCGGCCGGATTCCAACTAATATTTGGGGTGATCGTTGATATGAACACTCCATACAAACGAGAACAATGTGCAATGATGTTCATGTTTATTGTATGCCAGCCACTCTGCAGCTCAGTAAAAAGCATGTACACGACTAGAATAATTTATTATTGATACACTTTGGTTGATGATTCTTTCCTATTTTCAACATTAGGAATTTTCAGTAACTAATTAAGTGAATAAAATCATGTTATTTTAAATTACCATCGGAAAAAAAACGATATTTTCGTAAAATATTATAAATCTATTCTAAATTTAAAGATAACTACCAATAATGAGATTCATTCATATTAAGTTTTATTTTTGAAACAACATCAAAATGTAGTACATGATGACATTTTCCATTATGATTTGTTACAATAATAGAGTTTTCAGATGATACAATATGGGGCAAGTATTATGACTGTAGCCTACGCAGTGATAAAGTTACGTTGACATACGAAGCAATGGGTTATCTTCGGATTTGTACAAACCCAATGGTGCTGTCATTTCTTTAACATTTTCAGTAGTGACGTTCAACGGACTTTGCTTTGCCCAGTTCCTGCTTGTTGCTTTTTATACTAGCCGCGTGGAGCGGATAAATGAAGTGGAATATAGCTAGCTGTAAGCCGGACTTTGCCCACAACGCCTGCCAACGTACGGGCTGAGTATCACCGAAATAGCGGATGCAGAGATTCAGTTGCTACTAGATTTAGGTTCGTATTTATCATATTATACGATTGTGATAAAGGGCCTTGCTCTACTCCCACAATTGCCAACAGCGCTATTTGTGTAATGCCAAGACATATTGACAAAAAATAATATTGGCCACGAAAATAGTCAATACAATTTATATTTTTTATGAGGTATAAGTACTAAAGTGACGTTTATAAACTTTCGCTTCTATTTTACCTGACTTCTATGCAAAGACTTCCGACTTCAAGACTCGACACTCCAAATGTCTTTTCTAATCGTACAAGTATCCATTTATAGTGCTTTTATGTGAGATATTTTCTTTATAATATATTTTAATATAAATTGAATGAATTGAAAATTTATAATATAATATAAATTGACTACATTTTTTATAATACCATTCTACAATACAAAACAAAACAAAACAAGTAACAAATTACAAGACATTTCTTCTTCAACAACACAAGTCCACTACTTACAAACAACATTGTAATATAATATATAATAACTAAATAAAATAGATTTATTGATGGGAATCACACCCATTCAATAATTTGGTCAAAACGGTTAAAGAAAATTGTGATATAGAATGGGTTCACATAAATATTTACATACATTTAGCACCCAAACTTCGACTCACGTAAAATCTGGAGTTTTCACTCTGTTTTTTGTTCGCTCGTTCTATAGAATCGGGGCCCAGGATTCAATTCCCAATATGGGTTGGATCTTTTTATTTCCAATGGTCACTAAATTATTTCTACTCGAGAATACGTACCTCTAATAATTTAATATTTTATTGATTCACATCCAATGGGTTACAGACTATTCCTGATTAATTCATAAGTAATTACGATGCAAATGGAGGTCATACCAAAAACTAATTTTGGGCTTCATTAAACATATTTTGTTCACGTCTTGACAATGTGTTTTCGTTATATAAACTAGGCGATTGTGTAAATTGGATTGCATCGACATTCAGATCTAGGCCGGAACCCTCAGATTGAATTACTTTGAGAACACCCGCGTAGCCGGACAAGTGGACGGCAATTAACTCAATTGCACGGCTAATTTAATTCTACGGGTCTGCTTTGCAACCCCCTTTGAGCGCGTCTCGAGTGTGTCAAAGCGCGGTCGGTAAACGTAGGGAACTCTCTAACCGACCAGTCGACGAAACTAGTAGGAGCTATGTATATTATTATAATAATTAATTAATTTAATAAATAAATGTATTACAAAATTAATATAATTAATGATATAAGAATTGTGAGCTTTTACTGATGTTATTTTCCTCTCACTCTCATTCACGCTATGGATGAATGACCCTCTTACTAGAAATAAGAACACGGGTATTGGATATTCACTCTAGCTAGCGTATTATTTGGATCAACATCGCATCATTGAATAAACGTTCATACAACGTGTACTAAAAAAATATTGCCAGGCTTACTTGCCATATTATGTCAGCAAAAGCTATGGCCCGCGCGGTGGCTGGACCAACAACAGATCTCTCACACATGTAATGCGTTATACCGTGTATAAGTATCAATTTAACTGAAACAAACTAAAATATATTCAAAGCTTTTAAATAATTTAATATAGAAATAAATAAATATACATGGAAAATAGAGATCGTTAGATCGTGATCTGCGATCGTTATCATCTAATAACACACATACACATTCCATTCGTCAAGAACAAACAGTTGATAATTCCATTTTTCCCCAGGATGTATAACATGTCCTGGCTCCAACGTAACTCTTATTATTTTACGAATATGAACATGCATATAATATGTATAAGGATTGGATCGTGGTATTACAAATTGTATAGTGAGTTTTTTCAAGCAGTCATCAAATTCTTTTTTCCGTTTGAGAATGAACCGAGTATAGAGCGATCCAATCGGATGGGAATGTATTGGTTGAACTTACTACGATCTCAATCAAGTGTGTTTGCCTTTCCTTTTTTTCTCCCGATAACAGTTTCTAGTTCGCAAGGTTTTACTGCATGGCTTGCTAAACACAACAGAATACACGTTATACGTTATCAAGATCTGCAGATCCTCGTCAAGAAAGGATTGAAAATGTTTGCCGTATGAAAGCAATTTTTGCGTCGTCTTATTATATCTGTCTAAATATAATAATACTATATATACATTACAACTATTATTGTATGTCGGCCTACTTTTATTCATATATTATTTATACCTTCTATTAAATAGGGCATAACGTACCCTAACAGGCCTACCCTAGTTTAGCTCCTCCTACTGCCCAGGGACTGCTATACCTTATTGTAGTGATGGCAGCGGAAGCGTATGCTTCTGGTAGGGTCACCCTGGCCGGACAGGTCGAAGGGGAAAAGCCAGACTTAATGCAGTACAAGTTCTCCCACTTCCCGTTTCCTACACTTAACGTCCAACTTGTCACTTTCCTCCAAACACCCCCGACGTCATTTGATCAATGATCGTTATCGAGTCCGTCGTTACAAAACAAATAATACATTCTAAATTTCAATTCACTTCAATGTGTTCAGTACGCCAACGTCCTTTGCACAACTGGAAGCTTCGTGCCTAAATAGCATTACCAAACATTATAGGCCTATAGCGTTATACTTTGAAACTTTGTTAAGAGTTAAAAGTTGATAACTTTGCGATTAGAAGCTAAGCTATAGATCAACCTCGTTACACGGGAACTTTAGCGTCAAATTGAATTGTGAATGTAGCTTGACAACATATTTCCGAAAGTCGGTTACATCATCTGTATAAACCATACAAAACAAAGGCAAACAGTAACTAACGGCAAACGAAGTAGATGGTAGAAGGCAACAAAATTAAAGCTAGCTTCGAAAATGTAACTTCGTAAAATCAATCTACCAATTAGTTGTAAATTCAATCCCACCATGATTACCTCATATAATCTGTATATTATCTTCCCGCCTATAAATCGTAAACATATTATATAAAATTCTTAAATGCAATTTTCTTTATGGTAAATCACAAACTCGGCAACAAAATAATTACTTGATTGCCTCGATTTTATGTTTCCGAGTAAGTAATTGACAAGGCGAATGAATACTTCTCTATTTGTACCTTGACGACAGTAGCATTACAAAATTAATTTTCCTTTCCTATATTTCCCTGATAAGTGCACAGTAAAGTGCACACTATATGTATAAGAATAAGAATGTCTTTATTTAGCTTTCGTTATTACAGAGTACAAAATAGATCATTAACATTTTTAGTTATTTACATTTGTGATAACATATTTTATACATTTGTTCTTAAATATAGCCACTAATTTTTCCTGTCTTACCTCTTTAGAGTGTTCAATAATAAATACATATTTCAGACGTGGATTTAAGCATCGTCCTAACACTGAAACGACCCTGTTGATGTACAAACCCAGTCATCTCAACACGAATCAAACAGTGTGGCTAACATTAGCTGACATTAGTTATGATTTTTATTTTTATTTTTTAAATCAATCATTATAATCGCAGATAAATACTACTAGGGGTCATTTAGAACATTCCATACACCCCTAAAATCTCAAGCACATTCACTGTACAGTTTATCTAAAAAAAAAAAAAAAAAGGTACATGAAGTCTATCAAAATTAGCATTGTAGGTATATGACAAGTTGAGGCCGAATATGTTTCGTTTGTGAGTTACCGAAATATCAGCCGGTAACAAGACCACTTGTGTCCGCAGAAGCCGCCCCAAGGCTCTTTTTGGCACGGTCCTTGTTTTACGCGGGTTTCTCTGGTCCCGTCCCGTCTAAATCGATCCACGGACGGCCGAGTTACGCCCGAACGAGTCTTTAGTCCAGCGCTGCAGCTTCGCGAGATTAGCGAAAGCAAGAAACTATAGAACATTGCCACCCAAAAATTGACGAGATACATCGATTGTTTTAAATAGTACAAGTTTCGATTCATTAGAATAGCCTCCGTTATACATATATAGGGCATACGATACGTACAATGGCCCAACCGAAATCAAAGAAATGTATATGTAGTCTACATGTAGTCATGTTAGTTTATTTATGTTTTGTAGTGTATTAGAATGTACTATAAGTATAGGGTAAATCAGATGATCAGGACATTACAAATACATAGTAAGACAAGGGCTGCCAAATAGAACCTTTAAAGCACCAATTCAGGACGTAAAAAAAGCACCTATCGAATTGCTACTCGAATTCCATTATGTTTTCATTACTTTCAGTAATATTTTATTATACCAATATATTTTCTTGCGGAGGTGGGGGATGTTGGCATAAGACTTGTCTCGTCTTCGAAACGAGTAGCCAGCGCCCATCTCTGACCTTCACCTGTCAGCAACGACGCCAGACTCCGATCTCTCCCCCTCCAACCGAGCTACTAGTCAGCAGCGACGCGGTCTACGGAGCGACGCCAGACTCCGATCCCCCCCCCCCCCTCCAACCGAGCTACTAGTCAGCAGCGACGCGGTCTCCGGAGCGACGCCAGACTCCGATCCCCCCCCCCCCCTCCAACCGAGCTACTAGTCAGCAGCGACGCGGTCTCCGGAGCGACGCCAGACTCCGATCCCCCCCCCCCCTCCAACCGAGCTACTAGTCAGCAGCGACGCGGTCTCCGGAGCGACGCCAGACTCCGATCCCCCCCCCCCCCCCTCCAACCGAGCTACTAGTCAGCAGCGACGCGGTCTCCGGAGTGACGCCAGACTCCGATCCCCCCCCCCCCCCCCTCCAACCGAGCTACTAGTCAGCAGCGACGCGGTCTCCGGAGCGACGCCAGACTCCGATCCCCCCCCCCCCCCCTCCAACCGAGCTACTAGTCAGCAGCGACGCGGTCTCCGGAGCGACGCCAGACTCCGATCCCCCCCCCTCCAACCGAGCTACTAGTCAGCAGCGACGCGGTCTCCGGAGCGACTCCGATGACGCAGCCTTCCCATACTGCCGCGGCATCCTGCCCTCTCCAGGCGTGACTGTATTTTCATGTGAAAGGAGACTACTTGACAAGTTGGTACGAGCTCACAGTATTCCCCGCAATGTATTCGGGGCTCACCAGTCACCATTCCTGTCATGAACATGCAAACGGAAACAGAGAATACAATCGTTCATGTATCCGCTCAAATTTGTAGAAGATATTCGGAATAAACCTTTTGAGTATAGGCTACGCCCCTCGTGTCGAATGTGGAGATGAGAGGGCCCGGAATGGGAAAGTCAAAATTAAAAAAAGTGGACATGATGGGTCACTAGGAATTGTTTCTATTGCGGGACGGACTTTCCCAGCAAAAATTAAAAATACTGTTTAGTTTGAGGCAGTAAAAAATATTAACGTTCGATAAATTATGACCTCTACAAAAACAGGTGGCCCTTCTCCGTAAAGTACCGTGTTCCCTATATTACCGCCAATATGTCTACCAATTACTGCCAAATTTTAACACAATCTACTTTGTGGCACCACAATACTGGGTCTACCCCAATTTTTTATGTTAGATATTATATAGAGTCTCTGGAATCAAAGTATTTCCAATTCTCTTCTGCGGTATATTAATCCGTGTTATTTTTTTTTACCTAAAAAAATGTTTTCTAAACAAGCTTTAACAGCACCTTTCGCTCAACACTGAACTCAAAAATATAGTGATGTATTCAAGTTTTATTTGATATAACATTTGCATGGAAACGCTCTCATACTATTCTATTACAGTGTTAATGCACTGGTTCTAAGGCAAGAACCTGCTTATTGTACCGCCTAGCGAGACGCTACCCAGTATATATATACTCTCTTCTCACTAAGTTGCCTACATCCAGTTAGCATAAATAATCTTCGGCAGCTGGGAAATGTCAAAACTCGTTACAGAAATAGCGAAGAGATGTTTCTCCGAAAAAAATCTTGTTAGTCGAAAGTATTGTCCTGTGACGTTCTAGAAAAACATTTACTGAGAAAGAAGAGAATATATTTTGTCCCATACATGTTTTCTCGGGGGAAGAACAACCTCGAATTGCATAATATGAGTCGTAAACTTATATTCTACGAAGATGAAACGAAATAGCCTTCTACTATTGTTCAACTTTTCAAGAAATGGTTTGTTTGAAGTATTCAAATTGAGAATTGGTTACTATATACTATAACGTATCACCTTGTTCTCGTTGTACTACTAACAAATAAATAACAATATAAACTGATACGATAAAAAGTTGACGGTAGCAGTGGCGTAGAAATAGGGGGGACAGCCCGGGCGAAGCCCGGGGGCCCGGGGTCTAGAGGGGCCCGGTTTTGAGACAAGCTTGAGTTCAAAAGACCTGAGTATCACGACGGTCCGGAACCGGGCCCTGGATACTGAGTAAAAGAATACAAAACAAGTAATTGTTTGAAACAATTGTTGAAGTATAAGTTGCATCAAAATCATGAAAATCTGTATGCGAGTTTTTACCTTGCCCCTACCCCACGGGGCCCTAGCCGTCGCCCGGCTGGCGGCCAACAGTCATTCATTGATGGCTAGAGATGCAAGTTTTTCGCAATGCGCGATAAAACGAAAAGTGTAACAAAACACTCTAGAGTGCTGGTTTCAACATTTCTTTACGTTATGCGTCACTGGGATTCAGATTCAAATCGCGAAATAACACCATAAAATGCTTATAAAACGAATTATGAGTTTATTTGCGATATAACACCATAATTGCCACTTTCTAGCAAAATAACACCATTATTAACTGTAATTCGTAATTTTGTATTCCCTTCCGTTCAAATCTTCACAAGAATTACGAGATAAAAAGCGAAAATAAGCAGTCCGCATCATCACCACTTACTTCTCTGCAGTCTAATCTAATCTTTGACGCCCATCACTATGTATATACATTTAGGGCCATACACATATAATAGTTTAGAAAATGTAACCTTTTTTAGTTTCATCAATGATTTTATGTAAAAACATGATTTTCGATTACAAAAACAATAACACCACAAAACACCATAATTCTCAATTTCTCAGACGAAAAGTGAAGAAAAATAAAACCATTTTCTTGCATCTCTATTGATGGCTCATCCTGTCAATAATCCGCTGTTGATAGTATGTGCCTTCTCAGAAAACCTTTTGTTCACAACTCTGCACAGTCTGCAGTCACCACCCTCCAACACGTCCACACTTTTAGTCAGTTTGTGATTATCTCTTGCTAATAGTCACGGTCGTCGCAAAAGCTCTGATTTTCTATTTAAATAATGTTCTCTGCCTCATATAAACATTAAAGCGGGATTAAAAAGCGTAAGAAGAAAACCGAGGAACTAGAAAAACAACGAAAAATTCCTAAAATAACTAGCTTTTTACTCAAAAGTAACGCTGCGTCGTGTGATATACCGGTAGTGCTAGTGACAATGTTGTTGAATCCAATGGCGAATGGTGAGTACCAAGACTCGGTGCAAATAATACTTAAATTTTATAATAATTGCCTAATAGTAAATAACATGCAGATTGTATGCGTCAATGACAGGGGCCCGCCAGCTCGCTGTAGCCCGGGGGCCCGTGGATTTCTAGCTACGCCACTGGACGGTAGTGTAGCACCGGGTATCGTTTTCAGTTTCAACAGCCGTCTACATTGTTACGTAATTCCTATACGTTTGGCCCTGCTGTACAGAACACGATAACAGTGAACTGTCACTTTTGGCATCCACAAAAGCTGACTAAAAGAACATTTGTAATGCATATCTGGAAATCTCAATGCGTTGTGATTTTATTCTTTACATTTTTTCTACTGCAAATTGTTACTCATAGTAAAGCCTGTCCGCTCATAGTAGAAACGAAACGTTTAGAGCTAATGGGCCATGTTTGTGTATTGAACCATTATAATCGGCTTGCAAATCAAGATTTACTAGAAAACCACGGTTGCCAATTTTATTATAAAGGAAGTCGAAAGAATGTCACCCTTTGAAAGAATAAGAATTGCAAGGAAATGACAACAGCGCGCTACCTGTTGGCCCTTTAAACCCTATTTCACGGTCTATTAGACAAACATTGGTCATTAGCTCTAAACGTTTCGTTTCTACTATGAGCGGACAGGCTTTACTGTCTGTAGTGATACTGTAGATACCTTGGGTTCCCATTATTCATTGCGTTTCACTGGCTAAAACGTTACTGTTAATTTTAATTCTGGATGTGCCATTACTTTAACTTTCTTTCAACTTTGCACTCGATATTTGGTTTAATCTATTCTAAAATATATATTTTTACTTTGCACTAACTGCAACAGATAATACAACAGTTAAATAACCTCAAGGGTATTTTATTTGTAAAGTTCTTGTCTTTTTAACCTGAGCCCGGCGTTTGGCAGTATCAAAGCGCGCAGAGCGCCGCCTCTTCTATTGTGTCACGTTGTAAACGTGTCACAGTTTGACAGCCGAAGTGCATCTCCGCACAGAGTACAGTCATATCCACTGTGGAGTTGGCCCTGTATTTTGTATAATGGTGATATTGATGGAGCGAGAGGGTAATCGAGACGTTAGTGCTTGTGATGTTATGCACAGCGAGAAGAGTATGCCAAGTAGTCCTATACATCCAGTTTTCTGTTGACGTTCGTTACTGATGGTTCACTAGCAGCGGACCAATATTATGTATTGGATGTGATTGTACTTCGGTGTTCCGGGGAGGCCCATCCTACCCGTCAAATTAGAAAGGTTTACAATAGAGCAGGCGACATCCTAGTTTCTTTGAACTCGCAAAACGCCGGGCTCAGGTTAAAGAGACAAGAACTTTAGTCATTAATAACCAGGGCCATATTACCCAATAGGCGGACTAGGCACTTGCCTAGGGCGCCGTGAGACAGGGGGCGCCTGGCGCCCCCTGTCCGGTATATGGTATGCCCAAATTTAAAAGAATATATTAATTAATGACTGGCAGATGACAAAATTGATTAATGGATTACCTATTATTGAATTGCATATTTGTACTTTTTTGTTCTCAGTCCTAGATAATAGTCCTAGGATAGTAGAGTATAATAGTCCTACTCCTAGGACTAGGAAGCCTAAACATTATTTGCAAAAAAATACAATATTATAATATGTTATTAAGTAGGGATGTGCGGGTACTCAAAAAACGGGTATTTTTCGGGTAACAAAATTTATCCGAGGTCGGGTCGGGCCGTAAATTATGCCCGAAAAAACCGGGTCGGGTAGCCTAGGCCTAGTACAACAATTTCGAGGTTATGATTGGTCGAAATTGTGAATTTCAATATGAAGCTGCAAAACGAGGAAGCTTGGGAGGAACTGATATTTATATGAGGATGCCTTACCTTCAATCTTACTTTATTATTATTTCATGAATATAGTGAAGCCTAGGTGAATAACAATATTTCACCATGATTTCACGATGTATTTGACATTTGACCATGATCTAAACAAAGATGGCGACCATATGCCAGAACTCCCCACCGCCTTCTTGGCGGAAATAGCGTGAAATACGGCGGGAAATTCAAATTTTCAAATAATTAGAAAATTCGAATGTGTTGAAGTAGATTCGGATTCAAATATCGTAGATTCGTACACAACTACATTTTATGTAACGTATTTTCTATTGATTGATACATTTTTATTAATTATTAGCTTTTTACACTACCCGACCCGACCCGAACCCGAGCCCGCGGGTACTTGAAGTACCCGACCCGAGCCCGACCCGAACTCAAAAATCACTACCCGCACATCCCTATTATTAACATATCGGTACGTACACAATAATCATAACGAAATTTTGAATTTTTGGATTCCAAAGTACCGGGGGGGGGGGGGGGGGGGGGGGGGCGACCTTAAAAGTGGTGCCTATGTTGTCATCATCAGTTAAAACGGCCCTGTTAATATCATGAATCACGAACTACACTCAATAGACGATCAATATGTGACAAGCCACTTTGCATATTCAACATACACAAAATTAATCGTATTTATTTTGTTACTGAGCAAAGCGAAACGAAATGAAACGAGCAACCATTTACAACACAATACAAGTGCATGATATTCGAATAAAAACGCTTGCTTCACTCGCTTATTAATTACTAAAACTATACCTTTACTTCTGTACTACTATTTTAAACACCCATGGTTTGAAAGTTTGTGAGAGATGTTCTCCAACCCCACTACTCGATTATAGAAGAACTTCATTTTTGGGTTCATTTTCTCTGGTGTGTCAATCACGCTGTCTTATCGGGGGTAATAGCAGTGGACAAACATGTGAAAACAAACTAAATACAATTTCATTTGAATAAGGCTATATGTTTCTCCGTGACAAATGCAACAGTACTGTTTTTCTGGTAAAGGCGACAGAAAATCTATTGTGTGCCAGCCAACGGTTTAGCCGCGGTCGCTTAGCCGGTTCCCATACGAACACCGAAGTTAAGCAACCTCGGGCTAGGTCAGGAGGTGGATGGGTGACCACTCTCCTCTGAAACACTAGTTACCGTTGGTTAGAGCAGATTGGAGGGTTCGAAAGCTTGTGTAACAGCTTCGTTCTTCTCGTCAACTGCTCGGCAGTCCAGGTTAGTGGAGGCACCTATATGACTGGTCAAAGTTACACCGTCCTTTCGGATGGGACGTAAAGCCGATGGTCCCCTTGGTACTTTTCGACAGGAGTAGGCTACGTGCCGGTACCAGGCTTCCCCTCCTCCCTTCCTCATTATCATTCATCAATCATCACTCATCAGGCTAAAGAGGGCATTGTGCCCTACACTGGCCTTAATAACAATAAAATAAATAAATAAAAATATTGTGTGCCAGCTAATATTTGTCTTAAAAATACATTATTTATATATTTCATTACGAGTTCAAAGCGAACGAAGTTGTGATACAGCTATAAAGGTTTAACTTATTTTTTCCCTGTTCTTGAGAAACCACTGAAAACGTAATTGCGTTGGCGGTTTTGAGGTTTGTCATTCAATTTAAATTTCAATTCCAATTCGAGTACTATCTGTGAATGTGCGTAAGGCCTCAATACGAAAGTCAATTGTCTCGCGGCTGTGTAGGCCGCCCACTATCGGTATCGGCGACATCTCCCCCCCCCCTCCCCCCCCCCTCCCCACTCCCCTCTCTCTCCGTGCGACGCCATCCAAATGCGGGTAAGTGACTCGTAAATACATCTAGATTGTAAGTTATTGTCACATAACCATGAAGCAACAACGAACCCTGGTGACACAGACAGGAATCTTTGAAAAGATTAACGTGAACAGCTTCTCCGACACGGGGCACTTGCATTGTTCAATGTTCAATATTCAATGTTTAATGTTCAATGTTTGTTCTCTGAACGCAGAACGCGTGGGCGAATGGTCGTGATACGAGTTGATCGGTGCTCGTTAAATAATAACAATACTATAATAATAGTAGTTATTAACCTTATTTATACAAAACTGCGAGTTTCGAGATAAGAATTTAGCAGTTGCAGCTCGATCTCCCGCCTAACCTTCTACTATTGAGTTTATTAGTGTATCTACGCTAGCAATTTATCATGCCCATCTTTTGAAGCGTCAACAAATGAGCTCAAGAAAGTCAATTTGCAGAACATCCAATTAAACTTGACAAAATTAATTGAATGGCAATTAAAAGAAAAATGTATACAACTCATATAAAACTCAAGTGTGAAGAGAGGAAACTATATATATAGTTATCTCGGTGTATCTGGTAAGGTGATGTCGTCATAGCTGAAGAATAGGCAACACGCGTACGATTTTTTTTGTTAAACCAAACACTTAGTTTCATACTATTAGATACAAAAAGTATATTAATGCAAGTCACAAGTAAAAAAGATATTTTTAAATAGGTTTAATGTGGTCGCATTTATTGAAGTTAAACTCGGGGATCTGAAACGCGTACAGGTGGCTGTGACGCAATGATTCTGTAGATGTGGCGTAACAGACCAATCGCTGAGGCGGTGAGCGTACAATGAACAAAACCATGACGTCAAATCCACTCTACGAGGCGGCTCGTTTTTTGCGCCCTTTTATTTATCGTTACTAAACCAATTAATTTGAGGCATAGACTGCATGATCCGTTTTTCAAAATTCAAAGACACAATTATTAAATTAGAGACAAGGTATTTAAAAATCGATTAAAATTTTCATACGCGTGTTCCCTATTCTCAGAAGAGACGGTCGCTCCACGCCATCCATCTATTTTAATGGAATTCGGGGCGGGATTTCTCGGTACCTGCCTGTTCTTAACCTACTGCGTGAATTGCGCTGGCCTTGCTTCGAATGTGCTCTGAAAACACCTGCCAACCAAGGCGCTGATAGTGTAACTTTGTTTAGTAAATTAATTTTTCATATTATTCGCCACTTTACTATTTCATAATTTATGACATCACCTTAGTAGATACGTCTCGCTAACTGTATGACTGCTAATAGGAACAAAGCACCGATCATAATCTGGCCAAATCATGTTTTCTGTGACAGCCCGTTAGCAACTCGCTTATTGTAGCTGATGATAGATAGAGCACAACACGATATCTTTCCCTTGACGCACCACACAATCGAAACCATTGTTTACAAACATGTGTATTAAATGTGTTATGTACACGACCGATTTCTATAAATCAAGTGTAGTAAATTGATATATTTTTTATCAACACCCTTCAGGCTATAGTTCGTGAGTACCAATAAATCATTCGCTTACCACTTCAACTCTGAACTCTTATAGCCCCTTAAAACCCACCAAGAAGTCGGGTTTCCTGCGGCCAAGGTCTTGCAAACTTATTTTAATCTCCTCTCAACCCAGGACGCTAAAAAAAAGTTTCAGCATGTAATACGGTTATCAAATACATTTGAGTCATGTTGAATGTCGTCACTGCTAGATTCACACAAAGAGGAACTCACCAACCACAGATAACAAATTATTAACCACCAACTAACCCGAAAGGATGTCGATAAAGCAGGTTTCTTCCTACACCTGCGAATTTACATATATGTCACACTTCTAGCTCTTCCGAATTCCATTAGATTTTCTTACTACATATTTTGTTGTCGCAAATATTTCGTATATTTTATAAATGCATTTTATGTTTTGTTTTATATTTTGTACGATGTGTACAAAATCTAATTTCGAATGCATCAATGCTGTATGTAATTGTATATGTGCATTACATAATTGTATGTAATGTAATTGAAGATAATATTTAATTTTTCCTTTTCCCCAAATCAACATGCAACATGCAACATGAACAATCACTAGTTGACATGAGAAGGGTGATGTTATTCCCCTAGTTCGCCTGGTTCTAAATACAGACACGAGCGCGCTGACTGTACAGTATAATTACTTTCGCAACATTACACATTGATTAAAATTGTTCGGGCGGATGACGCAAAACGTCAAAACAATTCACATTTGGTATCGCATACTCCGATGACACATAACATGATAATAATTTGTGTTTTGGAGTCTCTTCTCTATGGATCTCGCCAGTTTTACATGTGTCCCTTTTCATGAAAGTTGTCACGAAAATATAAATGATCATAACTCACTTTAAATGATATGTAAGTATAACAAGTGGTAGAACTCTATAGACTTAACCTCACTTTACGGGATATTTACTTAGTTATCACTTAAAGTGAGTTAAGTCACAGTGACAGCTTTCAGGAAAGGGGCCCTGATATTCTCCTCTTCAGGTGATTATAAACTAAAAGGTATGGTATAAGAGTACTTGGATTGTTAGTATGGAATGTCCTAGGGCACCTAAACTCCATTATACCGCACGTGACCTAGAAAAGCCTCAGAATTGTCAGTAGACGGTATCGAACCGGTGACCTTCCGCATCGAGTGTCACGTTACCGATAAACCATCTGTACAAACCCATTCAATGTCACTCTGGGAGAAGAAATATACACACTAAGAATGGATTATGTTATTCGTTTTGGTATTGGCAATAAGCAGAAAGATTTCACACAGATACGACGTAAAAGAAATAAGCTGAGGCTTTAGGATTCATAAATCGACTTCTTTAATGTAAAACATCCTTTGCTTACGCGATAGACTGATAGAAACCAGTCAAATGTAAATAAAAATACTCAAAACACGTTTTGTGCTGCTTTACTACGCGAAAGCTCTTCGGGGGATTTTCAAGTTAATATTGCAAACTGCATTGTAGAATAGACACCAAATCTTAAGAAAGTCTAAATTAACTCACTGTATTTAGGCTAACCTTGATTTTTCTGCTAAGGGCTGGTCCACACAGATTTTTAAGACATACGATTTTTAAGGTTTAACGCGTAGTCGTAAAGTTGGATCATAGGAAACACGTACTGGCGTTCACACAAAGTTTTAGTTTTAAGACGTTGTTTTCATTGTTGTTTTTTAAACAACGTCTTAAAACCTTATGCATTATGTCTTAAAAATCTGTGTGGACCAACCAGCCTTAATTTTTAAAAAAAAATGAAAAAAGTGAATTTTTATTTTTACTTCCATCCCCAGCAATCACAATAGTAAATGTAAAAACGTTCTGTCACATATATACTGATACAAATTTGACGGGTTTCCAATATTGTGAGTTGAAGTAACAAAAAATCTCGCGCTGCGTCAAGATTGAACCTATTCTTTTCCGTTTTGGAGTCCTCGTATCAGATCTTACGTTCACGTTGTTGGATTTCATTTCTCAGTTCATTCTGTCTTCAGTGATCTTCGCTTCCCGCAAGACAATAAAAACTAGGGCAAACTCGACCCAGAATCGTTTCTTCCTGACGTTACTGCCGATGGAACCAATCTTTTATCTGCCCGGGATTATTATCGTTGACGTTGCCTCGTGAATGTCAGCCATGATTCGCCGCTAATATCATCTTTATTGCGAGTCGTGAGATCATTCGGAGAAAACTTTGGGAATTTAGTTCAGATGGAGTTTTCTCCAATTTCGAGGTATGCGGTTTTAAACAATCTTTTTAAAGGTGGTTGTATTGATGTTTTTTTAATCGACTTTTTAAATGAAAATACTATTTCGTTTAAAAACATTTTTTAGGAAAAAATTTGGTTGTAACTAAACGGAACGTCAAAAAAAATTGAATTGATTAAATTCGGATTTGATTATATAGTACGCGGCTTTTAAATAATACATCTCTTCTCCGTGAAACCGTGAAAGTCTTTCTTCACAATTATATATGTGTGTTTGTGTATGTGTGTCCAAACATCTGCAAGGAGATTGGGAGGGGGGGGGGGGGGGCGGGGTCTATAGGGTACGCACAACTGACGTAACAGCCGAACTACAACAATGGAATAAATGAATTGAACTGGTGGACAAACAACAAGCTGTCAAAGTAATATCTTTACAAATAATGAGTTAACTGCTCGCCAGTTAACATTTAGGTTTAGTAATGGACAGCAACTATCTGAAAGTTTGTAAACGTTATGAACGTTTGTTTTTTCCAACTTCAGAACTTCATATTTTTTTGACAGCTTGTTTGTCCATCGGTTCAATTCATTTGTTTCATTGTTGTGTTTTGGTATTGTGCGTACCCTATACTATTCTCCACATCCACTTCAAGATAGACGTCAAACCTCAAAAGAAGTTGTTGGTATTATTAGAGACCATAAATGGCAATCATGCTTTTCTTCCGCAAAGTACTCGACACCATCCCAATTCAAACCATATTGGCCTCCAAGACAGCGCAAAAAAATACCTAACTATCCCCACTGTATATCAACACAATTGTTAGTTTTGATTATTAACTTTAGGTATCCTCAATTTCGGTACTTGTTGTTAATTTAGAATATGTTAGTAATTCATTTCGAGGACAAAATAATCGAAGGTCACTTGTTTTTTTAAAGCTGTGCATCCGTACCCTTCTTGCTGGTCGGAGAACCTGTCAGCGTGATTGAAGTTTACAACCTCGTACAAAGAAAGAAATAAACCAGCCGCGGTTGAACCCAAAATTTGCTCCTGTGGTAGTTGATATAGAAATAACTTAGGTGGGTCTATAAGCAACCCATGCCACGAGAGCGCGTGTACCCCATACCCACCAGGGAAAGAGTCCTTGTTTACGGAGCCCGGCTTGCTGTGTAGGCCTACCCCATACCCACCCGGCTTGCTGACCAACCGCCGCTGACGCTGAAAAGAATAACGAACGGGAGAGCCATCCGATCCGATCCAGTGAAAGAAGAGCTCAGCATCATCTCAATCTGTCTTCGCAGGGTGAGTGAGTTGCGTGCGGGCAGATAAATGAACGGGCGACTCATTCTAGTACACAGGATGATCTTCTTGGGCGAGATTGCCGTGAAGCAATTCACTCTTGAGCGATATCAGCTAGTCAAACTAAAATAATTGCTTCCTCCAACTACCTCTGAAGATCGATAAATGCAGGGCTCAAAACACACACATTTGACACAATGGCTAACATTTCTAAAAAATAGATGAAATGTAACGTTTTCGACTAAAACGAATGGCGCTTCCAAAGCAAACAATAGAAACGAGGTTGCCGCGCGTGAATAAACGAACTAGACGAACAAAGAGTATTTTTGTAACCGGACGTAAAATTAACCACTTTTTTGTTTCATGTATCCTTGCTTGCATTAAATCCTAATTTTTGCCAGTCGAAATTTATAGCATATAACTAACCACACAAGTTTCTATAAATAACCTACTATTTGACTTCTTTCAAATCTGAATGTTGACCGATTTACTGCTACAATTTCCTTGCAAATCTGAGCTTGTGTGGCGCAGCTTGTTCATGTTGCGGCATTACCTAATTAAATGATGCAATTTTGACTGGTCAGTAAGCTGTCGTATGGACGATCGAAGTAGTCGACCATTTTGTTGTGATGACAAAATATCTGTCCGACTTCGAACAACTAAATCATGTCAAGTGAGCAACGCCAGAATCCAAAACGAATGATCACAGATGCAGTACTATAAATACGAGTAAAACAAGGATGTTTTAGGATGGTACAGGCTGGAGGCAAATTAATGAATATTCAAAACGCATAAGCGGACTAGGGTTGAATATTAATATAAAGATTATTTGATTTAGATCCCTCGAAATCCTGGAATATAATATTTAAAATGATTTTCTCATGCCAACTGTCGAGGCATTGCAGAACGAAAATTGCAGTGAGTTAACAGAGTTCAAAATACTCTTGAGAGAACCATTGTGATTCTAAGCTGGGTCTAATCTTGGGGTTCAAACGTTTGCGACGCATTTTGTATTTTGGACACAAACTTTAATGTTCATCCATATCGGCTTAACAGGGAAGGATACCTCTAAGTCAAAAACCGCACAACATTTTCATTTTTAAATTAAATCACAAGAATGGGCTTAGAAATCGATAATCTAAATCAACAGCGCACTGTGGTTTAGTAAGCCCTACACATTAAATGCGCTAAGTCGTGACTTATATTATAATCAGTATGTTTTTTTATAAATAATCAATTTTATTACTAATTATCGAATTATAATCAGAATACTACGCTTATGGTAACAATATTTTAATCATTCTGTAGGGCGCTTACCAAAGCAAAGTGCGCTGCTGATTTAGATTTTCGATTTCTTGTTGCAATCTTGAGATATAATTTAATAATGAACATTTTCTGCGGTTTTTGACGTAGAGACTACCCTTTGCCCTTCCTAAGTGAAAAAATAGAAGGTTTATGTCTAATTGTCATGTCGGTGCAACCCATGATCCACCAATATCTTTAAAGATTTTGCTGGATATTGCGTCAGCCATATGACTAAAAGGTTTACATTCAGTGTAGATACCACTCAAAGCTCGACAGATATACAGCAGGTTGGCGGGAAGAACGGTTTACTGCCTCTTTGTTGCGGCTTGGCTATTAAATTGAAATGGACTGTATAATTATTCAATATTAATTTATGATTATGTTAATTACGATTATATAAATAGCCACGTGCACAGTGTTTTGTTTTGGACAAACAATGACTACGTATATCACGCAAGTTTAACGGGCTTGGGATGAGAGCGCCTTGCTTTCAATCGGTAGCCGAGTGAGGAATCTGCTCCGTATATTATGATATATCACGTCAATCTGAAGCGCCCTTATCTACACCGGCTGCGAATTCAGCCAATCACAACACTGGCCGTGCATCGTGGAGCCGCTTTGACGTGTATATCACTTAAATCAAAGTGAATGTCTATAATCTCCAAATCGCTTGTCCAAGCGAGTGGGATCGCCGCCGCCTTGAGGTAAATTCGACGTGTATACCACACTCTGCAACCGGTTGGAACCAAGGCGCCCAATCAAAGAGTGATACAACAGCGGAGTTGCCTTGTTTGTCTGACCTAAACCCCTATGTGACGTCACATGAGCTTCAATTGCAACTAACTCTGACCTCGGAGGGGGGGGGGGGGGGGGGGGGGGGAGACTCTTGGGTATTAACGGTAAAGGGTAGTCTCATGTTTAAAACCGCACACAATTTGCATTTTTTGATTATACATCAAGAATATTAATGAAATCGCAAATCTGAGTCTACAGTGGACTGAGATTTGGTAAGCCCTACAGACTGAATGCTACATTAATCTAACCCAATGATCAGTATGCTTTTTTGATTTGTATTGAATTTCTATTAGTAAATAATAAAAAAAGATTTAATAAAAATATCTATCCTCATCAGATTGTAATATTTGATATATTTGGTAAGCCTAGCCTATTACCACACCCTGTCCACTAGACTCAGATTTTCGATTTCGAGAAGCATTCTTTAGATATAATTTTTTAAATAATAATATCCGGTGAGTTTGATACTGGTGGTATACTGACTGCCCGTGAGTCCGTTACATCACTCTAGTTGTCAACATAGCCTACAGCTTTCTAGCACTGTAGAGTCGTCATATAGGTTATAATATTATGTAACAGTGAAGTGACGTAACATTTACACCAATCTAAATCATTTGGATCTCGTTCTCTGCTTCCGGTACATTATCAGCGTGTCTGTTGGCAGGCGCTGTTACGGCACATTCCAAGCACGGCTAGTCCACCTCACGCATCTCGAGGATAACAAGCAGGTACCGGAAAACCCCGTGGAGCGACCGCCTCTTTGTCAGTATTTTACAGCTAATATATGAAGACGGGCGCGTATTCACGCAGCCCAGGCGGCTGCTTCATGCCCGCATAGGCCTACTAAACTAACACGACAGATGTTTTACTTGACCTTCTATGATGGGCATGACTCTACTTCCGCAAGCCATAAAGTAAACTACATGACTTCACTCACCGTTCAACTATTTACATTAGAAAGTCATGTTATTTTTTTTCACAATTTTAATAGTCAACACTTTCTATAAATAAAAAATTATATTTTTATTTTCAAAAATACGTTGTCAATAATTATAAAATACGGGAAAACAAAGCATTACGTTAATGATTGCATTTATACACATATCCTATTGTTTTGCGTATTATTTCGTTTGAAAGATCATATATGAGATCGAAATTAGTACGAAATGCTCAATCTATACATTTTTTTCAAAGGTCACATATCATAGAAATATGGATGATCCAGAAATCAACAACGATACAAAGTTGGTTTACGATGACTGGCCACAAATGACATTTGAGTTAAATTGGGCGGCAATTGCTATAAATTCTTATAATAGGTTGTGCATGAGTGCTGACGACAAGCCAACATGCGCAATTGCTATAAATAGGTTGTGCATGGATTGTGTGCTGACGACATAAGCCGCTTGAAAATAAAAGAGGGAGACAGAAAAAATGTCAAACTTGTTTACTGTTCTAAAATTGAACAAATCACCTTCGAAAACAAAACGAAAAACAAAGTTGCTCCAATGGTGGGTACATGACACTTCCGAAATCTTGATTTAAAAACAACTTAACGAACATTTAACTGCATGGCCGTTGGTAAAAAACTTAAAACTTAATACTTGGTCCAGGCTTGGAACACAAATTAAAAGTGAATTAATCGATCCAACCGGTGTCCGTCGGAATGGGTGGTGCAATGTTGCGTTTTCAATCTAACAGTGCTAAAATAAATCCCGGTTGTAGCTTCTTGAGCAATGATAAAGTTATTCTTTTCTAATCCTAGAATAGTAATATTTTGCGCTGAAACTCCCTAGACTGGTTGAACTAATCACTTTCAACTTGATCAGATCAGGGACACGGTTTACTCGGAACTAGAGGTAGCTTTCATTAGACGTCACGTGGCGGCCATTATGAGGTACACATTGCTTGTTTACATTTGTTCTGTCAATAGAAGACACATAGGTTATCCAGGAAATATCACAGTTTCAAGCCGTATAGATTGATGTGTGCAGGTAAAAGTTCAAGAAAATGATGACACATTCAAATGATTGTCTTCAAACAGAGTTTAGGCGTTCTTATTTTGTTTTCAGTCATAATACGGAACCTTTGTTTGAAACATCTGCAATATTGCAACAATGCAGTGTCGGAAGAACGTAAACAAATGTTTACAGAGTACCTCAGTATGGCTACCGTGCGATACCGGAAATGACGTTATTGCAAGCTCCCATATATGCAAACTCGTCAGAATGATCCGATGCAGTAATCAAACGTGGAGATTATTCTGATACAGTATTGGTAAACGGCTTTAGTGTAATTTATTCTTTTTATCCTTTCCTTGATGTTGGTGAAATGAGGAATATTCTTTGCGGACATCACAGTAGGGGTAATATAAGCCGGGGATTAGCGCGTCAACCATGTTATATAAATACAACAATACCAAGATATACTAACTGAAACGGATTATATGGGATAAAATAAATGCATTCGTTTGAAAATAACTCGCAGATAAAAATACACAAGAGTGGGAGGAAAGTGGAAACTTTGTGAGGCCGGAATATTCATTGGATGGACGAATTTCTTTTAGCTAGGGGTGATGTGATGTGATTAAATTTGTAATTCCAAAAATAAAACCAACACACATGTTTTGAGCTCTTTAAAGCTGTGTTTTGACTGACAGTATAGTAGGCCCATATACCTGATCGATTCACTTAAATCAAATTAAGAAGTTCAAAATGCAAATTCTGAATAATGGGAATATCGTATACATTGATGTATACATTGTATATATGTATGCATCTATATTTTAACAATTGAGTTTTTACTTTTTTTGATACATGTTTATGCCATGCTATAGTGTAATCAGCCGACCTACTCAAACATTTAGGTTTCCTTTGAAATTATACTCTCCATTCCACTAATAAAACACAATCTTTCGGAGCGCTACCTTACAATCTGGCCCGTCTAACCCGTAGCAATACAACACAAAGCTCAAAGTCAAAGCTTTTCTTATGAAATGTACATTTTAAATTCGGGTGATGTTTCGATGTAACCCGATCACCCGAGGTTATAAAACTCCTTTCAACTATGGAACAAGATGCTTAAGGTTCTCATTTTACCTCGTTATAATAAACAATGTATATTCCTCCGAGTTGTATTACTTGATTCCTGCGGGAAGGGATAATATCAGGTTCAGAAGGAATACACTCAATGACTTTTATAAGTGGATAATACATATCCTTATAGTCAATCTTTCTCTCCATCGTACGTACATGTTACATAAGCTCATATTACTTGAAACAAAATAGAAAAATAAGAAACAACATAATTTCGAATACTTTTTCACTCTGTACTTACTTACAAAATAAATAAAAATAATAAATAACAAAATATATAGAAAAAAATAATAAAAAAAATTATGTGATACTTTCTCACTCTGGTAGGCCTATTCCTTACATTGATCGTGTACTACATTATCCTGTTTCGTAATCTATTAACTGTTAAGCAAAGGTTCTATATTATTAACTTTCTAGAAATTATTCGTTCATTTCCGCTTCCAATGGAGGGTCCAGCGCTTGAATTCCGGTTGTGCGCTTGAAGCTTAGCATGTAAATGACTATCGCCGATAAATCCGACAATGCTGTATGGTAAACTGTGTCTTTGGAACTGTCAAAAGCAACAAGGCTCATAATATTGTCCCCCAATAAGAGACATCGATTTTGTAGCTGAATTATTATTGCTAAACAATAACCACACGTATTTATTTATACACTATCTAGTCATTATTGTAAATATTAACCTGAATTACATATCATATTTGAGATGGCGATATAGTATTATATCCACGATTATTACATAATGTTAAGATATAATCTAATAACGTAATGACTCATTGCATGGCCTAGTATAGGATAACTTTATTTTTACTCTACAACTTATAATTCAACATTCCTCAAGATTTTTTTTTGCTAGGAATTAACAAAAGTTTTTTTCATTTCGCGCGCATTTAGATTTTTCAAACATTGCAAGAAATCGTGAAAATAATATGTTTTTTTTTTCATATAGTTTGGCTAAGCGTCAAATCGCGGGATAATAATACTCTACTCTTTAGGTAAACTTAATAATGATATTCATAAACTATTTATGTTTCAAGCAAAACTTGAATTATGCCCCTATCTTTCTTATAATCTCAGGAGATATTGAACTGCAAAATAAAATGTATTATATCTTACTGACCCCTGAACGTCCACTCGCCAATCTGCCGATAACAATCAGTTACGGAATAAAATGAAGAACGGAGCAAATGAAGCGTGTATGATGTTTATTACTTGTTTGCTTACCTTGCAAACCACGAATGATGCCCACAAAACGATTCTCAGCTACAATTCATGTCAATACAAGTCATGTCACAAACAAGAGACTATATGATTGATATTCATTTAACAGTTCATTCGTAAAAAGAGACACCTCATTCTGCGTTCGTTCCCCTTCCCCTTTCGCTTCGCAATAAGAAAACATCAAACGATTTGTATCTATCCTACTCAACCTTATAGCTAATCCGGCACTGATTAAAATTCTCAATGTTTTGTAGCGTTTTACAGATAAAAATTACATTCGTTTACAAACAACCATAAAAAAGAAACTTCCACCAACATCATAACCGCAAATAATTAATTTATAGTGTTCATAACTCAAAACTAATCAAAAACATTGAAATTTTGAAGAATAATATGGAGATGTTTTAACTTTTAAGTAATCCCTAAATTCCGATTGATAAGCGATTCTTATATTTTTAATTGGAATTTTGTGTAACTTCATTTCAAAGTTAATACAAAATAACACAATTTGCCACTAAAAGACCGTCAAGTGCAGTTTTCACATTATTTTCCTTCGCCGACCTACTTTTCATTGATCAGCCCATAATCCTCTATCTCATTCAGAACACTCTGTGCACGGGATTATTATATTGTCACACAAAACGTCACTCGAGTCACGTGTCTCTTACAGTAATAGTTTTAAAAAGCAGAACACAAAAGAACACTCTGACCAATTTAAAACGCAATGCCATTCAACCTTGATATTATTGACTCCCAATTCAATTAAGGCCGTATTTTTCGAACATTGTTTTCATCTCGAGAAATAAACAATTTTTATAGCTTGTGGCCATACAGAGTTTTCCCGACAACAAAAAAATAATCTAGGTCACCGAAAACTAATTATATTTTCTAAAGAACGGTCCAGAACGCTTTCTGAAAGCTCGCAAAACTCGCTATGCACCGCGGACCAGCACCGCTACGTAGATAGGAGAGTGGCATTATCATTACTTTGAATGTCTCAGTTAATTATGTGTGGAGACAGTAAAGTTACCGTGATGCCATCGTTGAAATTCGTTCGCTGTGAATATAAGGTCTTAAAGCTCTAGACACAATTGACTGTATGCCAATTGTGTATATGATTCAAAAGTTGCAAATAGTTAACATTATGAATGAATAATGATAGATGCCACAGATAATAGAACATATTATGATTATTATTTAATTGAATTGCATTTAAACATATACAATCTCGGTCAAAACTGGCGTAAACATGTTGTGCTTGTACGGACCTATAATGCCAAGTATTTCCATGTGTGTAAACCTACCCCTACCTTTTGTTACTAGTTAAAAAATCAGTCATCAATCCCGGTGAAAGCCGGTGTTTACATGTATTTCCATGAAATGAGGTGAAATAAAGCCGGTGAGGGAAAACAATAAAAGCTCAACTTGTGACAAATGAAATTGTATTCACAAATCGACTATATATATATAGTAAATACGTTTACCTCTAGTTAATGATTATTATTTGATGTGTTAAACGATGTACTCGACAAGTGACGTCGGGAGGTGATTGGAGGAAAGGGACGAGTATGACTACCTGGAAGAAAATGGGAAAGAGGAGGACGTGGACTGTCTTTCATCTGGCTTCTCCACCTCGACCTGTCCGGCGGTTAGGATGCCCCTACCAAAAGCATACGCTTCCGCCAGCACAGCTCTCGGGATCACCAAAGTACGCAAACCTCTACCACAATAAAGTAGAAGTCATTGAGCTGCTATTTGCTTAATATTCAATAAAACAAAAATTCAACTCATTAGTATAATTGATTTAAAGAACCTATATCTCTCAGAATGTCGGCACATGTATCAACAAACACATACATCTGTTCAACAGGGGCATGAAGGCAAGTTCAACCTACGTCACCCCTCAATGGGTAATGAACTCTCCCAGACAGCACCAATTATGTAAGTTTCCCAAAACACTTATAGCTGACCGTTCCCTCCTCCCCAGCTTCCTCTGTCAAACAACATCGCCATCCCAGTTGTTTCCTCTGCTGCCCATCCCTGAAAGGGGGATCGTCTACAACCTGTCATGTCTCATATGTAATATGTACTTACAACCTATGGCATAGCGATTTCGTTGCAAAGATTACATACAAATAATACGCGTTGCTCCAGTCGTCTATAAATGCAGATTGTTGGCTCAATCTCGGGCTTTTGAGGATAGACCTAACCAAGATCGTTGAAATCTCACCATTAGTTCTAAAATCATCCCACTAGACTGAGTCAAGAACGTCAAGGTGAACTTGACTACACTTGGCGTCATAGCGCAGATAATTTATATCTGACTACAGAAAAACAAACAAACAAAAAACAGCAATCAATCTTACGTTTATGGGTTTTTCACGTTTTGGGTTTGAATTTATTGTTTTATCTTTAGTTGGTGGTTATGATGATTGAAAATAATTATTAGGACTGCCAATGATATGTATTTATTCTGGTTTTAATGTATGCAATAGGTACACACTTGTTGTGCCTGTAACTCTATTATAACGTGAATTATTATTAACCTATCAATCTCTCATAATTATATTTTTGAGTTCTAAAGAATTAATAAAGCCTCGATGTGGTTTCGGGGGGAGGGGGGGGGGTTGAACACCCTAAACACCCCACCCCCTAGTTACGCCACTGGAGGAGGGTTTCCATGACATCAAAACCCTCCATTAATATCAAGCTATCTAGCTACGTTGTTTATGATTTCAACAAACACTCGGTGTATGTATCCGATTGTTTATTTCCTTCCACTGGTCGGTGCTAAAATACTCGACATGATCCAGTTTATACCTGCCGAGGAGGTAGGAGATACGCCAGCGCCGAAATAAGTGTAGTTTATGTGTTTCTCCTTCATAAACAAACAGAACAAAAAGCCAGAGTTTCACTAAAACTTGGGGTGAGATTCTTTGCCACACATTGTTCCGTTATTGCCGTGTCGACTGTTACCGATGTTCTCATCACGAGCTACACCTTTGTAATCAGAAGAATAAACGGAAAAGTTCAAACGGAAACACGTAAAGCGCAAAGCATGTTGAACACGGCAACATTCCACAGCAACAAAAATGAAAATTGTCTGTAATCTACTTTTCAAGCCAATCTTCGGACCCACAGAGTTGTTAATTAAGTTATATGTTTTGTATGGGTGAAGTACATCGACCCATTAAAGAAATAAAACGTTTGAAAAAAAAACTCGGGCAAAATATGGACGAATTCGTATACCCACACTCTCCACAATTGCCGATACCTCGCAAGAGCGTTCGGCAGCAGGAGTTTTATTGCTCGTCCGCTCATAACTATAGTAGGACCATTATAAATTTTAAATACTTACGTACTTGTAAAGGAATGTCATAACTAAGTATGGTGCTAGCTGCTAAGTACATTTTGTATCCATTGTGTTCAAAAATATTATTGACATTTTTCAACGGGTTCTTTTTATTATTTCGTTTAGAATCTTCGATGAAAGTAATTTATTTGTATAATTCACAAAAGGATATATTATGTTTTAGCAGGTAAGTCACAAATGTACCAACACCCAGACATAGATATGACATTCTTGTACAAGAAGGTAAATAAAAAGGTAAAGGTAAATATTTATACTAAACATCAAATCCCACTACCCAAAGCCCCACTACCACACACATACAAGGCCCATCTTAAAACCATGTGAAATTACTGTTAAATAAATAAAAGTAAATATACATTTAGAGTCTACCCACTCAGTAACGAAACTGATTTGCAGTGGGGGACTTGAATTTAAAGCGACTATAAACCAAGCCTGTAGGCTCGGAATACCATCGACTTCAGTGTGTATGTATTGTAGTAATAATGTACAATAATAATGTATGTATAATGTAGTAATAATGTACCTGTAATGTCAGATACATCTCAATAGCGCTACACTACAACATACAACATTGTAAAAGAAAATCCATGGTCAAAATGTGGTTTTGCCAGCTTTACTGAATGTAAAACAAACATGTATGAATGAATAATAACAATAAAATAATCATTACAATAACATGTTTCATACAGTCTATTGCGACAAAATTGGTACAATACTCACTCTTTTATGTTGATGAACGTTCTTGACATATGATAGTTAAACAGTAATTTCACGGAAGAAGTCAGTGGTTATATAGTGCGTCTAGTGAACACAATTCAAAGTTGTGAGTGTGCTTATTTGTGGGACTGGGACTCATTATGTAATGCTCCTTGGTATTTCAAGCTGTCTAACCCCCCCCCCCCCCCCCCTTGTCATATTCTATAACTTTTTTCCCGTATACAATTTTATCAATCTCCATAAACGCTCTCTTCACAGAATGTTCGAGAACCTCGAACTCTCCTCGGTATGTAAATTCAAACAAATGCATACATTTTTCGTTGGAATCGTGGATGCTAATTTGTACGGCTATAAGTAAAGGCACGTCTCTTGTAAAGTTATGTAAATGGAAACTTCTTAATGCAATGACAGGTTCATAAAGTAATTTACTTAATTAAGTGAAAATATTAAATGTCTGTAGGCGATTTTATTCGGAATGGAATACGAGCAGCTGGGGTCTCAGGAGAAATCTTAGCGAAGGTTTGTAGAAATGATTGAGCCTATTTCGCAAGAAAGCTTCCAATACCCAAAGTAAACAATTGGAGTAATGGTATATAGTTATGACGTAACATGAGGTTCTCAATGGGGACTTCTAGACCGGCATCATGTTTGAACTGTTCAATATGTGGTTGGTCGACCTGTGAAACGCAATAGTTGGCATTATTATACTCAAAACTTTGAAGTATGGCGAGTTTAATTGACTTTAACTGTTGATGATGGCTTTGATGTATCCAATATGCTTCTACTTCACATTATAAACTCTGCACGTGGCACGTGATACGTGTCACGTGGCCCTGAGTAAACGGGATTCAAGGAATGCGTTTATCACTGAAACACCTTCGCTACACTAACGATGCGACCGCTTTGTTTTTTGACATTTCGAGTAAAAACATTCAAAATATAACAATTATATTACAAATAAATAATATCATGAGATCAGCAGGTTAATTCAGACGTTATAAACTTATAATCGTATAAATAATTACAAATATAATGATAAATAGTTTCCATTTGTTTTTCTTGTCTGACGGAACCTTGGTTCTTGGCCCGGTGTATAACCCACTGACCAAAGATTATAGAGTTTATAATCTTTGCACTGACTCTACGTGACTGATAGTTCCGATTGCAGTTATCTCTCTCTGTAAATTGGTTTTGCCTGAGGACGCGTCCCAAGTCTCTGACGCGTTGTCACGACCTAGTTATGGTTCAGAGCGGTGTCTCTTTTCCTACGTTCAATTTTAATGTTGTTCATCAGTATCATCAAGGAGTTTATTATAAATAAGTTAATATTTATTATTATTATTATTATTATTGTTATTATTATTATTATTATTATTATTATTATTATTATTATTATTATTATTATTATTATTATTATTATTATTATTATTATTATTATTATTATTATTATTTTTATTTTTATTATTATTATTATTATTATTATTATTATTACTATTATTATTATTATTATTATTTAATTGAATGTATCACAATCATACAATCTCGGTCAAAACCGGCGTTAACATGTTATACGGACGTAATGTCAAGTATTTCCATGTGTCTTATTTAACTTCACTTATCACATGTTACTAGTTTAAACAGTCATCAATCTCGGTCAAAGCCGGTGTTTACATGTTATACGGACAATACAGACGTAATGTCAAGTATTTCCATGAGGAACCTTGTTCAACTTCAGTCGTTACTGTCTTATTAGTATTTGTTCATAGTATACACTGCATAATGACGGATGATCTTATTTGCGTTGTCTTCGTGTGTGTCTTCTTTGCGTCGTATTACTGTGTGTACGGTCGTGGCCGATCTCTCGATGCCATCCTAGTAATTCTACTCTATGGACAATGGAAAACCACGAAAACCATGTCAGGATGGATTATTATTATTATTATTATTATTATTATTATTATTATTATTATTATTATTATAATAATTATTATTATTATTATTATTATTATTATTATTATTATTATTATTATTATTATTATTATTATTATTATTATTATTATTATTATTATTATTATTATTATTATTATTATTATTATTATTATTATTATTATTATTATTACCCACTGTTAAGCTTCTATAAGCTTAGTGGGCAAAGCGATTAATTTAAATATTTAGTTTGTTGAGAGTTTTGATTTAATTATTATTATCATTTTTATTTATATTATAGACGGAGAGCCAGCAACATAAAAGCTCCCCTCATAAGGTACATATGTTTTGACTATTGAAATAGGAGCGGAAAAACTACTCTACTAACAAAACGCGCGTCTTACTCCTCAACGTGGGGGCTTTTAGGCCCCACAGGGGGCCAAAAAAGCCGAAAAAAGGCCCAAGGTTCCCCTCATAAGGTACATGGATGGAGTAAACGCCATTTTGTAGAGATAAGTGTCCCAAATAGGAATTCGAAGAGTAAGACGGGATATTAGGGGGCGTTTACCGATCAGACGCCATTTTACCTAAAAAGGGCCATTTTTTATTTTCGCACATGCATGCGCTTAAACACTCAAATCATATCCGGAAATGTCTCGAGACGTAGAAAAACATACATTTTAAAGAAATTTTGGGTTATTGTCCTCGCCAGACGCCCTCAAAAGCGGCCGAAAAAAGGCCAAGGTTCCCCTCATAAGGTACATGGATGGAGTAAACGCCATTTTGTAGAGATAAGTGTCCCAAATAGGAATTCGAAGAGTAAGACGGGATATTAGGGGGCGTTTACCGATCAGACGGCATTTTATTAAAAAAGGTCCACTTTTTGTAAGCGGAGCTTCAAAACTATCGCATCCGGATCGAGGCTGTGGGGGGGGGGGGGGGGCTGGCGAGGACATCACACAATATCTATGAAATGTATTCACCTCTAGGGGCATTTAAGGATGTTTTGGGTGTTAAAGCGCGTGCACGTGTGAAAATAAAAAGTGGCCCTTTTTGGACAAAATGGCGTCTGATCGGTAAACGCCCCCTAATATCCCGTCTTACTCTTCGAATTCCTATTTGGGACACTTATCTCTACAAAATGGCGTTTACTCCATCCATGTACCTTATGAGGGGAACCTTGGCCTTTTTGGGCCGCTTTTGAGGGCGTCTGGCGAGGACAATAACCCAAAATTTCTTTAAAATGTATGTTTTTCTACGTCTCGAGACATTTCCGGATATGATTTGAGTGTTTAAGCGCATGCATGTGCGAAAATAAAAAATGGCCCTTTTTAGGTAAAATGGCGTCTGATCGGTAAACGCCCCCTAATATCCCGTCTTACTCTTCGAATTCCTATTTGGGACACTTATCTCTACAAAATGGCGTTTACTCCATCCATGTACCTTATGAGGGGAACCTTGGGCCTTTTTTCGGCTTTTTTGGCCCCCTGTGGGGCCTAAAAGCCCCCACGTTGAGGAGTAAGACGCGCGTTTTGTTAGTAGAGTAGTTTTTCCGCTCCTATTCCAATAGTCAAAACATATGTACCTTATGAGGGGAGCTTTTATGTTGCTGGCTCTTGGACTATTAGTATTATATTGTTTTTGTTTACATTGTTCGGCCGCTTCTGAACTGAACGGACGTGTCCCGAGTCGCTCCGATGCTATAGGCTGCATTGGCTGTTAGTCTCGTTGCTTGTTGTCATTAAGTGCTCTAAGTTGGACTGCGCCGACAATCTGCCTAGTGATGGTGATTGTGTAGAGTGTTACAAGTGTAAAAGAGTGTTACGAGTGCGCGGGTGTTAGCAAAGCTACTCAAAAATCCAAATCAAAGAAGGCCAAACAAGACTGGCGTTGTTACTGTTGCCGTGACGATTCACCGAAACCTGGTCAGTCTGGTGAGTCAGAGTACGCTACTACCCAAGAAATATTAAAAGTAGTTAACGAACTGAGATTTGATATTCAAGAAATAAAGCAGGATCTATTAGCATTCAAAGGATTGCAAGAAAAAGTGGTAAAAAACGAGGAAGTTATTACGAAATTGGTACAAGAGGGGAAGAAAAAGGACAATTTAATATCAGAATTATTCAATCTAGTCCAGGAACTAGATCAATACGGTAGGAACAAGAACTTGGAGATATCTAATGTTATTCAACGGGAGGACGAAGACGTAGAAGGATTAGTGATTGACATTGTGAGTCAGATGAGAGTTAACCTCGATAGCTCCGATATAGACGCAGTGCACAGAGTTCCTACAAGGAATAAGAACTACCCCCCCAAGATTATAGTGCAGCTCGTGTCCCGAAAAAAACGGGACGAAATCTTGATGGCGAAGAAAACCAACGCTATTAAAAACAGTAACATCCTTCAGGGCTTAGTACGTGGAGCAGATCTGACCATTTTTATTAGTGAACATTTATCCCCACACTATCGTAATCTTTTTTGGCTCACTAAACAGAGGGCTAAAGTGACTGGGTACAAGTTTGTTTGGTTTCGTAAAGGAAATATATTTGTACGAAAAGACGAGCATACGCCTGAAGTGTTGAAAATAAAAACAGCAGCTGACATTGATCAATTAGAGTGAATCACTCGTGTGTATGGATTTAATGATTGGGAAGAAATTGAATGTGAAATTACAGATGACTTAAATGGCTGGTGTTATAAAAATTGTAGTGGAATTATTGCCTTACACCTAAATATAAGATCAATCAACACGAATTGGGATGAGCTACTAATTGCCTTACAGGATCAAGTTAAAAAATTTCATATTCTAATTCTCAGTGAAGTGAATTTGTTGGAAGAATGTTCTTTGTTTCATCTCGAAGGGTATACTCATTTTTGTAAATTACGGGTTAATAAGAGGGGTGGTGGGTTAATGTTATTTGTAAATAACAACATAACATTTAAAAAAAGAGAAGTGTTATTCAATAATTTTGAGGGTATTGCTGGCGAAATGACTGTGGAAAATGAGATAATATCGTTGTTATGTGTTTATAGACCACCTGGTTACAGCACAAAGGTAGATTATATAAATGAAATAGAAACTTATTGGCAGGAAAGCAAAAACAAATATTGTATCTATTTGGGTGACATTAACATTGATACACTTGATTACCGAGATGATAAAGTCCAACTTTATCAGGCGATGTTGGCAACCAACGGATTCATTCAATGCATCACTAAACCGACACGGGAAGAGATTGTGAATGATAGGCTTAGTAGTACATGACTGTTTAGATCATGTTTACGTACGGGGCATTGACCTAAATGTAAAGTCAGCAGTTTATACGACGAAAATCAGTGATCACTATTCAGTACTTATATCGACAAGTATGGGGGAAAATGACACTGGAGAACAGTCCGCAGCACCTCTAAAAATGTGTATTGACGAGAAAAAACTATTAGGTATTTTAAAAGGTATCAAATGGGGGAATTTATTAGTAGCAAATAATTGTAATGTTTTATATGACGCGATATATTGTAACTTTAAAGTAGCGTACGGAAAGGCGACATACTCTAAACATTCTACAAGAAAACAAAGAGTTAACAAAAGCTGGATGACAAAAGAATTACTCGGCTTACTAAAGGAAAGAGATAATGCATTTCAAAAATGGAAAAAATGTCCACAGCTATCGGTTTATAAAAGTGTTTATAAGAAAAGTTACACTATTCTTAGGAATAATGTAAACAAAAAAATAGTAGAAAGGAAACGACAATACTATCAACATTTAATAGAAAGAAATAGATATAGTACCTATAAAGGATACGTGGCAAAATATTAATAATCTGGTTGGTAGGAAAAAGCAGAACACAGTAGAGGAAGTAATACATAAATATCTTGGCAAAGGTGACACAATTCATAATGTAGTTGACAACTTTGCAAGTACATTTGTTGAAGATATTGAAAATATAATTCACCGTTGTGACATCCGATGTGTGGTCAACGATACGATAGGCGGTGGTGAACGGCAGTTACAGTCAATGTATATTCCTCCTATTAGCGTAAATAAAGTCACTGAGATAATAAACAGTATGAATAGCGATAAACAGGCTGGCATTGATGGTATTAGAATGAGAGACCTGCAAAATATTGTACATGAAATAAGTCCAGTAATTGCATTATTTATAAATCTGTCTTTAAAGGAGGGAGTGGTTCCTGATACACTAAAAGTGTCAATCATTAGACCTATCTATAAAAAAGGCGATCATTTAGACTATAAAAATTACAGACCTATTGCCATTCTCTCAAGTATTGAAAAAATATTAGAACGTTATGTGGCTGACTGTTTAATAAATTATATGACTAAATTTAATATCATTAACAGAGAGCAATATGGATTTCAAAAAGGAAAAAGCACAGTTGACTTGTTAGAAAAATTCTCTGACTTAGTTAACTCTAAGTCAAATGACAACTTTCATATTTTATGTATGTTTGTTGATTTTAAGAAGGCTTTCGACACTCTTGACCACAGAATACTTTTAGATTCGTTGGACAGAATAGGTGTGAGGGGTAAAGTATTAGCGTGGTTTGAAAATTATTTGTTTAACAGGAAACTAATAGTAAAAATAGGGGAAGTTTATAGTAAAGCTAAAACAAGTAACAGTGGTGTACCACAGGGGTCAATTTTAGGACCCCAGCTTTACTTAGTATACGTGAATGTCATGGTAAAATATATTGTCAAGTGCCTTTCTTTCTTCTATGCGGACGATACAGCATTAATAGCAATACACAAGAACCTGAAAGTAGCAGAAGCGAATTTGCAAAGCGATTTTCTAAATATGTTAAAATGGAATCACGATGTGAGACTGATTATAAATACAGAAAAAACTAGAATCGTTCATATTTGTCTACCACTTAACTCTGATCGGAATGCCACAATAACTGTTCACGCCCATAATTTCGAATGTCTACATCGAAACGCCGGCAATCACAGTACCGTACAATGTTCATGTCACACTACCATCGCTTCAGTTTACAGTCATCCATATCTAGGTTTAGAAATAGATCAAAAATTTTGCTGGGAAATGCAAATTTCAAAAATATGTAAGCGCCTAAGATCTTGTGCTCATCAGCTTTATGCTCTAAGAGACTTTTTACCATTTAAACATTTAAAAATGGTGTATGTCGCTCTTGCGGAATCCGTCATTTCGTATGGGATATTAGCTTGGGGAGACGCCTCCCACTCGCAACTTAAAAACTTAATTTCCATACAAAACAATATATTAAAGATGATGTGCACAAGAGGGAAAGCAGAAAGTAGTATTAGTGTACATGATTTATATTTATTATTTGATGTCTTGCCAGTAAGAGAAATGTTTATATACAAGCTAATATTAAAATACTTTTTCGAACAACAATACAAAATTCCTATTGTTCATGATACTTCAACTCGGGCAATAAGTGCTGGTATGTATAGGTTACCACTAGTTAATAACAAATATGGAAATAGATCATTAAGTTATTGTTTACCTTTTTATTTTAATAAAATTCCAATGGAGATTAAAATAGTAGACACGTTCGTGGAATTGAAAAGTAAATTAAAAATGTATTTGATTCATAATATAATATTGTAGTTATTTTAATTTACTTGTTCAATTAATCAAGAGTGACATTTTTATTATATTGCGTAGTGTCATGTTTTTTTATTTGTAATGCATTTATTTTTTATATTTTTTTTATTTTATTCAGTTCCATTACTATTTTGTTTCTAATATGTGGAACATACTATACTTTAGTTTATTTAGTTCAGAAGTGTTATACTGCGTTTTTTAAGTTAGATTAAATCCACAGATAAGTTGCTTGTGCAACTTGTGGATGTCCGGATAATATTATGCAACTAATTATGTAATGGGACAAATGTATATTGTAAATAAAAAAAAAAAAAAAATTATTATTATTATTATTATTATTATTATTATTATTATTATTATTATTATTATTATTATTACCCACTGTTAAGCTTCTATAAGCTTAGTGGGCAAAGCGATTAATTTAAATATTTAGTTTGTTGAGAGTTTTGATTTAATTATTATTATCATTTTTATTTATATTAGTATTATGATTACAAAATTCCTGTAGAGATTAAAACAGCTGTCATATTTGGAGAATTAAAAAGGGTATTAAAGTTTTCAAGATTATTATAATTTTTATTATTATTATTAATAATAAGCTTAGTGAGCAAAGCGATTAACGTAAATTTTTAGTTTGTTGTGATTTTGATCTTATATTATTTTGTGTCTGTTTATTTTTCTAAATGTGTACTTTTATTTATTGTATACTGTGTAAATTATACCAAGATTTAAAAAATGTATAAAACTTAAAAAAAAAATTATTATTATTGCTATTATCATCACGACGTAGAACAGCTCCCGTGCGTGATAATTATATTTGTTGTTATATTTATACCCCCCCCCCCCCCCCCCCCCACCCCCCACCCCCCGCGTCAGTCGAACCCTTGAATCTGTCACTTGAAGCAGCACGAAGAGGTATTCCATTGCGTGAACATGAACACGCTATGCTTTATCCCAGCACATATGCAACATGTCAAACATTTTAGCTGGATGGCCCGATACCGTGGTATAGACAACTCGAAACAACCTTATAGATGCTTTCGTCACAGATTTGTGGCCAAACAGTGAGCCCCAAAATGCCGGTCGTTGATTGGTCACGATCATATCTCGTCTATGCGACGAACGCATCGGTAAGATTTTTTGGGGAATATTATCACAGCTTTTTTCTCCCATAATTGCAATGTAGTGTTTGATATAATAATAATATGGGCTTAGAATAGGAAAGCGAGCATTCCCGCTGGGACTGAATTACGCAGATCTTGTGAGGATAAGGACGGAGCCTTCTTTGCTGTGCAAGAACGTATTTGCAAAATACTACAATCATAAAACCCTTCTCATCAACCATGTGAGTACATGATACGGTTGTTTTGTGGATTACCTGAAAACTCACATAGGCCTATCATAAATACTGATTTGTTTTTTATTGTTGAACTACAGAGGTGCTGGTTGCCTCATTTGTTTGTTCCCTGTATTTTGTTATCCATGCATCGTCCGTTGCACCATCAAATTAAAAGTTATGTTATTCCAATTCCACAGTGTTTCGTGGCATTTCAACAAAGAACGATCTCTGTCTCCAATCAACTAAAACAACTGTATTGAGCTAATAACAACACAACACGACAAACAGGCGCGTGGTGACATTGCAAGGACTTGAAGGTACAATAAAGGTTAGCGGATGTCCCTGGAGAAATTAGGTGGTCGCAACACGACAGCAACGTCCAATCTTACCTCCAAAATAGGGAGCATGCGCGCTCATCCAGCAGATGACGGAACTGGAACTCGGTCCCGATTCTTTCAAATTTGAGAAACAAAACTGGAGTGAAGTAAGTAGATTCTTTCAAATTTGAGAAACAAAACTGGAGTGAAGTAACAGGTTGAGGTAACGAACTCACCACCTCCAGTACTCGAATGAGCGACTCATTACTGCTAGGTTTCTTAGCGAGGTGTGTAAAAAAGGGTACTCGAATGAGTGACCATTACTGCCAGTTTTCTTAGCGAGGTGTGTAAAAAAGGGTACTCGAATGAGCGACTCATTACTGCCAGGTTTCTTAGCGAGGTGTGTAAAAAAGGGTACTCGAATGAGCGACTCATTACTGCCAGGTTTCTTAGCGAGGTGTGTAAAAAAGGGTACTCGAATGAGCGACTCATTACTGCCAGGTTTCTTAGCGAGGTGTGTAAAAAAGGGTACTCGAATGAGCGACTCATTACTGCCAGGTTTCTTAGCGAGGTGTGTAAAAAAGGGTACTCGAATGAGCGACTCATTACTGCCAGGTTTCTTAGCGAGGTGTGTAAAAAAGGGTACTCGAATGAGCGACTCATTACTGCCAGGTTTCTAAGCGAGGTGTGTAAAAAAGTGTACTCGAATGAGCGACTCATTAATGCCAGGTTTCTTAGCGAGGTGTGTAAAAAAGGGTACTCGAATGAGCGACTCATTAATGCCAGGTTTCTTAGCGAGGTGTGTAAAAAAGGGTACTCGAATGAGCGACTCATTAATGCCAGGTTTCTTAGCGAGGTGTGTAAAAAAGGGTACTCGAATGAGCGACTCATTACTGCAAGGTTTCTTAGCGAGGTGTGTAAAAAAGGGTACTCGAATGAGCGACTCATTAATGCCAGGTTTCTTAGCGAGGTGTGTAAAAAAGGGTACTCGAATGAGCGACTCATTAATGCCAGGTTTCTTAGCGAGGTGTGTAAAAAAGGGTACTCGAATGAGCGACTCATTACTGCAAGGTTTCTTAGCGAGGTGTGTAAAAAAGTGTACTCGAATGAGCGACTCATTAATGCCAGGTTTCTTAGCGAGGTGTGTAAAAAAGGGTACTCGAATGAGCGACTCATTAATGCCAGGTTTCTTAGCGAGGTGTGTAAAAAAGGGTACTCGAATGAGCGACTCATTAATGCCAGGTTTCTTAGCGAGGTGTGTAAAAAAGGGTACTCGAATGAGCGACTCATTAATGCCAGGTTTCTTAGCGAGGTGTGTAAAAAAGGGTACTCGAATGAGCGACTCATTACTGCAAGGTTTCTTAGCGAGGTGTGTAAAAAAGGGTACTCGAATGAGCGACTCATTACTGCAAGGTTTCTTAGCGAGGTGTGTAAAAAAGGGTACTCGAATGAGCGACTCATTACTGCCAGGTTTCTAAGCGAGGTGTGTAAAAAAGTGTACTCGAATGAGCGACTCATTACTGCTAGGTTTCTTAGTGAGGTGTGTAAAAAAGGGTACTCGAATGAGCGACTCATTACTGCCAGGTTTCTTATCGAGGTGTGTAAAAAAGGGTACTCGAATGAGTGACTCATTACTGCCAGGTTTCTTATCGAGGTGTGTAAAAAAGGGTACTCGAATGAGCGACTCATTACTGCCAGGTTTCTTATCGAGGTGTGTAAAAAAGGGTACTCGAAGTCGAATGAGCGACTCATTACTGCCAGGTTTCTTATCGAGGTGTGTAAAAAAGGGTACTCGAATGAGTGACTCATTACTGCCAGGTTTCTTATCGAGGTGTGTAAAAAAGGGTACTCGAATGAGCGACTCATTACTGCCAGGTTTCTTATCGAGGTGTGTAAAAAAGGGTACTCGAATGAGCGACTCATTACTGCTAGGTTTCTTAGCGAGGTGTGTAAAAAAGGGTACTCGAATGAGTGACTCATTACTGCCAGGTTTCTTAGCGAGGTGTGTAAAAAAGGGTACTCGAAGTCGAATGAGCGACTCATTACTGCCAGGTTTCTTAGTGAGGTGTGTAAAAAAGGGTACTCGAATGAGCGACTCATTACTGCCAGTTTTCTTAGCGAGGTGTGTAAAAAAGGGTACTCGAATGAGCGACTCATTACTGCTAGGTTTCTTAGCGAGGTGTGTAAAAAAGGGTACTCGAATGAGTGACTCATTACTGCCAGGTTTCTTAGCGAGGTGTGTAAAAAAGGGTACTCGAAGTCGAATGAGCGACTCATTACTGCCAGGTTTCTTAGTGAGGTGTGTAAAAAAGGGTACTCGAATGAGCGACTCATTACTGCCAGTTTTCTTAGCGAGGTGTGTAAAAAAGGGTACTCGAATGAGCGACTTATTACTGCCAGGTTTCTTAGCGAGGTGTGTAAAAAAGGGTACTCGAATGAGCGACTCATTACTGCCAGGTTTCTTAGCGAGGTGTGTAAAAAAGGGTACTCGAATGAGCGACTCATACTGCCAGGTTTCTTAGCGAGGTGTGTAAAAAAGGGTACTCGAATGAGCGACTCATTACTGCCAGGTTTCTTAGCGAGGTGTGTAAAAAAGGGTACTCGAATGAGCGACTCATTACTGCCAGTTTTCTTAGCGAGGTGTGTAAAAAAGAGACTAGAATCAATCGAATCAGGCATCCAGAATTTCCTCAGGTTCTTGTAAGGTTTTCTAATACGATTGAAAAATGAAACCTTAGTTGGACATATAAATCGTTTATACAGTACATTCTATTTATATTGTTGTCAGTGTTGGCGCTGAAGACCTCAAAGCAATATCGTTTGTAGGGAATCCTTTACCCATTATATTTTACCCTACGCGGCCTTATTAAAACTTCTTAAACATGACTTAGTTTTAAAGGAAGTTTAAACAAAACCATTTCTTTGTTGCCTTTGGCTTACGGCGGTGGAGCGGGACTCCGGGAGGGGGGGGGGGGGGTAGTTAATTGTATCCCTACAGTTGACAACCGTTTTTGGGCTCATCGACAACGGGGTTTTCGGAATAATTTTCAATTTCACATTTCAGCCTTAATTAGACAGATTTCAACTTAAGAACGACGCTTTTGCGCGGCCTGGGGCCTGATTCCAGTACATTTGCAAACTTAACCCCGGTGTTAGTCAATAGCCAATCAGGAGTCAGCAATTGAGACGCCGATCGAAGGAAGACATTGTTGAAAAAACGAGACAAAATAAAAACAATAACAAACAAAAACATTCCAATAACCTCAAAACGTCCACAAAATACTCAATAAAACTACATATTTACATATGTAGGACCTTTATAATGTACTATAAATACACAAAATTATTTATTAACTTCAATAAACACATAAAGTAACGTATTCATGTAGGTGCATATCCCAATTAAAGAATTGAAATGTGACATTTGTGAAACTACACACACGGGTATTGACAAAATGGCGGCATTTCAAGGTATTGTTGAGATAACTCTTCTTAACCCTACTATCAGACCGGGTCATATTTGCCTCCGAATTATGCAGGGAAGCCTGTGTCGGAGTTAACCCCGGGGTCATTTTAACATGGGGTTAGCGAGAGTTAAGGAGAGTTAAAAAAATGTACAGGAATGAGGCCCCTGGGGGGTAAAGTGTTTCCTCCCCACATCACCCTTTCAACATATTTCATTTTCTAACATGTTGCTTATTCATAATGGAAGAAAAAGTCTCTATATATGTGCACTCTTTTGAAGTTGTGTAAATTTGTTCTAAAAACAATATTGGAAATTACGGTAGTGTGCTTTTCCAATTTTATATTGTATTTTTTTAATTTGGCGTGTGAAGTACGTAGACTATAGCTAAATATATTACACAATAGGTACATTCATTTGATGCGCGCTTGTGATAGTTGATTGTGTTATTGGTTGTGACAACCGCGTTTTGAGTATTTCGTGTATCTATATATAAAGCAACATGTGAAAAGGATAACCTAAATTGGGTCTAATGCAAAATGCAATGTTCAAAATTAACAAACACGAATATCCTCACTCAGTATTACGTTTTTCAATTCTCTTTACGGAAAATTAGTATCAGCAGGTAAGGTGAAGCTAAAGACTGACATTGCCAAAGGTTCGTATTTGTATAATATATTATGAATATTCTAGAAACCAATAGTTTATGCAATACAAAATATAAACACCCTTCGATGAACTAGGTCTAAATGTGCTACGGGACCATATCATACACAAGCGATCTATCTACATCTAATGTTTGGATGGATGCCGTCAAGCAGGTGACTTGAATTTCAACTCAAAACGTAATAACGATTTATTAAGTTCCACTGCTTTTGGTAAACTTGATATTTGACGTCTGAGAAGTTACGTCCTACTCCCATACTAATATGCTCTAAATGAAACCGCGATGCGGAGCCAGAAATGAGAAGTATTAACGTGCAACGCTTTATAGCACAAGTGAATAATGATGCGCCAAAGCATCAAAGCAATACGATTTTTTTAATATTAATATTAATATAAAGCGCGAGATACGTCTTCTCCCAGTAAAATATAATAAAGCGTTATATTACGATGTAAAATATGTCATACAAATATATATATGCTATGTCACAAATAATGTTAAACTTTTCTTTATAGATAACCAAAAAAGTTGTTATTCATTTTGTACTGAAAAACATAATTCCCGAAAGCGATGAGGTGGCAATTCTTACGCTCACTCCGAGGGAACCGATGGCGCGCTTATGGACGGACAGGCGGTCGACGGTCTGCGCAAGAAACTATAGCCCTACCTAGCAGACAGCTTGCTCGACGAGGCTTCAACAATATCTTCACACAGTTTAACTAGTGATTAGTGAATTAGGCAACCGAGTAGCAACTTGATTGTTTTCTCCATTATATGGACCCGTAATGTTTGTCGTTTGCTCGTAAGTATTTTGCATATTCTCTTCTAAAACAGTGATTTATTAATAGTTTTAATTGGAATTCATAGTCGGGCCCTACACCTAGGGGCACCCATTGTTGCTATGGACTTGTTTCGCTAATGGGAAGTAACATGCAAACAACTGTTACCTTGGTAACAATGGGCGCCCCTACACGAACTCAAGATGTCTTCCCACTTAGTAATATATATATATATATATATACCGAATTTAGGCAGTTGGCAAACCGATATCAAAACATCCCCGAGTTCACAAGAGGAATTGCCCTGTTGCAAATATAGCGTATTATTAACTATAAGCGCTGATGGGGCTTTCCAGGTCAAGTTTAATAGATAGTAGCATGTAATAGAAGCATCCAATATCCTACCAGACTAGCGTTGAAGAATTATCCGCTGATTGTTATCAGGAAGAAACTTTATCTATAAATGCTTTCAATGCTTGTTCTCCACACCAGCAGTTCCCCGCAAACTTGCTTGCAATGTCTTGCACCGGCGTTGAAACCTGTGTATACGATCTGGAAACAAGTAACCACCACCGAGCCAGGCCGCAGAAACGCTGTACATCACGGCGGGTATTTAAACGTCTCTAACTGATGTTAACTTCTCACGTTGCATATTTCTGTTTGGCATGAGCGAGAACATGTCCTAGAAACAATAGCTTAATAAAACACAAATGTGCACTTTCGTGACGCTGGAACTCTGCTGGTAAATTCTTAATACCAAAGGGCATTACAGTCCATTCTATTAGTATGGTTCGCGGGGACTGGTATGTTGTAAAGCAGTATCATGTTTGACCCGGGGACAAGTTTGATTTGCCAAAACCCAAATGTCATACCGGGGGTTGTAAAGACCCGTCACTTTGAAAGTTCTCCTACGGTTCAGCGAATGTTTTGCATATAATTAGTTTACGTAAGTCGACACAAAGCATCAATCTATTACCACCTGGATAGCTGCTAGGATTGCCATGTGACGTCCATGGCAAGGAAGTTCAGCAGTGAGTCTGCTTAATGCTTTACGTTGTTCGTTGTTACGGACTGTAATAATATAGGTATCACAACGAGCACTTCATCAGCAGTCACAATTCGGTGTTAAATAGTAGCCTACGAGCAATTATTATTACAACGTTGCCTCTCCAACAATTAGCCTAATAGCTAACCTCCTCATAATAGTTTATTTTCTTGCCGCTAGAATAGTCTATTTTGATGGAGACGACTTGAAAAGCAAATAAGACTTTTTAGCAATAAAACCACGGAGCAGACCCAACACGAGAACTAGGTGGCCGCCATCTTGAATACGAGATCGTCAGTTATGAAACATCGTTCGTTGGATTTGGATTGCTCGTACACCGCTTGATAAAAATATGTGTTTTTTACAATAACGTAGCGGAAGGTGGCGCCAACACGATCGCCTTAATTCCGTTGAGTCCGGATGTAATACGGTTCTAAACTTGTAATAATACGGTTAATAATAAAACTATTACAACGTTTCATTCCTGGTGGTGAAGGTGTAAAATGAACTCTGTGTACTAAACTACAGATAATAAGTTTGCGTCAGCCTGTCAGTCTATTTCCATGCCACCCATAGGAGGAACGTTTCTTAATTAATTAATTCGGGAGGTCGCCGGTTCGATTCCGGCCACCGGCAGTCCTGACTGAAGGTTTTTGCCGAGGTTTTCCTCATTCGTAAAAGCAAATGCTGGGACTGAGTCATACTATCAGCCCTCGGACATTCCTTTCCAACTATCCAAACACCCTAATACACCTAGTCACCTCAGGTAAAGCTGGTTAATAAAAATGTTTTAAAGTTATTTTAATACCCTATAACAGGGATTCCTACGAAAAATTATTATTATTCGTGGATCATTTAGGCTGAAATTGAAAGTATTTCTGCTGACTAATACACCCCCTTCTCAAACTCCAATTGATACTGAGTTCTCTCCACCAAACAAAATTGCATTCCTTCAGTCCAATGCAGGGGTTGATCAAGGACCTTTGCAAGGGGGGGGGGGGGGCGACTTATTTGATGATCAGATGGTGCCCCCACCCATAAAAATAGTCTCAGTAAATGGCGCTCTAACTGAGGGCGGCGGAGATTTAGGTAAACAGCGAAATCAGGCACTGACATGAATCACACGTGCACATCTATGTTTCAATATCACTGCTTATGGCTCATAGAGATACCATTAGTATTACTACTAGTATTAGTACTACTACAGTGTGGTATCTCTATGTTATGGCTACACCGGGTAGTGGCATGGTTTACAGACTGATACCACAGATAACAAATTAAGCTGATACGATAAAATGCGTGTATGTTCCTTACCTTTGAAGTGGGGAAACACACTAGTCCTAGACAGCTACAGTTCTGACCTTACCTCTCGGACTTCGTGCCTGAACTGTGGGGAAATAACAATAGTCAACCCACGAAATAGTAATTACCTAAACAAATAAATCGAGTGAAACGACGTAAAAACGAATCGGATGACATGGAAGTGGAGACCACTTACAATGTCTCCACAAAAAACCGATTTCATTCGCTGTCAGACTCTGATGAGGATGAATATGAAGACGAGGCAGAAGGAGAAGAGAAGGAAGTAGAAGAAGAAACAATGGATTCATCTGTAGCCAAGACAAATCATTTTCCATCTCCGCGTATAAAAATTCCTCCAATTGTGTTGTACCATTACATATCACAACACACGCAAACGTTAAATTCTTTACGGCAATCGCTAACAGAAGATATAGACATAATATACAAAGGTGACCGGTTAATCATAAAATCTAAAAACAAAAATGACTACAATCGTATTCTAGAAGCATTAAACAAGGCTGAGATGGAGTATCACACGTATACCCCAAAAAATGAAAAAGAGCTTAGGATGGTGTTAAAAAATGTACCACCAAATCTTACGACGAATGAAATTCACGAAGACTTACAGCGAATTGGACTTAACCCTAAAAAAGTAATACAAATGACAAAGAAACCGTCGGCTGACAACCCGACTGAACGTGTCTACCCTATGTTCATAGTCACCTTTGATAACACAATAACACCTCAAGATGTGTACAAAAACAAAAGAGTGTGCATGTGCATAGTGCAGTGGGAAAACTATAAAAACAAGTCTGGGGTTACCCAGTGTTACAATTGTCAGTCGTTTGGCCATACAGCCACTAACTGCAAACGTAAACCAAAATGTGTCAAATGTGCAGGTCCGCACATTACAGCTGATTGTGCTAAGGGGAAAATCGCTACACCAAAATGCGCCAACTGTCATGAAGATCACCCTGCTAGCTACAGACAGTGTTCAGTGTATGCGCGACAGCTAAGCTTGAAAAATCAAAACAAACAAGAGGCTGTCCCCAAGACCGTGCAGCCTCCAAATATTAGTGGGAATGACTTCCCTCCTCTCCCGAGAACTTCCACCACTCCCCAACAACCAGCATGGACCCGACCGTCTACTGTACAACAACAAGACCAGCAAGAAAATGTGAGTTTCACACAAATGTTATCAGAACTGAAGGAAATATTTTCTTCTATAAACTTGACTAATATTGTTACGGTGCTTAAATCAACAGTGTCAAATGTACTCAAAGCCCCGGATAGCATATCAAAAATAGTGGCCTTAACGGAAGGTTTTTTAGAGCTATTTAGTAAAAATGGCTAGCTCCACGCAGCTTAACTATCTTTTCTGGAACTGTAATTCCATAGCATCTAAAGACAAAGTTTCCGAGCTAGAAGTCGTTTTAGTGAAACAGGACATTCATATACTCGGTCTTTGTGAAACAAAACTAACGGACCGTCACACCTTAAAGTTATTAGGTTATCAAGTGTATCGTAGTGATAGAAACCGCGCGGGGGGTGGAGTAGCCCTGGCTGTGAACAACAACATTAGACATTACCAACAAATAATTCCCCCTCTGACTCACTTGGAGGCAGTTGCTATACACATCGAACATCCACAGCTTGCAATGACTGTCGTGTCAGTGTACAATCCTCCAAGTGTTCGTCTCAACATGCGTGACCTGCAGAGACTACTACAACTCGGCAACAAGGTGATCATCATGGGTGACGTCAACGCCAAACACGTCGCGTGGAACTGCTCGGTGAATAATCGTAATGGCTTATCTCTACTTGAACATTCGATAAACAACAATTATGTGATCGCAGCACCAACTGAGCCGACGTACTACCCCTCCAGGGAACACGCCCGCCCAAGCGTTCTAGATATCGCTCTCATGAAAAACATAAACAACTCATCAGAACTTACTTCAGTCCCAATATTGTCATCGGACCACAACCCGGTAACGTTTGAGATCAACAATGCATTCAGTCCACTACAACATAAAATTATCTATCAGTACAAGCAGGCCAACTGGAAGCTGTTTCGTGCTGAGATAATTAAACAAATACCAATTAACCCAGTAATACATAATATAAAGGACATTGATAACTTTACTGACGTACTCACTTCTAGTATACAAAATGCAATGGAAGCAGCAATTCCCAAAATCCCATTGAAACCATCTCGTAAAGAATTCCCATGCGAACTGCGTGCACGAATTAAAATACGAAACGCTTGGAGACGTACGTGGCAACAGACTCGTGATCCACACCTTAAAACAAAACTAAACAACTTATGTAACAGCATCAAGCGGGACATATATGCTTGGCGGAATGTCATCTGGAATCAATTTTTAACTACCCTCACGCCCACGGATTCACTTTGGAAGACAGCCACACGGTTTCGACGGAAATCAAACGCTATTCCTCCACTCGAAACACCCACAGGAACAGTTTTCTCACAACAAGACAAGACAGAAGCACTGGCCGACCACTTCGAACTCATACATTCCCAAAATAAAAACCTGGGCAACAGGCATCATGATCGAAAGGTAAACAAGGTGATACAAGATCTAAACCGAAATAATCAATTCGACGCTTCCACATGTACTCTGGCCACTCCACGTGAAATATCAACAATCATTAAACAAAGAAAAAACAAGAAAGCGCCGGGAGACGATCTAATTTCAAATTTAGTGCTAAAACAACTTCCAAAAACGTGCATACTCGCAATTACAATATTAATCAACCAAATGCTAATTCTGTCATACTTCCCCAAATCTTGGAAAATAGCTCAGCTTCTCGCTTTCCCCAAACCCGGAAAAAATAAATCGGAAGTCCAAAACTATCGCCCAATAAGTTTACTTGACTCCCTGAGTAAAATTGCGGAGAAAGTAATTTTAAAACGTATACAAAATCACCTAAGTGATAATAATATATTAATTAATGAACAATTCGGTTTTCGACAACATCACAGTACCACAGCTCAACTGACCAGGATTACAGAACACATCACAGACAATTATAACTTAAATAAGCATACTGGAATGATCTCACTAGATATTGAAAAAGCTTTTGACACTGTTTGGCATAATGGTCTAATATGTAAACTAGTGTCAAACAATTTCCCCAAATACCTAACTCTTATAGTACAGTCTTACCTGCAAAACAGGAGTTTTTATGTAAAAGTGAATGATGTGAAATCTAGCATCAGACGCATCCTCGCAGGAGTCCCTCAGGGGTCCCTGCTAGGCCCAGTGCTGTTTTCAGTGTTTATAAATGACATTCCTCGTCTAAAAAATGTTCTTTTAAGTGTATATGCAGATGACACCGCTATTGTGACTTCTTCCTTTAGAATCAGTGCAATAAAAAAGAGACTGGAAGCAGCGTTCCTCAAAATTAAAAAACACTTCCATCGATGGCGAATTAAAGTTAATGACTCAAAAACGACAGCAATCCTATTTACTAAGCGCAGACCAAGAAACATCCAACCATTACTTATAAGCCATAAAATAATAGACTGGTCCCACGTACTCAAGTATCTAGGTATTTACCTTGATAAACAACTCACTTTTACCTACCACATTAATTGCAAAATTCAGCAAGCATACTCCGCTATATCACAATTGTATCCCTTATTTAACAGACATAATCATATGAACAAACAAAATAAATTAATTCTGTACACTATGATAATCAGGCCAATTCTAATGTATGCATGCCCAGTATGGAGTTCAACCTGCACATCTAACTATAGAAAACTACAAATAGTACAAAATAAATGTTTAAGAATGGCAGGAAACTTACCACGAAGCACATGGATATTCGACCTACATAACGCTTTTAATCTACCTACTATTAAGGATTTTGTGTTTAATATCACTGATCGCTTTTACTCTAAATGTAATGTTAATATTCATAATAATTTAATATCTAGTATAGGAGACTACAGTCTACATTCACTTAAATATAAAAGGTACAAACATAAACGTACAAAACATATTTTACTTTAATTCTGTCCTTTTTGTTCAATCTTACTAAAGCCAATTTTATTTCAAGAGAGTACCTGCTATAACTATGTGTGTTCATTAATTTAATTAAGTTACGTCTTACTCTCTTCCGAAGAGGTTTTTTTTTCAACTTTTTTTCCTCATCTTATATATGTATTTTTTCTTGCCGAATTGCCAACCTTTATGTTTTTGTCTTTATTTTATGTTAAAATGTTAAAAGTTACTACTTAGGAAATTTTATGAAGAATACATGTACCTTGTTTGTTTATAATTTAATAAATTGTGTTTCTACTAAAAAAACCTAAACAAATACCAATATGCGCTAAAGCTCGCCTCACCGCGCAATTTTCAAAACCAGTGTTCAAACTATGTGTTAATATTTGATGATCAATCTATTATTTGCGGGGGAAACTGCCTTTTCGCTGTACTCGGTTTTTAGAAATAAAATTTAGCTTTTCAAGACTCAAGGGAAGGCGATCGCCCCTACCCCCCCCCCCCCCCCCCCCCCCCCCGGATCCGCCACTGGTCCTATGCCTATATGGCTCGGTATGAAAAACAAGCATCGACAGAAATCGTCTGAAGAACCGAAGATTATGTATAACTTATTTTATTAACTCTCCTTACTATTTTTTAGTCGTCTTACAGTAGATGCTCATTGCTCATGAAGCTGTAAATTTCGAGTATGAAGGTGTTTTGTAATTCACATAATACGCGTATCTTTCATCAAATATTATGTTTTGTTTTTAATATCGGTTTTTGATATTCGATGTAAGTATTATTACTTATATGCAGTATCGCAAGGATCAAATTATATCACTCTCAATAATTTCATTATCATTATTGTACGTACTATTTGCACTTAATTGTATTGTGGCAAACGAGTCTAATGTTATTATTACTTTAAAAAGTTCTCATTCCTTGAAGTAACAAATTATTTATATCCAGCCAGTTACTTTTATTCGTTAACATACCTTTTAAGTTAATATAACCTTCGTATTATAGCCTAATTATTTAATGGACAATTAAGGTGTTCCCAAAGGTCAGTAATATTATATCTTTGAGTTACATAATGAGTATTTTATTAAATCGTTTACCTATTGTTTAAATAGTAAAAAGTACAAATTAAGAAAAACTTTAAATGTGTCTTTATTGGCAAGGGTATAGGGATGTTCATTTATATTAATAAGGCCCACTTGAGACGATAATATCCTGTTCTCAATAAAGAAGACTGTTATTCTGAACAAATAGTCAAAGTATTTGTTTGTAATAATTGACTGAATAACATTAGAAACATTTACATATACATCACATCACGTGCGTAGCAAAATAGGCTAAGATATATTGTACATTAATACCTCTACATACTAACATATAACTAATTGATTTATCTTTTCTAGATAATAATTGGAAGAAATTAATTGAGCTATTTAAACATAACGAATCTTTCAATAACAAATTTTGTGTGCAATGACAATAAAGTTTGAATAAACACGATAGTTAGGGCACACTCAACTTGCTTTCAAAATATTTTCAGATTTTAAATATCTTTTCTAGATAATAATTGGAAGAAATTAATTGAGCTATTTAAACATAACGAATCTTTCAATGACAAATTTTGTGTGCAATGACAATAAAGTTTGAATAAACACGATAGTTAGGGCACACTCAACTTGCTTTCAAAATATTTTCAGATTTTAAAAAATGCGTTAATTTTTCAAAAAATAATCAGAATGTATTGGAAATAAATTTCAAATACAAGGGTTAGGTAAAATCAGAATTATCTATAGATTTTTTGTATGTTTATACAATTTTTGAAAATTGTAATACAAAATTAATATAGAGTAACCTACATTGAAATCAACTAGAAATGAAAAGGCAGTCCAATTTTAATTAGTTTTGAAACAAACTTTCAAGTTTGTGTCAGATGTACAAATTTCCTAAATAATATTTATATTTGTTATCAATAATGCACTTTCAAATACAAATTTCGAAAAAATCAATTAGGTTCCATAACGTGTAGACATGCGGAGGTTGAGTCAATGCTCACCTGTCTCCACCGCGGAGCGCGCGTCCAGCTATGGTATGTGTTAATCCCGCTGCCGCCGTCCCAGCACTAACATCGCCGTCGCCGCCGCCGCAGCATCCCTGTGTGTTCATTGATAAGCGTCGCGGCGCCGCGCGCACCGCCTGACAGCCGGGTGACGTCATTCTCGACATCTCCTGGTCGTATCGTGTGAACCTGGTATACTGGCCACCAGGGTGCGAATTGACGGCTTGGCAGGGGATGCCCAAGTAGTATCTGCGTGGGCAGTATAAGGGGTCTGGGGCAAAGCCCCAGCCGCCGGACGTAAACAATTTGTTTGGGTATATAAGTTTTATTATTGCCCTCGAGAAGGTCTTAGAAGAGAGCCGATGAGGTATTATTTTGAAAGGGAAGATTAAAAGACTCGTTTTAACCTTTCACCAACTTTTTTATTTTATTATGTAAATTAATTTTGTAATTGTATATTACCTACTTTTTCTTGGCGTCTTAAATGAAAATCCTCAGTACCGGATATGATATGAGATGAGATGGCTAGAGGTATGGATTTAGCCATCCCCGGCGAGTATACCTTTCAGTAACACAGAGCCAGGGATGAAATTACCAAAGGGGGAGAAATCCCCCCCCCCCCCCCCGTCAATTCGAACCATGAGTGCAACACTAAGGGCCAAATGCATAGTCGTGACTTAAGCCTTCCTCAACTCAGCCTCACCCAACAACCAACCACGGAGCGTATCTTGTGGAGGGCTTTTGTGATTGAGTGTTGGGCGAGGTGGAGGAGAGGCTGAATTGAGGAAGACTTGAGTCGTCATGACTATTAGTCTCTTGCCACGGCGCGGCTGTCAACATTTTTGTCACTATTAACCTACAGTTATTACACTGCGGAGTCAGCAGAGACATAAGCAAGCCTGGGTTCGTGCCGTACGCAAGTGTCGGGGGTCTTGTCGGTGACTATAGGTCGTGACGTCAGCACGGAGGTACGAGACGGCCGGTGAGCCATGCAGGACGTGGAGGACTGCCCCCGAGGGATGAGGGCAGGAAGTCCGAGGTGAAGAAAGAGGACGGACGGAGATGGAAGCCATGTACACCGAGACAGAAGACGGGAGCCGCGTACACGCAAGGGACAATAGGAAGGCCATGTAGGCCTACACACGAGAGACAATAGGAAGGCCACGTACACACGAGGGACAATAGGTAGGCCACGTACACACGAGGGACATTAGGAAGGCCATGTACACACGAGGGACAATAGGTAGGCCACGTACACACGAGGGACAATAGGTAGGCCACGTACACACGAGGGACAATAGGTAGGCCACGTACACACGAGGGACAATAGGAAGGCCACGTACACACGAGGGACAATAGGAAGGCCACGTACACACGAGGGACAATAGGTAGGCCACGTACACACGAGGGACATTAGGAAGGCCATGTACACACGAGGGACAATAGGTAGGCCACGTACACACGAGGGACAATAGGTAGGCCACGTACACACGAGGGACAATAGGTAGGCCACGTACACACGAGGGACAATAGGAAGGCCACGTACACACGAGGGACAATAGGTAGGCCATGTACACACGAGGGACAATAGGTAGGCCACGTACACACGAGGGACAATAGGAAGGCCACGTACACACGAGGGACAATAGGAAGGCCACGTACACACGAGGGACAATAGGAAGGCCACGTACACACGAGGGACAATAGGTAGGCCACGTACACACGAGGGACAATAGGTAGGCCACGTACACACGAGGGACAATAGTAAGGCCACGTACACACGAGGGACAATAGTAAGGCCACGTACACACGAGGGACAATAGTAAGGCCACGTACACACGAGGGACAATAGGAAGGCCACGTACACACGAGGGACAATAGGTAGGCCACGTACACACGAGGGACAATAGGTAGGCCACGTACACACGAGGGACAATAGGTAGGCCACGTACACACGAGGGACAATAGGAAGGCCACGTACACACGAGGGACAATAGGTAGGCCACGTACACACGAGGGACAATAGGTAGGCCACGTACACACGAGGGACAATAGTAAGGCCACGTACACACGAGGGACAATAGTAAGGCCACGTACACACGAGGGACAATAGGAAGGCCACGTACACACGAGGGACAATAGGAAGGCCACGTACACACGAGGGACAATAGGTAGGCCACGTACACACGAGGGACAATAGGTAGGCCACGTACACACGAGGGACAATAGTAAGGCCACGTACACACGAGGGACAATAGTAAGGCCACGTACACACGAGGGACAATAGTAAGGCCACGTACACACGAGGGACAATAGGAAGGCCACGTACACACGAGGGACAATAGGTAGGCCTACACACGAGGGACAATAGGAAGGCCACGTACACACGAGGGACAATAGGTAGGCCACGTACACACGAGGGACAATAGGTAGGCCACGTACACACGAGGGACAATAGGAAGGCCACGTACACACGAGGGACAATAGGTAGGCCACGTACACACGAGGGACAATAGGTAGGCCACGTACACACGAGGGACAATAGTAAGGCCACGTACACACGAGGGACAATAGTAAGGCCACGTACACACGAGGGACAATAGGAAGGCCACGTACACACGAGGGACAATAGTAAGGCCACGTACACACGAGGGACAATAGTAAGGCCACGTACACACGAGGGACAATAGTAAGGCCACGTACACACGAGGGACAATAGGTAGGCCTACACACGAGGGACAATAGGAAGGCCACGTACACACGAGGGACAATAGGTAGGCCACGTACACACGAGGGACAATAGGAAGGCCACGTACACACGAGGGACAATAGGTAGGCCACGTACACACGAGGGACAATAGGTTGGCCTACACACGAGGGACAATAGGAAGGCCACGTACACACGAGGGACAATAGGTAGGCCACGTACACACGAGGGACAATAGGTAGGCCACGTACACACGAGGGACAATAGGAAGGCCACGTACACACGAGGGACAATAGGTAGGCCATGTACACACGAGGGACAATAGGTAGGCCACGTATACACGAGGGACAATAGGAAGGCCACGTACACACGAGGGACAATAGGAAGGCCACGTACACACGAGGGACAATAGGAAGGCCACGTACACACGAGGGACAATAGGTAGGCCACGTACACACGAGGGACAATAGGTAGGCCACGTACACACGAGGGACAATAGTAAGGCCACGTACACACGAGGGACAATAGTAAGGCCACGTACACACGAGGGACAATAGTAAGGCCACGTACACACGAGGGACAATAGGAAGGCCACGTACACACGAGGGACAATAGGTAGGCCTACACACGAGGGACAATAGGAAGGCCACGTACACACGAGGGACAATAGGTAGGCCACGTACACACGAGGGACAATAGGAAGGCCACGTACACACGAGGGACAATAGGTAGGCCACGTACACACGAGGGACAATAGGTAGGCCTACACACGAGGGACAATAGGAAGGCCACGTACACACGAGGGACAATAGGTAGGCCACGTACACACGAGGGACAATAGGAAGGCCACGTACACACGAGGGACAATAGGAAGGCCATGTACACACGAGGGACAATAGGTAGGCCACGTACACACGAGGGACAATAGGAAGGCCACGTACACACGAGGGACAATAGGTAGGCCACGTACACACGAGGGACAATAGGTAGGCCACGTACACACGAGGGACAATAGGTAGGCCACGTACACACGAGGGACATTAGGAAGGCCACGTACACACGAGGGACAATAGGCAGGCCACGTACACACGAGGGACAATAGGAAGGCCACGTACACACGAGGGACCATAGGTAGGCCACGTACACACGAGGGACAATAGGTAGGCCACGTACACACGAGGGACAATAGGTAGGCCACGTACACACGAGGGACAATAGGTAGGCCACGTACACACGAGGGACAATAGTAAGGCCATGTACACACGAGGGACAATAGGTAGGCCACGTACACACGAGGGACAATAGGTAGGCCACGTACACACGAGGGACAATAGGTAGGCCACGTACACACGAGGGACAATAGTAAGGCCATGTACACACGAGGGACAATAGGTAGGCCACGTACACACGAGGGACAATAGGTAGGCCACGTACACACGAGGGACAATAGGTAGGCCACGTACACACGAGGGACAATAGGTAGGCCACGTACACACGAGGGACAATAGGTAGGCCACGTACACACGAGGGACAATAGGTAGGCCACGTACACACGAGGGACAATAGGTAGGCCACGTACACACGAGGGACAATAGGTAGGCCACGTACACACGAGGGACAATAGGTAGGCCACGTACACACGAGGGACAATAGTAAGGCCATGTACACACGAGGGACAATAGGTAGGCCACGTACACACGAGGGACAATAGGTAGGCCACGTACACACGAGGGACAATAGGTAGGCCACGTACACACGAGGGACAATAGGTAGGCCACGTACACACGAGGGACAATAGGTAGGCCACGTACACACGAGGGACAATAGGTAGGCCACGTACACACGAGGGACAATAGGTAGGCCACGTACACACGAGGGACAATAGGTAGGCCACGTACACACGAGGGACAATAGGTAGGCCACGTACACACGAGGGACAATAGGTAGGCCACGTACACACGAGGGACAATAGGTAGGCCACGTACACACGAGGGACAATAGGTAGGCCACGTACACACGAGGGACAATAGGAAGGCCACGTACACACGAGGGACAATAGGTAGGCCACGTTCACACGAGGGACATTAGGAAGGCCATGTACACACGATGGACAATAGGTAGGCCACGTACACACGAGGGACAATAGGAAGGCCACGTACACACGAGGGACAATAGGAAGGCCACGTACACACGAGGGACAATAGGTAGGCCACGTACACACGAGGGACAATAGGTAGGCCACGTACACACGAGGGACAATAGGAAGGCCATGTACACACGAGGGACAATAGGAAGGCCACGTACACACGAGGGACAATAGGAAGGCCATGTACACACGAGGGACAATAGGAAGGCCACGTACACACGAGGGACAATAGGAAGGCCACGTACACACGAGGGACAATAGGAAGGCCACGTACACACGAGGGACAATAGGAAGGCCACGTACACACGAGGGACAATAGGAAGGCCACGTACACACGAGGGACAATAGGAAGGCCACGTACAAACGAGGGACAATAGGAAGGCCACGTACACACGAGGGACAATAGGTAGGCCACGTACACACGAGGGACAATAGGAAGGCCACGAATACATGAGGGATATACGGAAGGGTTGTTACCAGCCAGTAGGGGAACAAGATAGGGTATATCAATTGTCTACAGAACAGTTGGAATGGGCCCATCCGACCGTGTGACCGTAGTCAGGTTCGGCACGTCAAAGCCACAAGTATACAGCACAAATGTTAAACTCATAATAAAAAAATACGGTTTCTCCTTATTCGAAACCAGGGTCTTTTGATTCACTCACTGATTCAATCAATACAATCTAGATTTCTTATCTCCTCAGTGTCGCAAAGTTCCCGGATGTGTGAGTTCACGTGATTAAAGATACGCCCTTAGAGAGCTAGTTAGAGAGTTAACCCTTGACCAGGATCGTGGGTTCGAGTCCCGTACCAGGGTGGTAGGGACAGTTGGGTCGGTGCGTGAATTCGTTACATGACAGATTTGGTGGAGGCGCCGGGTAATGAAATACAGACTAGTGCTACGAATGTAGAAATAAAGCGAGGCTGTGGATTAGTGTGGAAACAGCGTGAATAAAACGGTGGGGTAGAGAAGAGTGTAAGGCCTGCATAAGAACATTGATGCTTGGGTATCGGAGTTTAGGGGTTGTATGGTATGTATAATTTTCCTCCATTTAGGTGAATGCTCCCCTTCGTGTTTACATATCTACTCGTTTGCAATCTTGGCACTGGGGTTCCGAGAAAAAGGGGAACAACCGCTCAGCATGGGAGAAATATGGTCATGATGGAATGGAAATATTATTTACAAACATTGTGTTATGACGCATCGCATGGCACAACAACTCGCTATTTGGCCATTTCACGTTATCGTTGTTAATTATGTAATGGATCCTGTACGTGGGAGGACCATTTGTCAGTGATTTCAATGTAAAAGCTTTTGCAAAATGTTCCAATGTAAACATTCGCAACTTTTTATCAGCCGCTCCACATTTCAGTATTTACTAGAACTGAGCAATGGAAAAACGTACTTTATTACAACATGAACGCTTTATACGTTTTACAAAAACCATTTCTGTTTATCAATTATTTAACGTTGATTTTGATTACCATATTTTCTAACTCAAACTTCATTGTTACTGCACCTGATGCCTACGAGATGATTACTTTTGCGATATGACAGTGAAGTTCCCTTCGTCGGTTGAGAGTTGGTGGCTTTCTGACCTGTTGATTGATATTTTACAACCCATGCACACTTTTAATTGCGCTAATAAAGAGAAGATAGAGAGAGAGAGAGAGATTGATTTTTAAGCGAGCGAAGCGAGCGTTTCCACTTGACTCTTATGGCACTTCGTTCTGTTTTTTTTTGTTTGTTTGTTTGTTTGTTTTTTTTTTTTTTTTTGTTTTTATGTCCGTCGATAGCGGTTGAACGGAAAGTCCGATCAACTTGAAATTTGGACCATCCACAAGCCTCGATGTGGATTGAAGGTGTATAGTTTTGAGGCAAAATCGTTCGAAAAGTTACAAAGTTACACCATAGTTACTGCAAAATATTTTTCTGAAACAAAATGGCGGCAAAATGTGAGATAGCCAGATTTTTTTACAGATTTTTCCGGTTACGAATATGTTAATGTAATGGCGATCTGATAAATATTGGCAAAGTTACACAAAAGTTACTCGAAAATATATTTTTGAAACACAGTTACGGCAAAATGTGAGGTAGCTATGTTATAGTAAATTTTTGTCCGGTTACGAATATACTAACGTAAACGCGATCCGATACGTATAAGAGGCAGAAATTACATTTCTATTGCTGTCAATAACTGTTAGTAACGGTGGCGGACCGCGGCGAAAACATGACAGCGAAAATTCTTAGCAACGCACATTGCACTGCATCCAACAATGTCGGGAAGTATAATAGCTATGGAAATTAGAAACATTTTTGCAATGCGCATTCTTGAATTGTTGTTAATTGTTGTTTGTATTAGCATTGAAATCTTTTCGCCAGAAAGTTCGTAGATATTGACGCGCTCGCTTATCAACGCCTCAAACAGAGCGTTTTCCTAGTATTAATTAAGCGAGCGAAGCGAGCGTTTCCACTTGACTCTTATGGCACTTCGTTCTGTTTTTTTGTTTGTTTTTTTTTTTTTTTTTTGTTTTTATGTCCGTCGATAGCGGTCGAACGGAAAGTCAGATCAACTTGAAATTTGGACCATCCACAAGCCTCGATGTGGATTGAAGGTGTATAGTTTTGAGGCAAAATCGTTCGAAAAGTTACAAAGTTACACCATAGTTACTGCAAAATATTTTTCTGAAACAAAATGGCGGTAAAATGTGAGATAGCCAGATTTTTCTACAGATTTTTCCGGTCACGAATATGTTAATGTAATGGCGATTTGATAAATATTGGCAAAGTTACACGAAAGTTACTCGAAAATATTTTTCTAAAACGCAGTAACGGCAAAATGTGAGGTGGCTATCTTATAGTAAATTTTTGTCCGGTCACGAATATACTAATGTTAACGCGATGCAATACGTATTAGAGGCAGAAATTACATTTCTCTGGCTGTCAATAAGTGTTAGTAACGGTGGCGGACCGTGTTGAAAACATGACCACGAAAATTCTTAGCAACGCACATTGCACTGCATACAACAATGTCGGAAAGTATAATAGCCATGGAAATAAGAACAATTTTTGCAATGCGCATTCTTGAATTGTTGTTCCTATTAGCATTGAAAACTTTTCGCCATAAAGTTCGTAGATATTGACGCGCTCGCTTATCAACGCGTCAAACAGAGCGTTTTCCTAGTAATAATTAAGCGAGCGAAGCGAGCGTTTCCACTTGACTCTTATGGCACTTCGTTCTGTTTTTTTGTTTTTTTGTTTTTATGTCTGTCGATAGCGGTCGAACGGAAAGTCCGATCAACTTGAAATTTGGACCATCCACAAGCCTCGATGTGGATTGAAGGTGTATAGTTTTGAGGCAAAATCGTTTGAAAAGTTACAAAGTTACACCATAGTTACTGCAAAATATTTTTCTGAAACAAAATGGCGGCAAAATGTGAGATAGCCAGATTTTTCTACAGATTTTTCCAGTCACGAATATGTTAATGTAATGGCGATTTGATAAATATTGGCAAAGTTACACGAAAGTTACTCGAATATATTTTTCTAAAACGCAGTAACGGCAAAATGTGAGGGGGCTATCTTATAGTAAATTTTTGTCCGGTTACGAATATACTAATGTAAACGCGATCAAATACGTATTAGTGGCAGCAATTACATTTCTATTGCTGTCAATAAGTGTTAGTAACGGTGGCGGACCGTGTTGAAAACACGACCACGAAAATTCTTAGCAACGCACATTGCACTGCATACAACAATGTCGGAAAGTATAATAGCCATGGAAATAAGAACAATTTTTGCAATGCGCATTATTGAATTGTTGTTAATTGTTGTTTGTATTAGCATTGAAATCTTTTCGCCAGAAAGTTCGTAGATATTGACGCGCTCGCTTATCAACGCGTCAAACAGAGCGTTTTCCTAGTTTATTGATTGATTGCTATTGTTGTTGTATTTAAACTGGCATGTTTCAGACCATGTGGTATTTTCTTACATGTGTTCAGCGTTAACACAAATGTACAAAATAAGTGAGTTCGTGAAAAATAATTTAAATTGCCATACTATTATATGAATGAGATAATGCTAATGAGATAATGAGAGATAATTAAGCGAGCGAAGCGAGCGTTTCCACTTGACTCTCATGGCACTTCGTTCTGTTTTTTTTTTGTTTGTTTGTTTGTTTGTTTGTTTTGTTTTTTTTTTGTTTTGTTTTTTGTTTTTATGTCCGTCGATAGCGGTTGAACGGAAAGTCCGATCAACTTAAAATTTGGACCATCCACAAGCCTCGATGTGGATTGAAGGTGTATAGTTTTGAGGCAAAATCGTTCGAAAAGTTACAAAGTTATACCATAGTTACTGCAAAATATTTTTCTGAAACAAAATGGCGGCAAAATGTGAGATAGCCAGATTTTTTTACAGATTTTTCCGGTTACGAATATGTTAATGTAATGGCGATCTGATAAATATTGGCAAAGTTACACAAAAGTTACTCGAAAATATATTTTTGAAACAGAGTTACGGCAAAATGTGAGGTGGCTATGTTATAGTACATTTTTGTCCGGTTACGAATATACTAACGTAAACGCGATCCGATACGTATAAGAGGCAGAAATTACATTTCTATTGCTGTCAATAACTGTTAGTAACGGTGGCGGACCGCGGCGAAAACATGACAGCGAAAATTCTTAGCAACGCACATTGCACTGCATCCAACAATGTCGGGAAGTATAATAGCTATGGAAATTAGAAACATTTTTGCAATGCGCATTCTTGAATTGTTGTTAATTGTTGTTTGTATTAGCATTGAAATCTTTTCGCCAGAAAGTTCGTAGATATTGACGCGCTCGCTTATCAACGCGTCAAACAGAGCGTTTTCCTAGTATAAAAATTACTTTAAGAATAGTATAGACAATATGATTCTAACATTATACATGGTGTGTTTAGCACGGAAACACAAAACTATTATTTCGCCAGGCGGTAGACGATAGGAAGAAGGGGGGAATGTGGGGAAAGCCGGGGAACATGTTAGGGAAGCCGCACTAACTTGCTAACATTACATGGAGACGTCCCACGACGACCGGCTAAGGTTCCACCACACTGGAATGACAGATGTGCACTTCTCCAAGGTCCGCAAGCGACTGTAGTGAGCGCTTATTCAATAACATGTTTGGTTGTTTGCTGATAACGCTCGTGACGTGTATTGTGGTGCCGTATAAGAAGTGCGACTGAGGGATGGGATGGAGGGAAAATTCAAACGACACTGATTCTAAACATTGCATTTACATTTTAGTGATCATAAAGAAGTTAGCCTACCGTACCTGTAAAATTCATAAAAATAAACTTTTATAATAATTCATCTGTTAGTGTGAGCTCTAATTTTAATAACTTCGTTAATAAACAAAGAAGGGAAATATAATATAATGGAATATTTTTATTTGTTTCTGTTAACCAAAAATGGCACATAATAAATCTTTCGTCCGTGAAGGCATACACAATATAATAATATAATCATAATAATGCTACTAATTAAATCGTGAGTTGCTGACGCGGATCAATACTCCGTTTTTTACCCTGATAACTAGATAATTGGTTATTGTTTTGTTTAGAAATGGCCAGCGGCTGTTGAAAAGTTTTGAACGTTCAGAAGTTGGCTTTAATTGAAAGACTGCGTGGAGCGGCATCCATGAGAGGGCAAGGATAAGTTATTTTAGCTTTTATGAATTTATTTTTTTATTTTATTTTTGCCAAGTTGCACGCTCATACAGTTGGCAACAGTGCAAAGACATTTACGCCTTTAGACGTTCCCTCTATAAAGATCTAATACAACAATTTACAACAAGGTGTCTTCAACTCATGAAATTTTGAGGTCACATTTCCAATGAACAATCGAATTGCATTGTTAATCAAAGGAATAATTGACAAGTTGAGAAGATTTTATAGTGGCTTCGTTGAAGGCTATTTTGACAATAATCGCGTTTAAAACCTTGCACTGTAGGCGAGAGAATTTCTAGTTTCTGTAATGACGTATGATACAGTTTCTGTTCAAAGGATGTTTATAGGTTGACTTCACCCTCCCACATAAACACAGCTAAAATATATCAAATTTATTGTATTGTTCGTAAAATAAACAGTTATAATAACCAAAACAACAAGAAACGAAGTAGGTTCCCCGTTGTTGCTATGGATTTATTTTCTTTATTGATCAAACTGTTACCTGGTAACAACAAGCGCCCCTAGGGGTAGGGGACAATTATGTGTACAGACCTGAAGTCATCATAAAGTCATAAAGCGGAATTAAAAATCATTTTTTGGATGTGGGGGGGACCCCGGGGGTATAGGGGAGGGGGTGTGTAGCAGCAATTTTCTTGTTCTTAATATATATGTGGAAGTCACCAAGTCCACCCCCATACTTGCTTCATCAAACAACCCACGCATGTATATTGTGCAATGTGCATATTCTACTGAGCCGCTTTGCCGATATAGTGTTGTTGCATCTACCTTCTTTGCGATATTCATTATTCATTGTAGCCTTCTTGCGATGTCACGATTGAAAATAGTTTGGATAAACAGCCCATTAAAATGTGAAAGCCATCTCTTATCTGATCTCCCAGCAAGGAACTCTTAGTTTTACTCTCAAACGCAATTGGCTTTTCTTCTAATAGGCAGATAATATCGTGTTTGTATTCCGTGGACGTAATTCTAGAGCGCATACACGTACACCCCCCCCCCCCCCCCTCGCAACTACTGTCCTCAACACAACACAAGGAGTTTAAATCCATTGCAACCCAAGATAAGAATATAAAGAACATAATGATGTTAAAAGAGTCTGCATTCAATTCCCACATGGAACAAGCCCCACATTTTGCAGTCCCGATACGTAGCCGAGCAGTGCTGCGTTGCCAAATGTTTAATGTTGAATTTGATAGTTGGTCGGTACACACACCTAATTTGCCTACATTTGCAAGAGCCATGATGTGGGCTTTATTCCAAGATGGGGGTTGTTCCGTGTGGGAGTTATTCCGGTTGCTTGTATGGCCGCTTGGCAACCTATCAGTTGAAAGAAAAATTAATTGGAAGGAATTGGAATTTTCCAAAATAAATGAAAGAAGATTGGGAACATCTATGTAGTCTCAACACAGCTCGTCTGGCGTCAGTTCGTTTACAGCGTGTATCTGATAAATAGAGATTCAAAAATGTTGGACCCGTTTTGGGGGAAGGGTTCGCAGAGCCCGAAGCCCCAAAATATGCTCATATATACGGTATTACACTTGATTTGGTTAGTATTGGAGCCTAAACACAATTTGTTGAAAATCAATTTTGGGGGTTTAGGAGTTATTGTCTGGCGGGTAAACGCCCCAACGCAGCCCGTCTGGTGAGCTGGTTCCTGGTAAGTTTCTCTATCAAATGGCGTTTGTACCTTATGAGGAGATTCGGCCTTTTTGGGCCCACTTTGGGGGCCGTCGCAGCCCGTCATGGCGATGCGGAGGTTCATCTACGTACTTCTCCGGATAAATGATGAGCGAGTAAATAACTAAAAAAACAACGCGATCACTGATATGAAAGTAATTGGATCTTTGCACTCATGAGTTCATTAGTTGTAAGTTTTGCTACTCTGTGGCCAGGTGATACAGATTAATAAAGTCCTCGTACAACAACTTCGGTAATGCTTACGTACGTCATCAATCAATGACGTGATTACGGTCTCGACTCTCGGCCAACCCGAGCGGGTATTGGCTGGTTGGCTGCCGCTCACCCACCCGTGGCGGAAGCAAACTCACGTCACTGACTGTATGCCCTATTTCATATTCGTTCTCTCTCTCTCTCTCTCTCTCTCTCTCTCTCTCTCTCTCTCTCTCTCTCTCTCTCTCTCTCTCTCTCTTTCGAAAAACACGTCGGCTTAATGTTTGAATCATCCAATTACCCTTAAGTTTACAAGCCAATTACCCGTTATATTGGTCAGTTTCCCGAGCTCCCTCGGGACATCATTAGCCTTGCTTGACCCCCCAAGACAGGAAGTCGTAAGGAAGACATTCTGGGTTATTTCTCTTCCACCTTAGGCGTCATTAGGGCTGGTTTGTGTCTAACATGCGAATTTTCATGAACAATTTTTTTGTTGAAAATTTTCATTTTTTTGTTTTTAATAATTATAAGTAGGCGCCTATTCTTACTTACCGTACCAAGAAACTGACAGTTTAATGGCGTTTTCCACTGGGCCGCACTGAGTGCGCCCTGAAACGTCACAGTCACGTGATGCACGGCACCAGTGTTGCCCTCAGTGCAACTCCCAGTGGAACATATTTATTTTTTCAGTGCAACAAATTGGCGGTAAAAGTGATAAAAATAAAGATGTTTAAACGATATGAAAGGCATTTTAGAGGGTAACAAAGCAACTTCACTCAAGTTACTGTAGCTAGAAGGTACAGTCGTTAACTAGGCTACATAAGAAGTACTAGAAATTAAGTTCCATGAAATTAATAGCCTAGGCCTAGGCAAAGGGTGAACATAACCTCAAACTTAATAACGCCTACTGCGTCTATATCAGAATAGTGGTAAACAACATCTTCCAGTTGTGTTTTTATGTTTGGTTTAGATGTTTGTTCGATTTTAGCTTCACTATCTGACGTACAATTTTCTCGCGTATATGGCCGCCATATTTGCACTGAAAACACCGCACTGACCCCCGAAGCCAGTGCGGCTCAGTGCGCACTCGAGTGCACTGCGTCAGTGCAAGAGCGCCAGTGGACCCAGTTCGTCACGGGGCCCGGCTCGGAGGGCCCCAGTGCGAGGACGCTTATACAACCACCTCAAAATGCATTGAAATGGTCATATTCTTCAAAATATAAAACACGATAAGTTAACACAGACCGTACATGAATAAACATTCTACGTAATTTAATAAGTTGCCCATTGTTAATTTAAAAAATGGCTGTGGATATTCGTACGGTCAGCCTTAATAATAGTGCAAAATTATTCGTACGGTCAATGATTTGATTGGATGGAGGCGCGCCGTAACCACAGCCTTCTCGACGGGTCAATCCGCGCGGATTGAACCGACGTTCGAGAAGGCTGTGGCCGTAACAATAGTGTAAAATTAATCGTACGGTCACTGAAAACTGTACGGCCAGGCGTAATAATATGGTAGGGCCTACCAGATTATTCGTACCCCTGTTTTATTTCTCTATGATTCGTACGGTCATGATTAAAATAGTGTATACAGAGAGATATTCATAAAGTCACTGATGTAAACGATGTACGTGATCATTGTCAAGAAGGTTGGATATTCTAAGCTGTCACCATCGTAATAATTAAGTCCGATTCACACAACGTTATAAGAATGGTATAAGGTATAGGTATAGTCACAAGCCGAGTTGGGCCATAGGGATTACGTACAAGGGTTCACACAAATGTGTCATTGCAATAGCAATAGCAATTGGTATAAGACTGGTATAAGATTTCAACTTTCTTATGACGGACCAATCATACGTTGAAACGTCACTTATAACACGCCAATGGGATGCTAGCAACTTGAATCAATGTAACAGATTCTTTCATTGTAAATTATTAGTCAAAACAAAAACTCAACGTATACATCCGGTTCACATCAAATAGACCTTGCATCCGGTAACTACGTGCAAAATATCTTCTCCCATCGGCGTCATTAATGATTTAACAACACAACAATAATGAATAATAATAATTATTGTTTTTCTTATTATTTTTAACTATTGTTTTAAATTATTGTCAATAGATTCGATGCCGGTTTAAAACGTAAATAACAGCTGCGGGAAGTCAGCTGATTGACAGCCAGCTGTAGTTACTCAAACTGCCGCCAGAGCAAGTCAAAGAAGTCTACAAAAGAATGTAGTATCTTTTCAGGAAAATCTTTGGCGTCCTTAGCTTATACCTTATACCACTTTCTTATACCCTATTCTTATTGCTATTGCAATACCTTATAACTTTGTGTGAATCGGACTTTAGAGGCCATCTTTTCTTCAAGGACGTGAGCCCGAGCCATTGGGTTTGCAAACCCAATGCCCAAGCTGATCGGCTGCTATTGTGGTTCAAGGTAATAACTCCCCCTAACCTGTAATGTAAAAGCCCCTTATAGCGTTAGGCTCTTTGGGGGCTGGTATCCATGCTGTAACATGTATTTGTTAAATATCAATATCAATAAAAACCTTCAACCTTTTGAACGTCTTGAACTAAAAGCCACGAATTTATCCAAGGATTCATACTGACAGTCGAACTGGTTTAGGGTGTTTTCATGTACTTACGTACGCCATATTTACGTGATTTACATGTCAAGACGATGTATTTTATAAATGCCGATCAGCTGTTCGCACGAAATACCGCAAAGGATATTGAGTTTAGACCTATAGCACTGGGTTTGAATTTCAAACCCAATGCCTATAGATGGCTCAAATATGGAAATCGTCATCATTTGGTCAAGGAGTGTATTTTTAATTTGAATACTTAACCCAACCATTCAAACTAAAAATACACCCCTGGATTTGGCTTGCTCAAAAAAATACACTCGGATTGCTAAAACGATCGCCTTCTTGCAACGCCATGATCCTACCTCTCTGGAAAGTAGTCGTCGAATGACGCGACGCGGCGTGGCTGCACAGCTGTTGTCGCAGCGATACCGACGCTCGCCGTTTAGCGCTTAATTCGCGAAATTAAAGATGGCGGCCCTGACCGTACGACTAGTGCAACATTATTTGTACGGCTGACCGTACGATTATCCACTCCGTTAAAAAATTTGCCATTAATTTTATGAAATGATCACCTTGTGTTCAGATTCTTGGAAGGAATAAGAAGCAGTGGTCCCAAATAATCACACCATGGAGTTTTAAAAAGTATTTATTTTTATTACACATTGTCACAAAATGGTAGTTGTGTAAAATTCATTCCTGATGTGCAATGAAAAGGCAATATCACACATCTGGTCACAATAAATTGTTCGTAAAATTCATTCCTGATGTGCAGTGAAAACGCATCATCACTTAACATATTTACACATCTGGTCGCAATAAATCGTTTCCCTAGCCAAACATTAGAGGCCACATAATGAAAATGTCTGCATTTCCTAAAGACTCTTCTACAGTACAATAAGTACATAACTTACATCTGTATGCACCAATTAGAAGGCCAATTCTAAATTGCCACCAGTTGATAATATACTTGCTACCAGCTTTAGAAGCCAAAGTACTGTAAAATGCAATTGTGAGTTGACATTAAAACAGTAGCGGTATCAAGAACACATAAAACCAGTTCACAAACGGCAACATTTTGAGGTAACACATTTGGCAGGATCAGAGTCTTGATACAAATCTAACTAAAATAATATTTCCAAGCTTTAATAACTTGTCAAATCCACAACAAAAACTATTAAAGTAATTTATTTGAGAAATCTTTTTTAAAGAGGAACATAAAAATCAGCACAATAATAGAGTACAAAAACTTAGAAGCCAGCACGATCCAGTGCTGGCAAAGCTCAGTACAACTTATAATATGTAAGTAAGCCTAGTCTACACAACAAATTAAATGTAAAATAATTAATAATGAAAAATAATCAAATACGGCCATTAATACTTCCCAATACTAATAAAAAAATGTACCAAAAACATTCCGTCAAATTAAGTTGCCTTTTCATGATTTAGTAATATGATATAATAAACATTGAGAAAGTATATACGTATATAAAACAAACACAAACAAAAACATACCGTAAAAAAATAGTAACTATCAATAACCAATATAGGAACATCAGATCCTTTCAAATAAAAACAAATGTAATTAATTTGTTAAACAATAGTTCTACTAAATAACCTCCAACATAGATTAATGTAGCTCGATCCTGTTGATATAAATTTAGAAAAAAGTTGCAAGTATTATGACTACACATAGGCCTATCAGCTTTCAGACAGAACATGGTACTTGGCTACTATCTGAGGGTACTGTGTATTAATAGCACTAGAGTTGAAGTAACTTCTGTGCAGTGTACGAACTAAACTCTTCTTGTAACACAAGGTACATATTATACACTTATCATCTTGATACTGAAAAATAAATGGAATTGTTAACTAAAGACCTTATAATAATAGAAATACGTGTACTGTAGTTCATTGTAAGATCAAGAAAATAATGTATTGCTAACAAGTCAACATTTCCACTTTCATAGCAAAACTGGATGCAATCATCTTTCAAACAAAACACAAACTGTACCAAAATTACACATATTTACCATACTTACTTAGAGAAAAGTAAATTATACTTAGTTTGTATGTAAAATGCTACAACAATCTACAGTATATCATTAGTTTATGATTTACTAATGCTGTTGAATGAAATATATGGATAGAAAACATTTCTAGACCATATTATGTAGTAGTGTAGTATCTATTAGCACTTGAAGACTCATTACTTGTGAATTCATCACATAATCTATGTAGTCTACCAGAAATTAAATTTCTGTCACGTTTCTTAACTTGCATAATATGATAACGCTTAATCAAACATAACATGAAAGGAACTTTAAAGTTTCCACCCAAGGTGACGTTCTTGTAACAAATGAATGCTTCATTGTGTTTTGCTTCGAATCACCTATCCTCAGGGTTCAGATTTACGATGTCTCGCGCAAACAAAGCATTACTAGTATATTACATTTATTTACAATCATTACTATAAATGTATGTACTAAATTAATACTACATATATAATATTACGACTCTACTAACAATCAATACACAATGATCATCTTTCAAAGATCGATGGGTGAACTGTAAAACCGGCGGGTACACGTAGAGAAAACTGATTTGTTAACTAATAACTATACAAAGAAAGGTCAAGTATTCCAACATCTTTGGGCTGTTCCAGCAAAACAATAGAAGTCTCCAATATTGGTGACAACTGACAACACATGCAATTTATTAAAATGAGAACGATGTTACCATACGTTGATATTTGCAGTTGCCTCTTTCCTAGACAATAATGAAATTATGTTTTATAGTTATAGACCTACTATATTTACTTTTTAAACATGTAGTACTAGAACTAAAACTGGAACTGCTGTAGCCTATTTGGAGAAACCATGTTGAGCCCATAACAAACAAAAGCTATTTAAACAAAAACAGCACCCATAGTTCACTGTATACATTGCAAATTTTGAAATAAGTTACGAGTTCTTATACGTGATGAACGTGGGCCAAACCAGTAAGACCGCGTTTGCTGCGGCGTGAGGGGGCGAATGTAGGTAGCAAAGACTAGACTGGATAAGAGCGTGACCTAGACATCGCTTGCGTTAGTTAGCTGACGGGGATCAAGGCTGTTTCGGGCGCGCGCTATACACCATCACTTACATTCTTTAAAAAATATATATCTCATCTTTTCAAATTAATTGTGTTTAGATTGTGTTACATTTACACTTTTTTTTAGTATTGCCTTAAAAAAACGATGTATCAAGATTTCACTATAGATACCTTGGATTTTTGTTATACTGTAATGATATTCGAGTGTAAGGAAGGGTACCCTTTCATATGAAATTTTAACTGATACCTACTGGAATTTTCATACTTTTGCCTCCCTACATTGATCAGCCTTATGAAATATTAACTGAAATCGACTAGAACATAGATGTCCCATCTACATTGTCAGTGTTCGGAATTCTATTAACCAATATCTACTAGAACGTAGATGTTTCTGCTTGCCTACTTCTGTCAATTGGCCTGGGCCCACAATAAGGAAGAAATTTTACACCCACCGGTAGACTTCTGGGTTCCACATTCAGCTTGATCTAGTTGGAATCAGTAAAAAAAAAAAGTTGATTATGGATTATTGTCCGTGTTTAGTTTGTAGATCTATGTACTTTGCATAATACAATTTTTCTTTGATAAAAGAGTATGCTTGCTGTATTTATATCTCTACATTTCGAGACTTTTGCTGATGAAACCAGTATCTTGAGCATATTTATTTTACTTTTTTTTTTTTTTTTACTTTTATTTAGTATCTTGAGCATATAATTCTAATATATAATATATATTATAATATATCTAATAATTTTGTTATTTAAGTTTAGCTTGGATGCATCTTTTATTTACATATTTTGTTACTTTGTTATTCAATTGGCTGCTGATTTATCAATAATACAATACAATATGTAAGTACAAAAGTTCCGATTACGAGTAAGTTCAGCACAAACGTCAACAAACATATATCCTAAATCCAAAAGATTTGGATGAATGTACTATTTTTTTTTATAAAATGCATACTCTCGATATTTTGAAAGTATAAAACCTTGCCAAAAAGTTTAGCTCAAGCAAATGGTGGAAAACGTCTTTCCTGCAGTGGGTATAGTTTCAATTCATAAATCCAGTTCAAAATACATACATGTCTAACCTACATCGCTATTGATTGAATTATCTGCAAAGAAACTAAAAAATCAGTCGCGTTAACCACAAAATAAACATGAACCGGAACTCCAAACATCAACTACAGCTTTACAAGATTATTTACTTGCAACTAATATTAGGTAGAGCACCTTGCACAAGTCACAAAATGACTTGTGCAACATGTCGCAAACAGTGCTGAGAGAAGCAACCCGGCAAAATTCAGTCTTTTATTTCAAATTAGTCTTATTGGTGAGTTAGTATGTGTATGCAGGCCAGAGAGAGTATGGCACACTATTATATTATATTGAATAATATGATTCAGTCTTTAGTTAATCAGTCTCTCGGTGAACTATCAGTCTGAATCAGTCTTGAAAATGTTTCCAATGTAATCTACATCAATATTATCTCAAGGATCCAACCAAATAGATTGGAAGAAACTTTCTGGAACGATGAAACTTAATGCAGAATCGATTTAAGCCCAATTAACTTTGTGCAATTCAAACCAACTAGCAAAGTTACCTCAGTTTTTTTTGACGTAAAGGTACTTGACTAAGGTCCAGTCTTTCAAAACCCTCGAAATCCTCCAAATAGCTCATTTGCTACAAATAACTTTCTTATTAAGAGATTGTAAGACCGACCCTAAGATTATTCTATCCACTGTATTTTTGTTGTACCTCTAAATGATGTTTTGATAATAACACGTAATCGATCAATTAGATTATCCCATGCTGAACGACGTATTGCTACTTTCAGTCAGTACCCGTATAAAATACATAATCAACAGTATGAACTATGTACCAAATCTAATAACTAAATTCAAGGAGAACATCACTGATAAAGTATAGTTTTTATAGGATACAATTCATCCTACGTGATCAGTTTTGCAAAGTTCCCTTGAAAATAATAACTATTCCAACATACCCAGCACTAGTGAACTCTCCCTTATAGTAGAAACTGACTTTTAGTTAGCTGACAGTATTATTACTACTATTCCTAAGTTTAATGTTAAATTAGTATAATGTTAGTTGATAATTTTTTGATAAACCAAGAATGTTCTATATCTCACAAAATCATACATCACCTATAATAAGTTATTTAAAGCACAAGCTGTACAATGTTCCTAGATAAGCAAGTTGTTTAAATTGTCAAATGTAATAGTATTAAGAAACTGTTCTATAAGTTTTACATGATACCCACTTTAGTACCATTTATACCACTTATACCATTTATATTATTGTTATGCTATATTATTATTATTGTACCATTTATACCACTGTCTCATTGAATCGTCACTGCCATCTTTCATGAATCACTACAAAATATTATGCGCCCACACACAAGCCTCGCTCATGTGGGCATTCACCTTCATATATAACCAATGTTTTATTTTTTCCTATGCAATGTACTTTGTATAAGTTGAAGATGAATAAAGCGTGCTAAATCTGAATCTGAACTTATTGGTCACTTGGCCAGTTGTGGGTGTGTTTTACACCTAAACAGGCACATTTAATTTCATATTTCTGTTGAGAATATTCAAGTTAGTTGTTCCATATTTAATTAATTCTGAAATGTGTCCGGAAATCAAAATTTTGAGGCAATTGCATCAAAAATAGGAAACAATTGCCATCCTATGTTTGCTATAAATGTGCAGGAAATGGTATATTGCCCCCATTGATATTAAGAAATTAATAAACTTGTTACATGGTACATGTGGCTCTCAACAGGGAAGGATACCACTACGTCAAGAGCCGCGAACAATTTTAATTCATAAATTATATCACAAGAATGGGCTTTGAAATCGAAAATCTGAATCAACAGTGCACTGTGGTTTAGTAAGCTCTACATAGGCTACTGAATGTTTTAAGTTGAGTCTTACATTGTAATCAGTGTGTTTTTTATATATAGTTTATTTTATTACCAATTATCGAATTAATAATCAAAATAACTACGCTAATCTAATAGTTATATTTCATTCAGTCTGTAGGGCTTACCAAAACACAGTGCACTGTTGATTTAGATTTTCGATTTCTTGTTGTATCCTCGAGATATAATTAAATAATGAAAATTGTCCGTGGTATTTGACGTAAATAAATAAAACAAAATAAATTCACATTTAGAGTCTGCCCACTCAGTAACGAAACTGATTTGCAGTGGGGGACTTTAATTTAAACTGACTAAACCAACGTAGAGACTACCCTTCGCTCTTAAGGGGTGAATGTTGCTGATTTTGTGACAACAAACCATTTTTTTTCAGTCAAACAAGCAAGTAGGCTACAGTTTAATTTATATTCATATTTTAAACCATATTTTTTATTTCCAAAATTTGCCTGGAAATCAAAATTTTGAGATTGGAATAATTTCCACTGAAACTGGTAAAAAATAGACTTTTTACTTTTCAGATGATCAATATATGGTATTAAGCCTGCCCAACTTTCAACTAGGGATGTCAATATCCAGAAATAGTTGTACACGGGTAGTAAATAATACTAAATACGCGTTTTATCGTCATGGGTGTCAAATGATTCGCAAAGTTGTGGAAAGAGACATTATATTGTAAAACGGTATCGGGTTGCATTGTCTTGCAAAACGATCACGGAAGAATTCAACAAAGCTTCAAAACTTGCATCTCTGCTACGGTAGGCACGTACAACGAATCCAGTGGTCGGCTGCGTCAAAGCGATAACGTCATAGTCCGAGCTCGAACACGAGAACATGATTGCGGTAAAGCTACGACAGGCGGGTGCGCTCCCTCGGACTCACAACCGTTCCGCAGCATTCTTCCATAGGCCTACAGAAGATAATACTAATTGGGCTTTACGTCTCGTTTTTTTGCAACGATGGCTAATTGAGTTAAAATGGCGGGGGGTGTTAGTTAAGTTAAAGTTGTTAAGTTAAATGCCGGCAAATTGAAAAGAGCAGCTCGTACGCTCGCACAAAGACGCCAGTAGGGAAATATCGCAATGTTGAATTGATTTCGTTTTGAACAGAAGAAAGGAACGGGTAGTACCGGGTAACGGGTATTGAAAAGTTGGAACTGTACCCGTGTGTACCAGGCGGGTAACGGGTACCCGTTGACATCCCTACTTACAACCATCAAAATCATGACCTGCTTGCCAAGCACCTGCTTAGGTTTGGGGTTCTAGGACCCGTGTACGCAGCAGAATATGTGGTGTCGGAGAACAAGGCAGAAAGCATCTTTTCGAATTCACATATCTGAAGAATGAATGGGACAAAATACCAAATGGCATGGATCGAAGGGAACAGGAGTCTTATCTCTACTGGCTAACCAAAAAACACACGAAGGCATGAGAAGTGTGAATCATGGTCATATGAAAAGAAGAAAAAGACCATTAAAAACGTTAATTGGGCTGCTAAGACCTGGGGGGGATATTAATTTGATTTTGAGAATAATGCTATGCTTTTAAAAAATCCCTATTGCACAGTGTAATAATTATGTGCCCCTACGATGATTAGGTGACTGATCGGGTATACAACCACTTGTTAGAACTCTGAAATCTCATTTGTATTTCATTTGTTTGGCTGTAAAATAATATGTGATCATAATATCAACACAATTCACCCCTTAGGTAGCCCCGGGTGTCACACCCCCTACTGCCCAAGTGGCCAACAAACAGTCAATTTCTACTCCAAATTGATCAGTCTTATCATAATACACGTCTCCGCAGAGGTAAGTGGGGAGTTCTCTAGCTGGGTGCTGGTCTATACATAATTCTAATTATACGTAGTGATAAAAAAGTACAAAAGTTTCTCGGAGTCTAACAAAAACTGAGAACTCTTCAATAAACGTGAATACGATTATTACCGAAGTCTACTACCGCAATCTTGCCATCGGGTGTGAGGCAGATCCCGCTGGGCCGGTCCACCTCCCCCACCCCCTGACCGTACGTACCAAACTGGTGGAGGAACCCGCCGTTCCTCTCGAACACCTGCACGCGGTTGTTGCGAGAGTCTGCCACCAGGATGCGGCCCTCTCCGTCCACCACCACCCCCTGGGGACGGCGGAAGTGCTCGGGTCCGCTCCCCTCGCGGCCCAGGAAGCGAGCGTTGCGCAGGTCCGCGTCCACGATCACCAGGCGGTGGTTGTTGAAGTCCGTGACCATGATGCGGCCGTCGGAGTCGAAGCAGACGCCCCGCGGAGAGTCGAAGTGTTTCCACATGTCCGGCTGTCCCTCGAAGCCGTAGCGGTCGAGGTAGTCCCCTTCGGGCCCGAACAGCTGCACGCGATGGTTGCGAGTGTCCGAGACCACGATGCGGCCGGCACGATCGCAGGACACATCCCACGGGTAGTTGAACTGGCCGGGCTTGCCACCCTTCTGGCCGAACTTGAAGAGGAACTCACCCGAGGCGGAGAAGACTTGAATACGGTGGTTATCCTTGTCGGCCACCACGATGTGGCCCAGGTGGTTGGTGGCGACGCTGGAGGGGCGGTCCAACTGCCCTGCCCCCGACCCCAGGCTACCGAACTGGAAGCTGAACGTGCCATCCGGGTGGAATACCTGCGGGTGCAACATTACTTTAGCACCACAACATACCTGGATCGACTAGGTTCTGTGGCTCTTCAAGCCTTCTCAAGATGGAACTACAAAACTTATCCAAAACATGTTTGTAAATTATGTCATAACTTACACATGGAGACCTTACCAGCAAGAAGTTATTTTTCAGAGTGCCTTGAGACACTAGGAAAAGATTATTTCAGAACTTAGATTGAACCATTTATGCCACTTGGCATATTAGTATGGATCTGCACTGGCAAAACCACAAAAAAAAATCAAGTAAACTAAAATTATCACATTTTGTGTGCTTTTCATCGTTGAAAATATGAATTTTGATGGTAAGTATTTGCCAATTTCTCAAGATTTCTGTCTTTGGCAGTGATTTTATTTTGTCATGTTTGCTTTCAATTTGATAAATTCACTCATTTTGTCAACAAAAAAATCATTTCTAGACATTTCAGTGTTAAAGCCAAGTGCGAAATGTGGTCTCACTCACGGGAGAGAGATACGCAGTGGGGGCATCATGCACATGTATGCGAATGTCCAACTGAAGTTTCACTTGTGTGAGAGATACGCAGCGGGGGCATGCACATGTATGCGAATGTCCGACTAAGATGACGTTGCATACCTGTATGCGATTGTTGCTACGATCAGCGACAATGAAGTTCCCCTTGGCATCACAGCAGATTCCCCAAGGGCGACACAGCTCACCCGGCTCTTCCCCCGCAGTACTGAACGTTGTCGTCGGTAACGCCACAGTGCGATAGTCACGTTTCTGTTGTATGGTCAAGGCAAAGGGACTACCCAAATCTGGCAATCCTCGGAGAGTCACGTGCATGCCATTCAGTCCTTCACGCTGCAAACACTAGAGATAATCGGATCATTGTAGTCCCGTCTCTTTTGTGTGGTCAAGGCAAAGGACTACCCAAACCCAGTAATCCTCCTGCATGCTGTTCTATCGTCCACGCTGCAAACACTAATCAGATCATTGTAGTCTCCTCCCTTTTGTGCGGTCAAGGCAAAGGAACCCAAACCTGGCAATCTTCCGAGAGTCACGTGCATGCCATTCAGTCCTTCACGCTGCAAACACTAGAGAAAATCAGATCATTGAAGTCTAGTCTCTTTGGTGCAATCAAGGCAAAGGGACTACCCAAACCCGGCAATCCTCGGAGAGTCATGGCATGCCGTTCTGTCCTTCACGCTGCAAACACTAGAGACGATCAGATCATTAAGTCTCTCTTGTGCGATCAAGGCAAAGGGACTACCCAAACCCGGCAATCCTCGGAGAGTCATGGCATGCCGTTCTGTCCTTCACGCTGCGAACACTAGAGACAACCAGATCATTAAGTATTTTTTGTGCGATCAAGGCAAAGGGACTACCCAAACCCGGCAATCCTCGGAGAGTCATGGCATGCCGTTCTGTCCTTCACGCTGCAAACACTAGAGACAATCAGATCATTAAGTCTCTCTTGTGCGATCAAGGCAAAGGGACTAACCAAACCCGGCAATCCTCGGAGAGTCATGGCATGCCGTTCTGTCCTTCAGGCTGCGAACACTAGAGACAATCAGATCATTAAGTCTTTTTTGTGCGATCAAGGCAAAGGGACTACCCAAACCCGGCAATCCTCGGAGAGTCATGGCATGCCGTTCTGTCCTTCACGCTGCAAACACTAGAGACAATCAGATCATTAAGTCTCTTTGGTGCAATCAAGGCAAAGGGACTACCCAAACCCGGCAATCCTCGGAGAGTCATGGCATGCCGTTCTGTCCTTCACGCTGAACAACTACATAGAGTTTACGAATACTGTACCGGCCTAAAAATCTTCCATGTTAACATAAGAGGCATTTTATCTCATTTTGATGAACTGCTTGTAATTCTTGAAGACATTGACATACCTTTTGACTTAATAATACTAACAGAAACTCACTTAAAATTCGACAATACCCAAACAAACCTAACAGGATATACAACACATAATTTCACTAACAAACTAACATCGCATGATGGCATGACAGTCCTTAGCAGGGACCTGTCATTTGACTCCGTAGTCTGCCATAACAATAAAAACTTCAGCCAAGCTAATGCCATAAACATAAAAACTAGCAAAGACAAAGAAATGTTCTCAATACTAGCAATATACAGATCACCCTCGGGGGACATAGCAAGATTCATAAATGAATTGAAAAACGAAATTAAGTCGAAAAACCAAGGATATAATATTGCAATAGGCGATATTAACATAAACACCCTAGAAAACTCAACCCTCTCAAATGAATATTTAAACACTTTTCTGGCACAGGGCTTCACCCAACATATTGAAGAACCAACGCGAGAAACTCTCACATCTAGCACGTGCATTGACCACATATTTCAAAGACCTGGCAACTGCAAAACGACAGCGCTATGTGCTTTATTACAAACAAAAATAACAGACCACTACGCAACATGCATTGGCATGATTGTAGATAAACCAACCTGTACCCAAAACGCAACAAATAATATAACCACAAAAACTGATAAAACTAAAAAAGTCAACTATAATACTCTTCACCAAAACCTAAAACTTGAGTCATGGACTACGGTCATCATGGACAATAACCCTAGTACATCGGCTGACTCTCTTGTTAAAGTACTTCAAAATTATATTAATGATGTAACAACAATAACAAAAAATCATAAACAAAAAAAGAAACTTAAGCCCTGGATAACACTTGGGCTAATTAAATCAATTAAAACCAGAGACAAACTTCACAACAAAGCCTCAGCTAACCCAAACAACTTAGTATTAAGAGACTACTATAAGAAATACCATAACTACCTAAATCTGCTTATTCGTAAAACAAAAAACGAATACTACAAAGAAAAACTTATTGAAAGTAATGGAGACAAAAAGAAAATGTGGCAAATAATAAACGAAATCTCTAACAAAAAACCAAAATCGATTGAAATCAAAAAAATAATCTCCGGAGATGAAGTTATAAATTTCCAAGAAAACCCCCAGACTATAGCAGACAATTTCATAGACTACTTCTCAGACCTAGGAGAAAACATGGCAAAAGACATATCAACAACCTATAACCAGAACCCAACAATCTCAGACGAAAACAACACCCAAACCCAAACCCCAACCAAAACTATATTTATGTATCCAGCTACGGAAAATGAAATAATTCAACACCTAAATAATATGAAGATAGATACCGCCACCGGTCCTGATGCCATAAGTACACGCATTCTGATACAGAACAAAATCTCGTTAGCAATGCCACTAACACACATAATAAACAAAAGTTTTGAAACGGGGATCTATCCAGAAATATTTAAAACTGCACATATTAAACCAATCCATAAGAAAGGGCCAAGAATGCAAATTTGCAACTACAGACCCATCTCTCTCCTCAGCAACTTATCGAAAATCCATGAAAAATGCATTAAATGCAGAATAAATAACTTCTTAGAATCAAACAAACTAATTTCTCCAAACCAGTATGGCTTCAGAGCCAATATGAGCACGGAAGATGCAACACTCAGCCTTACCTCTCAAATCCACAAAATGCTTGATACAAACCTAAAGCCGTTAGCAATTTTTCTAGACTTAGCCAAGGCCTTTGATACCATATCTCATCGTATCTTACTAAACAAACTACACAATATCGGTATACGCGGAATCCCGTTAGACTTAATAAAAAGCTACCTCAAGGGCCGACAACAATTTGTAAAAATTGGAAATACAATAAGCAAGCCAAGAGAAGTTAAATACGGAGTACCTCAAGGAACGGTACTAGGCCCAATCTTATTCCTAGCGTTTATAAATGACCTTTGCTCAATGAATATATGCGGCAAAATTATCACCTTTGCGGACGACACTGTACTGCTGTTTTCCGCTAGTACCTGGCAAGAAGTTCATGAACTAGCAGAAAGAGAAATGAACAAAATTCATAAATGGCTGGGCACAAATCTACTGACACTAAACAAAGAGAAAACAACATACATAACTTTTTCAACGCAAAACTCGACCCAACCAATAACATCAAAATTACAACTTCATGAACACAAATGCACCACAAAGGCTAACTGCAACTGCATTTCATTGACGAAAACACAGTCAACCAAATACCTCGGTATTCAAATCGACCAACACTTAAAATGGGAGCAGCACATAAAGTCACTCAATACAAAGCTCCAATGCATAATGCCCAACTTATACGTTCTAAGAAATATATTATCGCTTAAAACCCTAAAAATTGTATATTTCGCACTAGTCCAATCTATAATTCAGTATGCGATAACAACATGGGGTGGAGCATACGATTTCCACATTCGACCACTCATGACCGCGCAAAATACAATCCTAAAAATAATACATAAAAAAGAGCACACTTACCACACTAACGAACTGTACTCGGAGGCGGGAATTCTACAAATAAGAAAATTGTACGCTCTAGCTATTTCACGCTCCATTCACGCTAATAAAATAAAAATTTACTCAATCCAAACGTCTTACCATTTGATAAACACTCGCTCTAAAACCAACAAGCATATATTCATCCCTAGAGTAAACAAAGGTATCCAGCAGAGGCATGCCGCTTACACAGGCCCAAAGTTATACAACATAGTTCCTCTAGAAATCAGAAATCTAAAGAGCAAATCTACATTTAATTCAGCCATAAAGACATGGCTAAAAAATATCTCTGTCTGCAAAATTACTGATGTCATAAATAATAAACTTCCCTCTAGGAATCGCCAGTAAACAGCACTCACTTGCCCAGACAATAAAGGTGAAACAGAAACACTAACTAATTCTTGGAATTATGTTACTATAATTCTAAAGTCACAGTAAAAATAGTAAAAAGGAGCAAGTCACTACATTTTGGTATAAATGCATATGGAACAGAGCAGTAAGATATGTTTTACTACTACTATAAATTTAGAACACACTCCTACCTTACTAAATCATAGAGTAGAAGATACATGTGTATCCGTCCAATAGCCAATTTATCATTATAAATTGTATATCTTTAAAATAGCATACATTGTAAATTAATTGTATCACTAAAATTGTTTGTTGCAACCCTTTTAGTCAGGAGGGAAATCTGAAAAAGACCTCTAGAAACCGATTCCGCTAAACTTTTTGAGTAGAAGCAAGACACGGGTATCAAAATGTTCGTATGAAAGTCAGGAATCATCTCTACCCCGTGTGCATCTCGGCATTTGATGCGGGTGGCGGGGGGCGGGGGTCAAAGGTCACGCGCGCGGCGCTCCATTATTTTGGTTATATCTCCCGAACCAATAAACATACGTAGTTCTAGTTTTCGAAATTAAATACCTCATAAACCGGCTAATTGAAAACTGGTAATTGACCTGCCCTCTGACGTCACGAAGTCCCAGAGTTGGGACAAATCCGCTTACAGTTACGAATTCACGCGCATGACATACGACACCTATCTCGTTCAAGCTGCTATAATATTCATTTTAAGGTAAAACGTTTGGGAACGCGTATTTAGTGCACATATCAGTGGTTCGTAAAACGATTATTTCAAAATTATAGACCAAGTAGTTAACTTGTTATAACCATTCACGCATCAGAATATGTCAAAGTTAGCAAAGTGTGTTTGTTTTTCCAACTTCAAGTGGCGAAAAACTAATGACCGAATTAGAACGAGAGGTCCTTTTCGATACGCAGCAATAATGTGAGACAATAATTAAATACACTTTCAAAATTATATACCAAGTAGTTGACTTGTTATAACAATTCACGAATCATAATATGTAAAAATAAGCAAAGTGTGTTTGTTTTTCAACTTCAATTGGCAATAAACTAATGATCGGATTGGAACGAGAGGTCCTTAGGAATACGAACCAATAATGTGAGACAATAATTACATAAACTTTCTAGATAGAAAGTGCCTAGAACGAAAATTCATAGCATGCACTAATTTGCAGGGTGCAGCACTTGGGCCTCAAAAGCAGCGGTTTGGGCCATGAAACTACGCACCCTGCATATTAGTGCAAGCTATGAATTTTCGTTCAGAGCACTTTCTATCTAAAAAGTTTATTTCATTACTGTCTCACATTGTTGGTACGTATTTTTAAGGACCTCTCGTTTAAATCCGATAATTAGCTTTTCTCCAATTGAAGTTGCGAACACGTAGACACGTTGCTCATTTGTACAAGTATGGGTAAATTGTTATAACAAACTACTGGGTCTATACTTTTGAAATAATCTTTAAAATGGCCACTGATACGTGAACTATTATGCTTTCCTATAGGTAACACCTTAAATGAATGTTAGAACAGCTAGAACGAGGTAAGTGCGGATGTGTTGTGCGTGGATCCGTCCGGACAGTAGCTCGTAAGTCGGACTAAAAGGAATATTTTCCTTCTTGGTGTGTCATATTTTGATAGTACAGACTTGCAAATATCGCCTGAAATTTAATGATAGCAAAAATGAAATTGTATAGAAAACTTGCACGCAAACGCGTCAGATTTGCAATGACAGTAGTATGTAGATAATCTCCATCCCATCTGTACTGTGCAAGGCACTGTATAAGGTGTGAAACTTGTAGCCAGTGGATACATTATGTGCTACTTTGTAAACAGAAACGAATCAAATGGATCCAATGTGCTTTCAAACTCAAACTTCAATTACTGCAAATTGCTACTACATACACTATACATTGAACACAAATGAAGAAACTATATCCAGCAATAGAACTGCAATTCGGATCTCAGGTATCGGTGAGTCCATTGAAATTAAAGGTCTGACGTTTCGTTCCGATTGCAAGTTTTAGTGAAGACTTGGCCGCGAAAACCTACGACATATTTAAAGTTAAGATTTAATTACGTTATATGTGTTAGTTAAAGAATGATAAACTCACAAACTTTTGTTGGGAGAAATCAAAGCCTGCATGTGTTCAAATTTTCCATTTGTCGTGTTGTAAATTCCGAATAATGTTTAAGTTTATGTTATTTTTGTTCAACAATATAAATCATTAGTACTAACTTTAGATCCCGGCTGAATCTTCATTGAATTATTACACGCGATGGTACCGCCTTACCAATAGTTACTTAGTATACAAAACACACAACATACAGTAACGCACGCAGTTAAACAGTAGCGCACAAATTTTTTTTAGTACTTTTATGTTCTAATTTATTTTTTTATCTATACTTATTTATAAACTAATTTAGTACTAATGATTTATATTGTTGAACAAAAAAAACATAAACTTAAACATAATTCGGAATTTACAACACGACAAATGGAAAATTTGAACACATGCAGGCTTTGATTTCTCCCAACAAAAGTTTGTGAGTTTATCATTTTTTAACTAACACATATAACGTAATTAAATCTTAACTTTAAATATGTCGTAGGTTTTCGCGGCCAAGTCTTCACTAAAACTTGCAATCGGAACGAAACGTCAGACCTTTAATTTCAATGGACTCACCGATACCTGAGATCCAAATTGCAGTTCTATTGCTGGATATAGTTTCTTCATTTGTGTTCAATGTATAGTGTATGTAGTAGCAATTTGCAGTAATTGAAGTTTGAGTTTGAAAGCACATTGGATCCATTTGATTCGTTTCTGTTTACAAAGTAGCACATAATGTATCCACTGGCTACAAGTTTCACACCTTATACAGTGCCTTGCACAGTACAGATGGGATGGAGATTATCTACATACTACCGTCATTGCAAATCTGACGCGTTTGCGTGCATGTTTTCTATACAATTTCATTTTTGCTATCATTAAATTTCAGGCGATATTTGCAAGTCTGTACTATCAAAATATGACACACCAAGAAGGAAAATATTCCTTTTAGTCCGACTTACGAGCTACTGTCCGGACGGATCCACGCACAACACATCCGCACTTACCTCGTTCTAGCTGTTCTAACATTCATTTAAGGTGTTACCTATAGGAAAGCATAATAGTTCACGTATCAGTGGCCATTTTAAAGATTATTTCAAAAGTATAGACCCAGTAGTTTGTTATAACAATTTACCCATACTTGTACAAATGAGCAACGTGTCTACGTGTTCGCAACTTCAATTGGAGAAAAGCTAATTATCGGATTTAAACGAGAGGTCCTTAAAAATACGTACCAACAATGTGAGACAATAATGAAATAAACTTTTTAGATAGAAAGTGCTCTGAACGAAAATTCATAGCTTGCACTAATATGCAGGGTGCGTAGTTTCATGGCCCAAACCGCTGCTTTTGAAGCCCAAGTGCTGCACCCTGCAAATTAGTGCATGCTATGAATTTTCATTCTAGGCACTTTCTATCTAGAAAGTTTATGTAATTATTGTCTCACATTATTGGTTCGTATTCCTAAGGACCTCTCGTTCCAATCCGATCATTAGTTTATTGCCAATTGAAGTTGAAAAACAAACACACTTTGCTCATTTTTACATATTATGATTCGTGAATTGTTATAACAAGTCAACTATTGGGTCTATAATGTTGAAAGTTTATTTAATTATTGTCTCACATTATTGCTGCGTATCTTTAAGGACCTCTCGTTCTAATTCGGTCATTAGTTTTTCGCCACTTGAAGTTGGAAAAACAAACACACTTTGCTAACTTTGACATATTCTGATGCGTGAATGGTTATAACAAGTTAACTACTTGGTCTATAATTTTGAAATAATCGTTTTACGAACCACTGATATGTGCACTAAATACGCGTTCCCAAACGTTTTACCTTAAAATGAATATTATAGCAGCTAGAAGGAGATAGGTGTCGTATGTCATGCGCGTGAATTCGTAACTGTCAGCGGATTTGTCCCAACTCTGGGACTTCAGGACGTCAGAAGGCAAGTCAATTGCCAGTTTTCAATTCGCCGGTTTATGAGGTATTTAATTTCGAAAACTAGAACTACGTATGTTTATTGGTTCGGGAGATATAACCAAAATAATGGAGCGCCGCGCGCGTGACCTTTGACCCCCGCCCTCCGCCACCCGCATCAAATGCCGAGATGCACACGGGGTAGGGATGATTCCTGACTTCCATACGAACATTTTGATACCCGTGTCTTGCTTCTACTCAAAAAGTTTAGCGGAATCATAGTGGTAGCGATTTCCCTCCTGACTATTTGCATATATGTTGTTTTATTTTACTATCAATATTTTCATTATTATTTTTATTATTATTATTATTATTATTATTATTATTATTATTATTATTATTATTTTATACTAGTTGTAGTTTATGTAATCAAGTGTAAATAAATAACCAAAACCAAACTTGTTTTAGGTTTTGGTTATTAGTTAGCAGTAGTTGATTAGTAGTTATTATTAATGTATTGTTCATGTATTTTTCATGTTAATAATAAGAAAAAGTATGCTCCGCCTCAAGATCAGATCTTATTGGAGCATACAAATTTCATGATGTAACATCCTTGTATCCACCAATGGGAAAAATAAATAAAAACAAAACAAACAAACACTAGAGACAATCAGATCATTAAGTCTCTTTTGTGCGATCAAGGCAAAGGGACTACCCGAACCCGGCAATCCTCGGAGAGTCATGGCATGCCGTTCTGTCCTTCACGCTGCAAACACTAGAGACAATCAGATCATTAAGTCTCTTTGGTGCAATCAAGGCAAAGGGACTACCCAAACCCGGCAATCCTCGGAGAGTCATGGCATGCCGTTCTGTCCTTCACGCTGCAAACACTAGAGACAATCAGATCATTAAGTCTCTTTTGTGCGATCAAGGCAAAGGGACTACCCGAACCCGGCAATCCTCGGAGAGTCATGGCATGCCGTTCTGTCCTTCAGGCTGCGAACACTAGAGATAATCAGAAAACCTGGTAATCCTCTGAGTCATGTGCATGCATGATTGACATGAATGCCCATTTTTTGTGTGAATACCCTGGAAATACACTACCCGGTGATTTTGAGTCAACCACTGAACTCTTTTCCTGGGGAGAGCACTGCATGTGTAATATGCATCTAAATGAACCTTGTCAATATGGTTTATTCACCACTTTTGGCAAAACAATTATTTTTTATTTTACTTCTGAAAGTAGTCTAGGCTCTACAGAGCTAGGTAAAGATGTAGACTTTAATTTTGGTGCAAGATCTAATCTTCAAAGGATACAAATTCTACCAAAAAGCAGCACTTACACGCGCATTAACTCCTCGGAAAACTAATCAACCGTAAATTTCAATAGAGAACCACAGACTCTTCCTGCATTGCAAAATCTATACAACGATGACTGACCATACGCTGAGAGCCAATCGAGAATAAAAAAGGTCTCTTGCCGAACAATGCACTCATTTTTATCAATATACACGATGCAACGAAGTTTTTAATTTCATCTCGATGTTCATTAATATGTAATCTAGTTATTATTATTACTGTGTCTACGAATGACCGCTACTGCACTGAATGTAGAAACGTGGCAACCCTGTAGCGTGCATGTGACTAATAAGAGGGGTGTCTACCTGACCCGCCGGACCCCACTTATTCTGTCTCAGTGGAGAGCGGCATATCCCCGCCTTGCACCTAAATTGAAGTCTCCGTCTTTACCATCCCCTTCCAGTCTTAAAAGAAGTAGTGTGTCGCTGGTGGGGGTGTAGGATACAAGTAGGTACGCACCCGTGGGTACGACACGAGCCGGTTGTTCTCTTTGTCGGGTGCCGCCTGAGCTGAGGTCAACGCTTCGAGACCCATTCCGCACCGTTCCACCAGGTAATCCCGCGGCGAGACCGAGCAACCCTGATTCACCCTGCAAACGCACAAACAGACTTATGTTAGGTAGTTCATTGGCAATAGCACTATTCACCATCAACTAGTTGGCTAATATGTGTTTGTAACAAATGTGGATTGATAATGATGGTTAATTTAACATGTACTGATTAAAAGGAGCACCATTATCATAATGCATGTGCAGGAAACTTATACCAGCCAGTAACCATATGTTGGACAATTGGAGGCCATCTACTAACAGTAACTGGCTTTTAAATTTTGGTATCAACCAAACAAACAAGTGGCTTTATATCTAGTCAAAGCTACCAACTACACACACAGCTTTGCATTTACACACTTATCAAAACAAATCTGTACTGCAAGATTGTTCATGGATAGAGGTATTAATAATGGATGGGATATAGATGTTATGTTCATTTTCTTACTAATTGTTTGCACCTTTGAATCTGCATGGGCTTGTTTGCATCGAAATGAGTCGATAATGCGGCAGTGCCGCAATCGATTAGACTGCCGATTAGCAGATTTAAAATGGTGTCCACCTAGTCACTTATATTTCCCAACTCAATTTCGCCATGTTAGATTATCATCGATATGACGTAGAATCAATAAAATCTCAAATAAATATGAATATGCCTAGGTAATCTCTTTTGAATATCTACAATGGAAACAATAGCATTTCAGTACCGAGATTCTGCAAGGATAAAAAGACTCCTGTTCTAGAGATATCAATCGCTATTACGCCGTCAGGGGATACAACAAGAGCATAACAACTGGAGTCCTGATATTCTTACAGAATCGCAGTGCAGCTGATGTAGGGGCGCTGTGGTAACTCCGCCTGGCATACCTTAAAGCTGTGAGAGATTTATACCATAGTTCTAAATGTGACTGGGAGGATCTAGTCTGTTTTCCCCAATTACAAATGTCAAGCAAGAAACAACTTATGCGGGAAAGATTGTTGACTAGGCATCACTCGGCAATATAAAAAGTACCGGGGTATCCATAAGGAAAAGGCAAACAACTCACGTGGGAAGGATTGTTTACCAGGCATCACTCGGCAACACAAAAAGTATCAGGGTATCGATAAGGAAAATGCTAACAACATACTTGGCATTTCCCTGGACGAGATCATTAGTCACACCGCTCGCAAAGCGCCCCATGGAACGTACGGCCTGCAACAACGCCGCATCAGGAGGCAGGAACGACACCGCGCCCTCATCGTTCAGCACCACGTTATCGTGCACCGCACGCAGGAGCAACAACTCGCTCATAGCACGCGAGTGGGCCTGCCACAACGCAGGGGTCGACCCGCGCTCCAATGCCGACGTCAACACCTCGGACAGGAGGCGCAACTTGGTCAGCGCCGAGCACAACTCCTCCCCGTGCTGACGCAACGTGGTGATCTTGCCAACGCGCACGTACTCCAAGAAGTCTAGCAGGTCGTGTTCGCGTTCGATCGCGGCCTTGACGACGGCGCGCGTCGTATCGTTTATCGACTGCGCGGCCTTGGACACGTCCGCCTCGAAGGCCTTGGCGACCTCCCTGGTCGCGTCGAGGCCCCGTTGCGCCGCGACCACGTACGAGCGCGTCTCTGCGAGCAGTCGCGTTACCTCGCGCGCTAGCTCGGGCGAGCGGTCGCATTCCACGGGCTCGTCGCCGGACAGCCGCACGATCGTGTGACTCTTGGTGAAGCGCGACCGACGGTGCGCGTGGATGCACCTCTCGCAGATGAGGTCGCAACAGTCGCGACAGCGCGCGGCCACCGTCGCCTCGTCGCAGTTGGCGCACCGCGCGCGGTCGTCGTCCAAGGCCGCGTGCAACAGGTCGCCGAGCAGAGAGTCCAGGCTGCCCTCGCCCAGCGAGACGCCGCTGTCACACATCGAGTTGTTGCGCCGGTTGACGCGCGGTATCGGCACCGGGGCCTCCAGGCTGAGATACCCCAGGCTGTTGCTCAGGCACATGTCCATCACGGAAGACTCAAAGTTCTGTTGCGTATATGTGTTGGCCATTCTAAAACAAGACAATAGAACTAGTTCAAACACGTGCTGAACACGTGGCATGGGTGTAAAGGGTGTTGGGCACTTTTTAATCCCAGATCACAGCATTTTGTAGTACGTACTCTGGCGAAGGGGCGCCCCACTTGCCACATTTTTTCTCTCCTGAGTATAATTAAGAAATAATGCAGTTATTGATTTAATTGGTACTAGGACTGCGTTCAGTTCCAGTTTTAGATGCAAATTGCTAATGCCCTATCGTTCCAACTAGTCATATTTAAATAATATACAACCGATGTCTTCCTCATATTATCTTAATAATTTGTCCCTCTGATTCCCAAGGGTATATGCTTGTGCGTAGTGGACTTGGACAATTACCCATAAACTAATCCAGGGCAAAGGGTAGTCTCTACGTCAAAAACCGCAGAAAATGTTCATTATTAAATTATATCTCAAGACTGCAACAAGAAATTGAAAATCTAAATCAGCAGCGCACTTTGCTCCCACCATTAGCATTAACCATTAGCGTAGTATTTTGATTATAATTCGATAATTAGTAATAACATTAATTATTTATAAAAAAACCTACTGATTATAATGTAAGGCACAACTAAGAGCATTCAGTATGTAGGGCTTACTAAACCACAGTGCGCTGTTAATCAGATTTTCGATTTCGAAGTGTGTGTGATATAATTTAAAAATGAAAATTTTGTGCGGTTTTTGATGTAGAGGTATCCTTCCCTGTTAACACTCCCCCCCCCTCCTCAAACAAAATCTGTTTAGAATTGCGATAACGAAAACATCAATTATTCTTAAAGACCTTAGTTTGACCATTAATAACGGACATCATCACCCAGATGGCAGAAGCACGCTTCATAAATGATCCCCTCAGAGCTGCAAAGAAGACACTTGAGGTCTTGTTTATACTTGAATTGGAGCTGTGAGGGTTTAAACGCTTAACCCCCCCCCCCCCCCCCCCCCCACCTCCACCTCAAATAAAATATGTTTAGAATTGCGATAACATAACGAAAACATCAATTATTCTTAAAGACCTTATCACCCAGATGGCAGAAGCACGCTTCATAAATGATCCCCTCAGAGCTGCAAAGAAGACACTTGATGTCTTGTTTATACTTGGATTGGAGCTGTGATGAATAATGGTCATTTACACTCGCATTTAGGATATGATTTGAAGGAATTATAGCCCCCACCCCCCCCGCGCAGATGCTCTTACGAGAACATTTTGAATATACACAATACAACTTTATGAAAGCACAATTTATATGTTATTCGGATACTTATTCCTATTTATTTATATTAAACTTGACTGGCCCTTTGACAAATCCAATAACTCGTGCAATAAACCTCTAATCACCACTACACGTTGATACGTCCCACTCAGAGAGCTACAGACATATCAAGATTTCAAATGGCTTTTGGTCGAAGTACAACTGTTCTCTAAATTTGTACATTATTCCTTAAATCGCCAACACGTCGAACCATGTCCTTTGCGCGATATCTTGGGAGCAACTGTGTAAGGGACAGCAGTGGTAAATTTTTCGAATATTGTGTATGATCGAACACGAAAAGTAAGTAATAAGTATGGTCAGACACTTTTGTTTTTAATTTGAAAATTGTAAATGAATTAAGCCGCATGGAAGATGATTTTGATCAGCTAATTCCTAACATATCTTTTATTGATGCATTTTCCGTGAGAAACTTTATTTCGTAACTAGAACCATGTAGGCATGTGTTTATTGGTTCCAGAGATATAGGCTACCGGTAACTCCGCGCACATGACCTTTGACCCCGCCCACCGTCAGCAGCACACCAACTGCCGAAATGAACACCCCCTATAGATAGGTGATGCCTGACGTCCATACGAACATTTGCATACATAGGCCCATTGGCGCCGAGTACGGGGGGCGACGGGGCTCGAGCCCCCCCCCCCCCCAGCTGTAAAGCAGGGGCTAACAGGAGTTGCTTCTTCAAACAGTTACCAGTTTTGTTTTTTTGCTAAAGGGCCTTTCGAATTAATACACATCGAAAAATTGTGTCTCTTTCCCATACCACGTATTTATTGTATATATGAGAGCCTTCTTTTGTATGGCGTGTCTTGGTTCTTTGACAGTCCATCTCGCTCGGCCCCCCAAGAATTAGTTTTCTAACGATATTTTCGGAGAAATCGCGATCTCAAGGACGTTTGAAAGTGACGTCACTGGCCAATGTGGCGGCCGTGCCGGGTTAACTTCTCTGTGTGACATTGGCGGTATCGCTGGAACGTTGATCACTTATCTCCTTCTAGCTCTTATACTATTAATTTTGAAGGAAAAACGTATAGAAAAGCGGATTAAGTTTACATGCCAATAGTCATCATAAAGGTTATTTCATAATTATAGACCCAGTAGTTTACTTGTTATAACAATTCACGCAAAAAATCGGAAAATGAGCAATATTTCTTATTGTTTTCTCAACTTAAATTGTTGAAAAACTAATGATCGGATTTTGACGAGAGTTTCTTTGGAACATGAACCAACAATGTGAGAAAATAAACAAATAAACTTTCTAGATAGAAATTGCCCTGAACGAAAATTCATAGCATGCACTAACATGCAGGGTGCGTAGTTTCACGGCCAAAACCGCTGCTTTTGAGGTCCAACCGCTGCACCCTGCATGTAAGTGCATGCTATGAATTTTCGTTCGTGGCACTTTCTATCTAGAAAGTTTATTTGTTTATTTTCTTACATTGTTGGTACATGTTCCAAAGGAACTCTCGTCAAAATCTGATGATTAGTTTTTCAACAATTTAAGATGAGAGAACAATAAGAAATTTTGCTCATTTTCCGATTTTTTGCGTGAATTGTTATAGCAAGTAAACTACTGGGTCTATAATTTTGAAATAACCTTTATGATGACTATTGGCATGTAAACTTAATCCGCTTTCCTATAAGTTTTTCCTTCAAAATGAAAAGTATAAGAGCTAGAACGAGATTAGTACCGTGTTGTTTGTGCGAGAATCCGCAGACGGTTAGAGCGCTAAAGTGTATTCCAACGAATGAATTCACTGACGTAGCCGCATTTCCCCTCCGACCCCGCCAAGGGTCTTCTCCCACTACTCGGCCGCGCGGCGAGTTCGAGGGACTGACCGTAAATTATTCCTGTCAAGATGCCCTCTATTCAGTCTCTATTGATACAGTTAATCGCTTCAGTAACACATACAAAATCTACAGATTCAAAATTTCTTAACTTTTATTCAATTATTTGGATTCTTGAATAAAAATCAACACGTTTTTATGTTTGAAACGTCCCAATAGACCGACTACATCACAAGAAGATAATACTGACACTTCAATACGGTATGAATAACTTCTTCAGATGACGTAACCGATTAATCACAACACATACGTTAATTGGATGTGGAAAGTGGCATAATAGGCATAATAATAGGCATAATGGGCATAATAGGCCTATAGATGGAAGATGATCCAAGTTATAATACGTAAATTATGATGATCATTCTTTCAAAGTCGAAAACGGCGAACCATCGGCAAATCCCAAATCGCACGTGCGGAATAAGCGGGTCAGTCACCTCTAACTGACCAACCCTTCCTTACACAATTGTCACATCACCGTTACTCATCAACGCATTCGTTTGTCACTCGTCCTACCCCTTAGTATATTTTGAAAGAAAGTTGAATGTCCCGCGATACACCTGTAAGTGACTTGGCGACATCGAAAAATGACATCTGGCAGGGAAACAACATCTTCAATGCTCTTTTGTTAAATAATTGCCTTTTGTTGGAAAGGTTAGTCGACGGTTTCGTGTCTTCGACGTGAGACGACGGATTTAATGTTTATTGTACAACTAAATTATAATAATCTACTCGTGCGTGGGTGTGTATCAGCAGAGTGCATAAGACTGAGGTCCGTACGAATTCAGAGTCGATAATTAATTGCATTAGAACTCAACACTATTTGCTAGGGTTTTTTTGTATGGAAAATATCACGTATAAAATAATTAGCAACAGTTTATACAGATTTCCAATGGGGTAGGGGTCGACTATGAACACTTGTATTCACACTATATATGGCTCATAAAGTGAAAACAAGTTTCTATTTTAGTGTGCGAATGCCTTCGTGCATGATCTGTGAATTGTTATGTATACCAAGTTTAGTTATTTATTTAGGCCTATTTGTTTATTGCATAACATCAACTCTCAACAGGTACACAACCCACAAATGACGAATAATACAAACATGGTTTAATAGGGAAGGCTCATAAAAAATAAATATTCCTCAAAGTACCTAAAAACAGAAGGCCATTATCAAAAAGTACGGGCTATATAATTTTTATATCTGAGAAGTGTATAATTCCAATTCTATAAGCTTTTAAAGTTTGAAATTTGGAACTTACCGCTCCGTAATTGAAAAACGGCTCGTGACGTCATAACTCTTGTCAACAACTGCCTCCTTGAAGTATTCTTAATAATATCAAAGATATTAAGAAGGACATTTTACAATATCTAGGATGCAGTGACTTTACAACAATGTCTTTTATACCACTGTTTTCTTCAGAAAATACATTTTGATACAGTATTTACCAAAACGTGTTTAAAATAATGCAATTATTTAACATATTGTTGTAAATTAATGTTGAGCAGTGTTCATTTACTAACTAGAAATAAACGTTGATTCAGCTTAAGTCTTATGAGAGCAATAATCTACTAAATTGTGGGATTTCACTACTATTTGTATGATATAAAATGATTGTTTCCAGAGTTATGACGTCAGAACCTTATAATCACGAGCAAGATGGCGCAGGTCCGTTTCTGAGCGTGTTTTGACAGCAATATCTTTGACTTGCTGTTAAAGCGATGTTAATGCACCTTTCAAGCCGAAACCAATTAGTTCCCGTTTATTTTAACTTGAGGTAACCAGTAAGCAAATAAAAAAAATGTGTGAGCCTTCCCTATTAAGCACTGAAGATAAATATAAACACATGAACAAATGAGTGATAAAAACATATAACAAACACCATGACGGAAACTGTCAGTCAATAAAAAAATGAGTTAAAACTTTACACATGTCGCAGAATTTCCTGCTTTAAATAATAAAACAAAATAAATAAAATTAAAATAAATTTGTATTTATAATTTACAATAATTTATAATAACTCCTAAGTAATGCATTTGTATAGTGACTGAGAGTATACGGCGAGTAGAGTATAAGTAGTGACTGTTTCTTCTTTATGAAGCTGTTGGCCTATTAGGACGATTCAAACATGGAAACGTATTGGTTTTTATTCAAGAATCCAAATAACGTGTTAAAACTTACGAAATAATGAATCTGTGGATTTTGTATGTGTGACTACAGTATGAATAGAGGACATTTACAACAGGGCAGGACAGGTATAATTTACGAGCAGTCTCTCACTCTGAGCGCGCGGCCGGGTGGTGGGGGAAGACCCTTGGCGCGCATAGCAGTTGCGTGCAAAAACGGCAGTGAATTCATTCGTTGGAATACACTTTAGACCCGTTAGCTTAGGGATAATTTTGTCCGCTAGGAGCGTATCGAAGTTTTGCGATCGCGAAATACACTTATGAAGGAGCCTATAATTATAGGATTTCACCTGACGGCTAGAATGTTCAATGTCAACTTGGGTGAAGAAACTTGTACTTCTTGAAAAGTCCAACCCCTTCTTTGTGAAATTACCCTATCAATGCGTGGGTTGCAAAACTGTTCGTTTAACCAGATCACAGATTTATAGAATCTCGTAACGTTAATACACAATGCGTCCTTTTACACATATATTCCTAGCCAGGAAGTGTTTGTAATAGACAATTACAAAATTAATTTACATAATAGGTTAAAACAAAAATACAAAACAATGTTAATGGAAGGTTAAAATACGAGAAAAAAATATCTTAATACTAGGAATTTTAATGTTCCATTTCAAAATAATACCTGATCGCTTCTTAAGTCATCTTGATGGCAATAGTACCCAAAAAAAAAATTGCGTCTGGCGGCTGGGGCTTCGAACCAGACCCCAGACTTCCCATGCTGATACTGTTGATCGTAGGTTGAGCCCCCCAAGGAAAATCAAAACTCGGCGCCTATGCATAGGCCTGACCTACCCGAGTCATATGCTTGCTTCTACTCAAAAAGTTTAGAAGAATCTGAATAGCGGAATGTCCCAACTGAAAATCAGTTCCTGTAACTGAGTGGGTGAAAAAAAAAATGCATGTAATTAAGTTGTACAAACTAATAATAATGATAGCTGATAGTCCTCGGTAATAATTACAATATTTTAAATTCAGGCCTACGATAATATGTTCCGTTACGTTAGTCTCATCCAAAGGATTGGGAAACTGTCACTGGAATACGTATCAGTAAACTGATCCGGTTTCTTGGAACTTTCAGCGTGCTCTATTCTATGTAGGCCTATATGCAATCAGATTAGAGTTTCTTGGAAGTATCTCTTCTATGATCTCTGCACTTGTTGATGTAGGGAAGGAACACTTGTGACATTTCGGTGAACACGTGACAAGCAACACGGTGTCGACTTGCCTCGGGCGCGTGACCAAGAAAACAACGAATTCCTAAAACTATGACAAGACACGTCACCGCTTTGATAGAGATTTATATTATAAAAACATAATTTGTATGAAAGAATGGCTTACGTAGACACAGGCGTCCGCAGGAGTTGGTGCTGCGGGGGGGGGGGGGGACAAAGCACCAATATCACGGTAATACTTGTTTATGTAGTATTTACTATTTTCAGTACAACGTTGCATACTATGTCGCAAGTAATAACTTACTAATTACAGCTACGCAAGCAGTTTGACATTGTTCATAATAAAACAAGTCAATATAAGAAAGGTTCAACTCCCGAAGAAACACATCTTGCATCGCGAAACCAAAAATGTCGCCTCCGAGATCGCTTTTATTTCCACAAAATCTTGTTTTCAAATCACAACCACCTTATTTTCTTGGAAACGACGAGTGAGTAACAAATGGAATGAATGGAACACGTTTCGCAGAGTGGCTTCCTGTGGCCAACATGGATTAGCTCGAAGATTAGTGACATCTGGACACGATTCTAGGAAGAACACAATGAAAGAAGGGCTTCTGCATCGCTAAACAATTTCTACCTAAGATCAGAAGCACAGATACATAATGACAATAATAATGGACATGTCACTCAGCCTGATTGACCACCGACCTTCCAAGAACAGAAGGGTAGATAGTAGTAGAATGTAGATGTGTGACCTGATCCTGATAGTTGTTTCTTGTTTGCACATTTCCTTAGCTGCAAGGACATCGTCTACGTACACTCGCAGACAAATATAAAACAAGTGTAATATCACATTTTAGAAGTTTGTGAGTTCTCGGTTGTGTGCGCCTTGGGTATTTCAAGCTACATAAAGAACACCATTTATCACGTTCTATGCCTCAAATTAGACTGCGCGTTTAGTGAAGTCTGCCGTAGTTATTTTGAAAATATCGTCTACAGTCTACACTTATCAAGTTTCAATTCGCAATACGATACCAAAACAAACATCACGCAATGCTAAGTTCACACAACCAAGAGCTCTAGATCTAACCAGAAGAGAAGAGGATATCTTTATTGCCGTTGAGTTATGTATGTCGGCTTGTGTTCAAACACAAGTTTCACAAAAAGGCATCGACAACTGACAATCTGCATTTATTATCATTTATTGTTGGTAACAACGTCGGCGCCTAGACTGGACATAAATAGCGGCCCACATCAAAACATCCCGTCATAAACTAAGGGTGTCCCACTGGCTGTTCTAGGGTTGACGTTTATCACGGTCCATGAAAATAAAATCAGTTTTCCCTGGAGCTTTGTCATGACTATCTTTGCAATACAAGGTCAACAAACCTTGAACACGTGCGTGGCCAGTGCGCCCGTTGAGGTTCCACCCTAGCGACAGGACCTCCAAACTGGCGAGGTTGAGTGATACAGTACTGAAAAAGCATGCCGATATTTACAAGAGGACGGAAAACGAAAATGAAAAGAATTCCAAGATTAATTGCGGAAGTGAGATAAAGATATCAGTTGATAAATTTTCGAAGAATGTTGGCAACTTATTTAGACTACTTTGTGACATCTGATAATGATGTCAGGTACTTAGCACGACAAAATTCAGAACGAGCTGTCAACCCCTCACGAACGCGAGGCCAGACTCTATGTGGTCTAGCCTAACAATTAATATTTCTCGTTATAATATTACATCAAAATATCAACCAAAATGTGAGACGTGGGGTGGTCACAAGTGCTCAATAACACTTTGCCGAAAGACTACAGTATGAATGTGACGAACAACCCTTAAAATTTCTAGTCCCTAAAATTTTAGCTCGCTTTTTGATAGGTTGCGAGTAAACTTTGTTATATCTCTACTTTGCCCAGTAATAACAGTCAAAATGAAATAAGAGTTTTAAAGTTGTATGTCATTATAAACCTATTTTTTTTTTGCGAACTTTTTGGCTAAAATGGTCATCGACGCCTACTGAAATCCGATCACGCGCAGCACCTGGACTACTTCTCAAATGACAGGATCGAATGAAACCTATGACGTAAGGCAGCGGTTTTCAAAGTCTGGGTCGCGTGACGCGTCCCAAACTTGTTACACGTGCGCTTTTCATTTGGGACACCAACAAAATGTGTTGTGTTAATGACATTATTTAATGAAAGAGTGTTGTACAAATTATTGTATTATTTATTATGTGGTTTCATCGAAAGCATGATATTGCATGTACCGCGTACGCGTGCATATGAAAATAGTAACACTATCTAAAAGGTATGACTCGTAACACCGTTTGCAGGGGAGGGGGCCACTAGTGGTGGTGGGTGTTGGGATGTTGGGACAAAGATTTCCAGGAACAAGAATTGGGACCCGGGTGGAAAAGTTTTAAGCCCGCTTACGAAAGAAATTATCAATGCAACAATATTGACTTTCGTTCCATTAGTTTTTATGACAAGATGCCGCCTCAAAACGCGTCAAAATTAATGCAGGACCGAACATTTGTTTCGCATAATGCGGCAGGGGCTTTGACCCTAACCCCAGCTGCATCAAGCGCCCTCGTTGCAGGTACAAAGTACACGATGCGAGTTGACGACCAACACGTGTTCTTAAATCGTTCCCATTCCTGTTCACTTCTACAAACAGGATAATTATCGTAAATCGACCCCGACACTTGACGTTGTCCAGCAACCTACCCACTTTCTTTGCAGGGTGTTTTAGACCCTCGGGATGTCAACGTTCTGCTCGTTGTTCGGCGTATGTGCGTTACAAAGTGCCTCCATAGTGTTGCGCTGTGTGTGTGTGCGCGTGTGTGTTGTTCAAACTTCAATTTCTCCCGTTTTTTCAGTATTTTTTTGCGACGATGGACCGTTTTTTATTATTTTTTCTTTACGCCTAATTTGAAACGTCCATCTCAGTGCCAAAGAGTGGAAACCATCGAAGGCCAAGAAAACCAAGGCCAAGGCAATGTGACCAGACCTATATTATTGTTTCACTTCTTTAATTACAGAATTAGGAGTAAATAAGCCACAGTGTGTTTTGTGAGCTAATGAATGGTAGTATGCAGCCATGTAAATACTTACAGAAACTGACCCCCACCCCGGGAAAGCATAAGAAAACCTTTCGGTGTAAAAGTGCACAATCTTTAGTTACCAATAAATAAACGCTAATTAAATGTACCTTGTGAAAGGCTACCTACGTTTGCAGATTCACTTTTGGTTCTTAAAATGGGACGAATTTCCAGAAATAAGTCGCTTCGCTTTGCAGATAATAGTTCTCAGTTTCCAACTGGGGTGCTATTAGTGTGAAGTAAGGTTTTCAGCTATGATAAACATTACGAATGACCAAACATCGGTCTTTGTTCTGGCGCTAACAATCGTACTGAAATGCTGGTTAGCGATAACTTATCGCTGCTTATCCTGCTTATCGCTGATAAGCAGGCACACTGACTGCTATCATTAAATCGGCGTGTGAGTGACCCTAACTGTAAATATTGTCTTCAATATTATAGTTCCCTATTTGTTTATATTTGTGTGTTGCATATTTTGCTGAAGTGAGGTTCGAGAAGCGCTGTTCAGACGAGTTGCTACAAGGGATCTTATCGTACTAATTGGAATTGCCGCATGTTCTTATATAGTTAAAGAGTCCTGAGAAGAGGTCATTTTAGCGGTGCTTAAGCCAATACGTTGACTAAAAATCATGTCATCTATAGTAATGTCTTAGGATTGGGGGGGGGGGTGGGGGGATGAATCAAGCTGCACATGGGCCCCGCGTAAAGCGGAGTTCACACACATTAGCTAACGATATAGTGATAAGAGCTAGCGCCTAGACGTTCCGGTTCACGCGCAGGAACTAGAATAACGAATGTCTATGATCTTCAAGAAAAGGATAAGCCTACGGGAAGGCCTATCTTATTAGTAATAAAAATTAAAAATTAATATTATTAATAAATGAGTTACTAATAACTTTAACTTATATGACATTAGTAGTTTTTATTAGATGGTTTTCGCAAAAATACATCCTAGCTTCTGATTGGATGGACCTGATTCTGTATAAGGATATGGCTGGAAGTTTAAAGTTAGTTAACTTTTCTTAGCCATAGCGCTAGTCGTTAGCGATGTCGTGGCGTGTGAACGCCTACACGCATTTCCGTATGTTCAAAGGAAAGTGTCTGAACCGGCCTTAAAGCCCAAACATCATCGCCATTTAGACTGGTTAAAACAATAAAACTCAATCGCAAGGGGGGGGGGGGGGGAATCAAGTTGCACATGGGCCCCGCGTAGAGGCCCACTACGTAAAGCCCAAACATCATCGCCATTCAGACTGGTTAAAACAATACCACTCAATCGCAAGGGGGGGGGGGGGGGAATCAAGTTGCACATGGGCCCCGCGTAAAGGCCCACTACGTAAAGCCCAAACATCATCGCCAAGGGGGGGGGGGGGGGGGGATCAAGTTGCACATGGGCCCCGCGTAGAGGCCCACTACGTTAAGCCCAAACATCATCGCCATTCAGACTGGTTAAAACAATGAAAGTCAATCGCAAGGGGGGGGGGTGGGGGGGGGGGGCAAGCTGCACATGGGCCCCGCGTAGAGGCCCACTACGTAAAGCCCAAAAATCATCGCCATTTGGGCTGGTTAATAAAACAATAAAACCAAATCGCAATTTCGAACGTGGTTTGTTGAACGGTTGACGGATGCAAATACAAAGTGGGCCTATAATCACCTCGATTCTATACTTCCTTCCGCTGTTGCCCTTCGGCCTTTCCTCACGTGACTTTTGTTCGTGATTCAATAGTCAAATCAAACAGACTTGAATGTTCCAGCTATCGACTGCGTAACACAACATAATAAATAATATAGGAAACTAACATACGATTTCAGATTAAAGGAATACCTTTACGAAAGGAAAAAAAATTTGCAGCATTTTAGATTATAGAGGTATCATTACCAACCAGATAACAAATAAATGTTTTGGAACCACATATCGAATATATTATAATATCAGCACCTTTCTCTAATTAGCAAATAAAATACCTTACTGTTTTAGCAGATCATCTGCAATGGAAGGAATAAGGTGCCACACGTCGTGCCTCAAATATGATCCAGTTCTAAAAGCCCGTGATAACGGAACCCGCTATCAAAATATATGTATTATGGAAACAATTAAAAATGTGAATTTGATTCCTGCTACCTGCGAAATGTTTGGTATTTTTGTTGGGCAAACGTGGTAAAACACGTAATATTGATTCGCGCTGCTTTGCGGACCTGTAACCAACGGACAACTTGCCGACAAAGAATAATTTGCCGCCAAAGGTCAATTTAACAAATTGCTGTTAAAAAGCAACCTCGTCGGGTTCCTGTCGCGTGAGCTTCAGCGTCGTAGAGGATTATGCTCAGGCGTAATTTGTAATTGAAAAGGAACCGGAACGCATATTTTGTTTGTCAAATATAATTTGGCACCAACCCTACCCACATTTATACATTGTGAACACAGATAATATGTAATTAGTAATTAGTTATCTGTTTAGTGTCAGTGGTCAGTGAGAAGGTTATGGCCTATGTATTTGGGTCATGGCTACCTAGGGGTAATTCATAAAGTTGAATAACTTGCATTCATACCAACAAATAAAAAAATATATTTGTGAAATTTTCAGAGATACGAATTAATTCACGAGTTTTTAAGGAGTAAAGGCTGGTCCACACAGATTTTTAAGACATAATGCATAAGGTTTTAAGACGTTGTTTTAAAAACAACAATGAAAACAACGTCTTAATACTAAAACTTTGTGTGAACGCCAGTACGTGTTTCCTTAGATCCAACTTTACGACTACGCGTTAAACCTTAAATCGCATGTCTTAAAAATCTGTGTAGACCAGCTCTTACCTACGTTACGAAATAATACCGCAGCGTGCGTTCTGGTTTCGGAAAAGGAATCGGAACTGCATTCCGGCTCAAATTAACCCCTGGTTATGCTTATGTGGGATCTCAACATGTCTTCTTGTGCTCGCTGTCAGGCCATACAAGAAGAACATTTAGACGAGGGGACATTTCGGACTTGTCCAACGGGACCGGCTGAATTGTCCACTCATGTATGGCACAGGGTTCGAAATCAATTCTGCTTTCGTTCAATGTTAATTGAGTAACTTAATAAATAAATGAATAACTTTCTAGGCTACATAAAAAATCTGAATTCTGACAGAATACGTATCAGGGTTTACAACAACGAAGTTACAGACTAGGATACCTGTGGGCTACAAAAGTTCAAACCATGTAAGTACCTGTGGGCTACATGTAAGTCAACATATCATAGCAAAGCAGATAACAAAAATCACTGCATTATATTGTGTTGCTCCATGATGTTTCTAGTTATTATTCTGCTTACTGTCTGCCCACCCGTTGTCAACAATAGAATGAGATGCCCTTCGCGTGAACTAGTGCAAGTACCAAATCGACACATTTGTTCGGCATAAAACACTTCGCTATATCGCGTGTCACGCGTCGTGTCATAATCACGGCCACTAGGGTTCCTCGTCTTTGCGGCATTGCGCCATTCTATTTTGATTTAGAAATACTTCACTTTAAAATGTAGACAGAATGAAAGTATAGGCATGATAAAATTATTTCAATTTGACATAATATCGTTTTGAGCCAGTGTTTTGTTGGACGATTCTCCCATTTGAAATGAATAATATGTGATTACTGATTTGTAACATTGTGGCCTAGATCATAACCTAGAAAACAATTAATGTCCGGTTCCCATATCTAGCTGTTGCCGCGCGGCAAGCTGAATAGGCCGCGCGGCACCAATAAGAACTTTGGCTCTACTCTTACCGCGCGGCAAGAGACATGGGAACCGAGCATAACGCTTTGAGTTGAACCAGCTTACTTATATAACCACCCTATCAACCAGGAAGACCTAAGAAGAATGTGTGATCCGTATAACTTGTCAACCCCGTTTGAATTAGGGAGGCAGATGATTCTGGTAGCCTAAAAATATTCTACAATCCTTATTACCGGTACCATTGATAAATTGATGTTTGTTGCTCAGGAATGTCACGAAATGTCACCCAATAAAATAACTTTGTCATGACTTGTAGTTGTATGACCTGTAGCTCTTCTAGACACATAAGACATTTGGGCTTAACGTCTCATATTTTTGCAACTTAGCTAATCGAGACAATATGGGTGGCTCTTCTAGAAATACACGGTACAATAATGTGGGTGGTAAATGGTAATCCGTTCCGACTTCGATGGCACATCCGAACTTTTGTATACAAAAACTCTTTAACCCCCACCCCCAAATCACCAGGATTACAAAACAGTGGATAGCTAGTCTAGTTGAAAATTTGGACAAGTTGACACGAGTATTATGGATTTTTAACACGAGTTTTATGGATTTTTACATCAAAGATTATTATTCCCACCCCCGCCGCCGGGAGCATGAAAAATGCATCGAAATTCTCTGCACAAGTAGGCCTACCTGGAAAATTAGTTTAGATAAATTTAATATTCAAATAGTTGAAACGGATGGGGGGGGGAGGGCGACAGGTCTTTATGTATAATACCGTAGATGGTTTATTAATAATGAACCTTTGGTCGGACAAATCATGGGGGCACCTACACAAACACATTACATACACGGGACGGGGGTGGTGGGCCTGTATCCGCGACTGAAAGCATATCGTACAGTGATTAAAATATTAGTGTTCGGGATGTTTGCTACTTGGAGAAAGAAACGAAATGTGTGCGTGCCCTTTTAGCCCTCGAGTGTGCGCCCCCACTATTGATCAGGCTGGCTGGCTCCACTGCCTGCCTGCTTGCCTGCCATCTTTGTCTCTCGCCTAGGGTAGGTCAGGGTCGCCAGAACCCAAACCTACCCTCGGTTAGGGCAGGCCGTTTCTGAGAAACACGAACCCTCGCACTACAAAGACACCACACTTGCTCCGTTCCTCCATTCTTTACTGCTGTTGGTTCGATGTACCTGCTGTGCTGGGAGCAATATTACTGACAAAAACCGAGAAAACAATACACATTACACAAAACGAGCTTGCTCAAACCGTTGCTGAGCAGGAAACTTGTCAGGCCTAGGCCTACACTAGCACTACGTTATGCCCAGCCCCACTTACAACATTGGTAGCCAACATGTATACGTCAACATACACCATGTGGCCGAGTAGGCCTCGTAGATAGGCCTATACAAACAAATCGTATAGGCCTATACAAAGCAACACTATAGAACAGAGACAAGACACGCCCTAGCTTCTCTGGAAGTTTCCTTCATTCATGTAAGCAATGTCATTACGATAGGCTTATCGGCCGGCCCACAAACCCATTAGAACAAAATCAGTAGTGGCAGGACTTTTAAATGAAATATTATTTGTATGCTGCCGCCTACGCTTCAAATCTCTAGGCTTTGGCCTTATCCATTTTTGGTGCACGGAACACATAGATCTACAGGCAAACATATTATTACTATTAGTATCATATTTAAAAAAAAAAACTCGTACGTAGTCAATAACTCGAAAGGTGTAGCGCTTAAAAAAATACAACCAAAATATAACACGTTAGTGAGAAAGTCTACGCTCGAACGCTGGCCTGGTCCCCACCCTGAACTTGAAAATTAGCCAACATGAAAGTACACGACCTATGACAACGTTCGCCCCGGTCTAGCCTAGGCTGGCGTAGACGCCGGTTTCCGGTGGGGTGGGTGCACATTCTTACACTACCTCTCAAACAACTTAGCCTACACAGGTGAATAAAAACAACTCACCTCAAATCCCTGCTAGAACATCATAACACACAATTCACGACTCAGCTCACAACCACTCTGCACGTCGTTAACTGCAATACTACGCTCGGCCGCAGCGTGCGATTTGTCAAGTAGCAGCGCACGCATACAGGCTGACTCACTTCTCCTCTCCCCCCACCCGCCATCCTTCGCTTCAAGCACGGCCAACCCCTCCCTTGCTCGTGAATTCCAACCTAGCTCAACCCGGCGCAAAGCAACCATGCTGGAAGTGATATTTCTAATTTCTAGATTCTTCTAATCTTCTCACAATTCTTTGGGTAACAACCAGTGGCGTAGCGGAAAGTCCCAGGGCCCCCCCGCAAGATTTATGTGTGGGCCCCCCTCCCCCAAAAATACCTCGTGACAAATTGCAAAAATTCATAAAAATGCATTAGTTTGGTTTTTCCAACTTACATTATAAGAAGCGCTTATTCCTCCTGGTGTTTTTCCTAGCGAACTCGTCGATTATTGCATCAGTTGCAAGTTTTCGAGCTTGCTCGCATTCAATGCTTAAAATGGAAAGTCCCTTCAAACGTTCTTGTGACATGCTGCTTCTAACATAATTTTTTATTAGTTTTAACTTCGAAAATGAACGTTCAGCAGTTGCGACAGTGACAGGTATTGTTAAAAATAGTAAATAGGCAGTGACGACGTCGGGGATGTTCGAAGTTATGGCATTGTTCTTAACTATCAAAAGTTCCGATAATTCTATAATCGAATTAGGGTCACTTAGCGTTGTTAATTGGTTTTTAATAACACTTCGAAAACTTAACATCTGCGACGGAAACTCGTCGGTTAGATCATCTTTGTACAATGATAGGAATGATTCGGCTGATTTGAATAATGTGTCATCAGTAGCACTCGTCAACTCTTTCACAGTTATTTATTTATTTTTATTTATTTATTTATTAAATTAAACCTCTGAGCAACACTATCCATTCCTTGAAAGCGGTTTTTCAGTTGGCTCGTGATCACATCGATGTTTGAGTAAAAGACCGAAATCTTGAAGTTCCTGTCTGGATTTGACAATCGTTGGTCTTCTAAGAGCTCATCAGAACGATTCCTCGTTTGCCCCTGACGCTTATTTTGAAACTTTGGGATGATGCACCAAGTTTGTGCAAGTGCACTTGCGGTAGCCTTAACGTCATCATATTGATTTCTGTAATCACAAAGTGTTTCTGAAGCCGATTTTAATAAGCTACAAGCGTAGATCAAGTCCATACTTTTCGACTGCAACAACTTAGAAACAATATTGATTAACTCTAAAATAAAAGTTTGTATGACAACCATCATAACAAATTCGAACGTGCCAATTTTTTTTTTAATTGATTCTGCTTCTTGTATACTACAAAAAAAAGAAAATCGACTTTTGCCCCAAAAATAGCCACGTAGGGCAAACAAGTACCTTTAATCCTTTTCCTCGGAAATTTTCGAATGAACACACTTTTTTTTTGGTGTTCTACCCATTCTCTTCAAGATTCCCATCTATTGCGCGAAGATACGGATGGATTTACAATGGAGCTTTAAGGTAAGCATTAGTCATCCACTTTCCTTGTATCCTAATGGTAATGAATGGTCATGAATGGACTGAAGAAAATACTACATTTGATTTCCTTGAATCTGAAAACCCTAAGTGTCAGTCGTAAAATGTTTTTCTTTTTTTCGAAATAATTTTTCGAAATAATTTCAAATTTTTCCTCTACACGCGAGTATCGATAAACTCATATTTTAACTCATGAACTCAGATTGACCGGTGGGCCCCCCCTGACGGGGGGCCCCCAAGCCTTGCGGGGGCGGCTTGGGTCACCGCTACGCCACTGGTAACAACAAATTGCCAGTAGTTCATACAGGATTATGAACTATTAAAAAAAAATTAAAAACATACTGGTATTACACAGGTGGGTCCTTCCTCATATCGTGGTGACCGGTGCCCGCAAAGAGGGCTCGACGTAATATTTATAAACAAAAGGCTACAGCTTCAAGTTTTTTTCTTTGACTCAAGCACGAATAGTCGAAAAAAACTTTCGCCTTCGTCGAGAAAGCCTCCGGCGGCTGGGGCTTCGCCCCAGACCCTTATTATACTCACACCTCGCTTTCCCCTGTTGACCCCCCCCCCCCCCCACCCCCCTCCGAAAGAATTCCCACAATAGTTACGCTACTGATATTGTTCATTATTTTCCCTCTCCCTACTTAGCCTACTTCTCCTCTCAGTCTCTCGGTCTCTTCTTTGCGATCCAAACGGCAAATGCTCAGTGCTTACCAACGCTTACAGTCGATTCCCTTCCCTTATGACGACCCAGCCATGTGCAATTGATCTCATTCGGCCCGTACGTCATAATATTATAACCTAGCTGTCGAGTACGTCGTAAAACACCAATAACTAAGATATAGGAAAACTTTACCACCCTCCCCTCCCCCTCCCCCTCCCCCTCAAAACATAACATTATAGACCGACATAAACACCAATATTTGTCCTGATAGCGGCAACCGGCAAGCATTATAATAAGATTACCTTACCAAACATATTGGAAGACTGGGCTACCTAAGTACGTAAACTACGGCTCTGTTAGGAGTAAGGGTTACGGGAAATTATGTTCCTTTTCCACTTTCTGTACTTTCTCACTCCCCTTTAATAACATAATATGCATCATATTTCTTTTAAATTCGCTGCATTTATATAGAGAGCTTCTAAAGCAAAAGTATACTCTACTTATATTGGAAGTTCTCTGCAACTGTATAATGTAAAACTATGTGTAACTGTACACGTATGTAAAAAAAAAAATGTATTATTTGCAAATAAATAAAAATTTCAATTCAATTCAATACGAAAATTCCAGTTGAATTCAATTCAATCATATAACTTAAGATAATAAATATAGGACACTCGGGAGTCAACGAACGCAATGCGCGTAGGCGTAGTTTTTGTGGAGGGCTGGTGCAGAGCCCCAGCCGCGCGAGCCCCAATCGCCAGACGTGGTTTCTCAAAAAGGACAACGCCGAACGAGGCGACCTCCACGGCCACTGGCAAGGATACGAGCTTTTGAGTAAAATCTCTTATTTCGATGACGGTGGCGGAATAATTCCGGATTCCGGACACTTCACCCCAATTTATTTTCCCAATTTTTTTCCAATTTGTATTATTTTGTATATACAATACAAATGTTCGAGTATTTTGCCCAGTTCTTCGTGGAAAAGTGAATATTCTCTTTTCTATCATATCCTCTTTTCTAAGCATAGAAATATATCCCAATTTAGTAGTGAAAACTACTACACTACTAAATTGGGACATATTTCTATGCTTAGAAAAGAGGATATGTACACGGGGTTTTCACTTTTCCACGAAGAACTGGCCAAAATACTCGAATATTTGTATTTTATATACCAAATAAAATACAAGATAATTTGGGAGACTTACTTTCGATACAAAATACAATTGTATTTTCAGAAATATTGGAAATAAAATACATTCGCCTATAGTATGTTATTATCGGGAAATAAGGAACGACCTTCCCAATATAAATAACATTTTGGATTTTCGTTGCAGCAATAGCAAGTGCTTCCAGTACGAGAATCTATACCATTCTAGGTTGTACTAGCAACTTGCTAAATAGTAATTCTAGCAGTTCGCAAGCTGTTCGCAGTACGTATTGTAGTTCGTAGTGGTGGCAATCCGTCGCATGGCAAGGAAGATTGGAAAATGTATTTTCTTGAGAAAAATATACAGTAATATACATGTAAAATCCCATCGGGTGGGATTTTGGAAAATAAAAAATGCTTGGAAAAATATTCCATACATAGGCCTACATATTCGATACAAAATACAGAGACATACTGCAAAGCAAATGTATTTCAAATCAGTGGCGTAGGAATAGCCCGGGCGAAGCCCGGGAGCCCGTGGTCTTGAGGGGCCCGGTTTCTATACTGGTCTGTTGGAAGTTGGAAACCTATCATTGTTTATAAGCTTCAAAAAATCATACGAAATTGCTACGTAGAATTATTAAATTAATAATTGCCGGTGCAGATCGTGTCATGTCGGTCGTGTTCAAGAAACGAGATTGTAAATCCTGCATCTGTAACAATATAGTTTCAAAATACTGCATAGTCCACTTTCCTGATGTTTATTCTGTAAAACGGCATTAATGAAAAGTTCCTAACACTACCAGTTACTGTTGCAACTTGCAAGTTCAGTGCGCTCATTTTCAAAATTGAGAATAATTCATGGGATGAGAACACTTTCGATCGAAAATCGCTTAGAAGAAGTATGTAGATTTTACGATCACTCTATAAATTCGTTTGCTATTAAATTAGACTCATTCAATAATTAAAATACATGTTGAATATTGTAATACTAGTTTTGTACAAATTGAAAATTTCGTCACAGATCCCAGTTTTCATTATTGTTGCTCTTCAGGTAAAAAAAAAAACAAGTCTAAAGTCTAAATTCCACTTTTAGCGAGTCGACCATAGTTCTTAGAGCCCCTGCTCCAAGTCATAGTTAGCAGACAAACGCAACAATTATAGTGACAATTTTTACAACAATTTTTAATTATTGTTGTATTAGGTAGAGACATTTGAGATACGCGCCTTTAAATCATGATCATGGATATTATCCTGGACAATACAAAATTACGTTTACGAGTCTATGACAGGGGCCCGCCAGGTTCTATTGCCCAGGGGCCCGTGGTTTTCTAGCTATACGCCACTGTTTCAAATAGATGTATTTTTCGATACTGCTCAGCTCTGCCTACGCTTGGTGGGGTGGGGGCGGGGGGAGGAAGTAACAAATTGCCATAAATTGTCGCTATTTGGCAACAACCCTTGGTCTCACGGAGGCTCTAATTAATATTATGGGATTGTGTTTTGTGTGCGAAGATACGTGCGCTGTATTCTGTCTATCTATAGGATAGGCCTACTACTAGGCTTCTACAGGTTATAGGTTCGATTATATATTACAGGTTCGATCAGTGATGAAAGTGAGCCAGATCGCACCGGAGCGCCGGAGATTTGGAGCTAGTGATTTTAATAGTACCGGCAAAAATCGTGCCAGCCGCCGCGGTTAGACGAGGGGTGCAAGTAAATATTTTTAGTGTATAGTTAAATGATAACATAGAAAGTATTAAATTTAAACAATCTCTTATAAAAGTTTTTGAGGCTGTGAAATTTAAATATTAAACTAGGATTAGATACCGTACCTTGCTTGAGCTCCGGTACTATTTGTTGTATGGTGTACACATCAAATTATAGTGACTCCTAACTTGTATGTTTAAAAATGCCAGACATAACATTTCAAAATATAGTCAAATACAAGCAATACACGTGTGTGTGAGGTGAGGTGAAAAAAGTCTTACGGCCTCTCCGAGCAAACTGACACCGCGCTGTAACTGGAAGCGTTCGCGGCAAAACAAGCCGACTCAGTCTTGGCTTCCGACGTCGGGACTCGGGAGTGTCGTTTGCACACCAAGCCGACGCGACTGGTGCATGGTAACGGGATATGCCGACCAAGTCAGCTCGCATACCTAAGATGTGGAGGACGCTGTTGTTCTGCAATATTTTGCTAGAAGGCGTCGGCCCATGTTTTTTGTTTCCTTCTGCAGACGAGACAGAAACCATTTTGTGGAAAATCATAGATGGAATCATATCTTTGGACCTCGCCAACAAGGTTAATGTTTGTGGTGGGTTTGTCTTCAGACGCCACTTGCCATGTTTTGATCAAATGATCCCACGTAGAAAAGCAAAGAGCTCTTCACAATACATGGCGAAGATTTGGGTGTGACACCCGCCCCGACCAAGACAGCGTCGTGACAAGACTGTGGAGTTTTTTGGTCACCTCAGTGTGATCTTTACTACATTCTGGTAGGGCCACCCAGTGGCGTACAGAGTAGAACATAACTGTAAGAAGGTGCAGCTCAACAAACGACACAATGGGGAGTGTGAAGGCCCGAAGGGGATGTCCACACAAAAGCGCCGCAGGCAATTTAAAAAAACGTATTTTTGAAGAAGGTAAGGTGCTTAATTTTTAAATTTTTTTTATATGATATGCAGAGCATAATTAAAGCTGGGATTTCTGGGAGGGGCCCCCAGCCCCCCCCCCCCCCCCCCCCTCCCCCAGATACGCCACGCCACGTGGGCCACCTTAGCAATGTGAACCATGCTAGGTTTGTCGCACGTGTGTTTCAACGCCAAACCATTATTAGACCATGGATTTATAATAGTACCTACGGTACTACAACTCCATGATTAGACACTGATATTTATGAGGCACATTTTATGCACTGCCTTCTCAGTGGGGGGTGAATGTTGACAAGTCTCGTGCGCGGTCGGTTATCGGTCGGTTGTCAACCGGTCGACCCTATCTATGCCTAATAAGATCAATTTTGTAACTTTTTAATAAATATCGATTTATTAATTTGCACCACATAACGTGTGACCGTGTGACGTGGTTTCTCCTTCAACATAACAAAAATATGAATACATAGTTCTATATTGTTGCTTATCAAATGCTCTGTCATTTTATCAGTGTGCTCGATTATCAAGAGGGATTTAAATCTATAATTTATTTTCATCGTGCTGCTCTAAAACACATTCTGATACGTGTTTCGGTGTTTCCTCCTCCGAAATGTCGATTTAATTCGATTTAGTTAATTTTTTCGCTCATCCGTAAATTCGTTTCAAGTAATTTAATTTACGAATTCCTGGATAAGCATACAGTTTATTTTTAATTTTGTACTCGGGGTAGTTTCATGGTGACTGCTTTTGTTTCTAGTCTAGTCTTGATAGAAGTTGTAAAACCTGTCCCGAAACGGGAACTTTACTGGACTAACGAACAACCATAATAAAATAAAACTATTTTTGGAAGAGTGGAAATTGTTTTTACTTTCGTGGTAAATAGTTTACAACAGTCACGACTTTGTCAGCACCATATTATGGCAAACTACAACAATAATAACCCTTACCAAGATTTCAACGAAATTAATTTTAGAAAACGATAAATTGTACGCTTGCCTATTTCAATCGACATTTCTCACGATGGAACACGAGTCGGAGCGTAAACAGTGCGCTTAGCGTGGAAGAGGTTTGTGGAACCTGATGCCCAACCTTTGACACGGACGTCATGGTGGAGGGCGTGTGAACAAAACACAGACCGTTCTGTTTAGTGTTAGTACATTCGACAGATTTATTTAGTATACTGCGTCACACTTGCTAGAATAGTTGCCACGTGGCTAAGTGGTCCCCGCAATTTATTGTTCATCCATAAACAGGGCCGTATTACCCAATAGGCCAACTAAAATTTAGGCCCGGGCCTAGGGCGCCACGCTCAGGGGGGCGCCACTCGTGGCGGCGCCCCTAATGAGGATTTTTGGGCATTCGTCATAATCAGGGGGTGATTATGACGAATACCCAAAAATCCTCACTAGCGCACAATGCACATCATGTGATGTTCAAACATTTTTGAATTTCACTTGGAGCGATTGGGATATTACTTGTTATTGTTAGCGAGATAAAGTTTTCCTGGAATGGCTTTTGTACTTAGGTCTAAGGGACTGGTGAAGTGACTGGTGACGGAAAGGATTATCATAATTGAGGGCTGTGAAGGTAAAGTTGGGATACACAGGACAACAGGCTAATCAGGCGTAAGTCCGCCAGAATGTTCAATACTTGCCATTTTGACATTTTGACCAGGTATAGTAATTTAATAGCCGTTGAGACTGCATGTGAGCAGAACGTTCATAGGCATACAAGTCAAGTGCGTCGCTAGTGTTTATACTATGTTCCTTAGTGAGTGAGTGTATTTTGTGCTGTGCTCTTGAAAATTTGTGATTATGTATTATTAGAGCCTAGAGGCAAAACGATTAATTGGATTTCTTGTTAGTGAATATTACTGGTACTTAGTAAATAAACGATAATGGTGAGTGTAAAAAAAAACTTAGTGGGTCACAGGGCCGAAAACACGCAATAGGCTCTTGGACGAATGTCTCTATTTAAAGGGATACTTAGAGTCAACAGGCAAAGCAGCAAACTAAATTCCATTGAGATGTTGCAAAAAATGCGTGACGAGGGTTTAAGTTTAGTATACCCAAATGTTGATATTGCATTACGGATGTTTGTGTGCACAGCAATATCTAACTGCAGTGGTGAACGGTCATTTTCGGTTTTGACAGGGGCAAAATGCCACCTTCGTTCGAATGGCACAGGATAGACGCAACTCCCTCTCTGTAATGTACATAGAATCTACCGTCTTGAACAGAATCTCATATGAGGACATTATCGACGAATTTGCAATGAGGAAAGCGAGAAAACAGCCTCTGTAATTCCAGGATGAACTAATCATTTGTATTTAAATACTAATAACTTACCATGGTGTTGATGTTGGTAATTTGGGGGGGGGGGGGGGGCGACCATCAAATCTGTGCTTATGTACTCAACCTTAGCTAATCCGGCCCGGTCCATAAACAAAGATGTCCATTTAGAGCGCACTCCTTACATCATAGTGATGTTTTCAATCAGTGGTATTGGTTTCAAAACGCTTTCAAATATTTCCTGTTTTGCCGCCATTGCAGTCCGCAGTACGAACCATATCCTCGACTATTCTATCTGTTCTCCCAGTTATTCCGTTCTTGATAATTTTACTTCTATTATTTAGTATTAATTTCATCTTTTCAGAATTCTCTTTCGTTCCTTTGTTATATTCAAGGAAGTGGCCTTGATTTACTAGTCAATATAAAAGGGAAGGGATTTATTTTTATTTCATGTGACACAAAACAAGTTGCATGAAAAGTGTGAGATTTGTTTTGTATCTTTTATGAGATTCAATATCAAAATTTTGAAATTATGCAGGACTAGATATTATCATGGCCTACAGATATTTCCATGGTCTACAGTCTACAGATATACTACAAAGCAGAATGCAAAACATTGTGTTTGAAATTTGAATCATATCAGACAAGTTGGATAATATCCCAAAGACCCAAACTGTCTAACTGGATGCAAAGCACAGGTCGCTTTGAATCATATCAGACAAGTTGGATAATATCCCAAAGACCCAAACTGTCTAACTGGATGCAAAGCACAGGTCGCTTTGAATCATATCAGACAAGTTGGATAATATCCCAAAGAAAGACCCAAACTGTCTAACTGGATGCAAACGTCTAGCACAGGTCGCGGTGGAGAAGCCAGACGAAACGCAGTCCACGTCCCACCATTTCCTTTTTCCTCCCCGTTACGCCATACTTGTCCCTTTCCTCCAATCATCCCCCAACGTTAGTTATCGTTGTCGAGCAAACAACAAATAATAAAAATCAAATCCACCACAATTATTTATATGTGCATGATCCATTATGTGCACGATACATTATGTACATTAGTCGGCCCGACTTTGGTCGGGTCTGCTTGGTGTTCCCCGTATTACGTCAGTTTTGTTCGAAACGAAGTTTTTGGGATTGTCGTAACCAGGGGGAGAACGGTACGATTGGGCCTAACACCTGTTAGTTATCATATAGAATAGTCAATAGATTATAGATTGTTTAGCTTCCCGACCCTGTTCTATGGAAGAGGATCTTCGTTGGCCGTGGAGTCAAGAGAAACTGTACACTTTTAGAAAATTCCTTTTTCCCCGCTCATTTGTGAGACGACGGCCCCCACGCCCACACTACTGGGGGAAGTCGTAACTTTTAAACAAGTGGGTTTTACTTTTGCAAGCTGGCGTTGTGACGTTGCAGCGACGTCGGAACAGACTTTGAGCTTTCTGTCGAGGGGGGGGGGGGGGGGGGGCAAGAGTATTTTTTTCATCCTCCTGGTAAAAGTTCAATTTATAGATTGATACTACGCTGTAATTTTCAATCAGTTCAATTCAATTCAATTCAATTCAATTCAATTCAAAAGCATTTTATTCTCTTTTTGTAAGTACATTATTGGAATAACAGTATATGTTTATAAGTAGTGAGAAGCCCACAGAAGGCAAGCCTTGAGTGTGGGCAGAACATAAGTTAGAGACATAAAAAAATACAGTGCAAGATGGCAGAACTAAAGTGATTTCAATGTTAGATTTGTTGATTGATTATTAAAAAATTACAAAAAATTAAATTACAAAAATTATAAAATTACAATTTGTAGACAAGACAAAAAAAGGTAGGCTAGTAGTTTTAATTATACTTGAACTAATCATAAAAATACCACAAAATTTGCTAATATTACAATTAACATAATATTATAAGTGATATAACACATGAAATATATAATATAGTATGAAAGATATAATATAGTTTCATATACATTACATAGAAATAGAATAACATAAAGTAAGAAAAAGTAAGTAAGACCAGACATGAATCATAGTGCCATGATTCCGATGAAAATCGTTGAATCGTTAGGCCTAGCCTAGTTATTAAAGTCACAAAAACAATATCTGCAGGATTTATATACTGCATGCTTATGCTTAATAATTGTTATGAATTTATGAATAAATGGTAGAAAATCTGTGATGATATAATTTATATGTTGAAATGACAGTTTATGAGTGATGTTGCATTTTGCGATTCATTGCTTTTGAAGTTTTCCAAGGGCTCAGTCACCCCTAGTTTTATATTGTGAACACACGTTGTAAACACAGTTTGTTGATCGCCAACGATCCAGTGCGTCGTTGGCCCCATATTTAGCTACAAGTAGCGCGCTACTTGTAGCATGTTACTTTTTTTGGTAGCGAGACTGGTAGCGCGCTACATTTGAAAATGCGGTAAAGTAGCGAGTAGAAAGCTAGCAACAGGAACATATATATATATAGTAACAGGTACAAGCAACAGTAGCAACAAGTATTTGTAGCGAAGAATCACCAATACTCTATTTTTACAAAAAATGAACACGCGTTTGCTTCCCCGTTTGCACAATTACCACTGTCACAGGTTCGGAATGACGACTGTCATTGGCCTCCCAAAACGGGCTGAGTTTGCTGTTTCACTCCGTGAGCTGTGATATGAGTATATCTCACTTCCGGACCATACCGTAGTTTCAATAAATAGTACATACGCTTGTTCCTTTATAAAAAATGAAAGTAGCTGTAAAGTAGCGTCACAAATTTTTTGAGTACCTAGCTGTACAAGTAGCGAGCTACTTACAAAATACAGTAGATGAAAAGCAGTGGCGTATCCAGGATTTTGGAAAGGGGGGGTTTTAACTCATATTATAGAGAGTGGAACCAAAAATAAACGGGGGGTCCGGGGGGTTTTCCCCCCGAAAAAATTTTTCTCGTCAAGGTAATTTTGGTGCAAATTTGTGCGTTTTACAGCGGCCAACTGAACTAAAATTAATACATTTCTGGCAACGATTATCTCCTTAAGAAACGAAAAAAGCTTCAAAGAACAACAATTGAACTGAAGTGTTAATACACAAAAATAGAATTATAGAGCGATGTGTGTATTTTTAGCAAAAACTAATGTCTTTGGTATTTCAAACAAAAATACTGTACATTTATATTTTAATTTTTTTCAATCCAATGCAATTTCCACTTTTCCTTTGCGAAAGGGGGGGGGGGTTTTGTCCCCCCCCCCCCCCCCCCCCTTGGATACGCCACTGATGAAAAGTAGCTAAGTTACTTTCAAAGATCAAGTAGCTGTAGCGGTAACAGCTCTACTTTTAAAAAGTAGCTTTAACAAAACTGATATGTGCGAAATTTTACATGTGCATATGATTTTACTTTGTATTCCAACCCACCAAATGCAAGGCCAAACGTCAGTGGTCGACTCAATCATATCGCATGCCGCCCTCCCCCCCCCCCCCTAACCATATACCTACCGAGACAGAAGAAAAAGCTGGCGACAAGTCGGTGCGTAACACGTGTCTGTCAACACTCTCAACGGATTAGTTCACTTACCAACCAAAGGGCTGGCAATTACCCGTCACTCAAGAGTCCCATTTTCCGTTATATTCGTTTTCCAGGAACTTGTAAGAGGCATTAGTGGTTCGGCAGATGACGCGTGGCGGCGTTGGTCTAATAAACCGTCCATGATTCCTGCGCCCCAGGTTCGAATCGAAACCTGACTTGGGCATCCGGCATAGATGTTTTGTGTGGCGTGCTTTCATTTTCATAAGTTCGTAATATAATCCACTCACCACCTCAATTTTTTTAGCATCGTTACCAAATATAAGAGAGTCCATGAATATTCTACTAACTAGTGTATTTGTACTCGATGACGGAGCTCATCATCAAAGAACTTTTGAATGCACCTTGTTTATAAATTATAAAAATATGATATAGGCCTACTATTGCTTTTGAAGCAAACACTATAGTTACCGTTGGTTAGAGCAGAATGGAGGGTTCGAAAGCTTGTGTAACAGCTTCGTTCTTCTCAGTTCTCGTCAACTGCTCGGCAGTCCAGGTTAGTGGAGGAACCTATATGACTGGTCAAAGTTACACCGTCCTTTCGAATGGGACGTAAAGCCGATGGTCCCCTTGGTACTTTTCGACAGGAGTAGGCTACGTGCCGGTACCAGGCTTCCCCTCCTCCCTTCCTCATTATCATTCATCAATCATCACTCATCAGGCTAAAGAGGGCATTGTGCCCTACACTGGCCTTAATTACAATAAAATAAATAAATACATAAATTATATTCAGTGGTCGAATTGAGGGCGGGTGCGGGGGGATATCCCCCCCCCCAAATAAATATTGTACCCATCCCTCCAAAGAGAAATATGATCCTTGCCATAACCTGCTGCGGATTTTATCACTGTCATAAAATGTAAAATCGGAACTTAAAAATACAGGAAACCATAAATATCTTTGCTCTTGTCCACCGTTATATAAAAGAAGGTTTTTTCCCCGCAGTGGTAATATTATGAGGGTTCAAGTAGGTATATGTAGTGTTGTTCCGGTCATGAATGGTTCCGGTTGGTACTATAATTGGAATAGAAAGACAAAATGGAGGGATGACCCAACCCAATTGTAAATGATATTCCTGTCCTTTGACCACGGGGATGACCTATTTTGACTGGGGGGGGGGGGGGGGGGGGGGGGGCAAGAAAGACGGAGTAACAAACATTTTTTTGCTAGAAAACAGCGTTATTCACTGAGACATAAATAACTTACACTTCGTGTGGTCAGAGAGTATTGCTGCTGGTGGGAAGAGAAGTTTTGACCTCTCGAATTTCATTGTTCATAAATCTTACACCCTGATGCCTGGTGAAGATCGAACTACGGAATTTTCTTGAATCTGTAGGGCTGCTACGAATAAAATAATAATTATTATTATTTACCGACTATTACACAATCATGATTACCTGCCTTAAATGTCCGTAATACGCCTCCACCACCAAGGAAGTACAATCGCAATTGAATTGTTGGCACTCACACCCACAAGAAGATTGCATTATCATTAACTCTAATCTATATTATCTGCAACTCTCAAAGTTTCAAATTTAGATTAGTGTCAATTCAACAGCTGTCAAGACTCAATATATGTACAATGTTCTTGATCTTGGAGTTCCAGGAAACCGAAAGCTTTATAGCAGGGATCCGGCCCGGCTTGGCTTGGCCCGGCCCGTTTGTATAAAGCTCAGTTTTTTATTCGCGCTGGCTAGCTTGGTTTGGCCCGGCTCGCTTTCTAAGCCTGGCTGGCTGGCTTGGTTTGGCCCGGCTCACATTTCAAGCTGAGCTGGCTGGCTTGGTTTAGCCCGGCTCACTTTCTAAGCCTGGCTGGCTGGCTTGGTTTGGCCCGGCTCACATTTCAAGCTGAGCTGGCTGGCTTGGTTTAGCCTGGCTCACTTTCTAAGCCTGGCTGGCTGGCTTGGTTTGGCCCGGCTCACATTTCAAGCTGAGCTGGCTGGCTTAGTCTAGCCCGGCTCACTTTGCCTGCGCAGCTCGCTATAGCTTGGTTTGGCCCAGCTCACATTTCAAGCTGAGCTGGCTGGCTTGGTTTTACCTGGCTCACTTTGCCATCCAAGCTCGCTAGCTTGGTTTAGCCCAGCTTACTTTCCAAGCCCAGATCCATAGCTTGGCTTGCTTTCTCGAAGTTCTATTGGTTAGTTTGGGATGGATATATATATATACCAATCTAAGCCGGGTTCTCTCTGGGCGTGAAACACCGTACATATTATGTTACACAGTAACACGTGGTTAACCTCTGATCGGTAAGTCCCCCCTTCCACCCATAACAATAAGTATTAGGCTTGTAGTCATCATGTAGTGGTAGGATGACAAGAAGTAGGCCTATATTTTTATGGATTGAGGGAGGAAACGCATTCACTAGTGCAGTAAACAAACTTACTTATTAATATCTCTTCACATTTCACAGCAGTGGTGTCCAAACTTTTTTGACATTGGGTTGCAATTACAGTTTAAAATATTACGCGGGTCGGAGTAAATTTGCATTTATTGTACAATTGTACAATAACCGTTCACTAAAATAGGTAAATTATATTTTTAAATTTGAAAGTAATGCAAGAGTACTTACATTTGTTCACGTAATAGCATAACTTAGCAAATCAGCAGATCCAAAAAATATTTTATAACATATTGTCTCTATTCTATTTAGTATTTACACTCGAAATATAGTCAACTTGGACATTTAAAACACACAATATAAGTAACACTCACGGTAAAAAAGTATTGTATAGGTCCGTATATTAATTGCATTGTTTTTACTTTTTATGATGAGCTGTGCGACACATGGAGTTCCGTTCCTTGCATAATACTTTAAACCGAGATTCAAAGTTTGATACAGAAACACACTTTACGTTTTTTATTTAAACAACAAATAGTAGTAACAAAAATAACTTAACTGCAGCTGAAATAAAGCGCGTAAACCGAACACTCGCTATAGACACTGACTGACAAGTGTCAACTGACGGTCGGAACAACCCCCGCCTCACAAGGGTTCATTTTCTTGGGTACCGTTACTAATACGCAATGCTCTGACCCTCCTTAACAAAAGAATAATAAACAGGGGTAGGACAAAATAAATAGCAGTAGTGGCTAGTGCGCATTTGTAGCAACTAGCTAAACAGATATAGTAGTGGTATCGAGTTATCTTCAATTCAATTGAACATTTCTGAATTGGGAAAAATCTAACTCATTGGGCCAAATTAAAAGCAATCTCAATGTTGTGTGGGTCGGATCAAGAAGCCGCGGGCCGTAATTTGGGATTGGACACCACTGGATTTACAACTTACAGTTTATCAATAGCCTGGACTCCAATGTCAGGGCGACGCTCTCTCTCTCTCTCTCTCTCTCTCTCTCTCTCTCTCTCTCTCTCTCTCTCCACTCTCCACTCTCTCTACCTCTCGCACATCAGCGGCGTCACTGAGGTGTATGATTAGGGAGGGGTAGAACAAGAGTAAGTAAACTATAGAGACGATAGACAAATAAGCACAAGTATAATTACGTGACCACCGATACTCGCCTCTACTAACGAACACTTACGATAATTTTCATGTTTTATTAGCAAAGTAAACGTTGGTGGTAATCGACCAAGGTGCCAAAGCTGGTGATATAACGGTTGACTAAATGGTCAAACAATAAGTAAATACATTTTTTTCTAGTTAGCTTGCCAACTTGTTTTATGGAATAATAATATATATCGTGTATTTACCTGGTGTCAATTTCGAAATACAAAAATAAACCAACACAATTAATAAAATGTTGCTGTTCACTTTACAATAATGTATAGACAGACACATGGATACACAATTCTTCTCCGTTGTTTTTCCATCAGCGTGGATCTCCTTCACTTTAAATGTACCTACACAACGCAATTCCTTTCACTGCATCATATTTAAAAATACTGTGCATACTGCTTCGATTGCTTCGAGTCATTTTATTAAATTTGCAAGTAGTTTTTAAAATAAAAAATAAAAACAACTAAAAATAACTATAAGACATAACTACATTATTTATTTATAACCAAAACATATAATATATCAAATATTATATATGCACGCGTTGTGAGAGATTATATTCACGCAGTGACACCGTAGACATGCACTTGTTTGCTGCACTTCAAGAAAACAACTAGCAAATTATTTACCACCAAGAGGGGAGAGAAACGTGATACTGACCTCTCGTACACAGATGTTTTCCATAAATCGGGAGGAAGGTCGTTTATGGCTTTCTGCCTGTTTAATGCTTTTTATTACCGTTATAGAGTGCTTTCTTGCTTTTTAGGGCGAAATGGGCCAACATCGTTTAGTTTTTAGGAACAATGTTGAGAGGGGATAGTTCCGCAAAGAAATAAGAGTTCCTTGGTTAAAATTGACCCATGAGTGGGACAGGGATGCCTCTCTGTCCTGGTCTGCGACATCCTGCCAATGGTCACCATAAATGAGGGCAGGGGGGATGGGTTGGTGGGTTACGACATTTTATAGAGACAAGGCAGACAGGGGTGTAATGAAAAGAAGCCAGTGGTTAATTTCTAAAATAATAATTGAGCGGACGCTCGTTGATCTTCCTCGTGTGGAGATTGGGGGAGGGGGGGGGGGGGGTTCTTGTTTTCTGTAGTTAAAACTATGAAATCACCCAAAGATAGGTTAATTTTTTCTTGACACTTGCATGACTACGAAAAACAAAAATACCAGGGAGATGAACATGTAATGTACCTCTTGTGTTCTACATCAGCGCATTCAAGCGACTTGCATGTTAGGGTTACTACTTGTCAAATGGCAGGGTGGGTGGGGTGTACTCCAGTCGTCCCATTAGTACAGTGACTACAGGGTACAGTCTATTGCAGGGGTGCCCAACCTTTTAGTGACAATGATCTACTTTTCATTTGTGGATTGGCCCACGATCTACATTTTGAAAACTTTTAATTTGTCTATAAATGAGGGAAAAATTATTGAAAATCAGGAGTCAGAAATACAATATTAATAATTTATTCATACAATTATTTATCACTGTATCTGACTTACTATTAATGAGATGATTGGCTCTGCATATCTGCTGCTAGCTTCCGATAATTGGGTGTGTACTTGGTTATGGCCAATCTAAGACAGTCGGTGAGATGTGAATCAGTCAGTTTTGTGCGGTACTTAGATTTAATTATTTTCATGTCCGAAAAACACGATTCACATAAGTATGTTGACCCAAAAAAGGAAAGCACTTGCAGTGATATTTTCTTCAAATTAGGATACTTCGCAGCACTAATGAGATTCCAAAAATTTGGCTCTGCAGACCTGGCTTTTATTTGAATATCATTTTGTAAGTTCAACATTTCATTTTCCACCATTACTTCCTCACAATCAAACAGGGAACATATTTTTTTAGAAATATCTTCGACCTGAATGTTACCAAAGGGGAAAGAAAGGTATGATATCACTGGCTCAACAGTTTTAAATTCCAAAAAGCGATTTTGAAATTCACTTTTCATTAGTTCCAGTTGATCTCTGTATTTATTTTGGATATTTTCTGAGAGCTGTGCATCTCCATTTTGAGAGGTTATCTCCGCGAGCAAGTTTGGGAAATGTTTCAGCTCGTTCTTATTGATATGCGAGATTCATATTATTATTCTTATTCATCTCGGAAGTAGACAACGCGCGAAAGAAAATGCAGCCAAGCTGTCTGAACGGTATAAGCTTCACGGAGTTTAGAAGAGAACTGAACTGGCTGGTAATAACCTAGCATATAGAAGATAAGAGTAAGGAGGGGGGAATACCCTGAGTACAACTAGATTACAAAGGTGCATAGAAGCAGACACAAACAAATAGGAGAGTGAGTCAATTCTGACATTACATTACATACACCAGGGGTGTGCTGTTGGTTGATGTTTCAAGAAAGCCATTTATGTGCATATATCTCCTAGATTACAATTTATTTAAAGAAATTGAAATAACGATTTCCTATACTTATAGCTAGATACTAAACATGTAAATTTATAAGGATATTGGCAATAACACACGATCTACTTGAGAAGTCGTCGCGATCGACCAGTCGATCGCGATCGACTGGTTGGGCACCCCTGGTCTATTGCAACATCGTATTGACTTTTCAATTGGTAGTTTTCCAGAAAAAAGTGGACGGACGCGCGTCTTCACTGAAATTAACCACGAGTAGTAGTTATAGTTCTCTTTCTGAGTTGCGAGAGGGTATTCAAAAGAAAGCGCTGTAAAACATCATGTTTGCTATTGTGTTCGCAATTGGCTAGTTGGCATAAAAGGGTGGCGTGACAGTGTTCAGGGTAGTAAAGCTATTAGAAGGACTATGGGGATATCGGCCTCCCTCAACTCAGAAAGAGAACTATAGTAGCCAACTCATCAAAAGAGTGTTGAACATGATTAGGCTAACTAATGACTCTAATGAAAGTGCTTTTGTAACAGTAACAATATTATAATTAGGCGTGCTTTTACACATTTAAAAAAATAAATCATGATTTTATGTTTATAATTACAAATACTACATATCATGCCAATACCTTAAAAATTAAAAAGTTCACATGTTAGTGTTTGTCTACCCCTGTTCAACCTATGACGTCAAGCAGCTATTCTTCGGCCACATTTGGGCCTGCCATGTTTTAGAAAGATGTAGTGGACACAGGTCCCGTTGTAAAGTTTCGAAAACATATTTTGTTCGTTTGGGACATATTATGCTCATTTGGGCTTCAGTTTTATCATAAAACCTTTTATGAATGACGTATTCTGTTCAAGGGAAGTGTTGAGTATTGTTGGGGACCATAGATGTCATTGTCAATCGTACCATTCTTCTGCAAAGCACTCATTTCCTCAATCCACGTAAGCCCCTACTTAGATGCTCCAAACCAAAAATGAACCTCCAACGGTGTACTCTAAACAATCTTCCTTTTTTTTATTCCGAATCGAAATTATTATTGAGGGTTACTTTTTTCCAAGCTCAGTCGGGAGAATGACCGGGAGAATACATGCAGCTGTTCAAGGTCAAGGCGCCGAGGGACGAGTTGAAACTTGGATTAATGCGATACTCACTAAAACTGTAGGGCTATCGAATTCACCAAACTTTTTAATCGGCCGATTTACTAATCTCGGATTGGTTACCATGGTTTCAACAAACATTAAATACCAAATGCATGGGTGGCTTCTACCGAACGCCTTTTTTTTATCTCCGATTAACAGAAAATCGCTGGATAAAAGTTTGGTGAAACTGGCCCTAAGGTCACGGGCTAAGATGCCCCCCCCCCCTCCTTCGCAAAAATATGTAAGCGGAAAAACGAAGCCACTTTGTAGTTTGTAGTATGAAAGAAAAATACCGACATGGATAAATACAAAATAGTATGCTGCAAAACTGCATAAGTCAGTGTACAAGATCATTTAGAACAGAAATCTGTTTCATTTAAAAAAAATATATATATAACTAAGTTAAAAAACGGGGATATCAAGAAATGAATATCGATGGCGAGGGGCATCTACAGTGAGTGCCAACGTCACTGCCACTAATATTCATATATCCTTTAGATTTACCTTTTATTTATTTATATATTTATAATTATGTATTTATTTATTTATAATACCATCTTTATCCTGCTCAGCTGTATACTTCGTTTAGGCCCAGCTTGGTTTGGCTTGGTAGTTAGGCTAGCTTTAGGCCTGGCTTGGTTTGGCTTGGCTTAGTTAGGCTCGCATTTAGCCCAGCTCATTTAAGCTTGCTTTCGGCCCGGCTTGGTTTGGCTTGGCTTAGTTAGGCTCGCTTTTAGCCCGGATCAGTTAAGCTTGCTTTCGGCTTGGCTTGGTTTGGCTTGGCTTAGTTAGGCTCGCATTTAGCCCGGCTCAGTTAAGCTTGCTTTCGGCCCGGCTTGGTTTGGCTTGGCTTAGTTAGGCTCGCTTTTAGCCCGGCTCAGTTAAGCTTGCTTTCGGCCTGGCTTGGCTTGGTTGGGCTTGGTTTAGCCCGGATCAGTTTTTGTGAGCTTGCTTTTGGCTCGGCTTGCTTTAACATTGCTTTAAAGCCATGGCCCGGCTCGAAGCCCGGCTTACTTTGCCAAGCACAGGCTTGGCTTGGTTTAGGCTTGGATTTAAAAAAATGTGGGTCGGATCCTTGCTTTATAGCCTATTGTTGTCCTCTTCTTTCAGAGCGGAGCGTTTTGTGATCATCTTCGCCGAAAATCGAAAGCATATTTTACTGTAGGCCTATTCCTTCGCATTGTCAACCAAATGTCGATTGAACATGATTCACACATCTGTTTGTTTCTTGTAAACGTATATGGTGACGAAGGAATTGTGACATGTAATTAACAGGTGTACCCATATGTAGCCCAAAAGTAAGTAGTTGCATATCGACCTCAGATCCTTATCTCCTGCCCCTTTCATGCACATGCACTAATTCCACGAAAATCAACGGATTCCTGGCGTTCTTTGACACATTCGTAAATTCAGTCTTCCGCTGAGTCGAGTGTAAAAGCCTGATTACGGCATTCACCCCTTTTTACCCCTTGTCCCTTTGTATAATGGCATTATTGCATCAACTGGGCTGGCATAATTTCCTTTGCAAGGCATGGTAAGTTGTAACTCAAGATGTACATAAAATCCTTGTCCCAGAGTCAAATTCAGTGCGTAGATCTCTCTCGCTTCAACCGCCAATAATGTTTATCAATGTTTTAATACTTAGATGCTATGCGGGTTATAATCCCAACAGTTACAATCAGCAGGCCAAAAACACAAATAATTTCATCCAATCTGAAAATAAAGAAGGAGTACCTAATGGTCCCCGGATCCGCGTGAACAATGATCTCAACGTGCCCCCCCCCCCCCCCCCCCCCCCCCTCCGGCAGTATTCGTTCAAGCTGTGGGCACCCAGTCATCTTTTTAAGTTGGCGCCCGTGGTCCAAATACATATAGGCCTACACTACACACTACAGTCATGGAACATGGCTATAACGTTTTTGTTTTTGTTGTACAAGAATAGAAATGTGATGTGAAAAGCTGCAAACATTTTTCAAAAATATTATGTAGGTTCTGTACGTATGTGTAGGCTATCTGTAATGTCGTGATTACGACACTTGTTGGGTTGGGTACCGTTTGCGTCTCGACACAATTAACTCGCTTGTTTCGCAGGTGAACACATCAATTTCGCTTGTGAAACAATAACAAAAATTGTTGTCCTACAATTCGCCTTATTACTGAAAAAACCGGCTCAATCAGGGTGACTGTGGCGGGGATCGAACCACTGCACATACAGAGCGGAGCCACCCTGACCCCTCTCACTGGCGCCCTAGATTGTGCAAACACTTCATACTTCGTGTTACGTTGTGTGTGAATAGAGATTGTACAGATGGCCACTAGCAGAAACTGAGACATAAAACACACGACACGGCACGGGCACAGTATCAGCAGGTTGACAGTATACAGTGCATCACTGCATGGGGTCACGGTTTGGGGGATGTCCAGGTCCAGACACTGAGACATAACACATGCAGGGTGCGAATTGAGGGGGGATGGGGGGGGGGGATTTCCCCCCCTCTGATAATTTTATCCCTGGCTCTGTTTTACTGAAAGGTATCCCCGCCAGGGATGGCTATAAATCCCAACTTCTGGACACTCATCTCATCTTATATCATATCAAAGTGACTTTATCTTGTAACGTTAATAAATACCTTATGTGACAAATTACACATAATTCCTAGCCAAGAAGTGTTTGCTTATTAATAAACCAAACTAATGGACTCTCAGATCTCTTCTAACGCCATCTCGAGGCCAATTACACTAAATTATTGAGGCCAATAATACATTTTAAAAATAAATATTTCGCCTCCCTTTGCATTGCCCACGCAGATACTTGCCCCCCCCCCCCCGCCCCCTCTGCCAAGCCGTCAATTCGCACCCTGAACACAATCATGTCACACGACACGGCACGGGTACAGACTGTATTGTGTTCAGGGTGCGAATTGACGGCTTGGCAGAGGGGGCGGGGGGGGGGGGGGGGGCAAGTATCTGCGTGGGCAGTGCAAAGGGAGGCGAAATATTTATTTTTAAAATGTATTATTGGCCTCAATAAAGGGTTGTTTTCAAATAAGCTATATGACAACTCGTTGCCGCCTTCGACAAGCAACAGTATTATATCAGCACGTTGATACAGTGCATCATTATATCCGCACGTTGATACAGTGCATCATTATATCAGCACGTTGATACAGTGCATCATTATATCCGCACGTTGATACAGTGCATCACCGGTGTCACAGTTTGGGAGATGTCCATAAATTATATGCTTAGACCATTACTATCACCTAAAGTGTGAGTGTGTGTGAGTGACACGAGATACTTTGTGTCACCACTCACTCATGATACAATAATATTCTTGCCACGTATCATCAGAGTGACTCAAACTCTCCATAGCCCCCACCGACTGTTGACACCGTGGAAAACTTAAAAAAAAGAAAAAATTGAAAAAATTGAAAACTATCACTCAGGACTCCCGATGGCCGGTATCGAACCGGCGACCTCCCCCGAATCAGAGTCTCGCGTCTTACCGCTGACCCACCTATCTTAAAACCAATGTGCTTTGTATTCGCTTGAAGAACGTGCTAGGATTAGGGACAAACCCACAAACAATAAATGCACATTTTCGGCACTCCAGCCAGAAGGCCAAGCACATGGTCTATTATACTGTATAATTTACCATGGGTCTAGCCGACACAGTGTCGCCGTCGACACGTGCCCAAAGCTTTTAGCAAATATTGCCGCCGACAACAGTGTAGTGACCCACCGCGGCGAGGCCACAACATCTTGACATAATGGACTCCTTCCAAGAAGGCGAGCACTCGGGCACATGGTTATAATCTTATTTCAAACGTATTCGAAAACAAGGTGATGTGAAATAGTTTTGTATACCTTGGGATCAGCGTTGGAACTTGGAAGCTACAGTTCGTTTATTTCGCTGTTGTTGTTGTATGTGCAGTTGCCTACCGAGGATTCCAAATTTGAGATTGATGCGGTTCTGAACACGGGGCACCGAAAGACGAAAAGGGTAGAAGAAAAGAGTTTTTTTCAAACCGAAACCAATTAGATTACTGAGTAATCTTTGCCGAAACCTTCCAACAACCTGCTTCCCATTTTCAATTTCGGTTTCGGAGTTTTTGATCAAAGCTTCGTTGAAATTATAAAAATGAATTACAAAATTGGCCTACACATACTTCAATTCTCAAATTAGGGACTGTAATTTCCTGTGTAGGCCTACATATACGCGCACAAACTGTCACTCCTTCTGGTAGCAGGCTAGCCTAGGGGTAGGTTATGAGAAATCAATGGCGTATGGACACTCCCACCACAATCCCTTATCTGTGCTCCCACTGAGCGAAGTACATGCTGGAAATGGAAATGAAGGGGTCGAAACCCCAGCCGTCGTAGAAAATTATTGTTTTCAATGGCCATCCGAATGTTATATCAAAGTCAAAGTATATATTCTATTCTTATCTATTATTAATTAATGAATATATTATTATCTATTAAATTACCAACTGACCGATCCAAAAATTGAAAAATGGAATTAAGAACTTAAGGGGTTCTTGACTCACTAACATCAAAGTTCATGTTAATTCAATCAATCTCACACCGTAAGCCCTACGGACACATCGCACGGACGGAGCGTGCTGGCTCGGCTTCTTCACCGACCGAGCTGAGTACGCAAATTCAGTTCGCATAATGTCCTGTTCGAGCTTACGAGCTGGAGCTCGGAGTGGGTCCGTGGCTTTGACAAGAAAATCAGTCGATCTTTTGTCGAACTTCGCATATTTTCACAAATTATGTACACCCCCACTACCTGACTAGCTCAAACATGAGACGAAATCCCCGAATTCATTACCAGAAGCCATAACAGAAGTTCAACCATGCGCACATTTCTTGAAAACCCAACATCTAGCTAGTCAAATAATAGGTGACTACACAACAAACGAACGATTAGATTTGATTACCATTTGACAGTTGGGACCCAATTTCAAGGAAACTGGGGTTGCACTCGGGCTGTACAACAACAACAACATAATATTATAAATGCAGTGAAAAAAAAAATGCCCTGTGGCGTTCTCAGCTTTGCCACGGACCCAATTTAGTCATTATTAGATTAGTGTCAACCAAGAGTATTTATTGCCAAGGTTTTTGATCTTGAACTTCCTGGAAACCAGGGGCGGACTGGGAAGAAAATCCAGGCCGGGCAAACTTCTTGTCAGGCCAGGCACGGGGGGTTTGGGGGGCCACGGCCCCCCAACAACAGCGCCGCAGGCGAAATTTTTGAAAATTAGGTTTTTATAAGGATTTTGGTGCGTTTTAGAAAAATCAAAGCAGGCTGAATGCACTACCAAAATACTGTAGTTTTCGTCGGTTAAAAGTAGAAAAACACCAGCAATAATATTGGAACACCGTCTTACGACTGATAAGAATGAGATCAAGTTACACCGAAATCCAACGAATCTACAATGTAATTTAAGCCTTGCAACATCGTAAAGGAAGGGGTGGGAGGGACTCGGATAAAAAAGAAATTTAAATTTCAAACTTGCACATGTAGGCCCATTGATTTTCGAGTATTATAGACAATGCAAAGCTAAAGTTTATCGTGAAATCTATATATTAACAGTTAACAGTAACACATACATAGTGTTTTACATAATTGGTTAAGAATATAAAATTGTCGTGGGCAGCGCCGCCAGCGCAGCAACTTACCGCCGGCGCCGGGCAGTTTAGTTTATGCCTGTGTCAGTCGGACCAGGCCAAATTTGGGCCAAAACAGGCAGGCCACCGGGCATTTGCCCGGTTGCCCGGTGGGCCTGTCCGCCCCTGCTGGAAACCGAAAAGCCTATTGTTATTTCTCTCCTTTCGGAACGTTTTGTGATTTTCGTCAAACGCAAGGCAGGGAATGAAATGCACATTTTACTGTCTGTAGGCCTAGACCCCCTACCGCCTACCCTTCCCATTGTCAACAAAATTTGAACCCACGATTCACATCTGTTTCTTGTCGTCGTATGGTGACGAAGGACGAAGGTTGTGACTAGTGACAGGTGTATCCCTGCATCGAGTGAACTCACCACCAAACTTTCAAAGTAAGACCTCCCAAGTCCCAGCAGCTAGAACAACTTATAAATTTTCCTTGTGGTAGTTTTATGAAATATTTATATTCTTATTGCAATTTTGAGATTCTGGTGCGGAGGCTTGAACTGTAAAAAAAAAAAACTATAGAAAAAATATCGGTTTTCGTTTCGGTTCGGCCACTTTTACGTAACGCTTTTCAGTTCATAAAAAATAAGGTTTTTTCGGTTTACGGTTCGACACTGATTAAATATAAATAATATCTTGAGTAAAAAGTGATAAATGCTCAAATTGTGGTTTTATAACAACTGAAAAACTGGATTCAAAAAGTTTTAAATATTTGTATCTTTACCGGGTAATTACTAATTAGTAATTAATTGCAATTATTTATTTCCAAATTATACCAACAACATTATATGGCCAATGTTCCTTGTCTTACTCAGTGATCAGTGGCAGCTATATTTAGTATGTTACCATCCTCACTTAAAACCCTGTCATCTATTTCTAAAATTAAATCTGAACTAAAAACACACTGACACCTTTTGATTCGACTGTGAATGCTTCCATTCATTTTTTTAATTATGCATTAAAAATTTTACCTCTGTATTTGTATTGAATATTGATTTTTTGTGTTCACTTTCTTAGAAGTTTCAAGTATAGTTTTATACATTATTTTGCTAATTGTAAGTACATGTTCCGTATTTTTGTAGTTTCACTATGTACATATTTTGTAATACAATTTTCCCACAGTTAAGTCAAGTTTTGGCTTTGTGAGCTCTTAGAATCATTCCATAGTGATGTTTTGCTTGTGTTTATCATGTATTATTACAATATATTTATAAATGGATTAATAATAATTTTTAAAAAATGTAATGACTAAAACATTTTCATTTTATTATCAGTTTTTTAAACAAATATACATGAAAAAATGTATAAATAAATTATTCAATAATAAATAAAAGTGTTTAAGTCCAATTAAGTGTTTGGGACAGTGCTACTATGTTGAAGGGCCATGCAGGTAGTGAGCTAAAGGAGAATTAAGTGTTCAGGAAATTTTGGGATCCGTATAAGTTATAGTTATGTCCCCCCAGACAGAAATAAAACATGATGCTGATTTATGTATAATATTATTTTATTTGGTTCAGAAAACAATAACATTGAACATGGGTACTTTACTTCAAAATGAATTACAAAAAACATGTATAACACTTAGCGTGCGGCCGGCGTAATATTACGCCGCGTGATGTCGTGCCAGGTTGGCGGGTGGCGTAGTATTACGTCGGGCATACATCAAACCTTCTAGTGACTGCCGACGTTTTTCTACGCCGCTCGGATTTTGCGAGCACATTGGTACTGTTGTTTACCGTTAGATGGCATAGGCAGCCGCTTTTATTTTCTGTTGGCGCCAAAATTTCTAGATGTTTGCGTGAATAGTGCGAATGGCTTCTAGTAGGCGTTTTATTATTTTATTGTTATTATTTTATTATTATTATTATCAGTACAGAGTAAAAATGTTCTAGCTTCAAAATAAGTCAATAAAAAAAATTTAAAAAAAAACATTTTTTTTTAATTTTTATTTTTTTTTATTTTTCAAAACTCCAAAATTGTCACTTTTTTACAAAATTACTTATTCGTATTACTTATTACTTTTGACTTATTCATATGGAAATATATATATAAAAAAAAAAAAATCACTTTGAAGATCAAGAGTCAAGCTTTTTTTAGGTATAGCTTGTACACACATACCTTCGATACTTCCTTCGGTACAATAATATCGAGAAAAGTGGCAAAAACCCTCAGCACCAGGGGAAGGACCTGCCTACAACGTCCAGCACCCAAAGTGTTAACCCACTTCCAAAATAATGAAAATGATACCGTGGTATTATATTATCACTAGAGACGTTTGTTTTTCGGAATCCGCGATAAAACGAAATTCATTATTTGTGGTGTACGAACTTTTTTTGGACAGATGTCGGCATGTTGGCCATGAAGGATAAGGAATCAAATCGCGAAATAACACCATATTATTTTAATAACGCGAATTGAGTGTTGAAATAGCGAAATAACACCATTTTCAGCATTTTTAACTATTTACAGTAAACATTGCATATTTTACGTAATAATTCCTACTTTTGACCCTAAGTCGGTAAAACAGTTTAGTCTCAAACTGTTTACCAACCACATTTTGGCCGATGGAAAAGTGGTTTGCAGTGTTGCTGGTAGATAGCGTTGCTCAAAATCAAGTGGTGTGAAGCGAGTGAAAATTTCCGTTGCTTTAAAACTTCCTGATTTCTCCATTTCCATTATAAAAATAACACCGAAATAACACCACATTTTGATTGAGAATAAAACAATTTTTTTTTTAAATAAAACCATTTTCAAACACCTCTAATTAGGTATCACTCATAAATTGGCTACAAATTTTGTATACATTTATTTTATTCATAGCTTTTCTCACTTTTTCTTGCTATTATATTATTCTAATGTTATAGGAGATGTATAAAGTATGAAGAAAGTGAGCAAAGTTTGTAAGGCTAGTTTACTTCGTGTGTGCGAGAACCGAGAATGTATTTTGAAAATTATAAGAGCTGTAAATATTGTAAGTAAAAATGGTAGAAAATTTTAAACTTAATTCTTTACACCCCATTTAGACAGGTCAATGTTGCATTTCTAGTTGTTTCATTTCAGTGTCGTTGAATTTAAGGACAAAAAGCATCGAAACCTGAGTAGATTATAAAATTTAACAATGCTCTACTTTCTTTGATCCATTTTTGTCCTTGAATTCAAAAGAACTTAAATGGCACATTGAAGCATCTAAATGGGGCATTACAATATGGGTTCGTAAATATTGCCCGTTTTTCCAACTGTCAAGCCTGAGTCCGCAACACAGGCCATTAACCACCTCTAGCGCTAGCAATTACTCCTTGCCAGTTTGACAACTTCAGGCTGCCCCAGCTGAGCTGACGTACTCCAGATGTTGACAGAAGTGTCCAGTATTAGTTCGTTACGTCCATCAAGTGATTCTTCCAAGATCATTAGCACTGTAGAATTTACTGTAACACACAATATGTAGTCATTAGTAAACATGTATTTACATATGCTGCAAATAGCCTACTAGGTTTTACTGAGTCAACCAATCCTTTAGGTTCTACAGCCCTTCTTATTTGCATATATGTCTGTGTTTTAGAACACAGCCTAGCTCCAGTATTTACAGGAGGGGATAGCCGATAGATGCATTTGAACATGATGCTATAAACAATTATTACTTTCCCCAAGTAACATTTTATCTATCTTTATGGCTTGCAAAACTGTGTAGGTAGTGTAGTGTAAGGCTAGGGCCACACATTGCGTTTTTGACGGACCGTTATCAACGGTCCGTTGTGACGGAAAGAGGACAACACGTTGTTTTTAATCTTTGCGCCCACACGTATCCGTTGTCTCCGGTTTTCAACGCAGCCAACGGAAGCTCCCAGAGTTTGCTGCGCTCAAAACGGATCAACGGATCAACGGAAGAGCAAGGCGAACACACGTAGTTGAATGAGTGGAGTCACACACGACCGTTGGAAACGCGTCCGGTGCGGACAGATAACATTCATTCACTCGCTATCACTCCTTTGCGACACTTCGTAGGCCTACTATACTACACACTTCGTACGATGTTTGATACCGATACATTTATACAGTACAGTGCGTACAAAAGCACCCGTCAATATTGGAGATGGAGATAAACATCCGATAATATCCAAAAAACTTGCTTTCATATTTTCTTATACTTTTATAAAATTTTCCAAATCGATCATTGTTTTCACGGTTAGTGTAGAAAGGGTGAACCCAATGCCCTCTTTTCACCAGCTGTTCAGCCACACAAATAATACGTAACTGGTTATTAAACATGTCCACTAGTCGGCATTTCGATGAAGACTGACAAGTGTTCGTCGAACCCAACGGACCCGCAACAACGCAATGTGTAGTCTCGGACACATTGTCCGTTGAAAACGGACCGTTGATAACGGTCCGTCAAAAACGCAATGTGTGGTCCTAGCCTTATAGTGTATACAACGTTTTTATTTCTTTCTAAAGTTCAGATTTTCTATATACTTACAAAACATTATACCGGTACAGTAAAACTTCTTTATAACGAACTCTAGGGGGACACATTATTATTTATTTATAAAGAACATTTATTTATAAAGATGGTACCTTTACGTGCATAAGAACCTTTTGGGACCTCAAAAACAGTTTGTTGTATATACCATTTTGTTATAAAGACATTTGTTATAAATAAGTTTCACTGTAGTAAGTAGATGTGTTTTACTGTAATCTAGAGTAACAATTTACTGAATAAAAATATATTATTCATTTAGTCTTGTGTACCCTACCAACTTACCAAACCACATGGTATGTTTCCCATCTTGTGTTGCATTCTTACAGTATTTTCAACAACCAAACTTATTTTCAACAACCAAACTCTAATTCCACATGGTTTAAATATTGACACTAATTGTTCCCATTAATTACAAACTAACACACACTACTTGCCTTCGCTAAGTGGAAGACACGGGCAGAGGGACGACAGTTCAACCTTGACGAGCTTCCGTAACCTGGTGACGGTCTTGGATGGCGTCAGGTCTAGCAACAATCTCATAGTATCGGGTTTCCGCTGGACCGCTTTATACACTGCCGTCGCATTGCAGTACATTGTTGAGAAGCTGGTCGGGTAATCCTCCCAGCAGGTGGGGCAACCTTAGGGAACAAAACAACCTATCAACATGTGCGTCAGGTCTAGCAACAATCTCATAGTATCGGGTTTCCGCTGGACCGCTTTATACACTGCCGTCGCATTGCAGTACATTGTTGAGAAGCTGGCCGGGTAATCCTCCCAGCAGGTGGGGCAACCTTAGGGAACAAAACAACCTATCAACATGTGCGTCAGGTCTAGCAACAATCTCATAGTATCGGGCTTCTGAGAGGTGGTTCCCCGGTCACCGGGCCGCAGCACTACCTACCTAGAGGTGGTTCCCTGGTCACCGGGCCACAGCACTACCTACCTAGAGGTGGTTCCCCGGTCACCGGGCCACAGCACTACCTACCTAGAGGTGGTTCCCCGGTCACCGGGCCGCAGCACTACCTACCTAGAGGTGGTTCCCCGGTCACCGGGCCACAGCACTACCTACCTAGAGGTGGTTCCCCGGTCACCGGGCCGCAGCACTACCTACCTAGAGGTGGTTCCCTGGTCACCGGGCCACAGCACTACCTACCTAGAGGTGGTTCCCCGGTCACCGGGCCGCAGCACTACCTACCTAGAGGTGGTTCCCCGGTCACCGGGCCGCAGCACTACCTACCTAGAGGTGGTTCCCTGGTCACCGGGCCACAGCACTACCTACCTAGAGGTGGTTCCCCGGTCACCGGGCCGCAGCACTACCTACCTAGAGGTGGTTCCCCGGTCACCGGGCCGCAGCTCTACCTACCTAGATGTCGTTCCCTGGTCACCGGGCCGCAGCACTACCTACCTAGAGGTGGTTCCCCGGTCACCGGGCCACAGCACTACCTACCTAGAGGTGGTTCCCTGGTCACCGGGCCGCAGCACTACCTACCTAGAGGTGGTTCCCTGGTCACCGGGCCACAGCACTACCTACCTAGAGGTGGTTCCCCAGTCACCAGGCCGCAGCTCTACCTACCTAGAGGTGGTTCCCCGGTCACCGGGCCACAGCACTACCTACCTAGAGGTGGTTCCCCGGTCACCGGGCCACAGCTCTACCTACCTAGAGGTGGTTCCCCGGTCACCGGGCCGCAGCTCTACTTACCTAGAGGTGGTTCCCTGGTCACCGGGCCGCAGCACTACCTACCTAGAGGTGGTTCCCCGGTCACCGGGCCGCAGCACTACCTACCTAGAGGTGGTACCCTGGTCACCGGGCCGCAGCACTACCTACCTAGAGGTGGTTCCCTGGTCACCGGGCCACAGCTCTACCTACCTAGAGGTGGTTCCCTGGTCACCAGGCCACAGCACTACCTACCTAGAGGTGGTTCCCTGGTCACCGGGCCGCAGCACTACCTACCTAGAGGTGGTTCCCTGGTCACCGGGCCGCAGCACTACCTACCTAGAGGTGGTTCCCTGGTCACCGGGCCACAGCACTACCTACCTAGAGGTGGTTCCCCGGTCACCGGGCCACAGCACTACCTACCTAGAGGTGGTTCCCTGGTCACCGGGCCGCAGCACTACCTACCTAGAGGTGGTTCCCTGGTCACCGGGCCGCAGCACTACCTACCTAGAGGTGGTTCCCTGGTCACCGGGCCACAGCTCTACCTACCTAGAGGTGGTTCCCCGGTCACCAGGCCGCAGCTCTACCTACCTAGAGGTGGTTCCCCGGTCACCGGGCCACAGCTCTACCTACCTAGAGGTGGTTCCCCGGTCACCAGGCCGCAGCACTACCTACCTAGAGGTGGTTCCCTGGTCACCGGGCCACAGCTCTACCTACCTAGAGGTGGTTCCCCGGTCACCAGGCCGCAGCTCTACCTACCTAGAGGTGGTTCCCCGGTCACCGGGCCACAGCTCTACCTACCTAGAGGTGGTTCCCCGGTCACCGGGCCACAGCTCTACCTACCTAGAGGTGGTTCCCTGGTCACCGGGCCGCAGCACTACCTACCTAGAGGTGGTTCCCTGGTCACCGGGCCACAGCACTACCTACCTAGAGGTGGTTCCCCGGTCACCGGGCCGCAGCACTACCTACCTAGAGGTGGTTCCCTGGTCACCAGGCCACAGCACTACCTACCTAGAGGTGGTTCCCTGGTCACCGGGCCGCAGCACTACCTACCTAGAGGTGGTTCCCTGGTCACCAGGCCACAGCACTACCTACCTAGAGGTGGTTCCCTGGTCACCGGGCCACACACTACCTACCTAGAGGTGGTTCCCTGGTCACCGGGCCGCAGCACTACCTACCTAGAGGTGGTTCCCCGGTCACCGGGCCACAGCACTACCTACCTAGAGGTGGTTCCCTGGTCACCGGGCCGCAGCACTACCTACCTAGAGGTGGTTCCCTGGTCACCGGGCCGCAGCACTACCTACCTAGAGGTGGTTCCCTGGTCACCAGGCCACAGCACTACCTACCTAGAGGTGGTTCCCCGGTCACCGGGCCGCAGCACTACCTACCTAGAGGTGGTTCCCTGGTCACCGGGCCACAGCTCTACCTACCTAGAGGTGGTTCCCCGGTCACCGGGCCACAGCACTACCTACCTAGAGGTGGTTCCCCGGTCACCGGGCCGCAGCACTACCTACCTAGAGGTGGTTCCCTGGTCACCGGGCCGCAGCACTACTTACCTAGAGGTGGTTCCCTGGTCACCGGGCCGCCATCGGGCTGGACAAAGACGGGAGCCGGACCTTCCATCCCGTCGGGAAAGTCCAGCTCGTGATCAACATCAACAAAGTGACGGTTGATGGAGGTCGATGGTGCGGACTCGTTGGACGTTATCAGCTGGAGTAACGAGTCGCCGTCGGCCCCCTCGTTCGCGTCGAGGATCGGCACTCGGAGGGGAGGGGTCGTGGGCGGAGGGGCGAGGGAGGGGAAGCTCGAATGTGACTCCGGCATTGGAAGGGGAGGCGGGGTCGGATACGTTTCAGTACTGCCTTTGTTTTTCCTCTTCTTGATAACACGTGGTCTTGTAACTTTGATCAAGTTGTTGATACCGGTAGGTCCTGTCTGTAGGGTGTTATCCATTGTTGCATCGAACGGCTGGGCAACCACTGGAAACCGTGAGAACTAAATTAAGAACGGAAACTATTTTGGGCTGAAACACAATTACTTGTTAAGTTGTTATACTCTCTATACATGCAGATGAAACTACCTAAATATCAAATATTTATTTTATTTATTTATTTAAGCAGACATAAATACTTATATCATTCACACCCCCACAATACTAAAGTAGGTATATGCACTTAAAAATGTATGCATGAATAAAAAATGAAAATTACAATTCTTTATATATGTGTCTACCAACTCCAAAGGTTGTCAGCAACAAGGTAAGCTGTTGGTTTCCTTCCTATCCACCCCCATTGCTAAATATAAAAAATCTTTATTTTAGTAACTTTTTGTTAAAATGGTAGAACGTTTTTTTGTTTTTCTTCAAAACCTAGCATTGAAAAATTCCTAATTATACACTTTTTCATAACTGCAGTTTTACGAGAGTTAAAACGACCGAGTAGTCTACGTATTTTCACTGGCACCAATGAACCAGTATAAAATTAGTTGCCAACCTTCACACATTGAGTTCCACATGGTAATCACCTTCTTTCCAGTTATCTAGAACTCAAATCAAGTACAAATATAGAAGCTTCAATTTCACAATTTGATATGAGATTGGTTTTCTTTTGATTTTCAAATTTAACGATAACCAGCGTACGTAGTGTGTTTCTATTGCAGAAACTGTAGGCGTTACTGTAGTAACTAAGAATTTCAACGCGAGTTAAAAGTTTAAAAGTTAAGCAAGCATTCCAACCGAGAGTGTTCATATTCCACCAATAATTAATTTTTTTAAATTAATTAATTGAATTTGAATTAGGTAAAATTAATTATTAAAATACATACGAAATGAAAACTTAATATTTAAACAATTAAACAATTCCATAAAGAAAAGAAGCCCACGTAAGGTCTAGATGTAAGATGAAAATATTGCGTGGGCCTCTATCCTACGCTACACACTCAACGTAATACACTATCGTACCGGCATGGTCTGTGATATCGGAATCCTCGAGATGGTCCGCATGTCTGGGCAGAGGCTCAGGCAACGGTTCTGAATCACAACTGGTGGCTACTTGGTAGCTCTGAAAACATAAAATTGTATGTTTCTATGTTTCTATAGGCCTAGTTGGTTAGTTGTGTTGGGGAAAGGAGGCCAGCAGTTCACCTGAGATGTGGTAGGCAGCTGCGGAAAAAAGTAGAAGACATCACATGAATGAAATCACAGATGTCGAAACATTTAGGGCCTCATGGTCTTGGTCACTTCACTATTGCAGAGTTCCTGATGCATCTTTAAACTATTTACACTATTTACATGATTAACATGTAGGTTGGTAGTTTGTTCTAATATTAGTATCCAAAAGATCATGTGACCTACATGTTTTACTGGCCGCTTAGCTTGTGCAAGGGAGATGAGACTACCGGGTACATGGTAAGGAGTAAAATTTCACAATGAATTCCGTTCCATTTCACTCCTCTAAGCTTTAGAGAGACATACAAGAGAGTTGTCCATGGAAGGTTTTTTTTGTGCGAGTTGTGTCCACTAAAGACGCACACGACGTTAATTTCTGGCAATCGTTGACAGCATTATCGCATTAGTAATCAACATTCTTATCTGTATTTGCAGCTCTTTAACAAAAGTCTTCTCTCAAAGTTTGATATGTTCAACTTAAAGGAGAGAATTCCCCTAGCTAAGAAAAAATCCTCCTTACAGGGTGGAGAGGATTATACTGTGTGTTCTGCCAGTACAACATTGCTATACTGTGTGTTCTGCCAGTACAACATTGCTATACTGTGTGTTCTGCCAGTACAACATTACTGTAGGAGACAGTTCTGTGCGGAGAAACGTTTTGAGTGTCGAGCGCACGAGGCGTATCTTACTTTTGAGATGGCCAACTCGGGTTGGTAGTAGTCGTAAAGGCGAGCGTTCGCGGGCAACGGATTCTCAACCTCCGACTCTTGGTTCACCGCGAAGCTCAGACACAATTGTTTATTGCTGAGCGAGTCAAAGTAGAAATTTACTTGGTCCTTCTGCACCTCCCACCTCTTAACATCTGAAACAAACAACAGAACACTCAGAACACTACAATACATTGAAATACGTACATGCTAATTACTGTCCCACGTGTAATTCTTCAGTATTTCTTTTAGCAAACTTGCAATAACAACATTTCCAGTTTTGTACAGATACCATTATAAAGTCCGCTGGACATGTTTGTTTATGCTCGACCAATGATTCATTATTATACTATTGTAGACGCTTGATAAAAAGGCAACTGTTTTCACACACTGATTTATTATTATTGAAGAGAAATGTAACAAAGTACCCGTGTCACCGCCACTCTTTTTAGCGTTTACCATTGCTGGCATTATTATAATATCCTTAAATTGATATAGTACTAGGCATATTGCCACACGTTAATGTTGATGTTGATGTTGACATTCAATGTGAACAAACAATTTGCACCTCACAGTGACTGCACAATAAAATTGGAAATAATAGTAGTGGCATCTATGGAACACCGAATGGCAGGAAGAGTGCTATGAGTGATCAAGTTCAATACTTCTATGATTGCTAGCTCAACTTCAGTCAAGTGCTCCAAATCTCATCTCCCTAATAGATTATTCATAGGAATTGTTATTGTTAGCTTGTTGAGCTCATTTTCACTTCTCTTATCAGTAGGCCTACACTAAACTGCATCATAATTAAAGTTTGGAATTTGGATTCTTGTTGCAAGCAAGTACACCACATCACTCGACATAAACCCAATTGAGAGTATTGAAGCTTTGCTTCTAGGCCTCACGGAGCAGCGTAATGTGGGTGCGAGCTAAACTGAGGTTCTCCATCAATACAACAAGCCAAGAAGCATCACTTACGAACACTGTTGTCGAAATGGGACAGCGATTCCTTGTCGGGCACGAAACCCGAGGCCATGGCCACTTCGAGCACGGCCATATTGGAGGTTTGGTCCTTGGGTTTGTAACGAATACAAAATTCTAAATTCTGCCTTGAGCACCGATCCACGGACGCAACAGGTAGAACCTTGACTTCCAGCTCTAGTGCGTCGTCACCAGTGGCCGTGTGTACATTATACCGCAAGCAACTCTGGAACAAACCAATCAGATAAATCATGCTGCTTTTACCATTTATGTGTTACATAATATTCATGTAAGTATTAGTACACAATACACATTATAATGGGAGTGAGGTTTACAGACTCCCACAATCTATAAATAAATTAAATGCATCACACACAGCTCATAATTTGTTAGCTATATATACAAGGTTATAGACCTACAAGGTTATTCACTCATTAATTCAAACTGGGTAAATTCATCACACATATACCGTACAAATTACGTACCTAGTTAAATCCATTTACATCTATATGTACTACAGCAGAACGGATAATGTGCATTAACTTGACGTTTAAAAGAACATTACATTACTGATGAGTGACCAAAACATATTTATAATGCCTGTGTAAATATTCAAATTTCAAATAGTATTGACAAATAATAAAGCCCTTAATTAAATTCAAAATTTGAATACCAACTATTCAAAAACCGTCCAAAAAATAATAAGAATTAACATTTTAAGGACTTATTTTTTAAGCTTATCATGCAACCTTGTCTGAAATAGTCATGAACTATTTAGGGGGGAAAGATACAGATATTGAATAATGAGGCCGCCAAAATGTGTTAAATATTGAATCAAATATGAATAGCACATTGTCTGCATAATATGGCGTAATTTGAAGCAAAATGGCTGCCATCACATCAACTTTTGCATTCCAACACTTTTGCTTAGCGTATCTAGCGTGAAAAATTTTCCGCTTATCTTTCGCCAATCGCTTAGCAGCTGAATTCCAGGCTCTTGCCAACTGCAAACAACAAAATGGTGGAATACAGTATTCTAATGTTTTGAATAGCTAATATTCCAGTTCACAAGGTGCATACTGCATACTATATGATCATAATATGTATATTAAGTTTATGTATATTAAGTATGTATATTATAAGATTGACAATGCCTATATTTGTACCATGTATTAATCGACAGGCAAATAAATAAATAAATAAATAAATATGCTGGGCACTAGCCACTATAAAAAAAACAAAAACAATAATGCTGAAACAATGTATTGTTTTCAAATTAATTTCACTTCCATCATTATTAGAAACTATTTGCTACACAAAACTATTTAATATTCATTATTCAACAATCAGGCTAAACAATCTCGCACAGACGAGAATATCTATCTTTGTCCTATTGTCTTTGCCAATTGGCAGTGAATATAAAGATATAAGTTAAAAGACAAACTCAGTTACAATATCCTACCTGCACCAGAGCACAGCCCGTCCCGTGAGCAATGATTTCAATGTGGGTCGGAAGAACTGGCAGCGGCTGTCGCAAGAGCAGCATTCGCTCTAGGTGGCCAATGTGATAGTTGTGTTCCACGGCGTTTGCAGTCACCAAAACGTTGAGGTCGGTGTTTTCAGACGGGAGACTAGCCGAGTACTTGGAGAGAGCCTCCAACGCTACCACTGTGTCCTACACCACAAATATAAGATATAAGAGATGCAATGCCAAAAGATATGGCAGAGGCAGAAAAAGAATCCTATCTCTACTGGAAAACGCAAAAACGCATGATGACCAAATAGGTCAATTGTTGGCATAAGAAAAAGAAGAAGACAAATAATGTTTCACACGGTCTTTGGATTTGCCAAAAATATAACAAACGTTCTAAAAATATAAAACCTAGAAGAGAGAGCAAGTAAAACAGAATACTGCATTACAATTATTGCAATGTCACACTGTATTGATTGGGTGTGTTTGAATAGGTCAAGTCAAGTATAGTTCTCTTACAACAACTTCGGTAATGCTTTCGTCATCAATCAATGACGTGTTTACGGTCTCGGCCAACCCGAGCAGGTATCTGCATTAGCCACGGTCGCTGGCTGGCTGCCGCTCACCCACCCGTGACGGAAGCATTACCGAAGATCTTTTGCGGCGAGTATACTAGTCTACTATTTCCCCCCATTAATCTCATACTGAAAACTTCAACCAATACGACATTATCATTAATATTCCCTATGAAACATTTAACATTTCTAGACATTCTACACAAACGGGTCAGTTTTTACTATGTTCTACACTCTGCATGATACATGTCTTGGCTCATGATTGGGTGAGCACATTCCTTCAACAACAATACAAATTAACTATGCTGTGTCCAAGTTAAGAGTGTGTATATGTTAAGTAGGCTACACTAGCACAAAGTGGCAATGAAAGAGTCCCGTACAAAGTATTCACGGCTATGATTCTCTAATGGTACCTGTGTTGAGACGAATCCACCGTTGGCATTCCTGTGCTGTGATATCCAGCGCACGGCCTTGTGAGCCGTCACGAGGTTTGCCTCTCCCCCGACCTTGACCAGCGCAAGTATTGCGTAAGCCGTCATCTCCACACTCAGCGCTCGTGACTCACCGCCTGGAAACAAAAGGTAAGCTGTTGGTTCCTATCTTTCTTTCCCATTCAACACCAAACTATGGTTGAAGAATCGCAGATATAATATACCTGCTTTCTGCCAATACATCATCTCTTGCTCTACGGTGGCAAGCGATATCAGCCGAAGCAACGCTTCTTGTGCCCGCTCTTGGTCTCCAACTAGTGCCAAAGCATATGTCGTGAGCGCTCTGGTGTACACGTTGTTTTCGTTGTCACCGACCAAGCAGTACTTTGCATTGTCCGACAGACTGGGTGGAAGCGGCAATCCTGTCTCCAGTAGGGAAATGAGGACAAACGCTGTCAGGGCAGCCGACATTCCGTCGTCACTCAAACCTCCCTGTGATGACAATAGGCTGTGATTAGAGATCTGTGGGTTGCATGTAAAGTGTATGTTGAAATAATTTCTGGGATACGGTAGGTGCACTTTGCAAAAGTTGTGCGGGTGTGGTTGAGAAAATTTAAATAGGAAAATATCAGGACTATGATGAAATCAGTAAGAGTACAAATAAGTAACATGTGACGTGTATTTATCTTTTGAAATACTAATTAATTGTGTTTTTTGCAACCCATCTCTATTGATTGATTGTTTTAGGCAAAGAATTACCACAGGGCTAAGAAAGACGTGTTTCCAATTTGATGGTTAAAAATGTGACTGTATCTTTTTCTTATATCACTCTCTTTTACCCTTAAATCATGGTGGAAGACTTGCCCAACGACTGGAAAGCATCCGTTCTCCAACTGGTGTTTGGAAATCCACTTCAGACTAATTTGTAGATCTTTTTCATCAACAAAGATGTGGGCTCGTGCTTGAGCAAACGTCTTGACGACAAAAGCGGTCAGCCACATTGACCCTTCTTTGTCACGGTTACCGAAGGCCGAGTAAGAACCGTCCGAGTGACGGTAGTTGAGCTCTCGTTGATAGCCTGGAAAATAAAAACAAATTATGCTCAGGCATTCACTTGAAAATCGAGTAGACCACACGTAAGAAGCACTAGTAAACCTTTCTCCATGTTTTTGATTGCTTCAGCTTGGAGCTTGGGATTAGGCTGATGCGTGGCGGCCAGATAGTTGACGACGTGAAGGTTTGGCACAAACAGTATCATGTTCTGTTCTCCGCAGCCCATTGGTAACTGGACCAAGGCCCCCAGGTTCTAAACAGACACATGCCATTCAAAAACATAAGTTTCTATGGACCACGGAACAAAGCCATAAAATGAGGCTGGGAAGGCAAAGGTATCAAATCGATACTTGTATTTAACATTGATATTCCAGAATGTTTTCAACATCAATAAACATCATTTGTATGTTGTCCCTCATAAACAAAAATGCAGTAGAATGTTGAATTTCAAATAAGTTAGATTATACTTCTTTGCAAATTTTGACATCACATTTCAAACAATAAAATGAGCAAATATGTTCGCCTTGTGTGTTGTTTTAAATACATAATTGGCCAATTTTTGATATTTAAGAAATGTTTTTACAATAATGATCGTTAAATACTTATGCCACAGCCCAGCGTGATTATTCCATAGGGTTACTTTACCTACCATTGTGTTTATTTGATGTTTACCTATCCCACACATAAGTCATTTGATGAATACATACACTGTAAAAACTATATTCTGCAATTTAAAATTTTATTCAAACTATAGCTTCTTGATTTTTTAAATCTAAAACATGAGATGAAACTTACATCCGAGTTAATTTAATACAGTAGTAAGCAGGGAAACAAAATGAACCACAAAATGATAAGGCTGTCATAATATGTATACTTTCAAATAAGGCTATGTTTCAAAAACATATCCTTGATTGCAAAAAAAATCTGCTCACTTAAAGAAAGTTAGAAAGCCCATTTTCACACTGAGCTAAGTGATACATAGTTCTGCACTATAATAAACAATAGTGAGTGTTCCACTTCATACTTGTAGTGTCGGGCCCATCAAGTCGGCAACCATGTTGACTTCTGCTCTGGCCGAGCCATCAACCACATCGCTCGGCAGCTTAAGGTCCCAAGTCACAGCCTTCTCCTCCGCAGAGTCTTCTGGAACAGAGCGTTACACCCAGTGGTGTATTCCTAAAATATAAGGTGCCTGGGCGGTCGAATTTACGTGTGTACGGAGGGGGGGGGGGGGGGGCTAATTTAAGTGGGTGGAAAACGATGTTACAGAAATTGAACGGGGTTCAATAACTTGAGGGGACGTTTTTGAGCAAAAATTTAGCGGCCATACATGTATCTAGAATTTTCTTTTGGATTTTCGATGTTAATTAGCCCCATAGTGTAGCCTGTCAGATAGAAAAATCGGACGTTTTTAATTATCCACAAGGAGTCCTAACAACTGTCAAATTTTATACCTGCAACAAAAACCTATTTTTTCTGTCCATCGTTTCGAAGCTATGTATATTTGGTAATGCGCATTTTTGCTACTCCAATTATTGAACACTTTTTTAATTATGCCTGGCTGTTCTTTGTTTAGCAATGTAGGACTTCGTGTATGTATTGTAATGATATTACATGGGCTGTTGACTGTTGAAAAGCGCCTGGGCTAGCCCAGCCTCCAAATAAAAGTGCCTAGGCGGCGCCCAGGCCCGCCCAGGCTCGAATACACCACTGGTTACACCTAATGTCAAGCACCATGCAATGCTACCTATATTGTTTCATGCATAAATTTTAAATAATTTTTCATATAAAAACAAAATCCCTAGCCAATGTGTACTGGTACACAATGTGTCAACTCCATGAGTATAGAGCTAAAGGCGTGTCTATGTAGATTATTATTATTATTATTATTATGCCTTTATTTACACAGAATTAAAACAATTCCACAATGGTAAATATAATAAAGACAACAAAGGACAAAAACATACACAGTGAAACTTAACAAGAAAACAGGTAGGGTAAGTCAATATGGTTATAACTAAAAATAGAAATAACAATGACAGTCATGATAAACAAATCAAACATACATAGACACTCACAAAAAAAAAACAATATTATGTAGTTACACATGACATTTTAAAACATGTTTCACGCGTAAGACAGAGTCCTTACCTAAATCAATGTCAACAGTAGGCGGCAAGATATTTAAGAACTTAGAATTTGTGATTTAACATAATATTGTTGTTTAGGTTGGTGGTCACACAAAACGTTAGAATTAAAAAATTTGGGAAAGATGAGATACTTTATGGATGTATTTGACGAATCCATGGCCTTTGGTAGTTTTGTACAGGCGGGAAATACTTCTTCCATGTTTATATGATTTTTGTATACCAAATTGATTTGTATTATGCCATTTTTATTTGTTTAAAATTAAAATACTTATCTTACTGTAAGAAAGAAGCTCATTTGACCCCGTTTTTGTTACTTGATTTGAAAGTTAGTCAATTCTGTTGGTCATAACTCACAAGTAACAAGTGGCACGTCTTTAATTGTTACGTGAATGTATAAAGTATGTGCTTTGTACATTTCAATTTTGTTAATCACAAATTCTGTTCTTAAACATCTATGTAGACCGGTCTTAAGTATTAATTTTCTGTTCTTTCAAAAGGTTGTTATTCAAACACGGGTTTTTAAGAATCCCTTGTAATTGCATGGAATTGAAGGGGATTCAATTCAATTTAATTCATAACAAAGTGAAAGTAGCTTTTCAAAAGAAACATAAAACTGTTGTTTCAACCAATAGTCCAGGTTATATAAGTTGGAGAACTTACCATCTTTGGTGCAAATCATAGCAGAGTTTGTGATTTCAATGGGGAACCCTTCAGGTTTAACAAGCAGTGGTTTCACCAGTACGTCTCTGAAAGTAATAGCATGATTTGATAGTCAGACAAACCGGTACTTAAAAGAAGTAATGCTACTTAAGTTTCTGAATTACCACTAGACTAGAGTTTTAACTAGGGATGTCAACGATTACGATTAAATAGATTCGATTACATTTATTTTAAATTTTCGCCCTTCTTTAAATTTAGTTCTCAAGATCCGCAGCCTATTCGAGCGCGAGCGCTAGCGCTAGCATTGCTATTGCACTAAGAAGAAAAAAAAGAAGACCCATCATTTCTGACAGCACAGCCTAGGCCTAGGAACAGCAACAGCATAACTTTGCGTCATAATTTGAGCCGAATTTCCAGTCATATTTTGAATAGCTGGGTCTAGTCACCTACCCTAGACCCAGCATTCTACGCCTACGATCTATAAAAATACGATTTGTTATGTTTGTTCACAAATTACAAGAGAAGTAAGGTTAGAAAAGTCGCTACGATTTTTAGTTCCCATCACGTAAATTTTAATTACGCTGCACATGAAAATAATATTACGACGCATATTCAGCATACATAATTACTTATTGAAAAAAAAAAAATGGAAAGTGAATAGCTATAGCCCTTCAGGCCTAACTAGGACAGAAATTATCGTCATTATCGTCGAAATCTTGGACAGAACAAAACAAAAAAACTCCTTGGCGTCGAAAAGAAGTCGAATGAGTTTTTCGACCCACATGCCGTAGTCTGCCACACACTCTGTGCGAACTCGTGGCTTGCGCGGGCGATTCAAACTAACCGAAACCAGACCAAAGTTTGAAAGAAACTTGCTACTATACCGACATTTTACAAAACGATTAAAATCGATTAATAATCGATTATGGAGGTGAAAGTGAATTTGATTATCGATTATAATAATTTAATCGTTTGACATCCCTAGTTATAACGATAGCAATGAATGAATGCTTCAACAGTTCTGCTACATACAATAAATTCCACCATCCCATCCCATCAAGTGAATTCGGTAAAACAAAAACTGAAAAAACGTGATACTTTGTACTTTTGTATACAGTACAGTAACCTACAAGACCATTTTTAGTTTTATAATTTATCATAGGGTAGTTACTTTATATACATCTTATTTTTAGTTACATTGAAGATGCATGAAAAAAGTGGCAGTAGTTTGTGCTCGTACCTTCTGCTGATGATTGTTTCTGGTCCACACGATTCAGGATAAGATGCATCAACTTGGGCCGAAACAGTAAGATTCACATCACCCAGCTCTGTGGCTCGGACTCGGTACTGATGGACCCAATTGGCCTGACGTTCTACACATCGTGACACCGAAGGCTCATCTGATAACAGTTCGATGCCCGGCGATGGTTCAAATGTAAGTCGAACCTGCAGTGATAAGTAAATGTAGCACAACGTAGTCTAGTTGCATTACCAAGTGAAACTGTCTATTCTCGGTCCCAATTCAAGATACACGCCGGCAAAATGAGAACTAAAAGGAACTGTGTCTTATTGTTGGAGACTTATGCTGTCAATCATCCCCTTTATTTTGCAAACCACTTAGCTTCTAACATAGTAAAGACAGCTCCAAACCACATGGACCGTCGAAGCAAGAGATAATTATGGTCGACCCTTAGAAAAGGGACAGAATCCTGAGCCTCCGTCTTCCTATTGTCAAGTGGGTGTCTTTCTTATTTGAATAGATATTATTGGTGGTCACTTTTTTTTAAAAACTGTGCATCCTTCCTGGTGACAAGCTTGACGTTTACAACCTTGCACAGTGATCGGGAAATAATCCGCCCTTTGAGGAGTCCTCTTTACCGGCGTGTATCTTGGATAGGGACCGAGTTTAGGTTTGTATTTAATAAATAGAGATATAAAACCTCAATATTAATCACTTAAAGTATTTCATTGTAGGCCTACCAGTTATTGACAAGAGTTATCCGAGCAAGTGAAATAAGCTATTTGTGAACTGTTGAGCTAAACTATTTTATTAAACAACTGTTGGTAACCAAAACTGGTACCTATATAATATTTGTTGTTAAATAATAAATAAATAAATTAGGCTACATTAGAACTATGCAACATATTACTTAGATATATATATTCACAGATGACTGCCAAACACCAAATGCAAAAAATGACCCATCCTCTTCAGCCCTAACAACAGTTGGCTGGATAGATAACAAACATACACTTTTTCTATGTAGTAGCCTTTTATCATATAAGGAATATGGATGACAAGATTCAAGTAAGACAATGTAGGATTGTGAAACACTTACCGGTACGCTATGCGACAGGAAACTGTAGAGTGCCACCTTTATTTGCACCACTTCTCCCCGTTTGACAGCGTACGGCAGCAAGAGCTCCACAAAGAAAGGCTGGAAGGCTGTGATCTGTGTAGGCGAGGAAATGCCCAGGCCTTGCTGTGGAGATATGCAGACCGCGCCACCTATCCAGTCAGTCACCGTATGAGGCAGATCCCGCTTCACTTGGGCACGTCCATCACTCCTGAAATAACCTTGTTTCATCATCTTTATTTAAGTTTTCAATTGACCAAGCCAATACACGTGTGATGTTTGTAAAGCATGTCCATGAAAATATACAATGTTTCCAACAATGCTTACAGAAGTGAAATACCAGGCTCACCTTTGTCCCAATGTGCTTCTGACATTAAGTAATTTCACTCTTCCACCCTAGTGGAGTGTTTTCTTTATATTAAGAAGAAAAGGGTATTGCAGACTGATGTTAGTAATGGTGATGAGATGGTACTCTTGTTGTTCAATTATATTTTGACTTTTAGTTTATGTGTAGGTCTATATGGTAGAAAGAAAGGTGCATGCTAAAATGTCCATCCCCAGTTCAACTCGACTCAGATCTACAGCTTTCACGGAACTTGCAAGACCATGAATGATTAGAGGTGTGCGAGTAGCACTTTTACAAGTCGAGTCGAGTCGAGTCGAGTAGTCTTCTAAATACTCGAGTATCGAGTCGAGCTCGAGCTTTTTTTTACTTTTTCATTTTTAGATAAAAAAAGGAAATCAATCACACAATAACGTACAAAAATAGATAATCAGTGTATATACATAGTAGCTAGATTGATTCATATTATATCTTGCGGAATATGGCGATAAGTGCAACTGAACATTCAAGACTGACGTTAATTAAACACGAATTTAATAATGTGCTGTGCTGTCTGTGCACAGTGCAGTGAAATAAAAGTTCCAAGCACTACTTGTGATGCTCAAGAGGCCAAGGCCTAGACTTTGGCGACGAAAAGATGAAAATAGGCTCATTACTAGGTACTTGTATAGGCCTACACTTGCTCGACATTAGGCCTATTATTGCGATTATTATTATTACTACGTCTTTATTTATTGACGCTAGACCTAGGTTAGGAGACATCACAAAGTCTGGTAGAATTAATTTAAAACTGGATGGAAATAGGCGTGAGCGATGTCATTTTCATAATTTGTAGGTTAGGCTTTTAAACTCGAACTTTTTCGAGCCTAAACTACTACTCGACTCGACTTCGAGCTTGAAAAAGTACTCGAAAAAGCTCGAGAAATCGAGTACTCGCACATCCCTAACAGATACTAGTCTTTTTAGTGCTGTATACTGTATACGCTCTGATACATTCCAAACACACTCCGAAAACCAAATTTCTTTGTTAAATTTTGTAAACGATTTAGACTAAATGCACGTTTTGTTTATAATGTGCTGCTTCTTGGTTTGAAGTGATAAATTCTGATTTTTATATTTTTATCACCAAGAATTATTGACAAAGCCTATACTTTTGTACTACAAAAGTCTCCTGAAAGATAATAAAAACAAGCAAACCAACCCTGTATCAACGAGCTCCCACAGCCAAGTCTCTGGGAAATACGAGCGGACCTCAACCACTGCTTGCTCCGTTGTCGTTGAATAGCCGCTACCTCCCTTAGCCATGGCGGGAACAGGGGGGGCTGCATATGAACGCCGCTCGGCCATTACGTCTAAAGGTTGTATCGAATCGACTGCTGAACAACCAAATATAAACCGTTAGTTTCATGTTCAACTTCTTATACGGTGATATTAAAATACAGCAGGGTTGCCACCAAGTAATTTTTTAAATCCTCCGAAGATACCAAAAAAATCCTCAAAAATCCTCCAAAACACATTTATTCTGCTGTAACTTAGCATATTATAAAGTGTGAAAGAATACAAAAAAATTTTAGGTTATGTTTATTTTTAGGTTATGCATTATGCCGGATGATCTTTAAGAATTTACCTCTCCATTATAATTTATAGCCTACATAAATAAATAAATAAATAAATAATAAATTAATTTGTCTATATATATATATAAACAAGAAACCAGGCAAATAACAGCATAGACTCATATAAAAAGTCAGTCGTCACGTCACGGGCTCCTTGTTACCAACGAGGCACGGGCAACGCGCTCTATCGTGCACTAAAAGAACACACACGTTCTGCAAAGTTGACGATAGAGGACGCTACTTACTACTAGACCAATCACAACGCTTTAGGTACCGCATTGGCTGTCACCCACACAAGCTCCACCCTCTGCTTGCTAGTATAGCAAGACAACTTACAAAAACACAGTTGAAATCTTTATATTTCACACGTGTTTTGAGACATCGTGTCTAAGCTGCGGGTTCAAGTGTAGATTGTCCAACTTTACTTTTTACGTTAGTATTAAATGGTTCTTTATGGCGGAATTTTCAAATCATAGTAAATTTCACGGTTTTTACAATAATGGTAGAAAATCCGCCAATTTGGCCGTTAATCCTCATGTCCGCGAGGCACCCTAAAAATCCGCAAAAGAGGATAAATTCCGCAAAAAACGGCAACCCTGAAATACAGTAACAAGTATTTCACGTCTACGAGCCAAACACCAAACAGAGTTTCAATTAAAGAGGGATTACAAATTTCAATACCTTCAATCCAGTACTGAACAGGTCAAATAAAACTATTTCTTACAATGTATGGACTTACGGCTTACCTCTTGCACGATACATTGGAATCTGGTGATACATGTGTTCTGCAATCAAAAGAAACCTAAGTATTATCTTAACCTGCTACAATGCTGAACTTGGGTGGACAAGTGTTAAAGCTGATGAGCTCAATACAATGGGGCAATGGCAAAAACCTAGGCGATAAGGAGAAGAGTGATAGAAAATCAAACCTTGCAATTTTTGTGTTTACAATACAAATTAGTATAGGTATTTACAATCAATAAATAATATGTAGTAATGTATTTAGTTATAAAATAAATAAAATAATCAACCTCTCCTCAAGGACCCTTCCCTTATCTTGCCAATGCCACCTTTGTCAATGAATTTGCATAATTTTATCTGTGTGTGTGTTGTGTTGTGTCTAATGGTCATGTCCGTCATTTCAACAAATGGATGGCCAATTATTGTCCATGTTGTTGATAATTGTAATTGATGTAATGTAGTATAGCTAATGCAGCTAAAATAAAAGACCATTATTAGGTATTATTATTATTTATTATTATTATTATTATTATTATTATTATTATTATTATTATTATTATTATTATTATTATTATTGCTATTGTTATTATTGCTATTGTTATTGTTACTATTGTTATTGTTATTGTTATTGTTGTTGTTATTATTGTTATTGTCATTATTGTAGTTGTCGTTATTATTATTATTATTATTTATTGTTATTATTATTATTATTATTACCTATTAATATTATTAATGTTTGTATTAATTTTGTAGCATATTACAGTATCTACACATATTACTTAGTATTCATTAGGGCTGAGTCGTGTAAACGTTTAAATGCTCGCGTGAAAATATGCGTGTACAAATATTCGTACACGTCGAACCGTGTCTTACCACGCCCGACCAATCCCCGGTTCCCCCCGCCACCCCCACTAAAAACCCAAACTCACAGGTTTTGATTTTTCAGATGTCACAGCTCTTCGATGAGCCGACAAGGCATAGATAGCTTAGTGTGTGGAATCAAAATGACTGGAAAGTTGGACACAAACGTGGAGAATATAATCAACAATGAATATAATAAATCACCCGTGTTATTTAGTGGAACTTTCTTTTGCATACAGTACAACTTATTTTTTTTATAATTTTGTGTAACCTTTAAACGCGAAAAATCCAGAAAAACAAACGTTTACAAAATTAAACGTTTTCTCCCAGTCCTAAATAAATAAATAAAATATAATAAAAAATAAATTCATTCATACAAGGTTATTATAGGCCTACAAATAATCATATAACTATAATCATTTGTTAAGCTCTATATAATACTTAGAGAAGTGGAAGAATGTTTTTTAGAACAGAATGTGACCAAGTGCCTATCGGCATGAAAGAAGAGGAGACAGCCTCCCTTACTGGTTGACCATCTAGCATGTCATGTGTGGGCATGTGGGCCAAGTGTGTTGCAGACTTCAACTGCCAAAATACAATTAATTACACATACAATTACAATCACATCTGAATACAACCACACTAACTAAAGCGGCTTTGCTATAATAGCTATACAGTATTATATTTAACAAAATGCTAGTGCCTAATTAACGTAAATTCATATTACCATAATCAGGGCGAGGAATGCAAGGCTTGGTTTTCAGTTTCAAATCTGTCATGACAACCACACCAAAGTCCTGAAATCAAAGTCGACATTCATTCTAAACATTAATTGTCATGGTACCTTAGGAGTAGGTCCTATCTATGTTACTGAAATTAAAGCATTTATTTTGCTACAAAAAGGCTATGATTCTATTTTATTTATTAGCAGAACTCAAATAGATAAAATAAATAGATAGATTATAGAGATAAAACGTTTAAAATATCTATTGTACTCCCTCATAGCTGCAAACAAGATATTTAGAGCTGTAATGAATGTGGGACATTTAAGCCGCATTCACATAAATGACTATTGATTACTGACTATTGACTATTGACTAGTGATTATTGACTACCCAAAGAAAGACATGAACACTACACAACTAAGTTCTTTGACACGTATGATCTGCCACCTAGAACAAATGAATCAAACTGATTGACAAACAACGAGCTGTCAAAATAATAAAATTGCAACATTATGAAGAAAACGAGGTATGGCGATAGTAACTGTTCACCAGTTAAAACGTTTAATGATGGGCTTAACCAAGTTGTGAAGGTTTTGTGTTTCTTGTTTGTTTTGAAGATTTGTTTTCAAAATAAGAATGTTTTATTGTTTGACAGCTTCATAAAGATAATAAATAAATAATATTCACCGGAAATAGTCAAAAACAAATATACACTTGACAGTAATTGAATAGTGGTATTGACTTCCGTTGCTCCACATTCATTGGCTGAACGCGAACGTTGTGATTGGTTGTAACTATGACTTCCAGATATCTTCAATTCGTTAGTCAATAGTCAATAGTCATAAGTCAAAAGTAAAGTTGTGTGAACGTCAGCACGTATCGCCTATGGTTCAATTCGCTTAGTCACTAATCAATAGTCAATAGTCAATAGTCAATAGTCACTAGTCATTTATGTGAACGCGGCTTTACACTCCATTCAGGAATTTAGGATAGTCCTTGAAGGAATTATTACCTCTCCCCCCCCCCCCCTCGTTCAGATACTGATCCAACCAAAACATTTACGAATGTAAACAATTTACTTGTTTATGGACCAAACATATGTCAAAATAATTTTTATGATAAATATTCCTATTTTATTTATTTCAAACTGTACTAACAGATGCTAACCCTGTGACAAATTTAATAATGTCTAACCCACCACTACATGTTTGAACAGCTAAACATTTAACCTTCTCATCCCTAGTTGGCACTTCAACCAATATGAACTATGACATTCTAGGACCGGGTGGTGATATGCCGGTGCTAGGTTAGTTTCAGTAAGGATACTTGAAGGACTTTATAGCTACAGACACCAGTTTAGGAAGATTGCATATGGCCCTGTGCATCATCAGTCATCACTCACATCAAATGCTTTGGTGGCGTCTGCGGAAGAGGAAGGCATGAAGAACCGAGGATCCATGGATCGCCGGCGTCTACGCAAGTCCTCATCTACAGCTTTCACGTCAGAGTCATTGGCACCTAGCGAAACAACATAAAGTAGTCATACTCAACTATGATAAGTCGCAAATAAAAAAATAAATAGAATTAAGATAAAAACCTTGGAGAATGATTAATTAAGAATACATAAGTAACAATCTTTTATATGGAAGTACAGAACATGTGGATTTGTTATTCTCTTGCAACAATGGTTTACAAATTTACAATACGTTCGGCACAGCATAAGAGGGTTTATATTTTATTAAATGTTGATACTGCCAAGTTATAAAACTGATTGACAACGGAGGCAATACAAATTATAACCATAAAATATTCATGAAGGTTAGAACTACAGTACAATAATTCTAAATACTTAGCTAAGATTCATGGAAGTTTATACAAAATCAACAAAAATTGCAATAGAAACACTCTTTTCAAAGAAGGCATATATTTTGTACAATGTATGAATTACTTGAAAAAAGCAGAAGAAGAAGAATGGCAATTACAATCAATGTTTTAACTACCAACCCCCAGTCCACCTCTGCCATGACAGTATACTAATGACTGATTACATTGTTAATAAGAAGAATGAACACAGCTTAATGAAGCAATCTTAGTGAAAACTTACATCCAACAACCTATTATTAGTATTACAACAATATTCACCCTCGCAATAATTCCACATTTCCGATTGTTGCGGAGCACTATCGCCATCGATGTGGAAGCTCTTGAGTCTGTTGAAAACCGTGTCGGTGTTTGTGGCGCTGGTTGGTGCAAGGAAGCTGGTGCTCTTGTCCACAGCGGAGATACCGCACAGTGAATAGGGAGCTGCAGCCAGGTGCAGCACCGTCTGGGCTCCAGGAAACTGCCTTTCTTGCTGCCACGCGGCGCTCACCTACACAATCCACCACGGACATGGTTGACTGTTATTGTTGCACATACATATAGTTGACAATCATGCATTCAAGAAAGGGGGCTTTTCAACAGACATTTTATGATAGGTGAGAGAAGCGACAAAATACAGTCGAATTTGATTAACTAAAGCTAAAATTGCACAAGATAACTCGACATTCTAATTTTATACAATAAAAAAAAAAACTGATTGGTGTATACTGTATAGGTATGATAAGTTTAGACCACTTTTTTTAACATTGTTAGAAAATAAACATTCTAATTAGTAGTACATGTTACATTAATACATTAGTTAATTATTAATTACATATAAATTACACTGAAGAATCCCAGTAACTTGAGTCAGCAGTGGACAAGATTAATGCTTGTAATATCAAGCTTACTTCTGAGATTCTAAACTCACGTCAACTAATCAACATTGATATTATAAACATTGACGTACCGCGTACGTACACCTTAACCAGTTCAGTGGCAACTTTCCTCCCGCTTGCCGTGCACGTAGTGGCGACTTATATCCCCACGCTACTTGCGCGCGGTTGGTCGTGAGACCTCCTTCTCTACAAACACGAGTTGCTGAGCATTTCAATACATGTAGTTCTATCTAGTGGAAAAAGATTGAACTAACTTCTTTGCAGAGAGTGCGGGAAAATTTTAAAGCGAGACTCGTCACGGCCACTGTGGGAGCGATTTCAAAATACTTATGACGAGATATTACGTCCAAGGCGCTACTGGGATATAACCGGCGTGACGGAATATCTCGTCATGACCACGGAACTGGTTAAAGACTAGAACTATATAAGCCTTGCCTTGTTAGCGAAGCACTGCTTCGTGTTGATGGTGTACGTAGCGGCCACAGTCTCTCCGTTGTCACGGACGTAATAGACCATCAGTTGGCTGACGGGAGACATCTTGGGTGAAATGAGCAGCTTGATACCGAACTGGTCAACGGCCCAAGGTGGGGGAGCATCATCGACAGAGCTGTTGCTCACGATGGTATTGTTGGACTCTGCTCGATGGGGGACAGCTACCGGGTGAACACGGCCAAACATGAGCAGGTCGCCGCGAGCTTTCACCTGCAACAAACGGTCCACGTTGACAGACGAACGTTAATAGGTGTTGTATCTTGTTAACCATCAGGATGGGTTCGATTCTCTTGGATCAGGTAACATGCACTACGTTTATCAAGCGGACTGAGCTTGCACTTGACGGTGCGAGCCGAGTTTAGTGCGCACCGAGTTCGACTGATAAACACCTCAGCTCGAGCTTATTTCAGTTCTGTTAAGAAGCCGATCCAGCCCGGTTTAATAGGACTGGGACAGGGTATGATAGGAGGAGTCCGGATTGAAGTATGCTTGCTAAACGGATTCCGAACTCGGTGCATACTGAAGTCAGTCCGAACTCAGTCCGCTTGATAAACGTTGTGATATTAAGTCCATGATCTCTGGTAAGAGCATTTATTTGCCCCAGCAGATATGCACCATTATTACAATGATACGACTACAAAACACGAACATTACATTGCAAGGTAGGCGGAAGACTGACTGGCCGGCTGGCCATGACAATCTGTCAAGTTAATGCACCGCCTGAGCAAGCGGAAGTCACGTCCGTGCAACATGACGTGACAGATAAGGTTATAACAATAGGATAAAAACTTCTCTCTGTGAGGAAGGATTTCAGGTTGTGTTTGAAGGATAGCAGGGAGGGATAGGTTTTATTTGTTGGGAAGTTTATTGAATAGAATGGAGGCTAGATATTCAGGGACCTTAGCAAAAAGGGATAGGTTTATGGGCTGGCATGTGGATGTGCATAATGGGTGTGCTTTGATGTGTTCAGAGGGAAGAGGTTGCTATTGGAGCGAGCAAATATAGCAGCGGATTGAATTAGGGCACATGCCAAGGTAAAGGTTCCCAGGTTCTTAAAGAGTTCTTTGCATGAGTATCTCCTAGACACACCTGCAATGATGCACACCACTGTCTTCTGCATAACAAATAGTTGGTTAGCTTGGGGAGAGCGTACCCAAAATTACAGTGCGAGTGTAGCTTATGCGAGAAATATAGACGAGCTTAAGTATTAACCCTGTGCATCGGCTGCATGAGCTACACAACTAGAACCACCTGAAAAATGTAAAAGCATACATCCATTTTTTTTTTAAATTTAGTTTTAGTCCAGTTTAGTTTAAATTGCATTTATGATTTTTCAAACATGAAAAAAATATTCAGTTCACCCCTTTTTAAGCTGCGTGAGCAGTAGCTAACTGCCATACTTGAAATGTTACTAGGTACCTACCAGATAATGAAATGTGGGTGTAATGTCACCGGGCTGCCTTGTGAACTGAACACGGAACACGTGGTGGTAATTACAACGGGGACTTCTTGTCGCATCATCCGAGATATCCATGAAACTGTTGGAGGGTGAATACCATCCTTGGACGTCGAAGAAGGCGGTGGGCTGGTTCATCTTCACGTGCCAACGCATGTCGGGGGCGTAGTATTGAGTCTCGTACTCTACCGCTGTGGCCTGGATGCAGGTAGTGGAAACAAAAATGCTTAATGTAGGAAAACTGGATTTAGAATGTATTTCTTAATTTGTGTTAGGTTTTGTGTGCATCTGATTGCTTTGCTATTTAATATAAACAATAAACATGTATTTCAATATGTCTGTTTTCAATCTATATCATAAGTCGAGTCAGGGGGTGGTTAGTCACCAGTATTCTTGGACATACAGAGTTTGTTAACATGGGCTCGCCAGGCCTGTCATGATCTCATCTTCCGTTTATTCTTCTTTCCTGCTTCTTCCCACTAGTTCATGCCATGTTCTGCCATTCTCTCACAGTATCTGGGCTTCTATTCCTCCAAACTGCTCATAATTTAAAAAAAATATAGTTTGCATAATTTGTAGACAAGTAATATAATATCCAGTAAAATAAGGTCATGAATGATTCATGAATCATTCGTCTTCTTTATTTCAGTGAATCTAGTATTCAACTATATTATCTACAAATGCTAATTAATGACAATTGGGAGAAATTTGTAGACCTATTGCTAATTTTAGAAACCTAAGTATATGTAACAAATATTGGATGCAGGATCATGTAAGAGCCTCCACCAATCACTAGTCACTGTTAAGACCTCCAACCAGTGTTTTGTCTTCATTAAACTCGTCTGGGCCCGGGGTAGAATTTGGTCCAGAATGACAGTCGTAAGAGGCGACAAAATGAGGTATCAAAAAACAAAATGAGAGAATTCAGTTGTATTACTGAATACTTGATTTGCAAGTACAATGGCACAACAATGTTCCAGCGTAGCAGTGCTATTGCATACACAAGTCTAGTGGTATATTGGCTGCCATGGATCAGTGATGAACAACGTACCGTGAGAGACAAGAGAGGTGTGGTGATTTTCTGCGGTGGCACAGTGAAGTGGACAAAGCCGTGAGAATTGGATGTGAAATTGCGACAGCCCAGAAGATCTCTACTCCAATACACCGTCTCATTCCGAGTCTTTACGCAGACCATAATAAGTTTATCTGGAGCCGGCTGGAAATCCGGATACAATACTCGCACCTGGAATCATTCATTAATCATTACCCTTTTCAATCTTATTCTCTGCTCAACCAATCCATGGATTGACAACATGAGAAAAAATTATTTAGAAACAGTGAAAACGATGGCCTAAGGAAGCACATTTAATAGCTGAATCTAGTGAGATAAAATACGGAAAAATGCAAAAAATTGTATCCATTCTTTATTTATTTAAAATATGTCCTACTGTATGAAACAATACTCTACATAGGCAACATAATAACCTGGACCTGGAAAGAAACTTACAAAACTAATTATGTACTTGTGAACTAATTTTATACGAAAATTTCAACTAAAATGTATTAGCTTGAAAAACTGAAATTTTAAAGCCACAAGCTCCCGTTGCCCGCGTACTGAGATCTTCAACAAGGTCAGTAATTACTAATTAGCTTTTACTACATTTAATATATGTGGTTGAAATGTCTTGGTTTTTATGTTTTTCTTCTTTGCTTTATTTTGCTCTTTTTTGCTTATGTTTTCTATATTTTGTTTTGTTTGTCAAACCCTGGGAATGACCAGAGAGGGATGTGGCCGAAATGTTGTTTTGTTAAAACTTAATAGCAATAAATGCGTGTATTAACCCCGAAAACTATGAGAGAGACAGAGATGTGAAAAACCTAAGGTACTGCAAAACACAAACAGCATTTTGAAATGTCGTGAACTGCAATATTACCTTTCCATGGTAAGGCAGACTCGGTTTGAAATAATGAGCACTGTGAGACAAGAACTCTAAGTTGAGTGCCTGGTGGAGAATAGAAGAGGTAGAAGTCGAGTTGCGCTCAATCTCGGTGTTGGCCTCCGACACCACCGCTGTCACCGTCACTTTCTGGAGTGAATCAAGGTGCTCGGACAATTGGCCAAGTCCCAGTTCCGCCCCAGTCACGTTGAACATAAAGCAGCCATCCAACTGTACAAGCAAAACACTTAAAGAAGACAACCACCATGAGGTGCATATGTACTATCAGCATTACTGTGCTGCACATCAATTCACCAACATCATAACATCATCATCAATATAGAATTTACAAAACAGTTTAAGGAAGAAATTAATTACAAGTGTTTTCATTTATTTGCTCATTAGTCTCCTGAGTATTTAAAATGGGTGCAGACACAAACAAAGAAAAGTACTACTATTTCAGTTTAACAATCATACAGTGTTTAATGTCTACCTACTGATTCTCACTGGATTTATCTATGATTCTTACTCAAATTTGATAAGAAAGGAAGAAATTGTGAGCCCGCTCACATAAATTCACAAATTTCACAAGCTTATTTGCATATTGGGCTGAGATGTTTGACGACATTTTTTCTCATCAATGTTCGCGATATCGTTATCAACTTGGAATTTTTCCGCCCTGGTCTGCAGTACAACGCGCTGCATAGTATTAATTAAAGCATTTCAGTAATGTGACAACAACATTGCGATGTCATCAGGTGTGTGTGGAGGGGGTTGGAAATGTGGAGTGACTAACTGCAGCAAAGTACTGCCGACCATAGCGGTACCGTTAACATTTTAATATTTTAAGTTGAACAAATATCCTGATATTTTAGATTTGACCCTACCAAATTGTACCAAAATTTAGCTCCAAATCCTCGCGACATCGTATCGTATTGTTGAACATCCCTAACATTGGGAAAAACTGATTTTGTTTTTGCGGTTTTATGCGTAAAATTGTGAGAATTCATAAAATGACGACGGTCTAATCAATTGCATTTTGAAAAATGTAATTCATGTGTAAACCAATATGAAAGAGTTGCTTAGAGACCCGTGATAACTTACAGGCACAATCAGGTTGACACCCATCGGGGGGTCAGTGCAACGAGTACCGTACGGTGACCAGCGTGTTTGACCTAGCGGAGCTTTGGTCGATGGTGTGTTGCATATGGGGATCCACTCACTGTACATTGCGTGGGCCTTGATGTGAACACGTCCCTTCACCGGCTGGCCGTAGCTGTACCTGAGGACATTATCAACGTTCAAACAACTTTCAAAACCAAGGACAATAAACATAAACTTTAATGGTGATTGGCCGGCTGGGGGGGGGGGGGGGGGCTCGTCTTGAGACAGGCTACAACCTTACCTCCTGCTCACGAAGATGTCGGCTAGTCGGTTGCCCGGCCCTTCTAACATGTTGTAACGATGTTGAGGGGAACCAAAATCTGTTCGTTAAAACAATCTTTTCCTAATAACCACTTTTTGCTGTATTACTAATTAACGTTGTGAACATAGTATAACAAGGATCACTCACTTGGCACAGATTTTCCAGGTCACCAACTCGGAATCGGCTAGGATGTACTCGGGAGGAGTAATAGTGACCTCGAACCGGGGCAGCACATATTCACGGACCTCAAAGGTCTTTGTTTCAACGTTTGAGTTGTTCAGTTCCACTTTGATTTTCCAAATTCCCTGGGGAAACAGACAAATTCATTGGTATCTCGTGTGTACAAACGCAAAGGGTGCACGCGCAATTACAGACACTAGTACAGTACACAAAAAATAGTGCAACATTTGGAAATGTTTTATTTAGGGATAAACCAATACCATCTTTCACAGTCAAATAAGAATATCGAATAAAGAGACAAAAATGTGTCCAATATTGAATAGAATCGATCTCGTTCAGTCTCGCTAGTCGTCTCGACTGCAGTCAGCCAGTCAGCTCAGACTTGTCAGCATTGAATAGAATCGATCAATAAAATAAAATGTAGGCTACAGGTTATTGGAGGGCCGAGGGACTAGCTTTAACAATCATGAAACTGAGAGATAAAAAGTATAGAATTTTCACAGAACACACAACAAAGCAAGTGCTCAACTTAAAAAATGCAAAAATATGATTTCACATAGGTATTTCTACAGTAATTGATAAAGAGATGCAACATTGATGAAAGGTTCTTAAACGAAGACAGGCATGAACGAACTGGCAGTTACCTGTATTGGTTCCTGCGATAGCTGGAAATTAAGGTGTGCTAGGCCGTTTTGTGTCTTCAAGTTTGACCACTGAGCCAAACGGACCTCAGATGGACTTTCCAGCCAGACTTTCTCCAACTGTAACATTCGAAAACATTTTCTATAACTGTATAATACATGAAACAACATTAAATTGATAAACCAACATTTAGTGATAAAAGTAATAAGAAAATACAATTCTTTAACCCTTTTAATGTTAGTGAAAAATATAGGAGAATATCGTATGTTATCCAATAAAATGTTATCTTATAGTAATTAATGGTTACAAAAACATTTGTAAACCTAAACATTGTAGGCCTATCCTAATGAAATAAAATAAGTAGAGATACGTGAAAATAGCGTTTTGTGTATAGATGCTACAAAGCGCTATTTTTCAGTAGAAACTAAGGTTTTCTGTTCCTATTTTATTATATTTAACATAGTAATTATACTTTGTTTATGATAAATGCAATTTGGTTGATTTTAATTTTAATAGTATGACATGATTTAAAAATAAAAATTTGATAAAACTTCATTCTCAAGTTTTTTAATCTTGGCAAAAAATAGATGCTACAAAACGCTATAAAATGGCAATTGAAAATGCTATTTTCATGTATCACTAAAAATAAGTATTAAAGAATGAAAGTTTGGATGACTGGGAAATCAGAAAATGGCAGCCATCTTGGAAAATTACAGTACATAGAAAGCAACTTCAAATAGTTGTACCCTAATAAAAAAAATGTCAAGATCAATAATGTCGTTTTTAGTAGGAACTTTAGTAGGAACGTAGGAAGTAGGAAGTAGGAACGTTTCTGTAGGAACTGACCGGCTGAGTGACAGGCTTGAGGTCGTGAGTGAGGGTCAGCAAGCGGAACTGAACCATCTGGCCCGGCTTGTAAACAGGCTTGTCCGTCTGGATCAGCACCACTAGCGGATTCTGTTGGATGTGGATCGTCGACAAGCTGTTGATCGAGTAGTTGAACATCTCGTCAAACTTGACTTTCAAACGTAGGCGCCCGCTCGTCTCTGGAGTGGGATAAACCAGCAGCTCGATACACTCGGTATCTGAAACACGTGGCATTCGTCAAGAAGAGTAGCCTACTCGTGGATTCACGAGGCTAAAAATGTCAATATGAACAGACCATTCCACCCAACACTTGTGAAGAAGTGAAACGAAGATATAGACTGTTCGCTCTCACCTCTCGTCATCGTGTGCTGCGTCGTGGCGATCATCTCTTCCGTTGTTGCGTGCAGGAGGTCCAGCGATATGTCTGCTGGGCCAGTCGTGTTGTGCAGGGATATACAAACAGACTCGATGCTACCCGCGAGCAGACGCTTTGGGGCCGTCAAAATGAAGCCCCTGAAAAGTGAACGTTATGGTTTCTGTCAACAGGAAATATTAATATGCATTAACTATAATAGCATTAGAAAAAGTGCATATGCATTACCTAGTTTATTGCAGAATGTTAAAAACAGGAAATACCAGTTCACATACCAGCATTAGCCAGCAAGGAGGATGTGGATGAAGACATCAGACAGTGCAAGCTAACGATCCTAAGGCTGAACAACATAGGCAAAATGGTAAAGCTACAGTGGATACCTGCACACTGCAATATACATGGCAATGAGAAGGCCGACTACCTGGCCAAACGTGGGAGCAAGATGCCGCAACCAGCAATACCAATAACCTACAGAGCCGTTAAATCCCATGTGAATGCAGCGATGTCCAGCAAAGTGAAGCAGCAGTGGGTGGAGAAAGGACAAAACAAGACGTGGAAACAATACACAACAACCACAAGACAAACCCCCCACAAATTCAGCAGAAGAATAGAAACCGCGCAATTCAGGCTTAACACACAACATGACCTATTGGGGAAGCACCTGCACCGGATGGGAATATTTGAGACTAGTATCTGCAAGCTATGTGGAGTGGAGCAACAGGACAGGAATCACCTCTTCAGATGTAGTAAACTTAAAACAGAACGTGACGCATTGCCTAACGGCATGAAGAGAGAAGAAAAGGAGTCCTGTCTCTACTGGTTGACCAGATCTTACATGATGGCCTGATTAAGCCAAATGTGGGCATATGATAAAAAAAAAAAATACCAGCATATGATTAATATTAGTTATTAGAAAACCTATGAATTAAGACTGCTAAAACTAAACAAGGCCTCTCGGAGTTGTATTTATTTTTTCCGGATTTTTCTGTAACAAACCCTCAGTTTTGGTAACAATGGAAATAAAAGAGGTAGATTCTTAACCATCGATACGATAATAACTATGATGAATGTCTTGTTTGGGAACGTGCATACCAGACCAGAACACATTTTTGTTCACAACCGGTTTATGATTACTTCTTCACAATTCTGTATTTTTTTTCCATACTATTGTCTAAAACAAAATGTTATTCGTATTAAAATATGGGTATAATTAGCCATATTAATCTCTACGAGGAGAAATACCTAATTGTAATGATAAGATATAATATGTTGGCTGATAGTATTTGTGAAGAGCTCCCATGCACTGCTAAGGGCCTACGATTGCTGGGGCTGTGCCCCGATAAAGCTCTATCTGGCTTGGATCCGTAACTTGCCCTTCCGGTTGCTACTCGAACGCACCTACCCAACAAATGCTTCCTGGTTACACCACTGATCCAACCATAACCCAAACTGTAGATGGTTTCATGCCCTAGTTAATGGTCAACTAAAACGTGACCCCACAGCTGATACCGATTATTGTACAGACAAGATTAATTCTAGCTTTAATTAATATTGTACTATATGGACACACTACTGACAGAATAATCCCCCTGGATCCAATGAATGCTAAAAACAAATTAACAATATGAAAGTATGGTAAATACAGTATAAAGTACGTATTTAGAAAGCCAGAAAAATAAAACAAACTGAAATATGTATGTTATTTATTGGTAACCTTGTGATTAATGGTTGACCTCTTCATGTGATAAGAAATACAAACATATCTACAATTAGATCAGTTTTGATTGCATCTTTTAAATAGAAAGTTTTCCCAGTTTGATTTAAATTGACAGATTGTATAACAAACTGATGAACATAAATTTAATGCTGAAATATGAAGAAATCCAAAGTATGGAAAAGAAGAAGTAAATTAACTGAACATTTTAGACCTGCATGTTTTGTAATCTTATGACTATTATGCTCATACAGTCAACACGCTGGAACTTGGGTTCAAATCCCCAAGTGAGGGTGTATTTCACAATGTCTTATCATTCCACATTAGCATGGATTATGTTGGTCATACAATCCTCTGAATCTTATGGGAAAAAAATTACAGGTAAAAAGAAAAGTGATACATGCAAATAAATAACACACTAAAAGAAAATATGGTAAAATATGTTCATTTGGAAATGATGTGGACGTTTAGTGTTTAGTTGCCTTATTTCACGTCATATTTCACCATCAATCCGGCAATGAGAGCTACCAACTTCGCAAGAATTGGCTGTCCAACAGGTGTGCTATATTGCTGAACTTGGTTCTGTTCATAGCAGTGTGCACACAACATGCAATCACACTGTCCTGTAGAATAGTCACACTTATGGAAAACGTATCTTTGTATTAATGATATACTGGTGTGTGTGTTGATGTGGGCTACTTTTGTAAATTTTTGAGAAGTCACTTTAAACTTCTTGCAACTTTTTTTTTTTGGGGGGGGGGGGGGGGGGGGGGGGTGAGGAAGGAAAGTTTGTTATCAAAACAAATTGTTGATATTGAAATGGGCATGTTAAACGAGTACCCATCAACAGAGACAGAATGTGATATCTGCATCTCGGTTGGTTTTCAGCTGTTACGGGATTCCACTGTTATTGATAAACAGTGTTCATTATGACAAAATCAATATTGTATTGTTTGAAGTACGGCAATAACGAGTCTCAGTATTCTTAATTATTTCATGAGAGATGCTAGGAACTTAGGAAGGTAACATTTCAAATATTCTAGCAACCGTAATTTACCAGTAGTTTTGAAAATGTCTGCCTAATTAGTAATTAGTTATATTCATTTTTTGGATAATAATTGGATCGTTACGTCGTTTCTAGCAACTCAACCTTAAAACAGCACGATAATTAAAATATGTCCAAGAAACTAAGAGGAACTTGTTTATTTGATAGGAACCACAAATGTTCTAGTCAAGCGCATGAAGGAGGAATTGTGTCAATACTCAATAGCCATGTTTACAAGTACGACTGAACTTAGAACCGGACTGAAAACTGTCATGGATGCCAACGTTTACATGAAGTGGATCCACATGGATCCGAACTCGATTTCAATCTCGCATCAAGTCACATGGTAAGACTGTGTACGGTTTTCAGTACGGTCCAGCTATTTAGCCAGACCGAACCCAATTTGTTTGGTACGAAAAACACTCAACCTCGTACTGAGGGACTGAGTACGGGGTTGAGCGAGTTTTCAGGCAATTGTAGTTTGATTTTTCTTATGATTAGGCCAACTTGAATGATAACTTGTTAATTTTTTGTTGTAATTACTCAACCCTGCTTCAATGCCTACTGACCATTGTTAGCCAAAAGAGGGGTAAAATCTGACTGCAATTAGCCGGTCTTAAGTGTATGTAATATTTCTGTCTCATAGGGGTTCCTCTATTGTACACTGAACAAAACTTAGTACAATACTATACCATAACTGCATTAACTTAACATTCATAAGAAACATTCAGGTAAAGAAAGAGTTGCCTGTCCACAATGTTCAGTTAATTAACTTCTTCTGTTCCATGCTTTAGATTGCCTGTAGTTTGCCCATAGATGCCCTGGGGAAGAATCTACGCCACTATGCCACCTGGCTGACGTGCATTATATTATCGCCTGTGTAAAGATGATCACCCGGCAAGAGAAGGTACCCGATGCAAGTCCCGGACAGAGCTCCTCTGTGCCCACATATCTTACAGTTTTATCATAGTAGTCACAATTTACATCGTATCACTTGATTAGTCCAATATAAACATCCCAGAATGACAGGAAAATAAATTTGTCTCAATCTTATGTTTAAGGGTCTAAAGTTCAGAAAGCACAATGGTAAATAAAGCTTTCCTAAACATATGTGATGTTACAATGTTTCTCTAGTTCAATATTGCTGAAGAACGGTGATAGGAATTAATAAACTTGTTACAACACACAATATACCCGACTTCACATGTGACATGAGATACCAAAAACATAGCTCAAAATAAAGGAGATAATGCTGTTGACATAAAAGGCTACTGAGAAATGGGCACTAAACTCACGTAAGGATATAGTAGATGGGTAATTCTAATTAATACATCTGTGTTTGTGACAAGATATGATAAGCCAAGACTAACATACCTGAAAACCATTTTAAACCTGATTCTCTGCTCTTTAAATAAATCTGTTCTCATAGTCGTGGGAGATTTCATATGACACAGAAAATAATTTGAAGGAATTGAGTTATTTTTTTTCACCTTGACATTTCTGAATCCAAGAAATGAATAAGTCTAAAATGCTGATACCTACTGCACTGAAATGTTTACCCATGCAAACATAATAGTTTGTGCAAAACATGTTCTAACATGAATAGATACTATTAAATAGTTAACAGACTGCTTACCTATTCGAAGAAGATACTGCTTGCAGGGCAACTGCCAAAACCACCAATTTCAGGAGATACATCTCGAAGACGCCAGAAAGTGCATACACAAATAGCAATGTACGTCTCACAGCTTGAATTAGTCAATTACACATCCCACACTGTCAATTATTCAACTAGCAGTGTGTTGAGGGACCGTCAGACTGGCTCTTATCTGAGTGTGTAGCCCATGCAATACACTTGGAAACATCTGGGCTAGTTGCTTGCACTTTGAACCATTGCCCTCGTCACCATACAAGCCGACATTCTGCAGATGGTTTATCAAGAGTATTTCCTCACTTGTGTTATCACATTCCTTACTTAGTCCATTTAGTATTTACCACTTTTTGTACTAATTTAGTTACGTAGCAAGTAATGTAACACACATTACACTAATATGGAGGTGTATGTATTGGAATTATACTGTACGGTACTTACATGCAGAAACCATGACACTTTAACTTCAATAATAATGTACAAATTATAAAATAGAAATGAGCCGAGTCAGAGATAGAAAACAGAGAAAAAATTATTACTATTATGCTCTACGATATATATATATATATCTGGCTCCTGTTTCCAACTTAAGTTAGGTCAGGGGGTGGCTATAGCCACCAGGATTCTAGGGCACTTCAAGAGCTCCTAACACCGGCTTGCCAGGCCTGTCATGTCCTCTTCAAATTCACTCTCTTTTCTTCCCACCAGCTCACGCCATCCACTTCTGTCTTCCCAGAGTCTTTTTGCTTGCACTTCTTGCCAACTTCCACCTCTATCTTCTACATCATTTCTTATTTGATCTTGCCACCTCTCTCTCGGTCTACCAACTCTTCTTTTAACTTGGTCTCCACTTTCACGATATATACGATAAAAAATCTACGGTAAAAATTAAATTTATTTTCCAGTTAAGAAATCTTTCTTCACTTGGATTTGAACTACTGCTACAGTAATAACACCCACTAAGCCCTGTAGTTAAAACAGTATTCTACTAATATAATAAAACATCTGTTAAAACTATTTCTTACTTAAAGAAAGTATGATTCTTCAAAAGGAGAAGCACAGGGTTAGATTTTGTTACTTTTATAACTAAATATTTATAAATGAAGAGCAATTTGCTTGAGGTGCCACCTGGATCAAATTTGATTTTATTAAAATATCCATACAAATAAACATAGAAAGTGCAACTAAAACATAGTACACTTTTATGGGTGGCACATTACTTTAATATGGCTTTGTTACGTCACACTACATTGTAGCTACTTCTGGAAGAAGAAAAAAATGGGGAGTTGGAATTTTTGAATAAAGTCTCAACTCACCTTTATTGGTTTTACCAAGTTTGGGGAAAATACCAATGCGTTTTTTCATCCGCCCATATAAAACTAAAATCTGTACTGGTGGATGGAAAAATGTGTACAATGAAAACTATCATATGTACTTTTGTCCACACTTTGTAATATTAATAAAAGTGAGTGGAAGCTATATTAAAAAATTCTAACGCCCCTCTTAGTTTTTTTCTTCCAAAGTAGCTAGTACAAAGTAATTTGATTCCAAATCTAATTACACCAAGAACCTACCTCTGTTGCCCCTGGGATAAAATATGCAGGTAGGTTTGACCACGTAGTTAATTAGTTATCTGTGGTTTGACTATGGTAAGAGAGCCAGCATCATATAACCTTGTGGCTAAGTACGTTGTTAAAACATAACCAAAATAATAGTGATAACTATCACTCATTGTAAGTACTGTTCAGTAAAATGCATCGATATAATTAATATGTAATCTAGCTCTCTACTACATTATTACACATTATGCCTCGTGCACCTTTTTGAATTGTAATTTAATTTAATTACTGTGAAATGCTTAATAAATAAATAAATAAATAAATAAATACATAAATAAATAAATAAATAAATAAATAAATAAATAAATAAATAAATAAATAAATAAATAAATAAATGAATAAATAAATAAATAAATAAATAAATAAATAAATAAATAAATATTCCAACAACTAGGAAATCAGTACAGATGAATGCTAAGGAGAATGGGAAGTTATCTAGTTGAAAATACTACTTGTTGATTCTTGGGAACACACAATATTGAAAGTGTTCACTTGCTTTCAACCTTAGAAGGATTTTAGTACACTAGCCTATCTAGAATTGATAGCTGAACTTTGGGGTCATTTGATAATAGGCAGAGTAATCAATTCTGTAATGAAGGTCAATAGAGCAAGCCTTCCAAGAAAACACAATTACAGTCAAGCCCACTTATAACGAACTTGAAGGGAGCTGATTTCTACTTTGTTAAAAAAGAACTTTGTTAAAACAGAACCAATTTGCACGTATTTTTGTTTAGGATGAATCAAAATTATTTTGTTAAATCCAGAATTTTGTTAAAAGAGAGTTCTTTATAAGTGGCCGACTGTAGTAACTCTCCAATGGAAATACCTAAATCGTGGCAAGCATCTAATAATAGAAGGTTTACAACAATGCTTATTTACGGAAATACCAGTTAACAAAATGTAATTTTTTGTTTTATGTACATTTCTTTTTCATAAAAGTTCTTGAATTCAAGGAAAAAAACATACAAATACAGACTCAATAGTAAAATACAAAATAAAAATGTGTACCCGTATAGAAGCATGGCCCATCTTGTTTGATGGTGAGGGCATAGCACACTTGCAACTTTCGCAAATTGATGAATGTGGAATGTTCATTCTAATTATTTGCTGCACTTATATGTACTGCTTAGAATTAGCCACGCTTGCTGCGTTCTGGTATACGAATAAATAATAAACCCACACCAACACATGCGCTGAAAGCATTATTCACGGTAGGCCTATAGTCTTGGAAACAAGAGAGAAGAGAAAGAGAAAGAGAGAGAGAGAAGAATGCGTACTAGGGAATACTCAAACCTCTCTTTCCCTCAACCAACACCGCAAGACAGGACACCATTCTAAAGCCGGCTCCGCTTTTCCTCAAACTGGTACAAGCTACTGGAAGGACCGAAGGAATAAAACGAGTCACACGCTAATATCTAATAATGAAAATATCATTTATTCATTTTCAACATGAGAATCTGGCAATCTTACATTAAAACAGGAAAATATGGTACATATTGCTGTTTTTCTTCAGTTAATGTAAAATAGATCATAGATTTCTATATTAGGGCTAGGCCTATTTTTACTACACTTCCATGTTCGAGTAGAAACAGGATTTGTACTTGCAATCCTCTCTAATTAAACATTAGACATTTTCCCATTTAAGCTAAGGTTTTAAAAAATACATTTTCAATAGAGTGTGATTTATTACACACAATAATAACGTCTGAACAGGAGTTTGATACTGCTGCGGTTTTCATTTTAAGTAGAACATTTCTTTAGTTTATACCTTTTGTCGCAGACCTACATTTGTACATTTTTTACACAAATCCAAAACATATACTATTTAACTTGAGTTCAAATTGAGTGTACTAGGTACTTACGTACATGTTTGTAAGTAAAGATGTATGTATGATTTTTACAAACATGACTTGAGCGATTTGAAATATATTCTCTATGATTTCTATATATATGTACTCATGCCCACTTCTTTTATTTAACAGAGATTCGTGAAACATGTAACGCTTGACCGACTAAATGGTACCTACCTGAAGAAATCACAGCATTTCTTAGCTACCATACAAATTCAGAACCTAGCTACCCTACACATGTCAGAAAATATTTACAATGGGTTCCAATTTACACTCTATTTTTTGTTTACATTTTTCTGGTCCAGCGCACACCATTACAAATAATGTTTATTAAATAAATATAAGTATGTATAGATGTTGTGATCAGTGTAACTAAACTGAAAGTTGTTCATGTAGGCAAATACAACATACTGGGAAACTATATTGTAGCTCCGAACACAAATAATACAACAGTGATGTTTTGTGTTCATGGCCACATTATTTCTGACTGTTAATATTATATTTCCTACATAATTAGCCCAGTATATCGCCTGTTTATTTAGAAATGAAATCTTGAGTTAGTAGAGCCCAAAAACTTACTGCCAGAAAAATGGATTTATAGAAACTGTAGTTTAGCATCTCTCGTTTGTTTTTGCCATGGCACCGATCGAGACGGAAGTGAGAAGAAAGTTGTGCACAAATGTTTCATTCACAGTCAGTATTTTAAAACTACTTTTGCTTCAACAACTTAAAATTATCCAAGAAGTTACATAATAATAGTATAATATTATGTAATATGACTGAGACACATACAATTACTACCTGGAAGTAGATACAAAAGAAAACTATTAAAAATTATAAAATAAAAAATATATATTATAAAAATGAAAACATAAAACTAACCCCAACAATTTTCGTTGGTAGTATATGGACGGTATGCACTTGAGACTAAAAGTGAGTGGTTAAACCCAGACTCACACACACATGGGGAGAGACGACCTGCCTTGATACTGGAAACTTCTTATTCACTATACAACAACAGAGGTCAGAGTAGGTAACGTTAGACCAAATGGGGCTTTGCATGGATAGTCGATTACACTAGCATGATCATTCGGATACAATGGCAAGCGACTGTTGCCAAAGCCAACATGAATGAGGAATAGAGAATTGTCAGGCTAGGAGAGATCACGGACGAGGGAACTGCAGACGAGGGAGGTACCGTATGTTGTAACAATGTGCAAGACGTTTCCAGTGAATCACACCAAGGCACCCCCCAACCCGACTAACCTAACTTTACACACTGTTTGCATCTAAGCTGCCCTTTGCGAGGGTTACAGGAGAATTGTTACCGATGGTAAAAAATGCTTAAATATCTATATATAATAGAAATAAAATAAGTATAAAGGCTCTTTTTGTATATAATATCAGAAAGATAATAAGACTAAACAATGTGCTGCTGTAAGAATAAAAACATGAATTGTAGTACAGATCGATCGTCACGTTGACTGTGTACAAGTTAAATACATATAAGCCAATTTAAGTGTGATTTTGATTTTACATGATACACTCCAACTGCATAATATTATGTTTACATGCTTTGTTGCACACGTTTACACCTTTCGCACCCACACATTTCCTAACCTACCTACTGTACTTTATTGCTCATTTCTGATAACAGCCCTACTTCCGCCAATAACATGATATATTCAGTACAACCACCACAAACTATTATTGTCAAGCATAGATATTTGATTCTAGGCATTTTCAGTTTTCACTGGCAAAATATATTACTGGCAAGCTACAACCAGCCGACTACTTGTCCGTGAAGAGATGACATCCATCTTTAGCCACACTCATCATGGTGTATTCTGATGAACTACTAGCTCCATTATCCAGACAAAAACACATCTGATGTTCCCAGCGTGTTTACACTTTACTGTGACACAAACATCAATATCATGCACTGCACATAAGATACATGGCTGCTTATCAACATAAGGTAAAGAAAGTGCAAAGAAGAGAACATTATAAGATATGATAAAAAGTAGAACTACTTACAACTGATCTAAAATTGTGTTTCTCATTGTAGCCATGCACTAAAAGTTTAAAACACCTCTTCCCAATGCAGAAAGTTTGCAAATATATCTATTGGGAGTTACAGGTACATTTACTAAGAACAGAATATGAAACTAACATTGAACTTTTCGTTTGAAGGTAACATTGAAGGAAGCCAACATAGCAAGAAAACACGTAAAAAAATCTATACATAGTGCGTAATGCGTCTCCTCCAACCAAAAGCCAACTGTCGTTGAAAGGGAACATTAATACGTATTATTGGTTCTATTTTGGGCGCAATGATATTTTAAAGGCAAGTTTGAATGCAAACAGTCTTGTTGTATAATGAATGCAATGAGTATTGTGCGAGGATAAAATTCATTCAAATATATTGTTGCATGCTTATGTTAATTGGAAGAACAAGTTCTTAAAACAATAATTGTGTGCTTAAGACACTGGGTCTTACTGTAAGACACACAGCCGACCACGCCAGACTGGTACCACAAGAGTGTGTACAACCTGGCACAAAGTCGGTTGTCGAAGCTTTCCAGAAAGCAAACAATTAGGATAAAAGTATAAAATAAAAAAATGGTGCCTATTGCAGACAGGTCAGAATTCATAGTCGACCCATTGTACCAGGCTATCAGCACTATTGCTGAGGATTTTTATTTTTATATGGAAAATCAAATGCATAAAACAACAGCTAGGTAGCAACTTTGCATTTCTACTGAGCTGGGACTAGACTATGAATATGAGCCTCTGAGAAACAAGCATATTTTCAGTGCCTGAAATAGAGAACTTTACTTTATAATTAAAAATGGCTCTATTTAAATCATTGGTTTAAATAAGAAAAATGAATGGCTGAAAAGTCATCATCGCATAAGAGGAAAAAAAAATTAATTTTGCATTTCCAGTTACAAAAAAAAATGTGATTGCACTAATTATGGTTATGGTACCTAAGTGAGAAATGTAACCTCATGGAAAATAGCATACATAAGATCACTCGGGTTCTGCTCTAGAACTATGGTAATATGTAACGTCAACCCCTTCAGTAACATGGGGTTTATTCCAGTACCTTGTGAACTTTTTGTACTGTCCCCTATGCTATTCTATATATCATGATTCATGAGGTACAGGGCAAAATGAACAAAAAGGTATACTCTAGGTAAATCAAATGATTGTATGCCCTGCCCTCAAGCCATTAGGTTTGAAACAGATTTGAAGAAGTAATATAGAAATGTAAAGAGGTTTATGCTAAGGAGATGATTTTGCACACGAGTGACATTTATGAATATCAAATTATATTGACGCCCTACATTACAGAAACTTTCTTGACCACTGGTGATTCAACTGTATTAAAACATAAGAACTATAGAAAAAGATCGTATTACACCCTACACTGTTTGTGCACATTATTGGGATTGCCAATACAGTAAAGACAAAGACACCATTAAGCACTATTACTTTGTATGGTACAAAGTTCTACTACATATACACGCTAACTAAATGCTTTGTGATGATGGAAGTGGTTCGACGAAAAGTCAATTGTGTACTAGAAACGTGAACAAAGATGAGGTCAAACAATCTCGTCATGCTTAACCCATCCAGACATCATTATATTTCAAGGCAATACCCCTGTATGCACCATTTAATTTGCAGGTAACCAAATAATTTACACAGTTCAAGGTATAAACCACTGTAACTTTTTATTTTTTCGAGATACACCTATGAAAATTGCACCAATTTTTGCCAGATTTATGCAAGGAATAGACTGAGATGATTTACTTATTATTTTTGTTATTTTAATTGTGTGTACAGTCAGTTAAAAATATTATACATTAGACAAGAAGACAACTTTTCTAGAATCATATCATTCCAATCAAAATTTTAGGACCATTTAAAAATAAATGAATATGAATTATATTAAGAAACATCTCTAGATTGAAATAAACACACCCACTTTAATTTATTTTCCATATTGATGCACCCAGAGAGTTGAAACTAGTTGGATGTCCTGAACTTGCGCGCGGATGCGCATTGGTAGGCCTACCTTAGCCTAGGCCTACTACCAAATCTGCATCTGAATCACTTTCACTCGATAAATCCTCTTCAAAATCACTTTCAGCCGATACCTCATCCTCAGATATAAAATCTCCCTCCAAATCATCATCATCATCACCATCCAAATCATTTAAAACCGAAGAAATACCAGCCGTTGACAAGCGCGCATCTTTACTAGCAGCCATCTTTCCGCGTCGTCAAGTTTCTTTGCAGCGCAAAACATTTTCGATCACAATATCGATTATTTAAGATCGTACAAGGCCTGCCATCTATTGACAAGCGTGTAAACTAATACACTATAGGTACCGACACTACAGGAAACTTCTTTACCACCAACAGTGTGACCCATCCTGCGCAAAAAAATCCCCAAATCCCACCACGGGCAGAACTCGTGAAAGTGCTTGAAGGCCCGGGAAGGCGACCACGGGCAAAACTCGTTTTAATGTCTGGATGGGTTAAACAAGTGCAATGAATCACTGCAGGTATGACTGTGTAGGCTACTCCTGCAGAGCAAACATTTATTTTGGGCACGTCATTCGTGGGGGTTCGCCCATTCCGAACAACTTGCAACAAATTAATGGAACAGCCGTGGCCATCAGATAGAACGTACTACTGTGTGGTTATACTGACACATCAATGTTACCTGCGCTCGTCGACAACCTCTGAATGCGGTTACAACAGTAGCTGTTGCAACAGCAGTAGAACGGAGCCCACGACAACACAGAGGTTTGCAGCCCGCAGCGAAGTGGCCAGGTTGTAGATGGGACAGTACGGACATTGGCTGCTGCCGCACACTTCGCATATGTTCAGCACGTACGTGGAGAACGAGTCGAATATGGTCTCGTTGAAGCGTTCTGGAACAGACGGAACGTTCAATTGCCAGGATTGAATTGTTGACCTTCTATTTATAGTTCATACTTGACAACTTACCACAACCAGAAAATAAAATAAATTTGGCCTGCCATTCAAACCACTGTCACTGCATTTAGATGGACAATACCTGACTAGACATGCTCAATGCAATTATTAATCTCAATGCAATGTTAATTATGTATAATTAATGAAATTGTAGTTTTTTTCACGTAAATTTCACGTTATAAAAAAATTTAAGAATAATTGGATTGGATTCTTTTAAACAAATAATAAATGTCAAAAATCAGCACTGACATCAATTAATAGAGGTGTTTGTAAATGGTGTTATGTTTTCTTAAATTTCGTTTATAGATTTAGTAATTTCGATGTTATGGCGGTGTTATGCATTTAGGGAAATTTTCTACAGTAAATTTCACTAGAAACATGTTTAAATTAAAAAGGAATTTTAATGTAATTATGTTTTTTGAATTGTATGCACAAACTAGTACTGTTTGTCTAGTGTGTCTTTACGGTCGAATTAAAGGCTGCAGCACAACACATAAGAATCTTCTTGTCTGTCACGTAAAATCCCTCAGAATTGGACTCGTTTGCTCTGCTTGACGCCGAATTTCAGCAAAAATAAATTGTTGATCTTCTTAACGAAACCATAATTATAATGAAAAAATATTAGGTCCCCACGATTGTGTTGTAATGACGTTTGACTGTAATAATAAATTTTAATTTTTTAAAAATGTTTATAATAAATTAAAAATAATCAAGATTTCGTGTTATTTCGCTCTTTAACACAAATTTCGATGTTATGACTGGAAATTGACGGATTTCGCGAATTTTCGCGGTGAAATTTTGATGTTTTTAAGGTGCCTATCAACAGTTATACACTTCGTTTATCTCCCCCTTCTTTATCAACACTTTTCGTGATTTCGCGGTCCGCGAAAAACAAACACCTCTATCAATTAATAATCGATGTCGATTTGCATCCCTAGTGATAGATGCACAGTAAGTTGGCTTACCGGGGGCATAGTAGTCGTATATCCGAACGGGCAAATAGCGAGACATGTTCGCCACGGGGTGCCAGCGCTCGATTGTGAAGTTGATGCACGTGTCTTTCTCGTCCAGCTGGGACAGAACAACACCGTTAGTCTGAGTGCACGGAAGCAGGTTAATGAGAGCAGAACCAACCTTATTTTCCTAGAGACTTACATATTCAAAGTAGAATAGGACCTTCTGCTCCTGGAAGCGTGCGCGCTGCAAGTTCCTCACTTGCCGGGAGCGAGTGTACGCGTCCAGCTTCTGTTGCTGGATTATGTAGCCTGTTGGTATTGCAAAGTCTAGTACGGCCATCCCCGACCGTACGGACTCGTTCACATTTGTCCACCTGCAAGACGAGCGAACAATTACGTAGGGGTGTGCGAGGCTAAGATTTTTATGCCGAGCCGACCTGAATATGGATAAAAAAAGCTTGATTTTCAAGCCGAGCATTAGAAATTGTGTTAATTTTGCATTTATATTTCAGTTTATGCAATGTGATAGGAAGTGTGTGTGGATGTATGTGTGTCTGTACATGTAAACCAAGTTTTCTTAGACCTTACTTTTTGATGAATTATCTAACCCTACATATTTGTTACAATTTGTATGAACATGGTTGAAAGATACATTTTCTAGTTAAGAAATGTTGACTAGGCCTATTAACTATATTCATATTATTATTAAAAAAGAATATACCGTATCTAGTTCAATTGAACATGAGCAATGATTGATTCAATTATTATTGGATAAAATCAACAGAATGGAATGTACAATTTAAGATTTGTCTAGACAGGATCGTCATCGTCTTCTGCCTCCATAACCTCACAAAACTTTAATTTCAAAAGTTTTTAAGATCTTTTTAAATGAATTGTTCAGTGCGCCACTAAGGCATTGTAGGCCCAGGTATAAATAAAAATAATTGAAATCGATTTTGATCACAATGTAAGCTTCAAACAAAGTAAAATTTCATTTGATTTAATTCCAAAATAATGTAATAAGGGGTTACTTTAACATGTATGGATGATTGCAAGGACAATACAATTAGTGTTGCCCAACGATATTTTTTTTCAACATCGATATCGGCGCCATTTTGACGATATTGCTCGCGATATCGTCGTATCAAAATCAACATCGATATCGCGATATCGAATTTTTTTCGGCGGTAATAAAACAATACATAAGAAATCATAGTCAATTTAAAGTGTTTTCGCCGTGGCCTGCAGTACGCGTTGCTGCAGTTAGTGCCTTCACGTCTATTACCCCCCCCCCCCCCCCCCCGGGATATAACAATAACATCAACTTGAAAATTTTCCGCCCGTGGCCTGCAGTATGAGATGCTGCATAATGATTAAGGCTTGAATTCGCGTTGTCGCGTGATGACGAGACGAGTCACCTGTCCGGCATCAGCTATTGACAGTCGTAAAAGTATCAACACAACATCTGAACAACAACATTCTTCTCGGAAAGAATTTGGGGTTCCAGGTACAAATAGTTGAATGGATCCAATGACCACGCAAACAAAGGAAACTCGGAGGGCCCGTGCAGCCATCTGTGTGTGGGGAGGGGGGGTAGATGTGCAGTTATAAACTGCAGCAACACGTACTGCAGACCGCGGGAGAAATACTTCAAGTTGACAATGATATCCTCGAGGGTTGGGGGGGGGGGGGGGGGGGTTAGGTACTCAGTGACAACGCTGCAGCAACGCATACTGCAGACCATAGCGGAAATATTTTAATATTTTGAGTTGACCACGATATCGCGATATTCTCGATATGACACACCATATCGATATCGAAATTAACGGCGATTTTCCCACGATATCGATATCGTATCGAATAATCGATATCGTTGGGCAACACTAAATACAATACAATACCATACAATCACATTTCTACAGGCTGAAACGGGAAGAAATACCATCACACTAGCAGGTCAGTGCAACCCATGAAAGGCTTGTCCCAGAAATAGCCACATCTAGTAGTGGACTGAAACCATAACACCTACCTTTGACAGCTGAAGTAAGTGATATGCGACTGATTCCTGCCATGCAATGCTGACCGCGTGCGCAACGAGAACGCCCGCACTGGAGGCTCAGTCTGGAATTTGGCTATGTCGACGTTGTATTGGACGGACATCTGCAGGATGGCGTAGCCGGCACCCTTGGCTTGCACCTTCACCGTACCCCATGCCTCCGGTATCTGGAAGTGGAAAGATGGTATGCTTATGTACCGGTACTAGTGTTGGTTGTGAAAACACTCAAAAGTAAAAAAGGGATTTTGTTTGGGTTAAAAATGACAAAAATACCAGATGTTCTAAAAAGATACATTTGTAGCTTTGTTTCTACTTGTCAACATGACAATAATAGAATATATTTATGGACTGATTGATACATACACCTATATTTGAATATCGAACTACAAGTTAATCAATATATATGCAGATCTTTGAAGTTATGATTATTTCAATTATATGACCGGAAATAACAATCTTTTAGAAGCACTGGAAGAATGATTGAAATACAGACTAAAAACTAAAACGATTTCAAAATGAGGCAAAAGAGTCCTGATAGTACTACAGATAAAAGATTTACATCTATACAAATAAGAGGTTTAGTCCTTCCTTACCTCTATCTTTTGCAGCTGGGCGATATTGTTGTCATTAACGTGAATGATCTTAGTCTGGCCAGGTAAAGCCGTAGCTTCAATCGTCACAGTAAGCGAGGAAACATCTCTCAAACGAGATCGGACTGTGTACTCGATGAGGGCCTTCATGGCAACAGCAGAATCCTGAATAGGCATAAAATAAAAATAGGCATGGTCAAATTTGAATTTCTTGGATAATAGCCTAGGAAATTATTTGTGCCTATTGTTTGCCCCCTAGGAACTTTACTTCTTTTCTAGGGACTTAACTGATAGTTTTTCAAATAAAAAATTGCCATTATATGCAACCTGGGTGTAACACATGTTCAATAGATTCTAAAGATGTCATCGGATTTAGTGGAGATCTATCTATGCCTGGGGTACCTAGCTCATTTTAAATGAGTTAAAAAAAGAGATTATAAAATATAGCCTAGTATTCGACTCTAAAAATTGGTATTTTGATTCGCTCACCCCGATTTAAAACAAACAGTGGTGAAAGGAGCTTGAGAACATGATTTAATCCATTTGATCTAGTCTTCCCTTAGGCAAAACAATTTGATCTAAGGAATGAATGTCTGGACAAAACTTAATACTGTAAGCTTACAAGAAAAATATCGGTAAAGAATTAAGAATATGAATGAAATTATAATCTAGGCCTACATGGTATGTGGCTGTATAAGCAACATAATCTGCACCACATATTTTGATCCTAAATTGTTCACGAGCATTGCAAAACTTTCAGCAGTTACCTCGCAAATTACATGTACGAGAAACTTTCCAGGCATGTGGCAGTGGCTTGAAATAGCTGCCATGCTATGTACATGATAGAAATGTGGCCTTTAGATTAGAAAAAGTTTAGTTAAGAATAGCTTTAGATTTAAATAGTTGCGTACCTGAGTGGAGGCCCAACCTCCGTCAGTCAACCTCTGGGCATTTAGCCACTTGACGATGGGATCTATCATCAGCTCCTGACGGGCAACGTAGGTCAACAGTGCGTAGGCTGTTGTCTCTACATTGATGGCATCGTACTTGTACGGAAGCCTCGGCAACAGGAACGGCTTCTGGTTCTCCTGTTTGGTCGGTGGAGAGGGGACGTGTTCCTTGGCCCAGTACATCAGTCCATCTAAACAAGGAATATTAATTACACTAATCAAGTCTGCACAAAGGTTTCAGCATTTAAGGTGAATTGTTAGTTTTATAATAAATCCAAATAAGGTTTTCTGCATCTCTAGCAATTTGAGAACGGTTTAGCTGTAAAATACATGTGCCAATATAAGTCCACAATAATATTAATCATATAAAAATAACCACAAACTTATTCAATTGAAAAGAAATGTAATCCGTAACTTTCGATCCCGCAAAGGCACAGCAACATGTCACATTGTAAATGGAATAATGGCCGAACTGAAACACAGTTATTGTAGCCGATTGGGTAGAAAATGAATATAGTAGTAGTGAAGTACATTAATTTAATTCTTTGCTGAAATTAAATTCAAAAGTGATTTGGTACAAACAAAAAAAGAAAAGAATAGATGAAAAGAGAATTCCACAGCAGGCACTTGGGAAGACATGCAAGAACCTAAATGGGAACACCAATTAACAGAACAGGATCACATTAAACAGGATGAGAGAGTAAATGTGAACAGTGGATGGTAAGAAGAAACAGATAGATATGGACAGAACTGGCTGGTAAGAGAGGTAATACTAGAAGCAGACGGATATATATGGACGAAGAGAACTCTCTGGTACGAGTGGTAAGACTAAGTGAAAGCTGGCGGGAGGTGAGAGGAAAGGTGAATAGTGGATAATACGAGACTGGTGGATGAATAAACTAGCTGTTAAGAGTGGTACAACCAAGTCGAAGCTCACCTTCCTGGCGCGCGTGCCTGGCCAGTATGCCGAACGCCTGCTCAAACGTCGAGGCCTTACTCAACATGAGGGCGTAGGCAACGAGGGCCACCTCGTACGGCTCGCCCAACTGGTCCAGGAGTTTGAGGTTGCGTTCGAGCCAGGCGATGGCCTTGTTCTGGGCGAGAGCCACCTGCGAACCCAGACCCTGAAACACACACACAAGTTAGGCAAATAGTACCGCCTAGCAGTACGCTTCTTTGAAGAAAGAGCGAATAGTTTTACAAATTTATAATTAAAACTAGTAAGGCCCAGTATTATGATTTATGATGGCTTGCTAAATCTTTAGCCCACCGTTTACTTCTTTTCTCCATGGCAACCAGTCAACCACCAATCGGAAGCGTCGTTACTCGTTTCAAAGGAGAAAACAAGTTAGCGAGAGGGTAAATATTAAGCGGACCGGTATAATACCTGGTCTTAATTAACTAAACTACAAGCTATAAGAATCAGGTACTTGCCTAATGTAGAGGACATCTAGATGCATAAGAGCCTTAGGCCCGGTATTACAACGCCCGGCTGTGCCTGGATGTTTTATACCACCGCTAACTTGTTTTCTCCTTTGAAACCACGCTTCTGATTGGCAGTTGCCATGGAGAGAACAAGTTAGCGGTGGTCTGAATATTTAGCCGAGCGTTGTAATACCGGGCCTAAGTAGGCTATAAAAGGGTAAATGGGTGGGGGGATAAAATGTCTCCGCTTAGGACCTTCCCACCATACAAAAAGTGGAATGGTAAAAAGTAAAATAAATGAAATAAATTGTACTAATTTTACAAATGAATAACAATGCAAACAAAGACAACGTAACGCCAACTGACCCCGGTGAGATCCTTGACCGTGACCAGGGTGATGAGCACGTGCGCGGTGAGCGATATGTTTCGGAACTGCACATGGTCGTCTGGCCAGTGAAGGTTAGAGTCGTTGACCTTGCGGTCGGGCAGCCAGGTCACCTCGTAGAACGACCCCTCGTCCGTCTGGTGACGCAACACGTACGACACAGCCTTGGAGATGACTTGCGGGTCAATGTAGATGAAGTTCTCCCACTCGTAAAAGCTCGCCTCTTGGAAGATACGGGCGCAGTACGCCGTCAGCCACACACTGGACGACGATTGGTTCCTGTGTTAACGACAATAACAATAATAATTTTTCGTAGGAATCCCCGTTACAGGGTGCACACAAGCTTTACCCGATAGTGACTAACTAGGTATATTAGGGTGTTTGGATAGTTGTAAAGGAATGTCCGAGGGCTGTTAGTAGGACTCAATCCCAGCATTCGCTTTTACGGCTGAGGAAAACCTCGGGAAAAACCTTTAGACAGGACTGCCGATGGCCGGAGTCATACCGGCGACCTTCCGAATTAAAGCCTCACGTCTTACCACCGAGCCATCGTCTATCGGTCTGTATTAACAATTCAAACCTGTGAAAATTCCTGGGTTTTACAAGACTGTTTCCATAATTAATGAGTAATAATAACTTTTGCTATGTCATTAAAAAACCTATATGTATGGAAAATTACTCAAAAACACAATAAAAATCAAATCATTTTGTTTCACCTGCAATATGTTTTTATTTTTACTCATTGTGACCCATATTGTTACCTAGAACAAAATTTCTAATTTTTCACACATTATGTTCATTTAAATTTTTGAGTTAAAAAGCATAGGTAAAACATCCAAAAACTAGATGCATAGTACTACCAGCAACTTGTCTACTCATCTACTTGTGTCTATGTGCGACCTACCTAACGTTTTAAGGTAAGCTGTTGTCCTTCTGTACCTTTCCCCTCACTAGAACATGTTTATTTGTGTTCCTAGTCCAACTTATCCTAGCCATTTAGGCCTCTTCAAATCATGCAAACTACATACATACTAGGGATGTCATAGGGTACCCGGGTTACCCGGATCCAGAAATTACCCGAATCCATTTTTAGGATCCGGATCCTTTTCGGGTAGCATTATTTGTATAAAAAAATAATAATAATAAAAAAAAAAACGCGACGATATTTCTGCGGCTACTTTCCTTGAAGCTACAGTGAATTCCAGCTTGTGGGCGTGGCGAGCTGGTCGCTGGTTAGTACGCGCTGTCATTACTGCGGGCGAGTTCGGTGAGGCCATATACACTTCCCCCGCCCCCCTCGCCCTTCCCGCGCGCAGCGGTCGCACAGAGCCCAACCCACACAGCGGCCGGCAGCTGACACGGACAGAGAACGACCTTCAACCGCGTGAATTCGGGGGGGGGGGGTGTAACCAAGATAAGATGACATAATTTAGGCTTTCAGGATTCGGGTAACCCGGTTCTTGGAAGGTCTGGAACCGGATCCGAATTTTCCTACCCTATGACATCCCTAATACATACATACATACATACATACATACATACATACATACATACATACATACATACATACATACATACATACATACATACATACATACATACACACATACATACATACATACATACATACATACATTAATACATACATACATACATACATACATACATATATTCATACATACATATATTCATACATACACACATACATACATACATACATACAAACAAACATACATACATACATACATACATACATACATACATACAAACATACAAACATACAAACAAACAAACATACAAACATACATACAAACATACAAACATACATACATACATACATACATACATACATACATACATACATACATACACACATACATGCATGCATGCATGCATGCTGCTACAATTTAGCAGTTAAAAATTAACTTTTAGACTTTAGAGACTGTAGTGACTATAGCTGAACATCGCCTGTTAACCTCATGTTTTTTTTAGAGTGATCAACCAAAGTCGAATTTTGCATCCAATGGTTATTTCCTACTTAGATTAGTCACTCTATGCAGCAAAAAAGTAACACAGTGTACTAGAACTTGATCTTCTAACAATATTCACCAATTTAGTTATAAAAGCATGCAAAAACCAGACATTTTGATTCATCCATAAACATCATAATTGTGGCATTGAGATGTAATATTAATGAATGAGACATTGCAAGTTTATACTTATTGTGGACAGGCAAGGGGGGGGGGGGGGGGGGGGGGTCATTTCAAAAAAGGGGATATGGGTAGCCACTTTCAAGTAGGCAGTTTGCATTAGCACTTTGATAATTAGAAATACTATACCACAACAACCTACATGCCAAAGAATATCAGTAATTCCCTAATTTAATTTAACGTGACCAAGCAAGTTAGTACGGAACATTATACAACTCCAATATTACAAAGAACGAGTTCGTTACAATTCTACCAAACCCGTTTACATCTGGTCGCAAGTAGGTGCGTAAATTGCTTACCAGTCGCTGCGGAACAGACTGAAAGAGCCGTCGGGGTTCATGAAGGACAGCTGGCGTTGATAGCCGATGTTGAGGTGGTAGAACGATTGCTTCTCTAGAGTGCGGTTGCGCTGGTTGATCAGGCGCATGTACATTGTCGTGTAGAGGGTGGCAGCAAAGCTGAACATGGTTTGTTCGGCACAGTCCTGAAAGACAAGGACATTAGGGCTGCCCAAAGATATCGATAATTCAATATGATATCGAAAATGGAAAAATAATTCGATGTCGGTATAGAATTAATATATATCGTTCATTTTGCGATAGGCCTATCGAACATGCACCTACCATGGGCATGTGTAGCAGGGAAGTGGCGTTGACTGGCATGGTGGGGAAGATGGGTCCCACCACGTCGCCCACCACAGACACAAACGCTCGGTTAGAGCCGTACACATAGTAGCGGTCCTCCTCGTACGGAATGATGGGCGTTTCCGTCACGTTCACATGGAGGTATTGGAACACGAACGCACGATTGCTGAGATCCAACAGGATGGACTGGTGCCGATACTGGGGGAGTCCGTCCGCCTGTAATAGTTTAAAATAACACATATTAGATGAAGAAATGGTAATAACAAATAAATGGAATATATAAATATGATGACAGGTTATGAAGGTAGGGCCTACTAGTTAAAATAAAAACAATAGTTATGTTTGGACCTCTGTAACTCATTAAAATTTTACTTGCGTTTCATCAACGAATTTTCAAAAAAAGTATTTGATTGACTGACAGTTCTCAAACAGTACACCCAAAAGTGAAATATAATATAATACATTTAATTCGTTTCATTTTTGCAACTAGAGTTAAAATTATATGCCTATTATAGAAATAAAACAAACTTGCATACATATATTTACATACATCCACTTTAAATCAAGAACGTTTACATGTGGTGTAAAATAACATGAACATTTAATTTATGGAAATAAAACAAACTTGCATATATTTACATACATCCACTTTAAATCAAGAACGTTTACATGTGGTGTAAAATAACATGGACATTTAATTTATGGAAATAAGACAAACTTGCATATATTTACATACATCCACTTTAAATCAAGAACGTTTACATGTGGTGTAAAATAACGTGGACATTTAAAGTAACTCTCACGTTAAAACGTCCCATCCCTACTAGAGAGTCGACTCCCAGGGCAGGTAATAAAGTGAATCCAACAGACCTGCACGTGCAACGTCCTCGTGACCGTGTCCTTGCCGATGAGCGTCGAGGCGTAGACGGTGACATCCACGTCACCCAGTCGGGTTGGCACCACTGGCAGGTAGACGACGGCCGCATCCTGGGACGCGATGTAGATGAAGAACTGGTGCTCCCCGTGCGATGTGCGGGGGTTGTACGAGCGAACCTGAGCAACAAACACTCGGCATTCGTCATGTCATCTACACACTAACGACTCACTCAATCATTTATTGTTATTTATGATTTCATTATTATTAATTATTTGCATAGCCTAGTTTTATTTAAGGTCCTCCTTTGTAAATCAGTTTGTATAACTGAATAGGATAGACATTAACTAAATAAAAAATAAATAAATAAATAAATAAATAAATAAATAAATAAATAAATAAATAAATAAATAAATAAATAAATAAATAAATAAATAAATAAATAAATAAATAAATAAATAAATAAATAAATAAATAAATAAATAAATAAATAAATAAATTGTAAATGTTATTAATATTTAGATATCAATTCCCAAAGCACACCAACTAGGCTGCTTTCTAGGCTAGGCTCGTCAGTGCTCTGTAGTGCTTTCTAGGGAGTGCAGGAAGCATAGATTCGTGGACATTTAGTCGACAAGTCAAACGACATGTGTCGAGTATTAATTCACGTGCCATCTATAAATACTTTTTTGTCATACTAGACACATTATCAAGTGGGCCACTCTCTTCCCACATTGAGTACAATCTAATTAACTGTTGGAAATGGAAGCTTATTCAAAATTTAAAAAATGCTGTTGGTTCTAAAGAAGATTTAAAAAATCGTCTGCCTAACCATGCACAAACAAGGGGGAGGAAATAAAAACTCGGAATTTCGTAAGCATTGTGCAAGATGGGAGCCAAAGAAATGGGATACGTACTTAAGTCTTTAGTTTGTTGTAATGGTAACCCAATAATGGTAGGCTGCAGGCATACGAGGAGACATTTACTTCAACACATTTTTAGATGATTCTTACCTGGATGATAATATACATGGCTCCTGGTTTGAAAGTGATTTTGTTAGTACGTCACTATATATACATGGCTCCTGGTTTGAAAGTGATTTTGTTGGTACGTCACAATATACATGGCTCCTGGTTTTGAAAATGAGATAGCTCAAGACCAAACGGCTGTGTAGGTACTCACAATGCCGTCCATCTCGACATGCACGAACTTGTAGTCGGGCGACCCGGCCAACACAACAGTCGCCTCCATTGCCGACATCATGTAGTTGAAGACGGTCACCCGGATGCCGACCTGCTCCCCTTGGTGACACGTCGAAGGCATCTCCACGTTGATGAAGAAGGGCAGCACTCCCACGTACTGCAAGTGCAACACAAACATTGTTTTCTCATCAACATATACGTATTTACTTGATGCAAAATGTGTGAATGTGTAAGTTTGCCTAACGGCTAGGTTTGAGCTTGGGGGGGAAGGATAGGAAGGAACCAACAGCTTACCTTGTAGTAGTTGCGGCCTTTGGAGTTGATAGAAACACAAAAAAGATATAAACAAACGTCGAGACAGTTTCGGCCTGACGTGGCCTTGATCACCCAACGAAGGTGGAGGAAAGACTGGGTCGGAAGTCTCTATTGTCACGTGACTTCCGGTATGATCGAGACTACATCACTTCCGGTATTGACATAGAATACTTCCGGTAAACTTAAATTATACGTGCTAATTCTACTATTTACACTATTTACACTATCTATATATACTATTTAAATACTATTTACAGGTCCCTGTTGGTATGTGGAGTTGGGAAGAGAGGGATGAGCTTACCGCAGGTTTAAGTTAGGAGGGATTCTGGAGTTTGTAATCCACTGGTAAGCTAGCTCCCATCTCCGTAACTCCATGTATGTACAGTTGCTAGGCAGGGACCTAACAACTGTTGCTTTGTAGCAGTCGTTGAACAGTTTGTTTTGGTCATCGGCATGCTTGGCTACTGGCTTTTCAACTTTCTTTGACCTTGTGTCATGTCTGTGCCCATTGATCCTAGTGTTGAAGGTGGTCGTTGTAAACCTATATTCTGCTGGGCAGTGGTCACATGCCAGTTGGTAGATAAGTTGCTTGGTAGCACAGGTGTTGTGGCCTAAGATGGTGTAGGCCTTTCCGGTTGCTCGTGCCGTGAACGTCGTCGCTGGAGTGTTTATAGGACAGGTCTTGCACCTGTTGCTACCACATGGGTACGATCCATGTGGTGGCTTCAGTGTGCTAGGTGTGTTGTTTGTTGTTACTTGATCGCAAGCAGAGGTTTTTATTCCGCACTTTGTAAGTGTTGCGAGGCATGCGTGCAGGTACAGTGATATGTTTTTATTTAGTGGCATTGTTCATGAAATAGACAAATGTTTTCAAACAGCTAATTCAATTACGATTACTTTACAGTAGCAAACTGAAACTATCAAAAAAGTTGAACACAAAAGTTGTCGATGTGTTGCAAAAACCGTACACAATTTTAAATAGTCTACTATTAAGTGTAAACAGGCGAAATATTCTGCAATGTTAAACACTAGGTTATGAAAGCAGGTGCCAATCGGCTGGAATGGTATATAATGTGAGGAAAGGATCCAACAGCTTACCTTCGTGTAAGATGACAGATTTGCGAGTTAGCAGTACACATAAAAAACATAATACAAATATAAATATAACGAGACGTTTCGACCGAGGTCTTGTTCACTCGAGAGAAGAAGAAGAATACAAGAGTGAACAAGTCTTGTTCACTCGAGAGATTCTTCTTCTTCTCTCGAGTGAACAAGACCTCGGTCGAAACGTCTCGTTATATTTACATTTGTATTATGTTTTTATGTGTACTTCAACTTGGATCCTTTCCTCGCATTATATACCAATGTTAAACACTACATCAAAGAATACATTTTTGGCTGAAACTACCAAACACTTTAAAAAAAATAGCCTTTCTAAAAGCAAGGTGCGGCCTATATTGCCACACAAAATCCCACACTAGGATGCGGAATGCCCTTACCTCGATGGCGTTCCTCAGCATACCGAAGCCGAGCGTGGGACTCATGCTGAAGGCGGAGACCATCCAATGCGCCGGCCTGTCTGGCACGGCGACCTCGAAGATGAAGCGACCGTGGGCACCGATGTTGATGTCCTTCCACAGCCACACGTTGTCGTACTGGCGCTGGATGCGGCTGAAGCGGAACTTGCGGAAGAGCGCCAACTCGGTAGAGTTATCTTTTGCACCTGATATCAACAAAATATTACAATTTATCATTGGTTGACTCACATGCAAGCCTATGAATAGTGGTCAATATTGAATTTATTTCATTGCAAATAAGCCTGCATAGATTCCAATTTACAAATACCTAATTGCAAGGAAACGAACATAAACAATATACCTAAAAAATAGCTAGAAAAATCTGATCATTTATTTTCCACCCTAAAGATTCGTGAAAACGAATCAAACCTGTAAAAACGGCAACCTTGGTATAAATGGTAGGCCTAAACTTGTCAAATAATATCCTTCAAGTATGCAACATGATATCGTTAACTCACACGCAGTCTCGTCCGTCCCGTCCTCGCAGTGGAACAATCCGTCGCATCTCTGCTCCACGCGGTAGCAACGTCCGTCCAGGCACTCGGCAAAGCCCTGGGTCAGGTTGCAGAGCTCCGGTCTACGGTAGACCTGGACATCGCTGAACACCACAAGCCCCACGTACCTGAAACCACGTCACACGTCTTGACACTTGCTACTACTGTACTGCATTCTGGCTGGTGATAAACAGCATTACTACACTTCAATCCAACAAAAGTAAAGGCCTAGGCTCTAGGCCACGCCTGCAATTTTGTGACATTTGTAACGTTTCATGTGATGACTTCTACTTCTCCCGCGGCCGTCTACCACGTTTCAGGACAGCTATTGGTCTCATTTCTACTTTCCCCAAACACAACTAAGTAACCTAGCTGATAGACCTCTATCACCACATTCTGAAATTATCTGAATTGACGAGTGGTGATAGGCGGAGCTTGCGCCGAGCACTGTGTCACGTGACTAGCAGTTGGGAAAAGTCCCTACTATCCGGACGGATCTATGCAAAACACATCCACACTTATCTCGTTCTAGCTGTTATAATATTCATTTATAAGATAAATCCCGGAAAACATAATTAGTTCACATACCAGTGGTCAATATAAAGGTTATTTCAAAATTATAGACGAAGTAGTTAAGAGCGAAGGATACCTCTACGTCAAAAACCGCAGAAAATTTCCAAGTTTTAATTATATCTCAAGATTGGAACACAACATCAAAAATCTGAGACTACATAGCGCTGTGGTTTGGTAAACCCTACACACTGAATGATAAATGTATTTAACGTTATCATCAGTATGACTGTGATAACTAATTCCTTAGTAATTTAAGTAAATCGTTATCACAGTCATACTGATGATAACGTTAAATACCTTTATCATTCAGTGTGTAGGGATTACCAAACCACAGCGCTATGTAGTCTCAGATTTTTAATGTTGTGTTTCAATCTTGAGATACAGTTAAAAGATGAAAATTATCTGCGGTTTTTGACGTAGAGGTATCCTTCACTCTTAACTTGTTATTACAATTCACGCACTGAAGAGGATAAAATGAGCAAGGTGTGTTTTGTTTTTTCAACTTCAACTTGCGAAAAACTAATGATCGGATTTGGACGAGAGTTTCTTAAGAATACGTACCAATAATGTGAGACAATAGGCAAATAAACTTTCTAGATAGAAAATGCCCAGAACGAAAATTCATAGCATGCACTAATATGCAAGGTGCTTAGTTTCACGGTCAAAACCGCTACTTTTGAGGCCCAACCGCTACACCCTGCATATTATTGCATGCTATGAATTTTCGTTCTGAGCAATTTCTATCTAGAAAGTTTATTTGCTTATTGTCTCACATTATTGGAACACATGCTAAAGAAACTTTCGTCAAAATCCGATCATTAGTTTTTCGCCAATTGAAGTTGAAAAAACAAAACGCACGTTGCTCATTTTATCCTCTAGATGCGCGAATTGTTATAACAAGTTAACTACTGGGTCTATAATTTTGAAATAACCTTTGTATTGACCACTGGTATGGGAACTAAATACGCTTTCCTATAGGTTTTTCCTGAAAAGTGAATATTATAACAGCTAGAACGAGATAAGTGTCGTACATTAAGCGCGTGAAAGCGTAACAGCTAGCGGATTTGTCCCAACTATGGGCGCCACGGCACGTTCCTTCGTGAAGTCAGGGGGCGGGTAAATCACCACTCGTCAATTATACATAAAATCAACTGGGCTAGGCCCTATGCTAAATAGGCCTACTATGTCAAGACATCAAAATTATTACTCTTTATGGATTGCCATCATTTTAATGTAGGTAAACATTCCCAGGACGTGAAGTTTTTTATTTACCGCTCACTTTGTATCACATAATTGACCACATTTATTCACTGATTTATGCCATTATTATTATTTATAATAAATCTGTCTAGACTTATACGTATAGGTAGTTATGTGGCTATTGCTATACGTACAAGAAATTAAAAATGCGCATGGAAATGTTTAAAAAGAACCTGTGCGGGCACGGTTTTTCAGTTCTCTAAAATATGCACAACGTCCCCTATTTAAGTTTTGAAATTGAAACCATGACTTCGAAATGTTACAAATTTATTTTTTTCGTAATTTTGATTGTACCGGTACCGTAGATATTGCTAGATGTACGCCGCTTCATTCAAAACATAACTTCGACCAGAAATACACATTTGTGATAGCCAACTTTTATTGTAGTTAATGTACATACTTTGTTCTAGGAGGTGAGGAATTTTCAGTTCGTTATTTTAAATGGTATGTGTGCTATGATTTTTCTCATCTACCGGTACAAATGAGCTATTTTGTACCGGTAGATGAGAAAAATCATAGCACACATACCATTAAAGATAACGACCTGAAAATTCCTCACCTCCTAGAACAAAGTATGACATATGTAGGCCTACAGAGGGAGTCCTGTCTCTATCGGTTAGCACGACAACGCATGATGGCCGAATAGACCAATTGCGGGCATAAGAGAAGAAGAGAAGACAATAAAAGTTGGCTATCACAAATGTGTATTTTTGGTCGAAGTTATGTTTTGAATGAAGTGGCGTACATCTAGCAATATCAACGGTACCGGTACAATCAAAATTACGAAAAAAATAATTTCGTTACCTTCAGAAGTCCTGGTTTCAATTTCAAAGCTTAACTTGAGTACGTTGTACATATTTTAGAAAACTGAAAAACCGTGCCCGCACAGTCTTAATGTTTCAGCACTGTGCAATGCCACGTTGTGACCTAATTACCTTATTACACTGGAAGACCTTAGTACAATGGAAAAGATCAAATTGAGAGTTAATAGTTTGAATATTTTTCCTGGGTTCGCCCACCCCTTACTGTTTATTATTATTATCATTATTATTATTTTTCATCTGAAGCCGAACACAGAGGTCTACTTCCCAAATTCCTACCTTTAAACTGATCCGTGACATAGAAGATCTTCATAAACAAATTAAAAAAATCCACTCCTACTTGACAAAGATTTCTATTCAATTAAAGATTTTAAAGACAGACCCTCCAATAATAAATTATTGATTAGATTAGATTAGATTAGATTAGATTAGATTAAACACTTCAAGACTGCAAATGGGCCATAACTGCCTGGTGGCAACCTGTCTAAACCTCCCCCCCAACCTCCCTCATCACTTCCTATCCCTCATTCTATTTATGAGTATGACACAACAAATATGACATCATATGATAGCATATTGTACCTTAACTAAATAATACATAGAGATCCTTGTATTTTGCAATGCGCGATAGCGCGAAATCACTTGAAACGTGCAGCAATTGAAATATGTTGGCATGACAGTCTGTTGTGAGTCCAAAAATAGTCTTTTTGAATCGCGAAATAAACGAAATGAAATGAACGAAATCCCGTGTACATGCGAAATAGCATAGGTTTACTGTTATAAAACGAAAAAACTGAAGCTGTTGAATTGACGCGAAATCGCCGAATTTCTGTCAAAAACCCCACATTTTTTATTAAGGGCTGGTCCACACAGATTTTTAAGACATACGATTTAAGGTTTAACGCGTAGTCGTAAAGTTGGATCATAGGAAACACGTACTGGCGTTCACACAAAGTTTTAGTTTTAAGACGTTGTTTTCATTGTTTTTAAAACAACGTCTTAAAACCTTATGCATTATGTCTTAAAAATCGGTGTGGACCAGCCTTAAAACAATAGATTATTAATCAATAAATAACATACTTAGGTACTAAAAATTGCATTTCATTCCGTAAGTAGAATCCTTACTGACTGTAAATTACCTTCCATTTCCTTTTTTACTATCATGGTAGACCTACGCGACAATGTAGGCATGCCACCACATACGTTAAAATACAAGATACAAATTAGGGGAGCTACGCGACGACGCTTCCGATCTACTACACGACCGAAAAGTCTAAGATCAAGTGCCCCCTGGATACGGGACAGATGCCCGTAACTAAAAGTCGCCGCACCACGCCACGCTATCCATCATGGCTCCATCCGCTGCTCACCAAGCGGACCACCCAACTGTAATATACTGGAACGCAGGAGGCGTCTCCAAAAAACTGACCGAGATTTACAACATTATTTACGAACAAAATGCTGATGTATTTTGTATCTCGGAGGCTGGCATAATGGCAGAAAAAACAGACAAAAACCTAAGTGACCTTAAAACTCCCAACTACGCCATTCACATCCTGGAGAGGAGCAGAACGATCTCTTCAGGTCTGATTGTCGGAGTGAGGTCTACCCTTGTCTCAGCCTTCACAGTCACACACAAAATGGAGCTTAGTGGCGACAAGATCGAAATCGCTTCCCTGGACGTCTGGATGGGACATACAAAATACACCATTCACATGCTGTACAACCCGCCACACAACATCCCAGTAGCCCTTGAAACCATCAATGTGTCAAGAAACACAATCATAATCGGCGACTTCAATGCTCCGCACAAGGACTGGGACTACGAGTCTACTACCCTAGTGGGACAAACAGTGGCAGAATTGGTCTACTCTAACGCACTTATCCTGCTCGAGGATCCGAACGAGGAGAACAGAGCCACTTTCCTCTCCAACTCAGGATACACCTCCCGACCAGATCTTGCCATGGCTCATTCATCAATTGCGAACACCCTGAAACAAGAAAATCTTGATTGCCCCTCAGGTCTGGGTCACAAGGTCATCAAAATCAGCACCATCCAGGGCAACTTCAAAAACGAGCAGCCACCCTACCTGAGGTGGAACTTCCAAAAGGCCAAATGGAATGACTTTACAATAAACATGGAAAATTTGTCCACCACTACCCGTCTTTCGGGCAACCCACATCGAGACACAAAACTGTTGGAGGAGAAAATACTGGAAGCTGCACGCAATAATATTCCCAGAGGTTCCCGCAAAAACTACAAACCCTTTTGGAGCAGAAGGCTGGAAAATCTGAGGAAAAAGCGAAACAGATGCAGACAAGATGCAGAACAGCAAAAAACTCCAACTTGCAAAGAAAAGCTGCTTGAAGCTCAACATGCCCTCACTAACACCATCGACGAGGAAAAGGAGCAAAAATTCAGAAATTTTCTGTTAAAACTGGATTACAGAAAAGACTCGTACAAAGCTCATGACTACATTTCCAACCTATGTGGGAAAAAAGCAAAGCCAGAACAAGAAAACGCTCCTCTCCTCTATAAAGGAAAAGTAGCAAAGTCCAACAAAGAAAAGGCTGATGTCCTGTGCAGACATTTCAACACCATAAGCAGCCCCCAAAGAAAGAAGCAAAAAAAGTTGCCTAAATTCAATTACCAACACCAGCCTACCAACACTTACAATCGACCTTTCACCCTCCAGGAGTTGGATTATGCAATTTTCAAACTGGACAACAGAAAAGCGCCTGGCCCTGACAAGATTCATGCCGAATTCCTCAAACACCTTGGCCCAAAGGCGCGAAAACTCGTCCTTGACCTCATTAACAGCTCCTGGACCAGCGAAGTCCCAGCAAGCTGGAAAATTGCCTTCATCACGCTGTGCTGTCTCACAGGCCCTCTTGATGCATTGTTGTACTGTCCACATCAAGAGGGCAGTGCGTCTTTAGAAGATCTTTGGTTTGTGTGGGTTATACCAAGGTCTACTGGATTTACTCCTAGCGGAGTAATTGCGAAGCGCAAAGTAAGGTCATTGAATGAGATCCAAAATCGCCATTTTGGATCCAACTACAAAAATCGCATTATTATTCAAATAATCCTCACCAATAATGTGAATTTACGCGTAAAGTATTACAAAATATATATATACAGAATGTGAATACAAAATCTCATTACTGATTGTTATTTTGTCTTTTTGGCCCATAATTTGTTTTGACAGATCAATTCATTTGTTTTTCTGAATGATTCTCCCATTTGAATAACATGGGATTTTTAACATTATGGAAATAGGTTAGATGACCTTACTCCGCGCGCGCTGCGCGCGCGCTACAAGCGATCTAGTGGACCTTGGGTTATACTATTGAGATCAAGAGGGCAGTGATGTAAAAAGATGTTTGGTTTGTGTTATTTTGAGAGGAGATTGGTTTCCATGGAAACGGGAGGGGATCTACGGATTCCAAGGGGATCAGATCTACGTGATTTGTGCCTTTTCATTCTTGTTGTGTATTAATGCTAAGTTTTAATTAAAACCAGTACTCTATCTACTACAAAGTTTCTGTAATTTACATTCGTGTATTTACACTTGCCACCTCCCATCGTACATAGCCAGGATCGGAGTGTGACAACTGGAGCCCGACGTTTCATTACCTTCACCGCGGACATACGTGTACTGCGAGGCGTGAGTGACTTTATATAGTGTTGTTGTGTATTTTGATTCAGTATAAGTGCCAGTTTTTGCGTTTGTTTGCGATTTTGCATACTGATTTTTGCGTTCGTTCACGAAGATATAGTGAAAGAACAATTTAGTGATTTAGTGATGCCTAATACACGGGCCCAAGTTGTGGTCGAGGACATGCAAGATGCAGATCATGCACCGCCTATTGACAGATTGGAAACTGTCCTGGCGGGTTTTGGAGCCTTGCTCGGCACTATCTCGGGCCGCCTCACCGCTCTCGAGGTGTCGATGCCTCGCGCGACGTCGTCGGGCGCCGAGACGCCTCCGTGTGCCAGTGGGCTGGAGCAGCGCCCGCTGTCTCACGCGTTCAGCCGACCGACCATCGCGGTCCGCTTCCGAGACGACGACACGGTGCACCCCATGGAGTTCCTCAACGCCTTGGAGGTGTACTTTACACAATCGCAGATACCATCGGGTGAGTGGTTACAATTAACCATCGCACAAATGGATGGTATGCCTGCTGACTGGGGGCACGCGTTTCAAGACACGTGGTCGAGCTGGGACGACTTCAAGTCAGCATTCATCGACGTTTTCTGGTCAGAGAACAAGCAGGAGAAGCTGATTGATGAGCTCCACACCAAAGTTTATAACCGTGCGACCCACAAATCAATGGCGGAGTTCTTTGTATCATGGATGCGAAAGATCAAGCATCTATCACCGCCCATTCCACCACGATCGTTCATCAGGCGGATGTCTCATTTGTTTCCGGCAAACGTGGAAAACGTTTTGGTGGCTGCAAGGGTGTCAACGTCCGCGGACATGCTCACTATTCTGCGGGATATGGACGACGCTGCTGCAAGACGGCAACAACGTGGAGGAGACACTTACCAAGGGGTGTCTCGTACTCAACATGTCAGAGATGATGACAATCGCTACACGACACCGGGACGACCGATGGGTCGGCCCAACCATCAATGGAGGGAGCCATCTGGACATGGCAACAACGACCAGTGGCGTGATCGGCCGCTAGCTCGCGAGAATCAACGCCCGCGCATAAACCAGATCGGGATGGTGCAAGATGGCGCTGGTGGCGCGTCGTTGCTCGAGGCGTTTGAGGAAGATGGGTCCAGACGACAATCAGGGAAACAAACAATAGCTGCACAAGCGCCTTCATTGTTGCCAGCTGTAGAGTCGTCATCGAAGGTAGCGCTAGATCTCGTCACGGCGAACATCCGATCTATTGGTGTAGTGAAGATGTGTCCGGTGAGTGACTTAGTGAATGACGACGACGGCCCCACCGGGGGTAGTGATATTAAAATTGCTAGAGCGCCGCGCGTGCGAGCGACGGTAGGTGGACGGGACAATGTACATGTGTTGCTCGACACTGGTAGTGATTTGACTTGTATGTCTGAATGTTTTTATAATGAACTGACAGCTGTCATCCCGAATATACCTCTACTACCTGTGCAGGGCATGACTGTTGACGGGGCGTTTGGTGCAGTGAATAGTCAAAAGCTAAAGTATCAAACGTTTGTTTCACTTAAACTAGGTACATTCGTTAGTGACGTAGTGATGTTCATTGTTCCTAACTTATCATGTGAGGTAATACTTGGTGCGGACTGGTTTGACCAACAGCGTGCGGTTATTAATTTTAAGACTCATACGTTACATCTGGGGGATGTGGTTGTACCGTTGGTTAGTGATGTTGATGACACGGACACTGTACGTTCAACGTGTGTTTCCATTAAGATAGACAACTGGACAAACCGGACAAACTGTGACAAACGGACTGTCCGTTGCCTATGGAGGACGTAAACCAAATCAAAAAGTTTTTCTTAATCTACAAAGGTCCATAAGGGTGGACACTGTGGTCGGCCCTAACGCGTATAAATTAATGGATGATGTAATTCAAAAGAGTGTTGGCACTCACAACATTGTTAATTTGAAAAGATACCACCAGGCGGTATGAAAACTAGGTTACTTGAACATGTGTGTTTGATTGTTGGTATAGCTTATAGTTTCTTTATCTGTCTAGAGTACGTGACCGGTTGGGTCTGAGTAAATAATGTTTTGACTTATTGTAACAGCACTCATGTGTGAAAATTATGATAAATAGACGCAAGGTCATTTATCTATCATTTTGGGGGGGCTATGTGCTGTCTCACAGGCCCTCTTGATGCATTGTTGTACTGTCCACATCAAGAGGGCAGTGCGTCTTTAGAAGATCTTTGGTTTGTGTGGGTTATACTATTGAGATCAAGAGGGCAGTGATGTAAAAAGATGTTTGGTTTGTGTTATTTTGAGAGGAGATTGGTTTCCATGGAAACGGGAGGGGATCTACGGATTCCAAGGGGATCAGATCTACGTGATTTGTGCCTTTTCATTCTTGTTGTGTATTAATGCTAAGTTTTAATTAAAACCAGTACTCTATCTACTACAAAGTTTCTGTAATTTACATTCGTGTATTTACACTTGCCACCTCCCATCGTACATAGCCAGGATCGGAGTGTGACAACGCCAATTCTGAAACCTGAGAAAGACGCCTCTGACCCAGCCAGCTACCGTCCAATTGCCCTCACTAGTTCCCTTGCTAAGACAGCTGAAAAGATGGTCAATGCACGTCTTGAGAATTACCTCGAAAGCAACTACATCATCGCCGAAGACCAGGCTGGCTTTCGACAACACCGAGGCACCACAGATCAAGTCGCTTACTTTGCGCAGGCAGTCAAAGAGGGTTTCAGCAAAGGTGAAAGCACACTGGCTGTCTCCATTGACCTTTCCGGGGCCTTCGACTCCACCGACCGGTCATGGGCAGTCAAGCAGATGATTAAGGATGAAGTCCCTAACAACATTGTCAGATGGCTCCACGACTTCATCAACAAGAGGCGCATCAAGGTGGTCCACAAAGGTGCCCACAGCAAAACACGTAAGACACAAGCCGGAGTTGCTCAAGGCACAATCACAGCGCCGACCGTCTTCAAAATTGCAATCAATGGACTCATTAAACTACTCAATCGCATACCTGGTCTTGTCGTCAAAGTCTTTGCCGACGACTTTGTCATCATCTTCACAGGAAAATGTCCAGTCAGATTAGAACAAAAAATGAGCTTTGCCATGAAGATAGCTGTAGGCTGGATCAACGTCCATGGCTTCAAGATAAATTGCAGCAAAACCATCTGCACCTATTTCACGATGAGCCATAAGCCATTCAACTTTAACATCACTCTTGATGGCGAACGGATCAAACAGACAGATGAGATGAAGTACCTCGGCGTGACCTTCGATAAAAAAATGACCGGCAGAATCCACTTTGAAAAGGCAGCAGAGAAAGGTCACAAACGACTGCGACTCCTTCAAAGGGTAGCTGGTGTATCCTGGGGAGCAAAACTAGACACTCTGGCGCTGACATACAAAACATACATCAGACCAGCCATCGAGTACGGAACCGAAGTCTTCCCTGCTGCTGCCATAGCGCACGCCAGCCATGTTGACAGAGTCCAAAATCAAGCCCTGCGCCTCATCACGGGAGCAGTAAAAACCACCCCGATTGTCGCCATGGAGTGGTACAGCCAAATTGAGCCTCTGCAGCTGAGAAGAGAGCAGCGAGCTGTCCAACTGCATGAAAAACTGGCGCGCCTCGACCCAAACAAATGGCTCAACCACCCAATCTCGAAAGTCAAGGCACACAATAACTTTGCTGAAACAGTCCACCAATTGAAGATTAAAAACTGTCCTGTGCTTCTGGAAGCACCACGTCAACCACTTGATGTTCCACTTCCAGAGCTTCTGCCGGACAAATTCAATCAGCTCGCCCCGGGGACAAAAATTGACGGTATTGAAAAGAAAGACGACCACAACCATAAAGAACTGAAAAAGCTTGCCGAGGAGCACCTGAAGAGGCATTTCCCTCTCCAGGAATGGGTGCACATCTTTACGGACGGCTCGTACGACTCGGTCACCAACAGAACAGGCTATGGCATCCACTGCATCTTCTTCGACGAAGCCACTCCAATGGGTGCCGGCGAAACATACTTTGACGCCGAAGTTGCAGCCATCGCCAGGGCGGCCCAAAAAATCGCCGAAACCCCTGCTTTTCCCCTCAACAAGTCAAAGTTTGTCATCCTCAGCGACAGCGTCTCAGCCATCCAATACGTATCGCAAGCAGCAAACCTCCATCCCAAATCGCTGCTTTTCAAAAACGCCCTTGTCAGCCTCCGTCAGCAAAACAAACTGATAGAGGTTCAATGGATCCCTGGCCACTGCAACATCATGGGGAATGAAAAAGCAGACTTCTTGGCCAAGAGTGCCACAAAAGCACCGCAACCACCAGCAGCGCCTCTCTCCTTCCAAAACGTGAAAACCAAGATCAAGTCAATCACGAAAAAGATCTTCTGCAACACCACGGAAGAGGCCGCACAACAAAAAAGCTGGTGGACGGAGATCAAGAAGGGGCCAGACAAAGACTGGTCGAGGAAGACGGCCACCGCCCAGTTCCGGCTTGCAACCGGTCATGACGTTTTGCAACTCCACCTGCATCGCTTCAACATTAGCAACAAACCGGGCACCTGTAGATTGTGTGAGTTGGAAGATCAAGACAGAGCGCACCTATTTAGATGCGCCGCCCTCAAGAATAACATTGACTCCCTGCCCGACGCAATGAGCAGGACAGAGAAGGAGGCAGCCTTGTATTGGATGGCAAGAAAGAAGAATGGTTGAAGAGGCCAACTCTGCACAGGACAAAAAAAAAAAAAATTAGATTTTGTAAATTAAAATTGAAACACCGCCAAAAAGCTGCAATTACTGCTCAACAGCGAAATTTGGATTTAATAAAACGAAATATGCTAAAAAATAAAACCATATACAAGGATCTCTAATAATACATTATACTATTTCAACCTTTATTATTAGGGTAAGGGAACTGGTTGTGGATCTAGCTAAGCAAAAATAACTTTTTAGGTCATTGATTTTCATTTTTCATGTTCCAAAAAATTATCATTAGTACAGTTTTATATCCAGTACTAAATAACATTTAGTATGAAACAAAATAATATCATCACCTCCAGGGAAAAAATAGACAAGTAAAAGTCGCGCTTGATCCAGAACTCATGACGTGTCACTAGTTGTGGATCACGATCTTAATCATAATGAAACTGAAATCAGAGGCTCAATACTTCTTATAAAACATGGAAATGTGACCGCAGTTTGAAATTTTAAAGTATCTCTTATAGAAATTCATACTGATCCACATTTAGTACCCGGATTGGTTGTGGATCAAAAAGTTCAGGAACCACTATATGGACAAGTATTTTACCTATTTTACCTTAATTGTGACTTATCTATTAATACGTATTAAAAATAAGTTTTCTAAGGTGCAGTTGGGTGTACAAGGTTAAATTGTAAATATTTTAGTTGAAAGAACGGACGTAAGGCCTACTTTTTACCGCCCGCGCCGACAATGAACAATTTCAGGGATCTCGCAAACACCTCTTGCATTTATCAGTTTTGGAGGCTTTATTTTTTAAATAACATCCTCGTCAGGATACCAGTGGACGTCTGGCTCCTCTGGCCACCTCCATCCTTTAGGGCCACTCATGACCATCACACTGACGCGAACACTTCCTCTTTTTTTTCAATAATCGTTCCTGGGAAGAATTCCTCTTCATAGGTATCAGATTGATAAAGTGGGCCTACACAAAGTCTTAGGTCTGATGGGCCTGTATTCTGTCAGCAATTAAACTAAGTAAAACAGGCAGTAACTACCTAAATAAAAAATAGAATTTAGCTTTGCATTGAAAGACTTCTTAGTAACCTAAAAAAAAAGTAGCAACAATGTGAAAGTAATACCACGTGGTTCTAATCTAAATAATAAAGTCAATACTTCCTAAAAACACAGTAAGTGTAAGCTATCACCACAGAAATGCAAAAGATATGGTTAAACCAAGCATCCTGTTGCACATGGCCTAGGCTTGGCCCAAGCTCATGACAGCCAAAATTAGGCCTCTGTATTATCCACCCGCATGCACATAAAAACTATTGAACTCTTGGTGCTATTATTTTTAATACATACTACTAGTTATAATGTTCACTAATGCAAAGTTTGGAAGCCATACTTAAAATACTTTAGGAGATATCAATTTTTTTCAGTAGATTTGACTAATAGGTGTTCCTATTTGGAGGCCATTTGCAAACACTGGTTAATTAAATAGTTCTAATTTACTCATGTGATGCCACAGTGTGGCCACATTGGGTACTTCTTGCACTTAAAGCTGCAAAGTTCATAGAAAAAAATACACCATTGCCATCTAGCAGCCATATGTGGAACTAAGGGCTTCTAAAATTTTTGATCCACAACCCATCCCCGATCCACAACCTGCAGGGCGATTCTCTAAGATGCGCGGTAAATTTAACCTTAACGACACTTGTACTAAACTTACCACACGATAAGCTACCGCGCGATTCCCAACTACCATTTCATAACGTTCGATAACCGTATCGAAAGGACGTAGCCGTTGCAGCAGAGCAGCGCCTGTTATATATTAGTTTGTGGATGTTTTCGAGATGGCTGTGTACACTATAGAAAGTTAACCAATGACAACGCGTGAATAAATGGAACGTTTGCCATTGGGTGCGTTTGATTTTCGGACACCTTCTGCACTTTTTTCACTTATTGCAGCATTAGGGTTCGTTTGATTTACCGGCACCTTTTGTACTTTATGCCATGTATCCCATGAAATAACATGGAGTGAGTGCAAAGAGTATAAAAGGTGTAGCAAATCAAACAAACCTAGTGTTTGAACTTAGAAGTAGGCCTAGGGCTCTAGGCCTACCCTACGTGCCGTGACGGCACGGCCAAACTAGGAAAGTAGGGTTATGATACAAAATTACTTGTAGACTTTTGTTACATAACTACAAATTATATTTCCTTACTCACAAACATATTTTTAAATATAAATATCGTATATTTGTATCGATACACACAACAAATTTCTATAATCAATTAGTTCAAATGCTGAAGTGAACATGAGACGGCTTGAAAAGTCCGCCATGTTTTCTTATCGCACGTCTAAAGGCAGGGTTTTGGAGCGCGCTTCTTTTAACGTAGGTGGTAACGATCTTTGTCGATAAAACACGGTAGAGAATCGCTAACTCAATGCGGTAAGGCTCGTAACGTCGAAAACGGGCGTTCAATTTACCATGGACCTTAGAGAATCGCCCTGCAGTTCCCTTACCCTAATTTAATTCTTGTTTAACAAATCTCCGTTCAAAACTAAATTCTACTTTCAGTCTGTATTGTGCCAGTTACTTTAAACTTTATAATGCTCCAAGCATATCTTGTGTGGGTTCAACATTATACAATAAAAATATAATAATTAAAAATAGCAACTGACAGGTTACTCACTCGAATGTCCGATTGGCGTCGATGCCATACGTCGACGACGGGAAATAGACAATCTCGTCGGGGTCTCCTTCGTGCGACAGCCACTGGTGGACAAACGTTCCATTTGTCTGTTCGTCGAAAGTGGCCATCTTTGTGAGCACCTGGTAAGACAGAGTCTTGTGTGAGAACTAATGCTACTTATACTTGCACTTATATCTCAGAATACATTGACATCCAATGTACTGTATTGTTTAGAGTCTTGACTAACTTATTTCATATCACATACCGTATTTACACGCATAAAGGCCGCATACGATTATAAGCCTCAGTGCACTTTTTGAGCTTTACTTTTCAGAAAACAATTTGTTTCCGTTTATAAGCCGCAGTTATTATATTCGAGAAACCAGAAAATAATGTGAAGTAATAATTGGTATGTAATAAGGAACTGGCGGTATTCGGTAATAGAGGTTACGTGAGTGTAAGAGCTAATGTGGGGAATGTACTATAGGTAGTGCTCTGCATCCCGCTGGCCCGCTAATGCACTGAGCGCATAGGGGTTTGGGGAGGGGAGGAGTTGGAGATGCGCGGGCGAGCGGCTGGCAGCGGGCCAACAAAACATCATGCTGTAGAGTGAGGGAGAGAGAAAGAGAATGAGCCTCGCCGACCGAAAGAATTCTAACGGGGGGGGGGGGGGTGGAATGAAGTAGAGACACGAGTTTGGGGTAACATAATGTTTATAAACAGCGTCACAGCTGCAGCAACATTTGATGCAACGTTCGAACATAACACCCGTAAACCCGGGATTTTTTTTTTCGCTTACGAAAATAAGCCGCATGGTGGTTTTGATAGACACAAAATAAGAAAAAAAGCGCGGCTTATATGCATGTAAATACGGTAGATAGTCTCTAGTCTAATATTCAGAATCATCAATGATTTGCAACATCAAACAGTTGAGGTACCCATTACAATTATATATCTTAATCACCCTCGAACATTTATTGTGAAATATGATGTGTTTCTATTACATCTCGAATGGTAACTAGTTTAGTTTTATCATATTCAAAGCCGCACACACACTCACCACCAAGCTCATAACTCATCATAATTAAGTACAGAAGTAATTTCATTAGTTTTGTAGTGTAAAACTGCAGTAATGTAATTACTTACTTACTTACTTACTTACTAACTTACTTACTTACTTACTTAAAAGGAATGAATAAGTAAAGTTATTATTAGTCCACTTTGGAGTAATGAGTACAGTAATGTGAAAACTTTCTCAAAGTAATTTACCCAATGCACTACGTATACTTGTGTGGTCTGGGTTGACCGTACCTTGGCGTATGTGAGCTCGTTGCCTGCCTGCATCGTATAAAAGGCTCGATCGATGCCGGAGAGCCCAACGTAGGCACCAGGCTCGCCATAAATAGCCACCTCCACCTTCTCTCCAGTCCGCGCCTTCCGGTTGTTGATGAACACGGTGAACTGGAACCACATTTAACACTTCCTTTTACACAAACTTGAAATAATATAGCCTAATATAATATAAGATGTGATACAAATTTGATCAAAAGGCTTGTATATAGGCCTACAAGAATAGAAAAATAAGATAGAAACCAACTGCTGTGATATGTTCAGCATAGTTAGTAAAAGCACATATGGCAGACAACCATCATTCTTGACTGGAACCATGACACTCAAGAGGTCACTTTAAGAGTGCATGAAATGTTAACTAACACACAAAACAGAACAGAAAGAAATTGCCAGCGCTCTCACTTGCAGGATCGGTTGTCTAGGTCTCACGAAATTCGTTCAAAGGTAATAACTATCACAAAAAATATTACGTACGCGAGTTTGTTTACATGCAATAAAATCAAGTAAGACAAACAGGCCCCACAAAAATCCATGGACTCCATTTTCAGAGGGAAATTGTCGTACCCAGCAAAGAATTTCGAAAACACTACACAAAAAAAAACATGGAGACGTGAATCGTGAGAACACTCACGTTGTTGCGCGAGATGCCGTTGACCGGGAAGGTGAGACTGTCTGCGACCGTGTCCCCGTAGCGGCCAACGTGGTAGACCAACACGGTAGCGGCCGGCGCCATCTCGGCGCTCAGGGTCACTGCAAACGTGCGGATCGTCGTCTGCATCGTCTGTTGGCCGGTCAGCAACACGATGCCCTTCGACATGATGATGTAGTGGAAGAACTCGTGGTAGAAGTTGCTCTGCACGTGCAGTATCACGTACTCGCCCACCTGCCACAACATTTACGTCAACATCACCGCCGCCTTAGTAAGACCAGAAGCATTACAAAAAATTAAGTTCAAACAAAATTTAGAAGATAGTAGCTACAAAGTTTTACATTCACAGATCTACACACGAAAAACTAGTATAAGGCTGTATTTCCACCGAGCCTGCGGCCCACCTGATTTCGGTCTGTTAAAATTGCATTTATACTAAATGTTTTTTTAAATTATCCCAACAGTAAATCAAAATATGTCATCCTCTAGATAATGAAGTGCTCTTTCTTATGAATGTTTCTTTGTTCAAATAAATATTCCCATTTTTAAATGTTCTTAATTAACTTTTGCAATGTGATAGCCTATTGCAACACACTTTTCAACCTTAATTCAGAACATTTGAAAAACAGAAATCTTTATTAGAACAAAAAAACATTCATAAGAGCAGTAAATTCCCTAGAGGACAACATGTTTTGATTTTCTTTTGGGACAGCTAAAAAACATTTCAAAGGATTTTTAACAACCCGATTTGGGTGCTCCGCAAGGCACGTGAATATACAGCAATGGAAGAAATTAGCTTTGGAAGGCAGTACAGTATATTTTAACATCTTTCTACATGTGGTCACAAGACTCGAAATTACTGTGCTGCTACCTACTTACTTAATATTACCTATATGTTTCTATTATTGTCAGTTATTCTGTCACCTTGGCATGCTGTGTAGATGTCGACACTTTGATGTGGTGGTTGTTGGGAGAGAAATGGGCCAACAACTGGAGATCACTGGTTGCCTGTTCTCCAAGGTTGTCTCGGAAATCGGCCGAAACTTTCATCGACTGAACGTCTGCCAGCAACTCCTTTGACCGCTTGTTTTCATCAATCCCTGTCAACAACAGAATATTGCAGGCAATTCAATCAACTTCAAATTTGCAATTTTCTTGTTTTAATTAATTACATGCATATACGAAGGAAACGATGTGATGCATTAATAAACGAGCACGTCCACGAACATTTTGACCTCAAGTTCTCAAAAGTGACCACGCCATTGTCAATAAGAATGTGCAAAGCTTATGTTCTTTATTGTCAATACAGTAGTAATTTCACTTACCACCCCAGTTGAATATAAGAATGTAGCCTAGCCTACATGTACATCAAGTTTTTTGTTGGCATTGTTACTTCACTTATAGACAACTCCAATACTTTTCGGATCGCATTAAAATGAACTTACTCGCGACGGGACAGAAATGTACTACAGTATATAGGATATGATTGGTAGAAGGACACATCCCAACAGCTTAACTGAATTGTAGACCGTTGTGGTAGAGAGATTAAATAACAACTTGTTATTTATAAAGGACAACACAGTTTTCCAAGACATTTCAGTACAAGACCTTGATTACTCGGGAGTGAATAGACTACTAACTACTAGTTGTATTGTAGACCTACCCAGTTGTGTTCGTAGGTCCACCTTAAACTGCCATATTCCGTCTTGCTCCGTAGACATCTGTAATTCCACGGGATCTATCGAGCGACGCCCTCCACTGCGAGAATTTATGTCTGCCCGAACGACCATGCGGCTGTTTTGGAAGTGGGTGGGACTCAACGGGGAACCATCTTGAAATGAAACAGCCAGCTGCAACACACAGGTAAGGAGTAATGACATATGTTTGAGCTGTTTAACACAAAGCACAAGCCAGCCAGCATAGGTGAGCATTGTTGTTCTGAATGAGGAACTTCATAACCATGCAAATATTACAGTTCGTTTTCCTAGGCCCTTGATCAAGGATACACCCAGCCATACACTAGGACACATGGAAAAATCTATGCTGTAAGGTGGTGGCGCTTGGAAAGAACTTTTAAAAAACTACAACCTACACTTTGGGATATCGTTTGAATGCCAAGATTACCATTAAAATTAGGGTTGCCGTTGATAATCGAAATATCGATCAATAATCGATTCAAGTCATGTGATATGATAATCGATTCAAGTATTATGATATGATATGATTTGATTATCGATTTGAATAATATCATCGATGTTTAAAACTGCCGCGCTGCTGTTAAAATCCTGATTGGGCGGTTCGTAGCGGTGCGCGGAGCTGACGATAGAATGCGCGCTCGCTAGGTCGGTAAAACAGCAAATACTACTTTACCGACGGGGGGAGCGCGCTCTTTAGGGGTTACGAGCAACTATTCATCCACGCATGCGCAACGCATTCCATGGCAGTGACAGTGTAACGTGAGCCAGTTTGTCACGCACACGCCGTGAGTCGTAGTCTCCTCTCGTAAAGTTGTGAGCCGGTCTGTATTGTTGATGCCATTATTGCGCTGTTGTGGGGGGGGGGGGGGGCGTAGAGCGATAGCTGTCCCATATAATGGCAGCTGGGATAGCGCTATCTCCCTCGCCCCCTTACGGAATGTGTTTATATACCTGACTCAACCCTCACAAGGCACGTCCTTGTACAATCAGTACGTGAAAAAAGTGGCACCCCAATGACCAACCAAGCAATTGCATTACCTTATAAGTTATAATAAAAAGTGCGTGGATTAATAGTCCGTGATTTTAACACATTTATATCCTTAAAAACTCCTTTTTATTATTTTTGGGATTGTTTTCAGTTTGATTTCATTTTTTTGGCATTTGATTTGATAATCGATTGAGGTCTACAATATCGATATATTTTGATATGATTATCGATTCCGCTCCGCCGATTATCGATGCCGATTTTCACATCGAACGGCAACCCTAATTAAAATGCAAATTTTATAGTAAAGAACTTTTTCAAATATTTCAAAATAAAATGTTATGGCTCTAATGAATTACATAGGACTATCCATAACAAATCAACTCAAGCATAACTAGTGGATGAAAAATAATTAATTGTAAATGCAATTAGAGTAGTCCCCCTTTTATTAAAATTTCAAGAGACCCTAAAAACCCAAATTGTATTAAAATTTTAGATTAAAAGAATATTATAACAAAGCACTATTATATCCCAACTCACAGCAGCAATGCCATCACTAGTGTGAATTAAACACAAATTTGAATGAACAGTTTCCAAAGACTTTTTACTCACCATTCAGTTTAAAACTAGGGATGTCATAGGGTACCCGGGTACTCGGGTTACCCGGGTCCAGAAATTACCCGAATCCATTTTTAGGATCCGGATCCTTATCGGGTAGTATTATTTGTATATATAAAAAAAAAAAAAAAGCGACGATATTTTTGCGGCTACTTTCCTTGAAGCTACAGTGAATTCCTGCTTGTGGGCGTGGCCAGCTGCTCGCTGGTTAGTATGCGCTGTCATTACTGCGGGCGAGTTCTGTGAGGCCATATACACTCCCCTCCCCCCGCCCTTCCCGCGCGCAGCGGCCGCACAGAGCCCAACCCACACAGCGGCCGGCAGCTGACACGGACAGAGAACGACCTTCAACCGCGTGGTTTCGGGGGGGGGGGGGGGGGGGGGGGGTGTAACCAAGATAAGATGACATAATTTAGGCTTTCAGGATTCGGGTAACCCGGTTCTTGGATGGTCTGGAACCGGATCCGAATTTTCCTTCCCTATGACATCCCTATTTAAAACACGTATTTGGTAGCTAGTTTTGATGGCACAACATGAAAGGTTAACAGAGAAACTATACACACAGTTACAGAGTGATAATCAATAACCTCTAAAATGGACAACAGAGTCGACTCACGTAGATATAGAACGGCATAGCAGGCTTGAACACCTGCGGCGACCCGCCCAGGAAGTCGACCTTGATCGAGGAGTTGTAGATGCGAGCCATCGAGAACCCCTCGATTACCTCGTCCAGGAATCTGTCCCCGACCGTTGCCGTTATCGTGATCTCGGTCCCCTCGAGCGAGGGCACGAACTGTCGCAACTCCGCCATCGGGTAACGGAACTCGTGGACGCCGTAGAACTGGAACATGTGACTCAGGTACTCGACGGTTCTAGTATAGTTAGGGGTTGGCTTTAGAGTTCATTTATGTCGTAGGTTTTGTGTGCAGCCGATCATTTCCAATTATGCGAATTATGCTACAAAATACTTAAGTAAGTTAATGTGCTCATTTTCACTCAAATCGGCCTGTTTATGCATGGAAACAGATTTTAAATTATCTTCAAATAGAATTGAAAATGCAAAATGTTGAACAAGTGATTAACGGAGTTTTTCGATGACACAGACAGATAGACGGAGGTTATGGGGGATGAAACGATAGATTTAGTGGAAACTGTTCCTATGCTATAGGAGCTTGCATGTGTGTAATGAATCCTCTTGTTTCAGAGAAGATGATAAGTAAGAAACTTCAGGGTTCTTGTACCTCTATGGTTGGATAGATATGAACGACGCTGTAGCATCAACAGAACACAGCATTTGCCTAAATCAAACACTCTCATGTGATGTTCACATCTCCTTTGGGGATGGCCCTTTAAACTACATAAAGTTTTACCAATTATATAATCTACTACATGATATTATGTTTATGTAGGCCTACTTACAAATTTTTTATATGGTACTCCAAAACTGTCCCAATCCCTTGATGGATACCAAAATGGATATTCTTCATCCTGAAAACAATTAAAGAAAATAGTATTAGCCAAAATAACAAGGTGTCCAGTAGGGCTGCCCAATTTTCTTTCATACACTCGGCGTTTAGTGGAGTTGCTTAAATGATTAGTGACTAATCATTTAAGCAACTCCACTAAACGCCGAGTGTAGTCCGAGATGTAAAGACAAGCGACGAACACCACACGCTACAGCTGCAATTTGATGCCGCTAAAGGTAAAAAGGGAAATCACAGCTTAATCCGCAGTTGACAACCTGGCAACGTGGCAAGGGAGATAATAAACCTCGGTAACAAATTATTTAACATTTAAACGTGTCAGCCCTACCGTCACAAGTACTTACAACATTTATCTGGAGGTTTGCACTCTAGCACGTAACATTCCAAGCAGGTAGATACCACACTTCATGCCCAACTCCTTTTTCTTTACACAAACAAACATAATTTCAACTACCGGTATGCCAAGATGTGAAAATACTTGACAATACAAATTTATCAAATGATAATATAGCAGGCAGCACAGACTTGAAGTACTGACAACATGGAAGGTGACAGTAGGGATAACGGTCAACTCCAGACGATGTTGACAAGAAAAGACTTGACAAGAAGGAAGGAGATGGTTGTCACTTGTCAGTCCATCCCTATTCTGGAGGCATTACGATGACTGATGAGTAGTGACTGAGACACTCTTATTCATTAATTGAACTGTCTGTGAGTAGATCCCTCTCATTTTAACCCCAGCTCAAGAGCCATCTTCCTCAAGGGCAAATGGACTAGACATGTCCTAACATCAGTTCTTGTCTTATTTATCACTCAAAAGTTGACCATAATGTCTGGATAAAAACTCTGCAAGATCTCTTAGTCATCAACATTTTTAATTTCACATGTAACCTGCAAATATTCTAACTGTATCTCTAATTTCTACCACTATGCCATTGCTTAATAACATTTAATTTCCATATTCTTTTCAGTTGTGAAAAGACTAGGGCTGAACTCAACGCAGTGCCAGATGGCATGACATATACCCGAAAGGAATCCTGTCTCTATTGGATGACACGATATGACAAGCAGAAGTAACTTACAAAGGTGAAGTACTTGTCCACGACGGTGGTGGTGCGGTATAGCGACTGAGTCGTGGCCTGCGTAGCTCGGAGCGGCCTAATGGTGGCGCGCAGCGTCAGGTTACCCCTGACCGGAGCCCCGCTCGTGTAGTTGGCCATCACCTTGCCGTAGATGTAGCGGTCTGTCTCGAAGAAGAAGGCGGGCATCGTCACGTTCACCTACGCAATATTCGGTCATTTCATTCACTGCACTCGATTAGAAAAACCAGGATACATTCTGATTAGAAAAGTAGTTTCATTTAAATTTTATATAACAAAATTGTAGCCTATGTTAAATTTGTTACATAGAATTTGTATACCTAGGCCTACATCATTATGGTGGGGAAAGACCAGTGTTGTAAAGTAACGCACTACAAGTAGTGCGCTACAAGTAGTGCGCTACTTGTAGCATGTTACTAGCATGTTACTTTTTTTGGTAGCGAGACTGGTAGCGCGCTACATTTGAAAATACAGTAAAGTAGCGAGTAGCAAGCTACTAAAGTAGCTTTAACAACACTATATATGCGAGTATTTGTAGCGAAAAGTCGCCGCTACTCTATTTTTGCAATAAACAAACACACGTTTGTTTCGCCCGCCACAATTCCCACCGTCACAGGTTCGGTATGACGACTGACATTGGCTTTCTTGCTCTATAATCCCAAAACCGCCTCCCCAGCACTGAGTTTCCTGTTTCACCCCGTGAGCTGTGATACGAGTATGACTCACTTCCGGACCGTACCACTATTTCAATAAATAGTACGTACCCTTGGTCCTTTATAAAAAATGAAAGTACCGGTAGCTGTAAAGTAGCGTAACTACTTTTTTTGAGTAGCTGTACAAGTAGGGAGCTACTTGACAAAATACAGTAGCTGAAAAGTAGCTAAGTTACTTTCAAAGATCAAGTAGCTGTAGCTGTAACAGTGCTACTTTTAAAAAGTAGCTTTAACAACACTGGGAAAGACAGGGCATGATATTATAGGAAGGTGATCAATCACATCGAAATTATCAAAATGCAACCCTAGAGATGTGACTATGCTTACCTCAAACCTTGTCTGATAGTATTCTTCAACTTGGAAGGTGGCTTCCTCCACCTGGCCTTGAGCAGTTATCTGAATAATCCACTCTCCAAACACTGGTTGGTCAGATAACTTGTAGCTCAGGCTAACAGTGCCTAAATTTGACTGAAAACAATGGCAACATTAACAATTAGTACTTAACTTGGCAAGGGGTAACTGTACATATGCACTCTTTAATTTATAAAACTATAAAATGCTAAATGTGAGAAGATGTATTTATAAAATTATGTCTTTCATGGCACTCATCATATGCAATGTAAATTTAACAGGCAAGCATGGAAACGTGTCTAACTAATCTAACTATATTCTAAAACTAATCTGTAATACTAGTACAATAAGACCATATTACTATTGAATTAATTCAAGAAGGTGTGAATCTCGGGCGGAAGAGGGATACGTAGGCTAGCACCCTCACTTAGAAGTATTAGTAGTAGTTCAACTTCATTATATATAAGGCCTAATAACATTTTTGAAAATTGTTTCAGTAGGCCTATTTTAGCTTAACTGCATAGGCCTACAGTACATTTATGTGATACAACCAATCTAAAAAGTGTGTTCTTGCTCGTTTACCCATTATACCATTGTTTAACAATAAAAACAAATTACATAAAGGAGAATGTAGGGCTAATTTCAAGAATATTAATTTTTTTTAAGAATCATTTAATAACAAATTATAAGAATAAAGTCTGATTTTAATTCAAATTGCAATCTACCCTAAAACCCCAATTGCCACATTTTGAATTAAAATAACATTATAAACAAAGCCTTATGCTTGCCTAAACATTCTGCAGGAAATTTAGGTGTGAATTATTCACAAATTTCAATTAACCGAGCTCGAATTAAAAATGGATTTGTGTATGTATAAGAAAATAATTTTAAACATTTGGTCATGTTGTATGCCACTTTGATGTGCCAATTAGGGTCAAGCACGTAAATGATTAAACTACCCCACCCCTAGTCATGCATGCATAACACGCACCTGTCTCGAGAGCCATCGCCGCATGATGTGCCTATTAGGATCGAGCATGTAAACGTCCACTGTGTCGTCAAACGCTTTCAGTTCTGTGTTGATAGGGATTGTGCGGAAAAATACTGAAAGTGAGAAAACGAGAGTTAATAGTATTTTGTTCACCAGAGAATCATAAAATGGTTCCAAGATGTCTTTTTTACATTACAATGGCAATTTGTCTGCACGCCATAAGTTGTAATACTGTTCTGTACTTGAGAAAGGAATCCATCCAAACCACTAATTGAAAATATTGACATATGTAGTCATATCGAATTTTGAAGATTATATAACACTAACCTGTCTGGCTCTGCATGTAGACCGGCTTGTCTGTCTGAACGAAGATGGTCATGGAACGCTGTGAGAACGTAATGATGGTTTCGTTGATGAAGGCGGTTCCACCCATCAGCCCGTCATATTGGCCTTCCACGCGCAGTTTATAAATACCGGGGACACTCGTACCGGGAACCTGCACGACAAAACACAATTGATTTAATATGTCGGATCCCAGTTTTTAAACAGAAATTATCATCATCATTAAGCGGTTAAGCCCCAGTTTGAACAGTATGAAATCATAGGAGTTAAAAGATAAATGAGTAAAAATAAGTTAAATGTGAAACTGGTCTTGAAGTACCTGGCTATAGCTGTTCATTTTCCCTTTTGCCTAATTAATGGCACAAACAATACTTGGTATATTGCTAATTAGTAATTTTACTAAATTAATTTTTTTTTAAATGACTTTTTAGGGCCGGTTTCACCAGCTTTTAAAACTCCGATTAGCCGGTAATCGGAGATTCTCTATGAACAAACATGGTGACTACCATGCATTTTGAACGTAGTGTTTGTTGACACCATAGTTACCAAATTGAGCTTACTAACTCGGAGTTGGTGAACTGGGACCTTAGAAAAGTATAAGATTATAGAACAAGCCACACTGGCCAATTTTCAGGGACTGAATTAAGTGCTCAAAACATTCTCGTGGTTAACCACTAGCTGACCCAGATGTTGGAAAAAGGCAGGTGAAGATACATTTTGAAAAAATGTTAGCTGGTACCTAACATAATGCACTTGGGATAGCAAATTCCTACTATTGGGTTGAGAAATTTGATTGTGAAAAAATTGTTTTGAAGAATCTTATAAGTTGGGGCCTACACTAATAATTAATAAATACTTTTAATAACACGCCAGTAACACACAATTTCGACCTGGGTCACTAAGACAATAGTTCGACAGACAGATAAACTCACCCTCATGATGAGAGTCTCGGGGATCCCCTCCTTGACCTCCTGGTTGTCGGCGCTCATCTCGACGCCGTTGCGCGATATCGACGCCCGAACAGTTAGCGGCAAGGGGGCCTGGAGTACGGTCACCGCCACGCGATACACCTGGCCCGGGCGAACCATGCGCGACGCCACGATGAAGTACGTCCTGCACCGTTCACAGAAGATAAATTAACACCTATACATGTATTTTTTTTTTTTATTAAGAAGGACATTTTAGCTAAGTTAGATCTTTTTATGAGCAGCTAGGCCTGTTCCTAGAGCTATTGCTTGACTGAGTAATGAGATGATTTTCATTGAATCATTCAAGTTCTTTTCTTTATAATGTTCATGTTACAGTAAATCAAAGTGGGTTTGCATGGAGTCAATTGGCTTTTCAGATAAAACATCTCTTTATATAGAGTAATGAAACTAATTTTAAGTCCAGCTACTCATCCAAACTGGCAAACCAGCAAATTGAAACATAACATCAAAGGGCACGACACACAACTGATGCGACATTCACCCCCAAATGATTATATGTGTGCAGCTAATTAGGCCTACCATTAGCATATGTGGGGTATGTAGGAATTCAGGGCATGTTCCAACTTCTCTATTTTGGCCTACTTTGCCGACTAGCACAACAATTGACAATTGTAATCAATTGACACTAATTGTTGCGTCAGTCTGCTAGGGAAGCTAGTCGACTAAAAACATAACGTTGGAACGGCGTGTTCAATGCGGCGGCTCAATACCTACTACGTATAACATACACCTAAGTAAGTATCATGTACACTTACCAACATATACATAAATCAAGAGTTGTAAAGAAACCTTCTTCATCAACAATCCAGGTTAGTTTGTGTGTGCTCGTGTGAATTTCATGAATCTAACAATGACGAGATTCAATATGTTTGCGTTTGTTTGATTATCGTAGGCTACTGAGTACTGACTACATAAATTATAACTTTAAAATACTTAGCCCTAGGTGGAGACGACATTAAAATAAGCTTGGCATATATTATAGGATTCACTAAATGCACTCTTTTAAGTCAAGAACAATATCTTTACTACCCTTGATCTACATATTATATATGTCAGTGAGTGTGCATGCTCACATCAGTTTAAAAGCCATTCAAAAACTGCTCACACTTTGAAAGATTTCCAAGAACATGGCAGTAGCATCCATTTCACGTAGCTTTAATCAACTTACGCCTCGTTTATGATGACATTGTTGTCCATCAGGGACTGGGCTCTGCCGCTCCAGTCTTTGTTCTGCCATTGCGGCCGAGGGGTCTGGTCGAGCCGGTCGAGTCTGTCGGGCCGGTCGAGTCTGTCGGGCCGGTCGAGTCTGTCCGGTCGGTCTAGTCTCGTCCGGTCTCGATCTCTGTCCCGGTCTCGGTCTCGGTTGGACGAGGGGGTGAACTGTGGTCTCACAGAGACTACCAATATCAGCAGGATGAACAGCACAGGTCCAGTCAATCTGAAACAAACAATTAGTTATCTTGAGATATGCACATAGACTTACGAGAGTTCCCACAAAAACCATTGACATTTTTCTTAAATTTCCCTGACCACAATAACAACTGGATGAGACAAAAATTGTATATTTCCAAGCTTATCTATATGTAGGATGTGTGGGGTCGGAGAACAAGACAGGAGGCATCTCTTTGAGTGTACATATGTAAAGAATGAAAGGGACAAAATGCCAGGTGGCATGGATTGGAGGGAACAGGAGTCCTATCTCTACTGGCTTACAAGAAAATACATGATGACATGAGATTCAATTCAATTCAATTGTTTCATTCAGTGGCCACATAAAGAAGAAGAAGATATTATTGTACCAAAAGTGAGTTTTGTTTACAACGTCCAACCATCACTACCAGTGCATTACTCATTTTAGACATTTTTAGTGGTACATACTACTAGTACTTTTTTGCAATGCACAGTGCACTACACTAAAATGACATTGTGATTTAAATTTTAAACTGTAAAAAATGAATGATGTTTATAAACATATCGATCAATTAATGTGGACTAATAAATACATGTGACATGTGACCTTTTTAGTTTAGTTTATTTTCTGTTTTGTTTCAGTGAATAATTATTTGAAAGAAACTTGATAATGCAGTGATTCTCGACTTCCAAAGTTTGTGAAAACCATGTAAAATCAAGTGGAAATATTTAAGATTAACGACACGTCGACTTATTGACGAGGTAGTAGTTAGTATCCGCGGTCAGCATGCGAATATACGAGTACCGACCGACCAGTAGAGAACTCTAGCCGTAAGCGGTTCACGTCATTGTACGTTACGCATACGCAGGTGCTCGATCATTGCACGCCAAACGCGTAAATAAATCACTTTATAGTACACCGTTCTCCCATTTCAGTTCCAGTTCCTTCCTGTAGAATAGGGGAGAAAACAATGTACATGTGTGGCGGGGTGGGTAGGGTGGTTTCGAGTATGCCAGCGGCTGTCCAAACAGTCGACTTACCGACATCCCGCAATGATCTAGTGACTCATTACATCGCCGCTAGCCGCGAGGTGACCTTGTCAACAAATGACACCCTGTTTCCATTACTATCTTTATTTACGTATTTAAGAATAAAACGTAGTCCACTACGGCGGGAGTACAGTGTATTCCACGTAGAGATTGCAGTAGGTAGTTGCATTTCTCTGCCACTATCTACCCCCACCCACCCCTTGTGGTGAGGAGTGCAAAAGCTAGTGTGTGAAATATACCTGTCAAGATGTCCCTTATAGTATTTTGCACTCGCCACAAGGGGTGGGTGGGTGTAAACAGTGACAGAGAAATGCAATTACGTACTGCAATATCTACGTGGAATACACTGTAGGTAGCTTTTACTTTCGCATGGAATACATCCCATGATCCCAGTAAACACGAGTTTTCAGTGAAGCACTGTAGAAAACAATGTATGTATTTGCTACGCTACGAGTGATGCAGCGCTATCGAAATGTACGCGGGCCGCGGTCGCACGTTTACGTCCGCCCAAAGCTATGCGAGCGATTGCGATATGGAACCCGTTGGACGTGAGTTAGATCCTTATTTATTACGAGTCGCAAAACTGTGAAGCAGTACAAAATCATTTATTCAACATTCTGATCGAGATAATAAGAATTACGGGATTTCCGAACAAATTTTCCGACTTTCCATTAGCATTTTTTTTTTTTACAATTTGCCTGACTGACCACAATAACGTCTAGCCTCTATAGACGAGTCTAAATTAATATAACTAAATAAACAAAAACATTAATTTGCACAGGTTTTGTACAGTGCTACTAGGCTTCCGCCGTATCCCTCAGAGAAAGTGAACATCGGGATCAATGCCGGGATGAATTAAACCGCAAGGTCATATGACGTCGGCCCACCCTGGCAATCCTATAATAGACCTTCCAAAAAGAGAAACTAGTATTTAGTAAGCATGTAATACCTTGAATACAATAAAACAAAAGGTGCTCAATGCTCATAGTTGAACATATGTTTCCCTCAATAATATTGCGATCCATAAATTACTAATTGCGATACAATTCCAAATCTGCGTAGCTATCGGTTTTTTATGCAAATTACAATCCGAATATATTCCCTGATTCACCATCCACTCGTCGTCTCGTCTGGAATAACAGAAGTAAACCACCCCAAGTACGAACAACTAACTCCCTCGAAGTAAACGAAACAGATGCATCCAGCAGTGCTGTGATGAAAACAACTCTGTTAAAACGCTCAATTAAATTTCTTGATAGCCTCAGACGGATTTGCATTCGCACTCGGCGAGCTTGGTACGTATGATGGGGGAGGGGTGCGGTTGCAACTCGAGGGGGGGGGGGGGAATTAATGAAGGAAGGGATCCGAGATGAGGATTACCCTCTCGACTCGATATCGACGACTCGACAGCCCTCACAGTGTTAATGGTCACAAGATAGCCACCCTCTACATGTCGAGATTGGAATGACCCTCACACAGAGTTGGGCTGATGACTGACATTGATTCAACTGGCTACAAACTTTCATACATAGCGTCCCAAAATGCTTCGTTTTACTGTTTTACAACAGTCAACTGTCTCAATCTGTATAATTATATGCGCAGGACGAAAACGTTTCTGTTGAAGGGAGTTGTATGTGAACAGACGCTCACCGTTGACGAGGGTATCACGGCGCGCTACCGGTAGCGAGAGTATGACGTACAGAAGGAAGGGAACAATTGCCTCTCTCATCGACGACCTTGATATAGCTTGGCTTTGCAAATAACTTCCCCTTGCAATCGTTCTCACCGCGGTCGTTTTGCCTTCCCCGGCTGGCCACAAAGAAAGTGCACACATGCACACAACGTACTCGTGATCCCCTGGAGGCGTGCGAAGACGCGAACCCCGAGGGGGTCGAAAGGGGACCCCCTCGGGAGGGGAGACAGACATAAATACCAGCACGAGTCCGTCCGAACAGTATATCCGCTTTCATCGGGAGCTAATAATACAGTAGGTGCGGCTCGTATTTCACGTCACTTCCTATCGCCCTCCCCTACGTTCAGGATTATTGGATTCGAGTGATGTCCAACGCCGGAGTTGCGTTAATTGATCATTAGTACAAATACCCCGAAACGACACACTAGGCCAAGAAACTAGCCCGGGACACGCAGATCGGGGGACACCGTGTCCGGGACACGACCAATGTCCCAACTTAAGTGTCTTAAGTGACTTAAGTGTCATGTGCCAATCTATTAAATGCTTGTATTCAAAACAGTTTTAAATACGCCGTACGTTAGTGTTAGTTGATTAATCGGCACAACTTCTACACTGGTAGTAACGACCAAGTGGCCGTGTTGCGAGTCTCCGCATGGCCAAGAGCCACCCCCCAACGGGTGCGGGATTACAATACGTGTATGGCCAATCAATGTTGCGTTATACATAGCGATGAAATCTAAAGCTCGCTTGACGGACATCCATCCCGTGCATACCAAACAAAGCAGTTGGGGAAACAAAAAACATTCCAAATAATTATACACGATGCATTTTATGATATCTATGAATACCGAAGTTGAGTAACGACATTTTGAAATCGTTCCATGTTCTGCATTGCGTTCGACGTCGTGTTGTTTCACGTGGGCGCAGGGGAGGGGGATTGGTCAGGCGTAAGACACGGTTAAACGTGTATCAAATATCAATATTTGTACACGTACATTTCGCGCAGACGTTTACACGACTCAGCCCTAATCCTGGGTGCGCTATTAGTCTCGACGAAGAGAACGATTTTATATGTATTCACTCTACCACCTGCATATTTACATACAGCCCCCCCCCCCCCCTGCTGTCACCCCTGTTAGTGCGTAATGAAGTTGAGGTTAGTCAGGTTACTGGTGCATCATCATTTGGTAAGAAAGGGAACGAAGCATCCGAATGAATAATTGACTCTTCAAGGCAACGTAAACACGACTTGACAGAGCGCAGCAGGGCAATGGTATTTGAGTCTATTTATTTACACACTCGGGTGCTGAGAATAACTCAACGTCTTGAACTTATGGATCTATCTCGCCTGTGTTGTGAGAAACCTTCGTTTCCTCAATGAAACTAACTAATGACGTAAGTTTATATTACTCGCCAACAATATCAAGTTGTTGTTTATTTCTGTCGTTACCAGCGAGTCCTGTGTGCGAATGTGATTCCTACACCAGGAAGGATTCGCTCCGAGCAACGAGACACTGTTTATGATCGGGTGGTGACGTTTATTTACTCGCAGTCATAGTTTATTTATTATCATCACCGAGTACAAGAATGGTTTCCCTGTTCGTCTCTAGGAAAATAAATGAAGCACCAAAAGAGTTACTCCTCACATAGCATTGATTGAATATATTATCATAGCTCATGTTTTGCCCTCTCGAACGAGCAACATGCACCACAGTATCAAAATGTACAAGCTTCGCGTGTGAACCGAGTGCAGCGGTGGTGCCAAAGTGATGCAAGTGATGCGTACAACGGTGGTTTTTGCCACTCGAGTTTGTTTTTACTCCACCCTGTGTTTTGACAAGAGCTACAATGCTGTGTGCGCGGGCGTACTTGGGCTCCGTCGACTGTGCTTGACACAATTGCTCGGTAGGCCAACTCTGAACTGAAACTAGCGTGTTCAATGAACACAAACATTCTTATATAAATCATTGAAAAAAATAAATCAATTGGGGGATGTGTAAAATTGATTTGATATACTTGGTATTTATACACACTTTATTATGCCAACGCCCCAGATACAACCATCACTAATCGAAAGGGCGACGAACAACAACTGGGGAAACTATGCTGCCCAGACCTGGCCGCAGGAGACGAACTACTCGACACCTGGTGGTACCGCAGCTGTTGTCGGTACAATCTCAGGGTAGCTGACTGCGACCAAGTGTACCGCCTGCAGACTGCATGAGACTTCCGTCAGTCTGACTAGGGAGACTCCAACAAGTGACGTCAAGTTGATGTAATTGACGTTTAATAAGTCGATTACACCCACGGAATTGCGTGGCGCCGCGAGCAATGAGAGACGCTTAGCACGCGAGCCAGGTGTCTCACGTCACGTGTGCGACGTATCACGCATGGTGCTGGCTGTCAACGTAAACCCATGAAAACAGACGTATAACTGAAAGTTTGTTTCCAAGTATTTGTTCTACTCAAACGTGAACGAGAAAAGAATGCGATAGCAGTGATCGCGGCATTGTAGAAGCTCTCTGTCCACAGCGCCAATATTTTGCATTGTTCTTTTCAACTACCTTCACATACGTTTTCACGGCTCGAAATAGATATAGCAACGAACGGCAGGGGGGGGGGAGAGAAATAATGCTCGGAAACATCCTTTGAAATGAAATGATTAGCCCCTTTTGAATACTTCATTTTGCACCTTGCACTCTTTCCATAGATTGTTTATTATACTATCATTTCATACAAACTATATTTTCAATACATAGCATATTTAAGAAATGTATTAGTACAATATTATGTATTATTTAACGGTCATATTTTGCTAAGAAATGTTTTGCAGTAAGTAAGGGAAGGGTACTCGAAGGTCCCGGGTAACTCGGCTGGGCCCGGGATGTCGGTACCAGTGGAGTCCTTTCGGTTCGATGGAATTAAATAAAACAATCAATCATTTTTTATTCATTCATTCCCCTTATTTACTCTCTAGACATTGTTAAACAAGATGGATTGACGCGTCCATTAAATGACAAGTCATCACGTATAAAAGTGAATTAGCTAACCACTAGTATAGTTATCAACTTATCAGGGTGAAGAATTGTATATACATGTATTTAAATTTTAAATCACATTTTGTTAATAAATCATGTGTATAAGTGCGACATAAATAAATCAAGGGTAAGATAAAGCTTCAGCACAATACTTATGTATGTTCTTCTCATCAACGTACTATGTTGCCTATTGATTCGTAGATTAGGTTGAACCAAAAAGTAATAGGCTAAGTGCAGGAGAGTGGTTCGAGTAAAGACGGGTATGACCGAGTCACGAGTGTACAATTTTTTTTTTTTTTTATTTTTTTTAAGATAAGATTTGAATTGATTACAATTCTTTATCAACTACAGCCAAGCTGGCACGCCATTAAAATTGGGATTTATTTCGAACTGTGTTGGGGATAACCTCGCAACTTTGAACTCAGTCGCGCGGATCCGGATTTCGAAACTCCTCGTCACTGCAGAGAACCCTACATTTGTAACGCGTCCATTTTTCGCCTTAAAAATCAAGTCACTGACACCAGAACACTGTTATCCTAATTAACTCGATTTACTTGACCCAGACAACATGCGAGTAATGTTTGATATAAGAACTATGTTCGCTAGACACAAATCTCAGGGAACCGTAAAATTGAAAATCTCAAGTTTAGTCCCCAGTCCGAAGTGCCGGTGTGTTCCGGTTCCAGCGACATTTTAGGGGCGGGAAGCGGAAACGACAGAGGGCGGCGGGAAATGAGACCACGTGATTTCGGGTGCGCACAGCGACATGGATGTTGCCGTATATCTTGAGCGGATCGTGATAAAAGACGACGAAATATATCGCGGAAAAATGTCCGAGAATCTGAATTTGGATGAAATCAATACAATAATTTTAAGTGGTATTCAATATACACGCAATACAGTTATATATGCATTGATTTACAAAAAAAATGATGCAATAAATATTACAAAATAATGAAAATATAGTTCTAGTGCAATTTCGTATTTAAAAATGTCTGTATGCTCAATACAATAAATAATTAAATAAAAAATGAATTTACAGCTTACAGTGGAAACAGTGGCGTAACTGATCTGGGGACAAAGGTAGAGTCCGAATGACATGAATACTGGATAGTGCTGCAAATGGAAGCGACGTGTCGGTAAATTAATAACGCCGATAACGAAGGAATCGATACGCGGACCGGTGCGGATGTCTCTATAACACGGAGCCGGCGAGGTATTTATACATTCCAACTTGAGCTTTTGACTGGCCGGGGGGGGGAGAGTTCGACCGCGAACCTAGCAAGAATAGTTATTTTTTAGAAAAACTGTATATTTTGCAATATGCTCAGTCAGAACAAATGTATTAGGCCTACAGAATAAAGAAAACTCAAAATCGTTTCTTCCGAAAACAATTAAAATTTATTTTTTATGTTGTTGAAGTGTGATTATAATCATATAAGCTTACAGCATGAATATTTTCTTGGGAACTTTTGGGTAAATTTAATTTAATAAATTAATAAAGGAAAATGCACAGACAAATAGGGAGCCGACCCTCAATGAAAAAAGACAATATCAATTTGTCATAGAATCCGAATTTAGGGCTTCACCAAGGTCAAGAAGGTGCCCATAACTCGTGAAATCTTCTACTCACAATCCATGATATCACGTCGGCTGTTCAGCAAGAACCCGACTCGAGCGTTTGGGACAACCCTTAGGAAAGGTCTACGCGGCGAACAATTGACCGCATTTGGCGAAGGGTTCTGGTGAAAAAAAAACTTTCAGCACAATGCATACTTTCAATTCCAGTGCCGGGCTGAACAATGTTTGATTCCGACAATAATTTCAAAGCGCGACACTTGTAATCATGTTATTAAGGTTTTTCTGATCATTTTCGTTTTTTGTGCGAAGTCAGTATCTTAATTTAAAGAGAACACGATGTTGATGATGTTTTCTGGATACTTGATCCGTAACATCATTGCATCAAGAAACATTCACAAAACTTTAGCCAGTGGTTTATTCAATCCTCGTAAGTCCCCGCGTACCCTTCCCAACATTAAAAACCATATAATAACCCGAAACGATTTTAATTATAACTATTTAACATTATACATTATATGATATGTGCATTGTGCAATCTATTTAGTTCGCCATTACAATAATTATATTGCGTGCGTTTACTATTCTTTATTAATGAGTATGGGTGACTCTTCCCTACTCAAATTGTTTTTGACATTGTTCTGAAGTCGAGCTTGAAAATATGGATGCAACGATTAAAAGTGGATATTAGCACATGAAAAGAAAGTATTATTCCAAAAAAAACACCGGCGCTTTGAGAAACTGATGCATTGTACACAGGTGGCCAGGATTAAGGAATTGAAAGAGGAGCTGACAAGACAGTCCGCACACAGCTCCTGCCTCGTGCACGTGCACCCAATTGTTTTCAAATTTCCAGGAAACGTTGGCTAGCACAGTGGCCGGGATAATACTGGGTTCGGTTCCCGCGACACGCGGGGCTCCATTCTGACATCGTTCTGTTCTGTGATTTTGATTTGCAAACCACTTACGAACGCAGACTTGAATGAATAATATTTTATTCAATGGGTTGATAAAAGTTGAGGGGGTAGGGGGTTGACGATCGCACTCTTCACCCCCGCCCCCTCCTCCCCTCCCCTCCCCTTCCCCATGTGCGTCTTTACGTACCAGTACATAATATCTAATAAAACAAATCTAATATGTAAGTGAATTTGTGTGTTGCAGTCTACACTCTACAAACTCACAAGTTATAATTTTCATTAGCTTGTCAGGGGATATTGTACTATAATTTATTGTGACTCGTTGTAAAGTCACGGTTTTCGTATATGCCAGTGTCACATACATAGATAGTCTGTGTCCAAAGTTTAAAAAAATCTACCCGAACCAAGAATCGAACCCAGGATCTGCTGCAATGGAAGCAGAAATAAACCCACTAGACCAACGAGCTACGCATGATTAAGGCTTTGTAAACATATAATTATGAAAATTACATGTAACCTGCATTACATGTATGTGGACGTTGGTGGATGTGTGTGACTAAAAATTGAGCTACAGCTACAATTAAAAAAAGTGTCTATATTGTCTTAGCGCTGCGCGTTCTATGGTACGCTTTTGAATAGCGTTATGATGACGGAAAGTCGAAAACTATAATTACCTTATTTTGAATAACTATTTAAAGTCACCCTCAAGTCCCTTTTCTCTATAAATGAATACATGGGTGTGACAGGTTGTAAATAAGTTCTTTTGAGACGTTCGGAGTCCATCCGCAGACGGTCGCCAACGATAATTGCTTCGGTGAGGGCTGTTGAAAAAGGTCCCATCGCAGCGCTTTGTCGTGCGTGGCGTAGCCTGAGGTGCTGAACAGCCGATGTGATACAAATAATAGTTAAGTTTACTAAGTTGTGAATTACTTATATTTTTGTATACCCCCAAAACTCGAATTTCGCACCATTCAGAAACAGAAAAGGGTTTTCGAATCAGTAGACATGAAATAACCCAACGTTCCGCCAATGTTCCAGTAGACTCGAGCGCGGGTTCGAATCCCCTGCAGATGTTGTCCCGTTCCAGTCGAGGCGACAGGGTGATAGTGATAGACACGGGAAGTATTGTGGTCGTCACGCTTAGTGAAGCCGCCACACCTGCGCGTGAGGGGTGGCAGGTGACACGTCGAGGGAGGGGGGGGAGGGGGCGTAGAAATCAATCGCAATCACACGCCGAAAACAAATAAGTAATCAACTACCCCACGCTACATCCCACGCCTAAGCAAACAGGAAAACACCCTCTCAACGCGCACCTGGCGCAAGGTCGTCGGCGCAACCGTTGCTCGCGGCTGCGAGGAATCACCTCAAGCCGAACGACGATTAAATGGTGGTGCGAGGGTGGGTAAACGAGTCTGACAAATAGATAGCATAACGAATTTAATTTGAATGTAGTCTGTCATTTACACACCCAGGGGCGGGATGAAGGGTTGCACTTACAGTACGACCCTCTGCACCGAACACGCACCTATAGATCGAAATAAATGAATAGCTTACACAAAATTCGGTGCAAGATTTACCACCAAAATAGGGGTATAATTACCCTCGGGAGTTTTTTAAAACAATGTCGCACGTTATAATAAAAATTAAAGTCACAGTTTCCATAAATGAATCTTTTCGCATTACAAAGTCGACCGCGATCTCGACGTTTGTTTTCGCCTTCACTTGGACATTGTGTTGGGGTGCTGTCGCGGGACACATGGAATCAATCACGTTACACGTTGCACATCCGTCTTGTGAAGTACTGAACCACAAACCCAAACGAAGGGCAACTAGCTTCAGGGGTGTCGCCTTCGGCACATGAGGGCACCCCATTTCCTCGCTTGGGATTTACAATTTACAAATTAAAATATAATTTTTATAATACATACAGACAACTGATTTCAAAAAGTATGTCTCAGAATTCGACTGAGAAAATGATGAGTTTATGCGTCACGTCTTATAGATTATAGAATACAATGATATTGCAAGAAAGTAAACTAATACATGACAATGACTGAATGACAGCGTAGCATATTTAGATTACAGAATACGTAAAACGCATGAAATAACACAGAGAAGCTAAAATAATAATAATATTTCAATCAAAAGAAAACACTGTAGCTATATGAATTGGTTACGACTTACGAATGATTTATCTCATTGCTCTGTGCGCATGCATTCAGACAATAAACCTTCCCATCTATTCAGTAAACATGATTTAAAACGGAACCCAATGACCTCGACGACCCCGAGCCCACATCAAAGGGGGTGGCTATCGGTCGTGCAGCCTCCGACACTCGGGCGCGGTCGGCGAGGGTAATCGCAACGACGAGAATCCCACGCGAAATAGACCTACCTTGAGAACGCTTCACAATAGAAACTCTGACTACTGAACTGGACGTGGTTTTGAAAGAACTAAAAACTTGATAAACAAGTTCAAATACTGTAATCGTTACGGTTGTTATTCGCTAATCACTAATTACATATTAATTACTAATTAGTTCACAAAACAAAATCGTGTACACTAGTTATTCGTTCTGATTTGACGAGACAATATCGCTTGAGATATATTCACAAAATTAAAACTTGTGTGCAGTTCTACGCGGGAGGCACCTCTTTCCTGGTTATACAGTATTCGCTCCACAGTAAATATTTACAGGGACCAACAGGAGTGAAGCCACATGGCCAGTGGCGGTTCTAGCGTAAGGGCACAAGGGCACGTGCCCCCCTCCTGGGACTCACGGAAATATCTTTAATTATTACTTTATAAGTTATTATTTGGTACATCAAATACGTTGTTGTGGCAACTTTCTAATGTAAATTTCGATGAACATATATTAATTTTTTGGTGCACTTTGTTTATATTTGGGATAATATTGGTCGTAGAAGTAATTTCATTGCTTGCGCCAGCTACGATTCTGCAGTGTCCACTGTCCAGGCTAAACAGCGTTGTGCCCTCGTATTTCAACAGTTCAGACCCCCAGGCACTGTTTGGAGCTAGACCCTTATGGACGAAATACATTAGCAGGGGGCACATCTAACGCGTAGCCACCACCGACACCGAAGATGAGAGAGAAAAGAAACCCAACCAGGCAGAAGACCTTTTCTAAGAAATATCCAAGTAGATATTTGAGTAAACACCAAGAACGATAATATAGACCTCGGCACGGACTTATTAGGGAATCAAATGGTAGAAAATGTTACTTAAATTCAAAGTCTCCTTTTTTTAGTTTAGAAGTGTACCTGGCTAGAAAGACATGGCACTCCTTTCATTCAATAAGCGGATACACAACAAGGAGTGGTAACTAAAAAACGGTCATTTATGCTATTTTAAAAACTAAATGACTGGTGAAGTGTGTTGTTGTCACAGTACTGTCAGTCAGTAGGTATTCGGTTATCGTACGAGTGAGTTGTGTTACTGCCGTGTTCGCATTTGTGTATTATGTTTGTGTCGTAATATTGTAGTGTTTTCGTAAACATGAATTCTGTGGCGCATATTTTAAGTTGTGAACATCAAATTAGCTACGATCAAAAACTAGATATTAAAAAACTGGGACCTCCAGTACCTCATCTTAATTTGGAGCAAACTTCGAAGGGAAAAAATAGAACTTATTGCCGAAAATTCCTAACTAGCTAGGTACCGGTACTCTCTGCCTTAGCCGTGCTGACAATTGAAAAAAATACTTATAAATACGATTCCTGACTTCAATAACGTCGTAATCGAGAGGTTTGCTCGAGACAAAAACAGAAGAATGGTTTTATCTACCCGCTACCGATGGGTGAGTAACGTGTCGTTCTTACATTTCCTTAGTAAAATTCTACTTTTTTAGTGATGAGTGGGGGGGGGGGGGGGGGGGGTAAATTACGTTGTGCCCCCTGCAATTTGGATGTTACGAGCCGCCACTGCACATGGCAATACGTATAAATAATACACGTGCTCGTCCGTTTACATTCGTAGAGACTGCCGGGCCACGTGACTCGGAGCCGTCGGCATTACGAGTGTCAATCTCGGACATCGCGAGACTGCCGGGACACGTGACTCTGAGCCGTCGGCATTACGAGCGTCAATCTCGGACATCGCGAGACTGCCGGGCCACGTGACTCGGAGCCGTCGGCATTACGAGTGTCAATCTCGGACATCGCGAGACTGCCGGGCCACGTGACTCGGAGCCGTCGGCATTACGAGTGTCAATCTCGGACATCGCGAGACTGCCGGGCCACGTGACTCGGAGCCGTCGGCATTACGAGTGTCAATCTCGGACATCGCGAGACTGCCGGGCCACGTGACTCGGAGCCGTCGGCATTACGAGTGTCAATCTCGGACATCGCGAGACTGCCGGGCCACGTGACTTGGAGCCGTCGGCATTACGAGTGTCAATCTCGGACATCGCGAGACTGCCGGGCCACGTGACTCGGAGCCGTCGGCATTACGAGTGTCAATCTCGGACATCGCGAGACTGCCGGGCCACGTGACTCGGAGCCGTCGGCATTACGAGTGTCAATCTCGGACATCGCGAGACTGCCGGGCCACGTGACTCGGAGCCGTCGGCATTACGAGTGTCAATCTCGGACATCGCGAGACTGCCGGGCCACGTGACTCGGAGCCGTCGGCATTACGAGTGTCAATCTCGGACATCGCGAGACTGCCGGGCCACGTGACTCGGAGCCGTCGGCATTACGAGCGTCAATCTCGGACATCGCGAGACTGCCGGGCCACGTGACTCGGAGCCGTCGGCATTACGAGTGTCAATCTCGGACATCGCGAGACTGCCGGGCCACGTGACTCGGAGCCGTCGGCATTACGAGTGTCAATCTCGGACATCGCGAGACTGCCGGGCCACGTGACTCGGAGCCGTCGGCATTACGAGCGTCAATCTCGGACATCGCGAGACTGCCGGGCCACGTGACTCGGAGCCGTCGGCATTACGAGTGTCAATCTCGGACATCGCGAGACTGCCGGGCCACGTGACTTGGAGCCGTCGGCATTACGAGTGTCAATCTCGGACATCGCGAGACTGCCGGGCCACGTGACTCGGAGCCGTCGGCATTACGAGCGTCAATCTCGGACATCGCGAGACTGCCGGGCCACGTGACTCGGAGCCGTCGGCATTACGAGCGTCAATCTCGGACATCGCGAGACTGCCGGGCCACGTGACTCGGAGCCGTCGGCATTACGAGTGTCAATCTCGGACATCGCGAGACTGCCGGGCCACGTGACTCGGAGCCGTCGGCATTACGAGTGTCAATCTCGGACATCGCGAGACTGCCGGGCCACGTGACTCGGAGCCGTCGGCATTACGAGTGTCAATCTCGGACATCGCGAGACTGCCGGGCCACGTGACTCGGAGCCGTCGGCATTACGAGTGTCAATCTCGGACATCGCGAGACTGCCGGGCCACGTGACTTGGAGCCGTCGGCATTACGAGTGTCAATCTCGGACATCGCGAGACTGCCGGGCCACGTGACTCGGAGCCGTCGGCATTACGAGTGTCAATCTCGGACATCGCGAGACTGCCGGGCCACGTGACTCGGACCGTCGGCATTACGAGTGTCAATCTCGGACATCGCGAGACTGCCGGGCCACGTGACTCGGAGCCGTCGGCATTACGAGTGTCAATCTCGGACATCGCGAGACTGCCGGGCCACGTGACTTGGAGCCGTCGGCATTACGAGTGTCAATCTCGGACATCGCGAGACTGCCGGGCCACGTGACTCGGAGCCGTCGGCATTACGAGTGTCAATCTCGGACATCGCGAGACTGCCGGGCCACGTGACTCGGAGCCGTCGGCATTACGAGTGTCAATCTCGGACATCGCGAGACTGCCGGGCCACGTGACTCGGAGCCGTCGGCATTACGAGTGTCAATCTCGGACATCGCGAGACTGCCGGGCCACGTGACTTGGAGCCGTCGGCATTACGAGTGTCAATCTCGGACATCGCGAGACTGCCGGGCCACGTGACTCGGAGCCGTCGGCATTACGAGTGTCAATCTCGGACATCGCGAGACTGCCGGGCCACGTGACTCGGAGCCGTCGGCACCCACATAACACTTCCGCATGGGCATTACAAGGCCCACGTATGGCCAGCCAGACGAAAACGCACGTGCCACATATGGCCAGCCAAGTGTGGCAATGACATGTTTTTGGCAGTGACCCCACGAATGGGCTATGCGTCTGGGCCTTACAAGGCAGAGACATGGCCAGCCAGATGAAAACGTCAGTCTCGCATCTGGCCAGCCACGTGTGGCAGGGACTTGTTTTTGGCAGTGACCCCACGTATGGGCCATGCGTCTGGGCCTTACAAGGCAGAGACATGGCCAGCCGGATGAAAACGTCAGTCTCGCATCTGGCCAGCCAAGTGTGGCAGGGACTTGTTTTTGGCAGTGACCCCACGTATGGGCCATGCGTCTGGGCCTTACAAGGCAGAGACATGGCCAGCCGGATGAAAACCTCGCTGGCCGCATGTAACGCCATCTAGGAATTCAAAAAGATATCGAAGCTACGATATGACAATTAATTTATTATTACGGAGATACTATTCAATTAGAAGTTTAAACTATATCAAATCATAGCCTGTAAACAGAAGCACATCATACATTAATTTGAAGCAATTATAAAGACATAAAATCTACAAGTACATTTCGGGATTTGAGCTCGGCCAAACTGGAACGCTGCATCTGAAAGTAACCACCTTGACCAACGCGCCACGGAGATGATTGAGCAGCGGAAGAATTCAACCCAATATATATCCACGACCATTGAAATTCGTTAGTAAGTAGGACGCATCCGGCCCACGTACGGCTAGCCAGTTTATTTAGCCTATTTAGTTATTACTTTATTTATTTAATGTCTATCCTATTCAGTTATAAAAACTGATTTACAAAGGAGGACAATAAACAGAACTATGCGAACAGTGGCGTAACTAGAAATTATTTCGGGGGGGGGGTTATTAGGGAAAAGTGAGATGAGGGGACTGAAAGGGGTCTGGGGCGAAGCCCCAGCTGCCGGAGGCCATCGAAATTTTTTTTCACTTCTATAATTATTTCGTGCCTTTTAGACTCAAACAAATACTACTCGAACCACTACGCGTTTGTTTGTATTATATTGCAGTTACAGTGCTACAGTAGGTATTTATTATAGTTCTAAATAAGAACTGCATGGAAATTGTGTTTTTAATGTTTTATGGTTGTTCAATAAAATCTCAACATAAAGTGAAACATTGTGGTCACAAGTCACATACGTTATTTAAATTTAAATTCACAGACCGTGATATTGTAATATTAGATTAATGCATTTTTATTTATATATACCCTCACTTTTACTAGTTCAAGCGAAAGGTATATTAGTTGTAGATGAACACATAAATAATATAATTGAATTATTGAAAGAAGTTATATATCTTGTCTAAGTGAAGTGGTATGATAAATATAATGAAAATGTTGTTTGTCGTGATTGTTATACACTGAAGTGGTTTAAGGATCTTACAATATAGTATTAAGTAAATGTAGTATTAAGTAAAATCATTCTCGATGTAGTTTCGGGGGGGGTTTAAACCCCCTAAACCCCCCCCTTAGTTACGCCACTGTATGCGAACAATTAATAGTAATGAAATCATAAAAAGTATAAGAAAAAACAAAACAAAACGAACTACTGCACAATATATAAAATTATGACAAATAAAATGAAATGAGTAAATAAATTGTAATAACGTTTCTTTCATGTTACATTATATTACATAACGTGAGAAAATATATTTGTGCAAATCAAAGAAAATAGCCTACCCTTAGTATTTTAGTTGATACAAGTAAAACTAAAACGAAATTATACATAGACCATATTAGCTCTTGCCCTACCAAGGGAGTTATAGTTATAAATCAAATGCAACCACTGTTAAATTCTTGTTCTCAGTGGTGTTTTAACCTGTACTTAGATTAATTATTATAAGTGTGTTATGACTAAGACCAGCGGTACTCAAACTGCGGCCCTCCATTAACAATTTTGCGGTCCAGAGCTTTTGTTTTTCATTAATATATTTAACTATTTTAAATGACTATTTGTTTGCTGTATATATGATAATAATATTGTATTCGTGATGAATTATGATATATCGCAAACCAACTAAACTTTACTTGGTATTTGTTACCTCTAACGTAACGTAATATAAAATGGGTAATGCTTCGAGTTTTACGCTTTGACTCGAAAAAGCACGAAATATCTATAATAGTCGAACAAATTTTGCGCCTTCGGCGAAAAGACCTCAGGCGGCTGGGGCTTTGCCATGCCTCACTTTTCCCTGTTAAACCCCCCCCCCCCCCCCCCCCCAAATAATTCCTAGTTACGCTTTACTTGGATTTTTGGAAAAGTGGCCCTCCAGGAAAAAAGTTAGAGTACCACTGACTTAGACACTATCACAGTATAATCCATAATAATCAGATGTCTCCATCCACCCACAATTTTGCATTATGTGCATGGAGACATCTCAGCAGTGCCATGCCCATGCTTGTGAAAAATGTATATGTATGGGAAAAATAATAAAAAAAAAATTAAAAAAAAAATTAAATATTAAAATTAAACAAAGCAAATCAAGTTAAAAACATTATAAACATAAAAAAAAATACAAACAAATTAGATTAATATGAAGGCAAAACATGGAAGGAAAAAAATTATATAGAAAAGAGAAAACGAAAAAAAGCCGGAACTGCAATCTGGGAAGAACAAAACATTCACGTAAAAGCAACCCGAGAAGCCACATACGCCTTCTATCTTCTCTTCGAATCTTGAAAATCAGATGGTCTTGAAAATCTTGATCCAAGAACATTAAATTGAAAGTTGCTATCAAACTGAACCAAGAAGATTGAGGAAAACTGAAAACTGAAAACAGTTGTTTGCCAAGTCATGGCTAGCCGTGTGTGGAAAGGACATGGCTAGTATCCGTCGTGCCACATACCGCTGAGCTAGGGTAAGACGCATCCGGCCCACGTATGGCTAGCCAGTTGTTTGCCAAGTTATGGCTGGCCATGAGTAGAAATAACAAGGCTGGCATCTGTCATGCCACATACCGCTGAGCTAGGGTAAGACTCATCTGGGCCACGCATGGCTAGCCAGATGTTTGCCAAGTCATGGCTGGCCATGAGTGGAAAGGACAAGGCTGGCATCTGTCATGCCACATACTGCTGAGCTAGGGTAAGACGCATCCGGGCCACGCATGGCTAGCCGGTTGTTTGCCAAGTCATGGCTGGCCATGAGTGGAAAGGACAAGGCTGGCATCTGTCATGCCACATACCGCTGAGCTAGGGTGAGACGCATCCGGGCCTCGCATGGCTAGCTAGTCGTTTGCCAAGTCATGGCTGGCCATGAGTGGAAAGGACAAGGCTGGCATTTGTCATGCCACATACCGCTAAGCTAGGGTAGAACTGATCTGGGCCACGCATGGCTAGCCAGTTGTTTGCCAAGTCATGGCTGGCCATGAGTGGAAAGGACAAGGCTGGCATCTGTCATGCCACATACCGCTGAGCTAGGGTAAGACGCATCCGGGCCACGCATGGCTAGCCAGTCGTTTGCCAAGTCATGGCTGGCCATGAGTGGAAAGGACAAGGCTGGCATCTGTCGTGCCACATACCGCTGAACTAGGGTAAGACGCATCCGGGCCACGCATGGCTAGCCAGATGTTTGCCAAGTCATGGCTGGCCATGTGTGGCTGGGATATGGCCCTCTTATGCTAGTCATGAATATAAAGTTGCATGGCTAGCCTTATCTGGGCCAGATGATGCCCATGCACAGTTTGCCAGACGCATGGCAGCCAGGTGTGTGCCTTACATGGCCCAGGCTATGGTCAAAATCGTGTGCTTCATGGGCATTACGAGTGTAATCTCGGACATCGCGAGACTGCCGGGCCACGTGACTCGGAGCCGTCGGCATTACGAGTGTCAATCTCGGACATCGCGAGACTGCCGGGCCACGTGACTCGGAGCCGTCGGCATTACGAGTGTCAATCTCGGACATCGCGAGACTGCCGGGCCACGTGACTTGGAGCCGTCGGCATTACGAGTGTCAATCTCGGACATCGCGAGACTGCCGGGCCACGTGACTCGGAGCCGTCGGCATTACGAGTGTCAATCTCGGACATCGCGAGACTGCCGGGCCACGTGACTCGGAGCCGTCGGCATTACGAGTGTCAATCTCGGACATCGCGAGACTGCCGGGCCACGTGACTCGGAGCCGTCGGCATTACGAGTGTCAATCTCGGACATCGCGAGACTGCCGGGCCACGTGACTTGGAGCCGTCGGCATTACGAGTGTCAATCTCGGACATCGCGAGACTGCCGGGCCACGTGACTCGGAGCCGTCGGCATTACGAGTGTCAATCTCGGACATCGCGAGACTGCCGGGCCACGTGATTCGGAGCCGTCGGCATTACGAGTGTCAATCTCGGACATCGCGAGACTGCCGGGCCACGTGACTTGGAGCCGTCGGCATTACGAGTGTCAATCTCGGACATCGCGAGACTGCCGGGCCACGTGACTTGGAGCCGTCGGCATTACGAGTGTCAATCTCGGACATCGCGAGACTGCCGGGCCACGTGACTTGGAGCCGTCGGCATTACGAGTGTCAATCTCGGACATCGCGAGACTGCCGGGACACGTGACTCGGAGCCGTCGGCATTACGAGTGTCAATCTCGGACATCGCGAGACTGGCGGGCCACGTGACTCGGGGCCGTCGGCATTACGAGTGTCAATCTCGGACATCGCGAGACTGCCGGGCCACGTGACTTGGAGCCGTCGGCATTACGAGTGTCAATCTCGGACATCGCGAGACTGCCGGGCCACGTGACTTGGAGCCGTCGGCATTACGAGTGTCAATCTCGGACATCGCGAGACTGCCGGGCCACGTGACTTGGAGCCGTCGGCATTACGAGTGTCAATCTCGGACATCGCGAGACTGCCGGGACACGTGACTCGGAGCCGTCGGCATTACGAGTGTCAATTTCGGACATCGCGAGACTGCCGGGCCACGTGACTCGGGGCCGTCGGCATTACGAGTGTCAATCTCGGACATCGCGAGACTGCGTGTTTTTCGTTTATCTCACAAAAACGCAGTGCAGCATTTAAATTATGTAAAAATACAAAGCTCAATATTATTGAACTTTGTTCTATAAAGGTCAGTAGTATAAAAGTATAGGTAAAAGGAGGTGGTTACAAAAAGGTGGGACTTCTGATAGAATTTAATAAATTTCGATAGCATTTGCAATACGTCTACTTCCATTTAATTTAAACTTTTCAAGACTTACGCACCTCTACCAAACTTAAATGTATTTAATTTGTATTCACGTTCATAAATGTGAGAAGAAAATACAAAGATGCTAGAGCTCTATGGAAAAAATAGCCTAGCTCAGTCATCTTCAAGCGGTTTCAATGACTCGAACCGCTCTACGAAGTTGGCGACGAGTACAACTAGTTACACTGCATAGGGTCCTCCACTCCACGTAGTGAATAGTAAATATACAATTACTTGTACCATGCCGATAACATGGGCACATTCTCTCAGGTGAGTCATTAAGTCCGAGTGCGCCGGCTGAATCCCAATCTAATCAAACATGGTGAATACAATGAGCAACCAGACGGCACGTAGGCATATATACCACGCAGAACCTACTACTATAGGGAGTATCGCACATCTCCGCGCGGGTAGCCACAACGACAAATATTATTACAGTATCAATATTTATTATGCAAAGCTTATTTATTTCCGAGTCGCAAGACATGAAAAGATGAACGTTCCTCTTGATCGACGATAGCTCAGGAATTCCTCCATGAAATTATACACTCATGTGTATCCTACCTGCATTCCTAATTAGTTCTGGATTCATAAGAGACTTCGTTCTGACTAAATTTATAACAAATTTTCGTTCGCAGCTCCTATATAGGCTTCAAGTTGACTGTGCAGTCACGGTTCTGTTTTTTTTTCTTGAGCTGTGAAAGTCTTAACTTTATTTTTTCTTAATTGTAGAGCGACCGGTACCTTCAATATTGTTGTAATACCAATAATTGCAATACCTACATAATTTCTCCAAAATACGGGCTACTGATAATACATACGGTCTATGACATAAATTATTTTCAGTTGCATATTACTTGTTGATCATTTTATTTATTTTACCGGTACAATACAAATGCGCCCGCCGTTACGGCGAGCCCCAACGAAACGAAGTCAACGGTGTGCAAACTAATACAGCTGACCCACCGTTCTTGATAAGACGTAAACTCTTCGCTTGTCATGATAAGCAAATTTTATTTTCGCTTTCAACAAATCAATCTCACAAACCTAGCATAAAATAATTAGGAGTGATCTACTCACACAAATACACACAAGTGCACAATTTAGAGGGTTCTCCAGTTCTTTAGGAAGTGTAATAAACTACGCGAAATGCATTGCATTTAGATTGGGTAAAATCAGAGAATTAGAGACATTATTGAAATTGTTTGATTCCATCCAAATACAAATTATTTGACATTTTTCTTTCGATTTTTAGTAGACTTCGATAATTTTTAGGTTATAACCCACATCAAACCAAACATTTGTATTTTTTGTTTTGTTTTCTAAGATACGAATAAAAACATTTACTTGTAATGCTTTTCAACCACGTTGTTACGAGCGCGTTAGCTCTACGGCACGAGTGCCTACATAATAACAGTTCGATAGCCGCGTATCTCGGAAGTCGAGGAGTAGGCCTACATTAGGTGCTCTAATAATAACAAAACAGGATGCCCATGTGGCTCTGGGGTGGAGGTTGAGCCTCCAGCAGGCACGCACCTAAATATAGACGTCGGAAGCCAGACGCAATCGTCCGTCAGTCAGTCCGTCAGTCTCTGTCTGTCTGTCTGTCTGTCATCTCACCTTGCGACAGTTTGATGCACGAGCCAATCTGTCTACTCTACGGAATAATGATGCACCAATCATACGTGGGTTCACACTTTCCTAAGATTGAATATTACCTGGTTTCCTTGTTTTTATGATCAATACAATTGGCTGGATTTATATAAGGCCGCCTTCCGTTGGCTGAAGCCGGAATCCTATTCTAGAACTCACATCCTGAAATCAATTCTGAATTCGGCCGTATATTGAATGTAATGTAGCTCTAATATTTGAACGAACATCTAATCATAGTGTTATGGCTAGAGCCGACGACATGAGTATAGGCAGCGTCCTTACTGCCAAGCAACACACATGCTAGTAACATGCTGTACCGGTAACATGTTACAGATTGCGATGGTAATTCCACTCCCACTCCCTTATGGTTCAATTCAGTCTCACTCACTCACTCAGTGCTCACTTTGAAACACGCTCGAAAAGGTACTTTTGAGTTAGGACATTTATTTAATTTCAGGAACTGTGCAGTGCAACGGTGGCCATTATGTTTTAAAAGTTGGTTTGGTAATTTTACATCAGTAAATTATATGTTCAATCATTATTTTACAGGGGTGCCAACTGCCAATGTAAGGGCCGTGCGACGTTGACACACGACGTCGATAGGCAATCTTGTCGCGAACCACCTGTTACACTCAGAAGAAGTGGAAAACAACTTTTCATGTGGGGAACACAAGCTAGCGAGTGCCAAATTATTGAGGAACGACTGAGAATCTATATTGTTGATTTGCTCCCGAGTATTAAAGAATATATTTTAAATTAAATTATTATTATTAATTATTAATTGGTGTCTCCATTAGGTTACAATGTGACTGATTTACAAAGGAGAACAACTTATCGAAAACAGTATTATGATGCTTGTGTTCACAATTTTATCATTTGGGACGGTATTTTTACCCTAATTTCTTTGTAATGAGATAGATGTTTTTGTAAAACCAATCAGTGTGTGGTTAACAATCTACATTTAGAAGAACACGCTTTGAAGTATAATAAATTATTGTCATCATTTCTTGCTCAGGTCAGGGGGTCATAAATGACATCAAAATGGTGTATACGTGAAACAGACGGCTTTGCAACCAAACTTAAAAACAATGCACTTTGATCCCAAACAAATAACCCAACCAGCCAGTCGAAATAATAACCTACAACGGGTTTCCCAATGTGCATCAATCGCGGTACAACAGAGGACAAACCCGTCCCGTCAGCCCCGTAAATAATAGACGTGTGATATTAATATTATCACCGTTGTTATACAGCGTTGACTCTTCCAGTCGCCTCGCACGACAGGCAGAGCTATCCTGGTGGCCTGGACATTCTATCCCGGACCCAGACGGGGCTCGAAACAATGCTATCGGTCTTGCGTGTTGAGCCATCCCCCCCTCTCCCCAACCCCTTCTTTCGCTCTTCTCTAGCAAATTCGCCAGGGGAGGGCAAACTTAAAAATACGGTGCTTGGACGTAGTAGAGTTAATTATTTACACCGTAACTCGATACCAACCGACCCCTGTAGAGCGCCGTGGGAATTCGCGGTGCAAGGTACAGCCGGAGTTGCTTTTGCCCCAAATACGCTGCAGACGCCCGCATTATTAATTTATTATGTTGAGTGGATTGTTATATCCAAGTGCATGCTAATTCATAATTACATTTCTAACGTGCGCATGCATTTTAAGCAATTTAGCACAAGTACAAAGTTCACCAAATCGATTGGACGAAGGCTAAGTTTGAAAATATTGTCAAATCCCACGAGGAAAATATCATTTGGAAACGCATAGTAAAATTATATTGCAGTATTATATTAGTAGGCAACGTATAAGATTAAATTAATTGTATATACTGGGAAAAAAATCAGCAGTGTCTAAATAAAGAGATCCTACCAAGGCAAGTAGTACTACTAGGCCTACTATAGTCTCACGGCTCGCCAGCTAGTTAGTTGATGATAGATGTCGGTGTCGCCCACCCCTTGGCAAGCAGATTTGCTACACCGCGCCGCGCGCCCTCATCCAGTTCGCAAAGCACTTCGATCCGCATCATCTCGTCCACCGGCTGGAAACTACTTTGTTTGCGAAGAGAGGTCAATCGAGACGGACAGTGTAGTACAACATAAGACACTGCTTTTAGCATTTATTATGCTCGCCCCGCATTCTTCTTTTAAATGCATTTGTATAATTTATTGTCTATACGAATACGAACTTATTTTCATTTACGATTAGATTCATGAGTTACTATCATTATTCATTATTGTTTAAAACATCTACCAAATATATTGAAAATGGGATGGAAGTGAAACCGTATAGATTTACTTCAGGTGGGTTCGAACTTCGAATCCCGCATAAATAATACACATAGACGTTTATGATCTAATCATTGCAGATCGTCTCCATTAACATCACTGCATTATTGGCGAGGCTATAAACTCGCACAGTGGCAGTGGGACGTGTAACATTTGGAAGCCATTTTGAATTAGGAAATCGTACAGACCGGCACTATGGTTTATTTAAATGCATTCACTTATTTTGGTCGATTTTAAAATCATTATGTAAGAAAGTTTATCTATTTGCAAATATACATTCTTGTAAAATCTTCGAAACTAGCCTATACCTATTTAGTTTTTTAGTAAGGGTTGGCAGTTACTTTTGTGTTTGGAGCTGTGCTCTTTTCTGCTAACCCCTAGGCCTATTCAGTAGGCCTACTGTAAATATGAATAGGAATATTAAATTAATAAATAATATAAGTTATCATTACTTTTACCGGTAACACATTTTAATTAATTGTACTAATTTGGATTTTGGGGGGTTATACAGTGGTAAAAAATAATTGGAATATAATATAAATAATCATAACAAACAAATTCTAATTTAAAAAAATATGTTACCTATTAGTTCTGGCATTGATTAAATAACGCGGTTCTGGGTCAAAATGGTTCGTTGGACTATTACAATGCAGAGCCTCCAATTCAAGATGGAGCCTTCTAATTGGCACAGCATAACTCGCGGTGTGGTAACACACAGGTCTATAAAACCTACGCATGTCACTCGGAAGTAGATTACAAGCTAATAATATTGTAAATAACGAGAAGCACTATTATCCCATCGGTTCTAATGTAGATATTGTAAGGTGGCGAATACAATCATGAAATGATGATTGTATATATATATGCCTATTAACAAGAGAAGCCCCATAGTTTGCAGCAGCTATACGCGTATAGACGTATATAACGTTTAACGTTGGGGTGCTTTCTGATTTTTATGCGTGCACCCCCCACACAAGCATTAACAAAAGCCAGTGCCATGTGCGAGTGCACGGGGCAAGAACGGGAGGACAACAATGTACCCATCTATAGCGGGAGTCGCCCAACGTTGTCTCGTGTAATCAATCAATCGTGTTTCTGTTTTATTTCATCTGATTTGTTGCTATTTTGAAAGCGTGTTTTACATTATTCTGTTCGAAAGCGCACGCTCAACCGTTGTTTTGAAGCTGCAAATTCAGACAAATATTGCAGAAAATATGAAAAACAACGCCAATTGAGTTTTAACCAATAGTAAACTACTTTCGGCCACTCGCCAGCGTGGGAACCGAGCACGCTATCTTTGGTTGAGCATTCAACGTGTGGTGGACCTGGGCGCTGTTTGTACAACGTGCACTATTGCGTGATCCCGACTATAGATAGGCAGATTGACGCTAACGTCGGGGTGCGGGCTGCAGTGCAGAGGGTGCGTAATGTATGACTTTAAACCCCAGTTAGCGACACAAAGCATGTCCAAGCAAATTACAGTATTCCGCTGTTACCCCTGCGCCGCCTATTGTTAGGAACTGCAGCTGACATGACGCGTTGAGGATGGAAGCCTACGAGATTAGCCTCCACACACACTCGTAAAGCAACAATACATAGACTCGAAAAAACGTGACGTGTTAGGAACAGGCACTAACCTAGGTCTCTACTCTTCAATCGTTACAAGACACATACAAAACATATCCCACTAATGAGTATTATTATACCATATACTAATTTATAGGTACACAACACATACAAAACATATCCCAATAATGAGTATTATCATATACAACAATACAATACAACTAAATTAATATGTAATACAACTTTATGAATGCCCCTATCTAGGCCTACTTGGCAAGACCATTCATAAGAAATAATTCGTGTATGCAATTTCTAACGTTTATAATAACTGTCAGAGAAATATATACTTGTATTCGACGCGAAGAATGTCCCATTCATAATTTTATTTCACACAAATTATTGTTGCGCTAATGTTTGCCACTTCCATGAAGGTCAAAGTGGCTTCCATACAAAAGAAATAAAAGAAATACTATGACACGTTTTATTACAATTTTGCTACATCTCTATACATTTCTTAGCTGGATAAGCCAAAAGATGTTCGTATCACCAGCCAGCATGGCGTGCTCGCACTCGCACTAACTCGACTAACGCAAGCTCGACTCGAAACTTGAAACTTGAAAGGCCCTCCAGCCAGTGAGTCCCTGGGCTCTTATAGGATGCGTGCTTGAAACACTCGGTAATCCAATATTAGACATGTCATGTCAATCAAGAAAACTCAATCAAATTTCCTACAGCAGTAAGCTAACTAAATCGCCGTGTAATGCATGCACTGGAAAGGCAAGTGAATGAGTGGCGACGCGTCCGCACACGGCACACGCAAGGAACGCATCCTCGCCTTGAAATTATGACGAATATAACATGTACTTTTCTTTCACAAAATATGTTATTTGATTAGTTTGTAGGTAGATTCTGTTAGTTTTGTGGCAACTTTATTACTTTCAATTATAGGTGGGCACGTGTAGTACACAGCGGAAACGAGTTGCTTGGCATCAGTAGCTACGGGAGCTGATTTTTTCAAATTTACAATAAGCTTTTCCATCACTGAAACACGTCCCCACTGCCTCTGTGCGGTATGGAAAATCGGGTTCGCACATAGAACTAGTTAAAAGTAGGTACAAGGTTGACTTTGAGAACTCGGGCACTCTAGGGCTACACATTTAGCTCCGTATTAATATTGAGCAGATTAATTGAAAAAAAGGTTACGTTAAATTTCACCATCGCGCATCGGTAAAAAAGCAGTAGCCTATATTTTATTGCATGCGGGCATGCCTCCGTTCGAATGTCACGCCTCGCCACTGAAATAATGTTATGCCGTGCGGCGTGCCCGTATTCGTAGGTATAATGATCTCTTCAGAACTCCCCCACTTTCTGAAGTAAATGGCCCAAAATTAATCCAAGTGCGGGGTTGGCGGTGTGTCTGGGCTTGACATTTCCGTGGGGTCCCCCGCTTCATTACATTGAGTATTGCGACGGGAGGGTTCGCAGTCAGTCGTCAAGACATTCTGTAGCATGGCGCTTAGCTTAGCGCCAACCAACGGAAACCATTGCAAGCTATCTATCTATCAATCAACCTATCAATCAATTACCTATCATCACCAGTCCAGGCCCCAGGGGCGTGGTGAAACGTCCACACCCTTCAACAACAATTTGGCTTCATTGAAAAGCAATTGCAATTTTAACAACCCGTTTACCTTGTTGGTTCGGCTCGACCGATGGATAGCGGGCGTTCGGCCTACGTCATATTTTGATGCGATGAGGCTAATCTATAGAAAAGTTATCATTCCGTATTTTAAATTGTCCACATGAATGAATCTAGAGCCGAAACGGGAACCGAACTATGGCCCCACTGTTTTTTACTTGCTCACACATGCAGGTGGTAATTTTGTTTTGAACGTGTGTGTCAGTCAGTGTGTGTGTGTTTCGTAGGAACGTAAATAAATGTTACGTTACAGCTTATGTCTATCATCGAGGAAATCCAGAAACAATGTTGAATGAAATATGATTGATTAGAAAACAATAGCACTTAGACGAGACATCGAGTTATTTTCGAATGGTTTCGTGGGATGAATGAGGGAAAACCAATTTAAAATCAAATCACAGAATCTTGCACATTTGCTGCCACGTTTTCTTTTAGCAAAAAAAGGATGTAGCCTACAATTTCGATTGCAATTAAACCATGAAATGCCCATCGTATTAATTACGTCACTGAAAATGTTCTGTACACTACTCGTATTTACGTAATGATCGTTGTTGTTGTGGTCGTGGATACATAATACCTATTAACCACTCAAAATAGACTACAAGTACCTAGATAGATGATTTCTGGTGGCATTTTCTTGCCACCAGAATGCATCTATAGTAGCCTATATGCGGGCTATCTTTCATAAATCACAACTATTTGTTAGCTATAGCTTTTCGCAGCGAATATTATCTGGATCTTCTGATGTGCACCTCTCTCAACTATGCGAGGTGGGATAAAATTAAAAGCGTGATAGTCCGACACAAAAGTTGCGCGAAGCTCTCTTTCAGTTCCACGACGACCACGCGGGAGTACGTTGGATGGAGTAAGATTCTCGGAGGAAATAAAACATCTGGGCGTGGAAACCACAGCCATTCATTCAAAGTGGGCTTACGGACGGTTCATAAAATAAAAAATCCAACTTTGGCTGCAATCCAAAAGTTGTTCGAGACACTTTTCAAGAAAATTCCGATCGTGATTTTGAACAGGTTTCCTAAATAGACCCGGTGCGTACATGTCATGTCAATACGCGACGTGTATTCATGGCCACTACGCACCGTGCGTGTTCCCAGGACACAGACGCGGATAAGCGCATGCAGTGAATAACAATTCTAATGGAGACTGCTACTGCAATGCAAAAAGGAAAGTTGTATACTCACTCCGTACATAAATAGCGTATAGCCACAGTGAGACACAGATCGCAAGATCGCAAGATCGTCCCCACCCAACAATCCACAACTTTTCCTCCCACAGACCCATGTGCGCTCTGTATAGACGATCTCACCACCCCGAAAACAATTTCCCATGTTTCCTGATGTACGCTAGTTTTATAATAACCTAACTTAATTCGTTTGTTTTCTTGCCAGGTATTCCATCCTTCATTATTCAGTATTCTAGAACTGAACAATACGTATCAAACTTCCAGCCCCAGTCATGCTGTTGCTGCACAATAACGACGTTCTCAGCAACGTGATGTTCTTTCAGTCGCTTCTTACGACAGGCAGTGCTACCTTCAACCTATCCTACCCAGGGCCGAGAAGAGGGTGGTCTCACATGTTTCAAACTTCGAAATTCAACAGATTCTTCTTGAGATAAAATGGCAAGGCGTTGAACCACCATTAGTTACGAGTAGGGTGACCATAGTCAAGATTGAATTTCGGGACAATTTTTGTCTCTAACCAAATGTTGGTGAAAAAACCGTCAGAGGTTAAAGTGAAACGGCGGCAGTGGTTTTTTAAGCTATTTAAATTTTCTTACCCGATATTTAGATTTGTATTCCATATTAATTGGGAATTGCGGTGTAGCCGTGCCTTGCCGGTGCATTGCACGCTAGCGCTCTGCTAGGGAAGAGCAAGCGAATAAGACTTTTTATGCAACAGTTTGCCAGTTGTCACGGCGCGCCGAAATACAAATTTTCCACTGACCGCTTCTCTTCTTTGTTTTTTCCTAATTGAAATTTTTAATTTTTGAACCGCAAATCCAAGAAAATCGTGAATTTACCAACTACAGGACAAAGGCGTCCCGAAATGACACATTTCGGGACGCGGGGCAGTTGTGTCAAATTCTGGACTGTCCCGCATTTTTCGGGACGACTAGTCACCCTAGTTACGAGAGTGGGTAAAAGTTAACCCGACTGGAATGTGTACATGAAGATAGTGTCGCCTTAAAACGCGTTATGTCACACTTTGCCCAAATTAACCTTGAAAAGGATCTGAGCATCAAACAACAGACATAAACCTGAATGGGAGGGACCTGCCGTTCTGTGAAGAGAAGATTCATCCACGCTCCCACCCCCGAATTAGCACATCATATTAGATTAGGAAGTATACTGCATGCCCGACTCGAGAACTTTTGGTGTTTTATCCACCGAAGCAACATACTCTTTGACACTTGTGACGTCATGGACTAGTCGCGATAGCAGCTGCTGACAATGTTGTATAAGAGGGCGGAGAGAAGAGTTTTACTTGCAACTCCCCGATTGCAACGGCCTGCACACCACACTACGCACAGTCAACGAGTCAAGTCACCTCGTCAAGACAATCACGACGTACGGACGGCGTTAATTGACACGCTGCGAGGTCAAAGGTCAAGGAATCTCGCCATGTGCGGACGCATTGTTTGTCGCCTTGCTTGGTGAGAACCTGCATGCAGCATGTCATACCGTGCAGTGGCAACCAGCCGAACTGTGCGACGCATGAGTCCCACTCGACTCACGTATAACCGGTGTCGGAGGTGCCACGCCCACCACTGATTCACGCGGTGATTCCAATAGTGCCGAGGTGAGCGTGCGCTAGCATCACTTACCAACACAGATGAGAGCAAATGACAATGGATGGGTGATGGTACTAGGTAGAAGAAGCAAAGTGAATTTAGAATTTCAGGTGGATTGAAAATGGAAATTATCATCATTTTTTGATTCTGACATGCTAATATCTCCTTCGGGACAGGTTCCCATTGTTAAAATAGCATGTTATCACATGAATCCACTTGGCTTCTTAAAGTTAAGTTGACTTTAAAAGGCCTGCCATAAAGGTGCACACACCCTCTGATCCCTCTGGACACATAACCAGGGGCGTAACCAGGGTACTAATATTACCCGGGTAAGATGCGGAGATAGGGACTTCAGGCAAAAATAGCAGGAGGGTTTGGGGGGCGAGCCCCCACCAACAACAGCGGCGCAGGCGATTTTTTTAAAATTCGAGGTTTTTGAGTGATTTCTGAGCGTTTCAGAAAAATTACCGGACTAAATGCAAAACTGAAATACTGTCGTTTGTGTAGTGCACAAACCAGAAAATTTAAACACACATGGAAAAATGGACGAAAATGATTAAGTACTATTGAGTTTTGGGGCTAAGTTTGGTCTAAGTTTGGGGCTAGGTTTGGGCGGTTGGTCCTACTCCTAGTGGAATTGTAATAGCTGTAGGCATGCAAGGAACTTATACTTAGGGAATTTTTACCCGGGTTACCGATGCCTAGTTACGCGCCTGCACATAACACTGGTTGCACCAACTCTACCGGGCCCCAGTCTCTCGGCCACACTGGTCAGTGAAACCTTACAAGTCAACACGGCCGTCCATGCTCGACACTAGATCGCTTCCGAGTGAGTGAATAATCGCATTTGTAAAATACACAGGCTAGTATAAATTTAATTAGGAACTGCCCAACCAGAGCTTGGCCCATACCCGATCCTTCGGTGCAGTCCATCCATACAGATACACCTGTCACGACCTCGAGGCTATGTTACACGAGGCCATGCTTTTAGTTTTACATATTCGTTCAACACCGCCAGGACTTAGCTACGGGTACTTGCACACTGCACACAAGTTACTCCTGGAGGTGGCTCGGCGGAAGCACGCGAGGCGCTTATTCGGAAGGTCGCAGGTTCGATTCGCATCACCACTGACGACAATCCTTACTGAGGGTTTCTGAAGTTTTCTGTCATGAGGCGAATATTCATAGTTTCAGAAGTACTAGCAGTCCTTGGACATTCCCTAGCTATTCTAATAAACCTAGTTAGTCACCTCTAGAGGGTGCCTCCCTACAATGTTAACCTGATCAACTTCTACGAAAAAAAAATTTATTACTATTACTATTAATATTGAATATTGATTAAAATTAATGGAAATGTTGAAGAGCAAAACAAATCTTGGGAGCATGTGACAAAAGTGAAGCAGTGGAAGGACAGATAGAAAAGAGTGTAAGATGAAGCAGATAGGGAGATCCCGAGCCAGCAATGAAAGGTCCATGGCGATGGACTAGCCCTCTCGTCCACCACAAAATGCATCCTCGCATTATTCATTCATACAAGCCGTGAATTTCAAATTCAATATCATTCCAATCCGCTCAGTCCACTCCTAAATTACATGTAGGCTATGAATGTGCAGTGCTTACTACACCACTCACCACAACAGCAAATGTATTTATATTGGATGCCCAGCTAACGAACAAGTGATAAAACAGTATCCACCCATACAACAGACTCCGGAAGGGCGATGAAACGACCAACAGACCTGATTTATCGCCCATAAACGATTAAATCGATCAGATACATGCGACCGTTTTCAGGGGGGGGGACCCCTTGTCACTCACATGATAAGCCAGCCAGCGGTGGTCCGCGCCCCTCGGACCGCCTCCCCTCAGTCGTTAGTTGATTACAGAAATATTCGGGGACAAAGATAAAACTACTATTACGGGGGAAGGGATTTTCACTCATAACAGTTTATAATGACTGGGATAAAATGTACATTTCCCTGCTCAACGGTTTTTTAATACTAAATTTGCCCTTACAGACTCACGAGAGTAAATTCTGTTTGGGTGAGCATAGTTTGTACAATAATATATATATATCTCCGTATATCTCCGAGCGCCCCGGGCCACCACGCTCAGCTACCAACGCTCACTGTACCACCGAGCCAGCGGCCTGTGGAACGCCCTTCCAAGTGGTACTAAATTAATGGCATCCAAAGAATTCTACCGAGCCATTAAGATCATGTACCACTGAATCCTGTCCACACTGACACAGCGATATCGACAACCTAGCAATGTATACTGACATGATAACGAACAATTGATGGACTTATTGATTTGGTTAGATAATAAGTTAAGGCCTCATTTCATAAACATCACCCATCACCTCACGCGTCATATTACATCGCCTATTTATGTTCATTCTCATCGTCAATCATCAAATGTCATTAGTCATATTTTAATTAGTATTACATCAAATATTCATATGCTTAGTTTAAATTTACATGGATGCAGGACACAACCCTTGTGGATGGACCGTTGGCCCGCTTCCTGCATCCTTTCAAAATTAGGCATTTATATTAAGTAATTACTTCCAATGTACAATGTCTGATATTGATAAATAAATAATAATAATAATAATAATAATAATAACCTTTGCCATGACCAATCTTTGCCTATAACTTAAGGAACCTTTGCACAACATTCGGTACGCCATATCAACGCCGTTTCGGCAATAGTTCAACATATATTTGTGAACAAACTTTTTCTACTATAGGCCTACCACAGTGGCGTATCCAAGGGGGGGAGGGGGGGGGGACAAAACCACCCTTTCGCAAAGGAAAAGTGGAAATTGCATTGGATTGAAAAAAAATATAAATATACAGTATTTTTGTATTAAATACCAAATACATTAGTTTTTGTTAAAAATACACACATCGCTCTATAATTCTATTTCTGTGTAACACTTTAGTTCAATTGTTGTTCTTTGAAGCTTTTTTCGTTTCTCAAGGAGAAAATCGTTGCCAGAAATTTCGTAATTTTAGTTCAGTTGGTTGCTGTAAAACGCACAGATTTGCACCAAAATGACCTTGACGAGAAAAGTTTCCCGGGGGGGGAACCCCCCAGGCCCCCCGTTTATTTTTTGGTTCCTCTCTCTATAATATGAGTTAAACCCCCCCCCCCCATTTCCAAAATCCTGGATACGCCACTGGCCTACCAATCATTAGTAGCCTACACTACAACACACCGCCGAAAACCCCAGATCACAGAAAAAAGTACCCGAGAGCATTAAAGATAGACTAGACAGTCAACTATCTTCTCATTTTTTAATGACGAAGAGAAATAGAGAAACTAGGAAGAGAAATAAATTCAAATTAACAATCAGCCTAGCTTGAAAAATTTAAATAGAATTTGGTTCTTTCTTTATTGGATTCAAACAAAATTATTAGGCTACTTAACAAAGGCTGCTCACTTATCCCATACAATTTTCCCCAGTTGAGACTTTCCGGAATCCTATAGGACCCACTTCGAAGGGCATAGTAGGATAATGAATCTTGGGTAGTAACATAGCAGTTGTAAGACATTGTGTAAATGTAACTAAATTAATTAATTTCTCAGAACTTTTTTTAAAATTGTGTAACAATAAGGGTCTTTGAAATGATTGAATATTATAATTTATGTTACCTTAATAAGCCTAAAATGGTGCACAAGCAGTGCCCATGTTTTCAATAATTCCCCCTTGTCAGCAACTTATGTCTATCACTCAGTAAGTACACAAGTTACATGCACCGAGACACAAATTTGAATTGGTATATACCATCATTAGAATAAACATGCACATTATAACATAACATCAACATTAACATTCTATTTCTGTGATTCTTGTTAAATTTGTCAATTCACTTTCTCTCTCAAAAGAGAAGCATAGGCCTACTATAGTTGTCCCAAGACTACCTTACACATGCTTTCGTCACAGGCGACTGGTTCGTAGCCAATCAGCGATCGGGTGTGTGTCTCGGGCGGTTCACTGGTTGGCTACAACTGCCCCGGATGTGACGAAAGCAGGTGTAAAGTAATCTTGGGTCCAGTATATTACTATGTAACAGTCAAGAATGAGTAAATAAATAATTAAATATTGCTGATAATATCCTATGGATACAGACAGTAGATCCAGAGGTGCCTAGAGAATATCAGAGTGAACCAGCACACATCAGCACCAGTCGCCACTGAAAGCTTAGATATAAAAGGTTGTGATCGGATCAGGAGCTTTACTGCTAGCCTAATTGGTGCAATGGCATTTGAATCAACCACTTTTAAAGAAATTCGACTATACAGGCCTACTGTCTAGTAGCACAGGATGCTTATCACATCTGAAAATAAGGCATTTTCTTGCATCAGACCTTAACCTGAACCAACGGTTGACCCCAACCGCATGTGCACTTAATGCACGGCTACAGGTGTTATGAGTGACCGACACACTTCAGCAAAAACCACGTACCTTACTCCCAACCCTCATATTTCCTTGCCACCCTGTAGGACATATTACCTAGACTATCCCTCCTCCTTCCTCCAGCTCCTTCCATCACCGTTTCCTTACCATTTTTGTCACCCTTTCATACTCTCGAACTGACCTGCCTCTGAGTATGTCTGTATCTGCCTGCCTGCCCCTGTATCTGTCCCTGACAACCTCTTCTCCCTTTTCAGTCCCCCTCTTACCACTCTTTTTAGACGTCTTCCGTGGTCTCCTTGTGATTTTATAGACGTGGATACTAGGCTAGGCACCACAGCCAAAACTCCAACCATGGTTTCACTAATAGGCCTGCTCCCTGAACTCTTTTATGTAGGCCTAGGCCTACAATAACGTTGTATCAACTTGACTCGCTTGGGCCTACCTTAACAGTTTAGAGAATGCCGACTCGGGCCTAGGCAAGGGATTTTAGCTCAGGGCCTAGGCCTAGGGCCTAGCTAGACCTGATGATTGCGAATTGTGTGATTAAACTTTAAAGAATCCGCAATGAATATTACCTAAGGAATAGATAAACCAAAAACGTACCGGTACTTGACTTAGGCCTATACGGAAGAATTACCGAGAATGGAAGAGACCTAGGCATTAGGCTTATTTTAAAACGTAAATGTCTAGGCCTAGGCCTAACCTGTATCCACGCCCATTACCACAAGAACATAAACAGGTAGGGCCTAGGCCTAGGCCTAGGCCTATCCAAAAGTGCTTCATTTGCATCCAGGGCCTCCGTCTAGGCAGGTCTAGGTCTACTTTACAATGATAAACAATTCAACTCATAAAGTCTTTACAATAATTACTGGATACTGGCCTAGCAGGCCAAGATATTTGAAAATAAATAATGCGCGGCCCGTAATGATGTGGTTGACGCCCTAGTCAGGTTTAACCTAGCTTACGCTCTGCTTACCTACCTGTGTTTGTTTCCCAACGGGATAATATGCCTGTTGTTGCACTGCATACCTGTAGGCACTACGTCACTACACAGAATTTAAAATGATCGTGAATTACACTCCAATAAAGCAATAAATCATTATGTTTTACTAGGCATAATTGAACAACTTCAAACCCAACCAATGCTAACCGTTGGTTGAGTTATGTTTAGTTCGTTACGTACGTATCTTTCACACAAGCCTAGCGCTTGTTTGTTGTAGTAGAACCGGAGGAAGAAAGCCGCAATTTTTCCGAAGGTGTGAGTAGCAACTGAGGTGACATCGACAACGGCTCAGGCACATGGGCGGAGTTACGTCAACCCAATCACAAAGCAGGCACGCCGGCACCCACGATATACAAATATGATCATACGCTCACAAGATACTGACCAAATACTGATTGATAGTGATACTGATAGGTTTACAGTATGTATTTGTAATGACAATGTTATTGGTTTCTTGTTGTTGTTGTTGTTGATAACAAACAATGTTGTACAACAATTTGAAATTGGGTGAGGCGTTAAATAAGCGAGTACGTTGTCGTTCACGAGGAAATTCAATTCAATTCAATTTTTATTCAATAATTCCACATGATACATAACAGAATGGTTATTGGACGATTTGTACATTGATATTAATATCTACGGACAGAAGTTATGTCTTGAGAGTCCGTAGACAAATATCTGGTGTGCGGATTATTGAATATTGTTAGTTCAATTCAATTCAATTCAATTTTTATTTTATTCTTTTCAAAAAAATAATACAGGTAGAAATAATACAAAATTCAGTAACACTATATAAATGAAAAGAAGCCCACATAGGGTCACACCTCGTGTGTGGGCTGAATAATAAATAATGTAAGTTAATAATAATCCAAAAATGACAAAAGTAAGTGTGATACATGAAAAGCAGAACGTATATATAATAACTATGGTAGTAATACTAATTCTAAATACAAACAATTATAATAGTGATAATAACAATAAATTAATAATGCAGCATGAAAAGAAGGAATTAATCAATTGAATGTGATGTGAGTTGTTTATACATTTTATCCAATAATAATAATAATAATAATAATAATAATAATAATAATAATAATAATAATAATAATAATAATAATAATAATAATAATAATAATAATAAAAATGATGATAGTAGCATGAAAAATAGGAATTAATTAAATGAATGTGATGTGAGTTGTTTATACATTTTGTTATTAAATTACCAATTTTTTGAAGAACGATGACACAGCTTGGGTTAGGTTATGTATAATATTTCTCTTAACCACCGGACACCGCATATTCTAAGCCATTTTTTGATTTCAAACTTGAATCTTGAAAGAGATCTCAATAATTTTATGTTTAATGGAAGTTTGTTATATATTTTAGGAGCTATATAGTCAACATGTTGCTGCCCTCTGGTTTTATATCTTTTAGGTACAAATAAAGAGTATGTATCTAAATGCCTCATATTTGATCTCGGGATTTCACGTGCTTTAAATTTATCTGGATGTTTGAAGGTATACACCAGCATAATATATATGTACATTTGGGTTAGGTCAAGGACATTCAATGTGGAGAATACTAGTGACGTAGAATACAATTTTGGTTTTTTCAAAATTATTTTTAAAATGTTCCGTTGCATCACCCTCAACGGTTCCAACACACTTCTACTAGCCCCACCCCACCCCAGGATGCCATATTGCATCACTGATTGAGCAATTGCATAATAAATAATAACTAGCAATTGCGTACTAACAATATTTCGTAGTCTATAAAAGATATAAATAATGTTACGCAATTTTTTAACAGTGTTTTTGACTTGTAATTGCCATTTTAAATTTTGATCAACAGTGATCCCCAAATATTGGGCGTGGGTTGCACGAGAAATGATGTCACAATTACAGCATTGTACGTCCACAGAACACTTAGAAGTGTGTAGCATTAATAAGAAATTATCGTAAGGTTCTGTTTTTTTATTAACAGTGAAAGGGACATAAACTGTTTTAGAAACATTAATTGTAAGCAAATTGTCGTTTAACCATTGATATATTATCTTCATAGCCATATTAGCTAGCTTGTAGACTCTAGACCAACTAGTATCAATAAACACTACAGCAGTGTCATCCGCGTATGCTATTATACTTGCCCTTATATTTAATTTAAATATATCGTTTATATATATAATAAATAACACTGGTCCTAACACGGTGCCTTGTGGCACTCCATAATCAATTTCTTTACTGTCACTAATGGCACTGCCTATCTTAACAACGAGATTTCGGTAACTTAAATAACTCTTGAAAAAATCCAACGCCACACCACGCACACCTATATTTACCAATTTATTTAACAGAGTAGGATGATGTACCGTATCAAAAGCTTTCGCTAAATCTAAGAATACTCCTAAAACTTTTTTATTTGAATCTATAGAAGTGTATATTTGGCTTGTTAGTTCGTGTATGGCATCGTCTGTACCCCGTCTTGGCCTGAATCCAAACTGCTTATCAGATAACAATTTATTGTTTTCTATAAAGTTAAGCAATCTAGTTTTAATACACTTTTCTAAGATTTTTGATAAGTGAGGTAAGACAGAGATTGGCCTATAGTTTTCCAAGAGACATTTTTCTTTACCTTTGTGAACCGGAGTAACTATTGATGTCTTAAAACAATTTGGAAAACAGCCTGACGTAATGCATAAATTGAAAATATAAGTTAGAGGGTGCGCAATTGAAAATTTTGACATTTTAATTACCTTTGCATCTATGCCGTCAATTCCGTTTGCAGAGTTATCCTTAAGTTCCATACCATATTCCAAAACCTCCTTGTAAGTGATGGGAGTAAAAAAAATAGATTTTGACACTGGTTGGCTGTCTACCCTATTACTTCGATTGTTAGCTTGGTTACCGGTAATTTTGTTGGCAAGTGTTCTACCTACTTTTGAGAAATAATTTGCAAAATGATTGGCCACTAATTTAGGGTGAGTCGAGGTGTTACATGTGTTGCCATTTACAGTGACGCTATGTATAGCCTCTGCGCGTTTATTTCTGAAACCTACTATATCGTTCATAGTATCCCATATTTTTTTAGTATTTCCACTTGAATCACTTATAAGTTTTGCATAATATTCGTTTTTTGTTTTATCGATAAGATTACTTAGAAAATTTCTATACATTCTATATTTCTGTTTTAATGAACATAGTTCCGGTATAACAGCAGATTCTGGTTGTTTATTCAACTTCCCTTCCAGTCTTTTTATTTGCGAGTGTAACTGATCTCGCCTTCTTATTGAGACAATGAGCCCTTTGGTTATCCATGGTTTTAACTTTTTATATTTGGCATTATTTCTACAACTAAATGTCTCTGTGCAATTCTCTACGTGTTTTTTAAGTGTTTTAAGAAAAGACTCCATGGCTGAGTTACAATTGGTTTCATTTAGAACACTCTCCCACATCTCAGATTCCATCACTTGTGAGAATTTAGCCGCGTTAAGAGCACTTTTAGTATAAGAAAAGTTATGAAGTTGGGTTGCAACATTTTTGTTTCTATTGCTTGAAGACACACATAAAACGATGGGATAGTGGTCTGTTAAGGCTGTTTTAAGAATCCCCGGGACAATTTCCTCAAAATTATCAGAGTTTATAAAAATATGGTCTATACATGATCTTGAATTTACTGAAACACGGGTCGCTAAATTTATACAAGGTATATAGCCACGCAACAGCAACATGTTAACATAATCATCTTGTATTACTTTCTTATCACTTATTAAATCAATATTAGTATCGCCCATAATAATCTTATGTGAAGCTGGCGGTATATGTTCTAGTGCGGATTCAAGTTCATCAATAAATTTGTTTACTTTAGTAGATGGTGATCTGTAAGTTGCTAAGATGAAGTATCTTTCAAGATTCAATGTGAAATCAATGTAGGCAGAATTAGAAGATGTGATCAAAGTATCGTTAGTACACTTTGCGTCTTTAATTGTATTATAATTAATCATGATTGCAATACCATCTGCCATTGAATTCTTGTTATTAAATAAAAAAAGAGAATAGCCAGGTAAATCAAAGTGTTCGTCATGTGTCAAATGTGTTTCAGTCAGTACAATTACATCAAATTTAAATTGAAGTTGATTTAGTATAACCACAAGCTGGTCAAAGTTCTTCCTTATACCCCTAATATTGACATGTATTGTCTTGAACCCAGTTTTATTACCATACACACACTGTAGGTCATGCACGTCATCTAACTCAAGAGTATTAAATATATCATTTGACAGTGACGTGTCCGACAAATCCATGTTAAATTGATAACGTTTCGCAGACAGTGAAACAATAACACAGGGATTACGAACACAATATTTATATACAAAATAACCACACTCAACAAGTCAATATGTGTATCCACTAACGTCTATGAGGGAATATCACTGGGCTTCGTGACTCGTATCACTGGCGAGTTCTCATCCTTACGTAAGAAGACCCGCCCTCCCTTAGACCACACAAACCGATATCCAATTTGGCGCTTAGCATTCCTTGCCAACCAAAACAAATTCTTATTAGCAAAAGTCAAGTAGTTATATAACTAAGTGGTAACTTAAATGTAAACTATAAAACTATTATATTATAATATTTTATATCTAGTAACGATTACGAATACGATGAGGTTTCATGACGAGACGATGTTGGGAACGGTTTATTATTGTTTTTTACCGGAAGTGTCTGTATTTATTATTTATATATTCAGCCATTATTAAGAATGTTATCTTATTAGAGGATTAAAATAATATGATTATGTAGTATGAATGCGGTTGTTAATGCTTTCTAGGTTGTAGGGTAACAATGTCTTCAAGTTTTTTCTGACAACCATAAGATTATCATTTTCGTGAATGTCGATTTTGACTTTTTTTCGGTGATTGCCGCTGGAAGCAGATTAAATATTTTGGGTCCTAGATATAGATAATGTTTTTGTGCAAATCCTTTGGTGACCCTGGGTATATTAAGTTTGTTATTTGTTTTGTTACGTGTTTGTATTGTGTGAGGGATTGTTGGATGTTTCATGTAATTCTTATAGACGTAAGTGAGAGTAGATTTAATGTATAATGGGGAAAGGAAACGAACATTCTGATTCTCCCCTACCTATTGATTGTTCATAATAAACCCTATTAAAAAAGGCTGGGTAATTGTGGGGTGTACTGTTACACTTTTTGTACTCTTGTTTTTTCCAACAGTAGCACAGAAAATGAAGTATGTGGGCCTTATGTACTAAGCATTTGAAAAAGTTGTAATTCATTTTTTGAGTTATGATTATACATAACACCAACAATGAAGACAGTTCAATGTTCCGTTCAATTTTTCTTGAATTAAAGGACAAAAAAGCATCAAAATATACATAGAAATAAAACACAACAATACTCTACTTTATGTTGTGCCTTTTTGTCCTTGAATTCAAGGAACATTGAGCGGAATTTGAGGGAATTTACACCTTCTTCAAATTATGAATCAGATTGTAAAAAGTGTAACAGTACACTCCACAATAACCAAAGGCTGCTCTATGCAAGCTTAACAACATAAACGAATAACATTTAGGCCCAAAATTTGTTTCTGTACTTTCTGAGATTGTGCATCCTCAACCAACAACCAGGCGCCTGCACAGTCTTCCAAATAACTCACGAAGAGCGAGGTTAAGAATCCATTCTACCATGAGTTTATTATTAAGCCTATAATAAACTCAATTATTCTACTTTTATCACACTCGTTTTCTTTGTTTGTTTGTTTGTTGTTTGTTTTTTTATTGCGTCTTTATCTCGCGATAGCGGTTGAACCGTTGAGTAAGAAATATATTTCTCCCTGTATTCCTCACTCAACGCCGTCAACGGTTGAACGAAAGAGTCCGAAAGCTTGAAATTTGGACCATCAGGCAGACCACACCATACCTGCTCGGGTTGGCCAAGACCGTAAACACGTCATTGATTGATGACGAAAGCATTACCGAAGTTGTTTTGCGAGACCTTTAGTTTTGTTTTGTGGTAAAATCGCGGGTCAATTTCGCGGATTGACCCGACGTTCAAGAAGGCTATGGTTACTCGACGACGGAAATGTGAAATTTTCGCCCGGTCGCGAGTATAATAATTTTAACGCGATCCAATAAGTATTGCATCTAGAAAATTACATTTTGTATTGCTGTTCGCAAGTGAAACGAAACATCTGTGCAAATAAAAACCATATTATGACCTTGTAACAAGCCAGTCATACACTAATAAAAAATTATAAACCGCAGTTTCCCCTGGTCCCCTACACAAAGAGACTATGCTCAGGATGAAAAGGAAACGCAGGCAATTGAATTATGTTTTATTTTATATTATGTATTATTTATTATATTATGTTTTATTTATTTCTATATTAATGCGTCAGCAAGTATGAACCAAACCCGCAGAGATTGGACGCCGTCGCCAGCGCCACTACTATGCTTTGAACTGGAACGGGATATGCGGTGTTGTGTGTTAGGGCTGGTCCACACAGATTTTTAAGACCTACGATTTAACGCGTAGTCGTAAAGTTGGATCATAGGAAACACGACTGGCGTTCACACAAAGTTTTAGTTTTAAGACGTTGTTTTCATTGTTGTTTTTAAAACTTAAACATCTGTGTGGGCCAGCCTTAAGAAGAAGGCCTTTCTTCGAGTTTATATTTTACCACTGTGTATCTTGATTCGGATGAACCTAGATTGAGTTAATAATTTAGTGGTTGGATGATACTTTGGAAGTGTCTCTCTTGCAGGACTGTATTTCAAAACATTTATCTTGTGTAAATACACTATGGCTAAAAGTGTATGTATTATCTAAATCTAAGTTGATAGGTTTATACAGTGCGAGATATGAGCAAATGACTGATTTTTTTTTTTTAGAGTAGGCCCTACACGGAGAGTGTGATGAATGAAAATTATTCAAAATTGTCCTTATTTTAAATAATTTTCCATTTCAAATCATGAATAGCCAACCTACTAATCTTCTTACCGAGAAAGTTTCCATACAAACCAATTATTAGTATGACCACAGATAACTAATTGTATGACAGTACTTTTACTTGGATAGGGTTGGCATTTATAAACTGTATATAAATAAGTAAATATACATAATTAATTAAGGGGGTGAAAATGAAATAGAGATTCATGATCAAATCCAAAAATCAGCGCTAAAGCCTTTGGTTCGTAGAAAATTCAAACAAAGCTTTCCATACTATACACGCCCACTATGTCACTGAACCGTTGTCGCTAGTCGGATGAGTCAGGCCACGAGCGGTCAAATCAAAATATGCCCGGCATGATGGACCAAAGCACAACCAAAGATTGAAAAGTTCCTACCCTAGCCTAATCATTATAAAACTGTATAATATGTCCTTGGTTAAAACAATGTCAATAATTGAATCCATTATTCTGTACATTATTATTATTATTGCTTATGCTTCAAGTCCCAATTCGTAATCGTATGCCAACTGCCAACAGCATTCAGGCCTTGCATGAAGTGAATAAAATGTCAACACTTCACAGTTTAACCATCAGCTTTAGGAGAAAACCCACTGTTATGCAACCTAAATGATCTCAATAGCCCTTCCCAAAATACCATACGTATTTATTTCGGTTACCATCCCCATGTCATCCACTTATCAGCAGTAACACATTATGGCTTTTCTATAATAGTATGAGTTACTGAATAAGCAACTAGAGGAATTATTAGAAGTAGGCCTCTACATTTTTGAAGTTGAAACATCTTTGATGTAATGGTTTCTTCTTAGTCAGGATAATATGCAGGAATGGTAACAAAAAATTCTAGGTATCAGCTTGCAGTTTAAACAATTTATTTGAGCTTGATTATTCACAAACGTCCAGCATAGCACACTTGAAAATTGAACCAATCACTCAGTCTACAATATAATAAGACAAGTTTAAACAAATTATAGTACGTATTGATTAAAAATAAAATTGGATAGATATTTTCACAAACAAAATTAATTTCTTCAGTCTCACATTGAATAAGCCAGCTAGCAGACATAACACTGCAGCATTACAGCATCAAGATAGCATTCAACAACATTCATTATAATAATTTTTGAACAACTATAGTCTTTATTTTGCAGCAGCTACATAATCAAATGATGCTATAGGGGTAAGCATTATCACATTGAAAGCTTTACGTTTAGGAAAGTCCATACAATATCAATATCGATTTATTCATATCTAAGAACTTTTTGATTTCACAGTACAGTACAAGTAATTTGCATATAGGCCTAACCAAACATATTTATCTCTATAAGAATCTACAAAACCATAATTAACAGAATAGTACTTATAGGTTAGCTGAATATGTCGGTGATCGGCTGCATTAACACAAAAAAAGGCTACAAATTAAAAGCATTTTCAATGTAAAGTTATAGCCATGTAACGTACTGAAGTAACCTGTGCAATTGGTTAACTCTCTTTGTTGTTTTCAATGGATAGAAAGAAAGCAGCCAATATTAACACTGCAATATGTGTGTATTATTGCACTTAGGTAGTACATTTGTGTGTGATTTTGAGCACTGTACATAATAACAATTGAATTTCTTTATACCTTAAATGCATTTTTGGATGTGATTGCATACATCAGTTTCTAGATTTTTTTCAAGCAAGAATCAAGTTTATGGCTGGAGCTGAGCAGAGTGAGGTACACCCTGAATTAAGAACAACACCTCTAATACAAATATAATCCGTGACAAATTAAATACATAATTAATTAGTAATGCCAGTATTTTACGAGATGTATCACTTTTTACCAATCAGTCTTCGACAAGGACTGTGAGGCACATGCGTACCTCTCTCTTGGAATGAATTTTGTTTACAATAGATTTTCGTAGCCTTTGTAATTAATGTTTGAATAAATATCATTTTGTTAAGAACTTAAGTTTTTATTAAAATATAGCTTTATGCAATGGTATTTCATAATTGCGTTTAGCTTAAATTAAATGACATTTTGATATTTAGGATGACTCTCCAGCTTTAAAATTCTTCTACAAGAATCAAGTTTGGTAACTAGCATTTACTGGGCTTATTTTTACGACTTAACCGCTAACCTAAACCACAGATCGAAACCACCAACTCTAGAAAAACAGTGGAATGACAGATTTGAGTTGAAACTCAACTCAAATCAATGAGTTTATGTTAACATTTGTGTAGAGTATACACTAAAATAAAGTTTGTCCACTTAAGCTACAAAAATACACTAATAACTAAGACAAATAAAGGAGCAATAAGCCCACTTCTGCCCTGTATCCTATACTCCAGAGATGGAAATTTGTGCATACTTTGCAATAAAGACAGTTTTAGGAGTTTGTGATTGATCTGTATGCAATAATAATAAAGGCAATGTTTAGTACTTTGAATAGTAACATGGCTATACCACACAATAAAAATACATGACCCTACAAAACTAATATAATTTGAATTAGGCCTATAACAATCATCACCATTCATTATAACATCGGCAATAAAGTTTGAATTGTTCAAATTAAAATTTAAAATCCTTAATAATAAAAGCTAGTAGGGAATGGGATTGTAATCACACCATCATTTTTATCATTATTTTATCATCAATTTGAATTATATTAGTATTTGACTTGTAGTACATACAGTATTCACACAATATTTAGGAAGTATGTGTAGAGGTGCAATCCGCTCGATAAATGCATTGAAGAGGTTAAAAGAGAGAAACACAAGGGCTTTTACTTTTTAAGAATGGAGTACGAGCAAGCATTTGTTTGGTAGGTAGTATCGGACCCATGTTTGATGTATCTTCTGTAATTGTCAATTATATATTAGGCAAGCCATTAACTTCCTCTCCCCTTACCAATAAAAACACAATTGCCAATTTGTGTGGTTGCTGGAACAGCACCATAATAACAAGAGGCATTTCAATGAAAGGTACAATATCATTTCCATAAATTGTATTTGTGGGGTGTGGCATCTCATACAGTGTTGACAAACAAGTAGTTAAGCAAACAAGTAACACTGTTTGAAAACTGAACATCAAGTGCAATCACAAATCACGGCATTCTGCATGAAGTCCTCTTTACATATTGCAGTACCACACCTTTTGTTTGACACGACAGTCACATTTTCTACACCCATTAAACATTCCAATTTTTAACAGATTCTACACAACTTGTGAACTTCTCAGGTCAGTCAAATTTATTTTAGGTGTTATCATGCAAAGTAAGAATAATGAAAAACTCCAGATCACTGGCAATGAATGACCATGTGGCCATGCCGCATTGCCCGGTTTGGAAATATAATCATCTTGATTCACTGAGCTGAAGAGGCATTGTATTACCATACTAAAAATACTAGTGTACATGACCACATTGTATTCTGTTGGCCTTCTACATCTCGACTACTGGTCTACTAGACGTGTACATTGATTGTTGTGATAAGAGGCCTATCGGCTAGGTTACTTAGTTAAAGTGTCTTGTTTAGGCAGTGCTACTGTAATACATAGCATATAAATTGATTGTAGTATTTTCCCCCCTTAGATATTTTACTGTATTTTAAACCTAGGCCCATGAGTGTGTTTGGTTGGTCATTCATAATTTTATGTGTAGCTATGACATTAAAATCCATGGAAATTGGCAAATACACAAGACACATGACTTGCATTCCTAAATAAGTCCTGAAAATGTTTAGTTAGGTATAGTACCTTCTTTGGTCCAGTTATTTGAAAATTCAAAATCATTTCAGGGTTAGATCTTCAAAGAATTACACACAAGTATGGATGACCATACATACCATCATGTAAATACAAATACGCACGCACACACTCTGTCACCCACAGATACACTCTCTCGCTCACACCCCCACACTCCATCACAGGTGGACCAATACACGAAAACAGATGCACAGTGAGTGATGTTAGTAACAAAAGTTGAGGTATCAATTCATTAGTATCAGCTTTTCCACTTACCACAATTTCATTTAAAACAGAAATGTAGTACAAAATAAGTACAATTCTATTTTTAGGGCACAGAGTACTAGTTAGTTTTTATCGGCCTTACAAAACATTTCAGCTGATCCACAATCAAAATTAGGTTGTATCAAAATTATGAACACACATTGAAAGAATTCCTTACAAACAGCTTGACTTGTCACACCCCTTCATTGGTAAGTTAGATACCAGAGTGGGTCCCTTAAGTTACTTAGGCCTTACTCATCTTGCCCATCTAAAAAATTGTTGCACTAAATATAATACATTAGTCATGTTATAGCCACACTAGGAAGATAACACGTTTTCAGCATTACGTGTCAGCAAATTATCTCCCAAGGCTAGAACTAAAGGCGCTTTCATAGCAACACGGCAACACATGTTTTCCGGACCGGCAAGTCAGGTGAACCAATCAGGGCAGGCACGGCAAGTTTCTGATTGGTTCACGTGATCTGCCGGTCCGGAAAAAGCGTGTTGCCGTGTTGCTATGAAAGCACCTTAACACGAGAGAATGAGCTGAAACATTTGAAACGTTTGAATCTAGCGTTTTCACCCACTAACAATGTACTGGATATGGTAACTTGTTGTATGGATATATGGTTGAATCCAATTGGGTAGTAAAAAAAAAAAAAAAAAAAACTATAATACAAACATCTTGCAAACATTTTTTGCAGTCATACTAGCTTAACCGGAAACTTGTAAATTTTGACTATGGATCGGACTTCAGACTAGTACTAATATTGTTGGTAAGTGGTCTGGGTAATATATCAATGCATTTTAAAATTAATGTTTATTAGTACATGTCTATCAGATGATAATAATATTACAACTATGTAGCCTATTACATTCATATACACACATAACACAGAACACTTATGCATTTTAATTGATTGCATTAAGCACACAATGGTAATGTCATGTGAATGTTGTCACAATGTAGTGGCATTATGCCTATATTAATAAATGTGCATTGGTTTTTCCCTTGAACCACACACACATACATACACACACACACTAAGTTTATACAAAAGTAAGTATAAAGATTAATGCCGACTGAACCTACTTAAAATATCACGATGGCAGTAGTCAAGTTCTAATGACCCTAAAAGAAATGTATCAAAGCCAACTGTTTAGATTTCCTAGGGAACAGCAGCACTTTTAAATTTTCAGCCTTACATGTGTTAGATTAGATTGGAACCCGTGTTCATTGTTTTCAGCATTACAGTATGATAATAATTAAAAGCCTCGCGCTTAAAGAATAGCACTAAGTGAAATAGTATAGAGAATGTGAAGCCATCACTAACCTAGGTATATAATTTGTTCTCGAGTGAAAAATATACCTTGAGTGAAAATATACTAAATTGATATTGATTGGTGATATTGATATTTAAAGATTTGATTTTGTCAGAAATGCCACCAAGTTATCAGTCAGGAATGATTAGCACGTAGACTTCTACGTAACATGTACCATGTTCGGCTCAACCAATTGTACGGTAGTGGTAATGAATAGAAAAAGAATGCAGCAGTAAGTCACACCATCTAATGGACAAGATCCCAAATGCTCTCTCTAGCATACATAATCATAATAGTACCCATTCGCTGATTAAGTATATATAGACAAAAAATAATGAGGTACACAGATTATACTAATATCTTACACAAAAATATAACACTGCATAGATTTTAATATGTATCATTCACTTGTTGATATCATTGTGGATAGCATTCAACTGGCATTCTCTTCTTTCACATCTGAAATAAAGAGAAGACTCCATTAGAAACAACAATAAGGAATACATCTTCTTATTCTTCTTAAATGTTAACATTTGGCTATTATGCCATCATGCCATCATGGTCAATCAGTAGGGACACGCTCCTTTTCCCCCTCTTCATGCTGCTCGGCATGAACATACTTGAGATTATACTGGCAAACAAACATTCAAATAGCACATTCTGCTGTGCTGGACTTGCAACATTGCATGTGCAACATAGCATAGCGTAGTGTAATAGGGAATGCAAGTGCGCCAAAAAGTAACTACTTCCGGTTCAAACTCATATTTTAGGTCCATAAGATTAGCATGGGCGCTGAAGTTTGAACGTGTATGCCATCTTTCCTGTTCAAACAGTTAGTTTCAAAGTTATGCCGTTGTGAACACTGATTGTTCATAATATACTCTAAATTTTTGTGAATTTAAAAGAGTGACACTTTTTAAATTATTTGGTGTTATCGAAACTTCTGCAAACCGAGTCGGCGTTGCCACATAGTGCACATCACAGCCTTTTCCGTGACAAGATCAAGTAGCAGTAAAAGGCTGCGGACCGGGATTTATTCAACATGGAGGACCCGTGCTTCTTCAGATTTAAAATAATTAATTGAAACATTTAGTACACGTGTGTTCCAAATTGAAGGCTAAATTTATATATAAATACTTAGCAAAAACGTATTACAATCATTTCCCGTTTGAAATACTTTTAATTTCCCGCGAAGTTATAGGTTAGGTTAGCCCCGCCTACCGCAGGCTTCTTGAAAATGTCAACAGCAGACAGCTGACACTTCGAGGTCTCACGTTTGGTTGCAGTTTGGATCGAGCAAGTAATTGAGGGGCAACGAAGAGTGTTCCGATAATAATCTTCCAAACTACTCTAACAATAAGCTTTTACGAAATTATTACTTTCCATTCACAAAGTGTGTGCCAAACTCGAGGTTGGTTAGGTTAGCTCTAGGACCCTAGTCATCTGCTCATAGGCCTAGGCCTACCTGCCCGTGGTTCGATTTATCCTTGGTGTCAAATTCCGTCAGGAAGACAAGTGTGTTTATGCGCTATATTGGCATATGTCGAAAATTAGCTGGGAAGTGTCAATTGAAGAGGTTTCCTAACCATTATAGGGCTACATTATTCAGGTTTATCACAGCCTTTAGCTCTTGACTTTTCAACCACTAGCTAGCTGACAGATGACATTGCCTGTGTGTTGCAAGAAGCACCTAATTTAGTTATTTTATTTGAACTTTAATTTAAATGCATTTTCTACTGAGGCTCCGATTTGATAGTCATATTTATTCAACAATATTATTTTAAGACAAATTCATCAATAAAAACAAAGGCTAACAGACAGCTACGGACGACCTACCCTTGTCTGTCTGCATATTATCGTACTCTAAAGGCATAGGGAACACATATTACTCTTAGTAATCTCTTAGTAATGTTTTCAGTGTCATTGTCTCTTGATATCGGTAATAGGTGTTCATAAATAATATTACAAGCTAAATCAGTCGAACACGAGCGTCAGATAAACCCCCACGTGAAATTAACTTCTGTCAAACATCTGTCAAACACGAAACGGCAATAAAGACAACTGACCATCAACTGACGAAGAAACACGTCAAGTATCCTAGCAACACACAGAATGTCAGTGCGAAGTAAACATTGCGAACGCCACCTATATGTGCCGTGAAGGCTGTGTGATACGCTTGGCAACATCGTACAGCCATCGCCTGCCCGTCTTCGTACATTGTTGTCTAACTTCGTGCTAGCGCTAGCTTCAGCATAGCTCGGCTGGCTCAATTTGCGTAGATGTTGCAAGCAGCATTGTGTAGACATTCGGATAACTTGCTACACTTTAAATTGTATCAAATACTGGATCTTACAAAAATTATCATAAAGAAACAAATAATTCACGGTTAATCCGATACCCTTATTATTGGGTAATATAACATAGGGAATAAATGGGAGCATATTCTAGGCCAACATTTCTATTTTACATGTTATTTTCCTATCTCGTGAAAACAAGCTTGAACCGGAAGTAGTTACTTTTTGGCGCACTTGCATTCCCTATAGTGCTCAAAGGCGAAGTTAGAAGGTGGTGGGATAGTCGTTATAAGTTATTCAACACCTTATGCATGTACATGCCGAGTGGTGCAGGGAAACCCATCCACAGCCTCACAGGTTCTCTACGTCTGGTTCAAATAGGCCCTCTTCATGCTTATTTTGGCTAATGAACACACATAAGGCTTGACAATTGGTTACGTTATGTTTTAATATTGAAGAGAACTTTATTAGATACGTATTCACATAACATTCAATAACCTAGCTCAGGGTGGCGGTAGTTCCGTACTATTAACAGAATAACATACCATGAACAGACTGTAGCAACATTCTAGATGATACGAACAACAGCTACTGGCGCACCGCGTAGCGCTAGCTGAGTAGCTACCGCATCCTATATCACGATGACAGAGTGATGTGCAGTATGCTCGATACACTACTCTACAAGCTACATACAAGGAGTTTATTGTAGGCATCAACCAATGTCCATCGAGACGAATTGCAATGCGCTTGCAATTAGCATTTGAATTTGAAACTATAATTGGTTATAATAACGTTAAAGTAAATGATAGCTAGGGCAGTGGTAATAGGTAGGGATGGACACAGATAAAACTAAAATGATTGATATGAAAAGATGACTGTATTATTGACATTATCTTACTTACAATATCGAATGACAATTTCAGCATAAAAGGTGCAATTTTTAAGGAATGATTTTACTTTATAAACGCCAGTATGCATAGGTTCCATGGCCAATGAGATGTCAGATCTGGTAAAAGACTACAATATTCAGAATTAATAATACTGCACGAATACATTTATTTAACATATGTAGATGCTAAGATTGGTAATTGGGTAATTGCTATAATTAAGTCTCACTTTTACTCCACATCTAAATACACATATGAAACTTTAAATTAGGTAGCGATACGTACTTATATTTTACATTTTATCCTCAAAGACCACGTTTGACCTAAGTATGGCATTTTGTTCAGGGGGTGCATTCAATACTATGTATTCTGTTTTCCTTTATATGCATAATTCAATATTTCAATACGTTAAAATGATTTTATTTGTATAAATTCCGTCTCCTGCTTGTTCTAAAAATGTATAACAGGAAATGTATTTAGGTACTCAACTTCCGTCTATGGTGACCGCGTCCACGACTACTACTGTACTCAGTACTCCTTACAAAATGTGTCTATGCAAAAACGAAATGCTTTGGAATGGAACTGAACCGTTGAATGGCAAAATGGCAGGAAGTCAGTCATACCTCCTCCAGCAGGCTCGTCTGACTCCTTGGCAGCCGGTTCCTCATCTTTCTTCTCCTCCTCTTTTTTCTCCTCTTCCTTCTTCTTATCTTCTGCCTTGTCCTTAGACTTGCCCTTGGCCGGAGTAGCGGGTTTGGGCTTGGGTTCCAGGCTTGGATCAAACACGATTTTCCCAATGTTCTTACGGTCATGCATTTTCTGCATTGCCTCGGTCACCTAGAGACAGTTAAATCATATGTCCACTCAAGAAGCCACAACAAGGACGGCAGAGAACAGTTAGTTTAAAGACGTTTAATTGACTTTACAAAAAAAAAAGCAATACGAACTATAATACAATCATCTACAAGGGCCCATTGTAAACCACTTTTAAAAAAACTACAAATTTTAACTCTTTTCTCCTAATTTATTTACTCGTTGGTTCTAAACATGAACACAAACTTGAGAAAGTTCAAGCAAAATAAGGACTATCATGATCATAACACCTGTACCTGTGGTGACTGATGTCCGTAACCTGAAACTGCAGCTAAAGATTTCTCAGAGGAACTCAGATTACGTACAAATTTCTCTTTTTAATCATTTGCCGGAAGAAATTAGAAACAAAACGTCCGTAATTTTATTTAAAAATAAACTGAAAACATTTTTAATTGATCAAGCTTTTTATAGTAGGTACGGGTAGGTGTAGAAGAATTTTTAGACTCACTACAGAAACCTTAAATTATAAATTAATTTTTGTAGAAGGGGTGAATTTATAAATGAATGTATAATATATATTGTAGTGCCACACTTGTCTTTCCATTTATTTTTTGACATCATATGTTCTCTTACTGAATCTTTTCAGTTTTGTTTTACATGTATAATATGTGTGGTTTTATCATTTTTATTAGTTTTGTAAGATTTATTTGTATCATTACCATTCTGACGGCTTTCCCAAATGCCCTTAAGGGTACATAAACTTGTTAATATTGTAACTTTTGAAATGTATAGTTTATTGTGGGAAATGAAAATTAGGGATGTCAAACGATATGAAATTCCATATCGATAATCGCAAAAAAAAATTTAAAAAATCGCGATATATCGTGATAATATCGCCATCAAAAAATATCGCGGCGATATTGCCAATTTAAATTAATATCGGGAATATCGTCACGATAATAGGCCTATTATGGGCCTATATAGTCAATAGGTATGGGTACATTGAGTATTCATTACTTTTTTAAAGTTTGTCTTATCGTCATCGACAAATTTTCGAGCGTAATGAAGCGCAAGAGTGACTTGTGCGCTCCGAGCGTTGTTGGCGCTGGCTGATGAGTGGAAGGGGAGGGGGGGGAGTTCAATTCGTCCGAGCCGGCCGGTCTAGCGGCCGACCGGCCTCACCGCGATCACGCGTCGCGGCCAACGAAGCCGGCAACTGAGAACGACACAATACGCACGTGCTAGGGATAATGGGCCCGGTCAGACGGGCGGGCGCTGGCACGGTCGGCGGGTTGATGGGTTGGGTCGGGGGGGGGGGGGGGGGGGGAAGGTTAGGGTAGTGTCGTAAAGGGATCTTGCGCGGCTGTTTAAGCCCTTTGATGGCGGACCGCCCGAAGTATATTATTTACTGAAAGGTTTAAAGCTAAAGCTATGAGGGCGCTCGACGGGCACACAAATTCAAATATAATATCAAGTCATTGCCGATTATCGGCATATCGCACAGAATTACATATCGTACGATTATCGCGATATGACCAGCCATATCGCGATATTATCGATAATCGATATTATCGATATTTATCGATATACGATTATCGTTGACATCCCTAAAAAATACCAATCCATTAATTAATCTACTATACAACGTCTAATACTCACGTCCTCTAGGGCCCACGTCGAGTCTACGACGGGCTTGATCTTGCCCTCGGACCACAGCTTGAACACCTTGTCGACGATGCCTCCGACGTAGGGGGCACCGTTCTGCTGGTACAACAGGTGGCGCAGGTTCAAGCCGGAGAGAGTCTTGTTCTCGTCAAACAGCTTTATCGGGGACACCTTGTCCACCTGCCACCACTGGGACACACAAACAAACGCATCAGTGGGAGAAAACCCGGATTTCCTGACGAATTTAGAAATATTATGATTATATTTAATCATAATATAAATATAATTATAATATAATTATAAATATAATGGGAAGGACAAGGCTGAGACGGTTTGGACACATGAAACGGATGACGGAAGAGAGGATGCCCAGGAGAATATATGTAAAAAAGATTGAAGGAAGAAGAAGATGGGGAAGACCAAGGAAGAGATAGAAGAAAAAGATTGCTGAAGACCTACAGACGAGGGGAGAGAACTGGGAGCAAGTAGAGGAAGTACGATTGTGGGAAGATGGGAAGAGTTGGAAAAATTTGGTTGTGAAACCCAAGCTGACCCTGCCAGAAGCAGGAAGCGGCGATGGATAGGCTGATGATGATGAATGATTTAAATGATCAACAGAAAAATCACAAATTTGTGGATGAAATTACATCATACAAGTACTGGAATTTGAACTATGAAATCGATTTAAAAAAATTAACGATCGGGCGCATTCCTAATTTTTGCAGTGTTCTATTCATAGGATTTCCATTTTCTACACTTGTGTTTTACGCATACTTACAGATCTGGCAACGCTGAAGAAGCTCTTGGTCTCCCCGGTGACAACATTGGACGAACCTGAGAACAACAAACCTTTGCTTTACTGAGTCACTTCTATGAATTGCACTGGACAGGGCTGGGCACAAAGTACTGTACTTAGGGTTACTATTTTTAAGCAACACTGGATCAGATTAATTCCCTTGGGGAAATGTCAACATTACAAATATAGAACTTTAGAATTTTCAACACGGTTGTATTTTTTGCTGGTAAATTTTCTTTGAAAGGTCTCAAGGAGGTAAAATGTCCTTATTTTGTTTGAATTTTATCCAGCTAGCCTACCGTATTAAGATTCTTATTTTGACTGCAATCAAAATTTATATTTATAGAGAAAAAAAAAAAAAACTAGTTAACTTTTGCAAACAATGGTTTCCAAGGTTTGGTTTTTAATTCGAAACATGTCTGTATAAAATGTCTACTTTATTTTAAATGTATAAATGTATATTTGAATTTGAGGCTATATTATTGATTGACATAAGAAAAAACACATTTCATACTTTCATCCAACAAGTTGGTGATAAACCAATGCAAGAAATGCAGCATTTTAAAATCCAGCTTAAAAATTAGGGTTTGAATAATTTTCACCTCAAATTGAGTGCATTTGGACAAATTATGATAAAGAACATATTAGCTCAATGCCATTCATTTGTTACAGAAACTAATTTTAGCAAAAATTGGAATGGTAACTGGATTCTCTCTTTTTGTAACTTATAGCAAACTAGTGATTGTGAATTTGTAACAGATCACGGAGGCTAATGATCGATTTTTCCACACGATACATTATATTAATTAGCCTTGTGTTGTGATGATAGTACAATATGGTGGAATGATACTGAATAAGAACAAGTTGAACTCACCATAAAGGATGTATTTTCCCATGGGTTTGAGCAGAGAATATCCCCTGTTGCACTCGTCTCCACACAGGCAATCCAGAACTATGTCAACACCTTCCGGAGACAATCTGTGACAAATATGTCATCACAATAATTTCATGCTTCTCAAACAAACTCAAGTTGTCATATGGAGTCATAGAAGATCCACAGCATTCACTAGAGTTATCACGGCATTTCTAACAGGTTCGAACCAAGCCAAACTGACTACAATGCATTAACACTACGGTACTTAGTTTTTCAAACAATTTAATACTTTCAATTCAATTGCTCAAATGGATTGAAATCAACCGACTTGGCCCAAATTCGATAAATTTACGAAGGTTTTCAAATTTGGTTCAAATCAAAGCAATTGCACAACGCCCGTTTGAAGTGCCTTAGAATGCTAGTGATTGTATCGATGACTTTTTACCAAAGACAAATTATGAATCCTAATGTATACTAGAGTTATCACAGCTCACTCCAGCTAACAAGTGGATTGCTTTGGACATATATTTTCAATAGAAACAAAAAGTCAACTACTGTTAAGGATGGGCAAACACGTTTAGTAACCTAAACGTTTAACCTTTTTTTAAATTCACTTTTAAACGTTCTCTCCCCCCCCCCCCCCCAAAGGAGGTGAGAAGAACGACCAATGCAGTAAGCATCACTGAAATGTTCCGAAACTTAGGGTAGGGTAAAATTAATTAATTAAAAGTTAAAACTAATTAATTAAAATTCATTCAATTAGATAAGGCACAAGACTGCCACACAAAAGAAGTGACTTATCAAAGGTGAGAACACCCCCCCCCCCCCCCAACCACCCGCAACAAACGTCGGCGCGCTCGACTTTTTCTGGCCACTCGGCCGACCGCGGCCAGGCGCACACTGTATCAAGAACGTTTGACTGCGCATTAAAATTTATAAACGTTTAAACTCAATCCCACGTTTAAACGTCCCATCTCTAACTCCTGTATATATATTAATTATAAAATTGGATTATAATTTGTTTTCAGTAAGTAAAACTGAAAGAAACTCATCCTAAACAGAGTTAGCAAAGTGATGGTCAGCACCAAGATAGATATAATGACTCTATTTTAAACTCATCTTGTCTTACATTTACACTCGGCTCACTGAATGCCTTATATGGGTAGGCGTACAACAAACGACTACACTGCAGTGCTGCGAGCGTTCTGGCCACTAAGCACTGCCTGCTAGTAGTCACCGAAAACCCCCTCTAGAAGCCAGTGCACCAATTATTATTGGGAACATATCCATCGATTCCAAAGAAGTCAAGTAGTCTTTCCAATTACTTAGAAATTCGTCTTGTTGAAATTGTGTGTATCCAATACTCAGTGACTGTTGGCTGGGTCGCTCGCAACGCTCTCAGTGCATTTGTTTCGCCTCCCCATAGGATTATTTTGTTAGTTGTACACATCATTACAAAGCTATTAAAAAAAAACACTTAAATAATTATTTTATTATCTCTTAACCTGAGAAGCAACCCAGCTGATATCATTATTTTCATTTTTATCAAAAATTAAAATAATAGTCTAAATAATAATGGTCTAAATGAAAGTCAATGGGAATTGAATAAGAGAGGCTTTACTAAAATATCAAGTGAACTTTGTGCAATATAACGTCTGCATGCTAACCCCCCACTTTCTGTCAATGTGACTGCAACTGCTGTAGAAGGGTTGACACGTACTTGCGCACTTCACTGGCGTAATCGCTGCCGCGCTCCAACAGGTGGTCGATGGTTGACTCGAGAGCCTCGTGTTTGCTCTTGGACGCCACACCGAAGATCTTGACATCCTCCACCGTGCGACAAAGCTGAGCCACCGCTTGACCCTGCAAGACAAATCGTACCCTCGATTGGATCCATTCAAAAGGCAACAACACAGTTATTAGTCAGTTCGCAAGCAAAAGAGAGAAATCGGGTATATTTAAAAGTTATTACTACTGTTCAAAACATTAACTTGGATACAATGAGAGGTTAAGGTTTTTTCTTAGTGGACTTATCTTCAAAATTAAATTCAATATAGACATTTTGGAATAATGCAAGGCTAGATATTACTAGATCTAGTGATATTCTCCAAAAAAGGAATCGGTATTTGCGTTTGTGTGTGGATTTTTGTTATCTGTATAGACACTGATAATATTTATGGTATTTGTTTAGTATCACTGATCGCGCTTCTTACTCACTTTTTCCAATGAAAAACGCCAAAGTCTTGTTTAAAGTGTTATTTTTATTGAACAATGTTTAATTATCTTTCTTTTGATGCTTATTATAATATTGTAGTTAGTTTTTAAGAGTAATAAATGATTGTTTGAAGTTTTTATATGAAAAGTTGACGTCTTCTTCCTTGTTTCCTGCTTGTGTCCGGTGCAGTGCTGCCAATGGCAAACTATCCAAAACCACCCCCTAACCTCGGGCAAAGTCACTTTCGGGCGCAAATCTGCATAATTGCATAATTTGAAGAAGGGGTATTTAATCGTAGGGGCCTAGTTTGCACGTACATCCAAAACCCCCCCCTAACCTCTGACAAACTATCCAAAACCACCCCCTAACCTCGGGCAAAGTCACTTTCGGGCGCAAGAGGTAGGGTTTTTTCATGTACTTACGTTGGTAGACCACACTTTATGTGTGCTCCGAACAGCTGCGCCCTCGCACGTCCGCCATATTGCCATATTTAACGTGATTGTGTTGTCAAATCGATGCAACTTCAAAACGATAATTTAATATGAAAGAAGAGACTATTTGTATTGAAAATCACTGGAGCTTACAGATAAATCATGAAATAACAAATATTTACTGCGCATATGATCAATATCGCAAAGGAATACAGAAAAAAAGTGAGTACGAAACGCGATCAGTGATACTAAACAATTACCATATTTATTACCTATGGTATTTAGCTACAATTTCCATTTTAAAAGTTGTTTTAAAGATATGAACAGAAAACCTTTTAACTCGCATGCTTTTTTAGTCCCTCTTAGTACACCAGACCAAATGATGTAGGCCTACTAGCGATATAAAATACAGAGTTATATCCATGAAATATAATCCTTCACCTGCTGGTGAGGTGCAATTCTTTTGGTGAGTCATATTTGTGTGTCTTTGTTGCAATTTTATTACATAAAACAAATCAGTACAACGGTTGGTGAGGGGTCACCACTTAGAAGTGCAGCATGCGGCCAACAGTTTGAGAAGGTACTCACGACTCCGCCCCCCGCTGAATGGACGAGCACGCTCTTGCCCGGCGCCAGGCCTCCCAGCTCGAACAGCAAGATATAGGCGACGAGGTAGTTCATGGTGAGCGCCGCGGCGTCCAGTGGGGTCATGTTCTCAGGCAGCTTGAAGACGTAGCGCGACGGCACCACGACTAGCTCGGCCCAGGCACGGTACTCGGGCAGCGCGACAACGGTGTCGCCAACCTTGACGTTCTCCACCCCTTCGCCCACCTCCTCCACCACCCCCGCGCACTCGAGGCCGAGGATGAAGGGCGTCTTGGGCGGCGAGTCGATCGCGCCCTGGCGTATCATCAGGTCTTGGAAGTTGAGCCCGCTGCAAGACAAGAATTACACCGTCAAACTCAAGCCCTGATATTCTGCTTCTCGGGCAGACTGAGCGTGTTGAATACCCTGCTGAGCTGCTGTTATATAATATATATTGTGTTCAGTGGTAGCGTTTGGTCCCGCAAACGTCAGGCCCGTTGTCTCCTTCTAGGGCTAGCAAGGTGTAATTAGTTGGTGTAGCCTGGCTCGATTTCAATGCAGAAGTTCCAAGGTTCGATTCACGTTTGGAAGTTTTTAATTTTTTTTTAACTTTGGTAGATAGGCCTATGCCAATTACTGTGTTATGCCAACTACATGCCAACTGGGTTTTAAAATTCCAAAACAAATGATCACTAATAGATCTGTTTCCTACAGTATGTAACATACGTGTCCCGAAACAGCATTAGCTTTCATAAATTCGTGGCCAAATACTGAACGCCGATTGTCACGAGTCAGTCGACTATGATGAACAAATGGCTAATAATAGAGTAGTAACTAGTAAGGATATTTCAGGACAAGTATATGAACCAGAGAAGTGTATTATTGGACTCTGCTATTCCATCAGCATTAGAATAATTGGCTGGGGACAACTATAGTATTGCGCCATCGTAATTACAAACATAATTCAGGAAGTGTGTGTGCGCGCAAATATTATCAAGGCTAGCAGATGTTCGGGGAAATAATAGTTGTTGTTGCACGTATGGCTAACGCAATAAACAAAGGGCGGGGAGGAGGGGGGGGGGGGCGGTAATCTTTTAGGCGGATTACTAATCACATCACAGCTAATTCCCAACAGCGTTCGTGGTCTCCATCCAATTACCAGGCCAACACACGGAACTAATTCGGGAGGTCGCTAGTTCGATCTCCTCTCCCTCACCGCCAGCCCAACCCTTGCGGGGTACAACTGGGTACAATCTCAAGTCACGCCAACCGTGGTCGGTATAATCTGATCACAATCTCGTCTGTGGGCCAAGAAATGGTCCCGGGTGCCGCTGCGATTGGGGTCGCGGCGAACCCGAAAAAGCTTCAACCACAATTGTCGGCATCGTGATTGTAATCGGGATCGCAATCGTACATTTTCAGTTCGACTATGATTTTATTGTGAAGAGCTCCATAAGAACCAAGTAAGTTCACTCTTACGATTTTCGGATCACGATCACGATCACGATTGCGACAATTGTGGTTTGTACTACACAGACAACTCCTGTAAATCCTGTAAAGGGTACGGATGGCAACGTAGAAATTATACGTAAGTAGCTTCGACCAGCGAGCGGTGCGTTATCTATCTCACGTACTAATCAGTAATCGTGATGACCTGTCGAAACTATTTCCAGGTACAATAAACATCTTTTCAGGAGTTATACGCGAGGATCGGCCGGGATTCAATTTATTTTTTGTGACGAAAACTACGAGATCGAGTTACAAGTGTAATAATATTAGCAACGAATCTGCAATGTGTGGCGATCTGCTTTCTATCTCACACTTCAATCAAATGCCATCTTCAATTATTATAAAAGCCTTTTCCGACTTCGAAAGTTCGGCGTCTTTAGAACGAACTTTAGAGTAATCTAGATTTAAATGCAGCCAAGTATAAATATAGCCATCAATGTTGAATACCGAGAATGCTTTTGTTTTGGTGGTTGCCTCCTACGAAAACAATTTCAGTATTATGAAAAACATATTAAATGGGTCAGTGTTTTCCGCGAAGGAATGACAACATGTAGGGCTGTCCATTCATCACAACAACAGGAAGCAGATATGAATACGAACATAGGTACATATTTTGTCACACAAATATGTACCTTGATGATAATATATCTATCTATACAGTTATACAAATCAATGAACAGTTCACTGTTGCATCGTAACGGAGCTTTAGGGGATAACCCACATGGAGCAGTCAGTCCGAATTCCTCGAAAGGTTGTAACACAATCCGTGATCTGTGGTTGAAAGCTTCTACAAATCACAGGCAACTTATCAAATCATAAGTCAAACTTCTACTTCCGGGGGCTCGAACCGCACAGAACCAAGGGGCGTGAGTTCGAATCTCACGATAGGAAAGATTACATTTTATTTAAAAAATACAAAACATCCAATGTTACTTATTGGGTGGCACTGAAATGTTAATCGATAATAGTCGAAATGGTCGATAATGGGATATGACCCAGGATCGGGTAGCCCGTCTGTACGCCTATATCGCAAGGGGGGTTGGGGGGGGGGGGGGACGATAAATTGTAGTTCGCGCGTTATCAGTTTCTCTTGCGACACAAAAAGCAATTTATAGGCCTAATACAATATACGTTAACGGCCGGCTATGTATACATTCCAATAATTCTCAATATGAAGAGTTATGTGAAACGAGTGTCACACGCACATGGCTATATTGTGCCAGAACTAAAAATATTGCGATGTGGACAGGTTGGTGGAGATTGGACGTTGATTGATTCATCGATGTTAGTTTAACAGCACGTCAACACATATAAAAACATTGCTTGACAAAAATGATTGTAATTGCTTCGAGTGGCAGTAGTATTTTCACCTTGCCAGTAGCATCGCAGAGAGCAGTGTGTATTCGTGTCTTCAGCAACACAACGCAATCCTATTATACTGCAGTTTCTAAATATAAATTATTTTGTGTCACACGCAGAAACTTATTGACCCGGAATAATGTTAAAACCACACACACAATTATAAAACGAAACCAAGGTCACTTACTTTTAAAAACCGGTGAATTTTCGGAGTAATCCGTTCCTACTCCTTCCTCAGACCGAGGCCAACTCTTTTGTTGGCCTCGGTCTAAGGAAGGAGTAGGAACGGATTACTCCGAAAATTCACCGGTTTTTAAAAGTAAGTGACCTTGGTTTCGTTTTATAATTGCGTGTGTGGTTTTAAAATTATTTTGTTTAAATGTCCGTCGAATGAGTCCTCCTTATACAGTTTTAAAATGATAAACCGAATAATACAATAACAATACAATAATAATACAATACAACAACAATACAATATAATACAGTGTAGAAGCGCTTGTTTCACCGGAATCTGCCGCCGATGTCCCTATTATTGCACTCGACCGGACAAACCAAGAGTGAGCTCAAAAATTGGCAACGTGGAAATCGAAATCGGCAGCTTTTATTTAGACCAAAAACATAGTAAATGAAATACTGTTAAATTAGTTGACTGACACCGCCGAAACTTGCACCCACCAGCTATTTGTTTATTTATAAACAAAATTCAGACTAAAACAATGCGGATATCAAAATCGGTATCGTTTGGCACTGAGAGCCAAACAAAAAAAACTGCATAAAAAAGCACAAGTATTTAGAAGACCTGTTGACCTGACCGATAATACCAACAAACGTTGCAAAAAATCGATATTTTAGATTTAGAATGCATAACAAAATAATGTGCTAGTCGAAATAATAACCTTTTTCACCGGTTTTTGGCTCTACAAAATCAAAAAAGCTAGCGATTTCTATTTCTATTTCTAGTTCTACGTTGCCTTTCAGTTATCAATTGTTCGTTACCAATCAGGTAATAATTACACCAACGGTTTGAGTCCACTCATTACAAAAGTGCATTGCTGAAGGGCCTTGGCGACTGTGCGGGAATTACCTCTGATAACCAAAGCATAACTGTAGTAACGGAGCCTGAAAGCCTTTACAGGGAAATCCCGTTCGTCGAGGGCAAAAGCGGGTATATACATAACCTACGATACCATCTTTTAAATCTAAAATTAAATAGATATTTGTTCAAATCATACAGTACTATAGGCATATACAATAATAAAGTACAAAATATTAATTTTCATAAACAATCGACAAATTAACACAAGTGAATAGTGATTTTAACAAGAAAGTAGCGACTAAGCTGGCTCAGCGGTCTCACATGCATACCTTACCTGACAGAAGGTTTCTGATCGGTGTTTCTGTCATAAATAGAATGCTGGGACTTTGGGAGTTTGTCCCACAAAAGTTTTCTCAGACATTCCTTACTAAATACTCTATACCTACCTACTATTGATAGTTAGCGGGAGAGGGCGATTTAAATGTGGAAGAAAGAACACCACTCTGTACGTAACGGACTTGGAAAGGGGGTGTAACTGTGCTCAGACTTGAATGAAGGGGTTGTACGTTGGCAACACTGCTATCGTGTAGGCGGGAACACGTTATCTCTGCGTAGGCTAATTAGAGTACGCCTAATTATCCGTATTACTTTCACTCGTTATCATCGGCTCGAAATGGGGCATATCGCATCACGCTAGCCATGCAGGCTATTGACCGCGCCGAGCGCGCCCTTACCGAGTACGGCGGGAAATTCAACTAACGCCACACGCAGTGTTTTAGGTATGCATGTGGTCAGTTCAGTTTTACTTGGAATAAACAATAGAAATTATATTTATACATGATTTATTCTATCCCGGTGATAAACGAGGGAGGAACTTTTGAGGAATGGGAGGAGTATGAGTACGGCATAAATTAGGATGAGTATATTGAGGGAAGGGTGTCCGTATTTAAAAAGTAAAAAACGGGACAGAATAGTTATCAGATAGCAGACTTTGTGGCTTGTAGTTGCGCGGGACAGAAGCCGCCAGAGACAACATTTTTGTTTTATATTTTATCCTCAAGAGAGCATTTACAACGGTCTGAGCAAGCAAGGAAGGTTTGCTTTGGATAAATTATCAAATTAAAATTAAAATATTTATTGATTTATTTATTTACTGTGGTTCCGAGTTATGTTTATGTTATTGACATTGTGTTAAATTTACAGCAGATGAGCCCCGAGCGCTACACGTGAAATCGGTATATTTACAAAAACGGGACAAAACAGCGTCCCGTGAACAGTTGTCGGGACCCCGGGACAGGTCCCTAAAAAACGGGACGAATGGACACCCTGATTGTGGGTAGGACCTCGTACGAAAGGCAGAGTCGCCCAGACAGCGACCCCAGCCACTGTGGCGCCACTGAACGGCCAGACAACCGGGTTCGTGGAGGGAAACCAGGAAGACAACCGTCACGCAACCAGGTGGTTGCACCTGCACTCGCATGCTGTCGGATTACGTCACTATCACCGCCAACACGACCATGCACCGAGCAGGAACTGAAGTCCCCAGTAGGCTCTTTACTTCCTACCATCCGTTAGGACTATTTACGAGCTTCGGGTGGTTACCTGGAACAGTGGGAGTGGCCAAAAAGGCTTGTGCACTCCACTGAGCGGAAGGCTACATTTACGTATGTGTGAATGTGAAGGAATTACAGGAATCTGTTGATTCTGGTGGTGGTTCACGACATAATATGTAGTTATATGCCCACATTTATAGGCACATCTTTATCTATAGGAAATGTGTGTGTCCCCGTTAAAATGTATATCTCAGAATATCTAATTGTAAAATGAAATCAACCACCTAAAAAATAAAACCTATTCCATGTAAAAATTACCGAACTATCTTTTGTGCAGTATACTGTAACTTTTGCTGTGCAAGTACTATGAATGGCAAAGTATCTGAAAAAATCCACATATTACTTTAGCCCCACTTTGTCCTACAATAGTCCGATAAACATTCGAGTGTAGTCCGTATTTAGCCCCTAGTGTGTCCCGTTTTAGCCCCTAGTGTGTCCCGTTTTAGCCCCTAGTGCGTCCCGTTTTAGCCCCTAGTGTGTCCCGTTTTAGCCCCTAGTGTGTCCCGTTTTAGCCCCTAGTGTGTCCCGTTTTAGCCCCTAGTGTGTCCCGTTTTAGCCCCTAGTGTGTCCCGTTTTAGCCCCTAGTGTGTCCCGTTTTAGCCCCTAGTGTGTCCCGTTTTAGCCCCTAGTGTGTCCCGTTTTAGCCCCTAGTGTGTCCCGTTTTAGCCCCTAGTGTGTCCCGTTTTAGCCCCTAGTGTGTCCCGTTTTAGCCCCTAGTGTGTCCCGTTTTAGCCCCTAGTGTGTCCCGTTTTAGCCCCTAGTGTGTCCCGTTTTAGCCCCTAGTGTGTCCCGTTTTAGCCCCTAGTGTGTCCCGTTTTAGCCCCATTGGCGGTGCTAAAATGGGACACAAATATCATATTTGATCTAAAATGAATAATTTTTTTGAGATAACCTGTTCATTTCAGTAGTAAGATCACTCCAAAATACATCAGGTAAACAAAACACTTGATATATATATAATATATATTATTGAATTAATCGTAAGTTTACACACACATCCAATAAAAATCCATAAAACAATGTTTTTTGTGTGCATTTTGTCAAGAGAATTAAAACAATGAACTCATGATTTTCAGCATATAATGTGTAGAACCAACAAAACAGCGCTGTTTAGTTTACTTCACGATGACGTCACATACCTACCATTAAATATCAGCAGTAAACACAAAATGTGCAACTTTGTAAACGATTTCTAGTGCATTATAAAAATAAAACGAGTTCCCTATTAGGCCGGAAGTGCGAGCGACGCCGGGCGCCACGGGGCGTGCAGCGACGCCCCGCAGTCTCGCCGACCAACGATCGATGACGTCGCGTCGCCCATGAATCACACAAGTTGTGACGGTTCGTCATCCGTCCCGTCGCTTGAAACGTGCGTGCGCGCGCACACAACACGTGGCACGGTGGTGTGAATGGCAAGAGCGATATCGGTGCAGTAAGCTAACAGAATCTCTTTTACATCCATCGATACGAAATCAGTATCAGAGAAATAAAGTAAACCAATAAAATAAAGTTAATAATACAGTTGAATCTCAATCCCTGTTCGGATAGTAGCTTTAGCGTGTTGGCATGACGTAATCATAACATTGGAAGTTGTCTGTGACATTGGTGTAAAAAAAAGAAATTAAAATGTACGCCGATACTAACGATGCGGAAATTCTGAAAATATCAATACCAACAACACAACGAATAAATGTTTCATAACCGCGTGTAGAGCACAAGGTATTGCCATGTTTGCCAGCCTTCAAGTGTCTCACGGAGTAGACTGCAACCACACAAATCAGCGAGTTATTGTAACGCTCTATGATCGTATTAGTGCTCTTGTCCATGCCTCGGCTGCAAATACGTTGTTCTCACTTTTATGTATCATTCATTACGTCATTACATTTACACTTTTATGTATCGTACTCGACAGCTACACCATATTATAACGTCAGCAAAACGAGACCCATTTAAAAAAAATCAAACCAGAAAAAAAATCAAATCAGAAAGAAACACACCCATTACACATCTTCGGGGACGACATACTGGTTGGGGATTGGTGGTCGTTTAGGTTGCCTGCCTCTTCCCCCCCCCCCCCCAGCAAATATCGTGAGGATGCCAATACTGCTATCTCACGGCACATATGGAGGAGAGTTGTATCGTTATTGTACCACACAGAGACTAGGGTGTAACATATGGAGGAGAGTTGTATCGTTATTGTACCACACAGAGACTAGGGTGTAACATATGGAGGAGAGTTGTATCGTTATTGTACCAGAAAGAGACTAGGGTGTAACATATGTAGGAGAGTTGTATCGTTATTGTACCACACAGAGACTAGGGTGTAACATATGGAGGAGAGTTGTATCGTTATTGTACCACACAGAGACTAGGGTGTAACATATGGAGGAGAGTTGTATCGTTATTGTACCACACAGAGACTAGGGTGTAACATATGGAGGAGAGTTGTATCGTTATTGTACCACACAGAGACTAGGGTGTAACATATGGAGGAGAGTTGTACTTGTATCGTTATTGTACCACACAGAGACTAGGGTGTAACATATGTAAGAGAGTTGTATCGTTATTGTACCACACAGAGACTAGGGTGTAACATATGGAGGAGAGTTGTATCGTTATTGTACCACACAGAGACTAGGGTGTAACATATGGAGGAGAGTTGTATCGTTATTGTACCAGACAGAGACTAGGGTGTAACACATGGAGGAGAGTTGTATCGTTATTGTACCAGACAGAGACTAGGGTGTAACATATGGAGGAGAGTTGTATCGTTATTGTACCACACAGAGGCTAGGGTGTAACATATGGAGGAGAGTTGTATCGTTATTGTACCAGAAAGAGACTAGGGTGTAACATATGTAGGAGAGTTGTATCGTTATTGTACCACACAGAGGCTAGGGTGTAACATATGGAGGAGAGTTGTATCGTTATTGTACCACACAGAGGCTAGGGTGTAACATATGGAGGAGAGTTGTATCGTTATTGTACCAGACAGAGACTAGGGTGTAACATATGGAGGAGAGTTGTATCGTTATTGTACCACACAGAGACTAGGGTGTAACATATGGAGGAGAGTTGTATCGTTATTGTACCAGACAGAGACTAGGGTGTAACATATGGAGGAGAGTTGTATCGTTATTGTACCACACAGAGACTAGGGTGTAACATATGGAGGAGAGTTGTATCGTTATTGTACCACACAGAGACTAGGGTGTAACATATGGAGGAGAGTTGTATCGTTATTGTACCACACAGAGGCTAGGGTGTAACATATGGAGGAGAGTTGTATCGTTATTGTACCAGACAGAGACTAGGGTGTAACATATGGAGGAGAGTTGTATCGTTATTGTACCAGACAGAGACTAGGGTGTAACATATGGAGGAGAGTTGTATCGTTATTGTACTACACAGAGACTAGGGTGTAACATATGGAGGAGAGTTGTATCGTTATTGTACCAGACAGAGACTAGGGTGTAACATATGGAGGAGAGTTGTATCGTTATTGTACCACACAGAGACTAGGGTGTAACATATGGAGGAGAGTTGTATCGTTATTGTACCAGACAGAGACTAGGGTGTAACATATGGAGGAGAGTTGTATCGTTATTGTACTACACAGAGACTATGGTGTAACATATGGAGGAGAGTTGTATCGTTATTGTACCACACAGAGACTAGGGTGTAACATATAGAGGAGAGTTGTATCGTTATTGTACCAGACAGAGACTAGGGTGTAACATATGGAGGAGAGTTGTATCGTTATTGTACCAGACAGAGACTAGGGTGTAACATATGGAGGAGAGTTGTATCGTTATTGTACCAGACAGAGACTAGGGTGTAACATATGGAGGAGAGTTGTATCGTTATTGTACCAGACTCCACACTCCATATGTTACTAGGGTGTAACATATACAGGAGTTACATCTTTCTATCCTAATACAAAGTGTGTTTTCGGTTGGACATTCTTATCAATCGGCCTACGAGTATCGAAATCATTTGGAATTGGGTTCAAAGACGCGGTTCTTGAACATTATAAGGGGCACGGTACATCCGTACATTGTCAGGCCGTCGTTACGCGTGCATCGGGGACAACACGCGTGTCGGGCGACGTAGAGACGCACAGTAGACTCAGTGGTGAAGCACTAAGTATTACTATTGATCGCTCGACGCCACACCCCACGTCGACCCATGACCTTTCCACGCGCCTCCGTCTACCATATGGCAATCTTCGTGGACTCGCTACCTGTTGGAGTCAAACCACTAGCAAGGCTCTAGCTAGTCAGTGACTAATATCCTCGTGGTGCCTGACAAGTGTCATATAACCAGTTATGAGTGAAACTAAAATAAGGTTCTCTTTGTGGGCGATGCAAATTAAATACAATAATTTAGCATATTCCAGTACTGAAGATGAACATTGATGTTATACTTTAATTTTTTTTTTTTTTATGAAATCAAAAAGGAAATGATAGTACAGTGGTGCCGAAAGAGCTTAACAGATTATGGTCAGTTCGGCTATTCTATTTCAAAAATGTATTATATGTTCAACAAGACTGCTAATAAATTAAGGAATGAATAAATACGTACATAAATATCTACATAAATAAATAAATAAATAAATAAATAAATAAATAAATAAATAAATAAATAAATAAATAAATAAATAAAGAAATAAAGAAATAAATACATAAATAAATAAATAAATAATAAATAAATAAATAGATATATATATATAAATGACGCTTGAGTGTTGCTAGGAATTATTATTAGACATAGATTTTTATTTTCGGGTCTGTACCGTCACAAATTGCGCAAGTAGCCTAATGTGCAAGTAATGTTCAAGTAATGTGCTCTGGAGTAGGGTAGTGTTAATTATCACGTCCGCGTCCATAATTTTAGTTTTTGATCTACCTTGAATCACATTACGTCACACCTGTCGCGGGTGGAATCCATCGCAGTGTTCAACGAGTTTCTACGATAACACTACAGTAGGCATAGAGGCGGCATAGAGTACAGATATTTTAAGTTTGACATAGTTTAAAACCTGCACCCGCTCTACCTCTAGCTAGAGGGTGGTCGCCTGTGACTGTGACCACCCCCCAGCACAACAAATATGACCCATTATAAATAATATAATGTGAAATTTATAAATATGATGGTCGTGTTGTCACGGGGTAAGGGGTGGTCACATAGCGATGGAGGGGAGTCTACCACTTGTCTTACACGAGCTAAATAGCCAGTGCAAGTTTTAATTACAGGCAAACGCCATAAAAATATTTACACTGACTTACACGGGTACAAATGAACGACTTAGTACTGACACTGACAAAATATTAGTGTAGTGTAGGACAGGCGTACGAAGCTACCGTTTGGGCAAATCCGAGAGAGTTTGTATCGGGGAAAGCCCCAAGTAGGCCTATCTGAAGATCTATCAAAGATTGTTATAAATAACACGTGGCTAGAATGAATCACTGCAAACTGGGAAAACTTACACAAGGGCAGACAAAACCAATCACTCAGCCTAAACGACATTATTTAACGATGATATTCGCGACGATGGAAATGTGATAATTTCTAAGTTATATTATACATTATGGTCTTCCCTAGACAATCTTAGGCTCAACTTTGTGGATATTTCCAAGTTTCAATAAGCACATTTTTTTAATCATTGTCTCAAATACTAATTAGAAAAGTTCAATATACAATTTTTACGAGTCGCTATTTTTACTTGTCTCTAAATATAATACATTACAGCGCCCCAGATAAGTGGAATGAACACCGTGTCGGGCGGACGAGTCATGAAGTATAAACCAGCTTCGATCGTCGCGGCGTCTAGACGGAGGCCGGCGCGGACGTGTACACGTACACGTGTACGTGTACGTTTCAATTATTCGGTACCAAAGTAAACCACCGCACAGTAGAATCGATAACATTACACACTGGATTATAATCACTACGTAGAAGCAAGTATTAGTAGGGGAGCTGCACTATCGTAGTACGAGCATAATTACAGTGAAAACCAGAAACACCGACTGGGAATTCAACCAGTTTGCATCAACCTAAGAATGACTCCAGAAACTCCGACTGTTGCCCAAGTCCCTTGAGCTACCGGGGCCACGGAACTTTCCATACAACTGTTATGATGAATGAATGACCTATCAAAAATAAGCAACAACGCCGCATAATTTTATTTGTAGCCACTACTCATTAATAAAACTGTTTTAGACAGGATGACGAATGGCTGACTTGACTTCAAAATTCAACAGTCGCGCCTCAACCGTCAACAGCATGGCAAGGCTAGGCAATGAGAACATGCATCCAATCCGGTGAACCGTGAACGATCACTACGAGACGAGATGAATAATTTACCACGATGTCTACGTCATTACGGTATATTTGACACTACATTGGCGCACTTGATTTATTGAAATCAAATTGAAGATGACAATCGTTTAGGCGCAGTGACATATACAAAGACAAACGGGTGTGATAGCCCACAATGAATGTATAGTTGTCCCAAGACTATACCTTTACCTTACACATGCTTTCGTCACAGGCGATTGGTTCGTAGCCAATCAGCGATCGGTACTGGCGCTGGTGTGTCTCGGGCGGTTCGCTGGTTGGCTACGACTGCCCCGGATGTGACGAAAGCAGGTGTAAAGTAATCTTGGGTCCCAGTACAAGTACAAATACAAGTACATTTAATAATTTGGATATAAGGATGTATTGGTGAAGTCAGTAACGTCATTTGGCGCTTGCTTACCGATGCATACTGTACCACTGCAAGGGTAGAATCATCCTACAAAGTGCTGAGTGCATAAAATCAAGCGACATTGAGGTGCACTAGAACCAATTACGAATCATATAATCCTCTATGAGTCCGGAGAAATTATCCCATTCAGCAGATAGCCCGTAAATTATGTTTTGTCCGTGGAGCCGGTTTCCCGACTGCATATTGCATACGTAATTATTAATAATAGGTGTTGACAGCCAATGTCCAACAAGCTGTGGCAGAAACCGGTCAGCTAGGGTATGCCGACGTATTGGGGAGCATATTTTGAGCGTTCGAGTGTAAGAAGCGCTTTCAATGCATCAGAGAGGCCTAAAGCACAGACAACCAATTTCATTATTTATTTGTGCTAACGGGTTAGATTCAATAGCGTGATGCTTACGATCTTGCATAGCTTTACGTCTCTTTGGCATTGCTGAATTGTTCTATTTCCCACACCAATAGCCTAATTTACATCGAAATCAAAATGGAAACGAAATTCTAATTTTTATGTATCACCTCTAATCACAAGTCACAACTAATTTTTTTGGAAGTCTCGCATGTTCCTCATGTATTCACTATATCATGTTTAATTTCTCAGAAATCGTTAAATGGGCACTTTTATACAAATAGCATAAGGAACCATCACCATCAGCAAGTGGTGGTATGTATGTCAGAGCTATACGGGGCAAGTTCGACAGCTTAGGCACTTCATCAGGAATACATCACTGATAGCACAACTTTGCTAGGCACAACAATAGTCATGCAGCACAGTGCAACGCTGATAATGATGAGGTGATGTATCTAGCGAAACTTAAAGAAAGTTGTTTGTTGTTGTTGTCAATGTCATCCTGGATCGCCATCTGAAACCGGCCGGTCAACGATCCTACAGACAAGGTCACGAGTGATATAATACGGGTCGAGGTCATTCGTCATAATGTCGACGCGTCGGCGTTCGAATCATTCCGCACAAAGCAGAGCGCATCAACAACCGCACTGGGATTCGAATAGGGTGTATTCACGTATTGCGCATGGTGGCCACACAATGGCATGGGATTAAAGTTCATTGTTACTATGTTTCAGCTGGCGTTTGATGCAAATTCAAACTTTGGTTTGCTATTATTACTTAAAATCAACATAAACAAACTCTTATGTCTCGATTACTCTTTTAATCGTTTCCAAAAACATACAATAATCATTTTCGTACACTTTATCGGGGGATATACGTGTTCAAATGAAACTAAATATGGCCGATGTGACGTCACGTGAATACTCCCTATACCAGAGCAAAATGCTATTCAATATTTTCCCCTCGTTCCTATTGGCTGCGTTAGCTTATTGTGTCGGAATCAACATATTGCAAAATGAGATAACATTTCTTCACTGGGGCTAGCCTGTGTCCATGGTAGCTTAGCAGATTGGGACGTAGAGTGTGAGCCGAAGGACTTAGTTCGCATACCATACCATTAGAGCAAGTCGTAGGAACCTAGGAGGTACCGAGGTAGGAAAGGAACTCAATTCCAAACAGTGACAGGAGAAGAGGCTACACGTAGTGTTTTATCTCGATAATGTAATAAGAATGAGTATAATAAAATAGAGCCGTAAAAAAAGGCAGCTTGGAAAGAAGAACTGAGTAGCCTACACAATTGGGCAATATTATGTAGTTGTCTCGTGCGCGTGGTCTCCCCCCCCCCCCCCCCCCAAAAAAAAAAACAGACAGTGATGGATTTTCGTGACGTCCTTACTCCTTCACGACGATACTCATCGCCCGTTCTTTGAAGAGTTGCTGATGTGAGTCATGAGTGCCGTAATTTGCGCCACGATCCGGAAATATTAAGAGATGCCTTGTGTACGAATTATTACACAAACCTGTATGTGGCTACGCTATAGTAACCTGATACCAAGGTTACATGCCAGACTGTACAGTTGAAAGTCATTTGGAGGGGGGGGGATTTTGTCTCAAGTTACCAGGAAACATGAACCTATTTAAGAATGTACCATACAAGGGGGCCAACGACCAATATATCTAGAGTTCCCGAGTTTTCAAAGATAATATTTTTTTCATTCAAGGTCAAAACACCATTTCGGCTTACAAGTTAGGGACTGTCTGGGGCGGATCCCCAGCCGCCGGATGCCAAACGTATGTGCAGGTACAGTCGCATTAAATTCAATGGAGGTAGATGAAGACCCGAAATCCAGAAGCAATCGAAATAAGACGATATGATAATACCCAGCCTTGGGTACTAAGGTACCTAACCAGTAACGCGTTACTGTAACGAAATTACCTTCTCAGTTGATGATAACGCCGCTTAAATTTCGAAACAGTAACTGGTGTTATAATTTGGTTACAATTTGACATGTTTTTACATTAGGCAACTACTCGTTAGGTTAAACTAACCAAGCGTTACTTTTCGAGTTTTCGTTTCGAAAGAAGCAATTACAACTTGTGGTTTCAACAAACATACTATACTTAAAATACTACTTCAAAAATAAAAAATTTGCCTACAGAAGCCATTTCATAATTTTTCACTGAGTCTTTTATCATTAGTTTCATAATGATTAGTAATAATAGTGATGTTATTACTCTCAAATTGGAGTAATGAGAGTACATGTACATATATTCTATAGTATGTTTACTTCTTGAAAGTAATTTACCGGTGGTGTGTAGGCCTAACTATTGTGTAGCTGCATTCTGCACTATTCAATTCACTACTTCAGAATGACGTACACAACTCTGGTCACAACACACATTCCTAATCCTAAAACACTTGAATAAAGTCTTGGCTAATTAGTTATTATGACTAATTGCGTTGAAGGTCAGCGCAGTGTCTCCATATATAGGACTACTACTGAACTTTGGGAAGCTCAAGCGGTAATTTTAATACTCATTTTAAAATATATGTATTTGTGACGATTTCTCAACCCACATAATCTAAACACGACTATTTCTCGTTCACCATATAATACTCGTCATGAGCCATTCCGGAAGTATGGTAGACCTATTATTATCTGTAGATAGCATGGACAAGACATAAGGCATACACCAAAGTGCAGTGGGAGGCGTGGCCATTGCCCGCAGAAGGAATGTCAAGGGGGCTGGGGCCGGGGGGTGGTAACTCCTAATAATCTCAGTACCACAGTATGTTAAAAGTTCGATATTTCACTTATCTGAAGCCTAGTTTGATAGTCGAAAATTTGTACGGTGACATTATTGTAAGGTAATAATTGAAAACCCACTCAAAACCTTAGGGGCATATCATATGTCAATCCAAAAGAAATGCCCCACACTTAAATCATCCCGACTTTGTGAGCTTCTCTAACAACTTAATGTAGGCCCTACATTTTATATTGAAGTAAGTAACATGTAATTTTAATAAAAACCTATACACCCCCTCCCAAAACCCCCCACCCCCCTTAACTCTTGAGTCTCGTTTCGCAAGTTTGTGCATGTATGTTCTACCCTCAAACGTCCATACGGGACGGCCAGCCTAAAACTGTTCCGATATGACAAGAGAGGAATGTGTTGTGTGTACATACCAGGCTTTGACGCGAACAAGGACTTCTCCCTCGCCGAGCGTAGGTTCAGGCTTCTTCAGCACCTTGACAGACTTCAACCCGCCAAAACCAGTCAAAACGACGGCCCGCATTTCTTTGGGCGGCTGTTCGGGTGTTTTGTCTTCTGCCGGCTCCTCGACTGCAGCCGCTGCTTCTTGCTTCCCTTCAGCTTGTTCCTTCTCTTCCACCGGCTTAACCTCTGGAGTTTCGGACATGGTGATACACAACAACACACAACTACGTGGAATTAGTCGCTACGACGCTACTACCTGGACTGCGTGTGCAATACTGTGACGAACAAGGGCCCCGCAGCAGTGAGGGACGGCTCAGTAACTGAGGCATGCATGCGTTCGGGTCTAACAGGTGCCCCACAACAGCCCCAACCAGTGTCGTTCCGCGTAAACAAAGTAGTTCTCAATATATTTCGATGTTATTGACTTCTAGCAACGGAGTTTACATCGCTATTTTTTTATACGTGTATAATGTATTTATTTACTTTATTCCATGAATCAAGAGAGGTAATTAGGAGACTACGGAAATTTCCGCTAACTGACGTTGACATATTGCGAGCGTGGCGGATGTATATTTTTTCGTCGCGATGAGTCAGGGTCTGGGGAGGGTGTTTCATCAGAAAGGAAAATCATTGAAATTTTATGAGTGTCAAACATATCGTCGACGCCAGAATTCGAACCGTCAAAGGGAAACCCCCAATGTTTAGAAATAGAGCATCGGCAATGTGGTTATTGTGTTAAATTTATATTAATAAACATTCAACATTATTAGTCAGTACCATTGAAGAAATGATAGGAGAATGCGTTGGAGGGGGGTGGAACTCAATAAATTAAATCAAATTGAAGAAGGCAGGTCACCCTATCAAAATCCGCCCTAACTTTTTCTTTCCATAGTTTGTTATAATGTTTATAAATGCCAATTAAATTAAATTTATTTAAGTTAAATTAAATTGATGTTGGAAAATGCAACCTAATAATAAACGTGGCTCTTGGTTTTTAGGTATGAGATGAGGCGTGGTGCAGTGGCGTATCCAAGGAGAGGTTGTGGGGTTGATATTGACCCCCCCCCCCCCCTTGCCCAAAAAAGAATTCCAAAAATACATTAGGAGAACTAAGCAAAAGAGGTGGGAGGAGGAAAATACAATTTTGATTATTTATTGTTTAATAACGTACTACCTATTCTCTCCCGAGGCCACACGGGGGAGAATGTTGGAGGAATGGGACAAGTTGGAGGAATTTAAAAAAAAGATTAATGGGCGGAAGGGGTCGAAGGGTTCCTCTTTTCACATTGTCCGATTCTAAACGTGTTCACAGGCCTTTAAAACGTCATATATGAAGAACAAAACTCGCTGGGAGCGTTTTCGCCTCCGGCGACTGGGATTATCGCCCCAGGTCCCTATGTCCCTGGTTGGGATGTTTGCCCCCCTACCCCACTATTGTGAATTCCTAGATACGCCACTGGCGTGTCATGGATTTTTTAATTTTTTTTATATATACGTGCGAGAATACCTAAAAACAAATTACATGCCAGAGTAGTAAGCACTGAGCACTGAGAGCATATCTATAAAATCAACCCTTCACAAATCCACTTGTCCACTTCGCACTCGCAATGAGGTGGGTGATATACCGGAGCCCCTACCGTTGGATGCAATTTTGTCGTAGGCGCAAAATTTTTTGATCCTGTATTAATATGTTCGATGGCTAAAACGCGTCTTGTGGTAATAATTGTCATAAAAAAATGAAAGTCAATATTGCGTAGCCTAAGATTAATGGGCAAAATAGTACTTTCAGATAAAAAAGTTTACTTGCAACATATAAAAAGTCACTCGCAAGTTACGAGCTAGGAAGTAAGATTTTGGAGGTCTGCCTACAATTATTTATGAAATGTACGCTGTAAACGAAATATTATATTATCTTAGTAAATTAAATATCAAGTCTTTGAACATAGAACTGTGGTAACATAATATATTTGCCTAGTCAGAACCACCCGACAGGGTATATCTTACTATCTTTGATCAGAACTATCATTATAGCACTAACAATTAATCGTATTTAAAAATAAAAAGATGAAATCTCATCAGCTAGCTATCACGTATTGTATTTTCATTCTTCAAACTTTGTTTTTTTTTTTTTTTGTTTTTTTACTTGCGTATCCCCTGCGTAACCTGCGGAAAAACAGCTTTGAAGTTCAGGAAGGCACCATCATGGTTGTGTTTAAAATTAACTACTATATAGCATAGGATTTTATAATTATGTAAATGATCAACAAAAGTGCTCTAAAACTCGTAAAATATAATGAGAAACCTCAAAACTTTTCTGCCCCCCCCCCCCCCCCATTATGATTATATGCACCCCCATGCACATTTCTCTGGAAAAGTTTATCCGCATAAAGGTAGGACTACCCCCCCTTTGGGGTGGGTGCCTGCTCAACTTCGAAAAGACCGATCGGCACGCCACTGCTAATAACGTAACGCATGTCGGCAGTGTGAACCTTTTGGAAACAAAGGAGACTGCTTTTACAGAATCCAGATTCATGGATTTCAAAAGTGGATTTCTAAAAAAAAAAACGAGCCATCGGAGACGCACCTATGAGACGCACCCATGAGACGCACCCGGCACCCCAGTGTATCGTGTCTTTTGTCGGGTTGCCACAGCATCGACCCTTCTAGTCCCGTCGTACGACAGGCAGAGCTAGCGACCTTGGATCTAGTCTATCATTACTGTCGTGTGTTGTGAATGTATATCCAAGTATACTTTGAATTATCTAACAACGACCCCAGCCCTCAGGCTTACGCGGTTTTACCGTTGAGTGTTCAACGGTAAACTAGCATTGCTCACTCAACGGTTTTACCTCTGTATTTCTTCGTCTGCTTTGAGGGCCCAGCCCGGGGGAGTGTTCCAGCAAAGTTCAATGTTGAACTATTGCATCTAGTAAGTAAGTAAGTAACAACGAGAATTGTAAGTTAATTTGTTTAGTTTCTGATCCGAACCGTAACTGGACCCGAATCTTCATTTGCTAAAACCTGAACCCAACACTAAACATATCTTTTATAGTATACTATAGATAGATAGAGGATGAGCCCGATGTCCGATTCCCTGGTTTTATTTTGTTTAAATTATTGTAATTGGCAGTGTAATTACTTATTATATTGGGCTAACGCTGGAATAGAATTAATACAAAGTAACAACCCCAGCAGTGGCGTAACTAGGAATTATTTCGGGGGGGGTTAATTAGGGAAAAGTGAGATGAGGGGACCGAAAGGGGTCTGGGGCGAAGCCCCAGCCGCCGGAGGCCATTTCGCCGAAGGCGATATTTTTTTTCACTTTTATAATTATTTCGTGCTTTTTAGACTCAAAGAATACTACTCGAACCACTACTCGTTTGTTTGTATTATATTGAAGTTAGAGTGTTACAGACAGTAGGTATTAATTATAGTTCTAAATAAGAATTGCATAGAGATTGAGTGTTTAATATTTTATGGTTGTTCAGTGTAATCTCAACATGAAGTGAAACATTGTGGTCACAAGTACACATTTAAATTTTAATTCACAGATCGTGATATTGTAATATTAGATTAATGCATTTTTATTTATAGGTACCCTCACTTTTACTGGTTCGAGCGAAAGGTATACCAGTTGTAGATGAACACATAAATATAATTGAATTATTGAAAAAAATTATACATCTTATCTAAGTGAAGTGATATGATAAATATAATAAAAATGTTATTTGTAGCGATTGTTATACACTGAAGTGGTTTAAGGATCTTACACTTTCGGGCCATGGTATTATGGGAATCACTCAGTTTCAAATTAGCTTACCCGATTTCCCCATAAAAAAATGCTAAAGAGACTTTTCCCGTTGTTTGTGTATGTCTTTATTGAATTTGCACTAGTGGAATTTGTATTCTGTTGCAAATAAAGGCCTAATAATAAAATTTGGATTAGATCCCTAATCGTAGCTTTCTTTAGTTCTAAAATCATTTGAGAGACCGATCGGTAAGAACGAATTTACGAATGGGAATATTGTGCCAATGGTCTCCCGCTCCCTTGAAATTTGCGGTAAAAGGCGGAAATTCGTACCTGTCTGCTGTCGCGCTGTGTCCCGCCTGCCCGCCCGACAGTCCAGCCACCTCTCACCTCCTCCCACCCCAGCCACAGGTTGGGTTTTTTAAAGGTTGACATTTTTGTATGTACACTTTCGGGCCATGGTATTGAGGGGGTGACTTAGTTTCAAATTAGCTTACTCGATGTCCCCATAAAAAAATGCTAAAGATAGACTTTTCCCCGCTGTTTGTGTATGTCTATTTGAATTTGCACTAGTGGAATTTTATATTCTGTTGCAAATAAAGACCTAATAATAAAATTTGGATTAGATCCCTAATCGTAGCTTTTTGAGGGCATTTCAAACATATCTTTAGTTCTAAAATCGTTTCAGAGACCGAAAGGTAAGAACGAATTTACGAATGAAAAAATGTTATAGTACTAAGTAAATGTAGTATTATGTAAAATCATTCTCGATGTAGTTTCGGGGGGGGGGGGGGTTTAAACACCCTAAACCCCCCTTTAGTTACGCCACTGAACCCCAGTGATAGATTAGATTAGATATTTTTATTCGTTTGACAAGCACATAATACATTACGACATTACGTGTAACCAAAGATTACTGCTTTGGTGTAACCCCTTTTTGCAGAAAGAGCGAATAAATATACAATTTAAAATTAAAACTAATTACTGAACTAAACTACAAGCTATATGACTAAACACTGCTAAAGCTACTATGTGCCAGTACTGCCAGTATAGTATATAACGATTAAATGGTTAAGGTTTATTTTATTTATTGAGAGAAGGTAAATTTCGTTTAGTATATTGATTCTGCAAGCGATACAATATAAGACTGTAGTAGCATTTCACAAATTACATAAAGTATAGGCCTACAAAGTAAATTACAAAATAGATAACATGAAAATAACAACACTAGAATAGTGTATCACACAGTATTTAGTTCTAGGAAACCACATTCGTGTTATTATCTACTATTTGAATGTTATGTAGTGTGTGTCACCGCAGCAGACCTACGGAATATCGATGTCACATGCCGGGTATTACTCCACCGAAGGTAAGCATGTTAGTAGGCCTATCCTTGATCACTCCCCAGCATTGCAACCTCGCTATGGCTTTACCTCCCCCTGGATATACAGACGAGTAACGTGATACAACATGCGAGCACACTCCCCCAAGCCCAAGACAAACAAACAGACTTTAGAACAAAATTACAAGACATTTGGTGGCAGGCTACAGCATCTTATTTCATAGCATCATTTCATTTCGGTGTCAGACCGAACCGAATACAAGCGGCGTCGGGAATGCATGGGTGCGGATCCCGAGGGAGTTTTCTGCTTAGGGTGGCAAGGATCCATCAGGGTGCCTGGAGGGGAACCAGATGTGTTTATTTAATCAGCTAGAGAAGACTGGTGACCTGCCACTTTGTATACAAGACAGTGAGCACCCCACTATACCGGCGTTCGCGTTGTGTATATACAATACAATATTATAGTTTTCTCTGCAGCACAGATAAGGGCCAGTTGTCTGTGTCTGCAGTATTCTGACTGAAACTGACATTTTCGGTACCGGTAGTGATACGAGAGCCGAACGGAATCTTTTATCAAGCTCGCTTCTGTTCGGTCCTTCCTTGGGATTGAAATAAATTGTAATCTCCTAGAATTTCCCAGAGAGAAGCATTTTCAAATGTATACGAACATTTTTGGTGGGTCCGGGTTCGCTATGTAGGCCTAAGACCATTGATTAAACATGTGGTACATGTTTAATCAATGGTAAGACCACCCCCGCCACCCCGTATGAACTTTATTAACCACGATAAGAAAGCACGTATTTCCGACCAAAATATGACGTTAACTGGGGTAAAGAAGCATCACAGTAGTAGCATTATTAACAGTACTCTCTTCTGAAGAACTAAGTACAAAATAGTTTTGGTACCTACTTTCAGAACTGAACGTTTAGAAAACAGAACAGAATTTAGTTTGAATGCTGGCGCGTGCACGATCATCTAGCGAGATTTGTTATACCGTAGTGGCTCCCCTGTACAATGAAGTTTATAGCACTGTTCACGCAGCTGTTGAACGTAAACAACAAACATGGTGGCGGTTTAAAATACTTGTTGTTGAGCTTCGAATTTGTAGTAACTGTAGTATGGCTTTTAGCAATTGGTATTGTTCTACTTTTATCGGTGTTATGATTTGTTTAGGCCTCCGGATTTTATATGACAGTGAAGGAAACGTTGCTTTGTTGGGCCTAGGCACGTACTTGTCAAAATCGTATTGGTGGCCTACTCGATTAGGCCTTAACCTAACCTCGTTCAGTGAAGACACTTCAAAACACAAGGCGTTGCATTCTTCTGTATGGTGTCTTGCAGATGTGGATGCACATAAGATATGTACTTTCAAGAATTTGTACTATGTTCCATTGGAGAGACAGTTTATTTTCGTACTGACAGATGATTCAGTTCTGTCTGGCATCAACACAAAAGCAGAATTAAAATCCTTGGAGTTATCATCTTTGTCAAATCACAACCAGTTTACGATGAATATAGCAACAGTTTTACCTGGACACAAAGTGTTGAGCAGAAGACGAATCAGTAGGCGCTCAGCGTACATCTTATGGCGATTCAAGTGGGATAACATAATGCACGTAATACATGATGATTTGCTTCCTCTGTATGCGACATATTCTAACATTTGCTCTGGTGACATTGACATGTGTGTTTCAAAGTTTCAATTAGCCTTTTTAGACAGTGGAGATGATAGTGGTCCTCTAATCGAGTGGTATAAACTGTTTTCAAATTCAGATCCACTTCTTTTACAAAAGCAGGGCCTTGACACGATAATATCGTTTGATGAGGTCAGGACAGGATTAGTTAGATCAAGCACGTGGTTTCAATATGGATTTGGTGTTCCACAAGGTTCCCTTAATAACACTCAACTTACTAGCAATGCAATAAGACAATTTTCCAATTTTGTCATTAGTAAGTTTCACTTGGTGCGGTCTTCACACTATATTGAAACGACTAGTCCTACTGCTATTCTATTCAGTCGCAAAATCAATCGCAAAATATTGAATGAAGATTTTATGTTGGAATTCATGAATGATGCCTACCATTCTACATTTCCAGGGTGTAAAAAACTTAAAACACTTGTTATGGATTTGTCAGTAAACAACACTAAATCAATATTAGAATCACTAATGCAGACCAATGTTGTTGTAGGTATGCATGGTGCCATCATGATTTTAAGTATATTCCTACCACCGAGATCAGTCGTTGTTGAGTTGTTTCCATTGGGTATTGTGCCGGAATATGTGTCACCTGTGAAAGCCCTTTCACTTGTACCAGGGATTAATTTTCTCTATGAATCCTGGCAAAATACACAGGAAAATAACTCTCGCGCACATCCCGAAGCATTGCCGATATTTGGAGGAATCGCTCATTTGCCTGAAGAAGAACAGCAACAGGTTAAGAGCTTAAATCCTATCCCTGCCATGGTTTGCTGTCACAACCCAGCTTACTTATACAGAATGTTTCAAGACACCATAGTAGACACCAGCTTTAAATCCATTTTTCAACATGGATTAAAAAGAAAAAAATTATCAAGTGCTCAGCGATCTGACTATTTTGTGTCTCATTGGTGGTACCCAGCTTCCACAGCCAATGTAACGTGTGAGTTGACACCTAAGTCACTGAACATAAATTGGAATCCCTCAATAAATGTCGAGGGAATTAATTCATGGTATGAAATTACAATTGTTGGTAACAATCACAATTTAGAGTTGGTGTCAGTCAAAACCGAGCTAAAAATAGCCCAGCCTGTGGGAGGCTTCAAGACTGGTTCCGACAAGAACATAGATGTGTGGATCAAATGTGTAGTCGCTGGAGAAGAAAGTGTCGATACACATGTGAAGTGCAGAGTTTCTTGATTCCTGCGCCGGCTTTGTACACAAAATTGAAAAATAGCTCATTTACATGATATTCGGCCATCAGGATTGAGGCCTATGGATACAATACGTAAATATTCAGCATCGTTAGGACTGCGCTATGATGTGTCATGCTCGTTTATGTGATATTCAACTGTTACGGAATGCGTAGGCCTACATATTCAGCATAGGATTGCCAGGTCTTAAACAGGGATAGCAACTTTAGACTGTACGTAGCCATTGCTATGAAAAGACTTTTAACATGTAATAAATAAATTTAGCTATTTACTGATGTCAGAGTGGTCATGTTCGAACACAGCCCATTGCTTATGAGCGGGTGTCAGGTAATGAGGTACTAGATTTCAGCAGACTGCCAACTGATATGCTGAATTACACCCTTCACCGAGTCTTTGTTTGATATTCAAGTATTTAAGTGGCAAATGCCATTCAAGTAGATATACTGGTAATGAATAAAATTGTCAATATTACTTCATTGGTTGTAACCTGAATATCCCATCAATGAAGTCAATATGATAGCAAAGTGTGACTGTAACATAGTAGTGACTCTTTCAAATTACTCCTGAACATGCATCCATTTTTTAATACCAACTGGAACGGGATCCATCCCAGGCTATTTGAAAATCTAGGCTAACTAAATTCTCTTAAAAATTGATAAAACATTGACCAATAAAAAGTATCGGAAACAATTTTTTCAATATACCCCAACACTCGAAGAATGCTGCTTTCCCGAGGTTCCCTTTTCCCCAATATATACGTATCTGATTTTACTTTTTAGGGAAGACCCATACAACAATCGTTTGATCGAGTATTTAAACTGGTCAGTGGAAGATGTTTTGTTATACTATTCACTATTCAGAGCTCAAATTTACCACTCGCCATTGGCGAGAAAAAATTCATGAACGATTAATTATTATGAGTTATTATTAGAGGTGTTTGAAAATGGTTTTATTTAAAAAAAAAAAAAAAATCGTTTTATTCTATACCAAAATGTGGTGTTATTTCGGTGTTATTTTTATAATGGAAATGGAGAAATCAGGAAGTTTCAAAGCAACAGAAATTTTCACTCGCTTTATTTTGAGCAACGCTATCTACCAGCAACGCTGCAAACCACTTTTACATCGGCCAAAATGTGGTTGGTAAACAGCTTGAGACTTAACTGTTTAACCGACTTAGGGTCAAAAGTAGTAATTATTATGTAAAATATGCAATTTTTACTGTAAATAGTTAAAAATGCTGAAAATGGTGTTATTTCGCTGGTGTTATGGTGCTATTTCAACACTCAATTTGCGTTATTAAAATAATATGGTGTTATTCCGCGATTTGATTCCTTATCCTTCATGGCCAACATGCCGATATCTGTAAAAAAAAAGTTCTTAGACCACAAATAATGAATTTCGTTTTATCGCGGATTCCGAAAAAACAAACGTCTCTAGTTATTATTTATGAAATGAACGAAGACCTTCTTTTACACCCTCCCAAAATTTTGTTTTGTACATGCTTAAAGTGCGTAAATTCTCATGAAAATGACTGGCATTTGTAAAAAATAAATATGGGGGGGCAAGCCCCCGGACACCACATCGTCTCTATGGCAAGTTGGTTTTTTATTTGGCTAGTCACTTTTCACTGAAATTTTGAGCTCTAGGCCTACATATAGTACTACAGTGTATATTCATAGGTAGCACGTACGTCATATCTTTGCGCGTGGCGGCCACATTTGTGATCAAACATTGACGTTGCCATGGAGAAACAATTGAAGGCTGTTGTGGTAGAACACACAAATTCTTTGTTCTTTCAAATCCAGCATGTTTTTTAAATAAAATTGGAATGTGTGGTTATTTTTTTATTACTTATGTTTACTTTTTAATTTGTAAATTAGGCTCATTTATTAAATTTGAATAGTATTTGCCAATGATCTAGGATTGGTCCTACTTAATTGTGTCGCAATCATGGCCGCTGTGACGTCACGTGGGTACTATGAATACAAAAGTAGTAATGATTTCAATATTGCCTATTATGTGCCAAATCCATCATTATAGGTAGACAAATTTTGTTGACCATCACTTAATTACTAATGTATTCATATCTAATTACTACTTATCATGTAAAATGTACTTTTGAGTCATACTTCTACATTTATTTCAAAGAGTATGCATTAGAACAAACAGTGGCGTATCCAAGGGGGGGGGGGGGGGGGGGGACAAAAACCTCCCTTTTGCAAAGGAAAAGTGGAAATTGCATTGGATTGAAAAAAAAATGGAAATATAAATATTCAGTATTTTTGTATTAAATACCAAAGACATTAGTTTTTGTTAAAAATACACACATCGTTCTATAATTCTATTTCTGTGTATTAACACTTCAGTTCAATTGTTGTTCTTTGAAGCTTTTTTCGTTTCTTAAGGAGATAATCGTTGCCAGAAATTTAGTAATTTTAGTACAGTTGACCGCTGTAAAACGCAGATTTGCACCAAAATGACCTTGACGAGAAAATTTTCCGGGGGGAAACCCCCCGGATCCCCTGTTTCTTTTTGGTTCCACTCTCTATAATTAGATAAAACCCCCCCTTTCCAAAATCCTGGACATGCCACTGAGAACAAATACAAACTATCTATGAAAATGATTTTAAAACTGCATATGATAGGTGTTAAATAAATGTCTTATCCACGTATTCGAGCACTGCTAAGCAATGTAAGTAGTGAAGATGATTCTATTTGGGGTTTTACGTCTCATATTTTTTTAACGATACTAATCGAGACAATGTGGGTGATTATGAAGATGAAAAAACACCACATCAATGCCCAAGCCAGGATTTGAACCTGGAACGCAGCGATCGCGGTTTACTAGACCAACGCCTAATCGATCACAGCCCACTGCGCTGGCGTAAGTAGTGAGTAGTGAAAAAATTAAAAAAGTGTTAAATGCACAATAGGAATTATCATGAAATGTGATGGGAATAACTGGAGGTAAGGAGGAAGTGGGAATAGGCTGATATATTAGGATTTCAAAGATATGCCAGGTGGGCAATAAGTTTGTGGTAGAATTTAAAGAACTTGTATGCCATTTAAAAGTGTCTAGGACTGCATCATCCTCTGTAGGCCTACCAATTTTGTCAACAATGGGGATCCTTTGAAGCTCAACGGCCAGCGCACAGTACCAAAATATGCGGTGTACCTGTCAGAATAAAAAACACTAATCGCCAAGGCGGTGTGAGAAAATACCACTTTTGGTTAAAACTGGGAGCTAGTATACTTGAAATGTTTTAGATAGCCAGTTGATGGTCACCCTAGCTTATGTGTCATTAACAATCAGTTGTAAGGCTTATGGTTTAAGATTACATTGTGTATGTTTCAATACCACTAGTCACAAAATGTCGTAATGCGTATGGTTTAAAGCGTAAGGGGTTCAATTCTTACGGCAAGCCAATCCCAAAAAGGCCATCTCTCACACCTCCTACACTACATACTTCATACAGATTGTATTGAAATAAATGTAGCAAGGTGTTTTATGCCTTGTTTACATCTGGTGTTGTGAAGTTTAGGTCTTCAAATTGCAATGTGTGATCCATTCCACCTGGGAAATTATGATTTTTATGTTGATCAAGATAATGCAAATCTATATTTTTAACATCAGGATAAGACCTACTTCTTGATGCACCACATGTTTACCACTTTGTCCTTGTTCATTTTGTTGCCAAAATGAACAACATGATAGTCATGCATTCAGTGCCTTAATATGGCTTCAATTTGTCAAACATAAAGAAGGTCGCGCAACGTCAACGCCACGTCTAATGAGCATGCGTAGTACAAGGGGGCATGTATTTATAGTAAACGTTGAAATTTTCCATAAACCTTACACCTTAAGCCTTACAACTGATTGTGAATAACGCTTTAGAAGTACAACTAGTTGTTGACTTTCTTACAACTATTTTCTTTGATCCCGGACAATTAGTATGTTGCTACATATTTTTAATTAAATGTGGGAACCTTCTGAACAAGAAGAAACAAAATTATTAACTCAAACCATACATTTATATAATATAGGCACATATAATATATACAATCTAGTTCAATACATCTATATATATAATATTAATTAATGTGTAAGTCTAGATCCTCTATGCAGGCCTACTACAGGTGCAAATGCAATGGCAATGACAAATAAGTCTATAGAATATCGATAATGAAATGATATTTAAAGACAATATAAATATTATATTACACATGAAAATAATATATAGTATATACATTAGAAATATTTAGCACGTAAGCCTACATAATTAGTATGTTCAATGAATAAAAGGTCTACATTCTTCAAAATTCTATAGGCCTAAATCACAACTAGGTAAATCTTCAACAAATATATGCCACAACGCTTTTACTTGCAAAATTAATGCTATTGTTCAATGTTCATACATCTTCTTTTAAGTCACTAATTCATTTTTCCCCTGTATTTTTGTAGGCATATTATTTTCTGCATATGCATTTAATTCATTAATAATTAGGCATACAGAACACTGGCGGAAGGGCAAGTCAACTCTATGAGTTAATACGATAAAACAAGAAGTTTATTTTGAAAGCTATGATTGGTTCCTTGCTTTAAAACTATTCAAAAGTGGAACACAAAAGTTAAAAAACTAACTCGACCAGAGTCTTGAATAAGGTATTTACCTTGCCGGACACGCCTACCTATAAGCTTTTTTTCCTATGCCGAAAGTTTGATTTTTCAATCATTTTTCTTCCTAGCTATCCAATAAATAGGCCTCTATGTGCTTCCTTCTCTGGCCTGCTCAGGTTATTTGGCAGGGCGTCTTTAATATCAGTATGGGAAGTAACAGTACTGCTGCCTTCAAACTGGACACATTTGACTTGGGAATTCAATGATCAATGGAAAATAATAATAAACTATGTGTTTAAGGGAACTAAAGTTTTGAAGGCGGGAAGCAAAGTGGTTCTTTCTAGTCACTACAAGTACTGTATAGTATATGAGTGTGACATCAAGTGGGTCCTGTAGAAAGCTTAAGTTAAAAAAAATAGTATAATAACCTAATAATAAGGTAAATGAATCTATGTAATTGAGACCACACATTTACGTCAACTCCATGAATAATGTGTGAGCGAAGCTGTCAAACTGGTTTCATTGGTTGGAACCACATACAATATAAAAAAATTATATTGGTTCTTCTATGAATCAATTACTATGTACAGGCCTAAATGCAGTTTTGAAAACATCTTGGTTCGAGTCGAAGCAAATTCATGGGTCGTATACAAGAGATGGAACTGAATATGTTTTCAAAACAGTTTTCAGTTGTTTGATTTATCTGCAGGTAGTGCTAGTAATTCAGCACATTTCAGCTATGAAATCTAGCCAAATCTGAACCTAAATTTTCACCGCTAGTCAACGTACACCCTGCTTGCACAGATTTCACATTTCACACCTTTCATATGTTCGGTGGCAGTGTAGTGCATATATACATGACAGTTTTGACAAACTAGTTTTCAAGTTAAACCTGAGAAAAATGGATTTGACTTGAATCGATCCAAACCAACTTCCGACGTACATACAAGCGGGTTAAAAATCAATTTGAAACCTGCATGGTTACATAGTAATTGTATTACAGTCAAGGGCATGTTTGATTTAAAATAGGCTTAACTTAGATAATATGATTTCTAAATAAAAATTAATAATCGTATAAATAATAAAAAAAAAACGAGATTGGAATAGAAATATTATCTCGCTTAGGTCTGTAACTCTTAAATTATCCAACCGGTTCAGGTTTGTGAAACATCTTGCCACGCTGCGGTAGTCATTTTATAGCTTCCATTCAGCTCATTTACAAACAAGCTTCTAATCATTTAACTCAAAAGTTCCAGTGACAATAATCTAAGAAATGAAAAGTATCAATGTTACATCTTAATTAGAAGTTTGCCAAAAAATAGATCGTCAGTTGATTCATGGTTCTAGGCCTAAGCCTAGGCGAGAGAACACAGCCAACACTTCCCTTTCCTGAATTGCTCGTACTTAAGCAAGTATCCACATCACTAACAGTGAATATGTATCATCCTGATCTAATATACTATTAGTGTGATATCGGAAGTATGAAGTGGAGAAAACACCTTTTTACATTGCAATTAGTGATGACATCGATTAGTAAAATTACTAACCGGTTAACCGAAGTCAAAACCGGTTTTCAAAAAAAAAAAAAAAAACTAGGCCTATTTCAAAAAATAAACATCAGCGAGGCAGGTGAGCAAAACGCCAGTCCGTTCTGCCTGCTTTGTCAGCATATGAGGACATAGGATCGGGACGGTGAAAGGGGACGACCTTGAGACTTTGGCTGTCTGCCAACTCGGGTAATAGGTAATATTGTAAAGGGGGGTTTTGCGGGGGGGGCTCTCCTATTGAAATACAGTGTTACGTTTTCGAGGGACCCGAGACAAAAAACGTGGTAACGGGAAAAACACGCTCTTGTTGACATAACATCTCCCCCCCCCCCCAAGACACCATGCTTATCTGAGAAGGGTCGTAAGCGAGGCCCGGCGACCAAGGGCACGCAGCTAGGCTAGGCTGTGATGACGTAACCCAACATTTTTTCGAGGTGGGTCATAAAAAAAACTCTAGTGGGTAAAAATATTGCTTTCAATACTTAGGAAAATACGTAAGAGTAGCCGAAGTGCGATGGCAATGTTTGATTACAATGTTTAATTATAACTCTGTAGTTTGACAAAAGCCTTTTGTAAAGAGGAACACTGGAGGAGGGTTTGCTATTTATGGTAAGCAGGTAAAGAACCTCAGTGCTGGCAGCCGAGATCGTAGATAAAACGACCTTTTCAGAGACCCCCACCCCCCTCCCACGTGGAACGAGATACAGCTGGTCAAGGTCAATTCACTCACTGGCGGCTGGGTTGCATTGTGTTGAGCAATGGAAGGGGGGGGGGGGGGGGGGGTTTGCAGAACTGGGATGAATGACTTATGTGGTCGCGCTTGAACAATAACAACTTGGAATTCGGCTCACTGGCTAGCCGGAAAAACCGTTTATGAGAACACAGAAAACTTCTTTTGGATCAAATTTCCCTGACGGACTGATTTTTGGAGAAACGTAGAAAAGCTAAATGGACAACGGTGGTTTTACTGTATAATACAGCTGCTAATTAGTCCACACAAACACGGAAATCTCAGGAAAGAAGACGAAATCTGAGTAGTCGACAGGTGGTTCCTTGTTGCTACGGGACACACGTCGTTAGGCAATCCACAACCCGCCCGACCGCCCGTCAGAGGCGTGGCTCTTAGCGAGAGTGGAGCACACACCGTGCAAAAGTAGAACCGAATCTAAAAATCGATGTTATCACTAATTGCAATACAGTTACATATGTCCGCTGTTGGGTATGCACCATGGCCCATGATGGCCAAAAACGCCCACAAGTTGTTGCTATAATTTATTAATTGTGATTGGTTATGAGGACTAATATCATGTCCACGTCCGTCGTCCACTAATGTGAAACAAGCTTTGAAATGGCGGTAAGGCTGTATGCCCGCCTACCCTGCAGAACCCCCTATTTTTGTCTTTAAAAATAGCTTTAAAATGCCTTACAAATTTGTCACGAAGTAAAACGAAATATATCTCGTAGAGAATTTAATGAGTCTTTCTTATGAATGTTTTTTGTTCCAATAAATATTTCGTTTTTCGATCTTAATTATGTGATGTTGCTACACAGCTTTCCAATTAATTAAGAACAATTGAAAAAGAGAAATATTTATTGGGATCAAAGAAAAAGGTCACTTTGAGGTTAAAGTTTCTATGTGGTTAGTGTGTAGCCTACTTCATATCATTCGGGGTGGGTAACGGTTAGCTGTGTGTTGTATTACGTATTTTGATTTGGAATTTACTGAATTTTGATTGGTCGCAGATAGACACAAGCCACGACTACTTAGTCATTTTAAATTTTTTTATAAATCCCTGTGCTTGGGAAAACACGAGTTCTTGTTTCATGCTACAGAATAGAATAGGCTACAGTACCATTTTGAAATATTCTCGTTTCGTCTGAAATGAAATCTTTTCCCTTATCGGTGCAACGACAACTGTCGCGAAGTTACAGAATAGGGATCCTGATTCCATTGCCCAGTTGAAGACAAGTGTTGTCTGTTGTTGGCTATGTACAACCTTGTTAAAAAAGTCATGGACACAGGCTTTCTTTAGCATATGTATGCACATCATGAGATTTGTTTACACTGTACAAGAATCCCACGAGTTGGGCAATGGGTGATTCACTTTAGCTCAAAAATCATATTATACTACTTTAAGATGAGCGTAGTCCTATGTATACAAGTGGAGAGATGCAAAATTACACTTACTTGATGTGTGTTTGTTTATGTCCCATTTTTGTGTACAGGTGGTAACATTTATAAAAAAATCTTCAAAACCAGCCATTAACCGTCAACCAGTCAACGCAGACTTAGGCTTCAGATTTGATATTTAAATGTTAAGCTAACGTTAACCCGTCTTTCAATTGACAACTGTGTTTGCAGTATTAAATAAGAGCAAGATATTCCTCTAAAATATTATTCACAAGCACATAACAGCAACGTTTGCTTCCCACCACTCGTCCCATTTTTGTGCTGTCAGTAGTAAGTTGCAATAAGTTTTATAGGCTTCCACTTGCACAACGAATTGTCACTAAAAAATAAAAATACAATACAATGATTGTAAATTCAAATCTAGCTCTTTCTGTGAACATCTATGGGTAATCCACTTGCACAACCACAATGAATTGTCACTAAAAATACAATGATTGTAAATTCAAATCCAGCTCTTTCTGTTAACATCTATGGGTAATCCACTTGCACAACCACAATGAATTGTCACTAAAAATACAATGATTGTAAATTCAAATCCAGCTCTTTCTGTTAACATCTATGGGTAATCCACTTGCACAACCACAATGAATTGTCAATAAAAAACAATACAATGATTGCAAATCAAATCCAGCTCTTTCTGTTAAAGGATTAGTCGATGATAAACTAAAAAATCACCAATGAGTCATAAGTGCATGAAATTCAGTTATGTGTAAAATAAAATTGATGTAGGTTGCTTCAATGCAAGAAAAAAAATAGGTAGTGAACATTTAGCTATTCTATAAGATTCACTTCCCAAGCTCTGCTGCATTTTTCTTCTAAAGCGTAGTACAGCTGTATCGGTTCTAAGGTCGCTAACGCCTGCCTGATAGACAGAGCACTCATTGTGTAATACGAGTCCAGCCAGCGCTCCGCGAAACGCTCGGCGACTGCGGACAGTACCGCTCAAAACAGATTGCAACTTTTCTTCACATCAAGTCACAAGAAAATTAATTGCAGGGCATGTTGTAGAAGTACACGTTCGTACTAAGAAGCATGGTATCGGTAGGGAAACGATGCACATTAAACCTCCTGATCGATTTTTGATAAGTGCCCTATTTTAGCGGTGGTTTTACTATCTCGAGGCAACATTTTTTGTATATGGGAATTAGGCTTACCATGAGAAGAGTTGCTAGGTGCTACTTGGTAGCAACAAGCCAAAAAATCGTGTTTTCTTTAATTTTTTAACCGCCTGCTTTTAAAGTATGGTATCGTTTAGTCATGTTTTCCATATTTGAGGGTGGACATATACAAATGATAGTTTTTTAGTTTTTCATCTGACTAACCCTTTAACATCTATGGGTAATCCTAAGATTTATTTATGGCATTGCTGTTCTGATCAAAATATCATGTTCCATTCAATATAGGCAATTTTACGCACCGTTTAGTGGGCGCTGACATCTTGGGCGTCCGCCATTACGACCATACTACTTCCTTAATGCACAGCCTTCTTGACGGGTCAATCCGTGATAGAACCTCGGATTGAACTGACGTTCAAGATAGCTGTGTCTCAATGTATCTCGGCAAAATTATTGAAATTACAAATTATATTCGAGAAGGCTGTGTATTGACGTATGGTTGCAATGGCGGCCGAAAGTTAAAAGATGGTGAAAATGTAATACCGTATTCCGGTACCACGGTAAGCCCTTTTTTTTTATAACAATCGACACTATTTTTAAGGACCCAGAAGGTTCTTGTGCATGGAAATATACCATATATACAGAAACATTATTTGTAACAAAATAATATTCGATAATTTAATATTCAAAATAAAATTTTTTGATGCCCTGCAAATAAGCATGATGTTGTGATGCACTAAAACTCAGAAACAACACAACACCTCCTTGGAACACAATTATTACCTTTGTAATTACTGTGTTCTACCCAATGAACTGAAGTTGCAGAAAACAATTTTTTTTTTTTTATAATATCATATTTACTGTCGCAGTATTCAAATTAGGTTGTTCAATAGACTTAAGGCCATCAAAGAAAACTGAAAAACTCGTGAGAGCTACTTGCTACATAGTAGTACGACTTGCCAGCAGTCTGATATATCGTTGTACATAGAGCTACGCGAGCTGAATAAACGTCTAACTTCTTTCACTTATCAGATTGTTTGAATCAGTGAGTGCGACCCACTGTAGCACGTGACCAACTCGTGTGCCATGGGTCCAAATTATGCATCGCTGAGCAGGTCAGATGCGAGTTTCTACATTGTCTATCACGGGTGCGTCTCGTAAAAGTGCCACCGCCTTCACAATGAGCCATGTACAATGTAGCTGTGCAATGTGGCATCCTGGATAATAGTTCTCGTAGACATCTGGTCTCGGTAGGAACGTCTTCAGAGTCATGAGGAATTGGTTCTTAGTGAAATAGCAAAGGATGCAGCACCTGAAAACTACAAAAGCTCAATTAATTTTTCAATGTATATTGTGAACAGAATACTGAATTATTTGAGTGCTTTTTCCTATTAAGTAAGCTTCTATCCAAAAACAAGATATACAGTACAACCTTGATATAACGTCGCTGAAGGGACTGTTGATTTTCGACGTTATATCAAATTTACTTTTAAAAAACTGATTTATGGCTTATTTTGAAGTAAATGTACTCTTTGGGGCAACATCAATAACTAGGGCCACCAAATTTTTGCGAAGCGCGAATTCACGAAATGGGCTGAAAACATGTTTTTTTAGTTTATTTTAGGTTATGAACCATTTTGGGATACTTTAAAACCGAAAATTTATTCGCGATTTGGCACGAAAAATTAGTCATCTCACGAAATCTGGCATTTTTCTTTTATTACGCGAATTTCAAACGAAAATTCCAAATTTCTATGATTTTAGTAACTAAATTACCAAAAACGAAATATATTTTGGATATTTTCAGGTTTTTGTTACCCGCCATAGCTATGTCACAATTCCAAACAAGTTAAAAGCCAAGACGGTTGTCTTTCCGCTCTGCACTGTAAATAAGACATTCCACTGCCTTCTATTTGTGAGTCACATTTGAGTACGTGACGTCACATCCGTTGTGGGCGTCGCCCATGCTACCTGCTTTTTGGAGGTTAGGTTTTCCTTTTCTTAGCTTGTGTTGTGGATGTGCAGAAAGAACTGGGTTAGGGCCTGATCAAGGGTTTTTCAAGTTATAGCAACATTCTTTCGGACGCCAGAACTTGCCTTAAACCTAAGAATGTCGAGTTAATGTTAGGCCTAGCCACAGTTACACCTTAGACCAGTAATATAGGTAGACGGAGTATGACGTCATCGCGAGTGAGACCATCATTGAAACCACGTGATGTGGGGACAAAGCCTTCTCGACCAATCCGCGATAGACTGCATTCTTAGCGAGAAGTTCGCAGGTTTGCCGCTAGATGGTGTTAAGTGCGCGGCAAATACGTTTGACATTTGACAAAGGATGTATTATTATTTGTATTTCCTCAGAAATGATTAGTGAAGGTACTGTTAATCTTAGTTAACATATTTTTAATTTGCACTTATTGAAAATGATCATTTTTCTTTACACAACGATGTACTGTTTGTACTGTTCATATGCAAACGCTTTAAATTGCCGCGCATCCTGTCCCCACATCACGTGGTCTCAATGTTGGTCTCACTCGCGGCCGGTCGCTGGCATCTGCTTGCTCCGTCTACCTATATTACTGGTCTAAGAGTTACACAGGCTAATTTGTAGGCCTAGGCACAAAATCTTGTTCAACAACAGGCCTAGCACAAAAAAGCAAATCTGTTAAGCTTTTTTTTTTGCTGAATTCATTTTATTATTATGACGAAATGTACGTTATTTGACAAATTAATAAAACGAAACGAAATCTTGCATTTTATATGACGAAATAGTGAGTTTTTATTTACCATAAATCTGTGGCCCTATCAATAAGAAAGGGACTGAAATGAAATAGTGACCGATTAGATTTGTTGCAAGGTATGAATGACCTGCAGTATCCTATAGTAACATTAAAGAAAAGATAACAAAATGAAATTACACATTATGGGGGTGGTGGTGTTTGTATGGCTCACTATCTTAGGTAAAGGCCTACACACTTTTAATTTGGCTAGCGCTATTGTAGGCCTACACAGTCTGCTGTTACCACTCTTATCAAGGAGGAGATAACATGACCATATGACCATCCAGTGCTTTTAAGATTATCCCTATCTCACAAGTGATAAACTGGTTTATTTCCATTTTGTGTCCATGTATTAGAGACAAATAAAGGACAACAAAGAGGCTGGGGTCCCAGGGGGGGGGGGGTGGGGAGTCAACTGACAGTTAAATTCCATTGTAAAAACAGGAATTTTATCTGAAAGGATGTGTTATGTCTGGGTCTAGTCGGGGAGGCTCGGGTACAATGACAGATACAACACAGATTTCTAATAGCCTGATGGGTCTTTATTAATGCGGTTGAGGTTACAGTTCTGAATCAAGGTGAAGCTACTCTCGACGGGAAGCGTCCTTCTCTCCGTGCGCGTCACCTCTCGTGGCGCTGCCTTTTGGTAGCCCTATCAACTACTGGCGCGGGCGCCAGGTACAAACGATAAACACCACAGGATGGTATATCAAACCTTTTACTAATGTCCTGGACTTTGATTTAGGGACATACTATTGCATTCCATTGACATTATATCAGACAACGTATTATCAAGAGAAAATTAACATTGTGTCTTATATGGGGTTTCCCTGGGACTTTATCAAGAACGACTGGATAATGTGATAATGCGAAAGAGGTTGTATCAGATGACAAGGTTGTATCAGATGACATAGGTAATAACAAGGTTGTACTGTATTCAGTATTATTGCTAACAAAATGATTCATGTAACGGTTTTGAGGTCCCAAAAGGTTTTTAATTTTTAAACGTTAATGTAGGCCTACTAGTACTACCCTTTGGCTTATAGGCCTAAAGAATACTTTATAACAAAATAATAAGCTGGTCCCTGAGTTTGTTATAACAAAGTAAGGCCTACAATATCCAGACTAGACAAAGACGTTTGGACACGATTCCTTGATTCACTGGAAGAAGACACACTCAGATCCAGATGAAATAATTCTGCATGTCCAGTAAGGAAAGTTGAACCAATGCGAGTGATTTGTCATTCATAGAGAAAGTGAAAAATGGCGAATGAAATGCACGAGATTTCCTAAAATGTAAAAATCATGAAATTTAGTCGTTAGTGAGAAATCGCAAACGAAATTCGTTAAAATTGAGAAAAAAAAAGAACGCGAAATTACTCTCAAAATTGTGGTTTTATTATTACTAGAGGCTATTTATTTTTAGTTTGACGCCCCACCCACTCGTCACGTGACCCTCTACCAGCATAACAAACGTGACAGAACGAAAAACGCTACAGCATTTTCGCAGCGCTCCGTGCGGCGAGGTCGTGAAGTATGCCGGGCCCACGAACTGTCAAACAGTCAAAATAAGGTTTTGTTTACTGTACTTGCGTGTTTATCTTTTTTTATTATTAATTCATAATTGTATAACGTTCGTGCTCGTGCATACACTTGCTATACATAATAATGACTTAGTCACCGTAATATGTTTTGACAGAGAAATTGAAATAGGCTAGTTTTCTGTGATGCTCGCAAATATCAACAAGGTTCTTGACCCTGGTATGTTTTGTTCTTTGACACACAATAACAGCAGCTGTCATAACCCACATTTTTATGCCCAAACGTCAATGAAGTAGGCCTATGCCTAGGCGTATTGCCTAGATAGAAGATGCCAGTACATGATATAAAAGCACAAATGGTAGGGTCTGGGTAGGCCTAGCCTACCATCAATACCTAAATTGCTATTATTTCATGTGCCTTGTGTTCGCCCATTCGTCAAACTAAACGAAAGTATGTTTAGGCGTAGTGATTTATGTCATTGTATGCCTACATAAGCTCGACACTGTCAGACCTACACTAATAAATTAGGCCTAGGCGTTCCTTCCTTATCTCATTGCTGGGAGTTCAGATTTCATCTGTCAGCCAACTTCATGCTTATTCTTCAACATTGAGTGGCTATGTTCAAAAGTAAGTACTTAGTTGTAGACATACCAGTCACAATACCACATTATTGTACCTAGTAGACCTAGGCTTATAATGTAATGTGGTGTGTACGTAGTCCTAATACCTAGTAGGCCTAGGCTTATGTGGTACCTGTGTGCATACTTGTTGTTAGGCCGAATGCTTATAAACGTGGAAAGCAGGATACACAGATGAAGTAGGTAATCGACACAATCAATGAAAGCAAATACATAACTTTATTTGATTAAAAAACTACAAAACTGTGAACAAAATTGATGGCCATAACCTAGCTTTTTAAAATTGTTTACAAACAAACGAAACGTCTCGAAAAACACGCGAGCGCGACTAGTTCTCACTAGAATTTTTCTAGCGGATTCCACAATGGTGGTATGGGCGCGATCTCTGATTGGTCGTTTCAAAATCTTTACTGTTGCCAACTGAGCTGTGGTAGAAGTGGCTTTGCTTATAAATATAATATCTCATACAGTAGTCCCTCGTTAATTCAAACTCAGTTAATTCAAAATTATGTATAATTCAATCTAGTCATGGAGTCCCAGTAGAAGATTTAGATATGGTGCATAATATTAATGTTCTTTTAATTCAAAATTTTGTAATTCAAATTGGAGTTTTTAGGATCCCTTGAAATTTGAATTAAAGGGGTATTACTGTAATATTCAATTCAACAACCAAAGTGTACAAAAACAGCCTTGTAAATAGTAATTTATTGGTCAAGATTTGAAAAGCATTGTGTATGTTTCGTTCGTTAGGTAAAACGAAGGTTATCAGTTAGGTATGTCATTTTGCCATGTTTCTTCACATGCTTTAGCGTGGTCACGTGACGAGTGGGTGGGGCGTCAAACTAAGCCTGAACAAACTCTACAGTAGAGCGTCGATTATACGACTTTCAGGGAACTCTTGAAAAAAATCGTATAAATGGAAAGTCGTATAACAGAAACACGTTGCCAACGAAAAAAAAAAAAAAAATTGAGTGTTTAAATCCCACATTGATTTGAATATCACATAGTAGTCCCTCGTTAATACGAAATTCAGGGGACCTCAAAATACCAACTTCGAAATACAGCATTCCAAAAAAAACAACAGCGCGCGAGTAATGGTCGGTAATGCATGGCCCCTGTGTGGCTTGCAACCTGCATTACACATCTGTGTTGCGGCAGCTGCCGGCTGAGCGAGAGAGAGAGAGAAAGCGCTAGTCGCGGACGCGTGACTGGAAGCGAGCCGCCTGTTGACAGTTCAGTTTGTCCCTCGCTCCGTAACTACGATCGTGATTGGCCGGCTGAGAGGGGGCTCGTCTTGCGGCGGCCAATAACCTTGCTCGACTCTCGTGGATATTATCAACCTTGAGGCCAGCTGGCCCATGTAACGAGGCGATACACCGATGCACACGCTTCAACTTTCACAAGAACAGTGACTCACCGGCCGGATGCGACCACTACCCTTCTTGAAGTTGTAAACACATTAGCGCTGGCGAGCGAAGAGGTCGGGTGGGAGGGGGGTGGGGTAAACCCGCCGCAGGCCGATACATTGGAATTTGGGAAAAACACGGTTGAGAGCTCTATTCATGCCTGACATTTCTAAGAAAAGTCGTATTACCTTCTTCTTCTTCTTCTTCTTCTCTTATGCCCGCAATTGGTCTATTCGGCCATCATGCGTTGTCGTGCTAACCAATAGAGACAGGACTCCCTCTGTACATATGTCATGCCATCTGGCATCGCGTCAAGTTCCCTCTTCATCCTTTCACACCCGAAAAGATGACGTCTATTCTGCTCTTCCTTACCACACAAGCTGCACAAGCTTGACTCAGCCATTCCCACTCTGTGCAGATGTTTACCCAGTAAGTCATGCCCTGTGTCTAGTCTAAACTGAGCTGTTGAGACTTTTCTGTTCTTATATCTGGGTCGGTTTGTTTTTGTTGTTACTATCCTCTCCCATGGCTTGTCCTTAGCATCCTCCTCCCATTTCTTCTGCACTGACTTCTTTGCAGCCGCTGTTAGATGGGACTTAACTGCCTTATATGATAATGCCTTTTCAGTTTGTTGCATTTTGCTGCCCCTTTTTGCCAAGAAGTCCGCCTTCTCATTCCCATGCAGATTGCAGTGTGCAGGTACCCACTGTAGCATAACGTCTTTTCCTTATTATTATTTCCGTATTACCGATCGTAATAATATAGGACGGGACAAATAAATGCTCGTATAACCGACGAAGTCGTTTGACATTACTCTTATGGAGGAATGGTTCCAGGGACTTAATGGGAAACTCGTATAGGCCTAAGTGTCAAAATCGTATAATAGCGAATCGTATAAGCGACGCTCTACTGTAGTGATTTAACATTTACCTGGAAACTTACTATTGTGGATAACAGCGTATTTTTACCACTTCTACACAGAAATTTGCCATTTCGCCTCATTTTAGGCTCATTCTGCTACAATGCCATTGAACATGTGTCGATCAGATTTCATTATTTGGTGCTTAACGACGTACCATACTTGACAGCTCTAGGTTATATGACGTCGGAACCCATCTATTTGATATAAATGCCCTCCCTGTTTGTATGTATCCTCGGAGACCTTTATTAATTTTGCAGATGACTCACCGGTGGTCGTATGTTCAGTCGTGTGCGTGGCCTAGGCGATCACCAATGATGTTCTGCAGTTTTCTCGCTACAACTTTCACTGGGGGTGCGTCTGCATCCACATCATCTACCAGAAGGCGCTTGCTCACTTTGCGAGAGTCCACTTGGATCATGGTGTTGATCGCTCGTAGGTCCTGGACAAACAATTTTACACTCATCAATTTTAATGCCAACTAGAACAATACCATGGAATGCCATAGGCTAGTATTACTAATAGTTTACTTTATTCTCAGCATATGAACTCTGATTTCAATGCAAATCACAACAGAACGCGACAGCCGACAGAAATACAGTAACTTATAAAAAAAAGTAAACGGAGGACAATCTACGCTCACGGATGCCATGACGTCCGTTCGACAACCTAAAAGTGGCTAATCGATTCGGACGCTAATTAGGGATTCGGTATGATAAAAATAGTCATATCGAAAATTGTAACTTAAAAAAAAAATTATTGTGATATATCGCAAGCACTTAGGCCTATTTTTGCCACGATACGATATTTTTTAAGTGGTACAAATATCGTCATATGTCATCACAAAAAAATGTGCGTAGATATGTTGCACATTATAAAGCATTTCGGAACCGAAGACATAACTTTTGAACGCTAAAATACGCTAAAAAACCACCGCTAAAATAGGGCACTTATAAAAAATCAACCAGGTTTAATGTGCATCGTTTCTCTACCGATAACATGCTTCTTAGTACGAACGTGTACTTCTACAAAATGCACTGCAATTAATTTTTTTGTGTCTTGATGTGTAGAAAAGTTGCAATATGTTTTGAGCGGCACTGTCCGCAGTCGCCGAGTGTTGTGCCTGAATTCGTATTACACAATGAGTGCTCTGTCTATCGGGCTAGCGAGCTTAGAACCGATACAGCTGTACTATGCTTTAGAAGAAAAATGCAGCAGAGCTGGCAAAAGGGATCTAGTAGAATAGCTAAATGTTCACTATTTTTTTTTTCTTGCATTGAAACAACCTATATCAATTTTATTTTACACATAACTGAATTTCATGCACTTATGACTCATTGGGGATTTTTTAGTTTTTCACCTGACTATCCCTTTAAGTATTATTGTTTTATAATGGTCACTGGTGCCCACTAAGTATACCTTGAGTTGGAAATTCTCTTAAATTGCTAGCATTTTCATTGTCTTACCCTAGATAGTATACTTGGGCTACTTGGCAATAATTCCCATTTATTGATTCCAGACCACTTTGCTTCTTATTGGTTAAATTTTTTTTAAATCATACTTTTGTCGGACATTTCAATTTGGTAAAGCCTACTTGGTATTCAAATTTGGAATAGAATATGGACGATTTATGATTCATGAATACAGAATAATATTTGAAATTCGAATATTCACACATACCTAATTAGTAGAGATCCTTGTAAATGGTTTTATTTTTTAGCATATTTCGTTTTATTAAATCGAAATTTCGCTGTTGAGCAGTAATTTCAGCTTTTTGGCGGTGTTTCAATTTTAATTTACCAAATCTAATTTGTATCTAGTATTCTAACATATTATGTGGAATGCCTACATTGTCGCGAAAGAAAAGAAGAAAAAAAATAAAGCTGTCGCTAGGAATACGGAATGCAGTCGACGCACAAGCTACGAGAGAAATCTGTTGCGAGCCGGTTTGGCAGGGGTGGAAGGGTCACTGCAGTCACTGTAGAAAATGTTGAAAATTACGTTTTTGACAGAAATTCGGCGATTTCGCGTCAATTCAACAGCTTCAGTTTTTTTCGTTTTTAAAACAGTAAACTTACGCTATTTCGCGTATACACGGGATTTTGTTTTATTTCGCGATTCAAAAAGACTATTTTTGGACTCACAACAGACTGTTATGCCAACATATTTCAATTGCTGCACGTTTTAAGTGATTTCGCGCTATCGCGCATTGCGAAATACAAGGATCTCTACTAATTAGTAATTATATTGCTTAAAGCTATCTAATGAATGAACAAGATAAGCGTTCAACAACCTTAAACAGTTCAGAGTTATCTTATCTGCTGTGATTAAATGTATTGAACAGAATGGTACAGTATTATTGGATAAACTTTGCATAAGCAAAGCACTAGGAAGTTTGGTCCTTACCTTGGCAGGACTACGACTGAAGCAGTAACTCAGGGGGTTCACATTGTTTGTAGGAGACAGTATTCTGGGTTCCAACGAACGAATGAACACCGGGAAGTTCTCTGCGATGCGCCGTTTCGGGGACAGAGGCTGATTTTTACCCAGCGGCAGCGGAGATAGAGTGAAGTTTTCGTTCTACAAAAGATATTGAGCTCAAATTATGGATTGAAGTACCACATATTCATGCAAAGACATTTTTTTTACAAAGATGGGTCGAAATAAAATTGATTTAAGGCTTAGTTGAAAGTAGGGATGTCAACGATTACGATTAAATCGATTCGATTAATCGATTATTAATCGAAAACGATTAATCGATTATTTAAAAAAAAAATCGATTTTAAATTTTCGCGCTTTTTTAAATTTAGTTCTCAAGATCTGCCGCCTATTCGAGCGCGAGCGCTAGCGCTAGCATCGCTATTGCTCAGTTTCATTTACAGTAGGCCTAGGCCTAGGCCTAAGAACAGCAACAGCATAACTTTGCGTCATAATTTGAGCCGAATTTCCAGTCATATTTTGAATAGCTGTGTCTAGTCGCCTACCCTAGACCCAGCATTCGACGCCTACGATCTATAAAAATACCAGTTGTTATGTTTGTTCACAAATAACAAGAGAAGTAAGGTTAGAAAAGTCGCTACGATTTTTAGTTCACATCACGTAAATTTTAATTACGCTGCACATGAAAATAATAATATTACGACGCATATTCAGCATACTTAATTACTTATTGGTTAAAAAAAAACGGGAAGTGAATAACTATAGCCCTTCAGGCCTAGCTAGGACAGAAATTATCGTCGAAATCTTGGACAGAACATAACAAAAATACTCCGTGACGTAAAATATATCGATAGTCGAAAAGAAGTCGAATTGCGAACTCGTGGCTTGCGCGGGCAATTCAAACTAACCGAAACCAGACCGAAGTTTGGAAGAAACTTGCTACTATATCGACATTTAACAAAACGATTAAAATCGATTAATAATCGATTATGGAGGTGAAAGTGAATTCGATTATCGATTATAATAATTTAATCGTTTGACATCCCTAGTTGAAAGTAAAGTAATAACGATATCGCGATACGATATCAGCAAAATGGCGCCTATATCGATACTGAAAAAAATATCGTTGAACATTCCTACTAGGGAGACTCACTAATAAAAAGAAACAATAATTGTGGTATGGGAGTTCTTCATAGTTGTAACTGGGAAGAATCTCTAACATAAATTTTATCAACACCCCCCCAATATCCACTAAATGCAATGAGCGGACATTCTTTTTTAAAGTTTCAACACATGTTTACATACCGGCCATTTTGAACTTGACATACCACTGCTGCCAGTGAAACCAAAAACAGGGTAGAAATAGTCGGGATTGGGATATTCGAATTTATCTAATTGTTTTTCAAATAGTATTCAAGTTTTGAATGGAATTAGTTAGAGCCTATTCGTTAAACTATTGATTTACAATCGCATTCAAGGTTTTATCAGGCAACATCTTATCAAGAGTAATCAGTAAAATAATATTGCATCTTACGAGAACTCACCAGGAGCTTATCAAAACAAAGCGATAATGCAAACGACGTTTTACTGGACAACGTAACAACAAGCTTATACTATAGTTGGACACAGGTTCTATAAAAGTTCAATTAAATCAATCTACATCTGATAAGCTTTCATAGTTTGGTGTTCTAAAAAAAAAAAAAAAAAAGAAAAAAAAAAAAAAAGAACTGTGTCTAAACGACATGGAATTGAGGGGATGGGTATTCTTACGACTGGGGCTCACCTGTTGGCTCTTGGACGAGAACCTGAGCGCAAAGGTCTGCACCCGCTGCACGTAGACCGTGTTGTAGAACTTGATGAGGTCACCGCGGTCCTCGAACTCGAAGCTGGCGGAGGTGCCGGCCATGTGTGTCGGCGTGGGGGGCGCTGACGAGGGCTGCGTGCCAGGCAGGGTGCTGGAAGAGCGGACGCGCTCGTCTGTGAACAACGTGACACCAATTACGACACCTTTCTTTATGGATATAACCAAGCATTAAAATTTCTACTTGCTAGCTCACAACTTGCAAGTGAGTTTTGATAGGTCGCGAGTAAAATATCTGAAAAAACCATCACATTAAAGCATTATCAATGCAATACTGACTTAAGTTTTCTTTTATGTCAAGATATCGCCTCAAAACGTGCAACGTAGGACCAAAAAATTTGTTTGCCCTCGGCGAAATTGCCTCCGGCGGCTGGGGCTTCGTCCCTTCATCACATACCCATGTTGCGAGTACAAATTATTTGATGCGAGTGGACAACTAGTGGATTTGTGGAGGGTTGGGTAGAACATATTTCAATCAGTTAACAAACAACAATCAGTTACCCTTATTTTCGCCGTCACTGGGTGTAGGGCTGGCATTGGACGAAGTGCCAGAACCCGAACGCCTCGAGCAGAGCAATACACTGCGGTACACGTGCGATGCATACTGTGGCTGCATGCGATAGCAACGCATTATTTCCGTGAATGTCAACTCTTGACCCGACACCTGTAACATCAAGCATTTCCATGAAAATTAGTTCAAACGAAAACAAGTACATAGCGCGTGCTGTGAACGAATTGATCCCTGTGAATGTCTTGAGTCATCGTAAGGAACAGGCCTACCTAACCAACGAATAATTAGGTGAACACTATATCGCGTTGACATACGCGAGTATTAAGCAAAATTGAAAAAATCCAACCTAGCAAGCAGGAGAGCTGAGTTTGATTCCTAGTCCCCAGGACCCAAATTTGCAAGAGGTCTTAACTTCAGCTGGGCCTAACTTAAGGACACTAGATTATGTATGGGATGTTACCGGCTGATACCCCTTGTGAATCCAGCCCCAGGGTTGTATTTTTTAATTTCGGGTTTTCACCCACAGCTTAGTCTTATTTGAATTCCATGCAACACATGCTTCTTATTAGTACATAAGTAGCAAGCATTTGCGTATGGTGTATCTGCAGCTGTATAGCTCACTTCTTCTCTTCTCCCCTAGATCTCGCGATATCATTGGGCAGCCGTATCGAGCACCCACCTTGCAGATGACGTAGACGGCACACATGAGCAGCTGATCAAGGTGCCGGTCCTGCATCAGATCCGTGTGCTGGATAATCGAGTGCTCGAAGCAGGTCCAGATCTTACGCTTCAACTCCATGTCGCTGACATTCAGGTGGTTACACAGCTCCTGCATGCGTACGGAAGCCAGGTGATAGAACTGGAACATAACAATAACATAGGCCTACAATCAACTACAGTATTTCGTTAGCTACGTTACACTTTTTGGGGAAGAACCACGTGGCAGCTTGGTGAGAACAGGCGAGTCGACGGGTGAATTTGGTACACGACAATATCTGTAATACAGGTTCCGGTTCAGAGAAATTTGCGTTTTTTCGGGTTTTAAATTCGAGGTAGATTCCCTCTAGTGAGCTTTTTTTCTAGAAAATAACTCAGCACAGGAGAAGTGGAACTCAGTAACTTAGCACCTGAAAGGTTAAACAAGGTGAAATTACATTATAATTGAATTCAATTTGAAATGTTATTCTTATAGAGGGTAATGCAGTTGGGGTTACAGGCTACTGTATTCTGTATATGGATGATTGTCAAGTCTATGGCAGACTTAGCTATTTCAATTAGGGCTGGGCAAGGAAATCGATATTTCGATACGATATCGATACGAGCCGATTTATTCGATATTGATATTTGGTTGAATATCGAAATACAGTAATATTGAAAAAAAAAAATTTAAATTAAAATTTCTAAAATCAAGTTTTGATTTCCAATGTTTCATGTTTCAATTGCCTGTGCAAAAAAACCCCAACTTGAAAATGTTCTCGTCACCTTTCATTGCCTCCCCTTACTACTCGTCGCTACACTTGTCTGTCCCCCAACTCCCACTTCACCCGCTTCAACCAGTCAGCCGGCCGCACTAAGGAAGGAAGCCGGCCGTGTGCAAAAGCCTTCCCCTCTCGCCCCCCGCCCCTCGCCTAAACCAGTCAGCCGGCCGCAAAGAGGAAGGAGTCCGGCCGTGTGCATAAGCATTCCCCTCTCGCCCCTTGCCCCAGTTACACGCACAAAGTACACTCGCTTGGCGCTTACACACGCACAAAGACGAAGAAAGAAGCAAGACTTATTCTACATAGTAGCCTACTTTAATAATTAATATTAATAATAACAATACAATACCCCTTCATTAACAGTTTTATGACCAGATCAGTGTACTAAATTAATAAATAAAAGACACAATGGTTTAGAAAATATTTTGTTTTTCATTTAACTGCAAACTGGGAAGTGGGAGGGGATATTGAAAACAGATGTATTGCTTTCGATATATCGATATCGATATCGAAATTTTTGCCCAACATCAATATTTGAACTTTATGTCATAGCCCAGCCCTAATTTTAATGCACAAAATTTGACCGAGATGAATACCAGATTATGACAGATTGCAGTATTCAATTCTCATGAGATAGACTGCATAGGTCTAGGGTACCCGAAAAAGCCTGATTTGCATTAAGTCTGCATTTCATCGTAGTCCAAAAATGTTCAAATTTCCCCAACTCTCAGTTACCTGGAGATACCAAATTAGTATTCAATTAGGCCCATTGAATTCTAAAATGAAGCCTAAAATAGAGCTTGACCTGATAACAGAGCTTAAAGAAAAAGCTTGAAAAATTGAGAACTCCCCAGCCTAGTATAAACAACTTACAATACTCGTATGCATCAGTGATCTCAGTGATGTGCATACGAGTTAATAGTTTGTGGCTTATTAAAATAAGTAGGCCTACACACCTTTCTGAAGAACAGTGCTAGTGAACCACCTCTCTTTGGCTTTCCTTTGACATCTTTCTCCTGCGTTTTTATAGGCTGCTGGGATTGGATGATCACAGAGCCGGAGACGTACTTTACAGGGATGTACTGCCCACCGTTCTCGGTTTTCACAGCTAGAAAAAGTAAACAAAACGTGCGTAACAACCGATGGCCTACAATTTGGACATACAAATGTACTCAAATACTCACACTGAATGTTTATGTTCATTGTTTTAGGGCTATTGTTGAGCAGAGATTGACCGGGTCGGACAATTGAACGCACAATAGAGCCGTCGTTAAACAATCTCTTCTTGGCTAAGCCCGTGGGTATAGGAGATTGGAAACGTTCCGACGCAGTTGATACTGGCGACTGGGGGAGACCGCCTATAAAAGAAGTATCACAATCATATCAATTTCCTGAAAAAGTTGGCCAAAATAATAATTACAAAAAAAACATGCTAATTTGCTATTTCAAAATTTTGTTCTGGATCGGTCAAGAAAAAGTAATGGAGATACTGACCAGCGGGCGCCATGAGTCGCCGTATGGCCGGGTTGGGGCAGGGCTGCTTGGCCATGTGGTCGTCCAGCTGGCCAGGCAGGCAGACGTCCTCGCAGGAAGGCACCCCCAGGCCCGACACCTTGATGTTCTCCCACAACGGACTGTCGGCTCTCCAAGCCATCGCCTCCAGGATCTGCTCCTCGATCTTGCCGGGCAAAAACATTGCACGTCACTAGCCACTCTAGTGACTTACCAGGCACAAACATTGCACGTCACGTCACTAGCCACTCTAGTGACTTACCAGGCACAAACATTACACGTCACGTCAATTGCCAGGCTCGTGACTTACCAGGCACAAACATTACACGTCACGTCAATAGCCAGGCTCATGACTTACCAGGCACAAACATTACACGTCACGTCAATAGCCTTTCTCGTGACTTACAGGGCATAAACATTACACATCACCTCAGTAGCCAGTCTCATGACTGTCCGGGCACAAACATTACCACGTCAATAGCCAGTTATCCCGATGCCGATAACCCTAGCGGTTGAAGGCCGTTGTCTGCCGGTGTCAACTGCCGGCCGCTGTGTGGGTTGGGCTCTGTACACACGTGAGTGCGACCTTTGGAATGCAGGGCACGGGAAGGGAGAGGGGTTGCTACTGCATGTTTCAACAGCTACAGTGAATGGGCTGAGACCGTGACTTCTAGAGCAATATTGCAATATGTTTGGACTGCATCAGGGAAATACCATTGGCTACCATTCTACCTCTATACAAGCATCTCTGTAATTATTTACATCATTGAGTGACTCATGCCCGTGACAAATTTCAGGAATAGCCCCCTTATGCTTGTAATTTCCTAGGTGTAAAAGGAGGTTGTGATTCATCTAGCAACAATCCTCCTTCCAAGTCTCATATTTGTACCGTATTGGCCCGAATATAACGCGATCTCGAATATAGTGCGACCCCCAGTATTTAAAACAATATTCATGGAAAAAACTTTTTGGGAATAAAAAGATACTATGCTTAGTGATAACACAATTAGACTTCATAATTTTTGTTTAATGCATAATTGAAGTGAACAGTTGATAATTTAGAGTAGGCCTACCTAAATTGTCTTTGGCCTAGGCCTAGGCCTAGGCCTAAATATTTACATGTTTGAAGTACAAGGTTGCCTAACTTCTAGGTCTAGAGCTTGCAGGGCATGCACTCTTTTAGGGTTTGTTGAGTCACTGTACATGATTTGAATTCCATCCTCATTTCCCACTCTTTTATGAAGTGATTGATCACTGGCCTCCATCTTGAATGCCTGTTCCAAGTCCACCCTTAGAAGTTCTACAAGTTAATAAGTGGCCGCGCTAGCGTCACTACACTGGAACTACCTGACCGACCTGCCGGTAAGGGAAGTCACTACTTCATCGACCTTAAGGCGGGAATTTGAAACATCGCGAAATGCGTGTGGAAATTCGTAGTCTCCGATTCTAGTGCGAGTGAAGATATAGAATGTATTTTTTTCGGAAAAAACATCGCGTTATATTCGGGCCAATACGGTAAACCTTCGGGAGTAGGCATCAGACGTGATGCTATGTCACTTCAAAGCCTTGCAGCGTGCCAACAGAGATATATGGCCCGTATTTCAAAGTCAATTTTTTCCGATTTCAAAAAACAAATTGATATGAAAATATTCGCAATGTCAACATTGAATTGAAACATCAATATTGATTGACAGCCTACAAGCTAAACAAGCGTTAGTACTCACCAGGTTGAGGTGTTTGACCATATCCCTTGACAGCTGGTCTTCCACTCGGACAATGATTTCAATTACTTTGTAGAAGTAGTAAGGGTCAATACTGAGCGCCCCCAACACCCACGGAAATATCCGCTGTGAGTTGTACGAATAGATCACTATCTCCAGAGAGCAGGCGAATAACGTCTGATGGAATATGTCTTGGGCAAGTAGTGGCTAAAGGGAAATACAAGATGCATCAGTCTCGGCTATAATGGGAGGTTTGCCACAGCTTGGCAGATCCTTTGTTACCTTGTGGCAGGCTTTCCAACATTTATAAGCATTGAGAGAAGGGCACTAAAAATCACGTAAGCAGAAGCTACACACAACAAAAATAAACCATGTAGTTTTAGAAGCTAAATTGGTGAACATGTATTTTTGGAAACGCTACAAAATGCTAATTTTTAACACAATAAGGTGTTCCAATTTTCTAAAGAGAATTGCATAGTAACCCTTGAAGTACCGGTAGTTGCAATTGAATTGATTTTAAATATCTGCACATCGTTTTCAATTAAAGTGCAAGAAACCCCCTCATATTTGTTTTGATTTAAAAAAAAATAGATGCTACAAAATGCTAAATTTAAAATAATAATACTAAAGTTAGATAAAATTAATGCCAACAACTAACAAGACATCTCGAACCATAGTCTAACAAAAGTGCTGTTACAGAAGAAAGTTAGAATGAGTGAAACATGCAAAGTTAAGTACATGTGGCATGAAGCTTATGGAACAAATGCTTATATAATTTTCCTATTTTCACTACAAACAAAAACCAGAGCATCATAGCATGACAACCTTGTAAGTTGTAAGAACATGTAATACGAACATACACCATTTGAAACTTACATTGATGAAGTCACCCGTGGGTTTCTTTTTCTTTTCATCTGTGATAATACTCTCCAACAGTTTGTAATAGAAGCTTTCGGCAAGTGTCAGTCGCCGCCTAGCAAAGTCAATGTGAGGGCCATAGTGGTCATCCGTGGTTTGAGTGTACCGGGTGCAGAACAGCGAGCCCAGCTCTTTCACTCGCTCTTCAATCTTCTCAGTAGGATTGGGGTTGCACGACCTGCAAATAGTGTCATGAAATATTTAGAACATTTAACTATATATACTGTACTACAATCAAAAGAAAATTAGGTTGAACCAAGAGCATAAATGAACACGGTCCAGCCCGGTGAAAGGTACATATGAACGACAGGCTACTATGTACAATGTACAGTAAGCACCGTCAAGGATAGGTAGAGATACGATGTTCTAAGGTCCCTGTATAGAGAAATGTATGTTCGTGGAGATCCACGTTACATTTGTGAGTAGACCATAAGATTTTAAGTTGTGTTTGCAGGTTGATGAAAATTATAATTTGTCACAATTTTCAATATTTATTAGTGGTGTCAAACTACATTTTTTTCAATATCGATATCGGTGCAATTTTGCCGATATCGTTATTAAAAAATTGACATCGATATCGCGATATCGAAGAAACATCATAAGAACATAAGAAATCGTAGTAATTTAGTGTTTTCGCCATGGCCAGCAGTACGCGTTGCTGCAGTTAGTGTCTTCACGTCTATACCCCCCCCCCTTCCCCCGGGATATCATTATCAACTTGAAAATTTTCCGCCCGTGGCCTGCAGTACGAGTTGCTGCACAGCGATAAAGGCTTGAATTCGCATGATGATGTCTAGTATCGTGTGGGGCATCGGCTATTGACAGTCGTAAAATCAAGCAATACTGAACAACATTTTTCTCGGAAAGAATTCGGGGTTCCAGGTACAAATACTTGAATGGATCCAATGTCTCAACGCAAACAAAGGGAACCCGCCAGCCCGTGCGGCCATCTGTGTGGAGGGGGTAGATGTGCAGTTACAAACTGCAGCAACGCGTACTGCAAACCATGGGAGAAATACTTCAAGTTGACAATGATATTGCGATATCCTCGAGGGCTGAGGGGAGGGTAGGTAGGCTACTCAGTGACAAGCTGCAGCAACGCATACTGCAGACCATGGGAGAAATACTTCAAGTTGACAATGATATCGCGATATCCTCGAAGGCTGAGGGGAGGGTAGGTAGGCTACTTAGTGACAAGCTGCAGCAACGCATACTGCAGCAATGCATACTGCAGTCCATAGCGGAAATATTAATATTTTAAGTTGACCACGATATCGCGATATTTTTCGATATGACACTAGCATATCGATATCGAAATTAACGGCGATTTTCCCGCGATATCGTATCGAATTATCGATATCGTTGAACATCCCTAGATTCTTCCCACTCTACATTAAGAAGTTGTAATAGTGGTAGTAGTAGTAGTAATTCTTTACTGTACCACTTGGCTATTTTTCATCACATTATTACATGTTATAATAGTTTCACATTTCCACAATGACAATTTCACATTGGTATGTTATCTCTTGGCCGGCCCAATCCTTGTGGTTCAAAATATAGCACCATAAGAAGTAAAACATAAATTCAAATAAAGTGCAAAGAATAACAAAAGTGGTTAACCTAGCCTATGTATAATCTGTAGAGCTGTGCGAGTCTCGAAATTTCGAGACGAGATCGAGATAAAAATTCTGCTCGTGTATCGCTCGACTTGCTCAAACACCTGCTCGAAAATTCGAGTCTCGAGCGGGCTCGAGAAAGAAAGCGTAATATATTAAAACGGACCATTCTGTGGAGATTCTGCGACGTTTACAATATTTCATAATTATTTTTATATTTTAAATAACATTTCGTAATAAATACTAACAGGCCTTCCGCCTACCACAGAATTATGAAGAGCTCATGCTTACGTAAGGTAGGCCTAGGCCTACTCTAGCCTTTGTATAATCTAGATTCAACATTTAGGCGGCCTATTTTCGTGATTGTACTACCAAAACATGGATTCTAATAATATGCCATGGACTTCAAAAATAGCCTTAACTATTTGCAAAATTGCTTGCGGGGTTGCGGGTAAAAATTCCGCAGACCAAGTCAACCAGTCAACGCATTGACAACGTCCATCTTGGATATCATCCCACTCCCAACACCCTTCCTTTGAAGTTCTTCAATTAATAAGTGGCTGCGCTAGCATCGGGGCAGACTGGGACTACTTGATCGACGTGCCGGTATGGAAAGTTACTACTTGATCGACTTTAGGCGGGAATTTCAAACATCGCGAAATGTGTTGGGAAATTTGTAGTCTCCCATTCTAGCGCGAGCGAAGGTATAGAATATTTTTTTCGAAAAAAAAAACATCGCGTTATATTCGGGCCTTTACGGTACTAGAAAGGTAATAAGCCAACCAATAAGTCTGTTCTTATCTTGAATCTCGTTCGATATTCAAGACAATTTTTGGTTCGCTCGATCTCGAATCTCGCTCGAGATTCAAGAATATCTTCTGAATCTTGCTCGATCTCGCTCGACTTGAAAAATCCCTGCTCGCACAGCCCTAATAATCTGCCATTTGCCACATCACCCAGCTGTGAATGTGCATTAAATGAATACACAGTTTGCAGAACATTGTCTATGACATGTCAGTGTCACGTACTTGAAAATCTCGCAAAGCGTTTCACTCGGAGCGTTTTGACGGCCCGTCAAAATGGTCTGCAGGCGGCTGACGCTCTGGGTAGCCGTCGACACGGGCGTGACGTTGCTTTGAAGCTCTTTGGTCGGCAAGTACTTTCGACCCGTCAGTGGTGTGGAAGGAGCCAAGTGTTTGATCTGTAAGTAACATAACAGTGTTTTATGGAGAGTGGGGTCGGCCATACCCTACCCTGCAGTACATAGGCCTTTACAAGGATATTACACTCTATGAGCCTAAATTTACAAATGAAAGAAGCAAAACTTTATTTTTATATATATTCTGACCACATTCCAAGAATGCATACACTTGTAGCAATACAAAAGTAGAAAGTCTGAGTGCCAATTTCATTAAATTAGAGTAACTTAAATGTTTACTCACCCCAGTAAATTGTAAAACCAAGTTCTTTTTTGCTTGCATTTTCTGTTCAAACTCATCAGACATTTTTGTTGGTGTGCCAATTTCTGAATCTGCATCCTCACCTATGACAAAAAACATTGTTTCTTAAGTGATTGTCATTTTGATCAAGAATACCATTTCTGGCTTTCCACACATATTGAATTTAACAGCGGCCTTAAATGTAAAAATAAACTTTTTTTGAGAAAAACAAATGAGATGAGAAAATTTTCGATTTTGTATACAAATCCGCAAATAACAAGAAATGTGCTAGAACCGTAAAATTTTGCACCATTTTGCAAATATATTTTTTCTTTAAACCACGTAGAAAATAAATAATAATTTCTATAGAAACAATGTATGCCTTTTAGATCATTTCATCTTGGAAAAATTCAGTGCAGCCTCTAATCACCACACCACTCTAGAGCCAGACACATTAGTACTATAAGGAGTTAAATAGTGAAAACAATTCGATGTTGAAGCGGAACTAGTTTTAGCGCTATGTCCAATTCCATACGTTGAAGTGTAAGGCAGCCCTAAAACTTGCATTCGTCTGCCTACCGGTACCCAAACTCCATCTATTTCTACTTACCTAAGAAAATTCTCTCGTCAAAGTCACCAACGCTTAACACGTACTCCTCGTATGCTTTGGTGACAGCTTTGTAATTTGCTTCAAATGCAGCAGGCTCTAAAATTCCACTCAAGGTACTGGGATCTCCTCGTAACACCTAGCAACAAAAAATGTTGCAGTTTCGTTTACACAAAACTATTGGTACTTGGGCATGGATAACTGATGAGTATTGTATCAGATGATACGGTCATGAATTTTAGATACCGGTACTGTAAATTGTACACATGGCTTTAACACAAACACAAGGCAAGTACTGTATATTGGGCATGGGCCGAAGATAGGCCTATTGTTGTACGGAAAGTGACTTCTTTGGTGTGCGTGTGCTGTAAATCAATTCTTCATCTTACATTCCACACCACACAAGTATTGTTGATTTTATTAAACACAAATTTTGGAAGGTTGTCTGGAACCTTGATTGACTGAACAACATAGCCGATGGTGATTGGTGACAGTGACAGGCCTACATTTTTATATGGGTAAGCGACAACAAGACAAAACACTGGTACACACCTTTTTGTCAAAAAGTCTATGCATGTGCTCTTCCCAACAGTACTTTTTGATGCCCTTTGCTTCAAGTGGGATTCCGTCGTGCTTTGCACATAGAAGGTCTATGATGCAAGGTGGTTCAGCTGGAGTTACATAGTTGTCACTAGAGAAGTTGCTTGGTAAACCTATCGACAATGTAGGAAAAAAATGTTAGTGCCTAAGGGGGAAAATGATTTTAAAAATGTATTTTTAACAGAAATTAATGTGTAATTTATATTTTTCCTAAAATGGCCCCACCAAACAAAAAACCCAGAAGAGCTTAGATTGCCTGTCTTACACTTGTCTCTAGCGTAAGCCAGTGTAGGAAGACACACTAGTGTAGCTAGTGTAGGAGACAATTAGTTCTCAAATGCTCATTTGTTTCATCAGGTAAATAGTCTTTATATCAACGTTAAAATTTTCTTGTGACACAATTTCACAAACCAGATTACAATCATACGCACTACGTTAATTGTCGCTATTAATCTTTCATAGATATATAGGTTGGTAAAATGCTGCAAGAAATATTGTGAGATAAAAATAAGTACTTGTTCATTATTTCATTTTTACTTTGTTTTATTTTATTGCGTGATTTATGGATACTTTACGGTGACACCTGTGTTTCCTCACAGGTGCCGTCACCGTAAAGTATGCGCTGTGCTCGGCTATTTCGTCAGTCTTGTTCGTTTGTTTGTGCAGCAACTTTGCTGACTGCTCGGTTCAGGAGGGGGCTAGTTCGTTGACTTCGTCAGTGAGCCCTGGTCCCACTCTTTCGTGATTGTCACGGGAGGGGGTCGAACCAAGTAGTTTGATTGGTAGTTTATGACTGGGGACAGCCGGCGTTATGCAGAGAGGGGGTGACTGGGGTATGACGTAGGAAAGTCTAGGTGCAAGGGAACACGTGTGTTATTCGGGGCATTTGGCTTTGGACGGGAGACTGGATCGGACGGAGGACCAACACCAAGGTGGAACGGGAGAAGATCCAACAGTGCGAAAGAGGGGTCAAACCAAGTGGACACGAAGGCCAGCCAAGGAGACAACACCTACGCAACCAGGGCGGTCACGGACACTGGGATCGGACACCGGGAAACCAAGGTACAGGGACTCCGACTGCACTTCTAAATTTAGCTGTTAAAGGGGTCCTCACCCGCTAGATTTATTTTTTACCATATGATCTACTCCACCACACCAATCGATAATGAACCATTACAACTCGTCAGTTGAAATCTGTGAATTGTTATTAATTAATGAAATTTCTGGTTAACTGCCGCGGCGACTGTTGGTGTCAGCCGGCTTTTGGTGCGAGTGTACTCCATTCGACACCGCTTAGCAGGCCGCGCACATTGTGCATGCGTTGACTATTTCCCCTCCCAATACTACTCTCTCTCTCTCTCTCTCTCTCTCTCTCTCTCTCTTTTTGAGTTAATCCAATACACAAACTGTCGGTACGCTAAATGCCGCCATAAATTGTTTGGTACTGGTTCGATAGAATACGATTTCTTTTTACTTCTTTCAGTTGCAATTAGTATGAAATCAAAATTAAGTTATCAAATATTTGGTGGTCCGTAATGCACACGTTGTCTTCTAACATACTTCTCACAGCCGGTATTTTCGCACAACAAATACATTCGGCGACTGTGGTCATAACTAAACATTCGTCACATTTGCACCAATTTTCCTTATTGTTCCTATCACCATCGCTAATACTTTCAATAGACTCTTTGGCTTTCTCTATTTCTGCCAATTCTTCTGCAGAATATTCGGGCTCAAACTGGTACAAAGCAGTAGCCATCGAGAAATATGTTACGCAAAGTGTTACAATTACGAGACGATGCAATGCAAACCCGTGACCCTGACTGACTGACTACACACGTGCTGCCTGCCCCTCCTCCTTCCCTTCCCCTCCTCCGACTATCGCGTGACTAGAAGTGCGGATGTGCACAGCAACGCTCAAAACGAAATGGAGCACCCGATTACACATCTTTATTTTGTACCTGAACGGAAGCTTCGATTACAAAACCAAAATATACGAAATACGCAGAAAAGAAAGACGCAGCGAAAAGTATTACATCATTTTTTTTTTGGAGCAGAATCCTCCAAGGTCCCAAGGCATACAGGTCGTCCCAATGCTATTTCTTATGGGAGATTTTCGCCGATGGGACCTAGCTCGAAAATCACTAACTTTGATATTTTTTTCCCGGGTTATGGTGAACCCGATTTTTTGTCTTTTAGTCGCTAATTTCATAGCTAATTAGCCTTAGTTAAACATATTTTTTTGGTGTAGCGGGTGAGAACCCCTTTAAGGGAAACCCGTAGACAGATTCGCCACTACTCAGCCACGGTTAGGATAAATGTCTAACTTAATAAATCACGGTTCCTTCACTGTTTGAATCAAGACTTATCATTCCTAAATCCTTAACTGCTTGAACTGGTACGTCCCGATCCCTTAGTTGTGAGAACCACCCCTAGAGCTACGCCCCAGTATCTCTACGGGACCGTCGACTTCGGAGTCCGTGGGTTCGAGGCTGAGCCGGCGGAATCGGGTTGGAGACAAGGTAGGTTCTCACTATCTAACAATATATCAGAGTAAACATACGAGGGGCAAAGCCAAAAGCCAAGTTCACTCTGGAGTGAACTTGTTGGACCATGCATTTTCCGGTGTTCCAGCAGACCTAGACAGGCATCCTTTTTCACATAGTTTAAGTTCATATCAGATGGCAGGCATCCACTTTCTTTACGACAAGTTTGTCACTTGCCCATCTCATCAGATACTATATTTGGTTGAGCTGCACTACCACAGAGACTGTAAATACTGACACAGCTATGCACGATCTCACCCACCAGGAAAGTCCGGCGCAAGAAGGTCACGCCGGTTGGCCAGCAGCGCGTTGCCGAACACGTAGTCGCAGCACGCAAGCAACAGGTGGAACGAGTTGACGAGGTCGTCACTGATGTCTGGCAGTTCCCCCTTCACGCACACGAACAGCGTCCAGCACAGATCAAACAGTTTGGCCGGAGTGCAGACTGCGCCCCTACACAACCGGAGAACAGACTTGGGGTTACAGATTTGCCGTTAAAGGTATATGTTCGGTCGTCATTCGCACGTCTAAAACATCTTTAAACGGTTTTAGAATTCTTAAAACCTAGCCTAGATAGGCGTACCTAAGAACAAAGAGTACGAATAACTTCACCTGTGTTTCCGCGACCGGGGAACTCGTGGCTGGTCCTCTGCCGGGTCATGAAAGATATATACGAAGATGGGTTGAAATTTCTTAAAAATCACCATTGAAACGGCAAAGTTGCGTTCAAGTCGGTCAATCTTGCTCCGAAACTCGGGCGGTAAACTTGCCATCCCAGCCCATTTCTTACTTTTGTCAAAGAATTGAATCAAGCTGGAAAAGATAAAATAATATATAAATATCAGTACCTATTAGAATAATAGCCTACATCTAGGCTTGAATGTATCATTTACAATTGTCAATTATCAGAAAAAAACTTACAGGGGAGGGGGGCAGAGCTGTACCCCTTCATTAGCCCTAACATTTGAATTTTCCAGCTTTTTTTGCAAAATTAAATGCAAAGTTTTCCGACAATTTTTTAAATATTATAGCCTACTTTGTTTACAATCACAAACCCCTTCAATTGGCACGTATACAACGTGCATGTCAGTGGTCACATTGAGGGCAGAGGCATGGTGGGGTCAACAGCCTATGGCCATTTGGTATTAAGGGGTGGAGGTAGTGATGGAATATTGAAAATTTTCAATTTACTGAAAATTTTCAATATTTGGGTTTGTTTATATTTTGTAAGCATAGAACATTCAAATAGGTTAAGTAAATTATGTGGTTGTAAAGATGGCAACAAAAAAAACTATCAAACACTTAATTTGCTTAGTAGAAAGTTTAATAATAATGGATGATTGTGTAGTAAAATTCATGAAAAAACCACCAGGGCCTGTTAATTCATTTCTTTTCCCTTCCAAAGAAGAACCATCAACAGTATATGTTTTGAAGAAATAAAAGGTGTATTGGGTCAACCAGCAGTTGATCGCCGGGAGATAATACACATTTTCTGAAGATTTGTCTATGTTCAAGAACTTGTTAAACATACTTTATTAAGTTGTATTTTGTACTTAATTTATATTTTGTAAACTTAATCCAATCTTTTTAGGTCTAGCTGTTAATAGATAGGTATGTGCATGTACCAGGGCTTGCCTTTAACCACTTGCTAGTGGTTACCGCTTATACAAATCACACCGTACTGTTTACAAGATAAAAACCTTATAATCAGTGGATCATGTTTTATTTCGGGCACCGTCAGGGTTGTAACGGTTTTTTAACCTTGCGTATGAGAAAGCAACAATTTGTTTCGAATGTTACACATGTTGTTACATGTTACGCCTAGTTTCGTGATACACAAACAACTTATATCTAATCAAACAATTGACTGTTTTTTTTGTTGTTGTTTTTTGAAAATTTTCAACCAAAAAAGTTTTACTGAAAATTCCCATCACTAGGTGGAGGTACTTCTTGGCTTACCACGCTCTAACAATTTTATCAGCACCACCTTAGTCCCGGCAAGTTTAAAAACCTGGCGTAGTGCCTGGTATGTTATGATATAGACACATGGTTAAAATCTATTAGGCCAAAATATATGCCTATCCTACCAGTACATGAAGAATAGGTAGGTTGCGTACAAATCTTACTTCAGTTTGCAAAGTCGTAGCAGACGTGTGAGGCTAACACAGTTGCCCTCAACGGTAGTACCAGATCTCCCAACAGTGGGTATCGAAGATTTTCGACAAGCAACATATAATGCACATCCCAGCCAATGGAGCTGATCACCCTGAGAACAAAGGTAGTCACATTGGATTGGATTAGTAATTATCAAATGTTTAGTTACCCCAGTGTAAATTGCAAGAATAATCTAAGAAATTTAAATTTAAAAAATGTAGGCTAGGCTATGTCACTTTAAAAAAATAAGTAAACTTTACACTAGGCCCTATATGCCTATTGCACGTATGAAACCACATAAAACCTGTAGTTTTTATAAGATAATAGTCAGTTTAAGGCAATTGAATAAGATTCTTTGAAAATGACACAGAAGATACCTACAAGTGTTGTTTGTTGTTATTCTGTCTTCTTCTTTCCTGCAACTGGGCCCTCAAGTGGCAGACTCTACCCCCCCCCCCCCCCCCCCCCCCGATTTATTATGGGCATTTATGTCCTCTGAGCCTGGGACCTAAAACACTTTTATAAGTTAACTTCACCCTTCCATAAAATGAAATAGATAAAAGTAAAGTTTAAACTATAGGCCTAGGCCTAGTAAAATAAAATGTTGTTTTCGAGCTTATGTCACGTAGGCCTAGGCATACCTTTCATCATATCAGAATTCGTAATTAATGTAGGCCTAGCCTAGTTAATGTTTCGTATGTAGCTTTATTTGTTAGTAAATAGGCCTAGGCCTAGGCTACCGACACATCACTAAAACATAAAATTACATGTGTAGGCTTAGGCCTATACAAGTAGGTCGCGACTTATAAGGCCGACGATAGGCTATTGGCTGATCTTTAATTGAGATCGCGTGAGGATTTCAAGCTGAACATGCTACAGAATGTTTTTTAGGATACTTAAGTGTGGTTAATTATTCAAATTGAAGATTGAGAGATTATAACTAGGCCTAGGCCTAGGCCTACACTGACACACAGAGGCACAGGTAGTAAATAACAGCAAAATATAACTGATTAGATACCCAAGCCCCATCACTTAAAAAACACTACCTTTTATCATGATCATGGCATTCCGTTGCACTTAAACATCGCAACGCCCACCCGAGGACCACATCACGACCAAACGTGAAAACTCCGGTCAAGTGGTCGACCTTACGGAATGCAATGAAGATGGTGATTGTTGAGTTTTTGAGTTAGCCTAACTTGGCCCGGTCCACAAACTACTGCCCATCCCTAATCGCTAGGCCTAGGCCTACGAGCATAAGGCTAAATATACGCATTAAATGTCAGCTTCTAGGTCGACAGGTCTAGGGCTAGGCCTAGGCCTAGGGCCTAGGCCCTAGGGCACTAAAACCTGAGCCACTTAGGCTCACGCCTAGGCCTCTCAGGCCCAAGTTACAAATAAACCAATTTTGAAAGAATGAAACTTTCGAGACCTAGGCTAGGGCCTAGAGGCTAAAGAGAGAACCTAGGCCCTAGGCCTAGGCTAGGCCTACCCTAGGCCTAGAGGTCACACCTTATCAGTCATTTTGGTAGAACGTAGGTCTATAGCATAAGTTTAGCCTAGAATAGCTAGCTAAACAAGTCGGCTTACCTCTAGAGTGTAATTATGTCTTATAACTTCATAATTATTCCAGGCCTCGTCTGTAGCATCTTTATCCATATTCAGGTTCACACATAGATCTTGATGGCGTTTACGTATGTTTTCATCATTATCGTCTGATAAAACCATTGTGAAAATAACACTATTTCTTACTTAAAACGTTAATAAGAACTTCTGCAATAAAACCAAAGAGCAAATAATAAACAAATCCCACTAAAAACACATTATCCACTCGGAGCAAAAATGAATCAAAAGCTTCTTTTGCACTCACGCACGTACGTCACCCACAATCACACACCACACTGGTCTGGTCTCGGGTCGATGTGAAGGCGGGAAACGCGGTGTAACGCAGTCCATACAACTCTTGGGTCAAGGTTAGTGCTCGTGGACGGATTTATGAGGCGGGAAAATATACATACCCTACGATTGGTGGATTTTAGCGGCGTTTTGCTTGGTGGTTCAAATGTTACAGCAGGTGAAATTACGTAACATTCATTCCTAACCTCATACCCGGTCATAATAATGATAATAATAAAAATAAAATCATATCAAAGAAGATCATATCAATATACAGCGTATACCATGAACAAGTACTACCTACTAATAAGACAGTAACGACTGAAGTTGAACAAGAATCAAGTAATACTACTCACCTCAAGAAGTGTGTACGATGGTAAAAGAAGCCCGTCATACTTACTTAAAACGGTATTTGGGGAATGAATGTGACTGTTTTTTTCAACGAAATTTAACAAAAATCACTTTTTTATGTTACCTGTTACTGTATCTTTCCAATTATGTAAGGCGCATGCTTCAAATAGTACGTATTTATGTTTGCACGCCATTCGCCATTGTTCAACACTAGGATGAAGAGAAATATCTCTGCAGCAAAATAAGTGCTTTGGTTCTTTGTTATCAGCAGAGGCACCAACTTAAACATAAGTTACTATATAATAATCACAGTATTTTCGATAAATTAACCCTTCTTCAAATTTGAAGAAGGGGTAATTTGAAAAAGGGGTTATTATTTTAAAACAAATTTATACCCAAAAAATAAATTACCCCTTCTTCAAGTTTGCGGGCGATATTCGGTTTCATTTCATACGTTGGCTACTGAATCAACGTAGATGATTCCCCTTCCCTCCCACGCTGATTGTAGGCCTAGCATCCAGTAGGCTGTGTGCATGTTGCTAATGGAGAATGGCGTGCAGTGTTGATTCCAGGCATACTTTCGGGGGGGCGAAGCCCCCCCGAAAGTATCCAATCACCCCCCCGAAAAGAAATAAACTTATCTGGTATTTTGCTTGCCCATTATTCTTCCAATGACTGCTCTAAATAATAAGTAGGGCTGTTTAAAAAAAAACATTTCTGTCGGGGAGAGTTTTTTGCGTTTCTGCACTAAAACCAGTTTTTGTTATTTGTGTTGACCGTTTTCATTCCTGGAATTAGGTGTGGAGATAGCCACTCTTGTCAAGTGGCCGCACGCAAGACATAGCGACGCCAACATTTTCAATAGCGTAGAAAGGATGAATGGGAAATGCGTGACAGTTACATTTGTTGTATTTCGACAACATCCTAACTGACGACCACATTGGCTTGTTTAGAGCAGCAGGGAAAAACATTTCTGCCGAAAGTAAGTTTCAAAAACACAAGAGAGAGACGCAGAAAATTAGTCTTGCTCAAGCTTCAGACGGAAGTGGACATCAGTGTGATTTCAGTGTTATTTGTTCATAATGTCAAAAAGACAACGAAATATTGACTCTTTTTTCAACGTCCTACCCTCCACTTCCAAAAAACGTGCAAATGTGGAGGCAGTGACAATTGAAAGTGCGGTAGAGAGAGAGTGTGAGGCTGTGAGCAACCGTGTGTTGAGAAACATTGCGAGTGTGCGACTGAGAATGGTAAATCGGAAATCAGGCATTACAATACAAACTGGGAAAAAACATTCCCTTTGTTGTACGAAGACCAACAACGTAAGGGTGCCTTTTGTAAATTGTGCGAGGTCCATGCAAAAACTGATAATTCAATTATTCAAAAAAGTGGTGGTGTTTTCTTAACTGTCCCATTAGCAAACTATAAGAAAGCTCTAGGGAAAACCGGCAAGTTGAGAAAACATGCACCCTCGGCGTCACATTAGATAAGTGTCGAACTAGAAAAACTTAGGATTCAGGCCGAAGCTAATCCGATTCATAATCAAATATTGTCTCAAAGTGACAATGAGCGTGATGTTAATATAAAATCGTTTGATCTTCTGGTTTCCTCTGTATATTTTCTCGCGAAAGAGGAAATTGCTCACACAACGAAGTATGAGCCGTTAATTAACAACTTGATAAGAAAATCAAGTGAAACTTTCGATACATGGGTTAGTGCTCAAAGTGACCGGTCTAAATACGTAAGCAAGAACACTGCATCCGAGCTGATATGCTGCGTTAGTGAAGCTTTAGATGATACGCTAATAAAAACTACTGGCAATAAATCATTTTCCTTAATTGGTGATGAGAGCACTAATGTTAATAACGAGTCCGAACTTTCCATATGTTTGCGTTTTGTTAATGATGGGATGCCCATTGAATGCTTCCTTTGCGTTACTAAACTTAGTGCGACAACAGCCGAAACAATTGCTGATGCTATAGAACATGAACTAAATGAACGCAGCCTACGACTCGATAATTTACTGTTGATGGTGCCGCTAATATGTCTGGAAGTAACTAGGAAAACGCTCCGCGTTGCCAGATGAGCGAGTTTTTTCAATGTATTAAAGCAAACAAATCTTTAGAATATCATATTACTCATACAAAAAAACCTTTACAATAAACAAAATTCTTGTTTACAAGATGGTGGTTCAAGTAACAACCTAAGAATTTGTGTATATTATTTGTCGATATGTTGCTAATAACTGCACGAAATATTATTAAAATCCGTCAAAGAATTAAAACCTTCAAGTTCATTTCAATGGATTTCCGCAAAATTTCATTCGACCGTGGTCTTCTCAATAGGCTCTAATTCATAAACTATTAAACCTATAAGTGTACGGAAAGTTCCATAATGTAGATACCTAAGATATCTAAAATGTAATATTAATTTATTATTAAATAACCCGCTTTTAAATCATAACAAAAGCTTTTTAATTTGTCGACCAAGTTCGTTGTTAACATTTGCATTTTTACCGTGAAAGTCATAAAACATAACACGGCATTGTAGCCATATTATGCTAGCTATCAAAATTCCAAATACACAGTGAGAATGGTCTGACTGCGTACGCCATTTCGGCAGCATACTATGTGCATCTAACTTCAATGGTCCGCAAATGCGAATCATATCGGTGAAACACTGTAAAAATGAAGAAATTAATAGCCGTAAATAAACAATATTTATTTACAACATGGCGATTGAAGCTACAATTTTGAAACTTTTGTCAATTGTTAGTACTATTAGTGTGAAACTACACAGAAAACATTATCTATATCGGTTTGTAAGTTTTAATTTAATTAAATAAATAACAAAACATGTGTTTCAGTTGTTAATTTTTTGTAGGTTGGCATCTTACGTCATTGTAGCCATTCTATGAGAGCTATCGAAATTCCAAATAATAGTGCATAGGTATTGTTACGTACGCTGTGTTTGGTGTATACTATGTGCATATAACTGCAATAGTCCGCAAATGCGAATCATATCGGTGGAACACTGTAAAAATGAAGAAATTATTGTAGTAAATAAACAATATTTTTTTATAATATGGCGGATGAACTTACAATTTTGAAACTTTTGTCAAGTGTTGGTACTGTTGATGTTAATCTACAAGTGAAACATTATTTAAATCCATTAGTAAGTTTTCATTTAATTAAATAAATAAACAAATTTTATTTTTCAGTAATTATTTTTTTGTAGGTTGGCATCTTGACGAATTTTGCTGGTTATGTTAACAGCATCGAGTTTAGTGCTCACAAACATTGCCCGAAAATTGCAGCCAAATACGTCAAGCCGTTTGACCTGTGCGCGACGAACAAAATTTAGCGCACATACATACATACATACATACACACACACATACACACACACAGACAAAGCGCCGATCGAGTTGTATGGAGAGATTCACTCCGCTTCGCTACGCTCATCTAAAAAAGGTGTTCGTGCACTTTTGTCAAATAGAGCGAATAGGGAAATTCCTTTCGTTCATCGTAGAGCACATATCTTAAATCTAGCTCTTACAAACATGAGAAATAAATTTCCGAAAGTCAAACGTGTCCTACATGTTATGAGGGACATATACAAACTTTTTCATCAATCGCCGAAAAGGACAGCTGTTTTGTCGCGACCATCCATAGAATAAGAATATATTGGCTGTTGGTGAGTACACAAAATATGTATTATTTGTTCACAACTACACACCCTGTACTGTACGGCATATGGTACGGTATAGCATAAGCGAAATATCAATTTATATTACAATGATTAAATTCTCACGTAGCAAGTCATCATGTTGCCAGTGGTTTAAAGTTGAAAGATGCATTAATTGATGTTATTTACAATGCAATTAATTAATTATTACTTTTAATAAATTGAGTAAAACTAAAGTCACAAGTTGTCTACAAAATACCTAAAATTAAGTTATATTACAAATATAAACTAGCTCAGATTGACGTTTATTTTACGTTCCTAATAAAGCAAATTAATTAGTTTAAAAATAGGTAGAAGTAGCATTCTCATTTACATGAATAAAAGATAGTGTATGACCTCTAGGGTCGAGATAACCACGACAATGTGTTTCATAGATTTAAAATATCGCACCTATTAGTATTACTACATAAATGTGCATCCCCCCCCGAGAAATGAAATAGCCCCCCCGAAAAGAAAACTCTGAAATCAACACTGATGGCGTGCATAGCCAATTCAACATAATTAAATTGATTTAAAACATAAATACGTACTATTTGAAGGCTGAAGCATGCGCCTTACATAATTGTAGCAGGTTCTACCCCCATTCATCCCCACACTCATTTTTATTATTTCTTTGGTGCGACTGTGCTTGTAGATTGTGAAATTTAGGGACCCTATTTTAAAAAATACCGCCTTCACTATCCACTGCTAAAGTCAAGGACAAAACGTTGAGGTGACTCGTCTTCGATTTATTTAATTTATTAATATTACATCATGGACTTATAATAATATTAAATGGGCTGCACTAAACTATAACAGTGTTAATCTTTTGTACGATCTTACCAAAGATCATACATTATACATTTCGCTCTTTTGAGATCACATTTTTTGACATTTTGAGGTTAGGCTGCCTAAAGTGCTTGGCTCTTTCGGTGTCAAGTCGAGTGATAATCATGTTTAATATATGTGTCCCAGGTTTAGTTATTGGTCATGTACCAGTGCGTGTTCGCACATTTCACTCTTTTACTGAAAGGTTTAATAAGTATGCTCCGAGGGAAGCGCGTATCATGCGCAAGCTAATGAATGTCTCGTCCAGCAAAAAGTAAGTTTAAGGATTGTTGTTGTTGTTGTTGTTGTTGGTTATCCTCGCTGTTGGCCGTAAGCCGGTGGCAAGAGACTCACTTCTTCCTCCATCTCTCCTTTCCCATTTTTTCCTTCTTCCTCCCTTCCTCCAACACCCACCTTCTTTTCTTGCTTCCTTCTCCTCCATCCTCCCCCTTACCTCCTTCCTTTCCCAGGACCGTCGCCTTTCACCTCCTCCATCGACCTGGGTTTGGGTTTAGACTTCAGCCTGTCAGCAAATGCCCTTACATTTTTTTGCCCTTCGACTTCCCCATCCAGCCGGTTCCACTCAACAGTCGTCCTTCCCAGGAAGGAGAACTTCCCCACATCCATCCTCCATACTCTTCTAACTTCCACTGATGATCTCTCCTTCCTCTGTAACTGGCTCCGTCAACCGCCCTACTTAACTCCCCCCATCCCTCATGCTTCCTTACTACCCTGTACATTTTTCCCAGCCGATCCCTCCGCCTTCTGTCCTCTAGCGACTCCCAACCTAGCTCTCTGACCAATTCCGTTACACTCTCATACTCTCGCCTCTTCCTACCATCCCCCATCTCTATTTCCACCCATCTCTTCGCCCTTCTACGCACCCTTCTCGCCGCTCTCTTTTGTACCCCCTCCAAAGCATCTCTCCCCTTAGCATCATGCGGGTCCCAGACCTCCGCTGCATACTCCAGACCTGGCCTCACCAGTGCTCTGTAAGCATGCTCCCTTATTTCACTGCATGCTCCCCTCAACACCTTCATTACAAAGTTTATATTCCTTATTCCCTTCCCAACCAACCTGCTAATCTGCTCCCCCCACTCCAACGTGTTCGCAAGCCATGCACCCTTAGGTACTTTATAACCTCCACTCTCTCCAGCCATTACCCCTGAATCTCATACGTTGGTCTCACCCTCCTCCCCTGCTTCCTTCTTGTAAACCTTACCCACTTGCACTTCCTGTATTTAAACTCATCCTATTAACCCTAACCCACCCCCCCAGCTTCCCCATGTCTTCTCCCAGTAAGACCTCATCCCCCCTGTCCTTTATCTCCCTATAGATAACACAGGCGTCTGCGAATAACCTCACACTTGCCCCCATACCTTCCGCTATGTCATTGATGTAGATGGCAAACATCAGAGGCCCGAGCACACTACCCTGCGGCACCCCTGATGTCACCTTCACCTCTTTTGACATATCATCCCCCACCCTCATTCTCTGACTTCTTCCCTCTAGGAAGTTACCCATCCATCTCACTACCCAACCATCAGCAATCACACCGCCAATCTTCCCCAACAGCCTCTGATGCGGAACCTTATCAAACGCCTTCTCAAAATCTATGAAGACCGCATCCACCTCGCCCCCCTATCCAGCACCCCTGCAATGTCCTCTGTCATCCCCAACAGCTGAGTTTCACATGAATAGCCCTTCCTGAATCCATGCTGACCTTCCCTCATCCACCCCATCTTCCTTATTTCATCCTTCACATAATCCCCCACTACCCTTTCCGTGATTTTAGAACCAATTGACGTCTATAATTTTTCATTTTTCCCTTCTCATCTCCTTTGTGGATGGGAATCACCACCACCACCTTCCAATTATCTGGCACCACTCCTTCCCTCAGCGAAGCCTTCAACACCACCTCCATATCCTCTTGCATCCCCGACCGCCAGTTTCAAGAAATCCCTTACCAAACCATCCCTTCCCGGCGCCTTTCCATTTTTTAGTCCCGCTATCACCCTAGCTACCTTATCCACATTGATTTCAATCGGATTATTTTCCCTGCCTTCCCTTTCCCATTCCCCCTCCTTTCTACCTCCTGGAAGACGTGTAGTACTTGTTCAGTTCCTCCGCTTTCTCTCTGTTCTCCACCAGTAGCTTCCCATCCAGCCCCTCCAGCGCTGGTAACTCCCCCCTTGCTCCTTTTTTCCCCTCACATACCTAAACACAGTGTTGTTAAGTAGCTACTTGTAGCATGTTACTTTTTTTGGTAGCGAGACTGGTAGCGCGCTACATTTGGAAATGCGGTGAAGTAGCGAGTAGCAAACTACTATATACGAGTATTTGTAGTGAAAAATAGCCGCTACTCTATTTTTGCAATTTTGCAATGCAATATAAAATATAAAACCTCTTATAGACATATATTTGTGGCTTCTAAGTTGTTGCTAACATTATTTTCATAAACATAAAAATGATCATTGGTAAGAAAGCCTAGATTTTCAAATAAATAAATAGTATGTACTCCTGGTCCTTTATAACAAATTAAAGTAGCTGTAAAGTAGCGTCACTACTTTTTTTGAGTAGCTGTACAAGTAGCGAGCTACTTACAAATTACAGTAGCTGAAAAGTAGCTAAGTTACTTTCAAAGATCAAGTAGCTGTAGCTGTAACAGTGCTACTTTTAAAAAGTAGTTTTAACAACACTGCCTAAACATTCTGTTCCAACTCCCCTGTCTGTGCCCTTCCACCAACATCTCCTTCATGTACTCCTCCCATCTCCTCTTTTTTTGCCCATTCAATTCCCTCTCGATCTCCTTGGTGTCCTCCCTATATCCAACATGTCTCCCATCCATCTATACTTTGGTAGGCTTTCCTCCCCCTCCTCTTTAGCCTTCTTATTTCTTTGGTGTAGTAGTGCGGATCCGCATTTCTCCCTTCAATCTTGCAAGGTACCCACCTCTCCCTAACCTCCTTACATATCTCTACGAATCCCCTCCCTGGTTAGTTCCACCCCCTTTATCTCTCCATTCTCTACATTGTTTCTCAAGTTGTCCCTTATCCTTCTCCCACTGCCCTCCTTTAGTTTAGTGGTCACGGGTGTTGACCGAAATTTTTTGCCAAATCCGTCAAGCCGTTTGACCTGTGCGCGACGAACAAAACTTGGCGCACGCACACACACACACACGAACAGACGAACAGACAAAGTGCCAATCGAGTTGTATGGAGAGATTCGCTATCGCTCATCTAATTATGTGTCGACTACTCATTCTGAAATAAATAAATAGGCATAAATAAAATAAAAAATGCAATGCATGCTTTCCACCATTTATAAGACATTTGTAAAATGTGTACCATCTATCATCAATAAAATAAATTCATGTCTTGCAGGAAATCTTGGTACACCCCCGACAACATAAATAGTCGTTGTTTGATGCCTACACCATCATCAATCCATCAGGGACACCACAGTGATCGCCGTGTTGCTGTCCTTAACAAGCTGTTCATGCGGCATATTACTGATCTCATGGTGACTGGTGAAATAGCTTCTAAGATTTTGCATCATGGCATTGAAATATCGAGGGTGAAAGTGGCTTCCGACTTCACACGAGTTAATGTTTACTGGATAGCAAAGGGTTCTAAACACATTGATGATACCGAGAAAATACTAACTAATTATACCGGAAAGCTACGCCACGAGCTCGCACAACTTAGGTTGATGGGTTCCCTACCAACTATAGAGTTTATTAAAGGTATTTACCATTATGTTAGTGATATAACCGATTTAATAATACAGTAGTACTTAATAATAATAATAAATGGTTTCTTGTCATAGAATGTACATTCTGCAAGAGATTAAGCAATTTACATATGTAGGGTAGTCTACAGACATAAAATATATTACATATTTTTATAACACTAACTTTCAATATTTATTTCATATATATTCACGAACCGATACATATTAAGGGTGTACTCCTCTTGAAAGAAATAAAGAAAGAAAGAGAGAGAGTGAATAAACCTAAAATTAACAAGAATAGAAAGAAAATCAGAAACAGAAGAAGAAAATCAGAAACAGAAGAAAATCAGAAACAGTTAGATTATTAAATTACATTAAATTAAAAACAAAATATAAACAAAGTGTAACAGAAGGTTCAAAATACCGTATACATAGGTAGGCTTAAGCCTAGTTTACGATTGGCGTCAACTTGAATCGTCAACCGGTAATAGTTTCACGTTAGCGTTTTTGATTCACGATTCGACGGCAACTGAAGCTGCGTCGGTATTCATCGGTGAACTTCGTTGATCTTCGTTAATGCACGGCCATCTCTACACGTTGTACCCGTCAAGCTCAACTTGATCTCCGCCTAGCGGAGGCTCGTCGAACTTGGGAGTTCGACGAGCGTCCGCTAGGCGGAGATCAAGTAGACCTTGGTTCCTAAAGTTGTGATGTAGAGCATTCTGTGGTTTTAGGTAAACAACAGCTGTTTGTGGTTGTCATTTATAGGTTATTATTTGTGTGCCAGTGAACATCAACAAAATCAAAAGAAGAAAATGCTTTCTTTGGAAAACGAACAGATATTTCTTTTGAAACTCTTTGGTGACATGTGAATGCGCATGCGCGAGCGTCAAACGTTAACGCCAATCGTCAAAGTTGAACTTCGACGTTGACGGTTCAAGTTGACGTTGACGCATTTCTGCAATCGTGAATGCTTCCATATGAATATACAGGTTTATCAAGGTGTTGAAGTTGAAGTTAGCGTTGACGCCAATCGTACACTAGGCTTTACTGTGTGAAAATACAGTATCATGCATGATTCATGAAGTAAAACTATAGGCCTACTGGTAATTTTAAATTGAGAAAATGTAAAATATGTGTGCCAAATGGAAATAGGGTTTGCAATTAATTCTAATCATAACACACCGATAGAGGTGGCTCAGCGGTAAGACGCGTCAGCAGTAAGACGCGAGACTCTAATTTGGGAGGTTGCCGGTTCGATTCTGGCCACCGGCAGTTCTGACTGAAGGTTTTTTCCGAGGTTTTCCTCAGTCGTAAAGGCGAATGCTGGGATTGAGTCATACTACCAGCCCTCGAACATTCCTTCCCAACCATACAAAGCACCTTAGAATATATTCTACAAGTAGTTAGTCACCTGAAGAGGGGCACATCAGATAAAGCTGGTGTGCACCCTATAACAGGGATTCCTACAAAAAAAATAATTATTAATCATAACCCTGCTCAATAAGTCAATAAGTGTTTCTTTCAACTTATTGTTAAATACTTCAGTGGCACGTGAAAATATTTTACGTCGGAACTTTGAAAATTAATAATAATAATATACTGCTATAGAAATTGACATATTTCACACATTGGCACCTGTAGGTATATAATAAATAATAAATAACATTACCAATGAAAAACTATTTTAAATTACCTACATAAATTTATTCTTTATCTTTGCCTGTTTCAGACAAGGACTATAGCAAATTGGTTGATGTTGACCGTCTCCTAGCCGTGGCTGACTTTGGGGACGATTATGTTCCCGTTGATCCAAGCCATCACCTCAAGTCAACTTTCATTTTGAACACTCAATTCCCTCCTAGTGTTGTGGTGAGAAATATTAAACATTTATCAACAGTGAAACTTCTTCTTTTTATAACAAAATGTTCTATAGCCTATAGCAAACTGTTTTTGAGGTCCCAAAAAGTTCTTATGCATGTAAAGGTACCATCTTTATAAAGAAATGTTCTTCATAGCAAAATAATAATCTGGCCCCCCAAGACTTCGTTATAAGCAGTAGTGATGACATCGGGTACCCGGAACCCCGAATACGCACAGGCACTAGCAGGTCGGCAGCCGACACGCGACATTCAAGTTGGTGTTGATTTCATTTGGATTTATTTTGAGTTTAGACCGACATCATGAGTGCATCGAGTGCTAAAAGGGCTAATTCATCCTTTTGTTAATTGTTAATGCTACAATAATGCTACATTTTTGTTTCAACAAAATGTTATTTAAAATTTGTAATAAATAACTGATTTATTTGATTTCTTGATTATAATTGCATTTCTTTTTGGTGTAACTGCGCTATTAGCACCTTCTTCTTTTCTCACTCACAGTTTTTGACCTGCTGATTGTAAATTGTAGCTTAAAAAAAAAAAAAAACAGAAACATTAGGCCAGGGTTGCCACCAAGTCAATTTTTTTATCCTTGAAAGAAACTAAAAAAATCCTGAGAAATCCTTGAAAACAGTTATATTCAGCATTAGCATATTATAACTGCAAAGGAATGTTACAAATTTTCAGGTTTCATGCCAAAATATGTTATGCCAGCCTGATTTTCGAGAATCTAGTCAACATTACGTGCAGAAACGCATAAGAATCGGAATTTTCTTCGAATATATTTTAACGTTTTACTTTTACTCACCATAATACCACTTGCGGGAAATGTTATGCAGTCACTTATGTTTATTTTTACTAGCACCTGATGTTCTTTTACTGTCTACATTGCTTTTTTAGCTGAATTTTTAAAAATGTATTAATTTAATGTATTTTTTAAAGACAGTAGAAAATCCTAAGATTTTGCCCAAAATCCTGTTATCCTTGAGACACTCTAAAAATCCTGAGAAAAGGATAAAATCCTTGAAAGTGGCAACCCTGCATTAGGCTAAGATTACTAGTAGGTAGTAGGTACCAACTTTTTCCCGCTCCAGAACCGGTTCCCAACCGGTTCTGGAGCGGAGGAACCGGTGCAAAAGTTTTGGACTCCATGTCATCTCTAATGAAAGCAGTTTTACTGTATAAACTGAAGTATCTTATTTCTGCATCTAGGTAGGCCTACAGTGTATTTCTAGCTATTCTCAGCTCACCATATTAATTACACTTCTTGAAACTCTCTGTAGTGCCTCCAAAACAATTTAAAAATCAACTCAACATTTATTGTCTGCAGCACTCAAAGGGGAAGGCATTGGTCCCCCTCCACCCTTGTGGTTGAACGGCAAATTGTTGAGGGTTTCCCCCACCTAGCAATATTTCATAAATAACCACTGAAAATTAATTTCTTCTTCTTTTCCTATGCCTGAATTTTTGGCTTACTGGGCCATCATGCATTTTCTGACAATTTGTGCATTTTCTGCAATTTCTGACGAGAACAAGAACACTGCATTTGACTTACGTGTATGGTTTTCAATCCAGGAAAATTTGGATGTGTCACAGGGACCCAACCACTTTGCTCAAAACCCCCTGCCTTCAATGAGGATGGATGTGTTAGGAGTCAACCAGTTGGATATTATGATAAAGGTTTGTAGTAAACTAATTACTTTTACCTATAGCTTTACCTAAGGCTATATTATATATACTAGGAAAACGCTCTGTTTGACGCGTTGATAAGCGCTGTCCATATCGACGATTTTTCTGGCGAAAAGATCTCGAAGCTTTTAAAAACAATGAACAACAATTCAAGAATGCGCATTGCAAACATTTTTCTAATTTCCATAGGTATTATAGTTCCCGACATTGTTAAATGCAGTGCAATGTGCGCTGATAACAATTTTTGTTGTCATTCTGTCTAGTGTTTTCGCCGCGGTCCGCCACCGTTATTAACAGTTATTGACAGCAAAAGAAATGTAATTTCTGCCTCTACGTATCCGATCGCGTTTAAATTAGTATATTCGTGACCGGACGAAAATGTACTATAAGATAGCCACGGCTAGTGATGGGAATTTTCATGAAAACTTTTTTGGTTGAAAATTTTCACGAAAATTTTCGTGAAAATTTTCAAACTGTGGAAAATTTTCAAAAAAAAAATGCAATCAATTGTTTGATTAGATGTAAGTTGTTTGTGTATCACGTAACTAGGCGTAACATGTAACAACATGTGTAACATTCAAAACAAATTGTTGCTTTCTCATACGCAAGGTTAAAAAAACGTTACAAACTTACAACCCTAACGGTGCCCGAAATAAAACATGAGCCCACTGATTATAAGGTTTTTATTTTGTAAAACAGTACGGTGTGGTTTGTATAAGCGGTAACCACTAGCAAGTGGTTGAAGGCAAGGCCAGGTACACGCACATACCTCTCTATTAACAGGTAGGCCTAAAAAGAATAAATTAAGTTTAAAAAATATAAATTAAGTACAAAATACAACTTAATAACTATGTTTAACACCAGTTCTTGAACATAGACAAATCTTCAGAAAATGTGTACCTCCCGACGATCAACTGCTGGTTGACCCAATATAGGCCTACCTTTTATTTCTTTAAAACTTACTGTTGATGTTTCTTCATTGAAAGGGGAAAGTAACGAATTAACAGGCCCTGGTCGTTTTTTCATGAATTTTACTACACAATCATCCATTGTTATTATTTATTTATTTATTTATTTACATAGCCTTCCTTAAAACACTCATGTGCACGTCACAGGAACATGCGAGTATGCGAAGTTGTCATTTAGGGTTAAAATAATACATATATACACACATAAAAACACATATACACACAGTATAGTACAAAAGAAGTATAAGTACAAGAGTCAACTTCCACGAGTCATTACCACATTACATAGGGCCTATAGCAATTCATACACTATACACTAATAACTAATAACTATATTTCAATTACTACAGTACATTAGAAGTAGTTGAAATGTCATGACATAAATTCAGTAACAGAATAGAAACAGTGATCCATTAAAAAACCTTTTACTTGATTCTTAAATAAAGTTCTGGTATTTATATTTTTTAAGTTATCAGGTAACTTATTGTATAACTTTATACCAATATTGATTGGATCACTGTCCAATAGTTTTAACCTATGGTGAGTTGAGTGCAATTTGTTCGAGTTACGGGTATTAATATTATGCACACTGTCATTTGTTTGGAACATGTCCGGATAGTCTCTCACAAACATTAAAACTTCTAGAATATATAAACATGCAACAGTGAGTATTTGATTATTTTTAAAAAAAGGCCTACATGAAACTCTGGATCTTAAGTGCCACATATACCTCACGGCTCTCTTTTGGAGGCAAAAGATTTTTTTGGCATTAGGTGAGTTGCCCCAAAAAAGTATTCCGTACGATATATGGGACTGGAAATTTGCATAATATACTGTTTTTAGTGTACCTATATCACATTGTGAAGCTAACGACTTAAGCATGAAACAGGATGAATTAAGACGCTTACATAGGCTTTCAATATGAGCTAACCATTTCATTTTAAAATCAATTGTTATACCAAGAAATTTAGTTTCATCTACTACATCTATAGATATATTATTATGACTAATGGTTATGCTTGGTTGAGCACCTTTAAGTTGGAAACTTATAATCTGTGTTTTAGAGCAGTTAAGTTTCATTTTATTGGATGCGAACCAGTCTTCTAATTCCTTGAGGATGGATTCAGACTTTTGCTTTAGTTCATCTAAGGTCCTTGCGGTTATTGCAACACTTGTGTCATCTGCAAAAAGAATAACTCTGGCATCTTTTGAAAGATTAGCTGCTAGATCATTGACGTAGAGACTAAAGAAAACAGGGCCTAGATTTGAGCCTTGAGGTACACCACTACAAACATATTCCCAACCCGAAGAAGTCGTGTTATTATTACAAGTAATATCTACTCTCTGTTTTCTGTTGGTAAGGTACGACTCCACCCAACATCCAGCAATGCCTCTCATACCATAATACTTTAATTTGTCCAATAGAATTGTATGGTTTAACGTATCAAAGGCCTTTGATAAGTCACACAGTATGGCTCCCACTACTTGTTTATTTTCTAGTGCATTATTTATTGTGTGAATTAGTTGAAATGTTGCTGTCATTGTAGAGCGTTTTTCTCTGAAGCCATGTTGTTCGTCACATAATACATTGTGCCTCTTTAGAAACGGATGAAGTCTGTTCAAGAATAATTTTTCAAAAACCTTTGAAAGGGTCGGTAACAACGCAACCGGCCGGTAATTTTCTATGTTTTCTCTAGCTCCCTTTTTAAACAAAGGTTTTATAACAGAGTATTTTAGTCTTTCTGGGAATATACCCACTAAAAAAGAGCAATTACATATATGTGATAAGGGCTCTGCAATGAAATGGCTACTGTACTTCAAAATAACGTTTGAGATTTCATCCCACCCCGAAGATTTTTTTGGCTTTAAGCTATTTATGATTTCGATAATTTCAACAGGATTAGTCTGACATAAGTCAAGGTCCGGTATGTCGCCATAATTAAGGCTATTTAGATTCGCTCTACATTGTTGGGTGGTGTCCTTTTTGTTGTTTATTACTTTATCAGCAGTTGTAACGTAATACTGATTAAAGGCTTCAGCTATCTCATGCTGATCCGTGACTTGTAGATCACCTATTTTAAGCTTAGTAATAGGACTTCTGTCATTAGATTGTTTACCTGTTAAATGATTTACTAAGTTCCATGTTGCTCGCACCTTGTTGTCTGAATTGTTTATTATCGATGCATGGAAGTCACGTTTAGCTTTATTTATGGTTTTTGATAAGTCCTTCTTAAAATTGCTAAAGAATAGTTTAAAGTCCCTACTGCTATCAACCTTGCTCTGTTGATATAATACACGCTTCAATTTACATGATGCTCGAATTTCCTCTGTTATCCATCCTTTATAACAATTTGCAATATTTTTTGGACGGAAGAGTTTTTTAGGGAAATGTGTTCCAAATATAGAAAGGTAGATTTTAAGAAATTGGTTGAATTTTAAGTCAACTTGATCTAATGGTATGTTATACATGCTAGTCCAGTCTACGCAACCTAAATCACATATAAAATTTTGTACATTATCTGGTTTAAAGCATCTTTTAAGAAAATTGTTCGAGTCTTGATACACCTCACCTCTATTCAAGAAGTGCGGAACAACAATTAGCTGACCACTATGATCTGACAAGCCCGAGTCAATATTAGTAAGATTTTGTGGTGAAAGAAAATTTGTTATAACATTGTCGAGAGACGATCCTGATGTGCATGTAACTCGGGTTGGGTCAAAGTTAAGGGCCGATAGCCCATATATTTGCAAAATGTTTTCCAACAGGGATCTGCTTCTATTCTGTCCTGAGAAATCTATATTAATATCGCCACAAATTATGAATTTTGAGCTCTGCTGACATAGTATCTTAATTAGTTTTTCAAACAGATTAATAAATCTCTTAATACTTGAATTATCAGGGGGGCGGTAGACAGTTACGATTACCAGAGGATATGGAGATTGCAATTCAATAGCACAAATTTCCAAAATTTGTTCAGTTGATATCTCTTGTATATCGTTTCTTACTATGTAATCAAAACTTCTAGACTCCCTAATGTAAATGCAAACTCCACCTCCTCTGGCTTTTTCCCTAGAGAAATATGAAACAAGCTGAAAATCATTTATATAGACAGATTTTTCCTGATCTGGCAGAAACCAATGTTCTCCTAAACATAAAATATCTATAGTTTCTGATAATGAGTCTAGGAAAAGTTCTATCAGTTCTATCTTGTTACACACGCTTCTTATATTTTGATGAAATATGTTGACGTGTTGACATGACGTATAATGAGGTGTGTTAACATCTTTTTGATTTACAACGCCACACTCTTTTCTTTCTTTTGATTTTATTTTTTTAGAGGTTGATGTTAGGGCACTGGAAGTCGATTCAAAGCAGCCTGAAAATTTTCTTGTTCATGCTCTTTTTCTAAATTGAGGATATCACCTTCCTGAACCCTCACTATAGCTGCTAAGCTGGCTAGAGCTTGCACATTTTCGTCACAAATGCCTTGATCTTCAAAACCTAAAAATGTATCACTATCACTGGACATACCACTCAAATCCACACACGCATGCTCGTCCACATCTTGATCGCTGCTGAGGCTTTGTGTTGAACCTTCTGGTTGAAGATCTCTGCTGTTGTGGACTTTCCCTGTCGCCTCCTTGTGTTGGATCCCTACTATGGATGTTTGGTGGACTTCTTCTGCTATTCTCTCCGCACTCCGGTTTGATGGCCCTGCTGCCGCAAGCTCGTCTCTTTGGTTCCCATGGAAATGCCCTCCGCCCGCATTCTGGTTCTGGTGTTGGGGTACTAATGTAGGTGCTTGTTGGGCTTCATTTGCATCCTGGATCCATGGGTCAGAGGTCTTGCTGGTAGGAACCTCTACTACCTGAGTCTCGGTCAGTTTCGTTGGGGCGTCAGTCTCGGTGGGTATCTGCTTGTTGCATTTTTGTTGTTGGCCTCTCTCTTTGGTTGTGCAGTCCTTGGCTGGCTTAATAGCTTCTTTTGTGTATGTTGCCACATTGTCTCCAGTAATGGGTTCATACTGGGTGCAAAGTCCTGCCATAGGTGAGAGGAAGTCTCCTAGTTTTTTTACTCCATTTGGTGTGAGATGGAGGCCATCTTTCCCAATGTCGCAGTCATCTTTCTACTAAGCAAATGAAGTGTTTGATAGTTTTTTTTTTGTTGCCATCTTTACAACCACATAATTGACTTAAACCTAAACCATTTGAATGTTCTAAGCTTACAAAATATAAACAAAACCAAATATTGAAAATTTTCGATGAAAATTTTCAAGCCACGTTGAAAATTTCCGGAAAATTTTCAGTGAATTGAAAATTTTCAATTGAAAATTTTCAATGTTCCATCACTAGCCACGGCCCACCTCACATTTTGCTGTTACTGTGTTTAGAAAAATATTTTCAAGTAACTTTTGTGTAACTTTGCCAATATTTATCAGATCGCCATAAAATGAATATATTCGTGACCAGAAAAAGATCTAGATTAATATGGCTATCTCACATTTTGCCGACATTTTGTTTCAGAAAAATATTTTGCAGTAACTATGGTGTAACTTTGTAACTTTTCGAATGATTTTGCCTCAAAACTATACACCTTCAATCCACATCAAGGCTTGTGGATGGTCCAAATTTCAAGTTGATCGGAGCTTCTGTTCGACCGCTATCGACGGACATAAAAACACAAAAAAAAAAAAAAAAAAAAAAAAACAGAACAAAGTGCCATAGGCCTAAGAGTCTCGTGGAGACGCTCGCTTTGCTCGCTTAATTATTTTTAAAGCTACCTATTTAGATTTGTGGATAGTGCATTACCAGATAGCAATTTGTAATACTAGGAAAACGCTCTGTTTGACGCGTTGATAAGCGAGCGCGCCCATATCAACGAACTTTGTGGTGAAATGTTCTCAAAGCTAATAAAAACAACAATTCACAACAATTCAAGACTGCGCATTGCAAAAGTTTTCCTAATTTCCATAGCTATTATACTTCCCGACATTGTTGGATGCAGTGCAATGTTCGTTGCTAAGAATTTTCGGCCTCATGTTTTCAACACGGTCCGCCACTGTTACTAACAGTTATTGCCAGCAATAGAAATGTGATTTCTGCCTCAAATACGTATCAGATCGCGATTACATTGGTATATTTGTAACCAAACAAAAATTTACTATAAGATAGCCACCTCACATTTTGCTGTTAGCCTACTGTGTTCCAGAAAAATATTTTGGGTAACTTTTGTGTAACTTTGCCAATATTTATCAGATCGCCATAAAGTGAACATATTGGTGACCGGAAAAATCTGTAAAAAAATCTGGCTATCTCACATTTTGCCGCCATTTTGTTTCAGAAAAATATTTTGCAGTAAGAGTAACTATGGTGCAACTTTGTAACTTTTCGAACGATTTCGCCTCAAAACTATACACCTTCAATCCACATGGAGGCTTGTGGATGGTCCAAATTTCAAGTTGATCGGACTTTCCGTTCAACCGCTATCGACTGACATAAAAAAAACAAAAAAAAAAAACAGAACGAAGTGCCATAAGAGTCTAGTGGAGACGCTCGCTTCGCTCGCTTAATAAGTAGCCTATATATATGTAAAGTCAGACAATCTGGGTTTAATCTCTAGTCAGCGCAAACTTTTATTAAAGTTGCTATCTCTTCACACACTATCTATAAAACTGCATTTAGCTTTAAATATCATATAACTAGGAAAACGCTCTGTTTGACGCGTTGATAAGCGAGCGCGTCAATATAGACGAACTTTCTGGCGAAAAGATTTCAATGCTAATACAAACAACAATTAACAACAATTCAAGAATGCGCATTGCAAAAATGTTTCTAATTTCCATAGCTATTATACTTCCCGACATTGTTGGATGCAGTGCAATATGCGTTGCTAAGAATTTTCGCTGTCATGTTTTCGCCGCGGTCCGCCACCGTTACTAACAGTTATTGACAGCAATAGAAATGTAATTTCTGCCTCTAATATGTATCAAATCGCGTTTACATTAGTATATTCGTGACCGGACAAAAATTTACTATAAGATAGCCACCTCACATTTTGCTGTTACTGTGTTTCAGAAACATATTTTCGAGTAACTTTTGTGTAACTTTGCCAATACTTATCGTATCACCATAAAATGAACATATTCGTTACCGGAAAAAAGTTTAAAAAAATATGGCTATCTCACATTTTGCCGCCATTTTGTTTCAGAAAAATATTTTGCAGTAACTATGGTGTAACTTTGTAACTTTTCGAACGATTTTGCCTCAAAACTATACACCTTCAATCCACATCGAGGCTTGTGGATGGTCCAAATTTCAAGTTGATCGGATTTTCCGTTCGACCGCTATCGACAGACATAAAAAAAAAAAAAAAAAAAAAAAAAACAGAACGAAGTGCCATAAGAGTCAAGTGGAAACGCTCGCTTCGCTCGCTTAATCATACTTCTAGGGACTACAGCGAATGGTATTTTTACGAATCAGTTAATCTCTTCTTGGTAGCAACAATAACGCCAAATGTACCCGAGGTCAAATCATCTAAAAAAACTTCAAAACTGGTGTCAAATCATGGGGAGGCCTACTTGGCACGTAATACGTTTCAGATTTTTTCAATCCCATTCCAACTGCTTTGACACTTTGACATGGAAACAATGACGTGAAATGTATAAATCTGATCACGTATTCCATGTTATTAGATAGGCCTACACCTCATAATTCAAGGGGAATCTAGGCTATACATGTTCAAACAAAATAATTTAAACTTGCCTATTTTGTCTTTTATTTCATAAGTTGCAAGACGTAAATCACAACAAGTTGGCATTGTAGGCTATTGCCTAAATGCATTCTGGGTTCTCCCAGCAACCTCGACTCAAAATGACGTCACTACCGATCGGCTAAGCTTGCTCAGACATGTCAATAACAGTAGTCTGCACCTTTTCCGCACAATAGCTTGGTCAACTTCCATTCAAATAAAACGTCGGGAATACTTGAACTCAATACTAATGAAATCTTGCTCACGTCGAGTCGAGTACCAATTACTCGACATTTCGAGTACCGTACTCACACACCCCTCAGGCATACTTCCAAATATGTACTATGTTATGAAATGAAATGAAATGAAAATGAAATGAAAATGAAATGAAATGAAATCTCCAAACAACTGTGTGCTGGGTCACCTATAAAGTGGTTAAACCAAAAGTAAAATGGAAAAAATAAAAACCAAATCCCTAAGTAAAAAAATAAATTTGGGTCAATTCTTTTGTGGGAACAAAAGCAAGTCATTATCATCATTTACTTTAGCTTCGTGTATGCAGACAGAAATTGAAAAAATACATCCAAATTGGAATCTATTGAACAAAATGTGCATAGTAACTGCCTTAAAAACAAAAAATTAAAAACTGAAACAATAAATAAATGTGTTTAATGTTTAGGTAAAGAAGTCATTGAAAAAGTCTCGTGCACCTCACAGGACAAGTCAGGGTGTGGAGGGTACCGCCAACACAGACAACTGGATTTCTCAGTCAGAAGAAGCAAAGCAAAGCGACGGGAATATCAAAGAGTTTGTAATGAAACAGCAACAATTAAAACGAAAAGCTGAACGAGGCATCAAGAACTATCGACCAGAAAATGACTTACACGAGCAGGAACTTGAGTGGCATCGTCATGTTGAGTACTTCGGTGATGTGGAAGAGAATGTCTTTGATGATATGACTGACACAGAAGAAGACAAGTAATAATATTATTTTGTTAAAAACAGTCCAATCAATTCATGTAATGACTAGAGGCAAGATAGAACAACTGAGCACTGTACTACCGGTGCTTACTGCACATTATATGTATAGTATAGCACATATGAAAATAGGTTTGTAATTTAATAAGTAAATATAATGTGTAAAATATTTCTTAACGTAGAATGTAGACCTGGGTCTTCTAAAACAATTTAAAAGCCCTTAGTGTATCTACCTTTGCATGATAAAAGAAACTTGTAGGTGTGTTTTTAAGGGACATAACATGCAGAAAGTGAAAACATCCTAAAAATTCTCCTAAGGTGTCATGAACTTAGTGGCTATCAGCTTCTTCTGTGTGAACTGTGAAAAGTAATTAGTGGTTTACTTCTACTTGTTGTTGCTCTAAAGTGGTTTACCCTTTTCTGGGCCAGTATTAATGCAGTGATGTATTAAGTCAGAAATGGTTGTTCCTCTAGTTAGACATTCAATGTTGTTGAGGTCCTTTGTAGCTATCCAGTACAATGTATGCATCCTTTTTGAGGGGAATTTATACAAAAACACGTGGAAGAACGATGGGCATGTAAAAACGATGTAGGCTATGTAGATATAACTTAATTTTTCAAAAATTAAATGACAGTGAATCACTATGTTGTAAGTCTGTTAGTAAATGGATATCTCGAATGCAAGCTCCTCTTAATGCTTAATGAGTGGAAGCTCGGTAAACCTCAAAGTTAGGTCGTCGCAGTGCCCATGTAGCCACATACCCCCAACCAAGGTCCTATAGATGGCGGCAAAATAAATTCTCAAATGGGTGATACAATCATGGATTTATAATGGTACAATGAGTAAAACAGAATTACTGAACTGTCAAAACTAATACAGTATTGGATCAAACTTTAAACATTGAAATGATGAAGAATTAAAGAGGGTGGAAAAAGAAGCATGTCTCGACTGGTTGACCAGATCCAGCATCATGGCATTCTAACCAAATGTGGGCATTTAAAAAGAAGAAGATGAAGAAGAAGATAGGTATGATACCAAATACCTTACAATAATAATACTGGACACTGTCCATATTTAACATACAAGAAGGCGGCGACACGCAACACTAGCGCTACTAACGGCTTGAGGAGATACGGCGATGATGGCCGCTTGATTCAATGTTATTTTCGCACTTTAAAACTTGTTAGTAAAGCTAGCAACTACGCATCATTGTACTGAAAACATATTTAGTAGACTAAGTTATGATTGCCATTTATAATTATAACCAAATTAATCTAATTAAATAACTTTTAGTATTTAAGTAAAAGATGTGCGAAACAATGTGTGTAAAACGAACATTACAGGGGCCGTTTATGTTATTACGCGACGCTTTTAGGGGGGTGAATGATGAAAAAGCGATGGTATAGGGTTGGGGACGCGAGAAATGTGTGACATCACATAAATCTCTATATATATGTATAAAAGCAAGTGTCTTACTGAGTGAGTGACTGACTGACTCATCAACGCACAGCTCAAACTGTTCAACGTAGGAACATGAAATTTGGTAGGTACGTGGCTATTATGACGAAACCACCCATTAACGAAGGATTTTTGAAAATTCTGTCCATAAGAGGATAAAAAAAGGGGTTCAAGGCCTTTTTTTATAATACTTATATTTCAACAACAGAAGGTATTACAGACGTCAAAATTGGTACTTAGATTCTCCATTAAAAATAATGAAACATAATATGTTTTACCGTTTTTTAGAAAATCATATGAATGGGAGTGAAAACAGGGGGTTGAATTTTTTTATGACTATACCTATGTCTCTCAAACGGGAGATGCTACAAACGTGAAAATTGATATTTAGGTTCCTCTTTACAAAATAAGAAACACGTGTTTTGCCATTTTGCGAAAATCCACTTAAGGGGTGAATACTGGGGGTGTTTTAAAATCTCCAAAACTGAACGTGTTACAGTTGTGAAAATTGAGTGTAAGTTTCTGCTTTAATCCCAAAAATCCAGTTAAGGGGGGTGAAAAGAGGGGGTAAATTAAGAACACCAATATCTCAAAAACCGAAGGTGTTACATACGTGAAAATAGATGGTTCGATTCTCCTTCAAAATTAAAGGAATACATAGTTTACCACTTTCTTAAAATCCTGTTAAGGAGGATGAAAAGGGATGGTGAAGTAGAGGGGGTGAATTTTTAATCTCTAAAACCGAAGATATTTCAGACATGAAAATTGATGCCTAGATTCTTCTTCAAAACTAAAAAAACATGTATTAAACCATTTTTCCAAAAAACTAATAAAGGGTGGCGAAAAAGGGGGTATGTTTTTAAAAATAAAGATGCAGCTATAACTCAAAAAACCGAGACAGTTACTCTTTGAATATTGGTATTAAAATTCTAATTTAAAAACAAGAAACACATGTTATACCATTCTCTGAAAATCCAGGTACCCCCTTACGTAACTTACGGAGCGGGGGTGTTTTTTTTTCTTAAATTACTATATCTAATATCTGATTATGGTATGGCCTGGAAAATTCTCATGTTAGCAAATCCAATAAAGGGGGTGAAAACAGGGGGTTATTTCTTTAAAAGTCACAAACGGAACATGTTATGGTCGTTAAATATGGTATTTAGATTCTCCTTCAAAAACATATAAACAATAGGGACACGCGTATGAAAATGTTAATCGATTTTTAAATACCTTGTCTCTCATTTAATAATTTTGTGTCTTTGAATTTTGAAAAACGGATCAGTCTATGCCTCAAAATAATTGGTTTAGTAACGATAAATAAAAGGGCGCGAAAAACGAGCCGCCGCCATGTAGAGTGGATTTGACGTCATGGTTTTGTACTGTGTACGCTCACCGCCTCAGCGATTGGTCTGTTACGCCACGTCTACAGAACCATTGCGTCACAGCCACCTGTACGCGTTTCAGATCCCCGAGTTTAAACTTCAATAAATGCGACCACATTAAACCTATTTAAAAATTTCTTTTTTACTTGGGACTTGCATTAATATACTTTTTGTATCTGATACTATTAAACTAAGTGTTTGGTTTAACAAAAAAAATCGTACGCGTGTTGCCTATTGTATTACAATTTTTGAAAATACAGTTTGGGGGGGGGGGGGGGGTAAAATAAAAAATGTATATTCACAGGTGGTGAATTATTATATTATATAACTATTATTATATAACTGGATTTTTGTAAAATGCTAAAACATATTTCTAATTGTTTTTAAAATTGCCTAAATACCAATTTTCATAGTTACATCATTTTTTAAACAACCCCCATTTTCGCCACCCATTACTGGATTTTCGAAAGATAGTAAAATATGTTTTTCTTTATTTTTAAAGAAGAATCTTTGTACCAAATTTTACGTCTGGAACATCTTCGGGTTTTGAGTTAAAAAAAAATCACCCCCTCATTCTATCGCTCCTTTTCAACCCTCTTGAGTGGATTTCAGGAAAATGGTACAGCACATATTTCTTCACCTTTAATGAAGAATCTAACTACCAATTGTCACGTCTGTAACATCTTCGGTTTTTGAGATATGGTGTTCTCATGATCGAAAAATCACCCCCTCTATTCAACCCCGTTCACTGAATTTTCGTAAATATTGTAAAACTGTGTTCCTTTATTTTTGGAGGAGAATCTATTAATTTTTACGTCTGTTACATGTACGGTTTTTGAGCTGTAAAATCACCCCCCGTGTTCATCCCCCCAATTGGATTTTCGGAAAATGGTAAAACACGTGATTCTTTATATTAAAAGAAGAACCTAAATACGAATTTGCACCCATATGTCATCTTTGGTATTAGAGTTATAGATTTGCTCATAAAAAATTCAACCCCCGTTTTCACCCCTCTTAACTGGATTTTCGAAAAATGGTAAAACTACTTTTTTTTTGTTTACAATGGAGAGCCTATGTACCAATTTTCAGGTCTATAGCACGTTTAGTTGTTGAGATATAGGTAGTCTAATGAAAACCTTCCACCCCCTTTTTAACCCCCTTAGGGTCGGAATTTTTAAAAATCCTTTGTTAGGGATTGACTTCATTATAAGAGCAACGTAATTTCAAATATTATAATAGTTACCCATCGGTATTTGTTACGTATCTTCGTAACAATATTCTTATCATGTTAGGATCTCCTCGTGCCGCTTGAGAGCAGCACTACCTACGTGTTGCAGCAAATTTAGGCCAGTGGCCCGTATTATTGTAGTAAGGTATTTGATGATACGATACGATATACGATTGCCTTGCATTTTGTCAAAATTTTATGAAACCATATGAAACTGTCTGTAGTACTGCTGTCTTTTTTAATAAGCTCTTTGGAATGGTTGTTGGCCACTTAACAATTAAAGTCAAAGTACCAATTGTTAGAAAGTAAGGTAAACACAATAAATTGTAAACAAAAATTAAGATGTAGAAGCAATTATTTTGGAATTTTAAATTAATTCACAATGTTTTAACAGTCATGCTTTTTGTGTCGTTTCTGCAATGGATTGTAATAATAATAAGAATCCAATAGTGAACCTAACAATGTAGGTCTAGTAGTACCAAAGCCTTCCACTCGCTACTCAGCAAGCCCACTGTAGAACCTAGAGTAGATGTGAGCTCGTAGCGTAAGTTGTATTTGTATGTGAGTGTACAGTTAAGCTAATAAGTTTAGAGTGACTGTGCAAGATATTTAACTCACGCGTGAATCATGACACGTGATTGTGCATGACCCATTATAATACTTTATACATTTTTCCAGGGGCGTAACCAGGGTACTAATATTACCCGGGTAAGATGCGGAGATAGGGACTTCAGGCAAAAATAGCAGGAGGGTTTGGGGGGCAAGCCCCCCAACAGCACCGCAGGCGATTTTTTTAAAATTCGGGGTTTTAGAGTGATTTCTGAGCGTTTCAGAAAAATTACTGGACTAAATGCAAAACTGAAATACTGTCGTTTGTGTAGTGCACAAACCAGAAAACTTAAACACAAATGGAAAAATGGACGAAAATGATTAAGTACTAGTGAGTTTTGGGGCTAAGTTTAGTCTAAGTTTGGAGCTAGGTTTGGGCGGTTGGTCCTAGTGGAATTGTAATAGCTGTAGACAATAGACATGCAAGGAACTTATACTTAGGGAATTTTTACCCGGGTTACCGATGCCTAGTTACGCGCCTGCATTTTTCTCAGAGAGATAGTTCGTATTCGTATTCTTCTACTTTTGCGGCGGCGCACCTTGCCAGTGGCAAAGCTATCCCGCTCCCAACCTCTTCCGGCCCATAGTCGTGAGTCAAGATTTATTAAAAGGGCATTGCCTAACTGTGATTAAAAACTCCGCCCCGCTCCTTACTAAATATTACCAGAGTTGGGGAGTAGCGCGCTACAAGTAGCGCGCTACTTGTAGCATGCTACTTTTATCTGTAGCGTAATCGGTAGCGCGCTACATTATTCAAATAGCAAAATGTAGCAATAGCATGCTACAAATTTTGTAGCTGTAGCGAGAAAAGTAGCGCAATATTTAACGCTACTTTCAACGAAGTTCACGTTGTTTAATTTTCCCGCCACGCACGGAAAGTCGCAAGTCGACGCTGCAAAATAACGGTTGATTTTCGAGCAAAGAATTTCGGAAGGTGTTTGCCCTATAATCCCTCGCCACCCCCACCAACCCTTCGACGCAGTTCATTCATTCACCCCTGCTGTGTGTCCGGCTTAGAACAGGTTGAGGCTGGCTACTAGTGATTGGGAAGTGTGACAGCCACTCCCCCTAACCTAAACCCCCTCCCCCGCCCACAACCGCAGCTCATACAATCCCAGCACACTCAGCGGAGCAGCGACAGATTTATACCAGTAGGTATCACGGGGAAACCCTTGAAACTTTTTGTAAAAAGATGTAAATAACGCATGTAGCGGAAAAAAAGCGCGCTACATTTTTTGTGTAGCGGATATAAAGTGTCGCTACATTTTAAAAAGAGTAGCGAAAAAGTAGCGAAGCTACTTTTTTTAAGGAAGTAGCTGTAGCGAGAGCATGCTACTTTTTAAAAGTAGCGTCCCCAACTCTGAATATTACCTCTTGAAACTTGTGAGTCCATATACGTAAGTGTAAAACAAACAAGCTTGTATTCACTAGATACATTTCTGCTTACATGCAGCTTTATCTTTCGTTTAGCATTTGTTCACTTAGGTAATGTTCACTTAGGTAATGTTTCGAATAATATGTATATGAGTACGTTTATCTTTGGTCTTTATTTTAAGACATTTGTTTACATCTTGCTAGTAGGCCTACTTAACTTACCACAAGTAAGGATCAAATTTTAGTAATTTTACTAAAGTCATGACTTGTGCGTGAGTGGGTACGTGGGTGTGCTAGAGAATCAAATATACTAAAATGAGTGCATGAGCATGTAGCAATATTTAAGTTATGTGCTTTAGTGTTCGTGTTTGGTCAATTGATCGCTCGTTTCGTGACCCAACGTGAGTCAAAATACACTCATACACTAACGCGCTTACTTCTCATTAGAATTACGTAGGATTATAGATGTCAGCACATTATGTCAATAGGTAGCCCTGACAGGTCTAGATACAAAAGGTGCAGTATCATTTTGGGTGAAACGTAATTCGGAAATAGGCTATACTATTCTCTCGTAACACTTAACAGTAGGCTAACATATGAACAAAGACATTAGGCCTACACTCAGTAAAAATAATAAACGTAGTTGCATATTGCAGCAAATATCAACAATTGTGCCTAGACCTTCATTAGAAGTTCTAGGCTACATATGGAGTAGCAGCAGATAGAGGTACCACCTCTTCACTTCTCATCAAAATTCTAAGAAAAATATGGTTATATTTATTTAGGGATGACATTGGGTAATAAATTCGGAACCGGTTCCAGCTCTCATATTACCCGGGTACCCGGATCCTGAAAACGTATTTTTCTATGTGAAGGCTTGATTTGAAGGCGGTCGCTATACCTTGTGAAGTGCACGGGGAGCGAAGAAGAGGGACGAATGGTATGCACGCTGCCCTCTCGGTTAGCCTCTCGGAATTTGCCTGCAGTAATCACGTCGAGTAAAAAAAAACATTTCGCAATACACAACTGAAGCACGTACATAAAACATGGTACTTTAAGTAAAATAAATACTAATACAGTAGAACAAATGTTAGCCAGATTGCTCACCAGAATGTTAAACAAACAACAAACAGTAACGAATGCAAGTCGGATTGCGTTTGTTCTGTTCCCCGCCAAGGCTTGTGTTATGGAAAGGTTGGCGCGCGCCATACCTGCTGGCTCCCTGGAAATCAACCGCAGCAACACTGGCACATAAATTTAGCCTAGAAATGGACTAAAAAATTACACGGACCTAAAAAACGGCTCCGGATAATATTTGGAGCTGGGTACTCGGGCTACCCGGGTACCCGATGTCATCCCTAGTTATATTGTAGAGTAAAGGATCATTCACATTCGGTTATAACAATAAGGCTTAAAGGTGTAAGTCTTATGGTTTATGGAATAAAACGTAAGAAATGTCAAACTGAAATTCTGAAATAAATTCACATTAGAGTCTACCCACTCAGTAACAAAACTGATTTTCATTGGGGGACTTTTAAAACTCCTTACACCTTAGGCCTTACCACAGGTTGTGAACAGTTGCATTAAAATATACACATTGCAATATTAAATCATATGCCTTACACCATCCTTAAGCCATTATCTTTCTCCTTTAGGTAGCTGTTTTTTGTGTACATCTAGGCCCCCCCAAGTAGCTATAATACAAGATGTGATATCCAATATCTGCACTGTCTCAGCACGGAAGTAGTTCGTGCTGAGCTACGTACATTCTGCTTTAGGTATGTTTTGGTTTTTAGGTATTTTCTACTCTGCTTGTGACGTGGATTCTAAACATGGAGCGAACTGTGCGTAAAATACTAGCAAACTGTGGAAAAGAAACCTTTGGTCATGAGCCGTACCTGGAGCTGGATGTATTTGCAAAGATTTTTGTTGATAGTTGTATTAGAACAGCAGGTGTAGAGATTCAGGATGTAACTGAATTACACGTAGTGTCTCAGCCTCCCAATCCTCCAAAACCATTTTATCAGAATGTGGAATGGCCTACTATTTCATCTTTCACTGTAGAAGAATGCACCGACAAAATAGAAGAATTTTGTAAAATGTGGTTGCATGTGGACGATTGGCTGTTCTGTGTTGACTTCATATCTGAAGGAAGTGATGAATGCAGTAACTTCTACTTGTTTGAGGTAATCTTATTCTCCTTTGAATCAATTAAAAAACTATTGATTTATGTAAGACAAAACTTGGCTTTCCAGTGTCCTCACTTATTTTCGTTAATAATTTTCATTTACATAATTTTTTTATAACTAGGAAAACGCTCTGTGCTGTGGCGTATCCAGGAATTGGGAAAGGGGGGGGGTTTCAACCCATATTATAGAGAGTGGAACCAAAACATAATTGGGGTTCTGGGGGGCTTGCCCCCCGGAAAAATTCTCGTCAAGGTCATTTTAGTGCGAATTTACAGCGCGTTTTACAGCGGCCAACTGAAACAAGATTACGCAGTTTCTGGCAACACATTTTTCCTTAGTAAAAGAAAAAAATATAATTATAGATCGATGCGTGTATTTTTAACAAAAACAAATGTCTAAAATACTGTCTATTGAAATGTAAACGGTAATTGTCCATGTTTCCTTTGCAAAAGGGGGGGGGTTTTGTCCCCCCCCCGTGTATATGCCACTGGCTCTGTGTGATGTGTTGACAAGCGAGCACGTGCTACCTACAAACACATCGAATAGTGTGGATGTTCCAAATTTTAACCCGATCAGAAGCTCCGTGCGAGGGAGGTGTAGTAAGAACAGAGCGCTGGGAGTGGTCCGACCAAGTCACTGAATATTGGATACAGGTTACAACACCACATTACCCGTTACGATACCAAGTTATAGTCCTCCCAATGAAACTATTCTCATGCTTTCGTCATAACCCTTGAGGCCTCGAAGTAAACTTCCGCGGACGGTTTACTGCCTGTGTTCATGCGCGCACTATTGCCGAATACGAAGATGGCGCACGACGAAATTAGCAACTTTGATCGCTAACGTTGAAATCTACTTGATCTCCACCTGGCGGAGGCTCGTCGAACTCGGGAGTTCGACGAGCCTCCACTAGGCGGAGATTAAGTAGACATTGTTGTGTAGCCAATGAGAGTTCGGGAATTCGAAGGAGTTTTAGGAACTATCAAAATCCAGCAAGCTGTGAGCAACATTGGCGGTCTTTTGTTTTTATTGAAAGCCTGTCAACTGTCAAAATAGTATACAAATTCATACTTAACTGAGTAGATCCATAGAGTAACTACTCGCAGCAAGTATTTATTCTAATATTCCACTGTGTTCTAGATGTAGGTCTAAACTGTAAAGGTATAGTCCGTCCTACTTCAGTTTTATGAAATAAAGTCGTTTAAACACCGGCGTTTCCGCCATTTCTTGGTATCGAAAGCTGTGAATGGCTGGGTTCCCATGATCTATTTTCAATTATCACTTCTCTTCAAACACGACTTATTAGTTTTGTTACTACAAACTTATATTTGTATTTAATTTTTAAAAATATTCATCGTGTAATATTTTTTTATAGCAACTTACACAAATGAGAGAATTACCATTTATCAACATCGGACAAGTTGGCCAACTCACGAACTGAGAACAATCCGACACAATGTAGCATCAAGCACACGGAGGAATGACAAGTTAAGTTGCCATCCTGGACATGGCCTGTGATGAAAGCATGAGAATAGTTTCGTTGGGAGGACTATACTACACACCAATGTTCCACATTTCAAATTTTCAATTCATTGAAAAAACGATCTGACTGCTTTTGTAATGCCTACCGAATGAGATTTTGATGGCGTCTAGAAGGCAGTGCTCAGGGGCCGGATCGTTTGCAGCGCTAGCTTCAAGCGACTTTTTGTTGCTATAGTTACATTATTATTGAAATTAAACGTACATCTACAGTACTTATTGAATCGGTTAAAAATTAACATATTCGTGATTGGACAAAAATATGCTACAAAATAACTCTTAATTTTCCACTATTTTGATTAAAAATATAATTTGAGTAATTATGTAATTTCTCAACCGATTTGTCCATAAAACTAATGGCGTTCAATCCACATTGAGGCTTCTGGATGGGCCAAGTTTCAACTTGCTTGGACTCTCCGTTCGAGCGCTATCATGAGACATAAAAAAAAAAGAACGAGTGCCATAAAAGTAGAATAGAGACGCCCGCTATGCTCGCATAATAAAAATAATTCCTGACAAATTTCTTTTGGCATCTCAAAAAACCTTGGAAGTTTTGTAAACACAAGCCTATGTTTCTTAAGATTTTTACAATATTATGCAGGCCATATCAAGGGGGTTTTACGTTTTGATTTTGCCACTACGCCATATTTTACCACTTGAAAGTAGGTACAGTAATATAGCTAGGCCTAATAAGTATATATTAAAAATTAGTTTATATTAAACAAATCCTATTTTTTTATGGTAACCTAACTTTTAAGACATTTGTTTTAAAGAACAACTTCCCCAACACAAATGTTAGTTGGTATCTTTATAATTCGTCCAAGTTATACAATGCCATGATTTACTTTGGTCTACACAATGAGGTCAACGGCACAGTATGTATTATACCTTGACCCCATATCCAATTTGCCATTGGGTTAGGGGTAGCAGCTCTCCATTAGCACTATCCAGTAGCACACTCCATTTACTTGGGATGACGACTTCGTTGCCGCAACCACCTCTTTGACCTCCTGAGTTTCTTCCTCTCTATCTGTGACTGGAGATCTGCTAGAAACAGTTCTCTCCTCTGCTTTATGTTCGTTTAATAACCTTTCGGTTCTATTGTTCATCTTGTTTGTACTTCTCTTCTCTGCACTGTTTTTAATCTTGTCTAACCATCTGTCTTTAGGTCTCCCTACATTTCTCTTGCATCATTCTAATCTTTTTGAAACTCTCTTCTTGGTTCAGGTTTACTTTGTCCGTCTTTTCATCTCTGATTAAACTGATGTAATCATTATTCTTAATTTTGCATCATATTTTCAATGGCAAGTTTTTCTCCGATTACACTGCTTCTTCTCCTGTATTGTTTTGTTAAGCTCACAATAAACTTCTCAAGAGCACCTAACATGAACTTTTAGTTTTTAGTTTTAATTTTTTAGTTCTAGTTTATTTGATGCATTCTATAACAAACGTATTTATCTTATGTATAAATGCCACGTGTTCCATTGATAGGATGACCATAATTCCAAAACGAAAAATTGGGACACATGGAGATTGTGATCATGTACCTGATACTACTACAGTACTATACAAAATAAAAAACTAGCAAATATTATTTAAAAAAATAAATGCCCTAATAATAAGTTTTCTTTCAAATTTCAAATTTTTGTAATTAGTAATGTAGTGCCTTCCTTGCTCAAACGGCCCATTGGCGGTCTGAGGCAAAGCCCCAGCCACCGGAGCCAAAAATTGTTTTGGGTATTTTTGACCTCATAGCCTTTAGAGCGATTTGTGCAATGAAGGCACTAAATTATAATTACAAAAATTTGAGAGAAAAATGTATAAGAGTGTTCATTTTTTAGAACAATAGATGCTAGTTTTTTATTTAGTATAGTAATAACTAATAATAAACTAACACAAATGAAATCTTGCCTTAGTCTTGCCTCTGCCGATTTTTATTTTTTATTTATGTTATCAATTTTCATTTGAAAACATATACAATTAATACTAATTTAAAGAAAAAAAAAACAATTGGTTGCATTCTGAAAACCGGGACATTTTGCCGTCCCGAGAACTATTTTCGTAACTTTGGGACAGACCTCAAAAGAACGGGCCAGATCCCGGTCAAAGCAGGACCTCTGGTCACCCTATCCTTTCAATAAAGATATTATTATTATTAAGAACTTCATTTAAGTTGGGCCACAATCTAACTCTCTGCTTATGTCCCATCCCGTGCTCCATGTCACTGAACCATAGCTTATTATTGAGAGAAAATATAATTTATAAATTAGTGAACTTTTCTTGTAATGTGATGTAATGTAATCTTTGACTAAAACGAGCTTTCACTCTTTACAATGGCAATTTACAAACTATGTAGTACACTGACTTTAAATTAACTGTGTTAGGTTATTGGAAGTATGGTACTTACGGTACTAAGCGAGCATCTCTTTTCTACTTCTATGACACTCGTTTTTTTTTTTATGTTTCGCAATAGCTGTGTTGAAAGCAGAGTTTGATCAAATTGAAATTTGAGCCATCAACAAGCTTCGATGTGGATTTCACACCATTGGTTTTGTGGAAAAATCGGTCGAGAACATTACAAAATGTCTTTATTTTCCTTTTTCTCGGAGGTTTCATTCTTCAAAGTTCTGAAATGGCATTTTCCATTGGTAGCACAATGCACAGATTGCGTATTCCACTAATGTCACACACGTCTAAGAAGTATTCCCATAGGCTCGTGCCGCACTGGGTCGCTCCCAATTCAGTAGACAAGTAGTCTGCTCTCATTGTTTTCATGTTCCACTCACCATTTCACTATGCCAGAGTCATCAAGTTCAGAGTGAACTGTGTGCATACTGCATACCAGTGGAAATCACATGATATAATGCTCCCCACTAAAAATCTGTTCTTGTAACTGAGAGGGTAGAAAAATACCAATTTATTTTATTTATTTAAGTACCGGTAACATATTGCTTATCATATTGAAAAAAGAATACACTTGTGTTTTCCTGTACATGTTCAATGTTTGAAGATGGAGTCAAAGAAAGTATACATTGCATTTGTCCATTATAAAATCTTAAATGTGATTTATGAACAAGAGGTTGAAAATGGGCACGATACATGATAGATATTAGATAATCTCCTACACCATATGAGGCCGGGGCAGAATTTGGCCCAGGGAAACTGCCAATCATTAGAGGCAACAAAAGAAGGTCTTCCCTACAGTCCAATATTATCAGGTCTTCAAACGTGCCATACCAGCGCATAGCTCAGCAGTCAGAAATGCACTGAAACCACGTGTCCAGCAAATACACATCATGTAGGCGAGCCACACAGCAAGCAAAATGTGTAGCACATTATGTGTGGTCAGGGCAAAACTGCCAACAGTAATAGCTTCATGGCACTTGCCGCGTTGCAAGAACTAATAATATGTCGAACTTCTCTCACAATATGTGAGATGTCAAACTGATAAAATGCCGAGCGGCATGAAGAGGGTGTAAAAAGAAGTGCGTCCCTAATGGTTGACCAGATCCAGCATGATGGCATAATAGCCAAATGTGAAATTTAATAAAAAGAAGAATATTGGAACGTGCTTCTCCCCTTTTTTTTGGTCTTCATTTTTACTTCTCTCTTTTATTCTCCTAGTACTTGTCTCTTTCTTCCAATCTGGCGTCATATGACCCAACGATTTATTACGTCATAACAGAAAATAATCAAAAACTGCCAATTAGATATTTCTTGTTTATTTAGGTAAAATGGAGCATACCAACCAAAACATACCCTATACCACAAGCTGTTGCCAGCGTCTTCTTTACAGTGGATGTTTCAAAGATACATCCTGGAGAATGCCCTGTGAAGGTTTGTAAAAATAACTTACCGTAAATAAAATAAATAAATAAATTCACATTTAGAGTCGACCCACTCAGTAACTAAACTGATTTGCAGTGGGGGACTTTAATTTAAGGTGACTAAACCAAACCTGTATGTATGTAGCCAACTCACCAAATGGGAGGTTTTCAGTCAAAGTGTAAAACTAAAACATTTGAACTAGAGTCCACATTTTATGAACAAATATATATCAGCAACCAATTGGCTATTGTCTTTGTAATCTTTCTAAAGGAATTATAATAGTATGATACAAACATGAAATTAGGTGCACTAAAGTGTAAAAGGAAAAATAAAAACCCAACACCAACTGGGAACTCCTTTACAACTATAACAACAAAGGGCTTGATTACTAGATCAGGGCTGGCACTGGCAATAAGAGAATAAGATCTGACCAGTACTTAACCATAAACCATACATTTGAGTGCAATAACCTTTAACAGATTTTCGAGAAAATAAAGTGAAGGGGACAGTGAAATCAATTGTTTATTAATACTTTCCTGTCTGATATTGCCATATTGAAATTAGATTTTTGCTTTTACTGCATGGTCATCTTCTGACTTAAGAGTGGAAAAAACTTGAAGACTACCATCACATAATGAACCTACATGTCGATCCCGCCCGTCTGTGAATGCCAACCCCAACAAGTTACATATACCGTTGCCCAGTTTGATTATTTTCTTCACATACAGTATGTGCCCTTCCAGTCCACGATGTCGCCATATTCTTACCTTGTATGAGTCTATGACTGGTATCCATGCCCTAATTCCCGATTCAAATTTTGTGAATGTTTTTCAATTTCCACAGCCTTATGATTTTATAAGATGTGGTCGGTAATTTTTAACCATTGTAAACGCACGGATTTCTTCAACATTCAGTCAATGACACAAATGAACACTGTCCTGCTAAAGCTGATTTATAGGTATATCCTAATTTTTTATGACTGATTTTCTTTAAAGCGGTAAACATTTTTCTGCCCGTTTGCCCCATGTACCCCATCACACACTTGACGTTACATATTTCATAGACCCATGGCACATCCAAGCATGTGGGAGCTCATCTTTAGCAGAATTTAACAGTCAACAGCTTTCTGTCCGTGTTGAAAACAAAATTAAATTAAACAAAGTTTGTAAAGGTTGGTGTATTTATAAATTTGTAAATATGGCATGCACCCTTGTATTATTTTATTTTTAACTATTTATAATTTGCATGTGTAATGTACTGTTGATGTTTATTGGTAGGCCTACTATATTTGTTAATACTGTATTACATAGTAGGTATTAAACTATTAATACTTGTATTGGCAACTTCAAATACTTTTCCACCACAATGGTGTGTGGACGCATAACTGTACTAAAGAAGGCTAATAAACGAACGAAAAGTGTTAATATCGTGGTATCGTAACAATCTACCAATTCCCAATTGAGAAACAAAATATTGAAAACTATTGATTCACTGACTCACTTGTAAGCAATGAATGTGCATGGCAATTTAAATATCTACTCTAGTTGTGTTGAGATCCCAATATGGTACATGTATGATGTATCAATTAAACTTACTACTACTATACAAAGTACCCAATAATTGCACATTTCATATGGAATGAGTGCAATACATGTGTAACCCTTCTGCTATCATTTATTAATTATTAGTAACTGTTACGTGTGTTCTTCCTACAGGTGACATATGTTTTCGAGGGCTCCCGTTTAACCCATGCTCCAGGTAAAATCAACTTCCAAGCGAAATGGCTTTGGGATATTTTGGAGAGTAAAACAATGTTCTATCAATCTTTGGAGTTTTAATAAAAACAAGCTTGTCTATCAGTTTGTATAAAATTTTTCTTAGTAGCATTATTTCACACGCGGGCCGAGATGCCCGAGGAAGAAAGTGGACTGTGTAGGACTAAATGAGAAGAGATGGTTGAACTTACTTTGAGGGTATCGTATATCGCTGGTTGGATTTTATTGACTGCGCGTTACGTCGATGATGAAATGCCGTATGAAACGGGAGATGAAAGTAAAGAATAAAGAAACCGTAGTTTAGAAGGATTAGAGTAAATATAAGTAAGAAACAGAAGTCTGTATACCTATGAAGTGTTGCACTTCATGCAGTTTGGAATAGAGTAGAGGCTGGTTGTGTTGTTACAAGAACGAGACTATGTGTACTTTTGTACATGAAGTTTACGACTGTGTGGCTCACAGACCATGGAAATCACACTTTTGCGGAGGCGCAAGTTTATTGGAGGTAGCCAATTTTCTTGGAAGCATCTTGGAAGTAGGCTGATGCGATGACAGAAGAATAATAACTAAAAAGTAATAATAACGAAAGTGTTTAGATAACAGTTTCTACTGTTTTGGTGATACACGATCAAGAAATCCACGAGTTCTCAGCCAAGCAACGCTATTATTCCCCATCACGTGACAATCACCATCTCCAATTGATCTCGCAAATACTTTGGCGGATGGAGTGTGATAGTCTGTGTAGCTGCTTCTTCTGCGCCAGTAGGTCCCTCTCGACTAATTTAGTAAATACTAAATAATATTATAAAAGAAATAAGACCACAGAAGTGGCTACCACTGTTTTCTAGTTTTAATGTTAGCTTCCAATAAACAAATTATTCTAGGATCATGTTGTTTTGACAACATTTCAAGCAAAAGTTTGCAAACATGCCTCAAAGCCTTCTCAAATAATCAACATCAATAAAAATGGTTTTGAAAACCTTTATTAAACAAGGCTAATACTGGTATTTTGTAAAAACCCATCAAGAGGTTTTAACTTTTTAAGGCAATCCTGAATCCTTAACAAGTTTGATAAACTTCATTTGCTATGCACACAAAGGTAACAAAGATAAAGATAAATTAAAATATATAACTTAAAACGTACAACGTCTTTCACATGTTAACCGGCAACATTCATTATGCACAACTTGTCATAGTATTTCTCATGCCTGCAAAATTTAAAATATATATATACAAATAATACTTTTGATCTTTGATCAAATTCAGTGTTGACATCACCAAAAAGGTGAATTAAAACAATTTACCTCACTGGGCTTAAAACAATTTACCTCACCGGCCGAGTTAATAAACGAGCTCAACTATATGTCCTTGGCTCCGGTTTGATTTCTTCCTGCGACTCTGTGATGGATGACTCTTCAACGAGTGGAGCAGCAGGCAGTGGAACCGTGACGTTGAGCTCACTGGAGCAAGCTTCTAGCACATGACGGTTAAAGATGTCGCACTTGTCTGCGTAAACATGGTGGCCGGCACCTTGAATCACCTGGAACAAAGAACAGTGTGTGATTGCAACCATGCGTTTTTATTAACTATAGGCCTAAAGTTATATTTTATTATCAGTCTTGTTTTCTTTACCTGTGGGTATACAAACTGAACATGACAAACTAGCATATATTCTCTTGATTAGGGAGGTGCAAGCAGCCCAAAATTCAGGCCGGGCTTGGGCTTTTCCCTTTCCAAAACACTGCTTTGTGATCAGGTATACAGTCACTTGAAAACCCTCCTTTTCCAGTTCCTACACATAGGCCTAGTGACCATGAATAGAAACTTAATTTATACCTCCAATACTTATCAGATTGCATTAAAATTAACACATCCATGACGGGCCGGAAATTTACCATGATATGGCCATCTAACATTTTTCCGCCATGTTGTTTTGCAAAAAATATTTCGAGAAATTGTGATGTAACTAAGTAACTAACTTCTTGAACGATCTTGGCAGAAAGCTTATGGTTTTCCATTCATCCACATAGAAGTTTGTGGATGTTCCAATTTAATTAAAGTTTATTGTAATTTCCGTTAGCCTGCTATCGTGATATATAAAAACGAAACAAAAACCAAGTGCAACAAAAGTAAAATGAAAAAGCTCGTTTCGCTCGCTTAATTACCTGCACATTTACATACGAGTTGGTTCGTTTGTTTCTAATCATTTCCCCAGCCGAGTTGTCAACCCACGAGCGGGAACCATACAGGAGAGTGATGGGAATGTCGCCTCTAAGACCATCTATGCGATTCACCATCGGGTTCTTGGCCCAACCAAAGCCAGCCATCATGGCTCGGAACGCACTCTCTCCACTGCAACAATATCACTGGTATTACACCTTTAGACCAACAAAATAACAATTATTACTTTTGACTAAAATGTCATAGCCTGAAGGCAATGTATGTTATGGTTGATATTAAAACTAAGCAGATTAAAAATATGTGACATTAAACAGACAAACACATATACGTATCTAATTACAAACTTCATACTTAATATCACTGGAAAGTAGGCTATTGTTTGAGGTTATGATAATCAGTTTCATTTCAAAAAGTAAAGTTTGCACTTACGTTGGGCTTTGAACATTGCACTGGTAGATGTACTGAGCGATCACTGTCGTATCCTCTTCAACAATGGGAGCAAATTTCTTCATTATGTCTGGTCTGACTTTCTCAATAAGCCATTGTCCTATAACACATGAACAAACATCTATCAGAAGTGGTAGATTTATTGTTGCCTATAATATTTGTACAGCCATTTCATACAGGTACTTGATATTTGACTATTCACTTGCATATAATACTGTAGAAAAGTTCTGCATTACTGGACCTGCATGCTGATAAATTAGTGAATCACTAAATTAGCCCCGGAAGTCGGCTGTGGGCCGCGCCACCACTTTTGTAATTTGGCTACAGTTCCAGGTTTTTTTGTACATTGCTGGCGTGGCTGGCCACTCTGACCCAGGTGTGCAGTCGGCGAGTACTGTGAGCGGCATCTTGTGCAAAGTGATGGATATTCTTATGTATGGATCAGGCATCAAAAGTAATGTACATGTTTTTTTATTTTGTAAATGTTTTTGATTGATTTTAAGGTAACAAGTACTTCTTCTCTTGTCAAAAAATGTGTTTCATACTTTCATCACATTCTGGAAAATTACAGGAAGAAAACATTGTGCAAAAGCTATGCTAAACTTTGTCTCCGTGTGGCTGTTTTTCTTTTTTGGCATGCCTAGACAGGGAATAAATTTTGCTTTGGTGTGTATGTGTTGTATTTTAAATATATGCCTTTGATATAGAAATAGCAAAATGTGTACATTATTACTTGACATGGTTGCAATGTGCTCGAAAGTGTGTCGCTGACTAGACGTGTCTTACCAAATGGTCCAGCCACTCGAACAGCCCACAGAGGATTGAAGGGTTGGGCGACATAAGCAATCGCTCGCACCCACATCGGCACGTTGTGTTTCCGCTCGATGTCGGGTGGCTTCTCGGGAAAGCCCCATGGATCCGCTAATATAAGATGCTTTACTCTGCAATAGAAATCAACAGTCTCATTAGTCATTACTCGGATATAAAGTAGTGATGACATCGGGTAGTAAATATTGGAGTTGGTTCCGGAGCCTCGGGAATCGAACAGGAGTTGACTTCTTGATCGAATAATCGGCAATAACGATAAGATAACAGTGGTTGACCTTGATCAATCTTTAAATACCCTCTTCAAATTAAATTGCTGTTTAAATAAAAAAAGCTATAACAATTTTTTATGGTTATTAAATTCTTAACTTTTTTTATTGTAGGAGAAATTCCAAAGTTGCTGTCTGTGCACAGGGATTTTCTAAGATGAGCACTGAGAACTGTTTCCCACGATCACATTTTTTAATACTTTGATCATTTGGATACATTATTTTGGCAAAAGAATAATGTATTTATAGTTCAGTTAACTAACCACTAATTATTTTTTAAGATAACCTTTTAACTGGCTAACACAAAGGGTATTTCTCCTGTTATTTGTCACTAGCAGCAAAAGAAAGAATGTAATACCTGTCAGGATAGGTGAGAGCATAAGACGCAGCTAAAAACCCGCCCATACTGTGGCCCAGCAGGATGACTTGCTCGAGATTCATTTCTCGACGCCACTCCTCTACAGAACGCACCAGTTGCTGTTCGGCTTCCAGTGCATCATTGCTGAATGACGGCCTGGAACTGCGCCCAAACCCTAAAAACGCATTTCGAGGCGAAAGGTAATAAAAATCAGCTTCATTACTCTCTACAGGACTAGCTTTTAAATCAATAGAAAAAGCCAGAAATAAATGTTATTGAAGAAGACTTTCTGGGCTGAGGCTCTGTAGGCCTACTACAAAGACCACAGTTCAAACCAAATGGCAGGAAATTTGAGAATGGTAGCATTTGAAAATAAATATAAATGATGCAATGGGGTGAAATAACAAGTAATTACTAATATTCTATTTCCCACGTTATTATCATTATCACTATCATTACCATTTCATTATCATTATGATTATGATCATTATTATCATTGTTGTTATCATTATCATTATGATCATTATGATAATTATCATTAATATTAATTATTAAATTATTATTATTAGGCTATGTTAATTGATTTACTATTCGTATTTGAATTATTATTATAATATTTCCACTATTACAGCAAAAATCTGCAAAAACTTTTGATTAGCCTACCGCCACCGGTAATCTATATTTGCGTGTTGATTGATGGTACAATGCAGTGTTATACATAGACCTACCGTATGCCATGTCCAAAACAGCACCTAGATAGAGAATCAATTCCTGCAATACTGATTTCCGAGCATGATCACGACTAAGGTCTAGTATTGTTGCATTCACTGTCAATGGTGTACTATTATAATTCTAAGAGACATGGAGCTAGGAACAAATCTTGATGATTTATGTCATTATATGATATATAATGTGAGGAAAGGATCCAACAGCTTACCTTCGTGTAGTAAGATGACGGATTTGTGAGTTTGAAGTATACATAAAAGACATAATACAAAATACAAATATAACGAGACGTTTCGACCGAGGTCTTGCTCACTCGAGAGAAGAATGGCCACTCTGCCAATGGCAGTAGCCATTCTTCAACGTCTCGCTATATTTGTATTATGTCTTTTATGTATACTTCAAACTCGCAAATCCGTCATCTTACTACACGAAGGTAAGCTGTTGGATCCTTTCCTCACATTATTTACCATTCCAGCCGATTGGCACCTACTTTCATAACCCATGTCATTATATGAGTTTAAAAACTAGTAGATTTATGCTTTATTAATAGGCCACCATGCACACCATTTTTCTTTTTCTTTCAAGGAAAATAGGCCTATACTCAATATAAAAATAGTTTAGCTTTATTCTAGAAACGGTTTTCAACAATAAAATGTTGCTGAAAATGTCATACATTGTAGAGTTGTGGTGAGAAAGACAAGGCATTACATCATAGTTAGTTCTTTAGGTCTATATCTGAGGTTAGGTGACCTGCACCAGATCAAAATTAACAACTTACAACACATTAGGGCCTATGTATGTTTTTTTTAATTTAAATAATTACTCAAAATCAACTGTGTTTCTAATGCCAATACATACACAAGAATACAATTTTAGTTTTAGGTGCACAATAAGGAAACGTAAAACATTTAATCATATTTTGCTCATATTACCTAGTATATCAATGGCATAGACAGGTCTTGATTCGGCTAGGGCATCCAAGTTGAGGCACCAAAGCGCAACACCTGCACCTAGGCCGTGCAAGAGCACAATGGGCATTTTCTTAGAGTCCTCGTTGAGCGAAATGGTCCATATCTTGTCTGCAGTTCCCACAACGGGCCCAATGTCTACATACCATCCACGATACGCCGTGGACAGGCCTAAATTCACATGGAAGTTTATTAGTGGAAAGCTTTAAAATTACGTTTGAACCATATATTATGTTAAGGCAAAAAACCATACTTTAAAAGCTAGACTTCACCTGCCCACCCACCAGCAAATCTTAAACTTGGCTTTTAACAATTTATGTTCTGATGTAGGCCTACCGGTACGGTAGGTGTTAATGGTCCAATGTAGGCCAGTAATGCTGCTGCCAACCATACGCAACATCATGATGAAGTAGTGATTAATGTCTAGGCTAGATAATTTTAAGGAAGAGCTCTGGACAATTAAAACTTACATGAGAGGATTTTCTTCTCAGCGGTCCGGAGCATGTTTAAAGATTCTGGTGACCAGCTGAACCAACTCCACAGCCAACTGTAAGCAATTGTATTGAAATACAAGTTAGGTATCAAATCAAAATTAGGACTGACAAAGAAGGAAATTATGTTAGGGAATGCGATAAGGGTTTGTGATAGCGTTACAGCAATGATGGGGGAGCTGAGTTAGGGGTCTTGAGAGGAGAGACGGAGGAGTGATAGGATGCAAAAGCTGCTAGGGGAAAAGAAGGGGGGGAAACCTGCAGCAGATTACAAGGAGTATACAGAGGGAGGGGAGGGGAATCATAAATACCAATGGAAGTTTCAATGACAGGTGGTAAGAAGTGATCTGGGTAGGCTTGGATTTGTTGAGAGAACAGTCAAGAAATGGAATGAGTTATCCGAGGAGGTTGTTGAGTGCGAATCAGTAAGGGAATTTAGAAATAGATTGAAGAAAGTGATGGGGGGGGGGGGGGGGTGGAGGTGTAGTCCCCAGACTTAAAATTACTCGTAGGCCTACCTGACTTGTACCCTGACTTGTACGGTGGCTGGCTGAGGGTCACGGCTCTTGATTTTAACCAGCTTTTAGGGGATACCCTTTGTTTTTACGCATTAATGTTGTATGGGCTCACGAATGTTAAGAGGTAGCAATTAATAGGGGGAGGGATGAAGTTTCTAAACACATCTTAGGCAATGTCCTCTTAATAAATCTTGGATGCACGGCTTTGGGTCGGAAGAGGGGGGAAGGGAGATCACTCTGCTACTGGTGAGGTGTGCTGCCACAGACGAGCTTCAAGAAATAGAAAAAAAAAATAGAGACAGGTTGCCACTGGGCAGTTATGGCCCATGCAGAAGTCTTGAAGTGCTTGATTCTAATTGTACAGTAAAAAATCAAGAATAATGGTTGGCATGCACAATAGCCCGGGAAGGAGCTCCGGTAACGGTAACGGGAAAGCTCGATATAATTTAACATTACCCGTTAACGGGAAGCTCCTTCCCGGGCTTTTGTGCACCGACCATTACACTAGGGCCTAGGCTAGGCCTAGCTAGGCTAACAATAACAAGCCCCACGTACAACCCTAAACCTAGGCCTCTAGGACACGGTGAAAACCAAGGCAGAAGATTTAATACGTAATACTTGAACCTAGCCTAGGCCTAGGTACCATAGCTAGGCCTAGGAGGGCAGCCTAGGAATAGGCCTAGGCCCTAGGCCTACGCTTTGTATAAGCCTAGACCTAGGCCTAGGCCCTACCTAGCATCTATGGGTAGGTGGTAGATATACAAAGGCCTAGGTCTAGGCATGTAATCATCAATGCCTTTGGCATCCTACCTTCCATGTGATTGCTGAACAAGTTCGTTATCTGCCATCAATTCGTTAAATCTAGAACTTTGCACTCAACTCGTGCAATTGGCTAGGGCCTAGCGTGGGCTAGCCCTGAGAAGGTTAATGCACAGTAGTTATTATTGGAGTTCACACAGTTAGATCACATCAAAATCTTTTCCACACCATGCAAAGTCTAGGCCTAGGCTAGACTACAGCAATGCTTACAGTTGTTTACGATTACGCGAAATAGTTAATGCAAATAATTTAATAAATGTCATGATTGTCGTGTCATGTCATCGTTACGTCACTTCACTGCCAAAAGATTAACCTCAACCGCCCGCCTAGAACCTACGACGAAGATAGTTTTTTGTAGGCCTAGTTTGATTACGACTTTTCAAGGTTTTCAAATCACAGCTGTTGTGCGAAGCGAAACCGCAGTACGACGGGAGCGTGAAACACAACAATAGTCGATAAAGAAGTTCCATACTTCTATCGATGAATGACGGCCCCCTTCCCCAACGGTGCTACCCGACCCCCATCAACTCCGTAACAACCTAACAAAAATTATTATTAACAAAATAAAATGCGTAACTGAAAATCAGTTTGTTTCAGTTGTTCAGTTCGTTGTTTCATGGTCATGGAGTGGGGGGGGGTCAGGTGTAGCAGTGGTGGGGATAAGGCGGGGGCCGTCATTCTTAAAGTTTCTCACCTATAGCACACGGCGCACTTCTAGAATCTAGAATCACACATTACCTACGTCTACACACAACAACTGCCGAGCCCCGAACCAGTATAGTAGAGGAGCAAAAGGTAACATTTAAGTTCCCGTGCGCCTTTCGTGAAAGAGTATTGCGGTAAACGGTATTCTGTTACGGCATACCATACGAGTATTTTGCACCTACCTGGCAGATCCTGGCACGCTGCAGAGGGCGCCAGGAGCGTCGTGACGTCATAGACACGTTTTAATTAATAACTTTTGAACGGTTTATGTCACAGAAAATATCAAGAGGACGATTTTATGATGTCATACTAGACGAGCATTTATAACCTATCTGCCACATTCTGGCAGGCTGCAGAGGGCACCAGGAGCGTCATGACGTCATATACACGTTTGAACTAATTACGTTTGAACGGTTCATGTCACAGAAAATATGTAGGGTACAATTCTACTATAAAATACTACACGAGTATTTTGCACCTACCTGGCACATCCTGGCATGCTGAAGAGGGCGCCAGGAGCGTCATGACGTCATAGACACGTTTTAATTAAAAACGTTTGAACGGTTCATGTCACAGAAAATGTCAAGGGAACAATTCTATTACGAAATACTATTGGAGTATTTTGCATTTACTTGGCACATCGTGGCACGATGCAGAGGGCGCCAGGAGCGTCGTGACGTCATACACTTTTTCATTAATTACTTTTGAACGGTTCATATCACAGAAAATATCAAGAAGACAATATTATAGAGAATTTAAATACAAATCGACTGATATGTACCAATAGAGTAATCATGTAATATTTAAGGGAGATATTGCTAACAAATAATAATAATTAGATGTGTATATGAAATGCAGGGCATCCCTCATCGTAATATCTATGTGTTACTATTTCGGAGTTATAATTGTATCACTGTGAAGGACTTAATACTCGTAGTCATCCGAACATACCCATGGATATCTGTTGTTTAACAATAATAATTATTATTATTATTGTATACAATATAGTTACTATTCATAGACTGATTAGTAAAACTCACGTTTGCTAGAAGTTCTTTTCATCTTCATCATCATCGTCTTCATCCTCATCTCCCGTGTTGTCGGTATTCAAGCTGCAAGCACTCTTGTTCCTCGTCTTCAGTAGAGCAGCCACAAAGCTCGGTGCACCTCATGTTATTTGCTTTGCAGCTGCATCTTGACGCACACCTTGATTTTAAGCAATTGCACTTAACTAGTTGAATGACGGCAGCCGGTGCAGGTTCGAGGGTTGTCATGACTGCCACACACTCGTTGCTCTCAAGTAGCCATCCGTAGTCTTCGGGTAATAAGTTGATAGGGTTGGCAACCTGGTCATTATGCCACAACCAGCATTGATGGTGAGCACGTAGTATGGCTTGGAGATATGCGGCTTTGCTGGGTGGAAGCTTTTGGTGGGTGCTTGGCAAGACTTTTTGTGAAACATGCGCCATCGAAGGTCAGACACTGATCTCAGTTTAGTGAATGGACCTTACAGTTTGCAAACAAACTTCTCTGGACCACTTATCACGGAGTCTTTTAGAGCAACAGTTTAGCCTAGTTCTTTAAATGCTGAAAATATTTCATAGTCGGATTCTCTGAAAGCTTTCCAGCACGAAAGCTTCCCCTTTCCTGAAAATCCCCCAGTGTTGTGGGAACCACTGAAAACGTGAAATCCAGTTAGTCCTGAAACTTGATTGTGCCCAAGTGTGTTGTATAGTGACCCAAGTGCTATCCTTCTATTATTTCCCCCTTTACCTGTAATGAACATAGTATTTTTACAGAGATCGGTGTAACGTCGCAGTACCAGGATAAGGACATCTGTATCTGGGGAAAAAATAGATATTTGAGTAGCTCCTCGTTTTGTCGCATATACTGCATGAAGCAACATCTTTGTATCGGTTTACTATTTAAGTGTGGTAGAAGTGTTTTTGTACTAATTGTCTTGTTACTCCATGCGACAACTGTTTGTCGCTCCATGGCCTGTGAGGCTCGAATTATTTTCTGTGAAAAATATTCTGTCAGCTCATACTTGGTTTTGGTGTGACCAAGTAGTTGTGACATGCTCAAGTGCCCGATTGGCGTGTTGTCTGTAATGCGATAAGCTACAGCAGCTTTTCCTCCTTGCCGGGTCTTTCGAGTAGCCGATGTTAATGAAACAGGAATTTTATATCTTTCAAATACCACGTGGACATCTGAAAACTATACCTGTTGAAACTATAACTGTTGTCAATGCGCATGACAAGAAGTTTGGCTAGATCCTCACAAGTGCTGATGTGTGGAAGAATCCGACTATGAAATATTTTCAGCATTTAAAGAACTAGGCTAAACTGTTGCTCTAAAAGACTCCGTGATAAGTGGTCAAGAGAAGTTTGTTTGCAAACTGTACTGTCCATTCACTAAACTGAGATCAGTGTCTGACCTTCGATGGCGCATGTTTCACAAAAAGTCTTGCCAAGCACCCACCAAAAGCTTCCACCCAGCAAAGCCGCATATCTCCAAGCCATACTACGTGCTCACCATCAATGCTGGGTGTGGCATAATGACCAGGTTGCCAACCCTATCAACTTATTACCCGAAGCACAGACAACTGCAATCCCTTATCTGTGCCCGAAGACTACGGATGGCTACTTGAGAGCAACGAGTGTGTGGCAGTCAGGGGCGTCGGAAGTCTATTTTTCCAGGGGGGGCGAATTTTCCAGCTGACTTTGCAACATTTTGTAAAAAAAAATTCTGTCAGTTACCATGCAGCCAGCCTCTGAAATCGCTTGAAGGAATAAGCGGAATCTGTACTCTAAAATGCATTTAATTCATATTGGCCATTTTTTTAGGGGGGGCGAGATGATACTCTCGCCCCCCCTGTGCAAGCACAGGGGGGTCGACTGACCACCCTGCCCCCCCGGTTCCGACGCCCCTGGTGGCAGTCATGACAACCCTCGAACCTGCACCGGCTGCCGTCATTCAACTAAGTGCAATTGCTTAAAATCAAGGTGTGCGTCAAGATGCAGCTGCAAAGCAAATAACATGAGGTGCACCGAGCTTTGTGGCTGCTCTACTGAAGACGAGGAACAAGAGTGCTTGCAGCTTGAATACCGACAACACGGGAGATGAGGATGAAGACGATGATGATGAAGATGAAGAGAACTTCTAGCAAACGTGAGTTTTACTAATCAGTCTATGAATAGTAACTATAGTATACAATAATAATAATTATTATTATTGTTAAACAACAGATATCCATGGGTATGTTCGGATGACTACGAGTATTAAGTCCTTCACAGTGATACAATTATAACTCCGAAATAGTAATACATAGATATTACGATGAGGGATGCCCTGCATTTCATATACACATCTAATTATTATTATTTGTTAGCAATATCTCCCTTAAATATTACATGATTACTCTATTGGTACATATCAGTCGATTTGTATTTAAATTCTCTATAATATTGTCTTCTTGATATTTTCTGTGATATGAACCGTTCAAAAGTAATTAATGAAAAAGTGTATGACGTCACGACGCTCCTGGCGCCCTCTGTATCGTGCCACGATGTGCCAAGTAAATGCAAAATACTCCAATAGTATGTCGTAATAGAATTGTTCCCTTGACATTTTCTGTGACATGAACCGTTCAAACGTTATTAATTAAAACGTGTCTATGTCGTCATGACGCTCCTGGCGCCCTCTTCAGCGTGCCAGGATGTGCCAGGTAGGTGCAAAATACTTGTTTAGTATTTCATAGTAGAATTGTACCCTACATATTTTCTGTGACATGAACTGTTCAAACGTTATTAGTTCAAACGTGTATATGACGTCACGACGCTCCTGGCGCCCTCTGCAGCCCGCCAGAATGTGGCAGATAGATTATAAATGCTCGTCTAGTATGACATCATAAAATTGTCCTCTTGATATTTTCTGTGACATAAACCGTTCAAAAGTTATTAATTAAAACGTGTCTATGACGTCACGACGCTCCTGGCGCCCTCTGCAGCGTGCCAGGATCTGCCAGGTAGGTGCAAAATACTCGTATGGTATGCCGTAACAGAATACCGTTTACTGCAATACTCTTTCACGAAAGGCGCACGAGATACCTTTTGCTCCTCTACTAGTATCTGAGTTTGCTTTTTAGACTCTTGGCTGAGTCAAGTTACTGACACTGGCACCACACCATTACATCGATGATTAATACCAAGAGTGTCCAGGACCACAACACCCAGCACGAGACCTCGTGGGCCCTGTCGCAGCTTGGATCCGACACCCCGGCGCAGCCCCCGGCCGCCGAAACCACGCTGCAGCACGAAGCTCATGTCGACCCCCTTGGGCCCCTGCACTTCTACGCCGACCTTCCCCGTGACTTGACAGTCAACGACACACATACATATTGATATTATTGTATTATTATTATTATGATTATTATTGTACATATTGAGTTCATAAGGGCAGGGTACCCAGATGTCATCTTGAAGGGCTTCGTCGGGTGAATTGAGGTTGCTTAAATCTTTGTATTCAGAAGGGCCTTTTGTTGTCAATCGTTTACTAAATACTAGAACCCTGGTTGAACTAATCCTGGTTCGTCTGATGGATGTAATAAACAATTTACTCTTCAGGCTAGTGCTTACTTAAAGGCAATTTTCATAGATTAATCTGGTTTTATATGCCGCCCCCCTCCCCCCCCGACTTTGTCAAAGTGTTTTTTTTCGCAGTGGTAGTAACGAACGAGTCAGCACTGTGGCACTCACTGTAGAGCTTTCGGTAGCTGAGATAAGTGGTATGTTAATCTGCTTATAATAATACCGCATAATATTTTGTTTGATTTAAGTCAACATTTTAACAAAGATTCGGAAAGTATTATCACAGACAAGAGACAACCAATGGTATTATTATTGTTATAGTATTTTCAATTTTGTAATTATTTTGTATTTCGGGGGCCCCTCAGTCACGCGGGGGCGGGGCTCTTCTGCGAGTACTGCGCGTACCTATAAACCCGCCTATGACCAAAACCCATGTCGATGGAGGAGGTGAAAGGCGACGGTCCAGAGAAAGGGAGAATGGAAGTGATGGAGGAGAAGGAAGCATAGGCGTACGCAGAGGTTGATCAATGGGGGGGGGGGGGGGGGGGGAACAATAAATTCCCAATGAAAGTACTTCACGGCGGCGCCAATGGGCGGTGTGGGGGCAGTGGCGTTGGAACCGGGGGGGCAGAGGGGGCGCTTGCCCCCCCTAGAAACTTCAGGGGGGGCAATAGTATATTTTTGCCCCCCCATCCCCATACTCCGAAATGCGATGCACTGATTTAATAGTCTTTGAAACAACATATTACGCCCTTAAAAAAACAAGTTATCAAATTTATATATTTATATTTCCCAACTTTCAAATAGTTTTTTGAGGATTTAACAGTCTGTTTCAATTGTTCATAGTTTTCTTATTGATTCCTGGAAATTGAATGAAAGGTTTTGCTTTTGAAAGACTCACAGCCGAGTCTGCACAACAAAGCGCAGGCCTGTGTGTCCCTACGTCTAGGATTATTCGGCGAGATAAGCAGGTTTCCTATGACCGGACACTAGTTCTAATTGTATAACAAAAATGGTTTGTAATTACGGTGGGCATTAGTGAAATGATTTCACGGAACGCCGAGTCGTCGGAACGGGAGTTGTCATAAAGGGAGTCCAGCAAGGGAGGGCAGGGCCATGTGGGTGGAGAAATCTTCAGTGGGACAGTGGGGGGAAAGGAACAGGGTCTCCTTTCGTGGCCTCTTACGACTAGCAGAGTCACTCGGCCTATTCTACCCCAAACTGGGGGTCAACCCGGGCCCAGACGGGTCTCCTTTTGTCGCCTCTTACGACTGGCACAGTCACCCTGGGCCTTCTCTGCCCCGGGCCCAGACGGGGTACTGCACATTCATAACGAACGTCTCATGAGCTTGAACATAAAAGAAATTTGCAATAAACTTGCACAGAAAATACCCGAACGAGCTGAGGTATTTGGGGCGCGCTGAATGCTGAGCGTTTGAGCAACGAACATAAAATTAAAACATTCTTAAATTTCCAAAATTTACCGCTTGTTCGTTCGTTGTTGCTTGTGTTGTGCATTTGTATATATAGACGTATGTGTGTGTATTGTTTTACTGTAATACGATGAAGTTATCGTTGGTGTTAGTGAACGCCGTAGAAACTAATACATGAAAACTTTGCATAAGATTGAAGTGGGATTGACCGAACAAAAAACTGTGATGTTTGATTCGGCACGAACTTATCATCACCGCTATGCTGTTCATCAATGGTGAGTTAAATATAGCTATTTCATATGTTTTTATACAGGTGTTTTTTTTTGCAAGAAAAGGAAACATTTTTATAAGAACGTATAAATATAATAACAACCATTATTCGGTCTCTGCAGCCAAAGCTGTTGCCGTAAGACACAGAATAACATACAATAACTTATATTAAAACGAAAATCGAAACAAATTACAATTTATACATAAACTAAACTAAATTAAGAATACAAATGGTGCCTAAATATAAAAATGAACCACTGTAATACGGTCAGAACAATTTCATCGGTGGGACTTGATGGTATAGTTGGAACGACTTCCGAAATTTCTCGAAAAAGCCATTTCTACATTTATTTATATTATTTATATTCTGTAACCCATAAGTGCTTGCCCCCCCTAGCAAAATGTACTTCCAACGCCCCTGTGTGGGGGGGGGGATGCCCCCCACTAAAAGCTCCGCAGAAGATTTTTTAAAGACATGCATTTTTAAACGTGTTTTTAAGCGTATTAGGAGGAGTACAGGTTGTCTGTTCAATGGGTTAATTTCACACAATTATTTGTGGACATCAGTGATATCATTGTTACAAAGTGAAGGAAGTGGTCAGTCCCACAGCCAAAATCTTGGCGGTAAGGCAACAATAGGGAATGTTCATAAAAAATAAATATTGTTCAGAGTACCAAAAAATGATAGATACTTATCCAAAAATTACGTGGAAATAATGTTTATGTCTGAGAAGTGCATAGTTTCAATTATATTAGCATTTAAAGTATGACATTTCTAGCCTACCTGCATTCGGTCCGTGATGTCAAACGTTGGTAAACAACAGATTTCATGAATTAATTCATCTAAGCTCTTTGGAATTCACAACTATTTCGACTGTTATAATAGCACTTCATTGTTGTCGATCTTAAGATAAGATAAGATAAGATAAGATAAGATTGTGTTTATTTAGCTTCACCAGCTATTATTGTCATACATACATACATTTACACAGTTATCTTATTATTACTATCAATTAATATACAATATACTTACAAATTATATTTACCATAAAATATTTTTAATTGTACAATTGATGTTCAAATACATATTTTTTTGCTTCTGATTTAAATTTATGAAAGTTTTTTCATTTGAAAACCACAATGTTTTCAACTATTCGTAAAAAATACTGTTATTATTGATTATATTCGTATAAATTTATGTTCATTAGTATTTATTGAACATTTTAGAAACAAATTTGATACAAAACATTCTATTGTGAGTGAAATTATTAGCAAAACAGCGTTTCTTGGTATGATTGGGTGGTTGTGATACAAACGTCTGACGTCATTCCCCGTTTTCCCGCCAAAACGATGTGTGAAAGTTTCGGGTGATTTTTATCAACGAAATCTATTCCAAACACACACAAAAATTAATATGATTCTTTATAGAAAATGAAATTCAACTAGATGGAACTATAAAAAAATGATCTGCACATTCCCTATTGATGTTGAGGCCGGTCAGCTGATTCCAACGTCATTCCAATCTAGGACCTCCAGGTAGGATTAGACCCATTATGTCAGGCGTCAGAATTTTTGTCGCCCATTACGACAGGCACGGCACTGGACCTATTATTGCCCGGGTCAAACGGGCAAGGCAGTTGGAGCAACAGTGACAGTTTGAGGAAAATCTTCTCGTCTTTTACGATCGGCAGGCGTAGGGCCTATACGGTATACCCTGGGCCAAATTCTATTTAAAAAAAAAGCTCACCTATCCTAATGGGGGGGGCCGCTGCCGGCCCCCAACCATGCGCACGCCTATGGAAGAAGCAAAAAAACAGGGAGGAATGAGAGAAGAAAAGTGGATGAAGGAGGAAGGGAGGAAGGAAGAAAAAATGAGAAAGGAAGGATAGAGGAAGAACAACAGTGAGGGATGAATTAACAACAACAACGTAAAATGCAGAGCTCAAATTATGGGTGTGTGTGGGGGGGGGGATACTTTTTCCTAGCAAAAAATTATTGAAAAATAACGAGGCAAGTCCAGTAGATGATTTATTTTACTGTTAACTATTGGTAGAACTGTTTGACACGAAAGTGGAGAAGAAAATTTATTTTTCTGTTATTGGCAGTACTGTTCTCTTTTCCCGCGCTAAACAACAAAGGCGCGTCTGCTGTGGTTAGTGGTTACTTCGTGGATTGCTGCTTCGTTTTAAACGTTCTGGTTTGAACTTTCTTATCAGGTAATTGTTAAAATTTGTGAGCCCACTGTAGGGCTACGTAATTCCCAAAATGTCATAAGCACATGGGCGTACGGTAGGGTAGCCGAGACTAGGCATAGGCCTAGGGCTAGACAGGCCTTCACCACAGTATAAGGAGCCTTCACTAGGCCTAGCCTAGGCCTAGGCCTACTTTGCCATAAACCACCACGACCGTGATTGAAATATCGGCCTACGCTCTAGCTTAGGGTTACAATTTACAAAACCATTTGCATTTTAAATTAAGCTAATTTGCATCCATTAATTTGACGTAAAGCGAGCAGACTGCAGTAGGGCTGATGTCCAGACTCCTAGGCCTAGCCTAGGGGCTAGGCCTAGGCCTAGGCCTAGGACCTGTCCAAAGATAGGCCTAGGCCTAGTCTGGTGGGACGTGTCTGTATTCTATTCTTGTTCTTAATAGTGTTCTTGTTCTAATTCTCGCTCCAGTTTCACGTATTCAGACGACAGCCGGACATTACTATGCAAGAAGGGCTAGGATCATAACGTGCCTTTAGGCCGATCCATCCAATGAATCCATCCATCCAAAAAAATTGAGATGACATAGGCTACAAAGCCGCATTCACAATCTTTACTAGTACTATGGTTTAATGATTAAGACTTATGGTCGGTGCAAAATAGCCCGGGAAGGAGCTTCCCGTTACCGTTAACGTTACCGGTGACGGGCAATGTTAAATTATAGCGAACTTTCCCGTTACCGTTACTCCTTCCCAGGCTATTGTGCACCGACCATAACATTTAAGAACTAACCTTGATACCAAGACTCCGCCTCCAAAATTTTACAAAGAAAGATATGAACACTTCACAAGACAGCACTCGTGAAGTGCTTTGAAACTTCAATCCCGCGCGTTGTGTGCTTTGGTAGAACTATTTGTATAGGGCCTAGCGCCAAAATTCGTTTCACCTCGAGACTTAGTTGATCATGTGTTAAAAGTGTTAAAAATGGATCAAGAATTTCCTCTTTATCATCATCTTCTTCACTGTGCATGTCCATAGCGCGTGCAAAATAACAGCAATAAATACCCTAGCAGAACACGTACGAAGTGACAGCTAACAGACAAACAAAATTCGCAACCGAAACCGGAAGACGTCAAAACAATACCAAGTAGGCCTACCGGTAGTCTACATGTTAAATAAACAAACACTGGTTTGACTATTTTCAATGGCCAACATCGTGTGATTTACTGATCGCTGATTGGTTGTTAGTTGTTACTAAGAATCTGACCTTGAGTGCCTGAGAAGTTGAATGTTAGTCAACTTTCTAAGTCACTAGTCTTAATCATTAATCATTGTGAACGGTACAATGTAAAATCCTATACTTCAACCATTAATCGTTAGTCTTAGTAAGCATTGTGAACGCGGCTTAACCAAAATGTAAGATCAAATACCATACACTTTTTTTTTTTAATAATCGACATCGGAAAAAAAAGTTCCTTGAACAATGTAAAAACTAAAAAGAAAAACTAACACTTTTTTTAGTAATAATAATAACAACTTGTGTACAACGTATGCTCGTTTGTACTAAGGTTGCCCATCGATGTTAAATTACTACGTCGACATCGAAATAAAAACATCGATGTCACATTGCGATGTCGGAAATTTTTCGACATCGACATCAAACCTGAAATAATCGACATCGGAAAAAAAAGTTCCTTGAACAATGTAAAAACTAAAAAGAAAAACTAACAAAATCGTTTCTTGTTCATCGCAAAACCTTCTGGTTAGTTGATATTGTGCTGTAACCTTGTTGACGAGCGGAGTACAGACTGTTTTATTATTATTATTTTGTGTAAAGAACGATTCGATTTATGAAAAAAAAAATCGATGTCGGAAATTTGCATCGACATCGATTATTAATCGATTAATCGATGTCGATGGGCAACCTTAGTTTGTACACACTTCTTTTTGTATGAAAACACCAAAAAAAACAAAGTGTAGGATGCGACCCAGACTTTGAAAACCTGTAGCATAGACAATATGAATAATGAAGGGTATGTTAACCCATCCGCATCGGTAAGCGGACTGGTACGCTTATACGAAACTGGCCACAGTAACCAGAAGCGGACTGGTACGCACATACGCGCGCTTCACTTTGAACATGTATAGTGGTGCTATCTAGCGTACGATATCGGAACTAATTCCTGCAATCTCTTGCTCAAGCTAGTGGCGATTCTAGTGTGCATTTCTTGAACTCTGTCGGCTTTTATTTGTTCTTAAAATCGATTTTATCTGCGCTCTTCTCGATCCGAAACTTAGATCAGCTGTCAAATTTGCCAAGATGGACTCGGGCCGGGAAGCAGTCGTTGTTTTCGGGGCAAAGAAAGTGACATTAGACAGATTTTAGACGTTCTAGGATCTGATTTTAGTGACAGTGATGGACAAGGTGTTTACAACCCAAACTTACAAAATATTGTGGTTTCAAATGAGAGTGAGAGCAATTGTGAAATGGACAATGACAGTGACACTAGGCCTAGGCCTCGCGTGTAGGCGTACGCGTACGCCTAGCGATACGAATGTGCGTGTACCCGCTAGTAAAACTGCTAGGTCTACTATTATCAGTGACAGTGATTGCGATGTGGACATTGGTATGGAAATTGACGAAAGTGACAGTGAAGACGTATTCGTGTAAACCTTGGCGCGCGCTAAAAGTGCGTGGTTTCCGGGGGCGGCCAGCCGAATGAGGCAACTGATGCGGATGGGTTAAAGTCATTCCATTGATCAAACTACCAGTTTCAAGCAATGATTTTAATATTTGTTTAAAATCACAAAAAACTTTTTCTTTGACAATTATTATGTTAAATTACTATTAAAATGTAAAATATATTCAGTAATCAAGTAAGAATACTATTTTAAAATCCAGTATTTACACGAAAATGCAGTTATTTATAATGGCATGATTCTAGACACTAGTTTGACTGCAAAATAGCCAATCCCTAAAAACGAAATTAGTTCATCTCCAACTCCAAATAGTAGTCAACTTCTTATCTCGCTTTTGGCTTTAATTACACCACAACACATTCACAAATTATAGACTTATATAATGGATACTAATCTAAATTGATTTACAAAGCCAAGGAAACAAAAAACTCGTTTTTAATATTCGTCGACAAAGTATTGCCAGCCTCCAATATACTTGGCAACGCTGCAAAGACATTGTTATTGTCAGATGGTGAAAATGGCGCCGAAAAAATACGGAATACGAAGCGGAGGACGTTTTATTACGATAGTCGATAACAGAAAATGATAGGATTGTATAGCCTATTTTGTGTCGTATCATGTTGTTTGTGCAATTGTTTACCTAACGAAGTGATCTCAAGTAATTTAAGTCCATCTAGGACATGTGAAGGCATGCAATAGATGTAAATTATTTCAAATGCGTGTAGGGGGGCTACATAAATGGTAGGCCTAGGCCTTGCACATGTCAAATGATCACAGAACGTCGTTGAGTGGCCTTAGGGCTTGGCATATTTTATTTCATATTATACAGATGCCTCCTGGCATACTATACTTAGCATATCTACATTGGGGAAAATGTTTGCGTTTACGGACGTACAATACACGAATTTCATTTCAGATCATTGTAGGCAATATAGGCCTAGGCCTAAGTCTAAATAAAGGTGGCCTAGGCTAGGCCTCACGTACCGTATTACCGTATTCAGATGTATTCCCGTTTCTAACTGTGCCTTCAATTTGAATTGAGTACATTATTTGTATGACGCAAAATGTTAATTGGAAATAAGCGACAGTAAATGTAAATAAGAAAAAGTCCAGTCACGTCGCATCGTGGAAAGGTGACAGCCAGCTCATGTTTTGACGTGAGGCGGAGGCGGGCTCAAAGAGAAATGACGTCATCGCACGCAGTGTTGCCATAGTTTCACGGCTCGCCCGATTTCCCATCAAATGTTCTTGTAGTGAAGCCAATATTGACCGAAAACGAGTCGAGAGATTGTATTCATATATACATATTTAGAATTGTTTTTTTTTTTCCTCTTATGCAATGATGACCTTTCAGCCATTCATTTTTCTCGCTATCCAATACAAATTAGCTTCTTGATCTGGCCTCAATTCAATTGTCGTTCAATCATCTTCAAATTGAGTATAAAATAAACAAAATGACAAATGGTTTGTATCTACTTAGCCGATGCTTTATATTCGAAAGTGTATGATTTTTGACAGTTTCAATGGTAGGGGATAGGGAAATCGACGGATTTGAAATATTTATATTAAAAAAAGTAGTCGATGAAACTACTTTATTTTTCGCTAATATTAAACATGATATTTAAGTGTATATTGAACATGATTTGTAGCACAATGACAAATAGTTGGGTATACAGTGGATCGACTTTAGGGCTAGGCGATCTAGATGGTGGCATGTATTTATGTATAGCACGTATTTTGGTTGCAGATAAACTCAGAATGTCGAGTCCCCGTAGAACTCGCGCGTCGCAGTCGGAGGATGGGGAGGCCTTGACGCCAACCCGTCGCAACACGCCTGCACGTAGCGCTCGCACACCGGCCCAGAACACGCCCGCCAAGAACACACCCCGGCGCAACACGCCGGCCCAGAACACGCCCCCCACCGTCACGCGGTCGAGTCGTAGAATCCCTGTGTCTGAACAGTCCGAGGGGAGCGATGCCTCAAGACTTGCTCGAACGCCCTCGAGGCCCCAGCGGACACCCCAGACCGGGACGGGGGGTTCACGTACGGGAAGTGCTACCACTCCGCAGCGCTGGGGTGTGCAGAATCGTGCCAATCGTACGAACGTGGTCGTGGGTGCGTCGGAATCCTCAAGCCAGGACCGCAGAAGGTCTCCTGCTTCGGCCCTCAATCCAACCAGCCCTTTTGTTGGAGGCAAGTTACTAGGAATAAGGAAGCATGCTTCAATCACACAAATTGGTGAAGAATTTGGGATTATAATTTGTAATTGATGGCGGATTCACAAGCCCGCAGGCCTACACTGACGTGTAAAACCTTATTATGCAATCCAACCGTTTACATGTATAGATATTATCTTGCTGTTTAACTAGGGCTTATACATTTAAGTGATTAAATACCTAATTTAGTTTTTGTGTATGTTTAGATAGTGAAATTGACTTGAGCTCTCCACTAAATTATGGCACACCAAGTTCCATGTCGTCTGTGCGAACACCACGCTCTGGAATCCGAGGCACGCCAATACGCATGCGACCCGACATCCATGCCGACCGGAGGATTCGTCAAGTAAACTTGCAACAACCCGACACTGTAAGTATCCATTATGTGTACATTTGGAGGAAAACACACATTTCTCTGGGAATTAAATTGGTAATTGGTTAAAATTATGAGAATTTTAGAAAATTTATTACTTTCATTATTCTGTATTGCGTAGGCCTACATGTGCGTAGCCACTAATGGTTATTAAAATTACAGAGCTTTCCAATGCTAAAGCAGTCATTGCACGTAGAAGTTAAGAACTAAGGATACCATTACTTCAAAAACCGCAGCAAATTGTCAGTTTTAATTAGAAATCGAAAATCTGAAAAATAAGGATGCTGTAGTTTGGTTAGCCCTATAAACTGAATGATAAATATATATACTAAGTAATAATAAGTAGGTAGGTATAGGCCTATTTATCATTCAGTTTGTAGGGCTTAACAAACTACAGTATCCTTATTTTTCAGATTTTCGATTTCGAGGTCCATTCTTGAGATATAATTAAAACATGACAATTTGCTGCGGTTTTTGACGTAAAGGTATCCTTCGCTCTTAAATAAATTTGCACACACCAAATAGGAAAAATAATCATGGTTACTATTATAACCTAGGTTTTACGGGTTTGGCGGCCTGTGAAGCCAGTAGGCCTACAAATACACATGGAATTCCGATTGCATCTTAATAACCCTAGCCTATAAGCCTATACCCTACATGATTTGTAAAACACAAATTAGGCTACACTGATATAAACACTACACACTATAGCCTACAGGCCATTTTGGATATCTGTGCCCACTTGACGAGAACCTGTATATTATATAGTTTAAGGGGTTTGAATACAAAACTAGGGTACCATGTATGTTCTACACTACACACAGTAGGCCTACTCCACAGTCCTCATCAACATGACACTACAGTATTTCCTTTCCTAAAGGTGGGTGTGCATGGATCCAATGTAGCCTATAAACCAGTTGTTCATATGCTACATAGTGCAATATCTTTGTTGGCTGGTTCATGAACAGTTCAGTACTCTTTCAGTCTTTCTAACACTCATTTAGAGGTTGTTTGACTATGGTTAGAGGTGTTTGAAAAGGGTTTTATTTTTTCCTAACGTCGTTCTTTAAAAAGGAAAAAGTGTTGTTATGCCGACATTACACGACTCAATACTTTCGTCAAACTTATTGAATTCAAGAACAAAAGCGAATCAAAAACAGTTTGTTAAACAACTGCAACAATGTAGTTTCTATTAATTGATGCTTTTTTGTCCTTGAATTCAATAAGTTTGACGTAAGTATTGAACCGTGTAATGTGGGCATTAGGCCCTATGCAGGCTATGTTTTTATTTTATTTTTTATTGCAAAATAGTGAAATAATTAATAACATGCAATGAAACTCAAATAATGATTATTTAAATTAAATGTAAGCCTATTTTAAATTAGGCCAAATAAATTGTGGCCAAAGCTAACAACATATGCATATGTTTACAGTTTATGCCATTAATGGCCAATTAGTTGAAATTTTGTTTTAACATTTATGACTTAATTTAAAATACCACGGGAATTTCCGTTTTAAATTGTTCAAATACCACAAATTAGCTATTATTTTATCTTTTGGACCCAGTTTGTCAGTTGAAATGTGGCACATCAGGTAAAGTACTGTACAGCAGAGACTTCTACAAAAGAAAATTCGAAACCAATCTCGTTGTCTTGTCGTGTTCTGTCTTGTGTTTAAAACTTGTTTGTTACTTTGGTTGTAGCCGGAACACTCGGCAGAGGTTGACGCCGGACCCCAACTGGTTATCTGGGGTACCGACGTGGTGGTCAATCAGTGCAAGAGCAAGTTTAAGAGATTCGTACTGCGGTTCATCGATCCCGAGGCAGAAGAAGATGAACGTATGGATGACATGGACGTCAATCAACCTCTATACCTACAGAAGCTGGAAGAAGTACGTTGATCATTGATTTATTTGCAACTTGCACTATCTCAGTATGTCCGTGTAGCCTAGACCATTGATCATTCTCTGCTTAAGGCTGTATGTGAGGCTAGCCTGCGGAACACCCGATTTCGCTCTGATAAAATTGCTTTAAAATGTTTTTAAATTGCCCCAAAAGTAAATCAAAATAATAAATATGTGATCCCTAGAGCCTTTTACTCCTAGATCAACATAATATCTAGAGATGTTGTAACAAGTATTATTGAGAAGTGATAATGTTTCAATTCTGAAAGCGTTTGATGTTCGCATATATAAAATAAAACGTCTACACTTTAAAGGTGGGCTGTCACGGTTGAAAATGATTTTTTACCATACTCATATTATTTAATAAACTTTGAATCCTCGTATGAATGAATAGAGCGTCGAAAACTAGAATTGAATCGGGCTATCGGTTCGGAAGTTACAGCGTGTTTACTTTTAGAAGGGGAGAGGGGAAAACGTCATCGCTACGGTCGGCTCTTGGTAGCGCGCGCCGAACCCTTGCTTGACAGGTATAAACACGTGTAGCCAGCCGCAGTCGACTCGCGGTCTGTGTCACGAGATACTGATTGGGATTTCGTGATTGATCGTAATATTTGCATTGATACATCCTAAGGCATAATGTCGCAATTACAACCCTACACGTTTGAACCTCGAAAATCGAAGCAAGCTGAGAAACCGCCAAGACGAAATAAGCCATTAAATCGCGACTTCATAGGCCGGGCTGGCTCAATAGATTGGTGTGATTGCAGTGAGTGTGTTTGTATGACTGTTGCACCGAGAGTGTAATTTTTAACAAGATGAGAGGCAGTGTTGACTGTATCAAGTACCATTCTTCATTTGATCAAGTCATACTAAACATTGACGTCTTGAAAACAGCGCGCCAAGCTATGTTGGTTTACGAGAAAAATCTTCACCTCGTCGAGCTACAAGAGGCAACAAATCGCACATGGAGGTTTGTCGCATATCGGCAATTTATTAATTGGGCTAATTCAGGGGAAAGTTTAGGCAAGAACAGAAGAATGGTTATACCCTCTTGTGTGGTTCAAGAGATAAGAGAAACATTCCCAAAAACTAACGGCGCTTACGTGGGATTCTCCGCCACAGCAGGACAAAATGCAGAATATTTTGATTAGTCCAGACTTGATTTGTCCAGATTTGGCACAGAACCCTGGCGAATCGTATTGCCCGTCGCCTGACAACCAGGCTCCGCCTTCCTTAACTTCTCTGGCGTTATTCATTCTGTGCTCCGTCCACGTGTGTTTTATGCACGGAGCAATGAATCGACGCACGATCCTGTAGTACGTGGCCTCAGAAAAAAATAACATATTTATTGCTTCTGCAAAAGAATGAAACTTTATTAAGCTCGTGCCCGTGCAATATAGTGATGTTGCAAACTTCACGGTGCCAACACCGAACCGATTGTTGGATGCTTGCGATCTCCAAATCAGTCTGTGACCTATATTGCATATCGTTGAAACAATTAGTGCTGCACCCTTAGTCGATTGTTGTAGGTCGGTGACTTTGTGAGCACATTCCATACAATAAACAAATAGCAGTTTTAAACAATCCCATAAAACCATGAACGAATCGTATGTATCAGCTTTAGGTCTATTGTTGTCGGCGTTGCATTCGCTCTCTTCATCATCGCTATCGTCATCGCTGATTTCTCTGTGGTCATCGTCCTCGTCGGTGTGTTCCTCTATTGTTGGCTCATAAGAGGAATCCAATCGCTCATCTGTGTCTACATCACAAGCACTTATCATACTGTCAGCTAGATTGTCGCCGATAAGATTGCACTGGATTCCAATGTCTCGAGTCGTCCCGCGATCATGTGCAATGTCGGTATAATATGTAGTGATGTCCGGTTCACTAATGACTACTTCTGGTTCTGCATCCGTCAATGTATTACCGCCGGCATTTTCCATGGCTTCGGCTACTGTCTTCTTTCTAATGTATACCGACGTGTTTCGACGCCTTTTCGATTGCGGCTCGGATGCTGAGGAAGACGATGACACAACAGATCCCTGAAAACCTTTCATGTTTTTTGACGGTATTGCACTTTTGATTAGCACAGGGTTACACCTACTTGCAAACAGACCAAAATCTACCTTTAGCTCTGCAGATGTGTGGAAATCGGCACGAGTAAAGTGATTTGAACATACCACCGAAGTCGCACTGGGCACAAAACCATCCCGAGTGATTTTATTCACCCATATGCTTTGTGACGGACTGGAGATCGATTCCTGTTTGGAAACTTGTGGAAACTGATGCGTTTTCCGTCAATTACTTGCCCAGGACTATGAGAACACTTATAGACCGAACAGGACGGCATGATAAAATTTAAAATATGACAATCATACAAAAAACACAGTCACTGCAGAGACAAAACACGATAAAATAAACTTTGGAAATAGATACTGATGAACGTTCGTATCACACATTCACAGCTACAATATTGTTCCTATGCGTTTAAAGTCACTTATTATTACTACATGTGGTCGTCATAACACACTTGAAAAACTATTGCGGAAGGTTGACAATGTACAAAAGCAACACGCACGTTGAGAGAGACAGGTGCGTAGCTCACCGCCTCACACCGCACACAAATCAAGGCAGCGAGCCGGGCGCGGCTGGCCCACGATACATAGCGCTGACGTCACAAAATCGTCTGCTAGGCGTAATATCGGTATAACTACTTGATGCGAAATCGTAGAGACTTCGCGTTTTCGGCGTTCGGCTTTTTGAGTGAATGAGCACATTTTATTTTTCGTGACAGCCCACCTTTAAGTGCTGAGTAGGCCTAGGTCTACTTTGTGAAGTACAGTAGAGCGTTGATTATATGATTCGCTATAACTAGTCCTATAATACATGTTTCCTATTAAGTCCCAACATATTTCCATTATTTGACTCCATTATACAACTTTGTGGGTTATACTATAATATGGCATTTTGTGGAAATGTCAAAGGCATGAATTAGCAGGGGCTCGCATTGGTCTGCGGATAGATAACAGTTTCTGACATCCCCCACTTTATCTCTTTGCTTGCCAATGCGAATGTGATGGCCGGCGGATCACCAGCGCACTGGGCGAGTTCTCGTGGTCAAGCCATAGACAGCTCTGGTGAGCGCTGTTGGCCGAGCGGCCGGTCATTTATTACGCGCATGTTTATGATCTTCCTAATTATTAGGGATGTCATAGGGTACCCGGGTTACCCGGATCCAGAAATTACCCGAATCCATTTTTAGGATCCGGATCCTTATCGGGTAATATTATTTGTATAAAAAAAAGAAGAAAAAAAAAAACACGACGATATTTCTGCGGCTATTTTCCTTGAAGCTGCAGTGAATTCCTGCTTGTGGGCGTGGCGAGCTGGTCGCTGGGTAGTACGCGCTGTCATTACTGCGGGCGAGTTCTGTGATGCCATATACACTCCCCTCCCCCGCCCCCCTCGCCCTTCCCGCGCGCAGCGGCCGCACAGAGCCCAACCCACACAGCGGCCGGCAGCTGACACGGGCAGAGAACGACCTTCAACCGCGTGGTTTCGGGGGGGGGGGGGTGTAACCAAGATAATGACATAATTTAGGCTTTCAGGATTCGGGTAACCCGGTTCTTGGAAGGTCTGGAACCGGATCCAAATTTTCCTACCCTATGACATCCCTACTAATTATTATTACCCGACTCATCAATAGTTCTCCTTGGGTCCCTATTCTCTGAGTGAGTGAAAGTCCTAGTGCAAAAGTCCATGTCGGGAATAGAATTCGTAATAGGGGAAGGGGAGATGCGTACTTTCAGCCCCAAGTTATCCTAGTATGCTATTTTTCTTATTCAATGAGCTACTGCTGCTGCCCCCTGCCCCCCCTCCCCATTCTCATTGCTCTGTCCTCAGGCAGCCCATCTTGTATTTCAAGGTCGTGACATGTACATTTCTCAAGAGATTGCGGTAGGGTAGGGTGCACCCGTTAACTAGAGAAGTAGGAAATTACTCTGGCACTATTGAACACGGCTACATCTACTGTGTCTTCAGATCCACACCCTGGAGGAGCCGTTCATGAACGTCAACTGTTCCCACCTGGAGGCGTTTGACCCCGACCTCTATCGCCAGTTGGTCAGCTACCCGCAGGAGGTGATACCCACGCTGGACATGGCCATCAACGAGATGTTCTTCGACCGTTACCCTGCCGCCGTGCTCGACCACCAGATCCAGGTGCGGCCGTTCAACGCGCAGAAGACCAAGAACATGCGAGGACTCAACCCGGAAGGTACGTTCGAATGTTCCTTATACGTACTGGCCACGCTTTTAGAAGCAAGTTGAGCCTTGAAACGGCGCTATACACAGTCTATTTCAGTTACAAGTGTGTGCCGTGTAATTTCCTGATACCTGCTCGTTATTGACTGCACCAACTGTGATTGGAATGTGCCCTCACAACGTCTGGCAACAGATGTGTTGGTATTACAGTAGAACCGCCTTTGTACGTTTCGCTTTTCTACGTTTTTTACGTTTCTGCGTTTTTTACGTTTCTGCGTTTTTTTTACGAGGTCCCGGCGAAGCCTTATGGCATTTCTGCATAATTTATTTCTTTAATACGTTTCCCAATATTACGTTTTTTACGTTAATGGCTTAATGCGTTTCAAAAATCAGTCCGTCAAGGTAATTAGATCCTATAGTACGTTTTCTGTGTTCTCATAATCGGTTTTTCCGGCCAGCCAGTGAGTCGAATTACAAGTTGTTATTGTTCAAGCCGACCACGTTAGTCATTCATTCATCCCAGTTCTGCGAAGCGCCCGCCCCCCCCCCCCCCCCCCCCCTTCCCACGCTCAACACAATGCAACCCAGCGGCCAGTGAGTGCCTTGACCTTGACCAGCTGCATCTCGTTCCGCGTTGGAGGGGGGGGTCTCTGAAAGGGTCGTTTTATCTACGATCTCGGCTGCCGGCGCTGAGGTTCTTTACCTGCTTACCATAAATAACAAATCCTCGTCCAGTGGTCCTCTTTACTAAAGGCTTTTGTCAAACTACAGAGATAATTAAACATTGCCCTCGCACTTAGACTACTGCTATTATCCTAAGTATAGAAAACAATATTTTTACTAGTGTTGCCCAACGATATTTTTTTCAACATCGATATCGGCGCAATTTCGACGATATCGCTCGCGATATCGTCGTATCAAAATCAACATCGATATCGCGATATCGAATTTTTTTCGGCGGTAATAAAACAATACATAAGAAATCATAGTCAATTTAAAGTGTTTTCGCCGTGGCCTGCAGTACGCGTTGCTGCAGTTAGTGCCTTCACGTCTATTACGACCCCCCCCCCCCCCCCGGGATATCAAAATAACATCAACTTGAAAATTTTCCGCCCGTGGCTTGCAGTATGAGATGCTGCATAGCGATTAAGGCTTGAATTCGCGGTGTCGCGTGATGACGAGTCAACTGTCCGGGATCGGTTATTGACAGCCGTAAAAGTATCAACACAACATCTGAACAACAACATTCTTCTCGGAAAGAATTCGGGGTTCCAGGTACAAATAGTTGAATGGATCCAATGTCTCACGCAAACAAAGGGAACTCGGCGGGTCCGTGCGGCCATCTGTGTGTGGGGAGGGGGGTGGGGGTAGATGTGCAGTTACAAACTGCAGCAACGCGTACTGCAGACAGCGGGAGAAATACTTGAAGTTGACAATGATATCCTCGAGGGTTGGGGGGGGGGGGGGGGGGGGGGGGTTAGGTACTCAGTGACAACGCTGCAGCAACGCATATTGCAGCAACGCATACTGCAGACCATAGCGGAAACATTTTAATATTTTGAGTTGACGACGATATCGCGATATTTTCGATATGACACTACCATATCGATATCGAAATTAACGGCGATTTTCCCACGATATCGATATCGTATCGAATAATCGATATCATTGGGCAACACTAATTTTTACCCACTCGAGTTTTTTTATAATATGTCATCACAGCCTAGTCTAGCTGCATGACCTTGGTCGCCAGGCCTCGCTTACGACCCTTCTTAGATAATAATGAAGAATGGTGTCGGGGGGGGGGGGGGGGGGGGGGCTTTTACAAGATTATAAGTGTTAGGAATGTATGAAAAGACAAATTTGAAGTACCTATTTCAATAGTGCGTTTTTCCCGTTACCACGTTTTTTTGTCTCGGGTCCCTCGAAAACGTACAAAGGAGGTTTCACTGTATTTCCACAATACTGGAGGCATGTGAATCAGATGCAACTGGATTTAGCTCATAACGACACCATCTTGCAAGTAGATGCGACGGGACTTGGCCTACATGAATATGATTGAATGTAACGCAATTTTATCATTTAAGCTCAATCCAATTTTATGGATTGTATAGGCCTATAGAGAGATAGGCTAGCAATTATCACGCCTACACAATTTACACTTTGTAATTTATATGTAGGCCCTAACTAAAACTAAAATTACTGAAAAATTCAAAATTGTAAATTAATAATTTACCAACACACATCACTACCCATTACTAGAGATCCTTGTATTTCGCAATGCGCGATAGCGCGAAATCACTTGAAACATGCAGCAATTGAAATATGTTGGCATGACAGTCTGTTGTGAATCCAAAAATAGTCTTTTTGAATCGCGAAATAAAACGAAATCCCGTGTATACGCGAAATAGCTTAAGTTTACTGTTATAAAACGAAAAAGACTGAAGCTGTTGAATTGACGCGAAATCGCCGAATTTCTGTCAAAAACCCCACATTTTTTATTAAAACAATAGATAATTAATCAGGAAAAAACATACTCAGGTACTAAAAATTGCATTTCATTCCGTAAGTAGAATCCTTACTGACTGTATTACCTTCCATTTCCTATTTTACTATCATGGTAGACCTACGCGACAATGTAGGCATTGAAGTATACAAGATACAAATTAGATTTTGTAAATTAAAATTGAAACACCGCCAAAAAGCTGAAATTACTGCTCAACAGCGAAATTTGGATTTAATAAAACGAAATATGCTAAAAAATAAAACCATTTACAAGGATCTCTACCCATTACACAACTTTGTCAAAATTTGGTATTTTATGATAGGTTTAAACTTGTGTCTTCGATTCTCATCCCCAGATATTGATCAGCTGATCACTATCAGCGGAATGGTAACGCGTACCTCGAACATTATCCCTGAGATGCGCGAGGCCTTCTTCAAGTGTGTGGTGTGCGACTACACGCTAAGCGTGGAAATGGACCGTGGTCGTATCGCGGAGCCAACCATGTGCACCAACTGCAACACCAACTTTTGCTTTCAACTTGTGCACAACCGGTCCCAGTTTGCAGATAAACAGTACGTTAAGCTGCAGGAGTCACCAGGTAAACCATATTTCCAAGTCTTCTTCTGCAAAATAGACTGTATCGTGTATTTTGTTACCTTTGGCATGATGGTGAATACAGACTAGTGATAATGACTGTTAAGAATGTTCTTAACCGGTTGTGATAACCGATTTTTAATCAATAATTACCTAGGCTGATGCCTGTAGGTAGAGATGCGGAAAAATAGCATTAAAGTCGATCGATGATAACTGCACATGTAATATTTACCTTCAAATTGTATGTACAGAAAGTTGAGATTGAGCTTGTGAATATTGTGGGAAAAAATATGCACCTAACAGTATTATCTACCCGATAATTAATGTTGGAAACGGGGTCAAGATATATATATTAGGGATGTCATAGGGTAGGAAAATTCGGATCCGGTTCCAGACCTTCCAAGAACCGGGTTACCCGGATCCTAAAAGCCTAAATTATGTCATCTTATCTTGGTTACACCCCCCCCCCCCCCCCCCCCCCCGAAACCACGCGGTTGAAGGTCGTTCTCTGCCCGTGCCAGCTGCCGGCCGCTGTGTGGGTTGGGCTCTGTGCGGCCGCTGCGCGCGGGAAGGGCGGGGGGAGGGGAGTGTATATGGCCTCACAGAACTCGCCCGCAGTAATGACAGCGCATACTAACCAGCGACCAGCTGGCCACGCCCACAAGCAGGAATTCACTGTAGCTTCAAGGAAAGTAGCCGCAGAAATATCGTCGCGTATTTTTTTTTTTATTTTTTTTTTTTTATAAATAATACTACCCGATAAGGATCCGGATCCTAAAAATGGATTCGGGTAATTTCTGGATCCGGGTAACCCGGGTACCCTATGACATCCCTAATATATATATATTTATTGAGTGTTGAAATGCGTTGGAATTCCCTACCTTCATTGTAGCTGAACAAAAACCTACACTTTCAATCGTATAACTTTGCGTAGCACCTTCAAAAAGTAATTTATTAAAAAAAATAATCGTCCTAAATGTAGATAACTTCATGACTAACATGAATACATGTAAAAAAGATGGTCGAACGGGATCCGTTTTCGAGATATTTGCGCTGGTGTGTCAATTTTACCTCAAATCTACTCAAATTAGAAACTATAAATATACTTTATTAATAAAAAAAATATATATAATTTCAAGAAGTTCAGAATTAAATGCTACTCACATGTAATAATTCTTGAAATTCATAATTTAGAATTAAAAAAAGTATTTTTTCATCTCCATTTAATTTGAATAGTTTAGTTGTTCTATTGAATGGGTAGTTCACTTCATCGATCGACTTAAATATCGCCAAATTGTCTGCTATTGGCTTTGCGTTAACAACCAACACTGTAATATCACTGCTTAAAACCACTTTCAATAACATGAAAACGGACCCGAAAGCGGAATGAAATCGTAAATTTATAATAACTCACCAGTGTACGAATCTCCCGCTAGCACCCGAAATGGAAGTATTTTGCGATAGTAATAGGTTACACTTATATTAATATTAATCAGAATTCTATCAATTTAAATGATATCAAAATAAATATCAATAATTAAAAATTAAAATATTTTCCAATATCGATGGATAAAATCAATAGTTTTGCCGATCCCTAGTAACTAGGAAATGACACAAAATGGCACGAGTGAATGGTTGCGTTGATTACAGACGACATGCCCGCCGGCCAGACGCCCCACACCGTGCTACTGTTTGCGCACAACGACCTCGTGGACTCTGTGCAGGCCGGCGACCGTGTCACAGTGACCGGCATCTACAGGGCGGTCCCCGTACAGGTGAACCCGCGCATGCGCAACGTTCGCTCTGTATACAGGACCCACGTGGACGTCGTGCACTTCAGGAAGGTCGACTCGAAGCGGCTCTACGAGACGGAAGAGGGGTGAGTGATCAAGCGACGTTCGAGGGCCGCTATTAGGGGTGATGTCCAGAAATTAGGGATGTGGGGGTACCCGAGAAATAACAAACAAAACAAAATATACCTGGGGTTGGATCGGGCCTTAAATTATGCCCGAAAAAATCGAATCAGGTAGTACAACACACTTTGGAGGTTATGATTAGTCAACATTGTGAATTTCAAGATCAACCTGCAATACTGGGAAGCTTGGGAGGAACTGATACTTATATGAGTATGCCTTACCTTCTATCTTACTTTATTATTATTTCCTGATTATACTTGTTTTAATTTATTTTGCTTACAATGGGGCAGTGAAGGTGAATAACAATGTGTTGCAATGTATTCTGATCATTTCTGACAGTGCTCATATAAAATGATGGCGACCATAAATGCCAGAAATCCACTGCTTTCTTGGCAAAAGTACGGCGGGAAATTCAAATTTTCAAATACTTCGAAAACTCCAATCGCAGGGCGATTCTGTATGGCCTGGCCGACGATAATTTTATCACCGGTTTTAGTCGTTACTGAAGGCAAATTCAAGGCGGTGATTGGCTCATCGCCTTCTTCTAAAAACTGAAACCGGTGATAAACGTATCGGCACCCATTCAGAATCAGGGCGCTGAAGTAGATGTGGATTCAAATTTTGTGGATTCCTGAATTACTATTTTATGTAACGTATTTTGTCTAATCGATAAATTGGTATTAATTTTTAGTTTTTGAACACTACCTGACCTGAGCCCGAGAGTACTTGAGTACCCTACCTAAGCCCAACCCGAGTTCAAAAATCACTACCCGCACATCCCTACTAGAAATCGATTCCTAATTTGCAAAGAACTGTTTTCCCCCAATTGGTGTTCTGTGGTGATAATACCCGCACACATCGATGTAAAACCCTAACTGAAACCACTCTTAATTATGATGTAGGTAGGAATTAATCAAATTCACAAAACTTAAATGAGAGATAATACGTAACAGAGCAATTGAACTTTTAAGTTTCGAAAATAAATAATGACATTTTAGGTACCAGAGTAATCGAACTTTTAAGTTTCGAAAATAAATAATAGCATTTTTCTAGAAATAAAATCATTAACAAAAATTACTTAGAAATCTATTCCTAATTTTTAGTGACGTGGATGTACTAGAAAATCGAGTCGAGTAGTAATTGGTACTCGACTCGACGCGAGCAAGCGAGCATCATGAAGTGAATGAGTTTTTGGTTTGTTATCATCAGGAAGGACCACCGTTTCCCGCCAGAGCGCATCGAGCTGCTGCAGCAGCTGTCCAAGAAAGACGACATCTACGAACGACTGGCGCGCGCGATTGCCCCTTCGATATACGAGAATGAGGACATAAAGAAAGGCATTCTTCTGCAGTTGCTGGGTGGCACCAAGAAGACTTCCACCAATTCGGGCCGTGGAAACTTCAGGTGGGTGCCGGAATGATCTTGTATATTCGTTAGCAGTGTTTACCCTTCGATGCAATATCATGAGGTTAATTTCGATATCGATGTGGTTGTGTCGTATGAACATATATCGCGATCATCTTGTAATACATGCAACAATTTCCCCACCTTGTCCTATGTTCATTTACTGCAAGTTCCATTCCCTTTCTCTGATAAGGTACTTATAAATTATCCGTTCATTTACTGCAAGTTCCATTCCCTTTCTCAGATAAGGTACTTATAAATTATCCCTTTCTCAAATTAAGTAGGCTATGTTCTATTTCAATCAGATTGAATTTAAATTTTAGTATTGATTATTCATGTATGACTTGAACCTTCTCTGTAAAATGTTAAAAAATATGCCTAATCACTGTATTTCTATATTTCTGTGTTCAGAGCTGAAGTGAACATCTTGCTTTGCGGTGATCCGGGAACCAGCAAATCGCAGTTGCTACAGTATGTGTTCAACCTCGTTCCCCGGAGTCAGTACACATCCGGCAAAGGCTCTTCTGCTGTTGGTCTCACTGCTTTCGTTACCAAGGATCCGGAGACCCGTCAACTTGTGTTGCAGACGTAAGGCTCTACCACAGTTTATCCAAAGTTGTACAGTTGAATCACAGTTCGAGATCAATCTCAGCATATGCAATTTGGATTTTGATATCATAATTGCATTTTATTAAGTAAATTTTTTTTATATCTGCTCCCTAATAAATAATAAATAATTTTTATAGCAAATACAAAATAGTATTCCAATGTCAATCTTAGCGCCTACCATAAAGAGGGTGAATGAATGCCGCTGCTGGGGGGGGGGGGGGGGACAAACTTTGTGACGCAATGCAACTGCAAGCAAACCTACACAACACCACTGGCCTGTGAACATGGACATGCATATCTTCCCGTGTCACTTCTGAAAATGTACATTTTTTCCGGCGTCAGGGGGAGCCAATTGTGTTAGTGCACATGAAGTAAAAGCTTGTGGATTAATATCTAGCAAAATGTCTTTCTTTACAAAACCCCCCAAAAATTGCGTAGGCTTACGAATGAAGGTCGCACCCCAGACATTCGACTATACAGTGCCGCATAATCTGATTTCAGTGGCGCTCTCGTGCTGGCGGACAACGGCATCTGTTGCATCGACGAGTTTGACAAGATGAACGACTCGACCCGCAGCGTTCTACACGAGGTGATGGAACAACAGACGTTGAGTATCGCCAAGGCGGGAATCATTTGTCAGCTCAACGCGAGAACGTCTATCCTCGCCGCAGCCAATCCTTGTGAATCGCAGTGGAACAAAAATAAGACTATCGTTGAAAACATTATGCTACCTCACACACTAATGTCTCGGTAAGTTGCGTCTTTACGATTGAAACCTTGAATTGAATAAATTAATGTCCTCACTGATGTCCTTACCTAAATGACATTTTTCCCTTTTAGTTTTGATTTGATCTTCCTGATGCTTGATCCTCAAAATGAACTGTTTGATCGCCGACTCGCTCGCCATCTTGTGTCACTCTACTACAAGTCTCGAGACGCCGAAGAAGACGAGTTGATGGTGGGTAACTTGTTTGTGACGAACGTGCACGACCAAAGTTGGAGTCAGTCTCGATAACAATAGAGATGCACAAAAATGTAACTGAATCAACTAGGCCTATAAATACAAATTTGTATTTATAGTAAAAACATTAAATACAAAATATATCTTTATATTTTTTTTATTTAGTTACAGATAAACAGATCAAAAATGTATCCATATGATTTGTATTTAATGTTTTTTTTTTAGTTTGAAATTTTGCGGCTGGAAAACAAAAAAAATGCCTTTTCTTTATTTGAATTAGTCACAATTTTGTTTCCGTAAGATTGTTCAGTACTGATAGATTTAGGCTTACCTTAGAATTACAATTTTCTCATTTTATTTGAAGTCCAAACAATCACTTTCACAAATTCCAGGATGGTTTATGTACAATTGATAGAGATGCGTGCATTTCGCAAAGCGCGATACCGCGAAATCATCCTAAACTGCCCGAAATTCAAAAATCTTGGCATAATGAACAGTTCTATTGCCAAAAATGGTATTTTTGAATAACGAAATAAAACGAAATCGGGCGTATTCGCGAAATAATACACACTGAATTTGGAAAGCACGAAATCCCCATATTCCCGGTAAAATGCCGCGAAATCACCAAAACACGATCAACATCGCAATTTTTACTAATTAATTGGTCAATGTTTTCCTGGGTGACTGTACTGCATTCCCCCCCCCCCCGCTTGGGTTATCGAAATCCCGTCTTGTGCTGCCCGACTGCTGCTGCAGTCAGGCGACTGGTTGGAGTCTCCTCTTTCTCTCTCGCACACAAAGCGTCGCGTCCTCTATCTTTCTTGCTCGCTACTGTTGTCAAGTGCGTTCACTGGTACCAGCTACTGGCCTCCAAGGTCACGCCACCCCTTTCTCTCTCTTTCACGCTCGCAGGACAGGTCTCTCTTTGTTCGCCATTCAACAAATTCGTCCTCCTACGTCTTGCTAAAAATAGCTCGACCAACCAGAACCAGCACTCGACAGTCGTCAGTCGGCAGTCGAGTGTCACTCGGAGCAGAATGCAGACGTAATTGCGAGTTACTTAGGCCGTATCTGTAACCTGTATTACATTTAGACTAACACGTGTGCTCGAAATGGGGAAACCTTCGGTCTCGTTAAAAGATCGCGTCGCGGAGTTTAAAGACGAGGGTTTTTTCATCAGCGACAATAAAATATTAATGTGCACGTTTTGTGATGTACGTTTGGAACACGAAAGAAAAGACACGCTCAAGAAGCACGTCATCAGCGAACGTCATAAATATGGGAAAATAAAAGCTTCGAAGGAGAAGAAGAAGAGACAGTTGACTATGTCGGAGACTTTCACAGTCTCTAAGAAAGCTAAAGACGACAAAGAAGAATTTGTTATCGAGACAGTCGAGGCTTTCTTGAGCGCGGGAATTTCCGTGGAGAAACTGAATAACGAAAAAATGAGGAATTGGATGGGGAAATACATAAAAGGAAGTGGGGATTTGCCAACGGCCGATCGAATTCGGCGGCATTACATCCCCATTGTTGGAGCGAAGACTGTAGAGAAGATAAAGGATGCAGTTAAGGGAAAACTTATCGCGATTTTGTCTGATGAAACAACTGATAAATCCGGCCACTGTGTTTTCAATATCCTTTTCCGGCTCATGGAACCCTCATCAATCCAAGAGGTATTTCTCGCTGCGTCTGTTGTCCTCGACAAGGCCAACAATGCGACGTGTGCGAATGCTGTAATTGACACATTAAAAAAGTACGAAATTGACTATGAAAACTGTGTCAATTTCGTCACAGACTCGGCTAGATATATGACGAAATGTCACCAAACTTTGAGTGGGCTAGTTGGTGACCATCTTGCCCATACTCAATGCTGGGCCCACAAACTGAATCTTGTGGGCCAAATTTGGCAGAGTCAGCTAGACGAGCTGAATACAGTGGTTGCAAAAATTAAAAGCGTCTTCCTTAATACACGAAAAAGGAAGCATTCATATGCCGAGTTTCTTCGGGACAGGTATGGCGAGGATTCTACTAAAGTTAAACAGTTCCCCATGCCTGTTCTGACTCGGTGGAATTCTTGGTTCGTTTCAGTGTTCTACATAAGTGAATATCTTCTGGATATCGTACAGTTTCTGGAAGATTTCAGTGAGGAAAACGCTGGAGTAAAGTTTATAAAAGCAATGACAGCTGAAGAGCTGAACATTGTGCTGACTCAAGCAATATTTGTGACTGAAAATGCAGACAAGATTGTAAACACAATCAAGTTCCTAGAAGGGAACTCATACCCAACTGCACATGTCCTCTATGCAAAACTAGAAGACATTGGTTCAAAGCTAGATCTTCTATCTAAGGGTGTGTTCTCAACAAATTTGAACTCAAAGCTGCAAGAGTTGAATTTGGTGACGAGGGCTTCCACAATTGAAATCCTCAAACTAACTAGCCAAAAAAGTGCCACGAAACTCAACGATCTCAAAATACATGATCCTGCTAGGAAGCAATTGGTCGCATGTAACCAACTGTTCAATCCCAGGAATATAACTCGCAGCTTGCTTCAGGTTGGAGACATTGAAAACAATCTCAAAAACATTGCACTGCCACAAAGCCTAAAAATTGACAGTGTTACCTTCCTTGAAGGATATTCTGTACTAAAAAATCTAGTGGTAGAAGAACTTGGCAAGCCAAATATGAGCAACGTAGATATATGCAGTTTGCTTTGTTCGATCAAAGCTGAGTATCCTGCATTTTCAGCTGCCTCGTTGTTCATCATCTGGGCAGTCACTTCAAATGTCGATTCGGAGCGTTCCTTCTCACAACATTCAGTTGTTGTAAGTGACAGGAGAAGGCGTCTGAAGCCTGAAAATGCAGAGATACTCACCATGGTCTCCTTCAACTAGACCAGCCAGACGTTGTGCAACGTGATTCCTAGCCTTCGTGTGAATTAATTTAAAAGGTAAATCAAAGCAGTAGACTTTGGTTTGTCTAAGTGATGTGCCTGTGTGCCTAGAAGTGTTTTTTATGGAATTTTATTTGTATTCAGGCCTACCGGTTACTCTATTTTTACTTTATTTACAGTGTTAAGTGCATCGTGTGCAGTCAAAAAAGAACATCAAAGCTTGACAGTGTTTACAAAATCATAATTGTATTAATTACTATTATAAAGTTCAAGTTATCTGCAATTTAAAACTGTGGCCCTCTAGTATGCTTATTCATATCCTAATTTCCCAAAAGGCTCTACATGTAAATTTTAAGTAAGTGTCATTAAATTAAAATCTACTAATGGTAGGTTGCTTCCATTTCCTGACCAGATTAGGCCTATATTGAAGTTTTCCTGGATTTGTTGCGCATTTTGAAATTTGCTGGCATACAAAAAATAACACCGCCAAAAATGCAAAAAAATTGCTCAACAGCGAAATTTGGATTTTCAAAAACGAAATTTTGAAAAAAATAAAACCATTTACACGGATCTCTAACAATTGATAAAAAAAAAAAAAAAATGGGAAGAGGGAATCAGTTGTAGTTTTGATCTAAAATTCATCTTTAAGTATTTTTTTAAGAAATTGCTTATTTTGCCACTACAGTAATTTGTGGTTTCATTAAGGCTATACTATCACAAAAAATGTGCGAACTGAAATTGGTCCAATCTCTTTACAATTCAGTAGAGGCAAGGATTAATGGTGAATAAAATGTACAATTTTCGGCATATAAAATCATTCATTTCGGTATAATATTTCGTCAGATAAACCAAATTTCGTCATTAAAAATGACATTTCGTCACAAAAAAAAAATACATTTCGTCGCAAAAAACAAGATTTTGCTGTAAAATATACGGAAATTGTTAATGGCGTAAAATAATGCTTGTAGGGCTTTATACAAGGCCTAGGCTGACATATTTTAATAATACAAATTACAATTTTTATGTAGGAACTACCGCACAACTACTGGTAGGGCCTAGCCTAAATAAAGAGCAAATAGTAGGGCCTACTACAAGACTTTAGTTTTTTGGCTTGCATTGGAATATCAAACCAAGCATGAGTTCAACGTTTTCTGGACTAAGAGTGGTCCTTCTGTCTGTCAGAATGTTTCCATATGAGGAGAAGCCTCTTTCTGCGTCAACATTAGACACAGGAATCCACAGGGTTTTAACACACAGGTCAACGAAAACGGCGTGGTCACTTTTCAAAGAAAGTACAACTGGTAAGACAGACACTTCATTTCCTTCATCCAGGATACTTCTGACAGCATTCTTCAGAGCTAGATAGCCTTCCAGCAAATCCTTGGACGGCACTTCGGATAACATTGGAAGGTTTTTCACAAGCTGTGGGACCTCCGCAACGTTTGTAGTCAGAATCGAACGGGGATCAAAAAGTTTTCCCATTTGTGAAATGAATTGCCTTGCTGTGTCAGCAGATTTCATTGCAGAAAGCTTCATATTGCTGTTGACTCCAATTTGCTTCAATGTTGCTTGGGTATTGTATTTCACAGTTACATTTTCCATTTTTGACAACACTGCCAGCGTTTCTTCACCAAACAAGCCTTCACTTATCAAGTCGAATCCATTTTTTAAATCCGAAAGTCGGGATTCAAGGAGATGTGCAAATGGATAGCTCGATCCTTCCAATGTTGTAATGAGTTGGACAGTTGCCTGGCAGTGTTCATCTACGAAAGTAGCTTGGCACTGGACCACGGCTTGCACCGACGGAGTTATCTTCTTCAAGTTCTGGATCGCAGCACCCCCTTCTTCCACGGTTTTGAAGAACTCTATCAGATCTTCCAAGTATTCGTTGATGTACTCCACAGAATGATGCCATGAGTTCCACCTTGTTAGTACAGGCATTGGAAACAATTTCGGTTTTTTCTCGCCTTCTGGGTACTTGTTCTTCAAGAATGTCAAGTAAGCATGTTTTCGCTTCCTTGTGTTTAGAAATGCAGTCTTCACTTTACTCACCACATCATTCATTTGGACAAGTTCGGTCTGCCAGATGTTTCCTAACAGATTCAACTTATGTGCCCAGCATTGAATGTGGACAAATGTTTCCGAGAATAAAAATGCAGAATCTACTGCACATTTAGTCATATAACGCGCCGAGTCGGTGGACATGAACATTACATCTGTTAAGCTTATGTTCAAACTTGTCAGCACTTCTACGATAGCACGGCCACAATTGGCTGCATCAGCCTTGGATAAGATTTTAACACCCCCTACTATTAGTTTTGTTCTTGCCTTGCACTCTAACAGTTTTAGGAGCACTAAAAATACACAGTTTCCATTACGGTCTGTGGTTTCGTCGCAAAGTACTCCGACTTTAACGCCCTTCACGTGCTCCTTGGCTGCAATAGCTTCCTCCTCACGGACTTCTTGGATGTAGGTTTTCCTCAAAGTATCAGCTGATGGTAAATCTCCAGATCCTGAAGGAAAAAACAAACAAATATTACAAACTGAGTTTTACAGGCTACGCCAAGCAAGTTTGTGAAACAAAATCTGCAGTCGTCAAACTTTAAAATTGTTACAGGCTAGGGCTAGGCCTAGGCAGACCTTGCAGAGTGTAATGACGTGCTTAGGCCTAGGCCTACATTGATGAACATGATTAAGATTTTAGCCTAGGCCTATGCCAAGGCTTGAGTGAAACTAGCCTAGGCCTAAAATGTAAATTAGCTGGGGCCTAAACATTAGCAGTGAGGCTAGCCTAGGCCTAGGCCTATACCAAGGCTTAAGTAAACATAGGCCTAGGCCGTACAGAAAAATAACTTTGTAGGAAATTAAATCTTACCTTTGATGTACTCCTTCATCCACGACCTGAGACTAGGATGATCCAACTTCTCCATTGGAACATTAGCTTCAAGAAATGCTCGGCACGTATCCGTAATGAACTTCTTTTTCTCAGTTTTCAATTTTTTCTCGGTTCCTAACGAATCTTGGATAGAAAGTTGTCGCTTCACTCCGTGGCCAGAAGACCCAGCCTCGCTCGCATTTGCTTGTTTGCTGGCTTTGTGTGACTGGCCTTTGCAATGTTTGATGCATGTGTCCTTACGCGCCCAATCAATTCGTACATTACAATGACGGCACATAATAATTCCTTTCGCATTATTAAAAACGTAAAAGCCATCGCTACGAAATTCCTCGCACCTATCAAACGCGGTTACAACTTTCGGCATCGCTGACTAGGCCTAAAACTTACGAGTTTTGATGCGCGTCGGCGTCTACAACGATGCTATGCAGCCACTTCAACAACAACACAATGACATAGAGAAGTACCAACCACAACACACCAAATGGCGACCATTATGAAGTTTCAGTGTTGGCAGTAAATATATAGAAGGCAGTGAACCAAGTTTGATTATCGATATAATTTTTACCGCGGTGTTTGAACATTGAAATTAATTCATTTGATACAAAAATTTTTTTTTTTTCGAAATTTGGGATGCGATACGGGAAAAATTGCCAGATTTCGCGATAAATTCGCAAATAACAAGAAATATGCTGGATTTTGTGCGAAGTGTAAATTTTCGCGCCATTTCGCGAATAGATTTTGATTTTAAACTACTTTAAAAATGTTGAATTACATATAAAAAACAAAAAAAATAGTTTTTAGCAAATTTCGCGATTTTGCGCCTCGCGAAAATCCGGTGCCTCTACAATTCAGGTAACTCGTTTGCAAACTGAATTTGAAGGGATAGACCTAACTGGAACTTAGAAATAAAATAGCCAATTTTGTTGTCACCATTCTTGCACGTTTCCAATAATAATGTGTCTCCCTGCGGTGTAGGACATGAGCATTCTGCGAGATTACATCGCCTACGCCCGTGAAAACATCCACCCCAAACTCACCACCCTGGCCGGGGCTCGGCTCACAGACGCGTACGTCGAGATGCGGAAACTGGGCTCGGGGCGCGGACAGATCACCGCTTACCCGAGGCAGCTCGAGTCTCTCATTCGCCTCTCGGAGGCATACGCAAAGGTGCGCTTCTCCCAGACGGTAGAAGTCGAAGACGTGGAGGAAGCTTGCAGGTAAAGTGATCAAAGGTTTAAACGTGTATTTGTGGTCAACTAAACAGGCAATTTTTGTTTTTCATTGACCCACCCACCTGAAGATGCACTTATTCGTGTGGACATCGGCGTATTTTAACCACTTCTACAAAGAAATGTACTTATTCTCGTAATTTTATGTTTCTTTTACTGGGATATGCCTCCATTGAACTTGCTTTGCTTGCTTTGCGCCCTAGTGGAAATTAAAAATAACCGATACCTAGTCGAAACGACGACTCGTAGTCGATAAAAGATGTTCACTGAAAGCCGATCGAGTCTTTTCTGACTTCTGTCTGCCAGTTGTTCCAACTCCTTTCATCGCACCCCCCTTCCCCCCCCCCCCCCCCCCCTTCCCCCTCAACCTCCTAGCGACCAACACTTATCTGGAGACAGCTTAGCCGGCGGCCGGCCAATGACAGTCCGCATATCAGTAACCAAAGACTGACTGGCAGCAACTGGCAGCTTCGCCTACGCTGCAGTCTTCACGTAGACTAGACCTTGGGCGGCCCGCGCATGCGCAGATGATGCACAACACACGTGCAGTGGGAGGAACGTCGCTACAAATGTGGGTCGAGAACTATCTCGCATGCCAGAAATTGGTGAAAACGTATCTCAACGGCAAGCAAGACATAAATCGATGGTTATTTTCGCGTATTAGGCGGGAAAATGTAACGTACAGGAACGTTTTGCACGGGTAATTTTAACATTACACTTACGGATGTATTTTCAAGACCTACAATTTTGGCCGTCATCAGCGGGAAAACATAATTTTGGCCGTCATCAGCGGGAAAACATAATAAAAGGGAACGTTTTAGACGGGTTTGACTGAATACATAAAAGGGAAAAAATCCTTGAAAATAGCAGCCCTACTTAGCTGTTTCTTCACACTGCTACCATCACTTTCAAGCCCACCACGAGCTTTACTCATGTAGTGTTTCATCTTGTCCAAAAACAGTGCTGAAAATTATTCAGAATTTTGTGTTAGTAAAACCCCTATCGATCGTTTTCCATGGTAGAGTACAAAAAACCGATGGATCGAGGAAAACGGTCAAAACGGGAAATTCAATAAAACGATGTAATAAGCCTAGTTAGGTATATATAAAAAAAAAAAAAAGGATTTTTTCTAGGGTTTTTCATTTGAAATAATTAGTCACACAAGAATATACCAATTTAGTTATTTAATGGTGTTAATAAGTAAGTTAAATATGCACAATGAAGTTAAAATATGTAGGTGAAGTAAGTTAATTCAGACGGCTAAGCCTACCGTACGTTGTACTGTAGGCAACTATAAGCTACAGCTGGCCGCCACATTCGCGATGTGTCAGGCCCGCCTACTCTGCCACTCGGGCACACAGTGCAGACGACAGTGGAGGCCACGCCCTCCAACAGCTGGAGAAGTTGAGAAAGCTAACAAATCACTCTACGCACAGATAACTAATCTCCACGAGTCCACGGTTCGACGCACTCGACTTCATGCCTCAACTCAATAAAACAAAAATACAATCTCTTAGAAAACACGAAACTAGAACATCGCAATATTATTAGCAAAACACTCGCGCGTAAATGAAACACACTGCCATTTAACTAAACACGGTCGGTGAACTCGGAGAGACTGAACTGGACTGAACAAACAAAGCCTGCAGCAACAGGTTGAAAGTGGAGGGAGGGGGTTGGCTAGCTGTTGTGAAGGCTCGAGCATTGTACAAACACAATGACTCAACGATGCGACGATGCTTGGGCGCGCTCCGGAGTGTGGGAGGGGGGGGGGGGAGGAACCGGTCTATTCATTGGCGGTCTATTTATAGCCAGTCCGCTGTTGCCAGTTCAGTAGCGGGTGGAAGGAGATATCAGTGGTGGAACAGCACAGGCCACACATACTCGCTCGGTTGGTCGAAAACGATCCATTAGGGTAAATTTAACATTGAGAATGGCAACATTTTGAACGATACAGCGAGGAAAACGATCGCTTGAGGAACGGTGGATGCGGGAAAATTTAACATTGTTTAAATGGGACTTTTACAAAAACTTTATAAATATAGCGATCATGGCGGGAAAACGACCGATGCGGGAACGATCCATCGGGGTTTTACTGTATATGGGATTTTTTTTTAGCAATTCCAGCATCTGTTGTGGTGGAGACCATGTGTTGATTAAAACATATTCAACCCCTCGTGTATTGGTGTGCACCCTTGGAATGTTTTTTCTTTTCAATAATCATACCTGACGAGGTTGACTTAAAAAGAACGTAGCGAAAGCATTAGACATTACCATATAAAAAACAATTTTGCATGCACTAATTTTCTGTGATTCTACAGAAGAAATGCTGTAGGGTTACCATGTGTCCAGTTGTCCTCTTTTTCGTATGTTCTTTATGCTCCCGGGCATCTGTTTCATAAGTATGAAATGTCCCGACTCCCTAGTTTTTGGTGTCATGACGTCTTGTCACGATGAATGCATATGGCCGCCATGCGCCATCAATGAATCGGATGCATGAATGAAAAAATCAACCCATTTAGAATAGAAATGTTTGTTTGGCAATAGTTTACAGAATAAATACCGGTAGTTAAATTTGAGATTACTTTAAGGCCTTACAACCATGTTTTGCCATGATGCTTTTCAGTCGCATACCCAAAATGGTTTTCAGGTTTAACCCCACCCCCATCACCAACAAGAAAAAACCCTCTCACTTCACGAGATTGAGTGAAGAGACTTATCTACTAGCTGTTAATTGATTTGGAAAACTTAACATTTTGTAAGTCAAATTTTTGTTTTGCTTTATATCCTTTTTACCGCCACAACTTATGTACAATTGCTGCCTCTCTGTGCAGGCTCCACCGCGAGGCCCTGAAGCAGTCTGCCACCGACCCGCTGTCCGGCAAGATCGACGTGGGCATCCTGACCACCGGCCTGAGCTCGTCGGCCCGACGTCAGCGAGCGGAGGTGGCACAGAGTCTGCGTCAGCTGCTGGCCGCATCCAAGACGAGGGGTGGAGCCGTCGTGCCGCTCAACCAGCAGAAGGTCTTCCAGCAGCTCAAGGAGGCTTCCCAGACGGTGAGAAGCGCTCCATGTGGCTTGCACTTGCGTGATGGGGTGGTTGTTTGTTTCCGCCTTGAAACGCCTCGTCTCGTTAGTTTAGTGTCCCTTCGAATTGCCGTAGTTGCACCGTAATCCACAGAGAGTGCCGTGATGAGTTGTTCACATGTAGTTATGTGTAAAGCATGGGGCAGTGATATAGAAAGTCTGAAGATCTTTGCACATGATGACTTCTTTCTTTACTCTGCTTTTACCCTTCCTACAGGTTCTACCAAAGGGTAATGGTCCAGGGGCAGGTATTTGCGACAAAAATAAATTCTTTTTTGTAAGTTGAAAGTGGTAATTTGGTGCTAATTATTGCCAAAAGTGGACACAATTTAAAAAAGTAATGAATATATCACTTGTAGTAGGCCTATTACTGCTTAAATATCATAATTAGGGCCATCGAATTTTCGCGAAGCGCGAATTCACGAAATGTGCTGAAAACATGTTTTTTTAGTATATTTTAGGTTATGAACCATTTTGGAATACTTTAAAACCGAAAATTTATTCGCGATTTGGCGCGAAAAATTAGTTATCTCACGAAATCTGGCATTTTTCTTCCATCACGCGAATTTCAAACGAAAATTCCAAATTTCTATGATTTTAGTAACTAAATTACGAAAAAACAAAATATATTTTGCATATTTTCAGGTTTTCTTGTTAACCGCCATAACTACGTCACAATTCCAAACAAGTTAAAAGGCAAGATGGTTGTCTTTCCTCACTGCACTGTAAATACTAAGGCTGGGCATCGATGTAAATCGACAACATCGACATCGACGACAAATAATCGATGTCAAATCGCGATGTCGATATATTTTCGACATCGACATCGAAACGAAAATAATCGACATCGTTTTTTTTTTAAATTGATAATTAATCAATTATTAATAAAAAACTTTGTCACCTGTTCAATGGAGAGATGACGACGGTTAAGCATTTCACAAACCGGTTAATCGAACCGGTTTTTAATCAGTTAATAACGGCAACAAATCTCAGTTTTCGTCTGCAACGGGAGATAACTGACCTAGGCTAGCCTAGGCTAATCATCTTAGTATCCTTGGCCTAGGCCTTCTAGGCCTAGGACATGCGGGCCGGTCAGCTTATTTTTGTCGTCATAAACACAATTGTGGATATTGATTTCAATTTATTTTAACGCAATATCCGATTGTAGAGGCTTATTCAAGTCGTTTTTCATTAATCCGTTCTAGATTACTTGCTGCGTAGTGAACTGTCAACAAGCGGCCGCTTGCATTCCACTAGCCTGCGCGTCTATCGCGATCTCGCTTCCACTCACGCGTCCTGCGACTAGCGCTTTCTCTATCTCTCTCACGGCGGCCGATAGCAGCCGACACGGCGAACTACTTCGTCGCGTCTCGCTCAGACCATTGTTCTCTCGCTCTTTCTCGTTCGGCCGCATCTTCTCACTTGCCGAGTGCCGGCGAACGAAGGGATGGCTCGCGCTGCAAATATTTGGGGGGGGGGGGCTTGAGAGTGTGCGGTATCCTATGATACGGGTCAGTTTGGACTAAAAGCGGCCGTGGACGAATAACTATGCCGCCCCGGCATAGTTGAAAGTTCCCATTTCTCGCGTGAATTGACAATTGATTAGTTATTTAATTAATTGACGAAAAAATCGATTAAAACAAAAAAAAATCGATGTCGAAAATCGTCACCGACATCGATTATTAATCGATTAATCGATGTCGACGCCCAGCCTTAGTAAATACGACATTCCACTGCCTTCTGTTTGTGAGTCACATTTGAGTACATGACGTCACATTCGTTGTGGGCGTCGCCCATGCTACCCGCTTTTTGGAGGTTAGGTTTTCTTTATTTGTGTTGTGTATGTAAAGAAAGAACTGGATTAGTGCCTGATCAAGGGTTTTTCATGTTATGGCAACATTCTTTCGGACAACAGTACTTGCCTTAAACCTAAGAATGTCGAGTTAATGTTAGGCTTAACATTTGGAACACAGTAAATGTAGGCCTAAATCAATCTACTGTTGGATAGGCCTGGTCATAGTTACACAGGTTAATTTGTAGGCCTAGGCGCCTGGCCTACCACAAAATCTTATTCAACAATAGGCGAAATAGTGAGTTTTTATTTACCATAAATCTGTGGCCCTAATCATAATATATCACGATATAAATTTAATACCCAATATCGACACAATATTTTATGGCCCTGAATTATTATTGCGATAATTTTGATCTGTTTGGCGATTATCAATTTGGAATTTCATATTGTTTGAGATCCCTAATAAATCTACTTGATACTTATTCCAGGCCCTAGTTATGAAAGATAGTATGAGCACCAGGTAGGTAGTCACATCACACTAATCAAAATGTTCTTTTCCATGCAGATGATCACACGGGAAATGTTCGAGGACGCAATGAAACTTCTCCAGGATGACGGGATCATCGTCGTCTCGGGTCGAAGCACCATTAGAATATTGTAATGTGCAGATATGCCGTTGACGTCTTGTTAATATCCACATAACTGTAATCCTATCATAATATCAGATACATACTTTCTAACAAGCTTTCAAACTTGTTTTCTTTTCAATAAACATATTTTTGCTATTGTATTTAATTAAACAAGTCACATTGTTTTTTAAGGTACCTTTCCCAGTTAAGTCTCCACTTGGCAGGTGCTATGTTGCTAAGTTTCCAGAGGTCCCTGAGAATACCATTTATAGCAAGATTGCCACAAAAAATATATTCAAATACTGTTGAAGCCTACTGCCTTCTAAATTAGTTTTAACATCTCTGACCTGTTTTGAGGCCGAGAATTTCTTAGGCCAATATCACATGATGAAATCGTACTTTTTACAGACAATCATCGGTCGCTCTTTTTAAAGTAAATTGAGTTACGTTCTGTAATAATAGTAATACCAAATCGGTTCAGAGTTCAAACTACAGTCAAACTTCGTTAGCACGAGCTCGGTGAGCTTCGATGGCGCATGTTTCACAAAAAGTCTTGCCAAGCAAATAAACTACCACCCACCAAAGCTGCACTTCTTCAAGAAATTCTGCGTGCTCACGATCAATGCTGGGTGTGGCATAATGACCAGGTTGCCAACCCTATCGACTTATTACCCGAAGACTACGGACGGCTAGTTGAGAACAACGAGTAGGCCTATGTGGGGCTCATTAGCATTTGTACTTATTTAGACTGATCACTTGCTCGTGTAGTGAGTCCTAACAACCCTCGAACCTGCACCGGCTGCCGTCATTCAATTAGTTAAGGCCAATCTAGAGCCAGGAGGGACAAGTTTTCTCACTGCGCTGCGCTGCCGTCAGCGTTGTAACGTGTTGGTGCTATCTGTTGAGAACTAAAAGAACTATTATAGTTCAGGACTCTCTTGTAAGATGGCACCACGGTCGCCACGGTTGTGCGCATGCGCCAAGCATTGGGCGGGCGTTTCGAACAACACAATGCGCCCGTTCTTCACTTCGCCGGTCGGGCGGCCAAGGTCACACAGCCCCGTTGTTAGTGCCGGCGGCGGCTTTTATCAAAGCAATTGAAGTGGCATACTCGCATTAGCGATAGTGTGGCTTGTTTACGTATGGGCCGAGTCGGAGAACTCGGCCGCGCCAGACCAGCCGTCAAGCGGAATTATACACCCTTCACCGCGCCGTTACGAGATTGATGGGGGTAGGTGGGGGGGGGGAGGAGATCTGTGTACAAGTTTGTAGGATTGCCGTTCGATGGTTTTTTAATAATCGATAATCGAAATTGTCATTCGACTTTTTAATCTTTCTTCTATTCTAAATACAAAACACCTCAACATCTGTGACCATTGACCGCGATCCTCGAAAACGAGTGGCTGAGGAAATACGCAAAGACGGAAACGAGTTTAGAGAATAACTTGAAAACTGTTGGAACATGGCAAATTACTGAAATTGCTTTTATACTGAAATTTGCTGCAAATTGAATGCGATATAATTCCAGCTCGCGTATTGTCACTTTTGGTCACTTGAATGTCGCTGGTGTTGGTGGGTCAGCCCACAACAGCATGATATTATTTATTACATAACACCAACAAAGAACAGCTAGCTATGTCAGGTACAGAGCTAGAGACAATTATAATAAAATGGTAGCAATAATGTGGTCAAAGAGACAAAGGACAATATTGGTTAATAGTACGTCTAGCATACACTTGTATAGTTCATTCTGCAGTAGCAGCAATAATGCCAGTAAAGCCAATAATAACGCGACGTCATCGAAGATGGTCTCTACAGCATCTGGCCGTGAGTTCTCGTGTGTGTAACAAATGTTATTAGGCCTATTGCATATTAATATTATTTGTTATTATATGCAACCTTACATGACCTATAGCACTTGTCTATCAAAGGACAACTCGACGAACTATAGAAGCGAGTCCAGCGAATTGACAGGCGGTAGATAGTATTCACACTCGAAGGACCGCAAAGCAGCATCAAAGATTACACAAAGAACATACAAGTACAACATAAAATTTAACATCAAACATAAAATTTATTAGACTGCATTTGAAAACCGATAGTCCGCACAGCAATACAAGTACATAGTATTGAAGTTCGCAATAATTGTAATGTGTAATTGACGCGGACAGATTATCGAACTCAAGTCACAGAAGGATTTATCATTGCAACAATGCATTGTTGTGTTACCGTATTCTGGGCAAGATTTCGCCTGACATCGCGTTTTAGGCCATCACACATACTAATGCAAGCCCCCACAAAATTTATGGCTCCGGTGGTAAAAGCGAAATAACTATAAATACAAATATAATACAATACTTCGGTCGCAGACTGCTATTCCGCGCCACCTCGTCGCAAGTTGGTTCCACCGTGAGAGTGAGATCGAAAAAAAGTAAAATTTTCGTGGGTGGCTATAGTGTTACAGTTATATACAATCACTATTTTACACATATATATATACAAATACACATGATATACATACATACATACATACATACATACATACATACATACATACATACATACATACATACTGTCACTTTATGCTCTCCGAAACCGAACCGAAAAAACTCCTCCCCCCTCCCTGACCTCTTTTTTTGACATGGCTATTCATTTCCGTGACTTTTTGTTTCCGTTTTTGACGTTAGGGGTTTTGTCTTTGAGTTTCCTCTTGACTTTGCCTTCTGCCTGTGTATTTCTTTTCTCTGACGCCATCTGCTTCTTGATCTGTTGGTCAACTTGTGCCTGGACTATTGACTGGGGATCTCTCACTTCCAGTCCTCGAGGAACCCTCGGATCAATTATCTCCGGAAGTATGCACTGTATATAAAAATCTCTCAATTTGGGGAGCATTATGCCACTCCACAATAGCTTGTCGGGATAGATCCGCTCAACAAAGTATGCATTAGCAGCATATACGATGAAATCGCAATAAGATTTATTGGCGATCGCCAGTTGACCTTGAACCTAGAAAAGAAATGTAAAACTTGTATTGCATGTATGAGAGCATAATAATGTGTTCTTGTGTGTCACCTTATGTCTATATCGGTTGCGAAACTTACCTGGTAGAAGTAATGGTGTTTCCTCTTTAGTTGTATCATATTATTGTCTTTAGTTTTCTCTAAACACAAATTTAGCTTACTCCTGAAGGCTTCCTCTATCGTTCTTTCCCCAATCGAGGGGATAGTCTTGACTTCAACGATGCCATTGTCGCCAACTAACCCATCAGGGGATGCGCCCAAAAATGGATGTTCGACATCAATAAAAATGCCACTGGGCAAAACATGTTGTTTCGTCTCGTTTTCATACTTGGAAATCGCCGTCTGTTCGTGTTGGCGGCCAAAAACGATGTTTTTGTTTTTTGACAGATCGTATGTATTATACAACAAACGTTCAACCAACTTGTGGCACGATGTTGCAGGCCTCCTTTGAATAACCTAAAATTGGAAATATGTCATTCATATTTTGTCCTACTAACAAGTATCATTTTTGGCTGCACATTTTTGAATATGATACCTACACTGCCGAAGTTCGAAGCCGTTAGACGGTCCTGCCGTAGTTGTCTCCACAGCGCACAATCAGACTGGCCCTGAAATCACAAGAAAATATTGATTATACATCTGTAGTTTTAAATCATGTAGGGCAACTTATAATTAACTAATAAAGTAACCGATCTGTAAAACTAAAACTACAAATATAACGCAGGGCCTACTCGGTATACAATAATACAGTGACTAGTGAGTTAGATATATGTATATAAAGGATAAAGCGGTTGTAGTTGAACATATCGGATACTCCATGTTCACGACTGTTCGTGTATTTAACTAATTCGTAATGACTTATGAATTATATGCTGGCTTACCTTTGTCTTCTCTTGGATATCGTTTTGTTTTTCTACTGAATCTACTTGCAATTTCAGTTTGTCCAAGAAGTTTTCACATTTTTGGTGCAACAAGTCGTCTGGAAGATCCTCTTGTGCAGCTAGTGGGCCGTATTCACGATCGGGGCCTGTTGCTATTTTTTTTTTGAATGAAGGACCTGCCTCCAATCGACGTCTTGTATCCAAAACGCTTTTAGACTTTCGTCTAAAGAACTCCTTTTTCGTGTACTTGCCTGGACTTCGCCCACTAAGCTTTTTTAGTGGGCTCAAATGCCAACTCGGCCCGCTGCTGTGAGCGAGACCGGCCCCGAAGATCCGGCCTCTGTAGGCACCTCGTTTGGCATGGTCAATTCGTTTTCCGGAAATTAATTTCGCAACCATGCTGTTGAATCGTTCGGCCTGGTTGTTTGTGAGATTGAACCGGAGACTATCAGCCTTGCTCACTACGTAATCAAGATACGCCATAACGTCTCTCAGCATGCCACACTCTTCCATCATGGGGACGTGGTTCCTCTCCGTCTCGACGCCCTTGCGTTTACAATAGCCATGTGTAGAAGGCTGATCTGCTTCACAAGCCCGACACCGCGAGTGGTCACCGAATACATGCCTAGAAGTAATTAAATATATTTAATTTTAATATTTAAAAACAAATAATTGCAATGTCAGTTGTCAGTCGCCACCAAACTTATACATGCATAACAATACACGTGTACAGTAAAATATTGTGTGTTTTACTCGCACAAGCGTGTTGTGTGTAATGCGTATTTATTGGGAAAGAGAGTGGTAGCATTGTACTCATTGGTGGTAGTATAATATCTCGTTCTACCCGCCTCGAATACGTAATTAAAGGGTAGCATTTTATACCGATGACAGTACTTTAGAATTAAAATTGGTTGTATTATATAACATAGAAGCATAAGTCTTTATGTGCTTGGGGGATGGAAGGGGGCTGAAATCTTTATCGTAAACGAATAACTAAAGTCGTAAAAGGCGAGGAAAGAGACAACGTCAATCTCACAAACATCAGCTAGTATGAAGGGGAATTTTGATTCCCCGAGAAAAGAGTCGAGCTCTGGCAATCGTCGACGGGAACCTCTCGACGACAAAGACAATAACGACCACGGCGTATGCATCCCCCACCCTCCCTTCCTATCCGTGGCAGGTTCCGACCAGCATGCAGCATTCTTCCCCCTAGAGTGGCGCATTGTGACATAACGAGTTACGCATCTTGATTGAATAAGGATGTGAAAGTATTTTAAATTACTTGCTCTTTACCTAGGTCCATTTCGTAGGTCCTCCTGTAACAACCTTACATCTTGATGATCTGCGGATTGTCTGATGGCACTTCGTGCGGCAGTTGTCAAGCGTGGCAGTTTGTCGCTAAGTATTTTCCGGGCAGACGAGTCATACTTCATATTTTTTTTCAACGTATGCAGTTTTGAAGTGTAGCATCTAACTACGTGGTTGGCACATTCAAGTTTCACTACGCTTCTACCATATGAGACTGACTTTTTAATTCTAGGATAGACACTAGAGTCCCCGTCTCCTGTAAAGAAAAAAGTAACAGTCAATCATTTTTTGTGCGCATAGTATTTTCTATTTAGTTTTTAAATAATAAGGCAGTAACTGAGTAACTGACCTATGTAGTATTTGTACCGCAAGCCATGCTGCTCTTCGCTTCTATTGAAACCTTCGATAATAATTTCGGTTTCCATGCCAGTAGAAGGCCCTGTATAGTTTTTAAAACATTTATGAGCAGGTGGAGTTTCGGTAAGTGGTTTGGATGAGTGGCGGGCACAAACGTAACAATATTTGTTTCGCACGCCCACAAACAGCAATTGCTTCGTCTCAGCACCGATTATGCAAGCCTGTAAAATAGAGATCAAGAACAAAACATATCATCAATGGTTCAGCACACACATGGATAACTCTTATTGCATTAGTGTTGTACGCAAATAATAAAATATTCTTACAACTCCAGCGGAGGCGCCAAATGTATGACCGTACGTCCGAGTGCACCAGCCACCGTCCCCAATTACCCTTATGACGGGAAACCCATCGTCATCTACATTGCCTTTAGCGATGGCGACTTCCCTCTCTCTCTTGCCCGCAGATGCCATCTTCTCATTGAGATGTAATTCCCACGTCTGTAAAACACAACTACTGCGTAAAACAGTCTTTGTCATGTCAAAATAAATAATTATCAATAATATGGAGTACAAACTTAATTATTACCTCAAAAACTTTGCATTCGCTTCTTCTATACGTTTTCTCCGCCATGAACGGAATGTTGAGTATAGCGAACAGTTCCTGCATTTGGGAATAACCACTCCCTATTGAAGTAGCACCCCAAACAAGGTGGTCATTTGCTCCACTGTCCTTGCCGCCATCAGTGTCCACGTAACTATCGCGATCACAGCTAGAACAGTGAAACTTGAGGGAACTCCGCAGACCACTTGTTTTCACTTCTCCGACTAATACGTATTTTCCGGTAGTACACAATTTAGGATGTTCACCTAGTTTTAGGATTTCATTGGCGACGTGACATATGTCAACAATACGACGGCCGGTAGTTGGCGTGTCGTCAGTAGTAGGCCTACTCGTCGTCTCGACAATTAGTTCAGGAAGATCCTGCGCCTGGTCTATGTCTAACTGACCGACACCATCAGGGGAACTAAAAATAAAGAATAGAATACCATGGTGAAAAGGTTCACCATATAAACTCTATGGACAGTAACTAATTACATTTTTTGCGCACAGTACGATTGACAAAAGAGGAGTCGCATCGAAATGCACATATACTTATATTATAATGGTATTCACTGGCGGTCATTCCGGTGTTGCAACTGTTGCATCCTCAAATGACATTTTATTTACTACAAAAGGTAATATTTGGTAATATTATAGGTATGGAAATCAAAATGTTGAGTTAAGTTTTAATTATATACTACTTTACTATCGCAATAGATTGATTTGGAGTACCTAAATAGCAGCCCACATTATTATCTCTGGTGGCATTCCCCCCCCCCCCCCCCCCCCACCCCGACCCCTTTGTGGCATACTTGTAATTGTCCATTTATTCATCAAGTAACAAGTTCCAAGAAAATCTCTCTTTGTCAGACCCTCATTCCATCCATTGTGTACATATTTTCACCTGTGTCCCCTATTTTGACATTTGTTTCCGTTGTTTAGTATGGTTCCAGCTTCTCTAGTGGCAATACTTGTGCTGTGAGATAAACGGCCGGTTGTGTTATAATTTCATTACGTTTACTAAAACACTGACAATAATTTTGACGACAGTGGTATTAGTGAGCATAATATATTCTCCCCGCAACAGATATTTCACTTCATTGTTTTGCGAAAGGTTTTGTGATTTCAAGATGAAAAGACAAAACGTGAATAACAGTATACATAACTATTTCTCAAAAAACTATTTCTATAACTATTTCTATAACTATTTCTTCTTATCTATCTAAAAAATTCAAACTAATATTAAATCCACTCCCCCTCCCCCCCCCCCCCTAAACTTAACTGCTCATCAATGAGAACATCGACCAAACCATCTATATATTCTTAGTTTGGCAACACCTGTTTTACAGCAAATGACCGCCAGTGATGGTATTGCTGGTATTGGTATGGTATTACCCTACTTAAAATTCAACTAGACCTAGACAGGAACGTCAACTAGTCAACTACAGTATAGTACATTTTAAATTTACTATATAAGTATATATATAAGTGAAATATTCTTTTTATAGTAAGGCACTGTTATGACTTTTACAAAAGACAGAAAATAAAAAATCGAACCCGGGTCTTCTACTGGCCGGGCGGGTGGTCTGACCACTAAGCTACACAGGTGCTAATACTATCTCTCTTCTATGTTGTATTGTATTGCTATCTCCACCAGTGGCGTATACACGGGGGGAGGGGGGGGGGGGGGGGGGGGACAACCCCCCCACCCCCCTTTTCTCAATGGAAACATGGAAAATGACCGTTTATATTTCAATAGACAGTATTTTATACATTTGTTTTTGTTAAAAATACACGCATCGATCCATAACTATATTTTTATCTACCAACACCTCAGCTGTTCTTGGCTGGGTGGGCCCTGGATGTGAAACCACACTCACACTATCAAACAAGGCACGGAATCCATATCACTTGACACTTGCTGACTCGCACAGAAGACGCCGCCACACAAAGCGAAGCGGTGTAACGTGTACACGTTCAGAAACAATGCCGCAATTCATTCAAGTTGACGCATGTAGCTAACCCCGCACCCCACATGCCCTCTGCAATTTATTTGTTGTTTGTATTGCATTGTTCCATGACATGTGGAGAATCTCCACGTCATGTTATTGAACAATGGAATACAAACAACAAATAATACAGATAGTAATAAGCCACTGTGTAGCTCAGTGGTCGAACTGGGCGGGCAGCCCGGCCAGGGGGATACCTGGGTTCGATTCCCTGCGAGGTCGGAGTTTTTACTTTCTGTCTTATGTGCATATTATAGCAACATTAGCATTAGTAGTACTAGTATCTTGATTTTTATCTGAAGCCGAATTGGCTCCATCCCCGGACCTCATCCCCAAGCCCAGTTTTATTTTCTTCGGTTTGTCACGACCTTGCGCTGTGACAATGGATACATAGTAACAAGATGAAGCGCTTCTCGGAGTCGGTCATTGACGGGCGGTCTGTGGGTTGACCTGTCTTGCCCTCCCTGTACAGCCTGACAATTGGCAAACAATAATGTCTGTGTATTCACTAATATAGAAAGGCTTTCAACGCGGTCCTCCACAACACACCCCTAACTTATTTCATGGGATTGTGAGTCATTGCCACCTGTGCTTGAGGTGGGCTAATGAACTCCATAAATAAGATGTTTTTTTCCGCAAAAACCTGGTACCTGAATGTTATATTTGGACACGAGTTCGACGAAATATAATGACTACCATGACATATTGTTATCTCAAACCGTAAAGAATAATGCACTGTAGAGTGTAGGTACCTGTTATCGCAATGCCGTGGTGTTGTATGTTTGGACAACTCAAGCGTCGCATACTCGCCATCATCTTGGTCCTGACCACTTTTTAGATTTCTGAAATAAACACCTCTATGATAAGATGACGTGACCAAGAAACCACGCTATAGGTATGTACTTTATTGTGTAATGCCAGTATCGCAATTGGTAGTTACAGTTTTATTTACCTGTTGGCACAATTCGTTGGTGTGGGGATACTTGAAACTTTTGGCTTCCGTTTTCCAACATAAACCAGTCTAGATGCAGGCCTACACCTTGGTGTTCCTTCGATATCCAATTGTAAACCGGATGGGCCAGGCTGAGGACTAACAGTATTAGGCGGTACTGTTTCCTCGTCGTACATGGGTTCGTTTAATTGCTCCCTATAAAATGAGTGTCTATGTTACAATTGCATAACACGTAGGCCTATTATTACCAGTAATTACTCACGGTAACTCAATGATGCCTATTTTGGAATGATATATTACAATTGACTGTAGTGCTCGATTATAATGTGTGATTGGAATAGACTGGAACCTATACGGCCTATTGAAAATCAATTATTTTCACAGTTTTATCACCATCATGTGAATATTGGATGTGGACGAGGTAGATAACAAATTATAAATAGCGGGCCCATTTAGAGTGGTCTATAGCAAGCTTTAGCTGCAATTGCAATATTGATAACCCCGCCTTTGTGAGAGGCAATTACATGTTAATTATATGCATTCTACTTACCTTTTGTCACATAATTGTTTCTTCTCCCGCGCTGCTTTCAGAGATCGAGCGCGTTTACTTCGTTTCTTACTTTTGCTTGGTTTAACTTTATATCTACCCATTTTTACATTACACAATACACTATTTTACATTACACTGAGGTCAATTAATAAAAAAATCGAAAGTGCGACAGCGTTTTGCTCCACCATTCACATTACACAGCTGATTTTTACATTACACAATACACTATTTTATATTACACTATAGTCAATTAAAAAAAACACGAAAGTGCGACAACGTTCTGCTTCACCATTCACATAACACAGACGATTTGTGCGAGCTCACTCACGTCATTCTCAAACCCAATGCTTCCGTACAAGTTGAAACAGCCGCGACTTCGGAAGGATTGCAATGGCGAGTGAGCTACCGACCGCTGAGGCGCGAGCGGAGATGGTTAGACGGGTTTCCGCGCAGCGCCAGTAGGCAGTCAAAAATCTCTCGTGGCTCGTCGAAACGGGTAGCTTTCTACAGGGTCTTGGCATTTTCGCATCAGTTAGTAAAGTAAGCGTTCGAATCACGATCGGTCAACGAATTTAGAAACTAGAATATCACAACGTTATGGTGAATATCGTATCTATACATTTGAAGGTAAGGATGTGAACCAAAACTTCACCTCAAAAACAGAAGAAAAAACATGAGCTGAAAGAACAAGTCATAAGTGCTAATCTATTCAGCAAAACGTAACAAAACTTGTTCAACATATTAACAGATATATTCGTAACCTTATTTTAAAATATTGGATTAATCGGAGAACCTGAATTTAAAATAGCAGGGAACGCAACGGCTGCAAATTAAACAGCCGGTACGCCCGTAAATAGGGACTTTTATTTTTTTTATTATTTTTTTATGTTGAAGTTAGCAATTACAGAGCATTTCGTAACAAAAAAACACATTTAAATTAAAATAATTTAGCCACTGGAATAGCCTTAAGTGCAACTGCTTAAAATCAAGGTGTGTTTCAAGATGCAGTTGCAAAGCAAATAACATGAGGTGCACCGAGCTTTGTGGCTGCTCTACTGAAGACGAGGAACAAGAGTGCTTGAATACCGTTAACATGGGAGATGGGGATGAAGACGATGATGAAGATGAAGAGAACTAGCAAACATGAGTTTTACTAATCAATCTATGAATAGTAACTAGTATAAAAATAATAATTATTATTATTGTTAAATAACAGATATCCATGGGTATGTTGGGATCACTGACTATTAAGTCCTTCACAGCGATACAATTATTATAACTCCGAAATAGTAATAAATAAATATTACGATCAGGGTTGCCCTTCATTTCTTTTACACATATAATTATAATTATTATTATTGTTTAGCAATATCTCCCTTAAATATTACACTCTTGGTACATATCAATCGATTTGTCTTTCAATTCTCTACAATATTGTTCCCTTGATAATTTCTGTGACATGAACCGTTCAAAAGGTAATAAAAACGTGTATGATGTCACGACGCTCCTGGCGCCCTCTGAAGCATGCCACGATGTGCCAGGTAGGTGCAAAATACTCTTATAGTATGCCGTAACAGAATACCGTTTACTGCAATACTCTTTCACGAAAGGGTCACGAGAACTAAAATCTTACCTTTTGCTCTTCTACTACTGCTTATGTTGGACCCTCACTAGGCTAAACGTCAAGCTTAGGGCTTAATTGAAAACTAATAGGCTAAGTAATAATATAAAATATGAATAATAAATATATAAGCCTATAGTCAGGTCTTGTTCCATATGTACTGTGTACAGTTATACTACTTCCATACGTGCATGTTATGTTGATTGTAAGAAACTAAAATATGTTTAAATCTTGAGATAAAACATGCTCACATAAGAAAGTATTTTTAACATTTTACAGATACATAGTTTGGCACACCCTTCAAAATATGTGAAATAGGGGCATTGACCAAAAAAAATCCATGAGTAGAATAGTGTTGTATTTGATTTCTACTAGCATATGTTGCATATAATTTGGCCCCTTTAAAATTGGTTTTCATTCGAAATGTCAATTGTTTGAAGTAAAATTAGGATTTCATCTCAGTTCTCTGGACAAATGTTTTCATTCTAAATGTAAATTTTTTATATTTTTTTATAGATTGTGTGTGCTTTACATAGTCTATACGGGTCATGTACAAGGTTCCTCTGTTTTCAAGTCTCACAGACAGGACACTGTCTTTCACACTCAATTTATTTCATGTTTCATTACGTTTACGTTGTGTCGTTGTAATTCTAGATGCACAATTTAAATATGTTTTCATTTTTCTCAACTATTCAATGTTTACTTAGATCTATAATTTAAACCTATAATCTCATATTAATTATTATTAACTGTGATTGTTTTGTACACATACATTTAACAACTTACAATTAAATTACCTAATTAAGCTAACAACAATATCAAAATAAGTCTACACAAATCTGGTCACAACTCACAACCAAAATACCAGAGGATGGTTGATTTTCATGGAATATAATTATAAAAAATGCATTTATGAATTTCAATAGTGTTTTACTGAACACTAGCAAGTGTATAATATTTCTGCACTACCCACTGGTAAGTCCAAAAGGCATACTCTTGAGTGGCATTGATTGCATCTTTAGAAAATTGTTGTAGTTTCTCGGGAGAAAGGCTGCCACTGCAAACAGATAAAAAGATTCTTAGGCCTATATAATAGGAAAGTTGCACACTTGTTTCATTGTTATTATTCGGCACTAAATGTTGCAGATATGATCTCTGGCGGCGAAATCGTGAAGTAATAGCTAGAGGGCAACAGAGCCGCTGGATGTCATTTGTCAGTGTCATTTGTCAGTGTTTATATGAGAATGGCAACGATTCCAAAGAAACATAAGCGATATTGTTGCGTCAGTGAATATCCAGCTTTGCTGGATATTTGCTGGTTGCGTTTTGTATCCAAGATGCCTTTGATATTATGGGGATTTTGGATCAGGGGACACACCAAGTATCCGAAGGTCCGAAGTTCATGTTCTGATCATAATGTTAGTTAACCACATGCAATTAAAAGGCCACCGATTAACACTGCCTCTCTTTCATTGAGGTTCCTTTGGGCTCTATTTGCTTTCAAATATATGTATATTTCAGAATAAAGTTAAAAACTTACTTTGTGCAATAACATGTTCAGGCGGATCCATGATCTCCTGTCAGTCAGATGTCAGTTTGTTACCCTCTAACTTGTCAGCCATGTTGTGCAGCAGTGGTGCTATCTCTTGACACATTTAGTGTTGAATACTACTAGATTAGAGTCGACTGTCTGAACTCTGAATGTTTGCTGACAATTAACTTACATCTAGGCCAAGGCACAATGTCATTTAATGAGTTTGGAAAACATGGGTGCGGCCAGTTTTGCACAAAAGTTTGGCTGAAACTACCATGCACTTTAAAAATAATTACTTTTCTAAAATGATGTATGGTGTGGTCACTACGCAAAATGTGCCCTATAGGTATCTGTGTAAATACTAAACTGGTACACTATGTAATATTAACATTTCAAAGTGAGCTGAGGGTTTTAAAGCACGCATGGTAGAAAAAAGGGTGTGGGTATGAGCAGGTGACCCTGAGAGGTATCATGACTTAGATCCTGACTTTGAAACTCATACAAACAAGCTAACTCATCCTGGTGCTCTGGACTATGACCACATCTGTGGATAAGTCACTATCTAGACTGTGTCAAATGCGTCCACGTTCGAAACCCCGTCCAATTATCCCCCAACCAGCAATTGTAGCCACTGCTAACGTCTCGTTATATTTGTATTATGTTTTTTCATGTGTACTTCAAACTCGCAAATCCGTCATCTTACACGAAGGTAAGCTGGATCCTTTCCTCACATTATACAGTATACCATTCGAGCCGATTGGCACTTACTTTCATAACCAATGACACAAATTATTGTATACTTACACAAAGATATTTGTCTTGGCCCAGTCAAGGAAGAACTGAGACTGTCTTATGCAGACTTCTCCAAGCCACAGGGTGCCTTCCTTTGCTAATCCCCAAGCTCCAGTTATTTGAACTTGTACTTTGTGCACAAGCCCGGGAGCATATTGATCACACTAAAACAAAAAAGTCGAACAATAATAATAATGGTATTGTAGGCCTAGATCATCAACATTTAAGTTCATTTCATGTGTAAGGTATGGCCATATGGATAAGTTCCTAGTGCATGTAATGATGGGAGTGGTTGCTACCCAACCCGTGATAGCAAATTGAGGAGGGTGAGAGGGTTTTAAAGAACTTTGGCTTTATTGCCATGTAAACTGTGTACATTCACTCATTCACTTGCTTAAAAGGATTTTTTTTTAATAATTCTTACAAAAATCTCTTAAACTGATTCTTAATGGGAATGAAAAACTTCACAACTTACAGTAAAGAGGCTTTATTTCTCAGAACACCAGCAACTAATGAGAGGTAAATAAAAAATAGCATCCATGACCGAAAGTGAATGTACAAAAATTAAAAACATATAAGCTATAAGCAGGTATTTATTACAGCATGATTAGTTTTTACCAAATTGAACGTAATATTTAGGAGCATCTTAATTATAACCGAGAAAATACGGTACCAAAACACTTTTCTTGTTAGCTTGAGTTTCTTCCAAAGCCACTCATTCAATTTCTGGGTGTCATGATTTAAAAAAAAAAAATTATAGTTTATACATACCCAGGCTTCTACAAGAGGGGCTTTCTCTTGGGCGTAGGTGACCAGGCTACAGTAAGTTTGGTTCAGGTATGCCCCCGCTACAAAGGTGGCTTCCTTTGCCTGGTGCAGGTATGGTCCAGTAGTCTCGCTCACTACCTTGTAGTAAACGGGCACATTCTCCACCGCCCAAGCTGCACTCTTAGAAGAGTACAGCTTGGTTTGGGCCCACGCTTGTTGGCTGTATTTTAGTGCACCCACATCTCTCAAGAACAGTCCTGTGCTGGACGCTGGTAGGAGCAGAAAGGAAGATAAATTAGACAACCATGCACTCAAGTGCCCAAGTGCCAAAACAGTTTATACTGCTAATACTAGGCCTATGTAGTAACCACACAAGATACATTACCTGTAGTATTGTACCAATCTCTTTAAAGTGACCCACTTAATTTAAACTCCCATTCTTACACAAATTATGTACTTACATTCAAAAGATCCATGGCGCTTAATGTCAAATGCTAAAAGTCCAGTGATGGCAAGCACTAAGAGAAAACTCCCAAAGCGCCATGGGAATGACTTACGAGCTCCAGTAGTCATCTGGAGCTTGGGAAGGATTTCCTGAAAAATAAATTAATTTACAAATAGAATAGCCAACATTTAGTTTATTGCTAATATAAAAAGAATAAAATATCTTAATAAGTACGCATGTTTTGACAAAAAATCATTATTTAATTATGTATTGATTACAAGAAACAATGAAGACAAGCTAGCAAGGATGTCATAGGGTAGGAAAATTCGGATCCAGTTCCAGACCTACTAGGAACCAGGTTACCGGAATCCTGAAAGCCTAAATTATGTTATCTTATCTTGGTTACACCCCCCCCCCCCCCCCCGAAACTACGCGGTTGAAGGCCATTCTCTGCCCATGGCCCGTGTGCCCGCTGTGTGCGTTGGGCTCTGTGCGGCCGCTGCGCTCGTGAGGGGGGTGGGGGAGGGGAGTGTATATGGTAACACAGAACTCGCCCGCAGTAATGACAGCGCGTACTAACCAGCGACCAGCTCGCCATGCCCACAAGCAGGGATTCACTACGGCTTCAAGGAAAGTAGTCGCAGAAATAACGTCGCATATATATATTTTTTTTTACAAATATTACTACCTGATTAAGATTTGAATCCTAAAAATGGATTCGGGTAATTCCTGGATCCGGGTAACCTGGGTACCCTATGACATCCCTACAAGCTAGGCCTATATCCGTAAATGTTCAATCAAAGCTCAACTCAAACCATAGCAAAATACTTTCAAGTCTCTCTGCTAACTAACTTTCCTGAAGGTTTTTCAATTTGATATAATATAGTAAGTACACTTAGTGAAGTGTATGAAATAAGTTGTCAATACATATAGCAGCAAAACCAGCTGAGTTTATCTCAGGTACTGTAACAAGCTACTGAGTGCTACCGAGTCATTCCAGTACGTTGCCTGCAACCGCAATTGCCAATTGCCGTTAGCGGTTATCTAACTGGCAACCTCCTGAATTAGAGCCTCGTGTGCTATGCACTGAGCCATCTCTATCGATAACTTATGTGTGCTCTTATGGAAAGGGTGGGGTTTTATGTATTCATCCCTCTCCCCCCCCCCCCCCATAAGTTTTACACCACCTAGTAAAGTTGACACCCACAGGATAGGGAGGCATCAGCATCACTGTTACCAAGGCAGGACCTACCTCACAGACTGTGTGGCACTGTCTTACAGACTCGCTCAGCTGTTTGTTCTGCACGAGATCTTGATTGGCCGTTTGGAATGTGAGCAAAGTTTCCCGCAGTAATTTCACATTTAAATCCCTCCCGTGTCCGTTGCCTGTAATGCAAGTGAAATAAAATAAGTTTACATTTTAAATTGTTTTGTCATTAGGTTTGTTTCTTTGTCCTGCATATAGGCCTAATCGTGGTGTAAGTTGGCGGTGTAAACCGGAACTACGCGACAATGCAGGCTGTGCGAGCTACACTGTGTAGGTACAAAGAAACGCATTTTTGCAAGTGCAACACTTTCAAATGTTTGAGTTTTAAAAAACAAAAAACATGTAGTAGGCTTAGTGTACATTATTGAGAAAGAGAACCATTCTAAATCACATTTAATGTCTATTTTATAATAACAAATCAACAGTGAACGCTTCTTTCGTTGTAATTATGTGACGATATTTAAACTTGCAGTTACTTCCTTGCATTTCAACGCTCCACCTGCTCGGGAGCTGGTGCTGCATATCCTGCATCGATGCAGCTACACCGGACAAGAAACGACTAGCAGTGTAGCTACATTGGGACAATGAAACGCGAGAGTGCTACACTCCTTGCATACATGCTGAGAGTGCAGGACAAGGAAACAAAGCTATTAAGGATAGGACACCCTGACTGGTGTGCCAAAGTATTGCTGTGCATTGTTGTTTTAATTGTTAAAGGTGCACTCAGTGCAACCATTGGAAAATGCCATTCGTTCGAATATAATAATATGTAACAAATTTTTTAAATTACCCAAATGAATATATATATATCTCTGGCTCCTGTTTCCAACTTAAGTTAGGTCAGGGGGTGGCTATAGCCACCAGGATTCTAGGGCACTTCAAGAGCTCCTAACACCGGCTTGCCAGGCCTGTCATGTCCTCTTCAAATTCACTCTCTTTTCTTCCCACCAGCTCACGCCATCCACTTCTGTCTTCCCACAGTCTTTTTGCTTGCACTTCTTGCCAACTTCCACCTCTATCTTCTACATCATTTCTTATTTGATCTTGCCACCTCTCTCTTGGTCTACCAACTCTTCTTTAAACTTGGTCTCCACTTTCAAATTCTGTCTTTGGGATTCTGTTCTCTCCTATTCTTCTGACATGTCCATACCACCTCGACCTTTCTCGTCCTATTTTATATAACAGCTTTTCAACTCTAACTTTTGTTCTGATTTTCTGGCTTCTAATTTTGTCTAGCTTTGATATTCCGGCTATGGCTCTTACAAATTTCATGGAGGCTGCCTGGATCCTAATGAATAAAATACTTAAATTCCCTCATAGGCCTACTCTTCAAATACAAATAATTGAAACTCCAACAGCATTGACCTGCACCCCTATTCTATAAAACTCCCGAAATGGATTCGGGCCGAAATGGAAACAATTGAGAAATAATAACAATACCAATTGGAAATTATTGTGTCAGTTATATTGTTGTGGAACTGCAATTGTTTCCATTTCGGCCAAAATTGTTGTAATTTCCGACCGAATCCGTTTCGGTGGAGTTATAGAATAAGGGTCCTGTCTCTAATACTCTCTGACAGAATTTCTCAAAAATAGCAAAAATTTATAAATTTAAATTTCTATCCCTCCAATGTGTCAACAATCTTTTGTCGTATTTAGTATTGTAGTGTTGTTCTTCTTATTGTATTGCAATGCATCGTTTATTCATGTATGCCACAAACGTACATTCTATAAATTGTGTAGGCCTATGTACACTACATAGTAATTGTATCTCCTATGACTATGAGACATAAATGTTGCAAGTCCAGTAACACACGTCCACACTAGAATAATGATGTGTCCTACTCTCCCCCACAATGTGGCCTACTTACGGAGGTAGTGGAGAAGTCTGGCAGATGCATCCGTGTGCTTATGGTAAATCTTCTGCCATACGCCAAAGCACTTTGTGTCCAATTTCAAGCACAGGGCTAGACCCGAAACCAACTGAAACACACAAGTGTATTATGTATTTATAACTTGTTGAAAGGTAACAGCAAGCAAGCAGAGAAGTGAGAGAACAACCAAGACACTGATATTACTGGTGACTAGTGACTCAAGATGGACACAAACCAGGCAGGGCCCACTAGCATGCAGGCTCCACCGACTGACATCATCCAATATTTATTGAAATGATTAAGACTAGCGATTGCTAGCAATTGATTGATGAAGTAAAATAACACAATTTTCTAATATATTGAACTTATCAAAACATAAGATGGGGTAACCCGATTCCTGGAAGGTCTGGAACCGGATCCCAATTTTCCTACCTTATGACATCCCTAGTAGACACTATTTAAAATATGCTGTCACCTCGATCAAACGTAAACATTCCTACGCCATCTTTCACTGCGTGTGTACTAGGGCTGGGAGAAAACGGTTAATTTTGTAAACGTTTATTTTTCCGAATTTTTCGCGTTTAAACGTTTAAACGTAACATCCCTCCAGTTCACAAAATGATAACAAAAAAGTGAGTTATTATGTTGCGAAAAAACATGTTCAACGAAAAACACGGTTGATTTACCATAATATTCATTGTTGATTATATTCCCCACCATTGTGTCCAACTGCAGTCCACAGTCATTTTGACTCCACACACTAAGGTATGCCTCGTCGGCTCGTCGAAGAGCTATTACATCGGAAAAATCTGTGAATTTGGTTTTGACACGGTTAAACGTATATGAATGTTTGTACACGTATATTTCCTCGCGGGCGTTTACACGTTTAAACGACTCAGCCCTAGTGTGTACTACCACCTACGCCAGTGCTGCGCATAAGACTGTTAAACTAGCTTGGAGCAAGCCCTATTGTGTTCACATGAATGTATGTATGCCTATGTTTGTTTTGTAATGACAAACTAAAATAGCAAGCTTCAATTTTCAGGTGCCCCATGCACCAGTTTAATGTTTTAACGGAGTACTATTAAATAATAATAATAATAATAATAATAATAATAATAATAATAATACTAATAATAATAATAATGGCAGGTATTTATTATAAGCAGGGCCTACAATGTACATATGTGTATTTTTAAGACATGAATCTACCTATGTATTTTAGTATCTTTTTGTGTACTACTACTGTATGTGTATTTACTATTTTTACAATATGGCAGACACTTTTTACAATTCTATTTAAGTATTCATACATAATATATATATATATCTTGACCCCGTTTCCAACATTAATTTATCGGGTAGGGGGGAGTAGCAAAGTATTCCATGTCTTGGGCTAATGTCTTCGTTGCCGGCTAGCCAGGCCTGACACAACCACCTCCTCAACCTCTTCCTCGATCACTTCTTCCGTTACCAGAGGGCTGTTTAGTAGTTCCCTCCATCTCTCACGGTTTTCCCATAGTCTTTCTGCTTCTTCTTTCTTTCTGCTCATACATAATAATATTACAAATTACTAGTGGTGTTCAACGATATTTTTTCCAACATCGATATCGGCGTCATTTTGGCGATATCGTTTCGTCGGTATTGATATCGATATCGCAATATCGAAATATTTTATATTATGTGGGATTAGGAAGGAAGGACAAATTATGATACCGCCTACAGGCAACGTAGTCAAGTCTCGTTTACGCACTCGAGCGAGCCTGCAGCTAGCGATCTCCCGGCTGCCGGTACTACACCCCCCCCCCCCATACAGTCCTCACTTGGTCGGCCGAACCGAACACATCGCCGCGACTATCTCTCTCCCACTCACACGCTGGGAGCTTGCACGTGCATTCTCTCGCACGCTTTTGCCACAGTAAGGAAGAGATGTATTGCACAAACGACATGTCACCTGTTTATTGTTCACAATAACTCCACTGGCATTGATCTTAAAGCCAAAATGTTTCCACACTTCACTTCTCGCTCCTTGCAAGGGCACTAGCTTGCTGTCACTCATCGCACTCGTAAAACACACGCACTTTTGACGAAAAAACCTTACCCGAAATTCACACGGCAACGAAAGGCAACTGACTGCGACTGTCTCCAACCGAACTCCAACTAGTACTAACTAAACATCAAACCAAAAGTATTTGCCTGAAGCGATATACAAGCATTGTTGTCAGCGATGAGTGTCGGGTTTAGGGGCGGGGGAGGGAGTTCGGAGTTGGCGAAGTAATCTAGCGGGCAGCTGTAGCCAATCACGCGCATCGGATAAGCCGAGCCTCTCCAAGAAGAAAGATGGTTCTATCTGTCGCGCTAGCCGTAAGGGTGGGGGGGGGGGGGAGGGGGAAGACCTGCGCCACATTCCAGAAGCGCAGTGGCAAACTGCAGCAACGCGCATACTGCAGACCGCCGCGGAGATATGTGAACGATATCGTTCACAATCAATATCGCGATATTTCCGATATGTTGCAAGCATATCGATATCGGAATTTTCCCTCGTTTTCCCACGATATCGATATCGTATCGAATTATCGATATCGTTGAACACCACTACAAATTACATATTACATACACACCTCTTTTTCGAGTGCTTTGGCTGCAGAAGGATTCAATCTCTCCACTAAAGGTTGGAATAACAGTCGAAGTCTACTCTCTGGCTTGCACTCCAAAGTTTTTTTCTGTAAACCAAGAATAGGTAATCATTTAGAACACATTTTAGGTAAGTAAAATGGACATAATAGTATGAGGTAGTGGGGGTAGTGTAATACTTATAATAAGTAGTTATTTAGGTAATACAACTATTTTCATGGTTATAATTATAAACTATGATTTTTACATGCATTTACAACATTTACAAAAACATTTAAGACAGAACGTTTCGGCTTACATTTACTATATAAACTAACTGAGTTAGTTTCTCCACACTGATGAGTGAACAAGGATGTATAGGGCACTAGCAACACCAAAAGACAACAATGGAACAATGAATTGAACTGATGGACAAACCATCAGCTGTCAAAATAATAAAATTGCAACCATAGAAATAAAAAACAAGTGTAGCAATAGTAACTGCTCGCCATTTAAAACTTTTAATGATAGACAACGACTAAGTGAAAGTTTTGTATGTGTATTTGTTTGTTTTTTGTTTTGTTTTACAAAATCAGAAGAAATTATTTTTTGACAGCTTGTTGTTTGTCCATCGATTCAATTCATTTGTTTCATTGTTGTCTTTTGGTGTTGCTAGTGCCCTATAAGCCAAAACGTTCTACTATCCCAGCCTCTAGGTACTATCTATCTACCAAAGCAAACTTCAGTATGATTTTTTAAATCAGTTTTTCAGTTCTCAGTATTCTCTTGTTTACCAGTCTCCTGCTACTTGAAATCACTGATTTTAGTTACGTAAGAGCGAAGGGTAGTCTCTACGTCAAAACCGCAGACAATTTTCATTATTTAATTATATCTCAAGATTGCAACAAGAAATCGAAAATCTCAATCAACAGCGCACTGTGTTTTGTTAAACCCTACAGACTGAATAAAATATAACCATTAGCATAGTTATTTTGATATTAATTCGATAATTAGTAATAAAATTAATTATAAATAACAAACACTGATTATAATGTAAGACTTCTGTATTTAGTCACTCAATATCTACTTAGTATATGCATACCCTTTACATGGTACTTCATTACACTTTTGAGAACAGCAACATTATCCTGTAACTACAGGTACTACAGTATCACTATGTTCAATTACTCTTCAATTAGGCCCATTCTTATCTTTAGGTCTGTATGCAGTTAGAACATCTACAATATCCACCACGGTAACAACTCTCTTCATTCCATATCTTTCGGCACCTAATCACTTGAGCTCGTTATCTAACACTGCAAATAATGTACCAGTACCGTACAAACATGACACCTCACTTGAAAATGCCACATTGAATTGAGACAGCCACTATGTTTACCAAGACAAGTTAAACCAAAATAACTGAATCGTTCAAGGGTTGAATTAAATAAGAATAATCATGTTGACATACACCTCCACATTTAAGTAAAATGTTATGAAGTCATATTGTATTAATTAGTAGCTATGATTAACTAAAATGTTTTAATATGACCTGACAAACTAAGGCTACAAATTTTCAGGTTTCATGCCAAAATATGTTATGCCAGCCTGATTTTCAAGAATCTAGTCAACATTACGTGCAGAAACACATAAGAATCGGAATTTTCTTCGAATATATTTTAACGTTTTACTTTTACTCACCATACTACCACTTGCGGGAAATGTTACGCAGTAACTAATGTTTATTTTTACTAGTACCTGATGTTCTTTTACTGTCTACATTGCTTTTCTAGCTAAATTTAAAAAATGTATTAATTTAATGTTTTTTTAAAGACAGTAGAAAATCCTAAGATTTTGACAAAAGTCCTGTTATCCTTGAGACACTCTAAAAATCCTGAGAAAAGGATAAAATCCTTGAAATTGGCCACCCTGTGCCATGTTGTTTATTTGTTTACCTGTACTGTTTTCGTTGTCAGGTGCTATCTGTGACAGATGAGGCTAATTTCAAAAACATCACACACTATAGACATAAAGACATAAGCAAAGATCTCTTTAGTATATAAAAAAAATTCAAAAACAGTAAGATATTCTCCTGCTGTATTCTGTTTTAATGGATGCCACATTTATTTCAATTGTGGTGTTTCAATAAACCAACCAACATAACAACCCTTATAATTATTTAAATTTAAAAAAATTGCTTTGCTAACCATAGTACATGTAGGCCCTACTTACTTATAGTAATAGGCAAACACAATCAAATGAATTTGGAATCTCTAGTTAGTAGCTATATTCTATTGTAAACCGATATGAGACTAGGGATGGAGAATGAAGGTTTAGTTTATAAATGGAAGTTTTAGGTTCAGATGCATCTAATTGTTTTCCAGATTGGAGGAGTTGCTAGTTGCTACCTTGTGCTAAAGTCATTTCCTGATACTTTCACCATTATGCTATTATGCTATGGTCTATATGGACATGTATAACTCCTGTAATATATGTAAACCATCACAAGACGACAAATAAATAAATAAATAAATAAATAAATAAATAAATAAATAAATAAATAAATAAATAAAATACATAAATAAATAAATAAATAAATAAATAAATAAATAAATAAATAAATAAATAAATAAATAAATAAATAAATAAATAAATAAATAAATAAATAAATAAATAAATAAATAAATAAATAAATAAATAAATAAATAAATAAATAAATAAATAAATAAATAAATAAATAAATAAATAAAAGAAGTCCTCTTTTAAATTCAGGAGGTAATAGTAATTAAGGCTAGACATCAACTAAAATTGCAACATCAACACCAAAGACAAAATAAAAGATGTCAAATCGCGATGTCAACATATTTCCAATATTGACATTGAAACGAAATTAATCAACATTGATAATCTTATGAAACATGTTAAACAAAGTAATATTTGTATACTGTAAAGACATGTTCTTCGACCACTTTAGGTTGCCTACAAACAACATCAGGCTGCCGACAGTTTACTACGCGACATCGTAAAACCTATAACCACGATCCATCCACTATTTTAGTTTTAGGTGGAGTTATTTGATATGTACAACTAAGAACTAACCATCAGTGAGGCGGCAGCTTCATGTAGCTCCTTCTTGACGTTGACTGGAACGCTGGGGGAAGTGTTGTAAGCGATGTCCACCACGGTCATCAGTTGGTCGGTAGTTAGTGGCTTCCCTCGTGGAATTATGGCGGACAACATTTTCAGGTAGCTCACCACAAAAGCAGAGTAGTTACGCATTTCCAGCATGGGAAGCATCAACTCTCGCCACACTAGTACCACAAAAACAAAAGTTACCACATATTATCCAAAGAGAAGTACTATGCCCTATACTTTTGGCTACACATAAATCAAGAATGGTAAGATAGTTCTTATCAATACAGTTCCCATTGCACTTGTGGGTTCCAAGTTACCACAATTGTTGAGTGAGGAAAGTAGGGCATTCTTTGTGAGAAATGTTCTGCATTCCTCACTCAATGCCACAATTCCTATATTCCACTTAAGTCTTGTTTTCATGCCTGCGAGTAAGGCAAGCAAATTGCTGTAGGACCAATCAGAAGGCTAGGATTCATACAACCAGGCGACTGCCGTGAACGGAAATAAAAATTCATTTAACATTGGTTGAGAGTTCGCCATGGTTGCATGACATGATTTCAGTTTAAACTCGAGGTGGACCAATACCAATATCGAGAATCGGCCGGCCTGATACCTATGGTATTGGTAGAATCGTTACTTATCGAACATTTTACCGATACCAAAACATCAGTTTTAGCTGTTTCACATCTACTGATAGATCGTAAGTAACTATCACTGCAATAAAACACATCTACATTCATGCACTCTTCTGTATAAAAATAATATGCCTAGTTATGAATATTATAGTTTCAGCTAACTTAATTAATAAAATCATCTGAATTAACAGTTATCGGTAGGTACCAGAATCGCTTCATAAAAAACTAGAATCGGTATCGACAAATTGTTGCATCGGTCTATCTCTAGTTTAAACTAATCACAAGCCAGGTCGTTTTTTTATTTTAAAAAAATGGACAGCAAACTTCTTGCTACTTTCGTGGAAAACACGAAAGTTCATATAAATATCATGACATAGGCCCTAGGTTGAACCATCACCACTTATCCCATGGCCAGAATGGAAAACCTACTTGAATGCAGGTGATTGTGACTAAAAGCGTGAATAACACGCTAGGCAAGTGAACGGTAGCTGCAATAATATAGCTTCACTTACATTCATTATTTCATGTTATTTTATTTATTTTATTTTCATATATTATTTCACTATTCATAGGTTGCACGTACGTCATATTTTTGCGCGTGGCGGCCAAATTTGTGATCAAACTTTGACGTTGCCATGGAGAAACAATTGAAGGCTGTTGTGGTAAAACACATAAATTCTTAATTCTTTAAAATCCTGCCTGTTTTTTTAGATAAAATTGGTGTGTGGTATTTTTTTTTATTATTACCAATGTTTACTTTTTAAATTCTAAATTAGGCTTATTTATTAAATTTGAATAGTATTTGCCAATGACCTAGGATTGGTCCTCATCAATTGTGTCACAATCATGGCCGCTGTGACATCACGTGGGAACTATGAATATTTTATTTCCTTCAGTGTTACCCACTGCTTGTCTTCACTGGTGGCTCTGTTACATACTCTTTTTTTTCTGAAATTAAATATGGTAGGTAAAACAACTTCATCATTGCTTACCTGTTAAACCAACAGTGACATCCTTGATACCAAGCTGCCCTAGTGCCCACAAGATTGCCAACCCAATGGACTGTTGACTTTGAAAGGATGTCCAGAGTGCATGGACCTTGCTGGGGTTTTCCAAAATTGCACTAGCAGACTGTGCTGCTACAAGCTGCAGTATGATCTTGTAGCCAGTCACTGAAGAGTTGCCTGTTAGAAAAGAAAGCAAATACATTCAATTGGCATGCCGATCAACCCTTGATGTATTTTTTGTTACAATTGTGAGCTTGCAAGTAAATTTTTCAAGGGTTGCCCTCAATATTACATTTTACATTCACATAACACAGCATTGTTCTTTGCAAGGTATTATTTCAAGGTGTTGCTTTAACACACAATTATTTTTATAAAATGATTAATGCTATAAAGAAAAAAGTATAGAAGGTATCGTTTTTATCGTTTTTTTTTTTTTTAAGCCAAATTCATCACTTAAAGGTTAATTTCAAAAGCAATATAAAAAATATGAACCTTCACATCTTTCATCTTGCTCACTAGTAGCAGTATATTATGCTAATGAATGGGATTATAAAATGCAATACTGAGGATATGAAATCCCCCCCTACTCCCCCCCCCCCCCCTTACATTATTTATGAACATTGCGTTAAGTCCTTTCAAGGTTCACTCATTAGAAGCATCCTTTTATGTACATCTTAGGTACAGTATCACCAAACTTTAATCCGGCAATTTTCTATTAATCGGAGATCAAAAATGGCGCCCGGTAGAAGCTAACATGCATTTTGTATGTAATGTTTGTTGAAACCATGGTAAGTGGTAACCAATCCGAGATTAGTAAATCAGCCGATTAAAAAGATTGGTGAATTCGGACCTTAGCAAATGAAAGATGCTAGAAGAATAGATGATAGGCCTATCCTTTTCTTTATAAATTATGATGTTAATCTTAAAAGAACTTCATCAAAAAATAACGAGGTTTTTGGTATAAAAATATTCCATCTGCCAGTGAAAAAAAACCTTGAAAACACTTTTGTACTGACAAAAAAACAAAATTAATACTTCAACAGGAATTTATTTCATACATTTATTTTAAATCCATTGTCAGTAACTCTTATGCTACGTTTACAGCTACGCGTTGCGAGCGAAGCGAGGGCGCGAGCTCCAATCAGCGGCCGAGTTTTATGCAAAGAAGTTACAAACTCGGCCGCTGATTGGAGCTCGCGCCCTCGCTTCGCTCGCAACGCGTAGCTGTAAACGTAGCATAAGGTGGAAATATTGATGAAGCATTTTAGCTTAGAAGATGATAAATGGACGCGTACGATACCTTTGCTCATCTCGGTGACCATCGCGGACAGCGAGTGCTCGAAGAAGTGCTTGAAGACGGTCGAGCCGGGCCGCTGCACCGCCTTGTAGAGCACGTCACGACACTCGGCAGACAACATGGACAGGAACGAGTCCTGGGGCCGGGACTGGGGCACGGCCCCAGAATGCGCGAGCCGGACATTGAGGTACTCGGCCACGCCCTTTGCCCAGAGCACGGGGACATCCGAGAAGCGGGCCTGGTTCACGTCCACCACCGATATCAACTCCTTCATATCCAGCTGGAACGCACAGTCACGTCACAGACACCAAACTGGTAAAAATAGCGATGGTCGACATGATATCGGCATTTGACAACATTTTCGATATCGATAAATGTACTCTTATAATATCAGAAATCACAAGCATCGGTACGTAGAGCCAGAAGTTCGGGGTTCGATCCTAAGTCAGAGCACATTTTCACGGCAGTTGCTTCAAACAGCATGTTAATGTTTATAAACCTGATATCACATAAACATGAGGTTTGTTCGTTCTGTAGTAGCAGTCGCACTGCAAGAGGCGAGTTGTAGCAAAGACATATGACGTCATAGGAGTTGGTAGCTCATGGGAGTAGTTTATAAAAACGAACGTCTTGTAGCAGATTTTGTTGCGCGGCAAATAAGTTCTCAATTACCTTGACATAGCACCATCAATCTCGAGCTACTGAATAGAATATTTCATATAATAATAGTATTAAAATGTCCCTGCAGGCCAAGTATTACACTATTAAACTCGAAAGGCGAGAGTAATTGTTATTTACAGTAGGGCCTAGGCCTAGACCAGTGGCGTAGGTAGAAAGCCACGGGCCCCCTGGCATTAGAATCTAAATCGAACTGGCGGGCCCCTGACTTTTAAACGTAATTTTGTATTGTGTCCGGGATTATGTTCATGATCATTATTTAAAGGCGTATCTCAAATCTCTATTTTGACGCTAGTCGACTATAGCTCTTTCACTTCGGCTAATACAACAATTGGCAATTATTGTAAATATTGTCATTAATTGTTCCGTTCGTCTGTGGACTAGCGCCAAAATTGGGATGTTTGTTTTAGACTTTTTTTTTTTTTTTATCTGAAAAGCAACAAAATGAAAACTGGGATTTGGGACGAAATTTTCAATTTGTAATTTGTAATTTGTATAGCCATTGATTTAGAACTTCCAATTCCGAACTTACCAAGCAAACGAATTGATTAGTAGGTGATCGTAAGATATACTTCTTCTGAGCGATATTCGATCGAGTGTTCTCATCCCATGCATTATTCGCGATTTTGAAAATGAGCAGTCTGAACTTGCAGCAGGAACTGTTACGAACTTACCATCAATGCCGCTCACAGAACAAACATCAGTAAAGTGGAATACGAGTATTTTAAAACTACATTTTTATAGACGCAAGGTTTACCATCTCGTTTCTTGAACACGACCGAAATGAGACGATCTGCACTGGCAATTATTAATTTAATATTTTGTCGTAGGTATTTCGTATGAGTTTATTGAAGCTATTAAACAATGATAGGTTTCCAACTCATGCCAGCCTAGAAACCGGGCCCCTCTAGACCACGGGCCCCCGGACTTCGCCCGGGCTATTCCTACGCCACTGGCCTAGACCTAGGCCAACTCATTGGTGAGAGGTTTAGGACAATCCACTAGGCCTAGAGTGTATAAAACACTATTTATATAAATCTAAAATGTATACTAAGTATAAAACTTATTTGCACTATCAAATATGTAATGGCCATCCACTATTTCTGGGCTATTTTTTCCACAAGCAATCTTGCACACTTCTCCAACCATAACTACGCGCCTTTTTGCAACCTGCTTCAACTTTACTGAAAGCGCTCCATCTCTCGAGTAGGATCACTTTCAGTAGAGTCAGGGCTTTTTTTCGGCCGGTACGAGCCGGTACGCGTACCGGCTAACTCAAGAGGCGTACCGGTAAAAGGCAATAAAGTCACACTATAGCCGGTACGCTACGATTAGCCTTGAAGTGCGTGAATAACTTTGAATTGTGCAGTGTGACAGGCTTGTGACTGCAAAATATGTTTCATTTTGAAATATAAGGATGTTGCCACCTGCTGGTGACATGGGTGGGACATATTGTAGTAATTCACTTCTTTTTAGACTCTTGGCGACCACTCACTACAGTAATCTTTTCTATTATTTGGGTCATCAGTTCTAAGGAAAGATAATAAGGGTTGTTTTGACTAAAATGTCAACTGTCAAGAGTAGCTTCTGGGAACCGAAAAAGAGAATGTACCCATTCTTACTTTTCTGTTTTCCTGGAAAGCACCTTTTCAATTTACAGACAACGATTGGGTTGTGTTGGGTGAGGAAAGGGGGGAGGGGAGATCGGTGGTCAAGGAATTGTAAGTTGTGTGTGGCAGGGCTAGTTTCCTCTCTGTTGACGAGTGGAGATGTCGTCGTGATTAGCGAGTGTGTGTGTGTTTAGTGAGAGTGTAAAAAATAAAAATAAACCGAAAAATAACTTCTTGGGTCGTCACCTCGCCACCTATACCCGAAACAGAGCAAGAGACCGACGTGTTGTTGACGAGAACACGACTATGAGTCATGTTTGGAAATTGCTTTGCATTCGATATCATTGATTTTGGTGAGCTATAAATTATTTTAAAACAAATATTAACTATTAAGTTTGTAGTGAGTAAATGCACGTCTCGTGTATGGGTCACGCGGATTCAACATAAGGGGGGGGGGGGGGGGGGGGGGCTGAAAAAATAATTTTAGTTTCCGTCTTATTACAATGAAACCATCACTATTGGCACGTTTAAAAAAAAGATATTCAATGTTTTCTGCGGACGCTGCTCGATCGTGTGGACACAGGATCTAATCCCAGTCATGAGCTGTGCAACATAAGCTTCATATTTCGTCGATATCTACGATACAAATCCGCCTTAAAAATGCGTTTTTGGCCATCAAACTTAATGCAGTACCCCAAAATTTTTTCGCCTTCGGCGAATTTGCCTCCGGCCGGCGGCTGGGGCTTCGCCCCAGACCCCAGCTGTACCACGCCAGTCACATGAAATATTATACCGAACGTACCAGTTAACTTTATTTTAGAAAAAAAGCACTGAGTAGAGTTGTAGCAGCTACCATTTCGTTATCGAACACTTTTGTAGTAGCGCCAACTAACTACCAAAGCGCCTGCTCCCATAGAACAAACGCTTTTGTAGTACTGTTGCACATTGTTGTAGACAGAACGAACAAACCTGTGGGCATTGACAAAAAACAACTATTTTGTTTTTAGAATTGTTCATGTGTTTATTTGGTCAAGTCCAAGTCCAACCATGAGTATATTTGCCTTTATTTTGTCGTACTGGCAGCATTTAGGCTATACTGGGCATAACATAAAAAAGCATGCAAGCTAGACAATACCATCTTGCTTTTGAGCCATGAATTGCAAGTTTGTTTAGCTCAGGCACATAACTAATTTTTATTTTTATTATTTTTTTACTTATTGACATCCAAAGGACATAATAGAGATAGATGGCAGAGTGGCCAGTGGTAGAGGATAGAGAGAGGTGGTGGGAGGACAGCAAAAAGTGGAGAGAGTTGGTGGAACGGCAAGAGAAAGACATTCACGAAGAGAAGAAGTTCAAGAAAATGATGTGTTGAGCTTGGCATGCCGATACTGATTCCTGGGATGCCAAGATCAATGTTGAAAACACCCCTTTACCCAGTGTTGTTAAAGCTACTTTCTAAAAGTAGCACTGTTACAGCTACAGCTACTTGATCTTTGAAATTAACTTAGTTACTTTTCAGCTAACTGTATTTTGTAAGTAGCTCACTACTTGTACAGCTACTCAAAAAAAGTAGTGATGCTACTTTACAGCTAATTTCATTTTTTATAAAGGAACCAGCTGAACTGAAACAACGGTTTGGTCCGGAAGTGAGTCATAGGCCTACTCATATTACAGATCACGGGGTGAAACAGGAAACTCAGTGCTGGGGAGGCAGTTTTGGGACTATAGAGCAAGAAAGCCAATGTCAGTCGTCATTCCGAACCTGTGACGGTGGGAATTGTGGCGGGCGAAACAAAACGTGTGTTTATCGGGAAAATACAGTATAGCGTCGACTTTTCGCTACAAATACTCGTATAGGCTATAGTAGCTTGCTACTCGCTACTTTACCACATTTTCAAATGTAGCGCGCTACCAGTCTCGCTACCAAAAAAAGTAACATGCTACAAGTAGCGCGCTATTTAACAACACTGCCTTTACCCAACTAAATGATGGAATAAAGAGTAGCAATATATATGATGTTACTGATGTAGGCCTACCTAGTAGTAGGCCTACCGGTACTCAAATGTATTGTTCCTCTCTTGATGCTTTGTTTATATCTTGTATATACATAACTATCTGAATCTGTGTAACATTTTTGATGTAGGCCTAATCTAATTTCTTTGTCTTATTCTTTCATTTCCATGTATTCATATCACGAGTACATTATACTGTAGCTACATTGCCATTGTAAAGAGCGAAAGCTCATTTTGGTAAATAAAAGTACTACTAATACATAAACTCACTTGTTTTGCAGCAGCATCCAGCGTTTTAGGAATAGATTTTTCTTTCACACCTTGATCCTTTTTTTCCGACACAACTGGTGCTTTCTTCTTTGGTTTCTTTTCACTCTCCTTTGTAACACTTGGTTGAACTTTTTTAGCTTCCTTATTTCCATCCAGTGCATTGTACAGAGTTCTTATTTGATCAAGAGGAACTAGAAAAAGATTTAAAAAACTATCACCAAGTGGAAAAATACTAGACAACATCTTACATTTTTGGGATTGGTGGAAGTACTTGTAGGTACAGGTAGTTCCAAAGTAATCAGCTACAAGCGGTATTTAGTATTTAATAAATTGTAAAGAGAAAAGGCTCCATTTTAGTACTTGGGTAATTCCGAGATAAACTGGAATTTTTGCTCCGTCCATAACTTCTAGGAAAAAATACTTAGATTATTCTAGTTTTTTGCAGTATAATTCAGCTGAATGAGAGTAAGACATTTTCATTATGAGCAGAGCACCAAATCCAGTTTGCAAAATTTACATCAATTTTAAATTTTGGGAAATCAAGGGAATGACATGAACCCAAGGGAATGACTAAAACTCGAATAACTCCAAGAGAATCTTGTATTTAAGTGATTTTTTTTAACTAGCCTATAAAACTAACTTACAAACTTGAGCACATCTAAAAATAGACTCAACTTAAATAAATGAAATATATCTTAGGCCTATTGGAAATGATTTTGTTTTGTATTTTTACACAATAGGTAATTCCCTTGGACTAATGTCATTCCCTTGACTGGTAGAGTTTGGAAAACTCCAAGGGAATTACTATTTTTAGTGTCCAGGGCGGTCCAGGGGAATGATAAATCTAAGGTTATAATGCCCATACATTTGGAGGGAACAGATGACAAACTGGTGCAGTACCACAAATGATTGTGCATTCTAAACTTGATCATCTGCAGTTAAAACTGTCTTAAGAAGATTATTTTAAGTGATGCTTATAGTATCCAAGGGAATTACTAGTAGATAATACACTCGCCTGATAATATCTTCAAAGCATTTTATTCCAACCAAGTGCCAGCAAACTTCCCAACTCTTGTCTTGTAGAAAAACACACTGCTTGCTGAACTTTATAACCATGTGTGGTAACAGCAGTAGAGCCAACTTTAACATTCAAAATACTGGTGTCCAACAGCCATCCCGGGGAATGACATTTTTTCCCAGGACAAAGTTTATGACCATAAAAACCTTATACTTGTGTTGACTAAAAACTTTTGACAAGGCATAAGTTTTCAAGTGTTATATTTTTAACTTAAATGTATAAAAAAAGGAAAACAAAAATGTTTCAAAAATGAATTAAGCCGACTTGAGATGCAAAAAATGTGTTTTGGACATCCAGGGGAATGACAATTCTGACCATATTTAATCAAAATTTGGGCAATAATTAGCCCAAATAAAAAAGTAATAGTGTTTAAATAAATAAGAATAACACTAGCAAATTATTTATCAAATTGGAATTTTTTTAAATGCACTACAAACAGATTTATTAGTGTTAATAAGGCAAGGACAAGAAAGTTCCAGTTTATCTCGGAATTACCCACTTAAGATTGTAGATTTATAAGAAAAAGGTCTTAAACCCTTCCTCCCAAGGTCTACTTATGCCAAGTATACATATGTTCGTCAAACGCGACATGATGCAACGCGACCAATGTTTAAAAAACTTCAACTTTCGTTGCATTGCATCAATGAAAACTCGGCTTTAATCTCCACCTAGCGGAGGATCGTCTGACTCCCAAGTCACATACTCGCATGGATTTAAAATCACCACTTTATAATCTAACACACACAAAATGCTAACTATTTAAATAGGTACATGTAGGCTAATTGATCATGTAAAATTGAAATTGAAATACATAAATTAAATACATGCCCAAAAATTAGTGGGAATTGTATAGAGAAATGCATTAGGCCCTATTGATGCCAAAGAGGAAGGCGCATATAGTACTTCTTAATCTGTCACAGGTAGTTTTATGTGTACCATTTATCATTGAAATCGTCGTCACTCACAGCCAATTTATGAAGATGTCAACAACCTTAGTCCATAGCTAAAATTTACCTGAGGCATCGAGCTGCAAGGAAATTTGGACTGAGACTAAAATTTAGACCGCTGGTAACTGCTTTAGCTGGCTGACTGTTGTAAGACTCATATTACAACTTTAGCCTGGGACTAGGGATGGGCAAAAACGTGTAGGCCTACGTCAGTAAACGTGTAACGTCTCTCTGTAAAAGGCGTGTACACATTCGTGCCTGGTTGCCCAATAGATTTTTCATGTGAATTAGGTTGTGCACTGTACACATACCGATACGGATACCATAAGATCGTACACTGCGGCCGGTCGCACACAGTATAACCCTGTGTGGCCAATGTGTGGTACACCGTACATGTGTTTAATATTCAAAAGAAAAACAGTAAACGCGTACACGTTTACACGCCCATCCCATCTCTACCTGGGATCAGTGGCGTAGGAATAACCCGGGCAGCCCGGGGGCCCATGGTCTACAGGGGCCCGGTTTCTAGACTGCCCTGAGTAGGAAACCTATCATTGTTCATAAGCTCATCATCATAATTCATTATCATTGTCATTATCATTGTTCATCATTGTTTATAACTGCTTCGATAAACTCATACAAAATTCCTACAAAAATTATTTAATTAATAGGCCTAATTGCTGGTGCAGATGGTCTCAATTCAGTCGTGTTCAAGAAACGAGATTGTAAATCTTGCGTCTATAACTATAGTTTAGTTTCAAAATATTGCGTATTCCACTTTGTTTGTTCTGTAAATGGCATTGATGATTTGTTTTTAACACTAGGCCTACTAGTTAGTAGTTACTGTTGGAAGTTCAGACTGCTCATTTTCAAAATTGATATTAATGCATGGGATGAGAACACTTTCCATCGAAAATCGCTCAGAAGTATAGGCCTACAGTACAGTATTACAATCACGCACCTAATGAATTCTTTTGCTTTCGGGTAAGTTCACAATTGGAACTTCTAAATCAATGGCTGTACAAATTGAAAATTTCGTCCCAGATCCCAGTTTTCATTATTGTTGCTCTTCAGGTAAAAAACAAGTCTAAACTAAAGTAGGCTATAAATCACAATTTTGGCACTAGGCGACTAGCTAGCAGACTAACGAAACAATTACTGACAATATTTACAACAATATTGTTGAAATGAAAAGGCTAGTCGACTAGCTTCAAAAATATATAGAGATTTGAGATTCGCCTTTAAATAATGATCATGTCATGAACATAATCCTGGACACAATACAAAATTACGTTTACGAGTCTGATAAGGACCCCCCAGATTCTATTGCCCGGGGGCCCATGGTTTTCTAGCTACGCCACTGCCTGGGATACACTTCTAGGCATTTTATAAGAGTAATGGTCGGTGCACAATAGCCCGCAAAGGAGCTTCTCGTTACCGTTACCGGGCAATGTTAAATTATAGCGAACTTTCCTGTTACAGTTATCGGAGCTCTTTCCCGAACGATTGTGCACCAAGCATTAAAGTTTAATAGAGAGTATAGGCAGTGGTGGTTCTAGCGTAAGGGCACAAGGGCACGTGCCCCCCTCCTGGGACTCACGGAAATATATTTAATTATAACTTTATAAGTTATTATTTGGTACATCAAATACGTTGTTGTGGCAACTTTCTAATTTAAATTTCGATGAACATCTATTCATTTTTTGGTGCACTTTGTTTATATTTGGGAGAATATTGGTCGTAGAAGTAATTTCATTGCTTGCGCCAGGTACGATTCTGCAGTGTCCACTGTCCAGGCTAAACAGCGTTGTGCCCTCGTATTTCAACAGTTTAAACCCCCAGGCACTGTTTGGAGCTAGACCCTTATGGACGAAATACATTGGCAGGGGGCACATCTAACACGTAGCCACCACCGACACCGAAGCTGAGAGAGAAAAGAAACCCAACCAGGCAGAAGACCTTTGAGTAAACACCAAGAACGATAACATAGACCTCGGCACGGACTTATTAGGGAGTCAAATGGTAGAAAATGTTACTTAAATTCAAAGTCTCCTTTTTTTAGTTTAGAAGTGTACCTGGCTAGAAAGACATGGCACTCCTTTCATTCAATAAGCGGATACACAACAAGGAGTGGTAACTAAAAAACGGTCATTTATGCTATTTTAAAAACTAAATTACTGGCGAAGTGTGTTGTTGTCACAGTATTGTCAGTCAGTAGGTATTCGGTTATCGTACGAGTGAGTTGTGTTACTGCCGTGTTCGCATTTGTGTATTATGTTTGTGTCGTAATATTGTAATGTTTTCGTAAACATGAATTCTGTGGCGCATATTTTAAGTTGTGAACATCAAATTAGCTACGATCAAAAACTAGATATTAAAAAACTGGGACCTCCAGTACCTCATCTTAATTTGGAGCAAACTTCGAAGGGAAAAATAGAACTTATTGCCGAAAATTCCTAACTAGCTAGGTACCGGTACTCTCTGCCTTAGCCGTGCTGACCATTGAAAAAAATACTTATAAATACGATTCCCGACTTCAACAACGTCGTAATCGAGAGGTTTGCTCGAGACAAAAACAGAAGAATGGTTTTATCTACCCGCTACCGATGGGTGAGTAACGTGTCGTTCTTACAAATTTCCTTAGTAAAATTCTACTTTTTTAGTGATGAGTAAGGGGGGGGGGGGGTAAATTACGTTGTGCCCCCTGCAATTTGGGTGTTACGAGCCGCCACTGAGTATAGGCCTAAGTTCAAGAGTCTCTAAGATAGGTATAAGTTACTATAAGAAGGGGTCTTAGAAGATTGATTTTTTTTAATTAACAAAAGGTAACCTAGGCCTAGGCCTACCCGTACAAGATCGAATCCTTAGAATGGATATACCTAGTAAACACAATGCCTAGACCTAGGCCCTACCGGTAATTTTAGGATTAGGGTAACGTGGGTAGGCTAGGTAGGCCTTCCCGATATCAAGTAGGCCTAGCCTATCACCCAATTCCTCAGGATTTTCACCATGAAAGAGTGCTACATGCTAGCCTAGGCCTACGTCTAGCCTAGCCTAAAATTGGAGTGTCTACAGATAATTAAATATGTCATTGGGTAAAATATCCAAGCCTAGGGCCTAGGCTCTACGTCTAGGGTTGGCCTACTGTACTGTACTTTTTTTTATTACAGCTTAATATTGCAGGTCACAAGTTCGATCAAGCCCCCAATGAGCCTAGCTAGGCCTAGGCTAGGCCCTACTAGGCCTAGCTCGCTGTAGGGGGCTTTTAGATCTACGTCTAGCTAAAGTGCCTTCTGTATGGAGAGGATGGGAGGAGGGGTGGATAATAGGACCTAGGGCCTAGTAAAGAAGTATGCCAAGGTAGAAATGTCACGTTAGATCTAGGGGCCTAGGCCTAGGCCTAGGCCTACCTAGGTGAGACCGTTCTTGGCGCGGTCCTGGGCGGTTTTAAAGGGGGTTGGTTAGGGGGGGGGGAGTGTTTGCCCTAGGCTAGGACTAAGCTAGGGCTAGGCCCTAGGGTAGGCCTAGCCTAAAGCCTAGGCCAAGGATAGGATGGAATTGTAGGCCTAACGGACCTAGGGTCCTACTTACGAATGTCTTCTATTTTTGGAGCATTATCGACGAACTTCTTTTTTTCAGTTTTACTTAGTTTCTTTGTTGGAACGACTACCTTTTTATTGCTTTTACCGACAACTTCCCATTGTGCAGACATAGTTTGAATCACCATTAAATACTTGGAGATCAAGGTGTAAATCTATTCGTTGCCGGCAGTCGACTTCACTTGACAGCTTGTTGGCTTCTTCAATCAGCTGGGCAACGTGGCACGGCAACTGACTTTCTTCTCATTGGTTAAAAAATTCTTCGTGATCACGTGTTGGGCATCAGGGAGCATTGGGTTTGAAATTGGGTTCAAACCTAATGGCGGGAGATTTCACTAGTGGGTACGAATTAGAATCGTTGGTGATCATATTGTACAGACATAAATGTCAAGTAGGCCTATTTCCATGTGCTTACCTTATTTCTCTACTTAAAACTAATTAAATATTTTGTACTTCATACTATACGATTACTGATAAAGTCTGATACAATGGTCGTACTTGCGCCATCTCAATGTAATGATAAAGCTGCACATGAATTACAATAATATGTAAGACATGGAAGATTTGTTGTACCCATACTTGTATTCGTTCTTACGTCATACGGCTGAAACCCCCATGGCTGCGTTCCGTTACTTGTTGAGAATGCTTTGCCCCTAGCATTCTCCAGCACGTTAAAGCATCTATAAGCACGATATAATTACGGAACACTTCAAGCATAGGGATGGCTGTTAAGGCCAATTAGGCGCAAGGTCGTTTTGCCACGCCCACTGCATTAGTTGTCAAAAAGTGTAGTAAAATTGAAAAGGTTGATAGATAGAGGCGTAAGTCAAATCAATTAAATATACTAGCAGATACTAGGCTCTAATACATGTGCAAACATATGATTTTGGCGCAATTTTATACTTGCGTTAAGCCCATAGGTTAGGTCCGTCTACAGAGCATTTTTAAAATGCCGCCAAAAACCACCTTATGCTGGAAATGCTCAAGTGAAAATCTCGGGCATATTGAGCGTGCTGAATATGCTCACGAATGAGGTTTTGGAACGCTGGACAAAGCACATTCAATAGGTTTCAGTACGGGCCAAGCATGCTTTAAGCATTCTCAAGAGGTTTCGGAACGTACCCCATGTATACTAACCTAAACTACACTGCCCACATGGTGGGCAGGGTTACTATGCTGTGTTGGTCCCGAGAGCTAGGTCGGCGGAAGCGTATGTTTCTGGTAGGGCCACCCTAGCCAGAGAGGTTGAGGGGGAGAAGTCAGATGAAATGCAGTCCACATGCCCATTCCCTCCTTTTTCCATTACCCCATTTCACTTTTCCTTACCACCCTCCTACTTGCCCCTTTTCTCCAAACATCTTCATCTACATATTTCAACTACTCATCATCTCGATTAGCCAAGTTTAAAAAATATGAGTCGTTAAACCCAAATATCATTATCTTTATCTAAACCAAACAGATTTTAGTTCTACCATTCACAGTTTTTATACAGATTAGGATGAGCAAAAAAGTGTATTTCAGTAAACGTGTAACCTCTCTACATGTTCGTGCCTGCCTACCCAATATATTTTTCATGTGAATTAGAGTGGGCACTGTACACATGCATGTTGTGTGTGATGTAGATTCAGCGGCGCGCAGTCGGTCAGCTAAGATTTTACGCTATGGCTGGTCGCACACGGTATAAAGTATAAACCTGTGTGGGCAGTGTGCACAAGTCCATGCATTTAATATTTAGATGAAAACAGTAAACCTGTACATGTTTATGTGTACATTATCCCATCCCTAATACAGATAGCTATCTTACTTTCAATACAGGACCTGTTTGATAGAAATCATGCAAATTCTATTGAACCTTGGTTTGATTCCAGTTTACTTTATTTTTCGTTCCAATAATGTGCATGTAAAATGTTTGCAATCTTATGCCTAGAGGTGTTTGTTTTTCACAAGTGCAATAAAACAAAATGTGTTCTTTGTAAGGTGACCAGACGTACCGGTTACAGTACCGCTTTAAGAGCACTTGTACCGGTGTCCCGAGGGACTCATTGTAATTTTATATTTGTACCGGTTTGTAATTTGAGAAAAAAAGTGTCCGGGTATTCTGTCAACGACAACCCTGTCAATTGCAATAGCGCTTGGGGTGCGGGGGTCCAGTAGATGACGCGTAGCGTGCGACACACACAGTCCGCATGAGCCAATCATGTGCTGACAGGCGCTGACTCATTGACTGTCTGACAGTCAGCATTTGTTACATCAACAGGCGGCTGACGAAATTACATAAATGTACACATTCCATTAATATTTTTGTCAGAATGCTGTTTTCTGGGCATTTCACACAAACCTAAATTTAATATTTTTCGCCTCCGGCAGCTGGGGCTCTGCCCCAGACCCCGTCCGTGGGGTTCGTATCCTTATGCTTACACTATCCTTGTCCCGGTTTGCTATCTTCAAAGTATGGTCACCTTAGTTATTTGATGCATTTTTTATTTTTGTTTCACATATCTACACATATCACATCAATAGGAGTGCTGTTTGTCGTCTGCTGCAGCCCATGCTATTTGAAAATGAATTCCGATAATGAGTGACTAGAGCGATATCATTCATATCTTCATCCATTTTCAGCAAATATAATAACAGCTGTCAACTTCGGGACAACACAGAACAGTTTTTGTTTTACACGCCCATGCCATAGTACTAATTTTTACGGGAAGAGTGCGCTACTCACTTGTCAAAGCACTCTGAGACTGCCATTTTTCAAAGTCGTCATGTATTTCTTTGCAAGATATGGGGGACGAAGTTTTGTTTTCCTAACGCTTAGTCACTGGTTGTTAGTCTTAGTCCATAGTCATTCTGTCTGAACGCGCCTTTAGCCTGCTTCGCCTACTTCACCGATTAACAGCAACAATTACCAATTGTTGTAATCAATTGTCACTATGTTACGTTAGTTGGCGAAGCAGGCCATGCAAGCCAAATATTCAAATAGAGATATGCCATTAATATTAAGAAAGTGTGTAGGACGTCATTCATTCTTTCAAGGGTTGATTTGTTTTTGTTAACCCTTACATGTGAAAACTGACCTTAATTAACCTTTAATTTAAGGTAATTTCCCATCAAACGTTCTTGGTAGACTTCACCAATAGGCTTGTGCAAGTCAATTTTTTGTTATTTTACTAGATTAGGATTAACTTCCCGGCTACAAAAATAATTCATTTTGACGATAGAATAAATTTTCATTGAGGTGAAAGTTTCAAATTTTAATAGCTAGCTGAAGGTTTCACATGTCATATTTCTGGCGGGAAAAATATTTTTCGTACTGGCTTGAGCCCAAAATGGCGTCCGAATATAACACTGATGACCGTACGTGTAGCTGAAGGCGGTGTCCGAAGTCTACGGTAGAGTGGGTTAGAAGCTACCAGATTAAGAATAATCCTTTACTTTTGTACTTGTGAAGTCTTTGGATGCTAATAAAATGAAGTGAAATGAGAAGAGAGAACTAGTATTGTAATTCATCCATGACTTTGGTGTGTTTATGTAGATACTAGATAAAGGCATATAGTAACTGTAATAGCCCTAGATGACGTAGTCTGAAAATTCAATTTTAATGGAGCATTACATTTTATGATTTTATATGTAACCTTTATTTACGACTCGAAGATAAACTACATTTGGGTACCAAAAACTGTAAGAAAAATGTATCCCCTCACTTATTATAACTATGCTAAACGTATAGGTTTTTTTAGGATTTCTCTGTACCAAGATGTTGAAAAAAAATCTCTAGATTTGTTCATACGTCTCCTTAGGATTAAAAAATTACTTAGTGGCAACTCTGGTATACTTGCCTATACTTACCAGTATTTACCAAAAGAAAAATTCTACCAGCTTATGTTTTGACGGCATATCTCCGCAATACTATTATAAAGAGAACATATCAATGATGAAGCTGTGCAAACACTGGATTTTCTATGGTACTAGGCCTACAGGATGTAAATTGAGCTCAAATTCTAGCCACAATTAAAATACACCATTAACTCTTCCACCACTATTCAGTAATTCCCTTTCAAAAACTTGACGTGACTAATCAACACATCACGCTGTCACTAAGGTCACAATCCATCTGAAAATCTGGCATTTGCATAGCCCTAAATAATAAATGAAAACACTCTTTAGAAGCATTCATTTACTCAGATAAATTAAAGACAGTTTTATATTAAGCATGATATGAAATTAAATATTAATAATTAATTATTAGAATAGAATATCGAGGTTAATCAGAAAACCATTGCCATACAATCTGTTAACACAATGTGGCCATATATATATATATATTATATTACACAACAGAGTGGCATTGCCAACGGGGATGGAGACTCCACCCCAAAGTATCATAAAACTTTAATTCAAGTTAAAACCACAACAGACTGGTAAAATGACATTCAAACAGCACCATTAGTGTTTTAGTTTCATGGTCCGTTCGTTCACAATCATCAATAACGTGTAGTCGTGGATTACTCCCAATCATTAAACTGACGGCACAATACATTTATCTTCCAAATTTTTTCAAGCAACTTAAAAATGCACTAATGCACATCTATTCAAATGTCTTGGGCTCAAGATATGTCATGCTAATCAACTGCCACTTATTCAATTATGTACTGTTTCCACAATGCCAAATAACAGATGACCACTTCACTTGATTACCAAGTACATTCTAGAACCGTACCCGCCTGAAGCCACCACACCCATGGGGGAAGCCACGTTTGTGCAAATAATATACACACCTGCCAAACCCAGTCGACGTCTTTAAAATAATTGTCTATCTGTATGTAGTACAAAAGCAGATCACTGTGCACTCGTAGATCTTGCAAGAGCAAATAAAGCCTGGCCTGATAGTCCCACAGATTGTTTGTAAGTGAATTTAACAATTAAAATCAATATTCCTCTTCTTCGTCTTGCAACGGACTTTCTGTTTCCTCTGGTGGGGCAAAGCCATCCTGAAAATACACATGCGAGTACATTTAGACATTAATCACACTGTAATGATTTGGTGTTACCGAACATAGGGCCATCACAACAATAATGTACGTATCTAACTAAATACAGTAATATAATATCCCAGCAGTAGTCAATATGTGTCAACACTAAAGAGAAAATAAAATATAGAAGGCAGCAATAAGGGGTAAAGGACCTGGCTAGCAATTGCAGTAAAAACATGTAACCCAAGTTAAATGGCAGTAGGGGCCTACAGTTAGAACTATAAGCTCTATCATCATCATCATCATCATCATCATCATCATCATCATCATCATCATCATCATCATCATCATCATCATCATCATCATCATCATCATCATCATCATCATCATCATCATCATCATCATCATCATCATCATCATCATCATCATCATCATCATCATCATCATCATCATCATCATCATCATCATCATCATCATCATCATCATCATCATCATCATCATCATCATCATCATCATCATCATCATCATCATCATCATCATCATCATCATCATCATCATCATCATCATCATCATCATCATCATCATCATCATCATCATCATCATCATCATCATCATCATCATCATCATCATCATCATCATCATCATCATCATCATCATCATCATCATCATCATCATCATCATCATCATCATCATCATCATCATCATCATCATCATCATCATCATCATCATCATCATCATCATCATCATCATCATCATCATCATCATCATCATCATCATCATCATCATCATCATCATCATCATCATCATCATCATCATCATCATCATCATCATCATCATCATCATCATCATCATCATCATCATACAGTAATCCTTCTTTAATTCAAATTTTCAAGGGACCCTAAAAACTCCAATTTGAATTACAAAACTTCGAATTAAAAGAATATTAACACTATGCACCATACCTAAATCTTAATCATCATGCTGCTGGGACTCCATCAATAGTTTGAATTATACATCATTTTGAATTAAACGAGAGTTTGAATTAACGAGGGACTACTGTAATAATAATAATAATAATTATTATTATTAGGCCTATTGATTGCTATGGACGTAAAAATACGAAACACATCATGGGTAGAAGTACAATAAAGGAAGTGGTGGAAAAATAGAAAATTATGGAGAAAACTGGCATAGAAGAGATGGCAGTGGGACAAAGGAAGAAAAGGGGTGAAGTGTCAGGCATGACTAGCCGGATAAGGTAGACCCGAGGCCCAAGTGATGGTGGGAACCTCCCATCTCCTACCAGACTCTATAGTTGGTACTGGGACAGATATTGATTGATTGATTAATTTATTACTATTACGGTGGAAAATCACCACTCAGCCCGACAGTTGGAACTGAGTCAAAGATTATTATAATTATTATTATTATTATTATTATTATTATTATTATTATTATTATTATTATTAATAATTATTAATTAATTAATAATAAATACTAAATAGGCTTCACATTAAATATGTCCAAACAAAAGTAAAATAAAAAATAAAAAATAATTAAAAAAGAATATAATATTTCAACTTTCGAATTGAAGTTCAAAATTCAGATTATTTTGTGCTGATAACCAAATGAGTATCAAACTAATCAAACATGAATGATATTGATATTATTTAGTATTGATCACGTTTGGAAATCACTAAAAGGGGCAATCTACACCTACAAATCTAAACTCAGCACATGGATTAACAAAATTGCACAAAACCTACATAAAGTATTATAGGCTAATAAAGTATAAATGGTAAAAGTTCTCTCATGAACAACTTTAACTATATTGAACGGTGTGGGATACAGGGAAGGATTCTATCTCCAACATTATTCGTCATAGGGCCGGTATTTCAATGTCCAGTTAAAGTGGTAAGTACATTTAACTGTCAGGTAAGCCCAGTTTGGTGTAGGCCTATTTCTATTGGCCATTGTCAGGGTGAAAGAATTTAACTGGAGATTGAAATACCGGACAATAGTATTTGACAATTACGAGTAATAAAACCAGGAACGACCAAGAATCAGAAACAAAGATGACCAAAGATGACAAAGATGACCACAAAGATGACCAGCACTTCAAAAAACAGTGCATAATTAAGCGAGCGAAGCGAGCGTTTCCACTTGACTCTTATGGCACTTCGTTCTGTTTTTTTGTTTGTTTGTTTGTTTTTTTTTTTTTTTTTTTTTTTTTTATGTCCGTCGATAGCGGTCGAACGGAAAGTCCGATCAACTTGAAATTTGAACCATCCACAAGCCTCGATGTGGATTGAAGGTGTATAGTTTTGAGGCAAAATCGTTCGAAAAGTTACAAAGTTACACCATAGTTACTGCACAATATTTTTCTGAAACAAAATGGCGGCAAAATGTGAGATAGCCAGATTTTTCTACAGATTTTTCCGGTCACGAATATGTTAATGTAATAGCGATCTGATAAATATTGGCAAAGTTACACAAAAGTTACTCGAAAATATATTTTTGAAACACAGTTACGGCAAAATGTGAGGTGGCTATGTTATAGTAAATTTTTGCCCGGTTACGAATATACTAATGTAAACGCGATCCGATACGCATAAAAGGCAGAAATTACATTTCTTTTGCTGTCAATAACTGTTAGTAACGGTGGCGGACCGCGGCGAAAACATGACCGCAAAAATTCTTAGCAACGCACATTGCACTGCATCCAACAATGTCGGGAAGTATAATAGCCATGGAAATAAGAACAATTTTTGCAATGCGCATTCTTGAATTGTTGTTAATTGTTGTTTGTATTAGCATTGAAATCTTTTCGCCAGAAAGTTCGTAGATATTGACGCGCTCGCTTATCAACGCGTCAAACAGAGCGTTTTCCTAGTTTTATGAAAATTAAAGTAAAAGTAGACCTAATGCTCCTAGACCTAATGATTTCATGCCTGAGGGAAAAATAATATTCATGAGGTTTCGGTCGCCAAATGCACATTGGCGGCTGAAATCTTTCACACCCCGCAAACTGACAGTTCCTTGGCTTTCAGACTCGGCATATTTTCGAAAACAAGTTTAAGCCCAGGCCTACGCCTTATGACAACTGAGGCCTAGGCCTGTTACGCCAATAGGACCTTCATATTAACTAGGCCCTTATTTATGTATTCACATTAAAGACAAGATAAGATATTGGCATAGGCCTACAATTTACCTTGTAGGCCTAAGGCAATCTAGGCCTAGGCTATGTTTCTTGTGTTGTGAAAATGGGAAGTTCTGAATTGACACGACTTGCTTGGGTAGTATTTTTCGGATTAAATAACTTAATGCACTAGTCTCCAACAGCCCTCTGAAGGAAAATACTTTGAACACTTTTTATGAACACAATTCTTAAAGATTTTACCATATTATTTCAAATTTGAGGTGCATTTGTTTATTTTGATTTTACGAACTGTATTCAGCAATCACACCTAGCACCGCAGCGGATGATTGGCGAACTTTGTATTTGTTACGGCACTAGCATTCTGCGCGCTCAAATATACCTAGATTCTGGTAACATTTGTTTGCCATCTTATGAGCATAAATCCCTAGATGCAGCTTATCCTTGGGATGGGCCATCCTCCACCTAACTTTCGGTTGTACAACGCGACACAAACTTCATCCTTGGGATGGGCCATCCGGGGGATTGTGATCTAAGACTTTTATAGGTACTGAGATATTGTACAACCGACCCTTAACAGGATAAGTTCCGTGATCAAGAACACTAGTTGGCCGCAACGTCTTATTTATGTGTTTGTCTACTCATCTTTATTCTCTATGATTCTCAATACGGCCTATATCTCCTTTCGCAGGTAAGCTGCCATTCTGTACCTTTCCCTTCACTGGAACATGTTCATTCATGTTCTTAGTACTCGCTTTGGACGCAATCTGGCGTTCTAGCCATGTCGCTTGCTCTGTGTACTTGGGGTGTGGTGGGATACATATAGAGATAATAATGCAACCGAGATCCTTGGGGTCGACATGACAAACATATACATCTGTTTGATGTCCCTTTGGATGTATGAATGGAGGAAATTCATTATATACATATGCCTTCCAGCCCTTACTTTCTGCCCCCCCCCCCCCCCCCCCCCCAACAGCCAATAGGGCCAGCTAGTTTAGTTCATAGTAAGGTTGCCCATCGATGTTAAATTACAACATCGACATCGAAATCAAAACATCGATGTCACATCGTGATGTCGGAAATTTTTCGACATCGACATCAAACCTGAAATAATCGACATCGGAAAAAAAGTTCCTTATACCGGTACAATGTAAAAACTAAAAGAAAAACTAACAAAATCGTTTTTTGTCCATCCCAAAACCTTCTGGTGAGTTGATATTGTGTTGAAGCCTTGTTGACGAGCGGAGTACAGATTTTTGTATTATTATTATTTTGTGTAAAAAACGATTCGATTTATGCAAAAAAAAATCGATGTCGGAAATTTGCATCGACAACGATTATTAATCGATTAATCGATGTCGATGGGCAACCTTAGTTCATAGGTTAGGTTAGTTAGTAGTCTACTTACTCCCGATTGATCAAAGTCTTGTACCGAAACGTCTTAGAAAACTTGTGTTGTCAATTATATACCCTATGTTATTTAATCTCTCTACCACAATGTCTACAATTCAGGTAAGCTGTTGGGGTCCATCCTTCTATCTATCTTATACATATATATATATATACATGCAAATGATGGAATGTAAAACGGAATGTAAAAAACCGACCAAGCCGGGAATCAAACACAGGTCTCCCACTTGCCGGGCGGGCACTCTGACCACAGAGCTACAGAGGCGGCAAATTACAATTTCTTATTTGTTGTTTGTAGATGCATTGTTTATAACATGTGAGATGGCAGATTGCATGCCCCATTAGACTACTCATGAATAAACTTGGATATTACAAACTCTCTCGTTACCCTAGGGTTGGAATATTCTACTATAGTGGTCCTTGCATTTGCAGAAATATCTAATAGTTTAGGCAGCTACACAGCTCATGATATTGTTAAAACAAAAATAAAAACCATATTCACCTACTTTAGCAATTTTGTTATGTAATAACTTTAAATAGTATGTACACTCACTAACACAAGTAAAACAAGGGTTGGACAGAACTCTTTACATCAATTTAGCCTCTCTCCTGCATTAACGTTAGTATTTTATTGGTTCAACCTATTTACAAGTCAATACAGTATACAACAAACATTAATCAGGAAGTAATATCAGATAAAAATGAGTGCAGAAGAGTCGTTGGAGTAAAATATATTTGTTGTCACCTACCCTTGAATTACTTGTTTTATACTGTACAAAGAACATAACCACAACACAACAACAATAACAAAGAACATAACAACAGGTGTTACACAAACCATTGTAAATATAGTAAATATAACACAAATAAAAATAAAATGAAAAAATGAAAACTCGTTTCTCTACTAGTTCTCAACAATCACAATGGCTGGCTGACAATAAAAAATTAACAAACTTCTGTGTAATACAGAAGTGCTATAGAGGACTCAAAACTAACATAGATAGCGCTGCTAAGCAACCTCCTTTCAGCGCCATTGATGAATAATAACAATACAACAACAATGAAAATTGACAGCTAGAGCACTCCTAATAGAAGTTTATTTTCTTGCCACCAGAATGCGTCTAGTGTATTTTGAGTGCTCTATAGCTAGGGGTCCGTGAAAACGGTTTTATTTTTCATTAAATTTCGTTTTTGAAGTAACAAATTTCGGTGTTATTCAAGAAAAGCTGTATTTTGATGGTTTTATCCATATTCCCTATATTTTCACGCATGTAGCGTTTCATTTACAACTTAAACGTGGGTGCTTTTTCTGCGAAAAGTTTGAATATGCATTTATACAGTGTTACTTGAGACACTATTTTTTCCAGATTGTCGCCTACCGGCCAAAAAAAAGGAAAAAATGGGCTTATAATTAAAAATCTCTGATTTTTCATCTTTTTCGTCATTAAAAACACGAATAATACCAATTTCGGTGTTATTCACCGATTTATACGAATTTCGGTGTTTGGCGGTGATTCAATTTTGACATTTTCATGTTTAAAATCGATCAATTCATGCTCATTTTGTGAAATAAAATGATTCTTACATATTTCGGTGTTATCGTTATTCGCGAAATACACGGACCTCTATCTATAGCAGAGGTTCCACATAAATCACTCAGGCTGGCCTAGGTCAATAAGCATGCAACAACAATATACTGTGGTGTAATACCAAAGTCTACCACTTATAATACAGAGAGAGACACACATACAGAGACAGAGAGAGTGGTTAATAGAGCAGCATATTATAATAGTAGGTACTATATGAGTAGAGTAGGCCTATTTGCTAATGCCTTAGGATGAATCAACACATGACAGCAGAATAACAGTTTAAATTATTAGCAGATACAGAACACATAATATGTATTTAACATTACATTAAGGTCCAGTCTTACAATGCCCCAATAACTACTTATTCATTGAATAGCTTGTTTTCTCCATCGCAACCACCAATCAAAACCATTGAAATCCTCCAAATAGCTTAATTGCTACAAATAACTTTCTTATTAGGAGATTGTAAGACCGGCCCTAAGAAGCATAATCCTATCAATTTAGAAACATTAGCCAGATAAGTTAATGGAACCATTTCAAACATTGGCTAGGCCACACTAGCGCTGTGGACATTTTGCAAGATAGTATATATTATACACGAGGAGCCCCGGACCAACCACAATCTTCCTCAAGCTAGTAAGCAAGCTGCAAGCTACAGTAACATAAAGATTACACCCAACCTTTGTACAATAAAGCTTTAGTGGGTGCTATATTAGTAAATCACAATCAAATTGCATTCCAGACCTGACAACCCACTGGAAAAATCCACCGACTACCAACGATTGAAAATGATTGAATCGGAAAATGAAGCCAAGTATCAAGTCTTAGAAACCCCTGGGTGATTTCTGGACCAAGTTTTGTAAACATACTTTTTGTGAGAAAGGCAAGGGGACATAATACAAATACAGAGACATCTGGTATTCAGTATTCATAATTACATTATGAGACATGCCTACATGTATGTGTTAAGGAAGGTAAAAACACATTTAAAACCCTAAACTTTTAATGCTGGAAGGACTTTTGAATGTTACAGATGATCGTGTTTTAGAACATTGGGTCAGTGAAAAAATAAAAATTCCAAAAATTCCTGCTGTGCTCGACAGCGATTTCAGCGACTCGCTGAACAAAAATTTGACGTCATTGCAAGCCGTGCTAGGTGGGTGGCTGTCTGAGCTTTGTATTCACACTCAGTTCCCACCTATAAGACACTGCAGTATCTTTCCTCATCCAGTAGTTAGCTGCTCGGTGTGGGGAAACAAACGTACTAGAGATAAAGTGATCAAATAGCGTGATAATATAAATGTTGGAAATGAGGTAATGTTAGTCAAAATATAACCATAAAATTGTGTGCCACCAATCTACTCATCTTCTCTTTATCAGCGTATGAAGGCTCAAATGAGTAAGGTCTAGCTCCAGCTATGTCACTATTACGCCTATACTTTACTTCACTTCACTTATGAATTGGTCCTCTTGAAAAGAAAATATGCACAGCTGCAAGTGATGGATTGATTGGGACTTGAGAGCCGAGCACTTGGGAACGCAGCCAGCTATATTTCTAATGTGTCCGCTAGGGCTGAGTCGAGAAGTTGGAGTGCAGTCATGTGATTTTAGGCGCACTAGTTTCCATGCACCAATATTTTAAAAGTCGTTTTACTTTACTTTTGTTTTGATTTACATATTTACACCGTCAACTGTTCGTTTCCTAGACACAGAAACGCACCTTATGCCACGCTGAGCCTCTGTAGTAAGCACTTTAAGTTGACGTAGTTCCTTCCCTCGACTACTGATAATACAAAACCTGCTACTAGTTTAGCGTGGGGTGGTATAGGGAGTTGGATGACTTCTACCATGGGAGAAACTTTACGAACTCTGGTTGTACCAAGAAACCAATGAGAGTGTTTCTTTTTTTGCAGACAGTCTATTCACCTGCTTTCACCCGACACCTAGAATTCTTTTCCAAGACTATTGATGTTCGGTATTGTTTCCTTTATTTCAAAACTTGTACTATGAATGAGTAGTTTTATGACTGTGAGTAGGATGGTATTTTCTCTCTTTATCAAAATTACTCGAAATCTCTGACACTGTCTAACTTTGCTTTCCCCGCACTACGGATTGCTGGCATCTAAGGCTACTGCAGTATCCCGCACGACTGCATGAGTGATTATTTTGTCATCGGAGAATAAATAACAGATGTATTGACCGAGGATCCGATTGTTTGCCACTGTATTCACAACTGATGATTAAATTGCCTTGTATTGGAACTTCCAAACATCATATTTTTTCTAATGTAGGCCTACTATGTATCATTTAATTATTTTATTAATATTGTACCCAAAAAACATTTTATTAATACCCAAAAAATGTGATAATGGCTGCACTCTCGATTTGTACGTAACAATATTGTGATATCGTCAAAGTAGCACCGATATTGGAGTATCACTAGTAGACATAGAGAAGTGATGAGAGTGTGTTATGCTGGGGTGTTGAAGGGTCGGCAGCGCAAGGGAACTGCATGGATGGTGGGTGGGCTATGTAGGCAAGATAGAAAGAAGTAGAGAGAACTACAAGTAGACACACCAGTCATAGAAGACAGCGAGCAAGAGATGCTACGCATGGTGAGCAAGCACTAAAAATCTCGATGTTCAACTCACTTCAATGCAATTGTGCTTTTTGCAAAACGGTTTACTAAACTCCTAGTTTCCTACAAAATTCTAGTCCCACGTCCTCTTCTGGGTGAAAACAGATAAGACCGTTTGTCTTTTACGAAACATGTAGGCTTGGATAATTCTCTCCGATCCTATTGAGAGGGTATACCGCTGCTTGTGCCTGAATGAATAGATATCCACTTAATGCCACCAATAACAGCTGGCCTAGTGAGCAGCAAGCTGCATAATTATGTACAAGTACAAAGTGCAAGGAAGAAGCACTAAGAAGGTAGAGTACTCATCCACGTAGGACACTCAAGAGGCGAGGCGAAAGAGCCGAAGAAATAAATGTTAGATCAACTGGAGATGGCGCTACGCTTGACCCGCTACCGTGGTTTACCGTTATTCCTGCAAGTGAGCTTCATCCATGTCGTTAGATAGTTCAGCTAGATCCCCCTCCTCCTCCACCTGAAACCAACCAGCGATCAACACCGGCACCACGCCTGCTGACCCTCCTCCACTTGTCTTCTACCTCACATTAAGATGGAATAGACTGGAGCACGCCGACCCAACGTGGAGAGGGACAAGGCAACAGGTGGTGACTACAGTGATCCGAGATACATGATTCTAGGGTTATGTACTAAATTCCCAAAACCTTTCCACTGAGTTAGTTAGTTACGTATTAATATGTGAAGAGAACGAACAACACCAACAGCTTAGATTAAAAATTTAAAATAGCCTTGAAACTGAAACAAGCTCTGGTGGAAGTACGTATCATTAAAATATTCACTTTTTGTAGTTAAATAATTTATGAGTTACCTAGATGGGTGAAGCTCTCCAAGCATTCCAGAATTCATCACAAGTAATCTCGGATTACCTGCCGTGACACCAGGTCAGGATGTATGTATTGTATTTGTATGACACAACATAAAAGGGACACTAATGGGTTTTGGAATGAGGGAAATTGGCATTTGGAGGTTACATTCATAGGAAAGTGATTAACAAAATAATACAAAAATTGTATTTATAAAGCCTACCCACCCAGTTCACTTTCACTTTGTCACTTTGTCAGAATCATCGTCTAGTCATTTCATGGGTGGTGAAATATTGGTTTGTACATAGCAACCAAACACATAACAATCCGTTAAAAGTAAATCAATTCAAACTTGCGCCACAATGAATCCAACTAATTCGAGAAATCTTGGTTAAAAAAGGTCAAGTTGGATGAGAGTGGGTGGAACATGACGTAAGAAACGAAGAAAGAAATGAATATTGGAACACTTGGATCACTGTTGGCTGAGTGAGATTACTGTACTTAGTAATCCAATGAATTCTGGAATGCAGCTTCATTGTCAGGTAGGCCTACATTATTTATTAGGAGGTTAGGAGAGAAGATAAACTTGTATACATAGGTATCCATTTAGAAGGCAAAGATTAATTGCGATGATGGTGACCCACTCATAGATTCCGTCGGCTAGTCTAACCACAGGAGTGGCGACATTCAGTCTCAGGCAGGCAAATGCATGAGCAAGAACCCCACGCTAGCCCTTGTGAAGGCACCCACTACTTCAGAAACTACCTAGACAGCCATACTTTAGAATGACAAGAAGGTGCTAGTTGCTGAAAAAAATAAGACATTCCTAAAACCATTGCACATGGAGTGGTTCATACAGACGTGTGAACAGTAAGTAAGTTGCATATGTTTGTTCTTTCAATCAAATATAATTAATAGATATCAAAGAATGTACCATGTAGACAGCTTAACTTACTTCCGTTGCATAGAGGATATCCAGAATTTTCTGGATGATTGGGCTCTGATCGTTGTCGTTCTCTTGGCACATCACCTCAATATCTCGGAGCTTCCCGAAGTAGAAGTCTCGCTCTTTTTCCAAGCCATCCACGGTTAGTTTCATATTGAGAAGCTGGAATACAAACCGTTCACGTATGTTATAAAGTAGTGTAGACATTTATGTAACACATTATTATATGCGACAAGACCCCATGGAATGCATAGTGATACCGACGAGAAGCATAGTGACCTCAGAGCCGTGAGCAACGGGGACGGGGATAGGGGGGGGGGGGGGGGGGGGAGGAATGGCCGTTGCACGCTCAGTGTCAATTGATAATTGATGGCCGACAGGATGGCCAACTGCTGCTGGCTCTGCATTACCAGACCCCACTGTAATGTTGACACGTAAAACCACTCAATTACAAACTAAACGAACCCGACGTGGAAAGAAAATGAGAATAAACTGTGAGTGCTGAAATATAACACTAGCGTGCAAAACAAAGTACTTTTTTATTGAAATTACAAATCTATATAGATATTAATTGAAATAATCCATTAAGTGGATATATCTATAGTTTTTCCCATTTCTACTGCTTAGTTTTTATAAGTAGCTGTACAAATAATAAGCTAGTGATAGCATACGACAGCCTACAAAAGTCATTTTTAGTATTTCGTGTTTGGTGTAAAAAATGTACATGTACTGAAACCTGTGTTTTTATTTCAACTTCAGTCAATATTTGTTAGGATGTTTTTGCAGTGACAAGAAAAAGTGAATGTCATAAATGTGAAAATGTGATAATGAACATTGACCAAAAAATCCAGAAAAATTGTATATCTAGTATAAGCATGGCACAATAATATGAGGCCTAGTAAAAATCAATATTTTACAACATAAGTGCATTATAATATGAAACTTGCATCATTTCAACATCCCAGATATATTGTATAGTCCTCCCAACGAAACTATTTTCATGCTTTCATCACAGGCCATGTCTAGAATGGCAACTTAACTTGTCATTCCTCCGTGTGATTGATGGAAGATTGCGTCGGATTGTTCTCAGTTTGTGAGTTGGCCAACTTGTCCGATGTTGATATATGGTAATTCTCTAATTTGTGTAAGTTGCTATTAATAATATTACACGATGAATATTTTTAAAAATTAAATACAAATATAAGTTTGTAGTAACAAAACCATTAAGTCATGTTTGAAGAGAAGTGATGATTGAAATAGATCACGGGAACCCAGCCATTCACAGCTTTCGATACCAAGAAATGGCGGAAACGCCGGTGTTTAAACGACTTTATTTCATAAAACTAAAGTAGGACGGACTATACCTTTACAGTTTAGACCTACCTCTAGAACACAGTGGAATATCAGAATAAATACTTGCTGCCAGTAGTTACTCTATAGATCTACTCAGTAAAGTGTGAATTTTTATACATTTTGGCAGGTTTTCAACAAAAACAAAAGACTGCCAATGTTGCTCACAGCTTGCTGGATTTTGATAGTTCCTGTGAACTTCTTCAAATTCTCAAACTCTCATTGGCTACACAACAAAGTAGACCTTGGCTACACAATAACGATTTCAACGTTAGCGATCAAAGCTACATGATTGCAGTGCAGGAGCTGCTAATTTCGTCGTGCGCCATCTTAGTATTCGACAACAGTGCGCGCATGAACACAGGCAGTAAACCGTCCGCGGAAGTTCACTTCGAGGTCTCGGGGGTTATGACGGAAGCATCAGAATACATTCGTTGGGAGGACTATACGTCACTTAGAATCTGTAACTCGTACGTTCACAGCTCCACCCCCCCCCCTCATATTTAATACCTAATGTAGGCCACACATAGATACTGAATTTTATTTATGTAATTTTTCTTTTACAAGAGACTTTTGAAATGTCAAAATATCCAAGTTACCTAAGAATGTTTTCTTTTTTAAATTATTGTTTAAGCTGAAATGTATTAACAGAGATTACAAATCCAGTTTAGATTATGGGCGGTAATATTAATCCTTTTACTGCGTAGACCCACTTTAGTCGAAATAGGAAAATTGGATCATTGGATGTAGATTTTGACTTTAGTTGATCACCACTCTGAAAAACTTGAGACTAACAGGCGATGTTCAATTAAAGTCATAGTCGCCGTCTCTTCAAGTTCATTTTTCACCGCTAGACCGCAGCAGCATGCACATAGGCCTATGTATAGCATTAAGCATGTATTTTGGGATGTTGCCTAGATGATTTTTAATAAAAAATAAAAATAAAATCACAACAATGAAAATAATGAAATTGTGGATTGTGGGGAAGTCTTTGAATAACAATAAAAAATATAGTTGAAGCCAAACCAAATTATTTCATTTTTGGTGTGTCTTTTAGTAATTTTCCAGACATAGAGGAGTTTTTAACGATGCAGCAAAAGGTCGGTAGGAATTATCGTACTCTTACCTGAGCACTAAGTTCTTCTGCTTTTCCTCCATCTCCTCGTTGATTGGGTACTGAAGGCCTGTTTGTTATGGGTCGAGAGTTGGGTTGAACTTTCGGGACTGAAAAACAACACAATGAAGTCTCAAAACACCCAAATCATTTATGTATTATATATGTATACCCATGTAGATAAAACCATGCACCTATGTATTACCAAATCCGACATTTTGACAAGACCAAAACCATTTTTGTTGGTTGAGGCATAGTGGGTTAGAATATGGTAATCAGCTACCCACAAACCACATAGGACCTATGTTTAATACTTGATTTTTAAAACTAGACATCTCACCCTCGCCATAATCCAGAGAATGATATGTTTTTATCTAAACAAAACTTACAACATGCGGTACCATATTTTGTACAGTTTATTTTGCCTCCTGGTACAGAAATAGTGCTTCTAGAAATAGTCTTAGGATCAACACAAAAAATCATCTACTGAACGATATCGATATTTAAAACAATAACCTCACTCAAACAAACTCGTTAACTCTAATTATTAGAGTGACGGTAGTTATATGCCTATATGTACAGTATCTCGAATCTTTACTCATGTAGCCAATTTCACAGTGGGTTTGGATAGCAGCATGCTACACTGCATTTACTGTTTTCATTGCCAGGTAGCCAAGCCCGACACAACCATTGCTTCGACCTTTTCAATTTCTTGCTTCTCTCCTTGTGTCAGGAGGTATATTTATGTCTACAGCTATTCAAGCACACAAAAACATGTGGTTGCCATATTCTTTACTCATCTTTGAACAGTGTGTGTTGTAGAGTTCAACCAAGAAATTCATTAACAATAGTTTTTGTACTATCAAAATATAAGAATTGATGTACTAATGACCAGTTTCTCAAAAATGTTCATTAATAAATGAGAAAATGTCTCTTTAATCAATATTTACGTTTTTCAATCGACCTTTAGGCTTAAAGAGACTTTATAAAATAAACACAAAATAGCCAAGCAGAGGTCTATTAAAGCTTTAAAGTCTCCTTCAAGGTACGTATTGAATTAGTGACATAAACACATTTTTGTTATGCGTGACTGTGCGGTTGGGTTAAATGTCTAGCACATGCCAGTATAGAAAAGTTATATTTGGTAGGCCTATGTTAGGAGGGAATGGGAGGCCCTTCAGAAATTATGTTTTGTACATCCTTCAGAAATTAATCCTTCCGTGTTTGTGTTTACCAGCTGATTGCCTATCTGCATACGTACATAGGTAGGGAGAGGAGTAGGGGCCTAATGTCAAAAGGTTCTAGAAGTATTAATAAGTTGCCTTGCACCAGCCAGGTGCTCAGTGCTACTGTCACACGCAAGCAGGCTCATACAGAAGCTAAGTAGATACTGCATTGTTTAGCACCGGAAAGTCAAAACACACAAAAAAGAGACAATAAGGTCTGATTATTTTCTCGTTCATGAGAGTTGACTGATCTAGAGTTATTCACTGTATGAGATGAACAAACTCTAGTGAGGGGTGGCATTTGTTGTAAGTCAAATTACAGTTCACATACATACTACTAAATTTGTATTTTGAAGTCATCTGCCTTTCCTATGTAATCTTTTAATAGATTTGATTATTTCTAACAACAATAGCCATTTCAATGCGTCCCAACATTATCTCAGCCAAGAACGTGGACTTTTTGCCATATGACATAAAAAGGTCTTGGCTGACCAGAACCAGTTTTGTTTAGTTTTTAAAGTTTTACTTTTTATTGGTGTGTCACTTGTGCATCTAATCAACAGCTAAGATATTCATCTTGTATTCTCAGAAACCTATGACGTTCTTATAAGGATTGTTTTGTTTTTACTTTTTACTAAGTTAGATTATTATTGTTGACATTTTGATTAAGGGCCTGTCCGAATTCTACTAAAAACGTTCTTGTTCTTGCTGTTGGTCTTGATTTGACATCATCAACAATGGGTGACCTCTGGCTACTGATTGCTGATGATTGTTGATGACGCAGAATCAAGAACAAGAACAAGAACAAGAACGTATTTGGTAGAATTCGGACAGGCCCTAAGTCCAGTGTGTTGTCTGTTTGTCACCATGTCCATTCTTGCATTACACTACATGTTGGGATTGTTGTATGGGATGTATTATCCCCATGCCGACTGCATGATATATTCCTCTTTTTTACATTTGGAGGTTTACAAATGCGTTGTAGGAGCCATGTCTAGGTTACCAGGACTGTATGCAGATACGTTCATTATTAGGCCTACAAAGAAGGCAGACAAATGACAAGGGCTTGCCCACTTCTCATACTCGTGATTGATTTGTAGCAATCAGAAGGTTTGACCTGTTCTTTAGCTAACAGACATAAAATTAAATTGAAAATAATAATAATAATAAAAAAAATAGAATGAAATGAGCTTGATTGAAAGGCTGGCCCTAAGTTGTTAAATTTTTATTTTATAATAATTTAAATGTACTATATTGACCTAAAGAATAAACAGAACAAATGAAAACAAAATTCTGGCAGCAAGAAAAAATAAATGTGCAGTGAGGAAGAGTAATGCAACTTTGGCAAGAACCAAGGGATAGTCAAGGTATGAGATTGACTGGAAAATAATGATTTACATACAGTATTACAAATAATCATGTTAACTTACTTACATACAGTGTCATTTTGTTGGATTTCCTACACTCCTTGTCAATAGTAAGTGGAAAAGTATACTTATCTCTTTGCTTACACTTGGACATGAGTAAAAAAATATAGCAAAAATATATGCTTAATTGGCAGAATGGGAATGGGAATCGGCCCACCTCTGATTATTTAGTATTATTAAATTGTTATTGTTATTATTATTATTATTATTATTATTATTATTATTATTATTATTATTATTATTATTATTATTAATATTAGGCCTATTATTATTATTATTATTATTATTATAGGCCTATTATTTTTTATATATATAATCCATATTATTGCTATTGTAAGTTGTAACATAACGGTCCTGTCATAATGTGCACAAATAAATTAAATCCCCCCAGGCTCGGAATAGAAGTTGGCACAATGTGACTCAGCCAGTCATAAAAGGTGATGAAATTAGATCCTTCCATCTATTCCTCTCCTTAAACTCTTCAATATTAGTCCTACTTGTCCTTTTCCTCCAATCCTCCCTGACATCATATGACCAAGCTGTAGAGTATGTTGTTAAACAATAAATAATAATAATAATAATAATAATAATAATAATAATAATAATAATAATAATAATAATAATAATAATAATAAATATTAATAATAATAATTATAATAATAATAATAATAATAATTAAAAATAATCAAAGAATTCTATAGAACAAAGCTTGTGAAGAAAAAGAAAGTAGGTCCTACTTATGCTATAATACTTCCCACCACTCAACATTTCACTATAAAAAAATTCCATGGTTAGAAATTTTTTAAGAAATATTAAATTAAATGATATATTATTGGACTTGTAATGCAATAGTTGTATGTTAGTATTTAGTGAAAACTGAAAATATATCACTGTATTTACCAGCTCTGCCGACCGGCCGGGAGGTTGGCTGAGCTATCTCTGTGCGCATGGGCATAATCCTTTTAATTGGCAAGTTGCCCCCACGAGGGGCAGATGAGCCCCCGCCACCCATCTGTTCCCCCCCACGTATCATCAGAGCGTCATACTCTGTGCCCGCGTAATTCGCGTCGAAAAACTTTTTGAACCATTGGAGGAATTCAAAATTATCTTGGAACCTTCCTTTGACAAGTCTGTCTATAGGGACAAGCTGAAAAATAAATTGAATTGAAAATAGGAAAAAGCAAAAAACAAAAATGCAATTTTTTTAGAACAAACACGTGTGGGTTGTGAATCTACTACAGCAACTGAAAAAAAAAGAGAACATAAATAATAAATACAAAATAATAAATGTGCAACATGCTTTAACAACAAGCTATGTCCGATAGTAACAATTGCAGTGTAATTAGAAGTACGGTACAAGTTTTTAGTCCAAAGGATTCACAAGGGGGGAACTAATGTTGAGTAAAGCTAAAATAGACAACAAATAAATTATCATCATCCAATAATACAAGTCTCAGTTAATGGAGACAACAAGTGTTGACGACATTTAAGAAGTGTACTTGAATACAAGTCCCTATCAATTAGGCAGGCACTTAACATTTCAAGAACATGATTATATTTTTATGTAAGACGACATGAACGGTGTAGCGGAAGGATGAAAAATTTGGAAACAGGCTAAAATAAGCTGTTGTGGAATGGTGTGGAAATCGATCATAAATAAAGGCACTGGCTCGGGATCGTGGGGCAACAGATGGGCAAAAACGTTAGTTGACGAGTGAGCTTCACCCTCAAATTACCATAGGCTAAGCTATCTGTCACTTCTGAAATTGGAAAAGGTTTGGGATTTGGATTCGTGATTCTTTGTAAGATTCGATTCGGAACCAAAAACACGGATTCGCACATCTCTAGTTATAGCCTTACAAATAAGGTAAATTATTTCTCAATATGTTATTAATAGTCTTACAAAATATTAGTTAGATGTGTTAAAAAGTTTTAATAAAATAAATTAAAACCTGAATGTTGATTTTTCCAATGGATTCCCACATAATTTCATGAAACCATAATCTACTGGAAAGGTGCTTATTCATAAACTATTGAACTTATCCATGTATACAAAGTGGCACAATGTATAAGACTTGGTTAGATCTACATACTAATACTTCAAAATCATAAAACAACTGCATTTAAAGTTACGTAAACCATAATAAAAGTATTTTAAACTGCCAACAAAGTTAACTTTTGCACGTTTGCCGTAAAAGTCATCAAACAATCATCAAACATAACACGCCATTCTGCCACTGCTGGTCCAAAGCCTACTTGCCGGTAGTGACAGCTAACAAGACCGACTCATTCATTCATCACTCGCAACTCGAAGAAGTGCACTCTACCCGACTGTTCGGTTTAACGCACTTAATTCAATTCAAGCTAATATTAATTTTAATAAATTTGTCGAGATGTTGATGTACTCGCTAGTACATGATTACGAGTGGAATGTTGAAGGGTTGGGAGTCCCTACCCGGCTGCCTCATGGCGGGGGGGCGGGGTTGCTGCCCCCTGGGTGCGGGCTGTCGCACCGCAACGGGGGCCGTCACCATCACGGGCAGCTGGTGCAGACTGCCCGCCCTGCTGCCGCTGCCCAGCGCAATGCTACCCCTCGCCTCGTAGCCGTCGTAGTCCCGCCCGTCGTAGTTGGCATCGAAGAACTTTTTAAACCATTGTAGGAATTCAAAATTGTCCTGAAATCGCCCTTTTATCAACTTATCTACAGGAATAACCTGGAATAAAAAAGATAATTTTTTATACCATATATGTACATAGTGTGTGTCTTCCTGTGGCAGCGACTGGAAGAAACATGGTATTTTTTGTTTGATTAATTGGTTATTGGACAAAAAAAGCAACATTGCAAATATTCCTGGCTTGGTCTGCAATTTAAAAAGAAGGTTTGCATAGGCCTATTCTATTTGTATAACATTCGGACACTGGCACCTAGAAATGTTAGCAACGTTGGGATGACTATTAATTACCACTCTCGTGCGGGCAGAGTACGAGTCTTGGTTGTCACCATGAGCACACGGGACAAAACCTGCATTCTTAGTGCTGAAAACATCTTGCACCAAAAATTATATGATTGCAAGTGCTTAGGCCTACTCCTCCCCATTTGCTGTCTAAGGCTAAAGTAAGTAGAGTAGAAAATCTCCCGTCCTTTTGAGCTGCTGTTCAGACACTTCCACAACCACTGCACTGATACAATATGATCTGCTATAGTTCGTTAAAAGATATGTTCCTTTCAATCATGGTACAGTAATTATGAAGTAACTTTCAAATGTAATTTCTTCATAATTGGACAGTTACATTGCATGTGTTATTGTCAAGGGATGAAGTTCACTGATCACTGTTCAGTGCTCAAAATGTGATTACAGTAAAACCAGATGGGATTACCTAAATTTGTTCTTCGCCTTCTTACATTATTTAATTTTTTTGTGGGATGAAGTTTAGTGCTCAAAATGTGATTACAGTAAAAGCAGATGGGATTAAATTTGTTCCCACCTCCTTATTATTATTAATTTTTTACTTTAGGCTCTTAAAAATAAATGTCCATAAAACCATAGTCAATAAAGAAGTTTCCCCTTTGGGGAGGTCTTCAACTCTGGGGGGAAAAAACCATGCAGCTCCGAACGATAACGATCCAGTCTTGGTTGTCACAACTACGACTATTGCAGTCTAATGAATGTAAATCAAGAGCCGCTAATTCCCGACTAGCAGGCTGTGACATGTCTTGTGACCCACATCCTGCATGCTGGGATAACATCAAACACAAATCAACAGACTCTGCTTATTGGCCACTAGGGATGGGATAGTGTACTCGTGTGTACACGCATTTACTGTTTTGCTCTAAATATTAAACGCATGGACCTGTGCATGCCGGCCGCCCACACTGTGTTCGAACGGCTACAGAGTACGATCTTATGCTGGGTCTCATGGTCCAACGCCGGTGTAGTGTTTGTCGTTGGGCAATAGAAATGAATCCTATTTGAAAAGAGGAGTCACGTACGACGTTCTGTTGCCCGATTGGCCAACGACTAACGTTGTACACCGTAAGAGCATGTGAATTGTGAACCCCGCATTAGCTGACCGACGGCACGCCGCTGAACCGAAATCGCACACGTACGCATATGTACAGTGCACACCTAATTCATGTGAAACATCTATCGGGTAGGCAGGCTCGAACATGTACACGCCTTTCACAGAGAGGTTACACATTTACTGAAATACACGTTTTTGCCCATCCCTACTGGCCACATGTGCTTAGAGATTTTTTTATATTGCTCGAAAAATAAAATTTAATAATATGCTGTACCATTGTAGTTTCTCTGGTTCGACACCTGGCACAGTTAGCGAAAGGGAGAAAATTAAACATATCTGGTTTAGAATACCGACTGATTAATTAATTACAAGTTGTGGGTGGAAGGAATTGATTCCAATAGATTTGATAGTATACCTACTCAAGACCGTTCTTGCTTTTCTTTTGTAAGTAGGCTACTAGGCATACCTATCAGCATCAATGAAATCAGCTACGGTTTAGCGCAACTTATTGAGTTTAGACTATGGTGAAGTAGCGTGATCAGTGCCCGTTAAGAGCGCTCACTTGCAAATCTTTTGTCATTGTTCAACATTCCCCCCCCCCCCCCCCTCTTTATTTTGGATTCCGTCATGACAACCCCGGCAAGGCGGCAATGTGCAATGATTAGAGGCCTGTGAAATTAGCATTAACCTTTTGTTTTAGCATTTATTCTATGAAATTTAGCATTAATTAGTTTTAAAAAGGCAAAACTTTAGTCTTCTTCTTTTCCTATACCCGCATTTTTGGCTTACTGGGACATCATGCATTTTCTGGTTTTCCAGTAAAGACAGGCTTCCTTTTCCTCATAGCTCATGCCAGGTGGAAGGGCATCTACTTTATCTTTAAAACTTGGACATCTCATCAGATGCAGTAATTATTAGTTTTTATCTGAAATCGTGATTTAGCAACAAAATATTTAGTTTTTATCTGAAATCGTGATTTAGCAACAAAATATTAAGAACCAATTAGCGTACGTAACTTATGAAAATTACGAAGTTAGTCCAATGCAGTTCATATGCTAATGTTCACATGGAAATTAGCAAAATTTCGAAATTTCGAATTTCTACACGTAATTATCGAAAAGTTGAACCAACTTCAACTTTACAGCTAATTTCAGTAATTTTCTAAATTGTGCGCAATAGGGAATGTGCATGGATTTTCTACAGCTCTGAAAGTACGTGGAATACATTGTTATTCATCTGAAGAGATCATAAACCTAATTTAAAAGTTTTAAAATTAACTCATTATACTTCTATAAATGTTCAAAGATTTTGATTATTGGTTTCCCGCACTATTATTTTTAAACGGTATGTGACGTCACAATCCTTCAAAATCACTGCTTATATGAATGAATTTGCATATAACCTCTTTGGACTTTGCCACCGCTTCCTAGACGAAACAATCAAATTTTCAAGGTCATCAAGCTAACCTTGTCAAAATTTGTACTCAAGCCGTTGTCAAGTCTGCTTTATATGAATAACAACACCCATTATTTACTGATATTCTATGAAAATAGGTTTGGTATTATTGTTTTTATAGAAATTGGGCTTCAAAATTAATTATTAGGCGTAGGCCTACTAGGCATTAATTCGATTTTATATGATTCTAGATAATATGATAATTTCCAAATAAGCGTTATTTTATTTATCAGTTCATGATTGGTTGATCGCTGATACAGGGAAAGTGACGTATGCCCCGTTTTTCCCGCCATAAATATGTGTGAAACTTTCAGCTCGTTTTTATGAATGAAACTTTATTCTATGTCATCAAAATAAAATATTTTTGTATTCAGGAAGTTAATCCTAATCTAGTAAAATGCTAAAAAAAGATGACGCATATTCTTTATTGTGCGCATTTAGTCTTGGACCAAAAATTGTGATCAAAAAATTAATTCTTTATTGATTGAGATCGTTCATTGACACTATGGCTACAACAAAAACTAAAATAGGGCTAGTAACCAAATGGAAATAGTGTAATGGAATGTTCAGGAAATCGACAAAAATATTAGTGTGAATTCGTATATTTTGCACTTATCGCATGAAATGGAGTTTTTCCCTTGAAATCGCAAGGAAAAAAGCTTAAGAGCGTTCGGAAGTAGTTTTGACAAAGGCTGGGCGTCGACATCGATTAATCGATTTTTAATCGATGTCGGTAACGATTTTCGACATCGATTTTTTTTGTTTTAATTTTAATCAATTAATTAAATAACTACACAATTGTCAATTTTTGTGGTTTCCCGTAAAAACGTAAATTCACTTCAACGCGATAATTTTAATTTCACATTTCACTTCCACAGTTCACTTCCCACCAAGACATGTGGAACTCTTGTGTGCGTGAACGACTATTTTAGGCTGGTTTAGGCTCGTGCCTCGAGCAATCGTGGTTACAAGTTGTACGACATCGCGTAATATGCAGTCGGCAGCGTGAGCGAGGGGTTGGCGCTTGGCCGACGGAGAGGCAACGATCGCCGGGAAGCGAGTCCATGCGGGCCCGCACATACGCGCTTCATCCCACCCCTCGGCAACAATATGCCTCATGTTGCAGTATTGATAGCTATTTGTGGTCGTAGAACATATGATTTGCAGCAAACAAATATTGCTCCATTTAACAGGTGGTGACAAAGTTTTTTATTGATAATTGATTAATTATCAATTTACAAAAAAAATGATGTCGATTATTTGCGTTTTGATGTAGAAAATATTCCGACATCACGATTTGACATTGATTGTTTGTCGTGTCGATGTCGATGTTGTCGATTTACATCGATGCCCAGCCTTAGTTTTGACGTTTTTAGTCAACTAGGCTAATTGCTCTTAAACAAATAGTAGGATTATTATGAAAATGTACCTACTTGCAGAGGTATGGCATATCTACGCATGGTATTTTCAAAGTACATTTGTGACAAGCCTGCTCAAAAATAATATACTCATGTTTCGTCGAAAATGTTCGGCAAAATAATACGGAGAATCTGTATAAAAATGGGTACATTATTTTTTAATAGGTTGGTGACAAATGTACTAAATAGTTAATAGGCCTACCATGCATAGATATGACATCCCTCTACAATTAGGTAAATATTTATAATAATCATACAATTAGTTTAAGGCTGTGTGTTCACGAAAATTAGTGCAGACGTTTTTCTGAAGTTACGATTTTATTTACATTAGTTACAGTTTACCTATAGTAGCCAAACTACTCCATCCCCTACAGAATTTTATGGGCTTTTTATTTATGTCAAAAGAATCCGTGCATGTTTTGACAGTCGATTGCGTCGTTGTAAAAACTAAACCAATGTTCGTATTCAAATTCAGTTTTTACAACGTCGTAGGCGTCCCCATGCGAATAAAATGCTCGCGTTTTTACCAAGTGTGCATTTGTATGTTCCTCAGGGGATGTGAAAGTCTTAATCATGACTTTATTTAAATGTTCACGTTAAAAAATAAAATAGTTGTTGTGGAATTGTGGGCTCGTGCGTGGTAGGAGGCGCTCCAAGCGGCAGCGGCAGTTAGTTGAACTACGTGTACGAGCAATACTGAAGGCAGCCAGGTGTCCGTCTGCCGCCTCGTCAGCCAATCTACCGCGCCGCGCATTCCCAACCAAAGATAACAACTCGCCACTTCGACTTGTGTTTTTGTAATCTCTGCCTCAACAAAAGATGCCGAATGAATAGAACCAAGGAACGTTGTCCAACCCTACTAATAGCGATGCTTCGCTGCAACGACATATAAATATCGGATATTGAAGTGTGTGCCAATCATAATCGCAATCGCAATAAGGACAATACCAACTATAATAGATTTCTAATTAAATGTTTCAATTTTGGATTGAAATACATTATGTCATCAGATAACGTAACATATAAGTTTTCAATAAACGGCGATAATAGAAAGAACAACAAAATAAATAAATCAAAGCTACTTTATGTAATCTATTTTATAAAAACTAACCGTCCAAATGTAATAAACACGATCAAAGTGAACATTCAAGCAAAGCCCACATATACAATATAATGAACTGAATAATAATTCCGTTGGAAATAAAATGGCATACAATTAAAGATCATATAACGAAGTTGTATAAAATTGTAGTAATATCACGACTGGGCACTTGAAACGAGGGCATCCAAAGGTGAGCGCATTAGTTTTGACTCTAGCTGGGTCACGCTATATTGGGTACACACTACACAGGTAGCCACATGCTCGCGCACAATAGGGAATATACCACATTTCCCGATATTGGTTCGATCATGTGAAGTTGACAGGCCCTCATCTACAAATACCGGCAAACTTTTCTCACTTCAAAACGTCAGAATTTGATTTTTATAACGTTACAAAGTATAACATTTCTTCTTTCCCGGGCTTTTATCGTGAAACGGATGGTTACGTCATTACTGAGTAAACATCATTGTGTATGAATGTGTTTGCCAATCACCGCCTTGCAACACTAGACAATCGGAAAAACAACGTATTCATTGCTGTCCGATGTCTTTACAAACCTATTATTCACTGAAATAATGTTTCATTATTACAAAATAGTCATGCCAATGGTGTAAATTAATTGTTGCAAACAATTATTATTCATTATGGAACCAAATAACACTATAAATACACTTATTTGAGTGACATATTCTGCACAAATACCATCTTTGATTATCTTTGCGTGATAGGCTGATTGATACAAGTCAGTTCTGACGTCATGACCTGTTTTTCCCGGCATAATTATGTGTGAAATTTTCAGCTTACTTTTATGAATGAAAATATTTACTGAAATGGAAAAATGAAATATTTTTGATTCATAACATCGTCAGTAATTTGGTGACGGAGAATGAATCAACAGGAATATTCACAATTACGTTAGTTTACCAAATTTCTCATAACACTCACGTACGGCTGCATGAGTAGGCCTATTTGCAGCGATTAAACTCCAACTACACATAACAACTCCAAAACAAGAAAACGACTCGACTCCTCGCACCCTTGAGATGTACACAGTGGTTCTAGCGGGGACAAGTCGGTCCGACCATGGTTAGCCTTCATTCATCCACTATGTATCTCAATGCTGTGGCGAATGTAGTTACACATAACCAAAAAGCTAACACAACGTATACATTGTTCATTAGATCAATTTGCCTTCGCTTGATCGATCATAAAATGCAAATATCAATTTTCTGGGAAAGTGTGTAAGTAGCCGTTTCAACCCGCCTGATCGGCGACAAGATATGAAACAAAGAAGGTGTTGTTGACGACCACACGGACCACGCTCCCGCTTCTTACTCACTAAGGGGCTCTCCTAAGTTTTCCAGCAATTAAAACGGTATTGACCGAGGCGGTTGTTTTGTAGCACGGCATATTTGTTCTACATAATATTATAAACTATTACAACTAACAAAAGCAATAATTATTAAATAAGTAAATACATTTGTATAATTATAGTCCACCCACTCAGTAAAAAACTGATTTTCAGTGGGCGACATTTATATAATTTATAATGTGCGTGACTGTGATTGAAGTCAACATTCAAAGTAAAACAAACATACATCCCGAACCGGGAATCGAGCACAGGTAATTCGGCATTAGAAGCCAGAATAAACCCCACATACCAACGAGACACACAGTGTTGCGTTGGTGTCTAATGACATTATCTCAAAAATCAAAACACGATAATTTTAGTCTACGTGTGTACGTCAGTACTTTATTAGATAAACCGTGCATGTTGGTGCGTGCGAGCAGATACATTGTTACGAATAACTTGTATCAGTGCATTGTTAACCTCATTATTGATTCACCAAACAAGAATGGCATGTTGAGTTCACAACTTCAAAGTAATGCGTTTTTTGTGATTGAGTGTATTATAGCAAAGAACTGTCTGCATTATCTTCTTTATGAAGTCATTGCCCTATTTGGACGATTCAAACACAGAAACGTGTTGTTTTTTATTCAAGAAACCAAAATAACGGGTTAAAAGTTGAAAAATAAATAATCTGTAGATGTTTTATGTTTTACTATAGATAATTACCGTATCAGTAGACATTTTGCCAGGTATCATTTACGAGCAGTCGCTCAGACAGACCGCGCGGTCAGAGGGTACACCGATAAGATTACACGCTCGGCCTTGTATGCGCCGACGAGCCATTGAAGTAAAGCTGATAAGACAGTTTGTATTATTTGAAACACCCGGCCAAGTAGCAGAGGACCGCCCCAAGGACTACGCTGACCAATCAACGAACAGCAACACCTAGTGCTATCTTCCACAACAACCCTGAACTATTATAGTTTCTTTGGTCGTCAACAGATGGCAGTCACACAGAAAAAAACCGACGCCAGCGCAGTGCAGTGAGAAAACTTGTCCCTCACGGTGAAAAAACGCCCTTAAGGATAATTAGTTGACGGCCAATATATCTGTAAAGCTCCAACTGCCGAACGCTCTTAATTAGGGACATAACCCTACCTAAGTTCCAGAACTTTCGTAAAAAGTAACATTTTTCACTTTTCGTTTTTGTAGTTAATGCGAATTTCACGGGGCTCTTGCAATAGGTCATTAACACTATTTTGAATTTTCTAAGTGGTGGCAAGTGGTGCAGTACCATAACCCAGAATATAATTTTGGGGTGAGAGGGGCAATTGAAAATTGAAATTGAAATGTCATAGTCCGTGGTCGAAACCCAGTGCTAGGGCCTTTACCAAAAACAGAAACATTTTTCAATTAGCAGACCTATATAATATAACATATATGTTGTAATTTTGTGTGTGTGGTGGGGGAGTGAACTGTCTGAAGTTGTGCCACACTGTTCTGCATGTATCTACTTACATGAATTATGTGAAACTAATTATGTATTATAATGACCAAAAGGCTGTTTCTAAGGAACTCTATGGTTCACTGGAAAATCATTAAGCCTACTGAATTGACAAGATTACTGCTTAATAATTCCATATCTTTGTTTCAAATGCTTACCTTATCTACATTCATTTTCTTGAAGGCTGCTTGAAGAATCTTGAAGTTTTGGATATATTCATGTTCCAAGTTAGTTCTGAATTTAATTCTCTTCACAACTACACTCCCTGTGAAAGCAATTAAACAAAATATTAGCTAGGATGCAGCCTACGTGCAAATGGGGGAGATCTTTTACAAATTTTATTTATGCTTTCTTGAGTTTTGACTTAAATAGGTGACTAAATTAAGGCTGCCCATTGAGATAGGGAGAGGAACACAAGTGTGATGCACTTAGCCTAGCCTACTTAATACTTACCAGTTACCGGTACCATACACATACTTATGCACATTGGACACTCAATTTATTAACTACAGACCTGAACTTGGACATTGTCTTTAGGCCTAGAAGCTTTTAAGTGACCTACTGCTATCAAGTTCCAAGATGATGTTTTTAAAAGGCTTAGTTTAAGCAGGTTTAACAATGGTAATATGCTTTGGAATGGAATGGAACAGTAATATGCTATATATTACTTATTCGTTAGGGGGGGCCTATCCTTATTCTTATCATATGTCCTCACTGACATATATTCATGTGATCATTAAGGCCCAGTATTTTGAAAGGCTACATAGCTAGCTTGTTTTCTCCATGGGAACCAGCCACTTTTGGGGGACTTTGCCATGGTGGAAACAAGCTAGTGCCAAACTAAATAGATGATTCCTGTTTGACAGTGGCAGATCTGGCATTCAGTCAGAGGGGAGGGGGGGGGGGGGGAATTATTGAACAATAACTGTAAACCTCTTACTATTTCAACTTATGCCATAACATGCCATAACCCCCCAACCCTAAAGGAAATTTAAAAAAATAATAGCGGAAAATTTGGACAGTATTGCATTGTATAGGCCAGAACTAATTTAACAAACATAGGCCTACAAGGAGTAGTAGAGCATAGCCCCTTGACACAAAGCTAACCTTATGCCTTTCCCCATGCTTTTACTTTGAACGTCAAGTCCGACATAAAGGCATGGGAACCGGCCATTACAGCCAGCCAAAATCTAATGCTAAAAGCTCCTAATTCTATCCCATTGGATTTTTACATTCTAGGGAGGAGAGACTAAAGGGGACATACCATAGGAAGAAAATAGAGTAGGGATGTCAATACCCGGAAATAGTTGTACCCGGGTACCCTCGCGTCGTACCCTGACTACCCGGGTATACTTCGCGCCAAGTTAGTAGAGCGATTTCTCGAGCCCTATTGTACAAGCATTATCCGGCTGGACAGAGAAAAACATCGACCTCAACTGGTCAACGGGTTTGCACACAGTATGGCCATTACCCAAATGTTTTCATCGCAGGTAGTAACATTACCAGCACGTTCTTCGAAGCACTGAAGCGCACTGGAGGATGTCATTGGTAATGGGAGGTTTTATTATTCATTGACAGGTACAAGTTGTCTCATAACAGTTTGAACAACCAAATACAAAGAAATAGCCGGCGCTCTTCTAACTTGGCGCGAAGTATAGTAAATTATACTAAATACGCGTTTTACCGTCATGGGTGTTAAATGATTTGCAAAGTTGTGGAAAGAGGCATTATATTGTTAAACGGTATCAGGTTGCATTGTCTTCGATGCAAAACGATCGCGGAAGTATTCAACAAAGCTTCAAAGCTTGCGTCTCCGCTACGGTAGGTCCGTACAATGAATTCGGTGGTCGGCTGCGTCAAAGCGATGACATCATAGTCCGAGCTCGAACACGAGAACATGATTGCGGTAAAGCTACGACGGGCGGGTGCACTCCCTCGGACTCGCAACCGTTCCTCAGGATTCTTCCATAGGCCTACAGAAGATGATACTAATTGGGCTTTGTCTTATTTTTTTGCAACGATGGCTAATCGAGACGAGGGGGGGGGGGGTGTCAAGTTAAATGCCGGCAAATTGAAAAGAGCGGCTCGTACGCTTGCACAAAGACGTCAGTAGGGAAATATCGCAATGTTGAATTTATTTCGTTTTGAACAGAAGAAGGAAACGGGTAGTACCGGGTAACGGGTATTGAAAAGTTGGAACCGTACCCGTGTGTACCGGGCGGGTAACGGGTACCCGTTGACATCCCTACTATAGAGTGACAAATTTGGTTTTGAAACTTAAAATGTATTTTTCCAAAAGTAGATGAATGATTAGGGGTAATCGGGGTAAGTAGGAACACTATTTCAAAGTTTTCACTTCAAAAAATCATAGAATGTTTAGGCCTAGTTAAAAAGTTAGGACTTCACATGCTGCATCATATTTTTCTTTAAAATGTTGTCTTTTAAACCATATGTGTAAGTTTTGGCAATCCATATAATATCAACAACAACAAAAAAAATTTAAAAAATGAGCACTTGTTCCTACTTAGCCAACAAACTGGGGTAAGTAGGAACAACAGCCATAACTCTGTAGGAAATGTACGGTAAAATATCTGGGGTAAGTAGGAATATAGGGCTTATTTCAGTGAGCGTATGATATATTTTGAATTTTTTCTACATAACATTTTACAGGTTTTATGTACAATTGAACTGTACATTTTTTAGCAATACGTAAAAATACAATTAATGACACTTTGTAGTTTTATTTTTCAGCATCAGAAATGGAGTTGTTTAATCATTAAAGACACTATTTATGTTACACTTGATATTTTAGAGAATCCACATTTCAATTTTGAATCGAAAATCTTGATAAGCAAAATTTTATCTTTTTTTTCCCCGATCGGTTAAGCGAGACCAAACAATTAACATTTCAAGTATGGTATATCTCCTTATTTAAATTGTTCTGGCTTTTGGAAACATTGCAAGTTAGCGTATAGTGCCCGTCCCATATAGGCCCTAGGCATATGCATCCGATCCGTGCGAAGCGATCGTTTTTCGGTTTATCCAATCACAGCGCGCAATTCACGCGACAGATCGCACGCACAGATCGGACGCATACATGGGATGGCCACTTTTTAGTATCACAAAGTCTTCTGATTAGGCTACAAATAAAGTATAAACCCAGGATTTAGGCTAGGCCAATTTAAAGTCATTCAGTCAGTCAACACTTCAATTTTTGTTCCCAAGACTTTTAATTTGTTCTCCATTACCCCATGAAACCACACCATATTTTAATGGTTTGTTCCTACTTACCCCACATGTTCTGAATTACCCCACAATGGTGTTCCTAGTTACCCCCAAAAAAGTGCTTACTGGGGTAAGTAGGAACAACCAATGAAAATGGGGAATCTATAACCATGAATCTTCCACTCAAGATCAGGATGGCACGCTCATTAGATGTCTTCAAAGCCTCTTTAACGGAGCATTTTTTAAACATTGTTTTGTAAATTTTCATTTTTTTATTCTTTTTTACTTCATATTTAACAGTTGTATCTTATAATTATATTTTCATTCATATTATGTTTTCACGGTTTTTTGTTTTGTATTTTATATTTTGTATTTTGTATTATGTTCATTATTATATTTAGATTTTAAGTAATTTTAGTATGGGTTGGCAGTCACTCTGGTGTTTGGAGCTGTGCTCTTTTCTGCCAACCCCCATTCACTTTTGTAGTAAATGGAAATGATTAATAAATAAATAATAAATAAATAAAAAGTTAAAAATTAATCTTGAAATGTCAAGGTCAAGAGAAGAGAATTACATATGTAAACTTGCACGATAAATTTCACACTAGTAATAAAAAAATAGAAATGAGGAAGAATTGCTACTTTACGAACACGTTTTTTTTAAATGGTGTCATTTAAAGTTAAATAGATCGTGCCTGTTACAAATTTATTAATTTCTAACAATGTCCCTAAGAAGGTTAAGTATTAAACATAAATAATTAAACAAAAAATAATTTTAATCAACATATTTGTAGGCGCTGTAAGCGTCGTTCCTAGTTACCCCGCGTTCCTTCTTACCCCTAGGGCTATTCAATTGTTTATTTATTTTATTGATATAGTTAGTTGTAAAATGCCCCAAGCACATTGTGTGAGGGTCAACATTATGCAAAAATGTAGGCTACCTACAATACAACAGGCTGTATTCAATGTTCATTTATTTACCTGGGAAAAGCATATCCATGAATTGGCAGTATGCAGCGCCCGTGCAAAGCTCCTCAATCTTACTGAAGCTAGATGCAAGGCAGTCGTTAACCCAAGCCAGCATGTCATGGCGGCTCAAGTTATCCACGGTCACATTTGTCGAATACACGTTCACGGCCATCTTTTAAGTTTACTGAAACATGAGAATATTTACTGTTAGGTAAGCTTATAGGTAATATGGCCATGTAATGTTATTGAGCTTGGCCTTATATCTCATTTTGTCCCAGAAAAAAAAAAACGATGCTTCATGCTCATTGGGAATGAGTGATGGGTTGAGACTCTGAATAAAAAGTCAAAAGCAGACAGATTTCTTGAAAATGGACCTGCTAAATAATCAATTACCATATAGGCCTAGCCTAAATGTTATCAATTTTGCTGGGATTATTTTTGTATAGGTATGCAAAGTGGCCACAGTAATTGATGTTTTTATTATTTATTTTATAGGTCAGTATTGCTGGTGATTTAGAGAGGATGCCCAGGAGAATATGAAAAAAAGATTGAAGGAAGAAGAAGACGGGGAAGACCAAGGAAGGGATGGAAGGAAAAGATTGCTGAAGACTTACAGAAGAGAGTAGAGAACTGGAAGCAAGTAGAGGACTTGTACGATTGTGGGAAGATAGGAAGAGGTGGAAAAATTTGGTTTTGAAACCCAAGCTGACCACCCTGCCAGAAGCAGGAAACGGAGATGGATAATGATGATAATTGCTGGTGATTTAGGTACTTTTACTCAAGCGGACAATTGGCATATAGGCCTAGGCTTAACTTAAGCCGATGCCGTGCATGCTATTTTATTGACTTCAGCTATTAGTTGTTTTATTATTGACTTGGGCCGTGGACTTAATGGGGGGTTGGGGAGAGTGTCTAAATCACGAGGTGGGGGGGTTAATTTATTTTATTGTCATTTTTATTATTTTGTTTTATGAATTGATAGCCTAGGTGCATAATTTAGATGCCCACTTAGTAAATCTTGGGGGGATGGTTGCCTCTGCCACCGGGCTATAAGGCCCAGCCGCAGAAGAGAGCTTACTACTACTACTACTATTAAAGGTGCATTCACAATCTTTACTAGTACTATGGTTTAATGATTAAGACTAAGACAAACCTCAGTCACAGCCAATCAGAGCGCAGTATTCTCCCTCCCAGCCAATGAAAGAACCCTGTGGCTTAGTCTTAATCATTAAACCATAGGCCTAGTACTAGTAAAGATTGTGAATGCACCTTAACTCGATTGTCACTGCATTCTCTCTAAGCTAAGAGCTGCCGCCCGGCGCTAGCATGGAACTCTATCGACTATTGTTCACTAGGCCAGGCTAGGGTCTACTCCCTTGACCTGTGTTGCATGGCAGACAAATAAACACGGTCAGCTGCATAGCTGGTGTATAAACATGGCTTGTCATTTAACCTGACCTACTAGGCCTACTAACAGGCCTAGGGCTACAAATACAATCTTCCACTGTTCTATTTCCAGTGTTTCCAGTGTAGGCTAGCCACTTGATGAGGTGAAAAAACAGATTATATAGAATAGGCCTAGGTCTACAACCACCAGAGCCCAAGCATAGCCTAGGCCTAGGTCTAGGACCAAACTTCAATAGCCAACCAGTTGATAAATCTCCATAGATTAAGATCTACGCCTAGGCCTAGGGCCTATGAGCAGTGATGCAGAGAAACCTGGGCCTAGGCCTAGGCCTTAGGCATACGTTTGTTCCTATCCACACATAAAAAATACATGAACGTTTGTGAGCCGCAGCCTAGGCCTACATAAAAACTGGGTTAGCCTACAGATTAGGCCTAGGCTAGGCATAGCAAAAGCCCTCAAGACCAACCATTGCGAGTCATTGGCCTAAGCCTAGGCCTACCTTAGCCTAGGGCCTAAAAAATTTCAATCATAACAAACTTACCTACTATCAAAGAGATTTCTTTAAATACAACCACGTCACTTTCTTTTCTCAAACAGTTGAACCATAGAGAAATATAACTGTTAAACTGTGTAATCAACCAACCGGGACTATTAATATTATCGATACCGCTTACAGCCTACAAATAGGCAAGGCTACGTTGTCTGTGGGCTAGGCTCCTCGTATCCCTCTTATTTTCCAGTATGATCTCAATTCGACGGGCGCCTGCGAACACACATCGGAAGTGGGCTTGGCTTGCAATTGCAATGCCGTGTCTCGCACATAGAGAGAGCGCACTACACAACAAACACGACAACAAAAGTACTTCCGTCGCACATAGTGAAAGTGACCAATCACAGCGTCTCTTTCTGCCCGGATGTTCGCGCAAAGCGCGGTACATTTAAATTTCAGTATCGATCAAGTAGTAGACGGATGTCAGTAGAAGTAGACATGTCTAGAAGGCTGTAGACGAGTGCCGCGCGGTTAAAATGGATAGGCCTAATTCTGTCAAATGTACATTACACTCTGTAAATAATGCGCATAATCCAATATTATTACCAAATAAGCAACCAATTATTATTGGAAGAGGTCCTGAAACAAAAATCACTGACAAACGTTGCTCCAGAAAACAAGGTGAGTGAAGAAAATAATTGCCCCAATATTCTGTCGTACATAACCTAACAAAATAGACTGCGATTATTGTAATAAGAGGTTAACAAGGCGGCAACGAAAAAGTTTGGTATTTCTTGAGCAACGTACTAAAATCTGCCAGTAGACCGTAGCTTCATCTGATTTGATTTGTTCTACATTGAAGTGTCAGTACTTGTCCTTCCCCCCTACTTGCCCCTTTCCTCCAAACAGCCTCATATTCATTCATATTTCACCCACTCATCGTCTCGATAAGCCTAATTGCAAAAATATGTGACGTAAAGCCCACATATCAATCATCATTGTAGGCCGAGGCCTATTCGCCTGTAAAAACTTAGACGTGTAACCAGCGCATGGGATTTTGTACACTGGCTATTTAGCTCGTGTAAGGCGCTTCGCTACACTGGCCAGTGTAAGACAGGCCTACGTAAGAAGATTATGGCCCATTTTTAGCTTGTCCATGCTGTGCTTTATTGGCATGGCAGTACCTAACCAGAGCTTAGTGCTAGCGATAGCTCCTCCCCCTTAGAACCGCGAAAAAATATAAACCATCAGAGCTAAGCTTCCACCTGATAGGCATAGGGTGCAAACAGTCAAAACTTCAGTTTGTATGAAGGCTATTAAATAATAATAGAAATAATAATAATAGTCCTACATAATAGACGTGCATGTGTACACTCAAGTGCTAGTGCAGGCATGAGCAACCTGCGGCCTGTGGGAGACTGTGCGAAGACACCATTATAAATAGCCCACAGTTTGGAGGCGGCTGGCTTTAGGCTGCATAATAGGTCAAGTGAGATTGGGTGTCTGTATGTAACCACCCTGTGCGACCATCCCTTTACGGTATGTACCACTTCCGACTGTTCCTGGCTCTATACTCCGTACTCCGTAAGTAAGGCACTTACTCACGCTCTATTCTTGATGTGTGTTTACAAATCTAGCTTAGTATTACACAATTTTGTTTTTAACTTATCCTAAAATGTACTGTTAACACTGTACTGTTGTTTTCACTTATCCTAAAATGTACTTACTGATTATTTGGTGTTAAACTACGTACTCTACATCTAGGTCTCACGACATGTCTTTTGGTCGCCTCTTAGGCTAAAAGCACATATAGGCCTACGACATAACCATAGACAAAAATTCTCCTTGCTCCTACGTATTCACTGAAAAGCAACATAACTGCTAAGTAATTAAATTAAATAAATTGAATTGTAATAGATGGCAAACAATAATCTCATTTTTTTTGTTACAGTCAGCCTTATAGCAAACACTGATATATTGGAAGTTAAAGTTCAACAAATTGGAGATAACAAGACTGGAATTAATGGCATAGCTCTGGAAAAGAATGAGACAAGACTAGTCAAACATGGGGATAAATTAGAAATACTACTTGGGCAGTACATCTACAGGGTTGAGTTTGATCCTGCACCTTCAAACAGCGAAAAAGAAATCTTGAAGAGGCAACACAGCCCTTCCACTTCTGAAAGCAGTGATAGCAAGCACACAAAAATAGTATTAAATAAACACGTCGAGGAGCACGCATCAAAAACCACGTTTTTGTCTGGAGGATGTTCGGATGGTACGTGGGAGACTATTGATGAAGGAAAACTTCTGGTATACACGCCGCACGCACTCCCAGGACGCAACAAGATTGCAGCGTACGACTTGGACCACACTGTTATCACTACCAAGTCCGGACGAGTTTTCCCACAGGACATTGACGACTGGAAGATTGCATTCAACGAAGTCCCTGGAAAGCTTAAACAATTGTGGAAAGACGGATTTAAGATTGTTTTCTTCACGAATCAAGCAGCAATAGCTAGCGGAAAGTTGAAACAAAAGGATTTCAAAAATAAAGTTCACAACATTATTTACAAACTTGGAGTGCCAGTACAAACTTTTGTATCAACAGGTACAGGGCATTATAGAAAACCAGCACCAGGAATGTGGAATGCCTTAACTGAAAGAATGAATGATGGTGTTGTTATAGACACCAACAGTTCCTTCTACTGTGGAGATGCTGCTGGTCGTATTGTTAATTGGGCCCCAAAAAAGAAGAAGGATTTCTCCAGTTCGGATAGGTTGTTTGCTCTTAATGTGGGCCTGAAATTTTATACTCCCGAAGAATATTTTCTTGGTCAAAGCACTGCAAAGTTCACTCTCCCAGAATTCAACCCGTCTTCTCTTTGCTCCGAGGTGCAGCTGTACGATCCACCTACTGCTCAGCTTACATTGGAGGAACAAGAGGTAAATAATTTAATCACAGCAATCCGTTATCTGTGATTTTATGTTCTATCCTACTTATCTTGCAGCTTAGGAAAACCTTTGGCCAGCATTGTTCAGGCAGATTTGAAAAAATGAATGAAAATAGAAATATATATTAAATGTTTTTATAGTCTATGTACAAATTTAAATTGTCTTAGAGCAGAGTACAATGCAAGTGATATGTAATGAACTTTTAATACACTGTCTTTACCAGTGGTGTAGTGGTGCGGATACAGGCGCATACGCCGTATACACACTACTCCAGCTAAAAAACTTTCGTATACACACTGGTTTTGGTTATGATACGAGTGATACGCAACGATACGGTCGTAACATGCCTCGAATGACGGACTCATTATTCACGATTGTCAGCTTTTCTCCATTGGTCAAATTGTGCTCTCTGGCACTGGCATTTAATTGGCACAAGGCCTCAATTCCTCTATCCCTGGATCTGGGAGTTCCGATATTCAATTTGAAGTCCCGCCAATACACCAAGTGGAATACAATTGTCTCGCTTGGTAAAAATATTGCAGTGTCAATTATAACAGCCAACTATCAACAGATATACCTATACGGGCCACGAGGTGCGTGTGTGTCGCAAAACCACTTCCCAAGCCCCAAAACGTATTCCTGAACAATCCTCGTCAGTGTTCCAATTATTTTTGGTGATTTTCTGGTTTTGCACTACAAAAACTGCAGTATTTCGGGCTTGCATTCAGTCCGGTATTGGTATCTAAAACGCTCAAAACACTCTAAAAAGCCTGTTTTTTCTAAATCGCCTGCGGCGCCATTGTTGCCCCCCAAACCCCCCACCTTCTTTTGTCTGGAAAGATTTGTCCCTCCAGCTTCCCACTGAAGCGTATACATACCGGTAAATTTGGCACTACACCACTGGCCTTTACGAGATAATTGTTAGTAGTAAATAATAAAACACATAAAGTTGAGTTGCATGATTTGTATACCAAGATGTTTGCCTGCCACTGCACCCCCCCCCCCTCATCACCCCAAATGCTGTTGCAATCGACAGCGCTTTGACAGAATAGAATAGTCTACGGAACACTTTTTGCCTCAAATTACAAACCCATATGTGTTCTGAAAATGGTACTGTACCAGTCAAACCAGTATGTCTGGTCATCTTGGAATACATCATGTCATAACGTAACATCAGTACTCAGTCAACCAGTTTCTTTGCTTCCAAATCTGTTCCCTGTACAAGAGCATTTCCGATAATGTATGCTATTGTAGTGATTGTGTGGCTAGAGATTGGAGACAGTAGTACGATTAACAGATTGCATATATGGTAAAGGGGTAGGATGAATGTGTGGATGAATTGATGCTAACCATTCGGCACTAGAAAAAGTTACGAGTGACTGATGATGTGTGTCCAGATCTCTATATGTTATTTTTCATATATATGTTATTCTGTAGGTTTTCGCGGACTGAAGAAGATGAAATAATAGGTTCTCGGGTTGCTGTCCACGTTGCTTGCTCTCTTGAGACTGGTTGCTGGCCCAGAAATGGGCCATTGTCATTGTCTCGACGTTTCGGCAAAATCGCATTTGCCATCTTCAGGATGATTCGTTGGCTGAGAACCGAATTGAATGAATTCGGTTCTCAGCCAACGAATCATCCTGAAGATGGCAAATGCGATTTTGCCGAAACGTCGAGACAATGACAACGGCCCATTTCTGGGCCAGCAACCAGTCTCAAGAGAGCAAGCAACGTGGACAGCAACCCGAGAACCTATTATTTCATATATATATATATACTTTAGATTAGGGATGACATTGGGTAATAAAATTCGGAACCAATTCCAATTCTCATATTACCCGGATCCTGAAAACGTATTTTTCGATGTGTAGGCTTGATTTGAAGGTCGTTGCTAGGCCTTGTGAAGTGCGCGGGGAGCGAAGACAAGGGACGAATGATATGCACGCTACCCTCTCGGTTAGCCTCTCGGAATTTGCCTGCAGTAATCACGTCGAGTAAAAAGACATTTCTCAATACACAACTGAAGCACATACATAAAAAATGATAATAAATAGTAATAGAACAAGTATTAGCCAGAATGTTCACAAGAATGTTAAACAAAGAACAAACCAACGAATGCAAGTCGGCTAATTTAGCGTAGAAACAAACTAAAAAATTACTCGGACCCGAAAAACGGCTCCGGGTAAGATTTGGAGCCGGGTACCCGATGTCATCCCTACTATAGATACCTGGAGAAAATCAAGAATGTAAATTTTCTGCTTAAGAAATGTGTAATGAAATGGATCTTGAGTGTATAAGGAGAATTGTGGTGCCACTTATTGCTCTCTTGTGTTTAGGTGGTGATTCTGGTCGGATATCCGGGCTCTGGAAAAAGCTTCTTTACACGAACACATATGATTCCAGCTGGATATTACCATGTCAACAGAGACACTCTCGGAAGTTGGCAGCAGTGTATTGCCGCATTGGATTCGGCACTTCGGAGTGGCAAAAGCGTTATCGTTGACAACACAAATCCTAATAAGGAGTCAAGACAGAAGTTTGTTGCAGTGGCAAAGAAAATGGGTGTCATCTGCCGGTGCTTCTTGCTAAATACGACCAAAGAACACGCAAAACATAACAACAAGTTCCGAGAGTTCATAGACGAAACCCACGAGAAGGTTACCGACATGGTTATCAATATGTACCGATCGAAATACGAGGAACCAACATTGGAGGAAGGATTTAGAGAGATTGTGAAAATTAATTTTGTTCCAAAATTTTCCAACACAGATTTAGAGAAACTTTACAAAATGTATCTGCTAGACAAATATTAATATCTCATTAATTTAGTTAGGCCTACTAGAAGTGCCAACGTAATTCAAATTTGCAAGATAGTTCTATCATTGAGTTTATTAGTGTAGGGTTAGAGACCCAGCGGCCATTGGCGGCTATCTACCAATAAATTTCCCGTGGACTCTAGTAGTACGATCCCGTACCTCTAGAAAGCGCTACACGTACCCACTGATGTCAGCGTTCCTGTGGAAAGAAGGGATACTACGTAGTACGATCACGTGGCTTAGGTCTAGCCTAGGTCTAGGCCCAACTCTTTTAGTCTAGGCCATTACTAGGCTACAATAAGCCTAGGCCTACATTAATAGGCCTACATTTGTAACGTAGTACTACAGCCTAGCCTATATAATGTATAAAACCTTATATAATGTGTTGTAATAAAGTATTAGCTTACTTTTTGTTAACTTCGTGCCCGTTTGACATGTTTATCAGAACAGATGATAATGCTTTAATAACAATATCCACCGCCATCTGGATACTACTACCTAACCGACTTCGCATCTGCGCGTACTACGTAGTATCCCTTTCTTTCCACAGGAACGCTGACATCAGTGGGTACGTGTAGCGCTTTCTAGCGGTACGGGATCGTACTACTAGAGTCCACGGGAAATTTATTGGTAGATAGCCGCCAATGGCCGCTGGGTCTCTAACCCTACACTAATAAACTCAATGGTTCTATGGTTCCAAAAATGTTCCCATCTGTGCCATGTTATTTCCCATAAACAAAACAAATCCATAGCAACAATGGGTGCCCCTAGGTGTAGGGGCCGACTATGAATTCCAACCTTAGAAAGTCAAATATTGAATATTTTCCATGATAATGCAATAGTACTACACACAATTAATTAATACATATTATTGGTTTTCAAGGTTTATTGACTGATTGTACCAGCACTGATTTAGCAAATACCACAAATAATATGCAGTGAACTGAAAATTGCACATATAGGGCTACAATATTGCATTTTTATTTTTTATACTTGTTAACTTATACCTAAAATATTCAGTTAATCTCTTTCCTTGATCCATACATATCTTTAATACAGAACACATCGTCGTGTGAGTACCTACTTATTTCGTCCATATCCGCTTTTTCGCAGATGGAGAAAACGGGGTTTGAATGTAAAACTGCTGGTACTTTTATCTGTTACAACTTACAAGGCATCCACCATTTTTGAATTCTATTGTTCAAGTATGGATACAGTATAATTATAATTATTTTCATAATAACAAAACATTTTGCTTTTGTATTTCCCCCAGAACAGGGCACTCATTGTTGGATATGGACTACAGCTCCTGACAAAAATGAATAAATTTTTGGTGCTTATTTCGTCCATATCCACTTTACTCTTATTTTGATCGTATTAGGTGTACCTTAGATAATAATTTATATATTTGATGACTTAGTAGTACAGGGCACTTGATTTGGCATAAAAATAATTTTTTTATCAATTTATTATTTTATTAATGTTTAAGCTTATAAAATTAAATTTAAAAAAAAATTAAAAAAATTATAAAAAGGCTTTAATATGCCAACAAAAATCAAAATATTAGTTATAATTACAGTATACACTGATAAAGATGTTGTAATCATTAGGCGATTGATTAGGTTCCTTTACAAGACACTTCTTGGAAACATAGTTATTGTCATTTTAGTGTAGGCGAGGGACATTATGGACATTCCTAGGATTTTACTGGGACACGTTGAGAATGAGCAAAGTGGGAGGAACCCACACCACGAGGAAGGGCCAGTGGTGGACCTGTGCAGCTACAAAAATGACATAGATTCTGGGTCCTGGCTTAGAAACTATGAACACACGTCGCATAACTGTCAGTGAAAAGGATAGGGTGCGACAGGGGTAGGCGTTAGGTTGCCATTTGGGCATCAGCAAAGGAAAAAAGAGAAAGAAATTATGAGTGAGATATTATTATACACAACACCCTCGTTGCAGGCACCGGTCTCCACGAGGAGAAGGAACTACCTCGACTGGGTTTAATTGCTTGCAATGTAATATTAAAATATTAGATGGCAAAGAACTACACAAGAAATTATATTAATGATCTGATCACAAATTTGTTTTTATTAATAAAACGATTTCAAAGTTTTAACTTACAAACAAGTAATAACAAGTACGAGTACACACAAAATTCCAAAGGTTATTATCCCCGCTTATTATTAACAATATTAACAAGCGGAATGATTAAAATTAAAATCATACTCCAAAAATTGCTTCTCTCATTCTTCGATTGGATATTTATAATATTTATGATATTTATGTTGATGAGACGTTTGTAGAACGAATAATTTTTGAAGTCTCCGGTCACACGTCATCCCTCCCCCCCCCCCCCAAACCAACTCCCCCAGCAATGATCGCTTCTCTCAGAACGGATTGCCTATACATACTCAGCCCACTCGTAATCCCTTCCTCAGTCCGGGCAATTACTGATGAGTAGAGTACAGTTTTATATTTATAGAACTTATATTAGAATTTTATCACATTTCCGTAAGTACAATTAAAATAAAACATGCTAAAATTGTGCCCGTATTCTCCTTCAAGTAAATTTTTTGAAGATGATTACGGACATCCCCTTCCACCCGTCTCACAGTTTACTTGTGCAGGCATAATACTATTTGTATGACTGCCTATACTTAGGGATGGTTGAAAATGGTGTTATTTTTTTCCAAATTTCGTTTTAATAAATCCAAATTATGGTGTTTTGTGGTGTTATTTTTGTTTTAATACAAATCGTATGTACATGTGCTAAAACAGAGTTATGTAAGTAATGCATTTTTGACTTGTTGGAATCTGCTATATTATTATTTTGGAGTAGGTTAAATGTCTAATATCTACCTAATTTGTAGGTCTACATTATGTTACCTACTCGAGAAAGAGTTGATTATGCTAAGGTGAATGTAAAAAATGTCAACTTTATTGACATCAACATCAAAACTTTAAAAGTTATGTAAAACAATGTAAATATTAGGCCTAGCCATATCATTATCACTCAGTGAAACAAATCATAGTTGTTTCTAAGAGAATATGCTGCCCCGTCAAATATTAACATAAACCGCTTATTTTGACTTACTGTACCTGTACCTGCTGTTGACGTCAACATGCATTTAGCGCTACGACTACGTAGGTTCTTGCCTTGTGGCTCGCTCGTCGCCGCGCGGTCAGCTGTTTAGCCAACCCCTTTAGCCGCACTCACTGCTACTTTCGGCATGATTTTAAGAAAATAAGATTGTACGACCCTTTCTTACCAAGAAACGAACAAGAACTGAAAGACGAAGACGTCTATCGAGTGTCAATGACCGAGAAAAGTAGGTCAGAGCGCGGGTGGGAGGGGTAAAGAATAGTCAGCGCCGGGGTTGCAAAAAAAAATTGTGAAACATTCCTGTGGCAGGCGAAGGAAGGGATGGAAATTCGTGGGAATTTATTTTCGCCGTTTTATTTTTCATTCAAGGAGTAGGCCTAATTCACGGAAATAATTGGAAATTGACAAAAATACAAAATGTGGGATTATTTTGGGGTGTGAAGTATTAAATATGGTATTATTTCGTGAATAAGGGCAAAATTCGTTTTATTGCCATTTTATGGTTTTATTTCGCGATTTGATTTGGACTCCTGACTAGTCATAACATAACATGAAGAAAACGAAAAAAAAATGTGTTAAAATTGATTGTTTCACTTTTCGTTTTATCGCGCATTGCGAAAAACAACCATCCCTACCTATACTACTGTTCATCCCGCCAACTTTATATTTCCACTTCGGGCTAATATAAAATTTGTTTATGAACAAGCTCAATAACTTACATAGCCTAGGCCTAGAGATATCCAAAAGACAAACTCGTCATCTGAAATCCAGTTCCATGGGCAAGTTCGGTGCTGGAGATGAACTCAGATATTGGGATAATATGTAATAAACACCTTGCCAAATCGGCTGTCAGCAAGCTCACAACGCAGAACACACGAATAGAAAAACCTCTGGCCGATCAATCCCGTGGTTCTGATTGGTGCATGTGGATATGGCTCAAATAAGCACTGACATTTATTCCAACCTCGTGGATATGGATCAAACAAGCACCGAGATAATCGACAGTAATAGAAAATTTCACCCAGAGATTGCGGAAATGGATTAAATACGCATTGACAATATGCAATACCATAACAACTAAAAAAAGTGAAAAGTGGATATGGACGAAATAAGTACTAACACGACGACATAGGCCTACTATAACTTATTGCTCAAATCATTTGCAGAGCAAGGGAGAGAAATTATTAGAAAAAGTGCAGTACGTAACCTGCAAATAAAAAAAATCGAATACTTCGAAAATTCGAATAGTAGTTACTATTCGAGTTTCGAATCGAATACGGTTAGTACCCCTATAGTATATGTATATATAAATCAAGGTTTTTCTGTGCTGCTCTCTGGTGATAAAATTTGACTGTTACTGACTCATAGCCTAGGCTTCCAATTGGTTTGATATGTGGACACATCAAACTCAACCAAAAGTGTGATTATTAGCTGCAAGTTAGGTGCAACCTGTGACTGCTTCAATAATAATTGTGAGAAATACTTAAACTAATTAACAATTATACATATAAATTACCATATTATATACTAAGTGATAACGACTATACATTTTTCACTTAAACAGATTTTTCCTAGATTTTTTGTTAATTGAACTCGTACATATTATTTCTGTTCAGTTTAGGGATGTTCAACGATATCAATAATTCGATACGATATCGATACCCGGGGGAAATCACCGTTAATTTTGATATCGATATGGTAGTGTCATATTGAAAATATCGCGATATCGTGGTCAACTTAAAATATAAAAATATTTCCGCTATGGTCTGCAGCATTGTCACCGAGCATCTACCCCCCTAGCCCCCGAGGATATTGCGATATCTTTGTCAACTTGAAGTATTTGTCCCGTGGTCTGCAGTACGCGTAGCTGCAGTTTGTAACTGCACATCTACCCCCTCCACACAGATGGCCGCAGCACGGGGCGATAGGTTCTCTTTGTTTCCGCCGAGACATTGGATCCATTCAACTATTTTTACCTGGAATCCCGAATTCTTTTCGAGAAGAATGTTGTTTACGACTGTCAATAGCCGATGCCCGACATGTGACGTATCAGTCATCACGCAAACTCAAACCTTTATCGCTGTGCAACAACTCGTAGGCCTACTGCAGGCCACAGGCGGAAAATTTTCAGAAGTTGATAATGGTATTGTGATATCCTTCGGGAAGGGGGGGGGGGAGGCGGTAGACATGTGAAGGGACTAACTGCAGGAATGCCTACTGCAGGCCACAGCGGAAATACTTTAAATTGACTACGATTTCTTATGTATTGTTTTATTACCGCCGAAAAAAATTCGATATCACGATATCGATGTCAATTTTTTAATAACAATATCGCGATAAGATATCGACAAAATGGCGCCGATATCGATACTGAAAAAAAAATATCGTTGAACATCTCTAGTTCAGTTATACATTTTTTTAATCTGGTCCCTGAAAAACAATAACCAATATTTCACTGTAAGCCTATCCTTGGAACTGCCCAGTCAAATTTTGGAAAAATCTGTGAAACAGTAGGCCTAGGCCTACTATTTGAAAGAAGGCACAAGTCAACACTGCTGAAGGGAATGAATACAGTGAGGAGTGAGCAAAAACAGACTACTGCACCATTGAGATGGCTGTAATATTTGGTGTGTGCTTCGTGACTAGTCAAATATTCTATAGTTTTATGTTAATAGTTCTAGTACTATTCAACAAGTACTGTAATCAAGTTCAAATGTTTTGGGTTTTTTAAATAAACACTTCACGTTAGTCGTTACATTATTCCATCAAGCATTTTAATCCTGAATGCCAGGAGATGAAAATAAATATATTCAACATAGTAATGGTAAACAAAGAGCAAACAATAAATAAGTAAAAAATATTGTTTTTAAAAGCCTGTCGTAGTTGTTTTGAGAGTTTCTATCAAACAAGTATTTAACTTTGACACTATTTCCAAAACGTTCACCTTGGTTGGCTCGTAAGCAGTTTCAGTCCTCTTCGCTGCTATGAACTCTTGAATGGTAAAATTGTTTTGCTCAAGCAAAGCTAACTTCCTCTCCAAGTTGCTCAGCTGGGCGTGGGTTTCGTTGTCGTCAAGTTGTTTCTAAAACAATCCAAATGGTTGCCCACTTGTGAGTTGTTGTACACTACTGCATAATACTGCTCCACTTTCCAATGTGTGTTCTGCAGAGTTTTGGAGACAAACTTTATTAATCTTTCTTTCAACTAGTACTATGTACGTGTTTTAATTTAATTGTTGTGTAATAAATAGTCAAGTTGAATTTGTCGCTTGCTGTCTGCTACAAAAAAGTTGTTAATCTCAACAAATTACTGTGCCCTCCGTCTTTATTTATAGGTTCTGAAGTGTTTCAAGCCCAAAAGTGGGACCAAGACCAAATAAGTTTGATAAATGCTGGTTTGGATTCATACCTACTTCATTCATTGTGTTCAGTAGAGCTACAAGGTATATTTTGCTTGTTCCAAGCTAGTTCAACAATCACATACATGCAGCGCTGGTGTCTTGGTGGCGGTACAAACAATGAAAATGCCGTAGGAATGTTTACGTTTCATCGAGGTGACAAGTATGTTTTAAATAATGTCCCTACTCCAATTCTAACTGAGGCATATGTTTATAATATTTGTTGTATAAACTTTGTCACGGGAATTTATTTGATCTGGTTAGGGGCTTAGAAATCTTGAAACATTAGGATATATCTAGCAGCTGTCACCTGTCAGACTGCAATGTTTGCACCGTCCCCCGTGCTGCGGATGGAACCAACACTGATGACGTAAAAAAGAAGAAGCCCTATAGACATGGCACGATGCACAGACAACTGTCAAGTTAAGTACTGTATGTATAGTATTTATTTATTGCTATGGAAATGTTTTGTCATATGCCATTTTATTTTCTACAAGAAAAACAAACTCTATAGCAATCATAAACAAATTCTATACTTAACTTGCCTGTGCATCTGGTTCTAGAGACTTTCATTTGCCTTTAGCACTTGGTTAAGATTGGAACACATCCTATAATAGCTACATGGACGACGCTAAGGGGGCGGTCGCCCCCCCAGTCACCCCCCCCCCCCCCCCCCTCAACCAGTCTTTAGTACTAGACAATCGCTATGCATTCAAAACCGCGTTGCATTGTCGGTTATATATTTTATTTATTTACATTTTTAAGTGAGCATCTCCACTTACTCTTATGGCACTTCGTTCTGTTTTTTTTTTTTTTATTTATGTCTGTCGATAGCGGTCGAACGGAAAGTCCGATCAACTTGAAATTTGGACCATCCACAAGCCTCGATGTGGATTGAAGGTGTATAGTTTTGAGGCAAAATCGTTCGAAAAGTTACAAAGTTACATTATAGTTACTGCAAAACATTTTTCTGAAACAAAATGGCGGCAAAATGTGAGATAGCCATATTTTTTTAAAGCTTTTTCCGGTCACCAATATGTTCATTTTATGGCGATCTGATAAATATTGGCAAAGTTACACAAAAGTTACTCGAAAAAAAAATTCTGGAACACAGTAACAGCAAAATGTGAGGTAGCTATCTTATAGTTAAGTTTTGTCCAGTCACGAATATACTAATTTAAACGCGATCGGATACGTATTAGAGGCAGAAATTACAATTTAAATGCTGTCAATAACTGTTAGTAACGGTGGCGGACCGCGGCAAAAACACTAGGCAGAATGACAACGAAAATTCTTAGCAAGGCACATTGCACTGCATTCAACAATATCGGGAATTATAATAGCTATGGAAATTAGAAAAAAATTTGCAATGTCCATTCTTGAATTGTTGTTAATTGTTGTTTTTATTAGCTTTGAGATCTTTTCGCCAGAACGTTCGTAGATATAGACGCGCTCGCTTATCAACGCGTCAAACAGAGCATTTTCCTAGTTATTTAAAATCCCAATTCTAGTAATCTAACCAACCACGTCCCGAAGACATAAGGAAGAACGCAACGAACATTTCACGACACGTTTTCAGTTGGTTCAATTACTCGATGAATAGAATATTAACTTTGCGTAATTTCATTAACTGTTATGCACCTTTTCGTGTGTTACATTTTAGAAATCAAATGTGCAACAATCGTCTTCGAGAATTGGCAATATTATCCATTGAAAAATCAATCGTCAAAGACATCATTTGCAACAAGTCGTCGTGTGGTTTGATGCTGCGGACCAGAACGAGCAAAATAACATTTTTTCTTCCAGTTTGATACAACAATCGCTGCAATTTTATCTGATAACACAAGGTTCACCATGCCGAGGGGGGGGGGGGGGGGGAGGTATTTTATATGTCCAGATTGCGAGAGCATTTGGCCCCCCAACTGGCATACTTGCCCCTGAACCGCCTCTCCTAATGTAACATCCTAGCATCGCCACTGAATAGCTACTTACATAATATTAAGGTAGCAGCTTAAAATAGCTTGTTTCAGGAGAGAAATGTTTTCCTAAGTGAAGATCCGATATTTACAAATTGTTGTAAACCCTCCCCAAATAGCCCACGAAATATGCGCGAAAAGTATTAGTGAACCCAAACAAAATTCCGAACAAGCCTTCAGCTTTTCCTAAAATAAAAACACTTTGTAGAGCGCTGATGATAAGAATAAGTACTGAATTAGTCTCACCTTTAATTGAGCGTGCTTCAGTTTCACGGCTATCACCAGCTCTTTGACAGGTTGTTGCTTTGCTGCAAGTTCTTCTCGCTCACGCTCCAGTGCGGTCCGTTTCTGCCTCACTCGCTCGCTCAGCGTATCCAAGTCGGTGAGGACGACCATCTCCTCCGACATGGCCTCCATCCGGCTCCGCAGAGTCTCCATCTCCACCTTGATCTTCTCTTCAAGCTCTTCAACCTTCTGCAGGTTGTTCTGTAGCTGGCCGCGTTCCCTCGATAGTCCGTCCACCGTCCTCCGAGACTTCTCCAGCTCCCCCTCGCGGTAGGATAGCGCGTCCCTCATGGCCGAGTACTCCTCCACACCGGGCAGGTTCCGGCCCAGCCCGATGTCGCGACTGGACCGTTGCAGCGTCGCCACCACCTCCTCCTCCGTCTGCCGCACGCGAGACATCTCCGCGTCGTAGCTCTCACGGAACGTTGCCAGGAATGCCTCCATCGTCTCCTCGCGTCGCCGCAGCTCGCGGAACTTCTGGTGCCTCTCGCTCTGGCTCTCGTCCAGGTCCTGCTCGATCTGTTCCAGCTCCTCCCTGCGTCGCCGCGTCTCCTCCCTCAGGTCGGCCACGTGTCGCTCCACCGTCGCCATCTCGGCATTGTCTTCGCGCACGCGCCGCAGCAGGCGTTCTCGCTCCTGGGCGGGCGTGGCGCGCGTGCGTTCCTCCTCCGCCAGTGCGTCACGCCTGTCCTCTGCCTCGCGCAGCGCGTTGCGCAGGTGCGCGGCCTCACGCCTGGCGTGCGACACGGACACGCGGTCCTCGGCCGCCGTCTTTGCAGCTCGGGCATCATCCAGCGTCGTCTGCAGCGCGTCCATGCGCGTCTGCAGCCCCGCGTGTGCATCTCTCGCGGCCGCGTGGCGCCGGGCCAACGCCGGGCTCATGGCAGCCATTAGGGCGTCCGTCGCATGGCGCTCTTCCTCCACCTCGGCCTCCAGCCGGCGGATCTCCGCCTCTCTGTCCTTGTGCTGGGAGAACAGCTGCTCCGTCCGGCCGGCCTCCGCATCGTTGCGAGCGCACAGCTCCCGACACTCGGCGTCTATGTCCCCCTTGTCTGTGTCCGTGTTGCACTTGTCCACCACCAGGTTGTAGTCGGCAAGCGAACCCTGCAACTCTGGGGACCCAACAAACAAAACATTACTTCTTTTTAACACTCTTGGCATATTTTGATTTTGGACGGAAATCAAATTCTGACAAAGTTAACACTACATAGGTAAGTCTAGAAGTCGATTCATACCCACACGGTTTTTTCGGACCGGCAGGTCACGTGAACCATCAGAAAATCGGATACGAAAGAGGCTTTAGTATTTCAGTGTGGAAGTCCGGACACAACAAACGAAATAAAACTGCAATAAGAATTTACCTATATCAATTCATTACTCTTTGCAATGCTATCAATTCTTTGATGCACTACTATTCATCCATAGACAACTATAATTACTAGTCATGTTCTGTGACACAAACATCATTGATTCTTAATATTGTAAAGTGTTGCATCATCATGTGCTGTAGGCTATAGGCCTAGGCCTACTTGGATTTTTTTTTTTTTTTTTAACTTATAGAACTGGTTTAGAAAGTTCAGTTCACCCTACAAAAAATGAACTTTTATAAAGTTCACTTTTTAAAATTCAGAAGCTGGATTTCAATTAGGCCTTCATTGAAAAATGAACCTGCTTTTTAAAAGTTCATTTTTGTATTTTGCATACTAGGCCTACCTATGTAGGCTACAATATTCAAAATTGTCAATGCATTGTAACACCCACGCTTACTTAAATAAAATTGAATATAAAACCATCTATTTGGTTTCTAAATTTGTATACTGGGAATACTAGTGGTCAAGGTTAAGATTAAGATTAAGATTAAGATTTAACACTTCAAGGTTGCAAATAGGCCATAACTGCCTGGTGGCAACCTGTCAAAACCTCCCCCCACCCTCCCTCATCCCTTCATATCCATCATTCTATTTCTAAATCCCCTTACTGATTCACACTCAACAACCTTCTTGGGTAAGATAAACAATTGGATTACGTTGGTAGATGCCTATCAGCTGGAATAGTTTCAAGAGTGTTAGGATAAGAAGCTGTTGGTAGGCCTACCTATCCTAATACGTCATTCGCATACGTTGCGCTTGCTTGTGGCAATTGAGTGAACTATTACAACAAAGTATAGTACGGAAAGACATTTGAAATCGAGACTCGTCACGACCTCTGTGGGAGCAATTTGAAAATACTTCTGGCGAGATATTACATCCAGAGCGCTGTAAAAGATATGCTATATGTGGCGTAATATATCACCCTAACTATTGAAATGGTTAATCAATCATGTAATTACAGTTAGTTTTGGTGTCGCTGTCAAATGAATAACGGACTAAATTAATCTAAACAACTCACCGCTGGATTTAATTGGAACTCAGAACAAGATAAACATGTTCTAGTACGGGAAAAGGTACAGAAGGATGACGCTTACGGCTTACCTGAGAAAGTAGATAGGTCACTTTATCTTGTTCTGAGTTCCAATGAACTCAGCTATTTTGGCCTCTCTATCCAAGTATACACTACATCACCACTGGACTAGATAGAATGCCTATCCATCATCTGGATTAGTGATAAATATTGGGGAAAGAAGAAAGGTAACCATCAGCTTACCAGAAAAGTGGTGGGTGGCTGCGTGAGGTGAAGAGTACACGTACATTTACACATAAAAAGTCAAACGTTTCGCCCTACGTGGCCTCGGTCACCGACCATTCAAAAACTCACCAGGAAAACAATAATAAAGCAAGAGGATAAGTGCTAAACACATAGATAGGCGAGAGACTGGGTTGCGTCGAACAGGAAGAGTTCATGTAATGAAAGAAAAACTCACCGGTTAGTTCGGCAGCCATTTCCTTAACGCGCGCGTCGTACACCAAGAACGTGGACTGCTCCCGCTGGTGGGCATCGTTCTCCTTGCGTAGCCTCGTCGTCTCCTCGGCGAGGTTGCGCACCTTCATCTGGAGCAGACCCTCGAAGTAGCGTCCGTCCTGTACGTTCCTGACGGGCGGGCCCCTGCTGCCGGGCCGCAGCCCAGCCAGACCCTGCTGCGTGACGGGACGCTCTGCAACGCTCATGCCCGCCATGCTGGTGGCCGTGCCAGAGCGCAAGGGGGGCGGCTGCGCCACGGACGAGAGGCGGGAAGCCGTCCCCGGCCCGGCCGTGCGCTGGTACGCGGATGGGGGGCGGCTAGCAGTGGGGGGACGCGAGTACGCCCGCTCATCGGCCGATCCGCCCTGCAACAGTCGATGAAACAAATCGTGTTTACAACAACCACGAAACCCGCGGCAAACGCTACAAAACAGGGTCCCATGCTAGGCCTTGACAGGAGCAAGCTCACAGTTTGCATAGCTCTCGTCAAGGCCCACAGAGACGAGGCCAGTCGAGCACCTACTTTGAGTAGGTAGGCCTAGGCCTAGACTTCATATATATCGCTACCTTTATTCCAACATCATTTAGGCGTAGGGGGGTAAGGGGTGTTTCCAGTTTTCACCATTGATCTTGGGCATCCCAGGAATCAGTATCGGCATGCCAAGCTCGACACATAATTTTCTTGAACTTTGTTCTCTTCTTTGTGAATTATTAATTAAACAATTCGTTTCCCCTTCCATCCCACGGATGTAAGTTACATAAATGAGAAACAGGGAATGCCAGCTGTAGGCTTAGCCTCTACTAATAAAACGACGTAACACCCAGGTTTTGGGGGGCTAGGCCCTAGTCTAAACTATCAAAATCCAACCCAATTTACAGGAAGGACCCCCTGCCCCGAGTTCAGGCTTTGTTCTTATGGCGGTTCTAGGTTGGATCCTAATCATCCTAATGTGGTAGGCCTAGGCCTAGGCCTATGAACCATAGTGCATAGGCCTAGTTATAGGCCTAGGGCCTAGGTACACCGACGTACACCTACCTGTCGAACCATTATGCCCCTACGGGAAGTGGGTCTTTGCTTCACAATGACAACAGAATCTTCACTTGCGGATTTTTGAGAATCGTTAAACACGGCGGCCCTTGTAACTTGTGTTTCTTCTCTTCTCCAGCGAGTTGTAGGTCTTTCTTGTTGACCACTTACTGGGGAGATAGGGCTCTTAAGTTCCATTTGATAACTTTCACAGTTTTAAAACACCATTTACACGATACTAAACCATATCTGCATTAATTCAAAATAATTGCGTATAAGTCTCCGAGACATTTGAGCGGTAATTTCTAATGCTACAGTTTTATATACAAAAACAGAGCCTCGCAATCAGCTTTTGTTCAGGTTATCAGTTTTGACTTTTGATTAGTTTGATTTGGATTTTGACAAACAAAATACAAATTCCACAAGCGTGTTCACCAACATGGCAAAAGATAAATTCGCTTCCGGTGTGCGTGTGATGCCAACGTTTAAAATGTTGAATGTACGATCGGTTTCATTTGGGAGGTTTCCGTAAGCACCCATGGTCTGTCGATCGGCGCCACCCGCGCGCCTAGCGGCAGTGGATGCAAGCTCAAAGTTGGACCACTGCCGCTTGGCGCGCGAGAATAAATGCGCGGAATTATGAAATGAAGATATTATCACGGAAAACATTCCTGCAATGCTCTCGTTTCACTTACGTAATAATTGAATTGATTGAATTCAATTGACTATGGTTTATGAGGATGACTGTTGGGCACCAGTGCGTTGTGTACACTTATATTATGTCCACAGACATGGGTGATCAAGGCATGAAGTTGAGTTGTAAAGGTGGTAAAGGCATGGTCAAGGTATTAGTGGATGATGGATGATGGATGATAAGTGGATGATGGAGCTTCAAATCCTTGTTAGGATTAATTTATTTCTAGTCAGTAAAAAAAACTGCAGTGAATTATTATTTATTATTATTATTTGTCAAATTGATAGCATAATAGCTCTAAAAAAATTTTCGTATGAAACATGCCCGGGGGCAGTTTCAGTATTATAGTATTCGGAATAGTTGGACTCAAAACCCAGCATTTGGAAAACCTTGGAAAACTTTTAGTCAGGATTGTCCTAGCGGTTATCGAACCGGCGAACTTCAGAATTTGATAGCCTTTAGTTTCAAGCTAAACAGGCAAAAGCAATAATTATTGTTTTTGTCTAATTGAATGCATAGTGTAATCTCAAGCCTCCTCCAGTCACCCAATAACCAATAACAGATTTAATCTGATTATTTGTTGTTTAACGACGTACTCGACCACTATGATCATATGACGTCGGGGGGTGTTCGGAGGAAAGGGACAAAAGAATAAATATGACGTGAATGAAAGTTGATAAAAAGGGAAAAGGAAACGGGAGGACGTGAAATGCATTTCGTCTGGCCTCTCCCCCGTGACCTGTCTGGCTAGGGTCATTGGGTATGAAATATAGCCTATATTTCATACCCAATGCTAGGGTGGCTTTTTAGTTTCTAGAATTGATATTTTCTTAGTTTGACTTGACGCTCTCTTCCTGCTCCCCTATGTCGCTATGCTCGCTATGTGACCACCCCTTATCCCCGTGACAACCTGACCAAATCAAAACATGTTTATTTATTATTTATACTCAGTCACTTATATGATAGGCGGTGCATGGTCACATAACTACAGTGGAGCTTCAAACTGGTGGTGGAGCTTCAAACAGGTACGATTATAAATCCATGTACAAACCATGTCAAACTAATAATATTTTTTCTACCAATAACAGAGCTGACCGCAATTGGCAATGCCATTCTATTTAAATTTCTCAATTTAATTTTTAATATTGTCCTTGTTTGTTTTGTTTGTATTTTAAGATCTATCTTTATCATCTGTATAGTTATATTTATTGTCCTTCTTTGTAAATCAGTTTTATAACTAAATAGGACAGAAGGGGTAGGATTGAATAGGGGTGTTGGTGAGGCTGAGGAGAGGACGGTTTGAGTCTGGATTATGCATTCGGACATCAGTTGCCAATGAAATACAGCAATAACTCGTTCGATCACTGGCACGTAATCGATTATATCAACAAATTACGCTACATATTGTATTGTGGTATTAGCTATAACACAGCATTATAGTAATGCATTATCTAGGCCTACTCTATACGTCAGCTAACACATAACAGGGGTACACCCTGTAAAACATTCGCAGGAGGTTATTTCCTGGAAAACAAGTCTTGCGAACTTTTAGGTCGATAAGTGATCGATGTCAGAACTAATGCATTTACCTTTGCCATCTTGCAATTTAAAAATGTTCTTGTAAGCTGGAAGCACAGATAATTAATTAACAGTTCCTTTTCTATTGGTATCTGTGGCTGAAGAGATAGAATTTCAGGTGTTATTTGGTACCAAATAGAAATAGAAGAAGTGGCGCAACAGGTATTATCATTGAATCGCCGCGTTTGTTCTCAGCTCAGATGAAAAATCGTGTTCGTGAAGTGTAAAACTGGATCCACGCGGTCCACCTACAACGATTTCTTGCTGTCCAGATTATTAATTATTATTCATGCAAAGCTTTTCCTTGCTCGGAACCAGCTAGGAAATATTAATTAGTTATTTATTACTTATTAGTACGAAGAAATAATAGCACGCAATATTGCTTGCCAAGATGGTGGCATCATGCATTTTTCTCGGTATAGCGCAGTCTCTGTCATACGTTCACAAAAAGTATTGCAAATGCTTTCTAACCTGTCGCAAGGTACACAAAAAAACATACTTCAGAGGCGTCCGCATACATTTACCCAGAACGAGTTATTTCACTTTAGTGAGGGTAGAAATTCTCCGCTCAATATTTTGAAATATTCGCGTACATGAGTGATGAATAAATGTAAATATCAATAATGCCACGCCGCTAAACACTGTAGTCGCGGATACCGTTGATTTAAATCGTGCCACGTTTTTCCCCTTGTTTATGACGTCATGATCGAGGTGACGGTACTGCCGGTGTAACCTTGAGCGTATATCTATCCGCCACCTTTGTTCCAAATAGCTTGTTTACATTGTACACGGAATAAGTAGATGGCAGTAATTTTCCAACATACTACCTTACATTATTACAGGCACGCTATTTCGATGTGAATGTTATGATTTATTGCTCATATTTCTCTAATCCACCGGTTTGTTTACTAGAACTATTTTCTGTGTATGAATACATGAGCGCGCAGTGTGGAATGAAAACAATAACACTGCGTGCGGCCACATGCACGGCGTAAAGTGGAGGCTCCATTCAGAATTGAGTCGGCGAGGTGTAAAGTCGCGTATCAAGAGCTCCCGGTGTATTGCGTTTGGCTCGAGTTTTGTGTCTAGTGTTGGAGTGATGCCTAGCAAGGAGGAAATGTGTCTCCTGTCCGCTTCGAACGGCAGTACGACGAGTACGACGACAACAACTCCAGACTTTCTTGCACGAGATATGGAGGAGCTCGTCTCCGAGATTAAAGAAAACCTGCGCCTCTCCGCTTCGGGATTCAAGTCTCGACCGCTAAACCACAAGTCACGAGCATCGCCGTACAGAATACCCAGCCGCAGTTGGGGGGACTCTGCGTGTGAAGTATGTGCCAAGTCGCCTATCAGGCCGACATCATGTGCGGGACATTCTTGTATAGCAACGCACAAAAAGTCTATGAAAATCAAAGACTCGAACACTAGTGACGATCCTTACGAAATGTTGCAAGAGTTATTACGCGACGGTAGTCTAATCAAAGAAGCAGTGCGACGTCTTCAAAGAGGATTGTCACCAAAACAAAGATATTTTTATGACTCCGACGAGGACACGCGTAGTCCCATACGGCTTTGCCATTTGGAGTTGTGAATCATTTAAAAAGTATTACAACGTTCTCGTTGAGTAGCTGTTAGCAGAATAGAGTTCCTCAATGTTTCACGCAGCCATCCAGGCTGAGGTTTCCTTCGGGCCTGGTAGTCGGCACAACAACCACAGACCTCGCTCACTATTGATCCGTTTCTCGTCGGTTGGCGAATCTCGCGTGTGCACTGGGCCTACTTGACCTGGCTCGGCAAGGAAACTCGTCCCAAAGATGTTCTTCACCGGGCACCCTGGATTACGCTTAATTGTGTGTGACGTGTTTATCATAATTATGTACTTACGCTTATGATTCTGAAGTGCGAATGATCAATGATGAAATAAACTAGTGTGGTTACTGATGTGGCTTTTGGGGCGTAGTTCCAGGGCAAGAGCCAAGCAAAACAGTCCTTTTAGCAACCTTTACAGTCTTGCACATTTTTACATGTTAAGGATAGGCTATACCTAAGTCAGTGGTGTTTGGTTAATCTGTAGAGATGTAGTGACATTCCTAAAAAATCTGCGGAATTATTAATTCATGATTTTTATCGTTAGGTGGGTCTAGGCCTAAAATAGTTGGAGCGCCATTTAGGCCAGTGGCTATTAATTTTGTCCGAATTGTTGGCACTGAAAAAACTTTATAGTCTCTAATGCTTTTGATCTCAATTTGTAAATTACCATTGTAAACAGCATAGATAAATTCTCATTGTTTTTGTAAACATATCCTGCCTGATAGGTCTACTTGAAGGCCTTTAGGCTAGACTTATCACCATATTGCACCTCATTATCTTGATGAGTCGTTATTATGTAGGGCGAGATTCTTGACAAAATGACTGTATGTTGATTGCAACACGATAGGAATCGAAAGTTGACCCGGCCCATTAATGATGTGTTATTGATGATAATTGTGGCACAGTTTCTCTTCGTTTCTCGACAAAATAGGACACTGCTTTGTAAAGTTCAGGTCGACTTGTGTACTTCGTTATTAGGGCCTATTTCCAAACCTCGTCGTTACACACCATGGGATTTGTTTGTGATTCTTTAATCTCTGTAGAAATGACTACAGGTTTAATACTTTTTTTAATTATAGGATTTTGTTAGCAAGTCCTTGTATTTATCGTACTGTGCATGTTTTAATGCATGGCAATAATTACAACCGTGAACTAATAAAAGTGTATTATAAAATATTAATTCCCATTGTATTCTATGCCATGCCTTCATCTACTTCCTGAATCGTGTCTACTGTGTTGATATGCCTCAAAACAGTGACTCATTAAACTTATGACTCATTAAATTTATTTTTATGCCAACAGTCGTGAATATATTGAATTGAAACCTATATATTTTAAATGTAGTAACATTTTTGTAAAGTTGCTTCCCACTACCTTCTGCATGAATATGAATTTGTAATGATATAACGAAAACTATGCCAGTTGCCTTAAGGCATACACTCAATACAAAATACTTTCTGGCTTTGGGAGCCATGTCTTGCCAGGATATATACCTAACCTACCTATGTACCTGAAAGCGACTCATTCGCGATGTGACCGAAAATTCTACAACATAATAGTTACAATTCTGAAGTTGTATTGCTTATCCAAATTTTGTGTTGAGAAAATGCAAGTTGCTATTGGCATAAAATTGTACTAAAACGGCTAGCTAGTAACACTTTGAAGTGCGCGCCGTTTACATCACGTGACTTGAACGTCATCACGTTACGACCAATGATCACAGCTCTTTCGTTGTCATTTTGGGGTCGAGAGTTTGAAGATGGCGTCCATTACAGAGCAACCATGCCCCCAACCGTAAGTACATTGACACAAGTATCGTTGAAATTTAACTAATTTAAATGTCCCAAGAGTTAAATTCTTGGTCGTAAGATATGTAAAATTATTTAATCGTATGGATTTGTGATATTTTAAAGACCTAACAGTGGGCTTGGAAAAAGTGATGATGGATGCTAGGCCTATCTGTCAGCTGCTCTAGCTTTGACACTTGATTATTTTTAACAGCGATAGAGTTACGTTACTAGGCCCCCTACCAAATATTTTGTACATGACGAATTCTTGTAGTTGTGATTGTATCTGAACGTTATGGGTAGCGTAGTGGAACAGGTTTGAATTCGAATCGCCGGCCTATGATTATGGAATTTACCACTAGGCCCTAATATATGCACTAACGTCACTTGTTTACAACTTCGTGAAGTAGGCCTAGGCCTAGGCCTAAGCCTAGCCTAGCAGTGCATTATGGCTTGTTTGAACTGTTCTAAAAATTGGAAGTGGCACATTTTTGCAAATTCAGTGAATTGGTCGTTTGTGTAGGCCTATTTTTGAACTCTACTAACTTTATGGTTTTTGATCTTTTTTTATTTATTCAATTTGAAGCACGTAATTTATTTTTGGAGTGTAATAAATTTAAAAATATAAAATTAAAATGCACCTTCAAATCGAATAAATAAATAAAAAAAAAACATCAAAATACATAAAGTTCGTCATCTTTAACCTACAAATTCGTGCATAGCAGTAGCCAAATAGCGTTACCACTTACCAACTTGGTTCAACTGGAATTCCGGTACAAAAATTGTCGATTGGGATGAAAAAGAAGGGGTTTGATGCAAAGCCCCCTGCCGCCGGAGGTGAAATTTTTTTGGACCCTTTTTACCTTCAAAACGGCTGGACACTTAATTTAAAGATTCAGTGACGGCTATAACGCCCTATAGTTGGATTGGAATCTGGGATCAACTCCTACAACAATTATTAATAATGATAACGTAGCTACAACTTAATTCTAGCATTTGGTTAAAATTTAATATACAACACATACCTTTTGCATCTTTAGGGCCTGCTTGTTGAAAGAATACTTTTTTTCACTCCATGCAGCTTTCAGAAGTTCTTTGTTTTTGGACACATGTTCAAAAAACTCCATAGGCCCTAGGTACACGTAAAGTAAAGTAAGTAAAGAATCGACAAACTAACTTTTATTCCAAGGCAGGCCTACCAACTGATGTACCAACTTCAGAGAAAAAAAACACTATAATTTACTGTAGGCCTAATACCCTAAAACATAGGTGCCGACTTGTTAACATTTCAGGGGGGGGGGGGGGGGGGCTCAAAATAATGACTTGCATAAACATTGGAGACCCAGTTAGTAGTTACGAAGTTTGGAGCCGGCGCAGTTGGCCGAGGTTTATTAAACGTTGGTCTGGTGAACCGCGGTCTCTGCACTCCAGGTTCGAATCCTGGCTTGGGATGTCATGTGGCGTTTTCTCATCCTCATAATCACCCACACATCATCTCGATTGGCCTCGTTGCAAAAATTTGCCCTGTAAAACCCCAAATATCATCATCACGAAGTTCAGATAAATCATTTATCTAAACTTCATGATGATGAATCTTAAATCTATGGCCTATAGATTTATCTAAACTGTGGGGTGCTAAAGTTAAGAGAAATATCAGAGTCTAAAACCTTTTAAACTTCTCCATCGATTTTTGAAGTTGCAAATTGTTTCATTTTGGCCATGTGATAGATTACTTTTCCTGAAACCCATTTTGAAAACTGGAGATTTTTGATCCCAAACTTAAATAGGCCTACTTATAGATATGTCGTTTGATAATCATGAGCGTCACTGCCATAGCCAAGTCGGCGTGGTATTTTCCTTTTTCTGGAAAAGTTTGGCTCTATTAAATCAAGGTTGTGAGCTCGACTGTGATTTTTCTTATGTCGCTAAATATCCGTCACGACGTAATACTATTACCTTAATTGCCATTGTAATTGTGTCGGACCTTAGATTGTGCCATTAAAAAATAGAGGTGAGTGCTTTGCAAAATTTCGACTTTCACTGATCATCAACAACATGAAATAGTACGTTTCAAATGGAGAAGTTTTGACATAAATCCATTGGCTTTTCCAGCCCCATCAGGGCCTGTCAAGTAAACGTCTTGCAAAAACGTTATAATCGTTTGATAATAAGACTCGATTTGGTACGAAACAACATCACCGTGTTGGGAAAAATAGCCACGATGGCTTGTGAATGGTCATCTTGAAATAACTTGAAGACTGCTAATCTTTTTGTCGAGTTTCGAACGAAAGCAATAAGTTCGCGCATCAACATGAGAAAGTCTCGTATTTTTTCTATGCGTTTTCAAAGTGCCGTCCGGAATGAGGCAATTCCTTTTTCCGGACAAAGGCATCAAAATCGTCCGGAGAAATTACAGACGGTTGGCAACCTTATAGCCAAAACAACATAGCCTATTATTTAATGTGGTTCAAAACATAATTACGTACTATTTGAAGAATGCGCCTTACATAATTGGAAACATACAATAAAGGTAACATAAAACAGTGATTTTTGTAGAAATGTATTTAAAAAAAAACATAAAGTTAGTAGATTTAAAAAAATACCATGTACATTTTTCTAAGTACCTACCTAGTATTTGTATTTTACAAAATACTTTTCTCAACAAAATACATCTTTCAGTCTTGCTTGCTACGTAGGCCTATGCGACGGTTTGAGACCTGACTGCAACTACTAGAAAGAATTACCGACTGTCCTTTCAGTAAGTTGCTATTACAAACTAGCGGTGACAAAGAACAGTGCCCGTGCTTGAACGTACAGGTAGTAAATAATTGTTTATTTTTCTTTATTTGACATCCACCGTTCAGTTTGTTTTGTTGTACAATGATGAAACAAGCAACGGTTTTTGTTGTTGATTGAGTTAACTTTAGTATTATGAAAATAATTTTCTTATATTTTATTCACTTCACACTTCGTTTTTGTCCTAGAAACAAAATTCAAAAAAACACTTTCACAAAAATTCAAGCTTTTCCCGAATTGGGTGTAATTAGGTAGCAATGGATACAAAAATTAGCTTTTTACTTAGTGAGTTGTTGTTTTGATGCACACAATTGAGATCAATTAGTTCGATGACTACCGAGCCCCGAGTCGCGGTCGGGCTGGCGCGGTGGTGGGAGAATGGAATTCGAGGGGAAGTCGCATAGCTTGGTCCACAGAAAGGTTGTTTCAAAGTTTAGACATAGTGGAAAGCACTTGCTTTTTGCTAAAACCATTTCAAATACAATGTATTTTCGAAAGGCTACCCTTCTGCCCAGCTCTGCCACTACCCCCTTACCCCCTTCCAAAATTCCCGCTAACTTTGGGATTGGGTAGGGTGCTTCGGTCGCTACTTAGGCGTTTACACTGTCATGTTATGCCTTGTGACGTTCATAATATTTGTTCGATGGGTTGTCCTGAAAATTTCTTAATATATGCCCTGAGGCCGCCTATTAAGTTTTAAAAACATGTCACAACAATTGGGATAGGCTCAGGCACTAGATCTTAGATAGGTAGGCCTAGATTATACCTTTTAATTCATTTGATAAGCACATAGTATATAGGCCTACTATGTAACTCCTGTTTGCAGAAAGAGCAAATAAATTAACAATTTCAAATTAAAAATAGGCCTTGGCTAGTTACGATAAATATAACGATAAATAACTTCCGATCAATATTTAAACTTGTTTTTACCATGGCTACAAGCCTACTGCGTACAACCAATGCGAATCCTGGTTGCCATGGTGAAAACAAACATGTTAGTAGCTTCTGTACTAAAATAATTATCGGAAATTCATAATAGCCCTACCGTGTCTTACTGAAAGCTACAGTTAATGATTGCTTATCTAGAGACTAACTTCTTATTGTAGATCGTAGACTTGCCAGCTTAATACTCACAGCCATACCAAGGCTGAATTAGGTGATAATATATTTGGGTGTCATGTCTTTTATTTGGGCAATGATGGTAATCGAGATGATCATCCATGGTAAAGCCAGGATTCGAATTGGAATGCAGGAACCATAGTTTACGAGACCAATGCCTAATCAGTAATCGTCGATCAACCATGGCTTACTTCACTGATTGGCACTATACTAGTAGAATGGTAATAGTCAGGCTGTCTGCTGCTTCATTTTTGTGGTATTTTGCGATGGTGAAGTTCTGTTCTTCCCCCCAGGTTTTTTAATACTAAATTATGACCTCTTTTTATAGGCTGCCTTATAAGTACTCATGGGCGACAGGCGTACTTCAAATAGCTCATTTTAGAAGCTAACTACTTTTAAAAAACTTAATAAGCAAATTAAGTTACTAGCCTCTAGCCTGTTTTTTTTTTTAAGTTCAAGTTCCAAAATAATTAACTGAAGTGCTTTTACTTGTTTATGTAGCCTAAATGTACAATACTGTAAATCGTATAAAAAAAGTATGGTTTTCGAGCAGGTAAATTAGTAGGCTATGGTTAGATAAATGTGGATCGATGTAATTGTATAGGCCTAGACTTAGTGTGCTCATTTTGTACGTCATACAGTCGTACAAGAACAGAGTATGCCTACACAGAGAGGTGTTAGCCTAAATGATGAGACCTAAACAAGTTTAATATCCTATCAACAGTTTATGGACCTTGTTCAACATTCAGCAGGGTGGGATAACAAAAATTAGGCTACTATTGATTGAAATCCTCCTCCACTATTATTATTTGACCGAGCTAAGGCAATATTTGCTTGATAAATAATTCATGGCATCGGTAGGCCTATAGGCCTAGAAGACAGAAGAGTAACACTCTTATGTGGAAAAAACAGCTCGATTCTAAAAAAAATCCTACTTTCAAAACACTAGAAAGAACTTTTTGAAAAGCTCCTTGATAATACAATTTTTAAATAAAAGTTTTATGCCTACCTACACTTGAAAAGTCAAACTGGATCTTGAAACCTACCCTGCAGGGCTTATTACTCCATGGGAGATCACACCTTCAAAGTGCCCATGACTCTCTTCCGGGAGAACAGAGAGCGGTTGTGTGCGCGCCTCCAAGCCAATGAGGAGCTACCCGAGCACGCCTTCGTCCTGCTCCAGGGAGGGGAAGCCATCAACCTCTACTGTACCGACGTCGAGTACGTCTTTCGACAGGTAAGACTAGCTGGCAATTTCACTGTCGCCACATTGTTGTGACAATTGTATTTCCCCCGCTACCTCACGATCACGACCTGATCTTACTGGAGGAATGTACCCGTCCGTGTCATGCACGCTGTTTCTGTGGATGTATTAAGATTCCTGGCGTTCGGTCATACATTGGTTAAACCAGTCTTCCGTTTAGTAGAGTGTTTTTGCATTATCATACCCATCGTGTTTGGAGGTTTCAGATTGGCCACTGCTTGTCCTGTTGCATAGAGAAGTAGAACATAAAGTCGGTATTATTGGACTCTGCTATTTCGTCAGCTTGACAATACTTAGATTGGAATTCGGTACAAAACTATGTTTTTTTTTTTTAGCTATCTTAAAAGACCAGTTATGAGTATTCGTATTTTATATGTCTGGATGGTAATTGGAATAGGTGGAATGTGTGGCATAAATATATGTTTAGATGTTCTTGAAGACTCACTTGTATATGGTTCATTGTTTACGTCATAGCCTACTTATAGGAGAATGAAATTGTATCAAACATTAAACTATAACAATTCACGTATAAACTTTTCTGACAAATCGTTTCCCCCCCTCCGGCCACGCGCGTTATCTCAAGCCTACGCGAGACTGTTTGCTGTAAGTTCTTCTGCCAAATATACTATAGGCCTAGTGTAGTAAGTGTACTACTAACTATTCTGTGTCGCCACTATTTTTAATATCACTCGGCTATTCAGGAAGCACACACAGCAGGTGTGTCTTCTTTCTCCGTGCGCACTTGACCAGCAAGCAAACTAGTGTAGCATTCAAACTTGAGGTACATTATTTTAAACAATATGGTCGCTTCCATTAAAATAAGTACAATTAACGTAAATTTTGTAAATTCTATGTGAACGGAGCGGAAACTTTTCTTAAAATTCGTGTACCCGTACGTTAATTGGATGTGAAAACGACACCAACGTAGCACGGTGCAAGTGTAGCCATGCCGGTTGCTGGGCAGTCGACGAGAACAAAGATGCTTCAGCCAGGGCAACGAACCGAAATTATTGTTATTTTGTTTCTGCTTACGGTTCACTTTGATAGCGAGTGTGACGCAATCTTGTAACACATCACGGAGCCGCACAACATTGACTAAACGGTGCGGCGAAACTCCAACCTAAAGTAGTCGATGTTTTTGCACTAATTTTGCACCATTTCGCTCTACCAAATTTGATTTTTACACCACGGAAGTTTGGGAGGTATTACCATTTCAAATCGGGGAACCCAAGTTAATGGTTGAACCACCTTTAGAGTGCTCAAAACCATACTCAAGCACAATTTTTGCACCATTTTTCACCGCAAACCTCGAGTTTTGCACTGCTTTAGTTTGGAAAATATAACGATTTTAAAACGGGGCCTTTCAAAATCGTTTTTCATGATTAAAACAGGGCGTTAAATTAGCATCTTCTTGCAGCACTGGAATCCCAGATCCTCATTTTTCACCACTTTGGTTTAGGAGCTTCATCGGTTTGAAAATCGTGAAAATACCACTTTAATTAAACTTAAAAAAGCAAATATCTTCCGAAAGATACGGGTGCAAAGATCTATGTTTGTGCTGTAAAAAGGTACAAAAGTCCAATAATGTGTTGCAATGAGCAAGTTACGGAGCGAAGTTAATGGTAGACCCAAGGTCACTCTAAATAAATAATTGAACTGAAGTGAACTGAGATCGACCAACAGAGAGTTGGCCGTGACCTTTGCGCTGAAATAGCCCAGCTGCCCCAACTATTCGGTGCAGTGGCGTGCATCGAGGTGTCCCTAACTGCAGTGTCCGTGGAGCTTATCGTGAGGTGTTGCTATCCCCTCAAGTCTAACTGATATCTGCTCTGCTATATGAGATAAACCGAAAGTTCTTGTCGAATCATATGAACGAATAGACGCTGACGCTACAGTAAGTACCTACTACAACAAGTATAGGGGTTGGAACAAGATATTATGGACGGGGGAATGTCGTCAACAACAACAAAATAATATTACCGGTTTAGGATTGAAAATAGTTATATCGTACCCCAGGTTTGTTTTCATTGGTGCATTAAAGTACTGCATCAAATCGGAGATCGTAACCGCGAAACAATGAAGTGCAGTTTATTAGTGCAGTTTATGATTTCGCAAGAACTAAGGAATGCCTGACAAAGTTTGAATTATTGGAATTAGGCTAGGCAGTGGCGTAACTAAGGGGGGGGGGGGTAGGGGATTATCCCCCCCCCGCCGAAACTACATCGAGGCTGATATTTACCACTTACTACTTTACTACTTCATTAGAACTAGAAACTATAATAATGATAGATTAATGGTAATTATAATGTTACAACAAGTGTGTACCTATCGCATATATTTCAACCAAAATAAATACGTCATTCAGCTCAAACGTTGTAGGAACTATTGTAAACAGTAACGTAATCATAACAAGTGGGTAATGCAGTAATGCTTCGAGTTTTATTCTTTGGCTCTAAAAAGCACGAAATAACTATAATAGTCGAACAAAAATTTCGCCTTCGACGAGGCTTTGCCCCAGCGCGAACGCAAAAGAGATTCCAATTAAAATAATAGTGCCCCTGAAGCGGTGTCTGGCGTCGGGAGCGTCGTTTATACCTTGTTCACACTACGCTCACTAACAGTCGACCGCTGCGTAAATACCAAAACATATCGTTGCCATCTAAATACGGGAAAATATATATATATATATATATATATCCTTCTGTACCTTTCCCCTCACTAGAACATGTTTTATCTTGTTCTGAGCTCCAATTAACCCAGCCTTTTGGCCTCTCTAAGTATACACTATATATATATCTTAATCTTATATGTATGAGTACTTCAACTTATTCTACGTAGCATTTCGACCCTTGAACCTTTGCCTTCGATAGGTTGCGCATTTCCGTGTACATACTACATACATACTTACATATCAATTGTACTGAACGTTACCTTGGAGTATATGTAATGCAGAGCCTAGCCTAGGGCTATCACTTTATTATAAAGCAGTATAATGTAAACTATTCAAAATACCTCCCTCATCATCCACATACCCTAATCCAGGGCCATTTGGTTATACCTACACTCTGCATCCGGTTGAGCATCAGTCTAGCAGTTGAGCCACCTGTGTTACGTAACGTCTCCGAGAAAGTGACTGAAACTTTCTTTCGCCGAATGTTTCTGTTCCGAGTGTTCGTCTGTTGTGACGTCAACGGGAGGTGAATCAGCCGCGACCTGGCACTGCACTTGTACTTCCGTAAACAGTATAGCATGCATGCGGCTTGCGCGTCCGCTTGTGCCTCGCGGTGCAAAGTTCAGCCACATAGTTAGATCTTATTATCTAGTGGTGTTTGTTTATTATGATAAAAAGAAAACTGCCCTCGATTAGTTAAGCACCAATATGGTGCGTGCTTTAGGGCAAAGTCCACGACGACCTATAGGAATTTTCTATAATAGGCCTAGGCCTACTACTATAATATCACTTAACAATTTTTATACATTCATTTACTTTTATTATTTGGTCATATCAAGGATTACTGAGTGTCATGTCTTGTTGATAATACCTGATCATTGTTATACTGACTGGTTAATTACCACCTAGATTTATACCTACGGCAGCCACGATAGGAATCCGGTTACATATATTAGTATCTAATTAAAATTATTGCTGTTATTATTTTTATTATTATTATTATTATTATTATTATTATTATTATTACGTATTATTATTATTATCATATTTTTATTTTTATTTTCATTATTATTATTATTATTATTATTATTATTATTATTATTATTATTATTATTTATTATTATTATTATTATTATTATTATTATTATTATTATTATTATTATTATTATTATTATTATTATTATTATTATTATTATTATTATTATTATTATCATTATCATTATCATTATTATTATTATTATTATTATTATTATTATTATTATTATTATTATTATTTTTATTATATGGAGTCTCCCCCCCCCCCCCCCCCCTTCCCCCTAGTTGTGAGAGTAGCAGAGTTTTTGGCATTATTGGGTTCGTAGGCTCGGCCATATTGCCGCCGTGACGTCAGTCGGTCAAGAAAACAATCTGCATCCGTCATTATCGCAAAATGCAACGACTTGCTTTCATAACGTGTGGCGGTCGATCGCTCGGTGAAAGTGTTGTACGGAAGGCGTTGGACAGAGAATCTTTGGGAAAACACATCAGTTATACGGACCACGTGTTTAGTAGCACTACGGGCACGATGTGCGTTTTCACATTCAACCGCTTCAGCACGCTAGGAGAGGGACCTCTTTGATTATTTATTAAATTATTATTGTTTGTTTGACGTACTCGAAAACTATGATTATATGACGGGGAGGGGAGGGGGGGGGGGGGAGGGTGTGTTGTAATCCGAGAAATCTCGGTTGAGAACGTTAGTTAGATGAGAGTGGGATTAGATTGGTATTGATTCTGGAACACGAACACCTAAGCCGCCATCCAGTATCAATGTTGGACCTGCTCAGGGACTACTCCTAACGTGGTGGCAGGCTTGCGTGCTTTGGTGATCCTGAGAGCTGTGCCGGCGGAAGCGTATGTGCTTCTTGTAGAACACTGGACAGGTCGCGGGGTAGAAGCCAGACGAAAGGCAGTCCACGTCCTCCCCTTTCCTTGTTCCTCCTCTTGACGTTAGCTGAGATAGATTAGTAATTCGATGAACTCTGAAACGCAGCTTAGGCCTCTGCTGTGCTGTGCCCTGTCATATTCTCTTACGTGAACTTACAGTGAAGGAAAAGGAAGTGACGCGACCCGGTAACGTAAACGTGTCGTGTGTAATGTGAATGTACTTGTTTTGAATTTTGAAATGTAATGAATTTGTTGTGTATCATATATTATTACCCAACATTTTGCCGCAGAAACCCTCTAAAACAAATTACCGTATAGCGTATGTATACCAACAGTTGGCTACTTATTATCCACTTGCATAAAATCATAAAATGGCGTTGATCTAACGGTAATAGGGGAATCGAACAGCTGAAACATCCGACATGTCCGACGATGTTTTATGAGCCGCCCAAGTAGTTAGGTTTTGCCGGTGGTGTGAATTGAACCAGCAACCTTCAGAAATACAAACTCACTGTGCAAGGTTGTAAACGTCAAGCTTATCACCAGGAAGGATGCACAGTTTTTAAACAGTGACCCCCAATGATTTCTATTCAAATAACAAAAACCACCCGCTTGACAACAGCGATTCAGGATTCGGTCCTTTTTCAAAGGGTCGGCCACAATTATCTCTTGCTCAAGAAAAATGACCATCACGAAATGAAACTGCTATATTATATTTTACTACTTTCCTTACAAACCCATAAATGAGAATGGCTAATACTGAATATTCATGTTAGAAGGTCCATGTCGTTTGGAGCTGTCTTTACTCTTTACTATGTTAGTTTAGAAGGTAAGTGGTTTGCCAAATATAGGGGATGAATGATAGCATTAGTATCCAGCAATAAGAAACAGTTCCTTTTAGTTCGCATTTTGCGCGCGTGTAACTGTATATGTATAACACTCACATTATAGAACACTCGCAGCAATCCACCTCGAGCCTGGAACGCTTCGAGCATGAAGTCTCGTACGTGGCACTCGAGGGCTCGCCCCATTCTTTCAAGACGTTGTTATCCCCTCGAATAGAATTCAGTGAGGGTACTTTGTCTCCAGATGAGGGTGAGCTGCATGACCTGAGGAAGGGTCAAGAGCGCATGGTATTGTCGTGTTGCACTCGTTCAACAAGTGGCGGGGAAACTTCATGCATCCATTGGATAGCGGAGGCGAGATACATGTTTTGTAGTCACCTTTCCAGCCTGAACTTGTAACTAGGTCTATCAGTGAGGGTAAGGGTCTAATTCGGGACGTGGCAGTCCTGACATTTCATGTACACATATTGTCATCTGGTGAACGCTACGATTTAAATATACTTTGACTTTCTTACCAAATGTACCTACTACAGCCATCAATAGGTACTTTTTAATTTATAGAAGCAAAATGCTACGGAAACCTGTTCCGATTTCCAAAGTATATTACTCTGCCAGTAAGTATAGACATTATGGCTTTACCAAAAGACTATATTGACATATTTGAGCTATCTGAAGTTCTAAACTTGACTTTCAGTCACCAGGCTTGCGAGGGTCACATTACAGTATAAAGCCTCGGGTAAAGCTGAAGGCAACGTACACGTAGGTAATGTTACGAAATATTTTCCTTGAGCTCGGGTCAGGACGAAACTGGACTCAGGATATGTGGTTATGTTTTACTTATTTATATAATCAATTTAAAATTGATATACAAAGTATAATATATATTACTACACGTTACAAAGGGAAATCTAAAACATAATTGGCCTATTATAATCGATTTATTTAGGAAGCATATGTATGAGATTTTATTATAAATAATTAATAAATCACAATTGAGCAGAATAATCAACTACTTTATTTTTTCCTGTGTGCCTTTTCTGTTTTGACTGTTTAGTTTAACATTTTGTTTTCGTTTATGATTATTGTCACACACAACAGCAGAGTAAAATATTACATGGTTTTAATTCGGCATTTCCACTGATATCAAACCCGTTAAAAAATAATTTCGCCAATACTGTTTACAACGTTGAAATATTGCGGGCGTTGTAATTTACAGTTGGTCTTCTGTCTGTCTGTCTGGAGGCGGAGGGGTCATAGCCTTGTGAGTGTGCGCTTCGAGTTTCACTCAACGCAAACGCTAAGTACACAACGTTGGGTTGCATATTATTAGAAAGCTCTAGATAGTGTTTTGTTTTGGCGTACGTGACGTCAAATCTATGTTTATTATTGATTTGGATGGCTCGCAGCTCAGTTCATTATACAGTTATTGATTTTATTATATTCATCCATAGGTTTGTATACGCCCTTAATTGTTTTAATTATTTAGCCTTATAAGGTTATAATTCGTAAACATTATAGCCACTTATAGTATCGATTAGAATACCGAAGTGTGAATCAAAATGTCCTATATCGTCATAATGAGTTGAAATGTTAGTCAGAAGGCCACGGTCTGTCGACGAACTAAAGTTGGTGTTAGAGGTAGTGAACAGTGGGTATAGGAATTGTTGATCGGCAGTAGGCTGATCGGTGCCGTAGGATTGCCAAGTAAACAAGGCCTTGATGTAAGGACTTCTGATAGTAAATCAATACATAATTGATGATCCAGTCGGTAGCGAGGAGCGATCGACGCCTCCAGAAACATTGCAAAGGAATGCTCGCGTTCGATCCCTAACGCCGACAAGGAAGTCAGTCGGCGAACGTCCCTGACGCTGACGTGGTGTCAAGTGGGAGTCGGCAATGAATCGCGGCACTCGGTCGGCATTTATGCACACCCGGAACTGCAACTGCAACACTGCAAGCAAAACAACTGTGATGATGGTGATGATGATAGCTGTGCTATTCGAGTTGATGACTTCTTATGCGATGCGGGGCTCGAAACCACGCCCTCCAGACTTACGGAGCTATTTCTACTCGCTCGCAGGGGGGGGGGGGGGGAAATACTACGAATACGATGTGCGTGGGTTGACTGTCACTTCCTGTGTTTGGAGTTTTGTTCTTTTCTGTCAACCCTCTGATAATTACGTATGAATGGACTAATAAATAAATGAGGAAAAAATTAAAATAACTATACATAAATAAATACACGTTGCAGTGGTGTCGTCAAACGGGGGGGAGGGGGGCGTGAGTTCAACAATCACCATTTACGAGCCTCCCCCCCCCCCCCCCCCCCCACCCAGCCTCAATACCGTTGTTACCGGCGTTCGAAAACTCACGATTACATTTGCTTTGTTTTCATTTATAGATTTATTGCTTGAATCTCTATTTCTAGGAAGTCTGGAAAATGTTCCTTCTGTAACTTATACGCGGCCGGTCCCATTAGCGTTGCTGGGATATATTCCTCCCGCAGGACAAACAATACTATGTATACATTCGGTTGTAAGGGGGATCTGGGGGGCGTAACTCTCTATTTACCCCGCAGGTATTTTTAATTTTATTTTTAACTCTTTTTAAACGTAAATATAGATAGTAAATAAAATGAATATGAACATATACCATTTGTGTTAGGCAGTTCAATTGAAAAAATCTGAAATCCAGGAGCCAAGTTTTTCCTTCACCCCTGGCGACGCCATGGCTGGCCTCAGATCCCTTGTCGCCCATGCAACTGCAGACGTCGTGGCTTGCGTAGTGGTCGTGGTTCTTGCATGTGGCGGTTCTATCGTCTCGATTAGTGTCGTTGCCGAGACATGACACGTGTAAATGTAATGCATGATAACAGTGCAACCGCTACGATTGTCTAATCGGCCGACATATCGATTGAGCCCAACACGAGCGGCAGCCGCGGCAGTCATTGATTGGTTTGTTATTGTTTGCTGACACAAATCTGCGGTGCTAGTTTCAGTTCACTCACCCAGGCGTTCGTGACGAAACATATTAGAGAGTGTACTGTATACTGTATGTATAGTGTTACAATGTGCTTACTCTACATCCGTATTATTGTTATTCGGCGTTAATCATTTCGAAATTGCCACGTATGGAGTAATAAATAATTTCCAAACTATCCCAAACATGCATACATGTAAACGACCTTCGGTAGCAAACGTGTGCATAAATTTCCTTTATAGTCTTGGAGCGGTTTTGTAATAACACGTACAATGTATATGTTGGGTACCGAGCACGATTTACTCAATGATTTAGGCCAGGCTGTACGGTTATGATCTGATACAGCCGCGGGTTGTGTTGTACACATGCAACGTATACACACGTACAGCGTACTTGTTAGTTCTCCCAATGGTTTGTTATGCAAACACGTAGATTGTTGCCACAACGGCCGGGCAGTCGACGTGTAACGTGTTACTTACCTTGACACAAACTAGTAAATATTACGTATACCATACTCGCAATAATCGCGTTCCCGATAACCCCGCCGTGTATGTGTGTATATGCAGTATGCACACATCACATGGGCGCTGTGGAAACGAAACATCGAGTCCATGGAAACTGGACTGTCTGTCTGACTGACTGACTTGTTGCGTGGCCTCATTGCATCTCTTGAAGTGCAGACGCTGACCGACACACGACTATCATCTGCGTAGCGTAGGGAATATAATAATATATCTTTGATCATGTGGCTGTATCCACCCCCCACCGGTGTCGGTTCAAGTATAAACATTGTTTAGAAAAAACATGTATCGAAACTCGAGTTAGCAATGTGATGACGGCATGTTAGTCCCGAAGTACGGTATAAATAAACTATACTACCCCTTTATAGCTACAGCAGTGCTGGTCGAGTCGTTGGCCGTTGCTATAAAATACAAACACTAACCAAATGATGATGACAAATTTCCTCAGGTCCATCACACCATAGGTATAAATAACATATTTTATATCTATGATCACACATCGCTCGCTGGGTCGTCATAAGGGGAAACAAAATAATTGGAAGGGGGGGGGGGGGGGGCTCGAAAGAGAATGAGAAAATTAACGAGCGAAGAGAGAGCGGAAAGCAAATGCGAATTAGAAGAGCGACAGAGACGAAATAGCGGAAAAGTGAGTAACCAAGACCATGATGAGTGGAAAATATATGCACGCACAAGTCGAGAGCCCTCTTTGCGGGCATCGGTCACCACGAGGAGGAGCCACCTCGTACGACCAACCCAATTGAATTTGTATTTTTTCCCCTCATAAATAATCCATGTTGATAGTTTGCATGTGACGTCACATGCGGCCATACTGAGATGAACGAGTATGATTTTTAAATTGCATAAAAACAATGCTTATAATTAAAAATACATATGAAATTAAGATAAAAATCACAAATTCACCCCCAAATCAATTTTATATATATGTATATGAAAAAAAAAAAACACACGTTAATAATCCTAATGGATTTAGTTCTTGGTTTCTAATACAATTGGCTTCAACTATTTCTCCATGACAATATAAACATAGCACCAGTATGGCCTTCAAGCACATTGTTGTAACGTTCCTGCAAGGCGTAGTTGACTGTTAACTGTGTATTATATTGTTCGAGCATTGTTGTGAGTGTTATTACACTGCTATACACTGGAAATAGGCCTACATTGTTTTCTACAAATGAACGCTTGCTAGCTGATAACAAATAATTATAAACAAATACACACCAAATTGCAACATCCAACCTATTGGAATGTATGTTATGCAAGTCTAACCTCTAGATGGAGCAATGTGACTGCGCATGTACGTTTATGTGTGCTGTGTTGTGTGCTCTAGCTAGCTCTAGAGTGACAGCGGCTACGTGACTCGTCAAGCGTTTACGTTCATACTATCTTCACAACTGTTTGCATAACAACCACAACACAACAACAACACCAGTTGCGTTAAATAAACAAGAGACAATCACATGAACGTGAAATTAAATACATGACTGTCTTGTTTTGCCAACAAAATGCTGGCCTTCAATTTGCTTAACAATTTGCCCTCATGGCAGAGGGGTTTTTGACATTGCTATTCGGTTGTATAGGCACTGACGGTTGTAATCGCGTAATACTAAACCAGTTATTAGGGACGTTTGTTAGTGATAAGTGGGATTATGCAATAACGTTATGTTCGGTATCGCACGACGGTCATACTTAAGTACCCTAGACCCATTTGTTTACTTTGTTTCTCCTGCGATTGATTGTTGCAATATTGCGGGGGTCGCTGGTTTGATTGACGTGTGTCTCGCGTCCACTCTGGTTGATGATACGCCTGTAATATGTCGTGGCCAACCCACGTGTCAATTCCCTTCAACAGGTCGATTAGGCTTTGGAACTCTGCGTGCCAGGTTCAATACTGGCTTGGGCATGGAGGTCGTGTGGCGTCTTCTTTCACCCACCTCATCACCGGACGGACACGTATTCCGCATTCAGCCACAATACGACTCTTGATCGACTGGCGGACGTCCAAGAATGCTATGTTTCTAAACAAAACTGTGTCGAGTCGAGTCATTAGATGCATAAGTTAAGTCAAACGAAAAAGTCCCACCGTTCCACCATGTTACTATTGTAAGTCCATGGTTCCACGTATAGCTGTGTTCAGCCCACAGCGCAGGTTTCGTTCGTGTCGTGTCGTGTGACGTAAATCTGGCAGCGTTCGTTTCCGTGGTCGAGATCGCCGCCATTAAAATTACACGCGAAAAACAAAGCCTCACTTCCATGCACGTATGTCTCGTGTAGTAAGTAACTTATTCACTTTTAGGCCGATTTGGCATCGACATCGCCATCGTTGTAATCTGTGAATCATGCCAAATCGTTTGAGTGGTTTTCATTACATATTCTCATATACCAGGTTTTTGGGCCCCTAAACAAAATCTTATCGTTTTCTACGCTCTACACTGTCTACAGCATGCGCGATTCTGCCTTTTTTAAAAGATTAGGTTTATTTTTGCCTTTACGTCCGACGACGAGTTGATTATAAAGAGATAAAAAATAAAAAAACGCCTCATAAAATTCATGCCCAAGCCAGGATTCGAATCTGGAACTCAGGGACCGCGGGTTGTTGTTTTAGTAATGGCAAAGGACGTCTGTGTTCTGTGGCGGGAAACATCGCCATTCACGGAGTGCATCCTTTGTACAACACCCGTTGTTTGTTCCAATACTTCAAATTACACTCACTCCTGCAAGTTAAATATTTAATTACTCACCTGCAGTGTGACTGCAAACCAAAGAACGAGATTTTAGGAGCTTTTTCTTTCTCCTTGGGTCAAAATATTACCATTAGTGCCATTTCCACGCCATCAGTTTTAACAAAAAAAAAAAAAAAACGCCAAAATATTAAATCAATTTTAAATTGAGAAATGTCTGTGTAACTCTGTTAAATCCTGTCATGTCACGATAACAAATTTAAGACCCACCATCCCTTCTGAAAGTTCGACCCAAACCGTAAATTTAGGGCTTGACAACATATTTTGTTCATCGGCAAATGACTGCCTGCTTATGGCTGAGCGACCAAAATCCGCCTTGTGACTGATTGAAACAATGGGGTGACGTACAAGTGGCAGGAAGCTGTCTTGAAGATCATTGAAGGGGCACACCACCACGACCACGTTTGTCGGAAGAGGCTTATTTGTTATGTTTTGTCTCGTTTACCTCCTGACTTAGGCCAACGTTTGCCCACATAAAATATTATGGTATTATTTTTCATGCTTAGTGTTACAAACTTGTTGGCACATATTGTCGGAAGGTCATTGGGTCTAATTCGTTATTGTTGGTGAGTCCGCACTAAGGCCTTGCGCAAGCGGTCGTCCACAAACGCGACACGGATCGTTCTCGAACGCTCTGCGCCCTTGTGCTGTGAGCGCGATGCGTCATTCTTTGTGTGTGTGGTTCTTATTGCAGACGCACCAAACGACGCAGTCTGACCTAAATCAGACAAAACTGTTTGTCTTCGTTTCAAGGTGTTTGCGCAAGCAGCGAATGGCGTTCACGATCCTCGCTGTCTGTCCAGACAAACAAACCCTGCAGGGTAACGCATGTTCACAATGCAGATGGCTGCCCTTTTAGTATGGCTGTGATGTTCCGTGCATCCCACGCATGCCGTAAAGTTATTTTGGAGCAAACATTACTCATTTTTCAAAAATATTAGTTTTACAAAATGTACATGATCAAACCTGTCAAAATATACAGCCATTAATTCCATTTTCACGCATTCAGTTGCTTGCGCTCAAATTTACGTGGTAGTCGATGGTCTGGGCTAGAGGGGCCCGGTGGACGCCTCATACGTCAAACGACCGCCTTGGTGGGTCGAAGTCGCTTTCCCAACTCGATTATTTCCTCGTTTACAAAACCGAGTCATTTCCAACCCTCCGATATTCTACTCGCTAACTCGCAAGTTGCGAGTGACTTTTGATAGATTGCAACTTGCGAGTAAACTTTGATATGACAGTAACTTTCGTTCTTTTTTATGACCGAATATCACCTCAAAACGCGTTTTACGCCATCCAACAAATTGCAAGAACTGCAAGACCATTTTTTTTTTCGCCTATGTCGATATTGTGGACACTGGGCAAATGGATTTGTGGAGGATTGGTTTAGTCTTCGGTTGTATGCAGGGATGTACTGTAACTTAGTGTTATGTGTTACACGCTAACACTTACAGTATGTACACCCAGTTGTTGTTTCCGTATGACCTCGGGGAAGTGTAGTGTGTGTGCGTGTAATGTATGTATTGATCCGTAGCAGCTAACAACATAATATCTCATCGAGATTGTGACCCGGCTCGCGTATCAAAGCCCCAAACAACAGCTAATAGGATTTCAGTTTATTTCTATTTCTATATATAGCATATCAATCTATATTATGAGTAAGAGTTTAGAAACACAACAATAATATCCTTTCTCCTATTTGCATATGCCTGAAAATATGAGATTTTGAAACTTCCTTACACGTGACACTGACAGCACTAGCGGTGCTCGTCAGCGAATTGTTAAAACTAAACACAAACATTACAGTATCTATGCGGAAATGCAAGCTTGATATCATGAGCCATCTAGCTACACAAACATGTACTGGCTATAGAGGTGACTACACAGTATTTCTGTTCACACTTTTATCCACACAAGCCTACCATGTGGTTTCCGGGATTCGAACCCGGGTCATGTGTCTGTCTGGCACCATATGCTTTGGGCTTTGCCCCCCCCCCCCCCCACGTCATCTCAGTACGCACATATAGCCTGTAGCGTCTTGTCGGGTACAATCTCAGTCACGCCAATCGCACACGAGGATGCGTTTCGGTTCTGTCCACTTCATAGAGTTATTATAGTACCTAGAGTCACCACTACGTCTTGGATCGACGGCATTTTGAAGAATCCAAGATGGCCGTATTGTGTGGCAAAAGCCTGCAAGTTACATTGATGTGCTGCTGTTTGAATGTACGAATAGAGCGACAAATAGCGAAAAACAACTGACTTGGCACAGGTAAGTAACCTAATTATATGTTCCTCAATGCTTTACACGCGATATCATTGTATTTATATGCATATTTTTCTTGTGATATTAAAGTTAATGTACTAAGCAGGAAGGGGTGGACCTGTCACTTTCGGACACTATAGGCTTAGACAAATTGTTTGTTTGTTTTAAGTAATAAGTACTTTGTCCATATTTTGTGCTATTAAGTAACTAAAGGGTATTCACGGAGTGAATACTAAAGAGTGAATACAACTAAAGCAATAAAGGTCCAACTGAAACTTACGGGTTAGGCATAACCCTCAGATCCTGGATGGTCTACCTAGGCCTGGGCATTTCAGCCATGGCCCTAGGCCCTAGGCTAGCCCTAGTAGGCCTACTAAAGCGTAGGCCTAGGCCTAAAGTCTACTTCAAACCAAAGGCCTAATGCCTCCAAGGCGCTAGGTCTAAGTCTAGATGTAGGCATGCCTAGACTCTACACCTCTAGGGCTGGCTCAGGCCCAATTTACAAAGCAAACGGGTTTCAATAATTTTCCATAGCCCTAAAAGGCCCTAGGACTATGTACCACCGTGTTAAGTTACTATGCAATTCCCCCCCCCCCCCCCCCCCCCCCCGCCCCACCCTTCCCCCATGCACATTGTGTTACTAGGCCTAGTGCATAAAGTGTGTTTTCTTGATAGCCTTCCTAATTTTAAAACATTCATTCTAAAATTACTTCGGCATTCTTACAGGTTCCTGCTAAAGATTCCGAAGCTCTTGGCGAAATGGATTCATTAAACATATCAGCAGTTTTGTACCAAATACCAACACATTTATTTATTTGGACCATTTCTCGAGAACAGGAGGAAATCGAAGGAGATTAAGGTGAGGTCGAATAAGAAATCAAACTGTAGACACAAGCTTCGTTCGCATGTCACAATGGAGCTTCGTTCGCCTGTTCTACACTAGGTTTTACACGGGTCAGTGTAGCACTGGCCAGTGCAAACAGGAAACAGAATTACACACAGGATAAGAGACGTCAGTGTAAGCTCCAAGTACGCTACTTACAAAAGAACGGGTAGACCTATATCGAGCCTAGGCTTAGCCTAGATCCGAAGACCAACTGAGCAGCTGAGCTTTAAATCTGTAAGCCTACTTTAAAATAGAATGGAGTAAGAGCTGTAATCTGTAATTATCTATTCTGTAATTTCCCGATATGGATCCGTGCCGATTCCAAAGCGTGTATATTAGTCGTTCCCATAGCGGGTTTAGCGCGAAAATAAAAAAATAGCGATTCTATAACGTAGTCCGATATGGGTAGGCCGATATGGGACTGCCGTGCCGAGCCGAGCACATCACACAGAGACGGAGCTGCCGAAGTCGTAACCAATCAGAAACTCATTTCTTCCGAGTGCTTCGCAGTTTGCACAAGTCATGTTGTGATCGTCTTTTGTTTTTGTTTATAACCTCAAAATGCCATCGACCGAAAACGTTGTTCAGTGTTGTTTTAAAACATACTAGGCCTAGCATTCTGCTGCCACTATGTGTACATATGACTAGAGCTAACGCTGTGAAGGTCTAGGCCTAGACATACGACCTTTTGGGGGAGGGGATATTTAGGCCTAGACCTGCATTGAATATTAATTGAAATTAATTGAATATTAAAGCTAAGTCAGTAAATACGTGTATAGTTTGACATAACCTCAACAAAATAATATTAAGTACAGTATATTATAGAAAAGAATTTCAACTTACGACGCACAATATTTCTGCGTTAGAATCTAAATCGTCTCCTAGTTTTCGCTGAAAACAAATGCTAAAACAACGTTTAACACACATATCGGCCTAGAAAGAGGTGCCGAATCCGTATCGGGATTTACGCTTTCATTCCGGGTTAAATTTGGCGGTATCGGGCATAAAAAAGTTACATAATCGCTCTCGCCCGCTTTCGACCCATAGCGGCCCAAATCGGTATCAGGAGTTTCATAAAACAGTTACCGAATAGGGTCCAGATGTTGTGCAATCAAGTATTATTTAAATGTTTTATACTAGCTGATACAACAAGTTATGTGAGTCTGATGAAATGCATTTATTTTCCAGGCATGGTGCCACTCCAAGCATATTCCAGTCTCCATCACACCTTATCAAGACCGAGACCGTTTGCAAGCAAGATAATATTTTCCATGTTGTTGCGTGGTGCAGTTAGGGCTTGCATTTTGTGTGTGTTAGATTTGAAGCTTCATGACATGTCGTCATGTGCAATCATGTAATTTTTATATTGTACACTATATTGTATGCATATATTTGTTTGGTTTCTACTTTTGACATAGTTGAACAATAAATATTAAATTGTAAAATTAAAATTATCAATTAAAGTGTTATTCAACCTCTGCATATTCTCTCCCTCGGGTTCCATCCCTTTCAGCATGGCCAGAAATCTACACGCGAACCCTATAACTTTTATCCCGCAGTAAGTCTGTTCCATTCCACGACTTCCCTGTCCAGTAATAGTAAGTCTAGAAACTTGCCTCCATGCCCTAAGGTCTTCTGACATTTATATGTCAATTTATAGCTTTGGGGGGGGGGGGGGATTTTTGTCATGTTTTCTTTTATTATATTTCATTATCACGACCACACATCACATTCCCTATGAAATCAGTTGCCTATAGCATTTTTTTTTTAAATTCAACTGCCGAACATACTAGTAATGGGCCTGCAATAAACTTGTATAAACCCGGTTTTCCATTGAAAAATCTGGGGGGGGGGGAGTGGGGTAGTGGGTTCATTAAGCTCGGTTGGCATCATCACATTGTCCACAACAAATATACGATTAGAAATGTTTAACCTATTATTTGTGATACTGTGTTTAGAACCTCTTGTTCTATCTTCTTTGGTATTTCCCACTTTTAATAATCAACCATTAACGTTTCTCTTAAAAAACGGTCTTTGAGCTACAACTAATTTAAAAAATTCATTAGTGATACGATTGGATAAGCTGAAGATCAGTATTCAAGCCGATACAATACCGGCAAGTACTTAGAAACTGCATTCAGTTTGAATTCCGCGCTGCTTTATGCCACACAAAGAAGCCATCTTGATTTCTTCAAACTGCCAATGGCGGCCCATGCTCCGGAGATGGGAGTAGGTACTCTAGCTACTACAGTATGGTATCTCTATGGTCCACTTTGATGGTTCGTTAGCCTTGTGGGCAAGGCTGTGTACTGAACTAGAGAACTGCACGGGTACGGGCTTGGCCCGCGGGCCTTGATATGTTTATTAAGACGGGCCTGGGCCTACATATCACTGAACGAGGAGGGATTTTTCGGGCTTTTCTAATTTTTTTAAATTGCAATGAAAGAAAAGTAATGTTATTTTACCAACATTTCCAAAACTTAAACAAATCCGAAATAGTATAAACTTCCGGTCACAGCATTTGTGTTGTAATTCTTTTCGTTACATACTGTGGCAATAGTTACTAGAATTTGGTTTCATCTAATTTCCTTTTTGTTCCCACCCTGTTGTTCGTATTCCTTGCCAAATACTATAGAAATCAACTTGCTGCTTTAACAGTTAACGGGCTTTTACGGGCCAATTTACACTTCAGGCGGGTTGATTAGCTTACTCAGTACGGGCCGGTACGGGCCCGGGCTTGAAATACCGGGCCCGGGCTTTTATATTTGGGCCCGTGCAGACCTCTATACTGAACGTATTTTCAAGTCGGAAATGTCGGGTTATAATTTAGTTCTGAACTTAGCCAGGTGCACACGGTCACATTTGTTTATTGTTGCTACACATGAAATTGTGTTATTACGTAAGAAAAACAAAAGCCTTAAACACTCGACTGTGCATCCGGGCCCCAACTAAATTTGCTAACTAACCACTAACTGGTCTTTGCCATAGCCATTTTTTTAGAAGCTTTGAAATCAAGTCAACAGACGCCCACAATATTTAGCTGTGTATCCGTATGAGGTTCGATAATGGTTGTTGGCACACGCCTTTTGCTGTCATATTCTTGTCTGAGATCTGCGTGCAATTACGATCGTACCGATTGTTACTGTGTGGAAAATATTTCTTGTGTAGATAGCGATTGCCGTGAACGATACTGTTTCGTAAAACACGTCTTGTATTGTTACTAAAGTCACTAATGTTTTTGACACTACCCATATATCGAAGGCACTTGGTTGTATATATCTATATCTACTATCGCAGGCACATGTTTGTACATTTGTACGTGGGCACAATATCTTGAGTTTTGAAAACGCTTTTACAGCAACAATTAATGCAAAATGATGTTGCATTACCAACTTGCCTGGCTCTCTAAGCCGTAACAAGGAAACACTTATGTTAGTATTGTCCCCCTCGCCTTTTGCACACGGCTGCCAACATGGGACTGTGTTGTACTGTCTCCTACCCATGCATTTCAACTGGGTCACCTCGTGTGTGTGTGTGTGTGTGTATATCTGTCTAGCTCATGTGTCTAGCTCGCTCGGCATTGTTTTGACTGGAGAAATCTAACTAGGCAGATTGCAACAATAATTGCGGCTGTCGGGTCAATAAACGTTACTTGACTGGACTTCTCCAACAGTAACAGGAAACACTCGCGAAATTGAAAGAAACTCCGCGAGCTGTAACAGAAGTAACGGGCGATCCGCATTGTGTAATAACGGGGCTTTATAGTGACCGATCAAAGATGAAGCATTTTGCTCGTGTATAATGCAATATCAATCATTGCCTCATTGGGAACGAAACTTGCTCCCTGTTCCCCGTATGCGCCATATGTGCTTGGAGTTTGGATACCCCCCTCCCCCACCCACCCGCACGCTAGAGGTCCTGTCTTAGAGGTTCTGTCTTATGTTATTTATGTGGTTATTAATTAGTATTGTTTAAGTTATTACTACTCAATAACATAAATATTAAGGTTAGATTAAGATTAATGTCATAAATAATGCTATAAGCTCAATCTTATATGTACAAATTAGGTAATTGACGACTACTATATTATGTATACAATGTATATATCAATTTATTTAAGGTCCTCCTTTGTAAATCAGTTTTTATAACTGAATAGGATAGACATTAAATAAATACATAAATAAATAAATCGGAAGAAATAAAATACAATACAATACAATACAATACAATTCTGCATTCAGGTTATCTCTCGGAACAATCGTGCTTGCTTGTTAAAAGTAGCAAAGTAGCCCGTGTATATTTTTGTCCCAACCTATTAAATAGGTACAAATGAGAAAAATAGGGCACCATCTTTTCCTATAAACGTAGATTCACTTTAATAATTAATAACGATATCAATTTTGTTATTGTTGTAATAATGTATAAATAAATATACTTGTCACGCACGCTCGGCTATAAACGATCGAACATTGTGAACTAGTGCTACCGTGGCACTTCCTGGGTGCCGGAAGATATGGTGATAGCAGGAAGTATATGGCCACTCGGTTCTCATGTGATGTTCTACTTGGTGCTGGTTTTATCGCATTATGAAACAGGAATCTAATGTTAGATTAGCACTAGAAGAAAATATCGAATCTAGGAACTGCTGTTATTTATATTATAGTTCTCCTTATCTAATTCCAGACGGGGAAGAGCATCCGCTTGTGTATAATGGGGATAGTTTTATGAATTCTCTGAGCAGGCTCTTTGCAAGGACTCGTTCCACGCACTGGCATTATGACTGCTGAAAAAGCTCCAGTCAGGATTGCCGGTAGTGGGCATCGCACCCGGGGAAAGTTGGGTGTGATGAAGCGGTTGTTCGGTAGCTTGATCGTTCATGTTTGTTGTTTTTCTTCGCTATTTTATTATTTATGCAGTTACGCTATTCGAAACGATGGGTGACATGCCCCCCTTCTTCGTTCCACATGTGCAAGGCGCTACCGGCCGGCGTGGGTCACGTGGGGTCTAGCCTCGACTCAACAACACGTAGCTGTGCCCCACAGCTTAACTGCGTGTTAGCTCCGTAAACAAGTAGATGTGATAACAACTAGGTAAACATATTTTTTTAGGCTACTCGGGCGCGTAGCCTTGGTTCTAGTTGTAAACAAGTAAAGTGGAAAGTAGCAGTGGCGGATCGTCCTCCTGTACGTAACCGCGTGTACAGAAATATCGCACAATCTTTACGAGGCTGTAAACAAGACAATTGTGATAAAACGCCTGTAAGCAAATCCTTGTGAGCTAATTTCTCTGCCATGACTTCCTGTCTGTCAGTTTGTTGGTTGATTTCTTTAGTAAAGGGGGACAATTCTGATAAAATTCAATAAACACATTATATTTGAAGTGATAAAAACAAGTAAGTAGCTGGCACCCGCCGTTGACGAGTGCGAATCATGGAGCTGTTGTATAAACGGGTTGGAGTAAAGAGACCAACGCGCGCAGCCCACGGCAGATCGTACACTCACGTTGGAGCGAGTAGTGAACGACGTGACGTTGCGTCCAGTGGCGTCGGACCCCCTGGCCTGAAGGGAGGGACAATGCCTCTTATACACTGGATCATTTATTAATGTTAAATCATGTAGAATCATGTAGAATTTATTAACTATATAGAACTCAGCATTGTGCTAGTTTTGAATTCCTAAATTTAGATTACGTTGTAGTTATACATTATATTCTCACTAAAACCCATTAAACAAATACATGTACAGTATTAAAAACTGGCTTTACACACTTTCATAATATCACAAAATTTGGGCCTGGATCGACATGGATAGACTGTTGACGTTTCAATTAGCTGTGTAACTAGAACGAAATGAACACATTGTCGACATCCATGATAATAACTACTTCTAATGTGGTACTGTACTCGATCATTACGTTTGCAGTGTAGTGCATACTCAAATATAAGTGTTTTGAAATAAATAAAAACCCAAACAATCTTCATATCGGGTTCTCGTTGGAGCAGTATTAAAAACTGGCTTTACACACTTTCATAATATCACAAAATTTGGGCCTGGATCGACATGGATAGACTGTTGACGTTTCAATTAGCTGTGTAACTAGAACGAAATGAACACATTGTCGACATCCATGATAATAACTACTGCTAATGTGGTACTGTACTCGATCATTACGTTTGCAGTGTAGTGCATACTCAAATATAAGTGTTTTGAAATAAATAAAAACCCAAACAATCTTCATATCGGGTTCTCGTTGGAGCCCCCAGCGATTCAGCGGTACCCCGAGAGAAATACTTCCCGTGCGCCTGCGCACACCCACCTCCAAGAAAGTGAGTGATCTGGGGAATTCGGTTGAATGATAAAACCAATAATCCTCTTTAGAGACAATGGCTTCAGTATCCCACTTTTACGGTTAGTTTAGGTCGGCGCTTCTGTTTTGTAACGCCAGCATCCGCCAAAGTATAGTGTTAGTTTTTTGGCATATAAAATCACTCTGCAAAACAATTAGAATCGGCCAACGACAGGCGGACAGCGTTGGTTGCGTTACCGCTGGTGAACCATCTGCATAGTGGGGCACTCGACGTGAATAGCATACGGTTGTCGACGGGACCTCTGGCTACCCTGTTCATAATTCACGCCGATCTTCGGATTAATACCAAAACCGACGTGAATTATGAACACGAAGCCTGACGGAAACCGCCGCGTGCATGTAGGTGAAATAAAAATAAATAACTGACAACTAATATTCAGCGCTACTTATATCCCTGACTCAGTGGAAGTAGTTTTACGATTGCACTCGAAATGCGCGTGTTTCAGCGATTTCTAATCACCTGTCATAGCGGAAGTGTTCCCAAGTCTCAACAGGAAGTAAGTTGCTCCCATAAGAGAAGCGCTGGTATCATATCGCCACTGCGGTAAACGGCTTCATGGAGGAAGCGCTGATATCATATAGCCACTGCGGTAAACGGCTTGATAGAGGAAGCGCTGGTTTCATATCGCCACTGCGGTAAACGGCTTCATGGAGGAAGCGCTGGTTTCATATCGCCACTGCGGTAAACGGCTTCATGGAGGAAGCGCAGGAAGCGCTGATATCATATCGCCACTGCGGTAAACGGCTTCATGGAGGAAGCGCTGGTATCATATCGCCACTGCGGTAAACGGCTTCATGGAGGAAGCGCTGGTATCATATCGTCACTGCGGTAAACGGCTTCATGGAGGAAGCGCTGGTATCATATCGCCACTGCGGTAAACGGCTTCATGGAGGAAGCGCTGGTATCATATCACCACTGCGGTAAACGGCTTCATGGAGGAAGCGCTGGTATCATATCGCCACTGCGGTAAACGGCTTCATGGAGGAAGGCAAATAGTATTTCTGTTGTTGACCTGGCTAGGGCGTCGAACCGTAAACTAAAAATAATCGATGTTTCTCCGAAACCGTTGTACTTATTTCGGATGCACCAATCCGCAACCGATCGGAAATAGTTATCCTGAACTGAAATCCACCCCGAAATATAAATTATATTGAATAGTCTTCCATTTATATGTATATCTGCGTTGTGATTTTTATATTTCGTCAGCGTGATCTTCCTGTGCAAACTGCATTAGGCCTAGTATACTTATGCCCACTTTTCAGTCGGGTTTTCTTTCGTCGCCAAATAGTCGTGTTTTCATAATGTTGATGAAAACACTTGAAATGTTTTCAGTATAAGTTGTGTATTGCAATACAGAAATAGAAGGTAATTCTAACAGTATGTTGATATACGTGCTACACACGTTATAATGGTGAAACGCCCTCCCAGATTACGCCACTCAAAATGGTGCACGCCAGGCGGGGGGGGGGGGGGGGGGGGGGGGGGAGGAGGAGGAGGAGGCTAGCTGGGTTCATCAATACACCCCCCCCCCCCCCCCCCCACCGCCCGAAGTCCTACCCAACATTATAATCGTTTTCGAACTAACACATACAGCACTTTCTGGGATAATACAAAGAATATTTGCGAAATAATCCGCCTCCGGAAGCTATAGAGTGGGCTAAATGCCCGAAATCTTTTCCGTTTATAATAATAAATATTTCTAGTAAATATTTATTCATCCGTTAATGTCAAGCTCCCAGGATGAAGTTCGTAGTGCACCACTGCCACCCTCACCGAGTCACCCCATCACACGCAAAATAAATAATCCAGTCTCATTTTAGTTCGGTGGCGTGGGAAACGTTCTGGGACTTGACACCAATCAACCCACATGTGTAATGCGTCCACCACCCCATTTGGAAGTGATCGTAGTGGAAACACTTGTAAGACGGCCCGCGAATAACTCCGGCCATTGGCTGTAGTCAATTATTAGATTGCATTAGTTTGTATTAGTTAATTACTATAGTATGTAGTACTGGTATGTAGTAAATCAGGTATGTCAGTAGTTAGAAACGGAAGGAGGCGAAACATTGGACTAAGATTTGTCTGGGGATTTGTCTTTAGTGGTCGGAAAACGAATTTAGAAAACTAAAATGTGAAAAAATGCAGGAGTATATATATATATATATATATATATATATATATATATATATATATATATATATGGAGTTTGGGCTTGGCGCTGGTGGTATTGCATGTGCCACTGGCTTCCCGTTTCAATGATCAATGCCATTCTTTTTTTTTTAATATTGGAATTAGATAATTTGAGATTATACACTGATTTTGAAGGGAAAAAATTCAATGCTAATATGTAAATAACAAAGGTGATCTTGATCAAAATATGGCTTGAACAACAATCACATTCACATTAAGTAATTAGTTTTTTAAAGTGAAAAGTAAAAATATGAAATGTGGAAAAGCCTTAACCCGTTCCATGATAGTTTCTTTTTCAGTAATCTAACAGTCTAGTTTTAAATAATCGTAGTACAAAATTGTACAAGTTAAAAGAACAAGTTTTACTTCAACAAAATCAACGCACGTACAAGTAGGAACAACTTATAGTATATTATAGTTTGACAGTCAAACTTTGACTAGACAATATTCATATTACACATACGATGAGATTACACATACGATGCGATCAGAGCACTATAGCTAATGCAGGTAAAGGCTAAAAGATGAAAAAAAGACGACAAACATCGATGTTGAGTGGAAAATGGCGCATTTCGCTGTGGAAAATTGTGTTACTAATCGACAGGTTTGACCAGTTGAGTTTGGTAACCCTGGTTGGTTGGGTTTGGTAACCCCATAATCAATTTGGTTTTCCCCCCTTCATTTATCAGTGCTTTTCGCGAAAATAAACATTTGTAATTATACATAGTAAGACGGGGTATTGGATATGGTAATGGGACGATTTCAGGAATAAGGTAGGGAACAGTGAGCGAGTCAACGCACCCACCCCGTCCGTCCCTGTGTAACATGGAGAGGGAGGCCTCGGTCACGTCAACAATCAACATGAAAGACGGACGGACCGGTTGACCAACATTGCGATTAGCTTCCATGTTCTGCTGACTATCTAATCCAGGTTGTATGTTAGGCGAGGTTATCGCCCCACGCTTGTTCACCATGACGTCACGCGTGCATGGTCGATACGATCTGACGCAACCTGCCTGCCTGCCGAGACGTAAACAATCTTATCGGCGGGAAACTGCGCGAGGTTCTACTTGGTCCATTCACTAGTGTAGGCTACATATTTTATATTTAGCAATCGGTCGATTTGAGGCGATTTTAAAAATTATTTTGTATGGCGTTTCTACAGTTTGCATGGTTTTGGACTTTGGATAAAATAATGTTACACAGAAGTATTCTTTTATGTCGAGAGTTATCGGTAACTCAGCCGTGTTGATTTTTTTAATGACAATTTGTGCATGCAATTTGATGCTGCAGATAGGTTTATTGTATTTTAAAATTGATTGTTCAATTTTCTTTTGTTTACTTTGATGTGTTTTTTTATGTTGTGTTTATTGTATTTGTGTGTATTTTTTCTATTATAAGTAATAATAATAATAGTAATAATAATAATAACAACAATAATAATAATAATAATAATAATAATAATAATAATAATAATAATAATAATAATAATAATAATAATAATAAAAAACAATTATATAATAACCATAACAACAACAACAACAACACAACGACGACGACGACACCTACGATGATAACGATAACGATAACAATGCTAATAATAGTAACAATGTGTTCGTAATACGCGATACATACATCTCGCATGACGAGTAACTGATGCTATAACTGCAATTAGAAGATGAATTCATTTGAAGCGCAATAACAGTAGTAAAACACGTGACGTGAGTCATAAGACCATACATAGCCGGGTATTGGATGTGCTCATTATCGGGGGGTGGGGGGCCACTCACTGTTGTGATCATTAGACTTTCACTCCGTGTGTTATGTGAGGTGAGTAATACTCTCGCCCATGCATCGCGTTCTCGTCCGCGTCATACATGAAGTACGCGTGGGCGGACACACTTCCTGGACACCGGAGTCGCCCAATGGGTGTGAGACAGGCGGGCACCCATTTACAAGCTTCAAAAAGTAAATGTATACTCGAACGAAAACAAATAGATTATTTGGGTACTCGACAGATTGGGTCATAATATGACGTCTTCCGAATCAGGTCCATATACATCGCGGGGGTCGTCGTAAGGGGAGTACAGTAAGGGAGGGTAGGGCCAAGTGGGAGGAGGAATCTTCAGTGGGGGCAGTGTAGTGGGGGGGGGGGGGGGTCAGGGTGGGGCTCCTTTTGTCGTCGCCTCTTATGGGCAAAAAGCAAGCTTTCATTGTTCTGTTTCCTGCCCATTTTTTATTTTAAAACGGCTGTTGACGTCGTTAAAGTTTATGAACATGACTAGTTCCCTTTCTGCTAACGACTTTTTTTCCATGCATTTGTTCGCATTTGGGGAATTAATAGTAAGTCACCGCAAATAAGAAGGGTGCGTCGGGGATTTGATTCCCTTACCACCAACATTCTTTTAGAATACCTTAAGTGAACTGTGTAAACATGTGTATTACTAGATATGTATTTCCTCCAAAACCAAACCCCATGTAATAAATAAATATTAAAATAAATAAATGTAGTAAAAACAATAAAGTTTTTGTTCTGTATTTAGCAATTCGAAAATAACTAGCTTTTACTCTAAAGTCTAAATAGTTGTATATTCTAGAAATAGCAACGAGTCAACTTGAAAGTGTTATCTGTCCAACACGCGATAAAGGGAGTTTGCGTGCTGCGCGGTGGTGCAATAATGATTCCAGTAGTAGCGTGGCACTGGCATAAGTAACATTGACTCATACCAATCAATGAAACTCTCGATCTGATAAAATTAGACAATTGTGACGTCATAACAATATTTTTAAGTTGTTTTATCAGAATGGTTCGTGGAATCCATGCGGATAACAATAGCTCTAGGCCTATAGATGACACTAATATAATTTTCCGTCGTCATTTGAACTTGTGCTATAGACACTAGAGATAGTGATGTTAATTCTAATAAACACTTATACGAGATAAGCTAGTTAATTGAAATGGATATGCCTGATTGTGTGGGTGGGCGTTGTACAGAAATATATATGCTGTAATCTCACACAAAATCACAGAGACGCGGCGATGGCGTATGTGTCAGTGCTGTAATGCGTTTATCTCTACATGCTTCCTTCGGTTTCATCACGCAGCCGACATAATGTTACATATCCGGCTTTGGTCTGGTAAACAGTGGTTCCTTCGCCCCAGGTTCGGATCCTGCCGTGGGCATAGATGATGTTGGCAAAGATGCTGTTATGTTTTCTTTGTGGGTCGAAGTTGGACCGATGTGAACAATTTCACACCCTTAGATCTGTACTGGCCCCCCTATCATTTACGACACTGGATGCCTTGTTTCAGTTGTTTGCGACGTGTTATATCTTCGATAACCTTAGAAATTTGGGCTTGTAAGAGTTCTACTTTATAGTAATTTAATTATCCATGAACACCGAGTTTTACTTCCAAGTCCAGGATGAAAATCCAGTCCAGAAAATATGGCTCGGTTATTCTATATTACGATGGATTGAACCCCCCCCCCCCCCCTCTTCCTAATTCGTAGATAGGCCTACGCCACTGATCGGACGTGTGTCAACGTTGCGTAACATGTTGCGACATGTCCTCCTGATTGTTCGATTAGCGTGCAGCCTTGTTGTCCGAAGAGGGCAACGATCTGTCGCAGTCCGCAACATTCACTCACTCGACCTTCTACAGTCCGCACCCGTACCGACCTTTTCCGGACAAGCCACGAACGAGTTGGGTCAACATCGACAACTATCATCACTCGCGGTGACGCCGGAGACGATCGCTGTTGATTATGTCTCACTTTTGGGCAGCGGTGCTAATCAAGGCGACGAGCGGGTGAAATGTGCAGATGCAAAGTGCGATGTGGTAACGTGTCAATTATCGCCGTGCCCGTGTCGAATGCGCGAACTAATAGCAATGGAATGGTTTGTCAGACCATCGCCTAATCCGTCAAGAAAACTACGTGGATGGAATGTTTTAAAACAAAAAGTGTATTTAAAAGGTTTAGTAAGGATTGTCCAAGGAACACAGGCCCGAATGCATAGTTCACACTCAAGCCTTCCTCAACTCAGCCTCTCCTCAGCCTCACCTAGCCACCAATCACAAAGCCGTCCACATGGCAATGCCGTTCCGTGATTGGTGGTTGGCCGAGGCTGAGGAGAGGCTGAGTTGAGGAGAGCTTGAGTGTGGACTATGCATTCGGGCCTTAGTATACTGGCCACGCCGTAAGCAAGGTATAGCCTAAAATTCTGAGAAGAGACGGTTGCTCTACACGGTCTATTTCAACGATATTCACTGCGAGATTTCCCGATATCTGCATTGTTATTGTACACCCCACTGATTGCACCGACCGTAAATGAAATGCAACCCCACCACTTCTGTCAACAGGCGGGTGACATTATCACTACAATACCTGAGGCAAGAGAACGGGATGCAACCAGATTTAGGTTGGTAGTTGTCGCACGCGTCACTACCCTATTACATAATCCGTGACGATAACACATTATGAGTTAATTTGACGAGACTATAACGAATTTAATTTCAGTTTTCGCCTTGTGATTCAAGAAACTCAGAAGACTGCATGGTGGGCATGGCGGGAGTCGAACCTGTAACCTTTGCAATCCGAGTCTCGTGTGCTGGCACTGAGCCCACGGTGCATGTTGTGTGCACAGTCCTCAGTTCAAGCTATCACCAATACAAAGTTCTTTGACATGGTCAAGATAAGCCACGTATGTTTTATGGAAAATTACACGAAAAACACAGTCGAACATGCAAGCTTCCGGGAAGTCTCGGACTATGGAGAGAAGGGTGGCACACGTACTAGAAGTAACACGCGAAGCTTGTGACTGCATGTCTGTTATACAAGTAGAGGAAACAAACATAGCTGGATCGGCATAAAAATTAAATTTTGAGATGCTGGCACGCATGGAGAGAGAAAGTTAACGATTGGGTGCCAGTTGTTGGAATGCGCCAAGTTTGATGTTTTTTTTACGAACACAGACGTTGGATCCGGTTGGATCTCTCCCAATCTTATGAAGAAATTTAATATGGTGACAATTGCTAATAGGGTGATGATACCCCTGGTCTGATCTCTCGGATATCCACGAAAGTTAGCTCAATGAAAGCACATTTCAGTACCCCACACATTTTTTTTTTAAACTTTTAATTCCCTCAATATCACCAAAAATTTCACTCGTCTTGTCAATTCTTTGCGATACACCGCGTGGATACTATTACATTTTTTTCTTGAAAAATGTTGCTGATTAATTTTCCCACTTTTTCTTGTCTACAGAATGACTACTCTGAAAAATCCAAAACTATGGTCATTTTTTCCTATGTACGTTTTTTTTTTTTTTTTTACCTGTCGGTACATAACGGGTTTTGTACCGGCGGACCACAACATGTGAGATTTCCAAACTTTTAATAGTTCTCCGCCCCCGATAATGTTTACGCCAGTAATAATGTGTACCATTGTAATTATTTATAACCCACAAAGACTGGTTGAAACAAGAAAAGAGGGGGGATGTTGTTTTTCTGGAGTAATGTACTTGCCTAAACAAAGCAAACCACAAACCAATATTGGAGAAGAGTCGAACTTGAACCAATCGGTCATTTGAAACTGCTACGAACTGCCCGTTGAAAGTAAACACACACGATGTTTTGTTTTGGCCGCCACGAGCATCAAATGAAGGGAGGGACACACAAAGAAAGTGAGATACCACGTGTGTCGTAGCGTTGGTTGACCTGGATGAGCCTTCTCTCCGCGTATACCAACCCCATGTCTATTTCCACACGGCAGCGTAGGTAGACTGCCTGCCTGCCTGCCGTGCATGGGGACGGTGCAGTGGATATTTTTAGTTTCTCAAAACAAAAACCCATACTATTGTAGAACTACTTTTAGCAATGTCGTTCGTCATTGGTCTTTGAGCTCTGGAACGAAGACTGCGTGTTTTCTGAAACACATTCCCCATGTGTTGTTCTCATTCGCCTGCTTGTAGTGTCTCTGCCTGAGCTTTGTTCGCCTGTCGTACACTTTACACTCGTACCCGTGTAAGTTAGTGTGGATATTTGCAATGGCGTTCACCTGTAATGTAATGAAATTAAGTTTTAATTACAGGCGAACGCAATCAAAATATGTACACTGACTTACACGGGCACAAAAGAACGACAGTGACACTGTAGTGTAAACTGTAAAGTGTAGCACAGGCGAACAAATCTAATTGCTGTGCAAGTATCGATTCGATGCGTACAGTCGTACACATCGTACACCGTATTCGATGTTATTAGACAACTTACAACGAATGATTATAGTCAGAGGCTCATTGAAAACAAATTAAAACCTACGATAAGTTTACAGAACAAAATATTATTTTTGAAGATATTGGATACAGAATGAGAGGTATATCATTAGGGTCCAATACATTTTTTCCAAACGTATCCATAATTTAAATTTTCTCCAGTTTTGCATATTTTCAATCTTTTTGTAAACATATTACACTTTTAATAAGAAATAAACCATTACAAGATTATCAAAGTTTGGCGAATTCGGATCTGAATGGTTCTCGCATGTGCTTAACATTAAAATGATTGTCATGTTGATGCGTGACCATGTGTCTTAGGAGTTGAACGAACCCGGTGCCAGGGGATCTATACGGACCTTGGCTCAGCGTGGCGAGTCACGTGACAGTTTTACGCGCCACGGACCCAACCGACGGACGTTCCAGCTTTGTGCGCAAACGTTTGGCACGTTGCACGAGCCAGGAAGAGTAGGTATTAATAAACTTGGCATGCGATTGTTTAACGAATGATAAATTCACGCGGATCCTCCATTGTTATCTCAGATGAGTAAACAAAACGCTTGTAAACGGAAACAACAGTCGAGAACGTTTCAACTTTTGTTTGACTATAGCGAGGGGCCTAAAGATAGCATCCAATTTTGAGTATTTACTACTTTTATTTTAGCTTCTTGTAGAACCGCTGATATGAACCGCTGATCTGAACCGCTAGAATACCGCTGGCACTCCTAATAGAAAAGGATGAGATTGTCATGTGTTTCAAATCAAAACAATTAATGTTTGCCACAATAAGAGGTGAGATACAAATAGAATACAAGGTTAAACTAATTCTCGACGGGTAAAGGAATATCTGTGAATTTAAGAAAACAACATTTTTACCAGTTTAGCGGTCAAGAATATTTGTTCTGATTTGGCATTCATAACACTATTTTTCCTTGTCTCTAGCTGTTATTGACCTATGTTGTGTGTACGATGGGAATGGTTTCACTTCAAACAAATGTGCGCACGTTTCAGACACGAGTGTTGGCAGTCGCTTCTATGAGAGAGGCAGGCAGTGTGTGCTGTACAAGTACAAAGATATTCCCCTCCTGTTGGTCTGGTATTTACTTGTACGGTTGGGAAGAAGGAATCTGCTTTACGAGTGAGGAATGCATGCGTGGGGAAATCCATCATCATCATTGGTGATGGTGAGAATGGGAATCGAGCCGGTAGTCTTCAGATTGTCGAGTCCCGTGTTAGTGAACTCACAGTGAACTCTCGAGTCAACAATGCACGATTATTTGTTTTGTTTTCTCTATATATATTACGCAAGTCTCAACAACAACAGCAACAACCAACAACAACGCTAGGTCAGTCGTCAGTCTGGTATGGACCGTGAGAGGCTGGCAGAGTGGCTCACACACACACATACCATATGTTACCCTTCTACTAGCAATAACACCATTTCCGGTTTCACACGAAGCCCAGACTGAAGTACCTATTATTCATTGTTGCAATTATTGCAGATGTCGTTTGATTGACAGTTTTACTGTTTTCAAACAGAGGTGAAAGTATGAAAGACAAAATGGAAAAAAATGTATCACGCCCATTCTGTTATCAGCTTATCCCTTATCTATCTATACGTGTTTAAAGACAGGCACATTCCGTAGCCAACCTATTGAATGTAAACAAAGGTGGCCGCCTCGTGAGGTCTATTGTAACCGTCCCTCTTATGACCGCGTGGCGACGCCATCGTTTCTTGGAGTAGGGTAGGCCTGGAGCCTGTATTTATTTATTTATTTATTTTATTTTATCTTTTTTTAATCTTGATAATTAAAAAAGAAGGTCCGGAAATCTCAACTTTACATAGTTCGTCGTGAAAACAAGAACAATACACGTTTAGCTGTTTTTAAATATTATTATTATTATTATATTATTATTATTATTATTATTATTATTATTATTATTATTATTATTATTATTATTATTATTATTATTATTATTATTATTATTATTATTATTATTATTATTATTATTATTTTATTTATTATTATATTCTATTATTATTATATATAACAACAAATAATAAAAATAATAATGATTAAAAACAATTATACAGTCCACACCAGCAAATTGTTATCGCCTGTAACGAGAACCGCGTAAATATTGACACGGTTCTATACATGTTCGGTACGATCAGGTTACGTCGGGTCGGTTCGGTACTTGACCCCGCCCGCGTGTCTAGCGAGCGCTCAGCCAGCATTGGAAAGTTCACGCGACGAAGAGAGCGAGCAGACTGTGACGTCACCGACAGGAAGTCGTACTTTGGCTTCACTACACGCGGCTGGCGGAAGTCCCGCACACGTGGAGCCTCTAAACAACAACTACAACTACAACTACAACAACAACAACAACAACTACGACGATATCAGCTTAGCGAGCAATCACAGTTACAATAACAACGAGACGAATAATATTGACAAAAACAGTCACAACATGTGTTATTGATAATAAGAACGGAATTTACGATAACAAGATCAATAAATGTGCCTTTGTAATTAACTACTAGTTTTCTATGGTTCTGTAGTTTGCTGCCAATACGGTTCGATTCGTTGGTTCGGGCTCGGTTCGGGCTGTGGTCTCTATCTTATTGTGTTCGGCCTATTGATATGAACTTTGAAACATCATGAATGAAACAATGTCCCTAAATGAAATAAAAATCCAAGATCAGTTCTTGTAACCGAGCTAGGTGTAGGTAGAAAATAAATACAGATTTATTTATCACTATACTGAAACCAACCACTATATATTGGCTATATCAATGACAATGGTGATGAGTGATGACAGTATGGTGATGACAGTAACATCAATAATGATAATTAAAACTATATTTCAAAATATGATATGATAGCAAAAGTTGTGGCCCCGACTGGGATTCGAACTCCGATCATCCGACTTTCCAAGTTATCAGGGCAGCGGGTTTTGCGCTCTTTTTTCGCGAGTATTGGCACAATATTGTGATGCAACCGACAGTAGACTTGCGCAGTATACGTGTTCTGGTCACGAGCTCGCGTTGTCATGGGTTGAGTCCCTGACTCACCGCGTGAACGTAGGCCACCCGCCTTACACTTACACATGCCGACGGCACTCACTAATCACATGCAGACGAAAACTCTTTGGAATTGATTCATAAATCTCCCTCCACCCACGGGGGGGGGGGGGGAGGGGCAGACATTTTACGCTTCACTAGTGAACCAAGAATTATAATATTAGTCTAGGAATTACCGAATTAGTCATCTCATAGTATTTAATTTTTCAATGTTTGAGTAGAGATACTGTTACAACTCACATGAGTGAATACAGATCTTGGAAGCGTTCCATTTCGGCACGGTTTCGCTGAATTTTATTATCGCTATATGGGGGAAGATAACCTTCAGCCAGCCATGGCGCCTGGCACCAAAACACATAATGCATCTTCAACTCGTGGAGATAAGTGGCGAATATACTTGTTGAGAGTACTCTAGGTTGGAATTCATAGTCGGCCCCTACACCTAGGGGCACCCATTGTTGCTATGGATTTGTTTTGTTTATGGGAAATAACATGGAAACAACTGTTACCTTAGTAACAATGGGCGCCCCTAGGTGTAGGGGCCGACTATGAATTCCAACGAGTTGTGCACACTGGCCTCGCTGTTTGTCATTCATCACTAAGCTGGTTTCATACGTAAACAACGGCCCAGTTGGCGTGTTTATCAACTGAACTATGTAGATTATTTATCTACGTGCAACGGGGATTTTTTTTAAATTTCAAAAACACGATTTATATTTCCTGCTTCTTTATGCCGTGTTCTTGGAAGATGAGGTCTCCCCGTACGTCCCGTTTCGACCGATTTCAATCGGCCGGTATTTCCAGCTACCGGTATCTACCTGATTCTTCTGCTGAGTAGATTGAACTAATAAACACACGCGCTGATCTAGTATCGCTCGCTACAATACCGGTTTCAAACGGATGCCACAACTCGAGTTGGGTTGGTACTTGGTACTGAGTCACGTGCGCACACCGTGTCGTCATCATTTCTAATACAAACACACGCACTGATCTAGTATCGCTCGCTACAATACCGGTTTCAAACGGATGCCACAACTCTAGTTGGGTTGGTACTTGGTACTGAGTCACGTGCGCACACCGTGTCGTCATCATTTCTAATACAAACACACGCGCTGATCTAGTATCGCTCGCTACAATACCGGTTTCAAACGGATGCCACAACTCTAGTTGGGTTGGTACTTGGTACTGAGTCACGTGCGCTCACTGTGTCGTCATCATTTCGAATACAAACTGCATTCAAGAAATAAGAAGAACAACCAATTCATACATATGAGATGGCTGTGATGACGGTAGTTGCGTGGTGGCGGCTTGAGAGAGATGTGAAACAAGGTAGTGTATGATCTCTCTCCTGGTCCTGGGCAAGATCGTGGGTCCTGGGTGTTCAATTAGTAGATGCATTATTTCAGGACGAATGGAGAAGTGAGTGGTCAAGAGACGGGTGTGTCGTGAATATGATGGTGCTGACGACGTGTTGGTGATATAGCCGACAGGTGGGTTACATACTACTACATACACAATTACACAAATGACACAATACCTTATTAATGTATTATTGTTATTATTATTTACGGGGTGTGCGTGAATGATACGCATGTATACCGGAAGACGCAGAGCTAAAGCTTTCCGTTTGCACAGAGGAACAGGTTGGGAAGGTGTTTGAACGTAATGTACGGCTGACTGTTAGTCACACTCGGTGAATGGGAGGTTGTTCGCCTTTACGCTTCTTGTGGCAAGGTGAGATAACCACTGAACTATCTCGGAGGACTCTCACAAATATCCATTTCCTGCGTGGGATTCGAATCCACGTCCCTTGGTTCCATAAACCTCGGTCACGTCATAATCGATCATATCAGCGACGTCGGAAGTCGGAACAAACGGCTGGGGAGGCTGACCTTGGCGTACTTCAGCTCAGGGGAGGGGGCAAGAGTATCATCTACCCACCTCTGGGAAACAGAAAGAAAGATGCAAATATAGAAGTGTTTTGAAGACGAAAACTATTAACCGGCCATTTACGACAGTCTTTGCCTGTAGCAGCTGGGCCCTCAAGTTCCTTCTTGTTCTTATAGGGCAGGGGTGGCGAACGAATGACTTGCATAAATATTTAAACATATTGTATCAGGATCAAATTTAGCACAGTTCAAAGTCGTTTTGCAAAAATTTCACCTCTGGGTTTTTGTCTGAAAGTTTGTTTTATTTTTATAATGTACTTATTCTTATAAAATTGATTTGGTTACTAATGAGTGCACCAGATTCTTGATTATGTAGGACGTTCATTATGTTATTATGTTATGAATCTACCCCCCCCCCCCCGGCCCCCCTCCCCTTCCAAACTCATAAACTGGCACTGTGCTCTCCGTAAACATCATAATTCCAAATGGATGTATTACTTTCTGGTTTCACTCTACAAAAAGCTACTATAAATTTACCCTTTTTAATGTTATTGGGCATATTTTGAGAAGTTCATGTGGCTGGAGAGTATTCAATAGTGGATTCAATAATTTATAAATAACAGCAGTGGCACTCAAACTCCTCCCTGATAGTGATAGGGTATTGTATGATATGATGCATAGTGTTGTGAGGAGGCAGCGTGAGCGAACACGTTGCTGTTCGGCTGCTGTACGCGGCTACTAAATGTTAGTTTGAATTAGAGATAGTGATATTTGGTTACATGCCCGATTGTATCGCCTAAATATGTAATGTGTTTTCAAGATTTGCTTTTTAGAAGTTGGCGCCCCCTTGAAATACTTCCCCCCCCCCCCCCCCCAGACGCAAAGCTGCGATTGTAGCACCTAAATATGTAATGTGTTTTCAAGATTTGCTTTTTAGAAGTTGGCGCCCCCTTGAAATACTTCCCCATCCCCCCCCCCCCCCCCCCAGACGCAAAGCCGCGATTGTAGCACCTAAATATGTAATGTGTTTTCAAGATTTGCTTTTTAGAAGTTGGCGCCCCCTTGAAATACTCCCCCCCCCCCCCAGACGCAAAGCTGCGATTGTAGCACCTAAATATGTAATGTGTTTTCAAGATTTGCTTTTTAGAAGTTGGCGCCCCCTTGAAATACTTCCCCCCCCCCCCCAGACGCAAAGCCGCGATTGTAGCACCTAAATATGTAATGTGTTTTCAAGATTTGCTTTTTAGAAGTTGGCGCCCCCTTGAAATACTTCCCCCCCCCAGACGCAAAGCTGCGATTGTAGCACCTAAATATGTAATGTGTTTTCAAGATTTGCTTTTTAGAAGTTGGCGCCCCCTTGAAATACTTCCCCATCCCCCCCCCCCCCCCCAGACGCAAAGCCGCGATTGTAGCACCTAAATATGAGATGTGCTTTCAAGATTTGCTTTTTAGAAGTTGGCGCCCCCTTGAAATACTTCCCCCCCCCCCCCCAGACGCAAAGCTGCGATTGTAGCACCTAAATATGTAATGTGTTTTCAAGATATGCTTTTTAGAAGTTGGCGCCCCCTTGAAATACCCCTCCCCCCCAAACGCAATTTCTACAGCTTGTACAGAAGCCCACTGGAAGAATAAACTTCCGACCTGCCTACATATCATATCGACGTAGTGTTTTGTCCACGCCTTTAAATATGTCATGATACCGCCTTCAGCACTGCTGCACGCAATGTTCCCGATTCTACCCGGCAGGTTCTGCTAAACCGAATATATTTTTGATGCATTCGTGCCCTCTTTTCGTGCAGCGTACTTACCCCGTAGAGCTTCCATCTTCTCTCCCGCTTACTACAAGCAGACGGCTACGGCTGCCGAAGTTTGAAACACGTAACGCGTTGGCCAGAAACCACAGCCTCAAGTAGATTGTTCATTTCTTTCGACGCAACACGACGACCTGAAAATATTGTTTTTTTTTTGTGTCAATATTTAATTTTTTTGAGAAACTAGATTTAATTGTTCCAAGAGTATATTGTTGAAATTACATCTTATTACCTTTGACTTTGAGCTAAATGTTAAACGATGCAGTGATTCAATTCCGATCATGATTCAGATCGTTCGGACACATGCAATGAATGTGTGCGGTGTGAATGGGTGGCCAGACGCCGGTAACAATGATAATTGATCGATTAATGCTTTCCAGGTTCGAATCATAACTTGCACGTTCATTGTCACGTAAGACCTTTCAAAATGTTCCAATATCAGCCACTCATCGTCTAGATGAACATCGTTGCTAACATATTATAGGACATAAAGGTCAGAAGTTGAGAAGAGGTGCAAAGATTCTGCCGGAGGGGAGTAGTGGGCCGAGTGCGGATGTTGGAGGCGAGTCCTTCGTGATCGACGAGTCGGTAAAGCAGTTGAGCACCACTTTTCGTAATTATCACTAACGAGGTGAATAAAGTATAACGCATTAATTAAATAAACAATGATGAAAAGTAAATGACGAAGGAATACTGTTGAAGGGCACGTGAAGGGTAATATAGTATGTGCAGATACTTGCAAAACCTAAAGATTACTGACGAGGTTCAGGTTCATATGGAAGTCTGTTACAATCTATAACCTGAAAAACCAATGGTACGCACCTGTGCGGTGATGCCGCCAAAAGTCTACGTCCCTGTACGTGAATGACTCAGGAAACCTCTGAGCTACATCTGACTATTAGTATTAGAACACTCGGTAGCACTCAATCCCGCTATTCACGCGGTAGGGATGGGTCGTTGAAACGTTTTAACGTGGGAGTGGCTTTAAACGTTTACATTTTTTTCGCCACGTTTGTGTATATTATAGAAACAAGCTAATATTTTACAACGGAGCCTACTACTGTAGTCTAAGTCTTCTATTGTAGTTTTCTCTCACCACGAATTTTAATTTACCCTAGGTTTCGGAACTTTTAGGTAATTTACTGCATCGGGTATTTTTTTTTTATCTCACAACAGGGGGAGGAGCGACTAAAACGTTTAAAGCGAACTTTAAAAACGGTTAAACGTTTAGGCTTGCCCATCCCTATCACGTGGTGACTGTGGAAAACCTCGGAAAAGCCTTCAGACAGGATTACCGGCGACGTTACCGGATTAGAGTCTCGCGTTTTACCGCTGAGGATTGAGGAACCTCTGTCGGTAATCCAGGATATGTGACTTATACACGTACTGCCTGTTTCCCAACCGGTGGGTCGCAACTCGCAAGATGTACGGCCCAGTAAGTGTAAATACTGCCGAAATCACGACGAAGCCACGCGGTCTCGGTGAACGGATGGGGATGCGGTTGGACCGATCTATTCGCGCCCGACGTCGGGAAATGGGTCAATAGCGGATGCGACACCCGACAGTGCTAATCTACAGTGGCGTTGAGGAAAGAGGAAGTAACTTAACCTTTATGTATATAGGTGTCACACGCTAACTCGTCTGCTCTGCTCTCATGTCGGGCGTGGGGTGTGCAGACTGGGCGAACGCAACTCTTGTAAACAGGCCTATTCGTCAAGGTATGCGGGCGCTATTGCAACGTGAATATGAATATATGTATATGAAATACGGTTTTTATAGTAAGACACTATGGGGCGTATAACTAACGTCGCTACTCTGGGCAAATATCCGTGGGCGCAGGAATACACGTGGACGTCTATTTTAATCGTGCGCCATCTTGGCAACGCATCATGGCGGCCGCTTTGTTGGTCATTCAAGGTCATAAAAATAAGATTTAAAATACAAACATTCCATTTAAATTAAATAAATATTGGGCTACTTTGTGACGGCTATTTACTATTTATTAATAGGACTGTTTTGATTCAACCACTAACTAACATGCACGACATCGTCTCAGCTGCAGTTCAGTTGGTGGTGCATAACAGTAGTAATTGAGTAAGACTTTATGACGGTGCAAGTTCACATTTTCGTATATTTTACGGGACTCATAATCACGTATCAGAAATAAAATACACTTCCAAACGTCGATTATCGTGAATGGAGGAGAGCCGCGAGAAAATAACGCAAAACGTGGGCCTACTATCTTATCAACGGGTCGCTATTCGGCACTAAATGTTGCAGATATGATCTCTGGTGGCGAAATCGTGAACTAATAGTTAGAGGGCAACAAAGCCGCTGGATGTCATTTGTCAGTGTCATTTGTCAGTGTTTATATGAGAATGGCAACGATTCCAAAGAAACATAAGCGATATTGTTGCATCAGTGAATATCCAGCTTTGCTGGATATTTGCTGGTTGCGTTTTGTTTCCAAGATGCCTTTGATATTATGGGGATTTTGGATCAGGGGACACACCAAGCATCCGAAGGCCCGAAGTTCATGTTCTTATCATAATGTTAATTAACCACACGCAATTAAAAGGCCACCGATTAACACTGCCTCTCTTTCATTGAGGTTCCTTTGGGCTCTATTTGCTTTCAAATATATGTATATTTCAGAATAAAGTTAAAAACGTACTTTGCGCAATAACATGTTTAGGCGGATCCATGATCTCCTGTCAGTTTGTTACCCTCTAACTGTCAGCCATGTTGCGCAGCAGTGGTGCTATCTCTTGACACATTTAGTGTCGAATAGTCTATACAAAGAAAGGAAAGTCATTCTGACAGTGACATATTATCAATTCATTGTTATTGACCTATACCACTCAAACACAATAAGCCGCTCACGTCGGGTTCAGGTCATGTCAGGTCATGCACGTCCCGTATTATTGCAGGTAAAAGCATTGGACGTTTCGAGGAACGTTTTAAATCCATCTATTTGTCATGTACTAGGAGTTTATGTGAAATTAAATGACATATACCATGAAGACTAATAATTCATTGATAATATAGGCTATATGATAAATATTTTTGAATGTGGATTATTATTTTACAAATATAACCAACCCAAAGTAAGTATGTTATATATGTAAGGCCCAGTCTTACAATCTCCTAATAAGAAAGTTATTTGTAGGAATTAAGCTATTAGGAGGATTTCAAGAGTTTTGATTGGTCGTTGCCATAGAGACAACAAGCTATTCGACAAATAAGTAGGTATTGGGACATTGTAAGACTGGACATTATAGTTTCAGCGTGCGATTGGATCGTGAAAATACGCACCCGGCAAATTAGCGCATGGGGTGAATTTTTCGTTCAGGGCACTTTCTATCTGGACATCACGTTTGTTGTTCAAAATGTCAGCTGCGTCTTTTTGAAGTACTCTCCTGATTGAAACTGAGAAAACAAACACGTTTATTGAATTTCTGTAGTTTTGGAGCAGTCGTTCAAACAACCATACCATTGCATATCTTTAAAAAATATTATTTTATTGAATTGTTACATGTTTAAAATGGAATAAAATAACAGATTATATCGTGATATTATGTGTTCTGCGCGAATCATGTATGGGCTTGTGACGGAAAGGGAAATGGTGTGACGTCAGTCGTTATAATGGTCGCTGTGTGTTGCAGGAGGCCTTCTTCCAGTGGACGTTTGGCGTACAGGAGCCGGACTTCTACGGTGCCGTGGAGGTGGAGACCGGAAAGAGTATTCTCTTCGTACCGAAACTTCCGGAGTCGTACGCCGTGTGGATGGGCAAACTTCACACGCCGGACAACTTCAAGGAGAAATACGACGTGGACGAAGTTCATTACACGGACCAAGTAAGCGGCCCTGCGTTACAAGCATGCAGTGATGATTTCAGACATTTTTCCTAGGGGGGGCTGATAAAAATCTAGGGTGTTGCTAAATTAGTTACTCATTTTATGGCTTAGGGTTTAGAAACAAATTTTCTTCCTGTGTGTGGGATACAAGATGCACAAAATGGGTGATGTTTATACTAAAACCAGTGGGGAGCCTGATACACACGAATTGTGAAATCTAGCGCCATATTATAGTTGTGTAAATAATCATAAAATCAACAATTCTGTTTATTATTTTAAATACCAGGGTTCGGATTCACAAGAGGTTCTAAGTCGTTTTCTGGTCTTAACTCTAAGAACGACATAACTTTCGACCTCTTGTAAAACCAGACCCAGCACCTGAAGAAATTACTAATTCCAGGTGGGAACAAAGACACAATGACAATTACAATAATGTTTTAGAATCTGTTTTAAGATTTTTCCTCTGGACCCACAAGCGATTCAAAGTTAGGTCGGTTTTTTGAGATAAGAGCAAAAAAGACTTTGGACCACTTGTGAATCCGGGCCCAGGTATTTACTTACACAGTTTAGAGCAGTCGGTTTCTACGGGGTTTCTTCCGAGCGTAATTATCCTAAACTTGGTTGACAAGAGGAAGAAGGGATGCGCCGTGACAAAAGGCAGGGGTGGAGGGGGTTACGGTCTCTGTTGATGCCATCCTTTCAGTTTTCGAATATGAGGTGATTCCTATTTGCCATTCTTACCTTTACCTAACATCGTTTCAATAGAAAATAAAATGTTGCAACATTTATGTAGTTGAGTTTTTCGTAGAAATCGATTTATTTCCTAGTCCTATATGAGGTGGAAAAATATACCTCATTTTCTTGTATTTTGCATTTTTTTTTGCAAATTTACATTTCTTCATGTGATTTTTTCAATCTGCTAGGGTGGGGCATTTACAACTGCCGGGGGGGGCTCCGCCCCCCCCCCCCGGGATATGCCTGAAATCATCACTGCAAGCATGTACTACTACTAAAACCAAACCATAAATAACAAATTCAATACGTGACCAAACCTAACACGCTAACTTACGCCAATAAACCTAAACCTATCCTATTCCTAAACATGATGTAACAATACTGTAAAGTATATAATGATTATACAAAGTCACCAACGGTCACCAACTCCTTTCCATGGATGGCAGTGGTGCACAATATACTGTGATCCAGCAGCGGCTCGTGAGTTCCAAATTGCAGGGGGCTAGAAAGTTATGCCCCTAATTTCAATGTCCAGTTAACCTGTCAGGTAAGCCAGTTTGGTGTATTTCTATTGGCCGTTGTCATGGTGAAAACAATTTAACTGAAAAGTAGATTTTAACTAGACATTGCAATACCGGCCCTACTAGTAAACATACATACTGCGCACGTGCGATGCTTACTCTGTGACTGTGTGATATAACCTATCCTAACCAATAACTTCTTCACGCGGGTTTCCCCGGCCCGCGCGGATCACCACATAAGAGGCGGCTGTATATAGCTAGATAGTGTGTATAACACGTGCACACATGCTCAACCCACTTCGCTCGACTCGAACTTTGTGCGTTTACACATATTCTAGAAATCGATAATTAGCAGTGTTTTAATTTCGTTACGCAAGGTCCCTATGTCGAACATCAACTCCAAAGGTCGGTGGCATTTATTAATAGACTAATCCTTGCTGTTATCTTCACCTCGTCTCGGCCTGTCATGTCGGCCGGCCGGACGAGCGCTCGTGCTCGCACGTACATAACAAACAGGTGCGCGACAAGTATTGCCGCTTGTTTTCACCCAGTGAACAGCAGCTGGACACGAACACGACACAAACACTTGTCCGTTGATGTTTTGTTTACAACACATTCCTCTACATCCGGCGCTACCATGGTACTGGTACCGGCATATGTCTGGTTTAGGGCCATAACGTGGTCGTTCATTGTGGAGGTGCAATAGTGTGGTGAATGTTGTAATCATGTCTCAGTTATAGTTGTATAGTGACACTATAAGCGCGTATATTGGCAGGCGATGTGAGGGCACGTTCCAATCATCGTTGATGTGCGCATCCTACTCTTTACACTTCTCCTGACTAGACCGCAATATTGAAATAGACATACGTTTCATTCTATGTTGTGTGAATGTACTAAAAATAAATACATACTGTAATAAAAAATATCATGCCCTCCATTGGCCTAGAAGAAGGTATATTTATTTATCACGTTTAAAATCTTATTCTCGAGTCTTGACCGAGACTCCGTTCTAGAACAACATTTCTCTTGATTATTCGGGGCATATAACACCCGGCTCCCCGGGGCAACAGGCAACCACTTAGCCAATTTGAAATACCGCAAAAAATACCTTTGTCTTTCGTTTTTAGAATACAAATCAAAATACGTACTTTGCAATAGTTTTGGCTTTTGTGAAGTAAGTACGAAGCCACTGAATATGGTCACCCCTGGCCGTGAATGTTCGGTCCCAGTGTGACGTGACGTGACATGACGTGACGGGGACGTGACGTGACGTGACGGGACGGGACGGGGACGATACTGTTTACATGTCATGTTTACTAATTGCAAATGAGAGACGTTGCGCGTGGAACTATATCGGGTCAAGCCCAGACGACCTTCCAGTATTGATCGCATACGCTTGTGTGTTAGCAGACAGCCCCCAAGCGGAGGCGTGGCTAAGCGTATAGTATAGCTCGGCTTTGGAGCGAGCACGGCAGGTAGGCAGACTGTTAGACAGACAGACAGATAGAGTAGATAGACGGCAGACAGACAGACAGCAGACAGACAGCCCCCAAGCGGAGGCGTGGCTAAGCGTATAGTATAGCTCGGCTTTGGAGCGAGCACGGCAGGTAGACAGACTGTTAGACAGACAGACAGATAGAGTAGATAGACGGCAGACAGACAGCAGACAGACAGCCCCCAAGCGGAGGCGTGACTAAGCGTATAGTATAGCTCGGCTTTGAAGCGAGCACGGCAGGTAGACAGACTGTTAGACAGACAGACAGATAGAGTAGATAGACGGCAGACAGACAGCAGACAGACAGCCCCCAAGCGGAGGCGTGGCTAAACGTATAGTAGCTCGGCTTTGGAGCGAGCAAGGCTGGCAGACAGACTGTTAGACAGACAGACAGATAGAGTAGATAGACGGCAGACAGACAGACAGTAGACAGACAGCCCCCAAGCGGAGGCGTGGCTAAACGTATAGTATAGCTCGGCTTTGGAGCGAGCAAGGCAGACAGACAGACAGATAGAGCAGACAGACAGATAGATATAGTAGATAGACGGCAGACAGACAGCCCCCAAGCGGAGGCGTGGCTAAGCGTATAGTAGCTCGGCTTTGGAGCGAGCAAGGCAGGCAGACAGACTGTTAAACAGACTGACAGATAGAGTAGATAGACAGCAGACAGACAGCAGGCAGACAACCCCCATGCGGAGGCGTGACTAAACGTATAGTAAAGCTCTGCTTTGGAGCGAGCACGGCAGGTAGACATACTGTTAGACAGACAGACAGATAGAGTAGATAGACGGCAGACAGACAGCAGGCAGACAACCCCCAAGCGGAGGCGTGACTAAACGTATAGTATAGCTCGGCTTTGGAGCGAGCACGGCAGGTATAGACAGGTAGACACTGACCGACTGATATACAGATAGACAGACAGGCAGACATTAGACAGACAGACAGACAGACAGACAGACAGACAGACAGACAGACATACAGATAGATAGGCAGCCAGACAACCCTGAGCTGAGGTGCTTAGGCCAGCTGTCAGTATAATCTTAGGTTCGTTTCTCGGTTCGTCTAGCGCCCCCCCCCCCCCCCCCCCCCCTCCTCTCCCCGGGAATATTCTGAATTCAACACTGCTGAGCTCGAACCAAAACATACACATATAAACAGTCAGATGACATACAGACAGACAACCCCTTCAGCGGAGACGTATGCAGAGAGTGAGCAAGTCGGTCTGTTTCTAGAAATAGATAAAATGCTATCGACCGCACTAAGTTCGTTGAGATTGCTTTGCTTGTAGAACGAACGTCAACAGTTTTTTTTAAGACTTGCGTCACCAGGAAATGTTTATGTAATCACTTTTGCGTTAGGAGCGGCCACATAGTAAAATGTGTCACTCACAATTATTATTATACTGCTTGCTTATCAGTGTGAGATTTGTGCATGGACTCTGCCGAGACTAATAATAAGCGTTGCGTAAATACGGTTGCCCAATCAAACGAATGTGTATTCGAAGTTTGTATCGAAATTATTTGGCCTTGTGCCGCTGTTCTTGTTAGTAGAGCGCGGATTATAAAAAACTAAACTAGTTATAGCATCGTGCGACACTGATTTACATCTTGATACGGTTGTGGAGCGCTTGTACGAGCTGGGTGAAACGAAGCGGCACGGACACGGGCTCGAATCCCGTATTATGCATTCTCCACCATACAAAACGATGATTTGTTTATAATCCTGGTAGCTGGAGAGATGATGGCCACTCAAAATAGACTAGATGCATTCTGTTGGTAAGAAAATGAACTATTATGAGGAGGAGTTTAGCTGGCAAAAGTTCATTGTTGTTCTATTGTTAAATCATCAATGACGCAGATAAGGAGGTTGCTTAGCAGCGCTATCTATGCGTTAGCTTGAGTCTCCAATACTTGGCGTTAAAGTTGCATGTGAATAATCAAACTTTATCGTCTACCCTCTACACGCATTCAGTTACAAGAACTGACACACTCATAGTCGGCCCCTACACCTAGGGGCGCCCATTGTTACCAAGGTAACAATTGTTTGCATGTTATTTCCCATAAACAATACAAATCCATAGCAACAATGGGTGCCCCTAGGTGTAGGGGCCGACTATGAATTCCAACCTTACAGTGAGGGACATTTTTTTATTGCGTTTCTCGCTGCTTGTTATAATATGATATGGCTTCAAATTCACCGTTTACGTGTATGCCAGCATCACAGACAATCCCTTATCTGTGCCAGCATCTTACTGACAGATTGCGCGCCGATAAAATAGAGGGCCCCCGGCTGGGGTTGGGGAAGGGAGGAATAAAAATTCTACATATTTTGGGCGTTACTGTCGGAAACTTTCTAGGGCACGCGTGTCTTGCTTCTACAACGGCCACGAATCTCAGGTGGGGGAAGGGATATGATAATTGATATTGGTAATAATATTCATTATCTATACCGTCTTCGGGAACATTTGCTGCCTACGAACGAGTCTTCTTGTTTGGGTTGGGTGGGGTGGGAGAATGAGGGGTGTAGTTGGTCAGCCTGGGGTGGGAGAATGAGGGGTATAGTTGGTCAGCCTGGGGTGGGAGAATGAGGGGGAGAGTTGGTCAGCCTGGAGTGGGAGAATGAGGGGTATAGTTGGTCAGCCTGGGGTGGGAGAATGAGGGGTATAGTTGGTCAGCCTGGGGTGGGAGAATGAGGGGTATAGTTGGTCAGCCTGGGGTGGGAGAATGAGGGGTATAGTTGGTCAGCCTGGAGTGGGAGAATGAGGGGTATAGTTGGTCAGCCTGGAGGTCGTCTCGCGGCCAGACATCGTGTCAATATTCGCTTCTAGTTCTTTGTTATCAGAGATCCTGGAAAAGCGTTGGGATATACTTCTGGTTGGCTGCCTACTCCTCTATGCCAGTGCACAAAATGCTGTTTGGGGGTTTACAACCGAGCTCTATAGTCCGCCAACCCAACCTGACATAATATCGTATATCGATATCGATCGACCAAAGTAACTTATAGATCATTCGTGTGCAGCAGCCGTCTTTGTGAAATGTTGATCCATTTATTTTACTTTTTACGACCTACTCAGCAAGGTTAGATATAGACGGCGTCTTATTGATGTTGGGAATACAAAAGCAAAAGCCGGTTGATCTGGGTTCGAGTCCACACTGCATACATGTCTGTTGCTGTTCTACAGGTATATGAGGTATGCAGCCGTGTGAATCCTCATCAAGTATATCAGCACACTCGTCTGACCTGCGCCGCTCACTAACAATAATTAGCTTTGTGTTGTTGTGTGTGATAAAAACACGAGTTACATGTTTCTCTTTACTTCTCAGGATGCAAGCAAGGTCTGTTTGCGGTGATGCGAACTCTTCGTCTCCAGCCGTCTTGTGATGATGCCCCACTTTGTTCTGCCAGAGACGACGGAGAAGTGGCAACGTCGCAACGAACGAGTTCCGCTCGTTGCATTGTTGTTGGAGCTTTGTTTTGATTGCATTCTTTCGCGATTTTAATTGTTCGTACCGTGTTCGTAATGTTTGCGGTTCCTAGGAAGCGAGGAGCGGCGTTGTCGACGTCGTCAACGCGATTATCGTTGTCGTGGTTACGACACTTCGTGTATCAACTCATAAAAAATGTTGCACTATCATATCATGAAGTACAAACATTGCAAAATATGTACAGAAACTGTCATCTTGTGGCTGCCTTCATATCTAATAAGTAACACTGCACACAAATGAATCATCGGTACAACTGTTATCTCACACTATCTTCTGACTTGTTTTACGCGAAAGTTGGGTATATGAAAATTAAACTTAGTATACCTACCTATTCACAAATAAGCAGCAATTTTACTTTGAATTAAAAAATACAACACTGCTAGAAATAATTATACAATATTGATGTACGATTTGCTGGCCAACTATAAGGGTGTATTCCAACTTGACGTTTTTCGTAGTGAACTAAGCTTAGTTATACTAATCGAAAGGAAGTGACGTCACAAGCAGGCAACCAATGCTCCTTATTTGGCTAGTGGTTAGTGGGTAGTGGGTTAAAGTGGCTGAAAGTGTACACTACGACACCGACTAACCCACTAAACCAAGATGGTTGTTACCAGCCATCACAACTGATACTTTTAGGTTAGGAAAATACCCAACCAGTGAGTGGAAGTATTATTATCGTATTTATTTACATTAGATGATTAATAACAATAAACTTTGTATTAGCATACTAAGTGGCGTGCCCATAGCTGTTAGTGTTTAGTGTGTAGCAGGTTAGTGGTTAGTGGTTAGCAGGCGAAAATCAAGTTGGAAAGGCTGTGGCTGTGTCTCAATTTTTCGTAGTTGCTCAAACAAAAATGGAAGATGAAAGTGACGTGTAAAGAAAACGGCAGTGGGGTTGTGATTGGCTGGCAGTGAGTTAGCAGACTAGTTCATATGCTTGATTGCTTGGAGCTTTGAGATATACCCTAAACGTATATACGAGTCGTAACACGGATTGAGGAATCATGACCGACACGACAGTAGTATTTACTTTTTCAACTGCAACCTTAAATAACTGCCACCTGTACGACCTTGTGTACGGGATGATGGTCGCAGCGCAGTCCGCCTATAACATGTACACAACCTGAAAGTCCTCCAATCTAAGGTTATAGGTCTATGGGCCCCGAGGGATGCCAAACAGTCGACACGATCAGGAGGTGTCGACAATTGTGTTGGTTGGGTCGGGGTTTGGATTCAACATGTAACCCCTTTCGCCTGCCCAGGGACTGCTACCTTATCGTGGTGGGCAGGTTTGCGTGCTTTGTTGATCCCGAGAGCTATGCCGGCGGAAGCGTATGCTTCTGGTAGGCGTATGCTTCTGGTAGCGTATGCCCTAGCCGGTCGGACAGGTCGAGGACAAGAAGTCAGACGAAATGCAGTCCACAACCTCCCCACTCCCTTTTCCTCCCCGTTCCTCTATCCTCCCTGCCCTCTTACCCTTTTCCTCCAAACAGCCCCCCATTTCATCTTCATATTTCACCACTCATCGTCTTGATTAGCCAAGTTGCAAACATCAATCAATCAATCGGCGGCCATAACGCTCATACGCCACTTTCATGAAATTTAAATGCAATGTCCACTAAATCGTCGCAACTCGCAAGTTGTACGCGAAAGAAGTCGTTGACTTTGATCAAAAATTCCAAAACCTTGCTACAAAATGTGTATTTTTTAAATTTATGCTGTCGATAATGTGCAATTACACTTACAAAAATGTAATTTAAAAATATGTAATGCAAAGACAAAAGAACAGATTCGTAGCCTATATATTTTTTTTTTTTTTTAGCCATAATCGTTTTGACCGATGACCATGAATGATCACGTTTGTGGTAAGAACGAAAACTCACTGCTCAAAAGCGCAATTTGTATTGATTTTAACCATGAAATCACTGATTTGAGGCAACATATAAAACTTTTTTTAAAACTATAAGTACACATCAAGAAGTATACATCAAGACCTAAGATCCCTGTATAAACATTTACAAACATAGGCTATCTTGTGGAATAAATCTATCTCTAAAAAATGAATTTTGAAATATTTTGACCACGAATTCACCGCTTTTGTGGATAACAAAATCGAAATCGAAAACTGGCATTTATTTTCACCACAAATACCTGCCTCTGCCGATGACATAAAGCTCTAGCTAGAGGCCCAACCAAAGGCCCACCCCAACTGCATAACCCACTGTGCTAGCGCTGTCGTACCAATTAGAATAGCAGTCATACGCTGTGTTACATTTTATTAGTCCAAGAAAATCGAGCAATTAACGCAGAACCAATTGGAAATATTTTTTTTTTTTTTAATTTTTTTGCTATCATATATGGATACTTTTTTATTCAAAAGAAACTCTTCAGTCGTGTATACAGTATAGACCTAGTAATGGAATTAATGAATATGTAATTATAATTACTACTTGCGCTAGTTTAAAAGATTTTCCAATTATGTTTTGTAATACGATTTAAAACAAATATACAAACAAAACAAAAAATGAATCTATAAATAAATCCCGATACCATAATCCTCTAAATGGTACGCGTATAAATTTAATAACATGTGATTTTTAACGTTCGGATTTTGGAGTTCGGTGAGCCTTCACCAGGAATTTAGATTACCTTGGGCATCGCCACCTTGATAGCAGCACATTGTCTCTACTCGAAGAGCAGTGAAGAGTGGCAGCCCCTGGACTTACATGATATTAGTACCATTGAGTTTGTTCTAAGAATGAAGGGTTGCAGCCATTGTATGTGTACACGAACAAGCAAGATTGGTACCCACATGGTAGTCATTTTATGTAGGTACAGTAAGAATGAAGGTTGACAGCCATTCTGAGTCCACGATTTAATACGTCAATCGTTTCGTATCAATCATTTTGTATATACAATATGGAAGAGCGACATCCCCATTTTTATGTATACGAGGAAATATGGTTGCAACCATTTTATTAGAGTGAGAATGAGGTTGGCAGCCATTTTATGTTCACAGATAATGTGATGGTGAACGGACAGGTATTATATATTATCTACCTCTTGTTATTAGCAATGTTTTCCTCATTGCCGTGGCCATTGGAATTATCCAAATACCCATTTCGGTGTATCGAGCATGACGCTCGCAAACGCATACTCGAGCTAAATTTAAGTGAACTTTCAGTTTTGCATTCGGAGAATAGTCTCGACTCGGCTCGGGCTGGATGCCGTCAAGTCAAGGGCATTGTGTGTATGTTTTGCTCTCTAAATGTATTCCACGTGCTGACATTCGGCCGTGACTGCGTGAAGAGCGTTCACCTAAACCCACCACCGGAACCTTGAAGGCATTATTGCGCTGGCACATCGTTCGGCGTTGCCGTGTGCGGGCCAAATAGATAACACACTTACTTCATAGTTCATTTATACCTGACCTTTAGTGTTCTCGTCTTACTCCCTTCACGGGTGCATTATTTGTGGAACATTGTATCTACTGTCTTTTGCTAGGACATTACTTGCTATTGATTGTACAAAATCCTATCGGTTATTGAGCACGGTTGTTAGAATAGAGGTTTTGTTGATGAACTATTAATTAACACTTTTCTCGGATGGGTGCATGGATCCAATCATAACATGTTTTCTTGTTTATACTCAGTTATCGGTATATGAGTGGCATTTGCTTCAATTGTTCGATCATCATAATCAGAACGGGTTGCATGCGTGCGATCGTTACCGTACGCAGTGTTGACTCATTGTACTCCAAAGAGGTATAGCTTCGTCGCCTCTTACCCGTGCCCTTGTTACTAACGCCCACTATTGATTAGTGCAGTCAGAAAATGAATATTTTTATTTTGGTACATGGTAGTAAGTGGTATTTGATTTTATTAAAACCGAACCTCAGGAATGTATAGGCCTACCTTAGTTTGAAAATGAAAAATTGACATCCAAGTCAAAAAAAAACTTACCAGTTTGATAAAGAAAGGAAGGGTAGAGTTCTAGACGCTGGATATTTGCTCCATGTATTAAGTAGATACCTTTCCTTTGGTGGGAGACGCGTTTTTAGTGCCTTCTCAATGTTCACTCGTGCTATTTACTTGGGAATTAAACCTACCAAACACAATGTTATTATGAAATTGTAAACCGCATACATATGTATGTATATACATACATACATACATACATACACTTTCTGCCTAGACGCTTCCGTACGCGGTTAGAATTCAGGATTACGTGGGCAGTGCCACAGTGGAATATTATATACATTTACGAAAGTAAAAAACAGATTTAAATCTTAAATTTCAGTCATGAAATCGGGGGCGGTTTGACGAGTTTGTCCCCCTCCCCCTCCGACCTATTAACCCATTAAAAGTGTGTTGCATATTTCCCCCCACTCCCCCCCCCCCCCCGTTCTACTCCACTGACTGACACTCGCCTATAACCTCAGCTCAACATTATGAACGGTCACCAAGAACTATTTGCCAACCCCCCCCCCCCCCCCCCCCAATTACTGCCTTTGGACCTTCGTGCACCTACCCGCCTTTCGGCCTTTCGCCTCTGGCCTCGGCAAGCAACGGCCCACTTGAAATGCCATGCAGTACAAAGATCCCATCTCATCACCAACCCGTTGTGACGTGTATTTCACATCCTGTTATTAGCTGCGATGACATACACACTCACACACGCACGCAAAGCGTTTATTAAACATCCTGTTTGAGTACAATAAATATAAATACATCGTTGTCACAACTGACTGGAAATCACTGATATGGCACAGAACTAAAATAGTTCGGCTTGCATTGCATGATTATCGTTTTATAGTTTTTACACTAGATGTTATGTCAGTAACATTTATTTTTGAAAACGCTACAAAACGTTATTTTTGTACATAACCAAGGGTGTTTCATGCTTACTTTTGTTGTTAAATTCCAATTCATTCAATCAATCAATCAATCAATCAATCAATTAATCAATCAATCAATCAATTAGTTGAATTTAATCTACCCTCTATGTCTATGACATAATTGGTCACTATAAAAGTGTGTCAATTCCATGTACAAGTTTTCAAGGTAGGAAAATTAATACAATACATGCAATGCAACACATTGCTGTAAAAAGTGAAAATTGCTGAATATTTTCACTCTCTTCTAAGAGTCTAGCACATCTAATGTTTAGTTGAAACCCCCTCCCCGGAGCATTTTCTCGCAACCTGAAGGAAATACCCTTTGCCGTTAAGTCTAGCCTTGTATTATTGATCTGTTGTTACTACGTAATTTGGAATTGTACGACGTAGTGAGCCAAATCGCAGCTTGTTATACACATGCGCGCGGCGCACGCGCACGCACACGCACACACAGTACGCAGTACGCAGTACGTACGTAGTTGTATTATAATATGTTGGATAATTAGTAATTCCGTATATGTTTGATTGAATGTGAATCCAGTCGTGCGAGCACGTTGTGTGATGTGATAGTAATTAGAATACAAGTTTGCCCTGACTGGGGACTATATGTGTTGAGTAATAACGTTTTGAAAGTAACGGGTAACCGTTATCACAGCAGCAACATTACTAACTTTTGGGACAACTGAAAGAGCTAATTTTAAATCGACAATACTTAAAAAAAAAAACTAACAGCAAAAACCCTCTCACTGTAGGTATTTCCAGTCAACAACACCATTCGGACACCCTCACAGTCATGAAAGTAATTTTACAATACAACGCTTGACCTGTACAAGTTCATACGTTCGCTAGTGGGTTTAGGTTTTGCTCAGCATTGCAATCTACTTCCACAAACAAATTTGAAATTCCATTCGGTTTCGTTACACTCATATTCGTTGCTGAATACTTCGACTTGGTCTGTCCACTGTTGAAACCCAGATCTTGTCCGAGTCAAACCAACAATTTCGAAAATTCCTCGCGCCGAGTTTGATAAAACACGGTGCGCTATTTTTACACAGGTTTGTTTTGTTTGGAAGCGCATGCGCGCAGGGCAGGGCCGTCCGTGACTTGCGCACTATTTCCATATCAGTTACACTTGTTACGCGGGTAACCTTGGGGCCCGCGTTCCCACGTCGGCTCGGATCGGACCGGCAACTGTGCCATAGCCCATAATAATATGTGTGTGCATAAACGGCCCCTTGGGCGGTCGGTCGGGCCCTTCGGTTTCGTTTCAATCATAATCCGGCCCACATTAATCGGGAGGGTGTCCTTCCAGGAACGGTGGGCCACGTGACGCATGCAGCCGCAGCCGCTCTCAGCTTCTCGGGAAATATCAGATATTGGCATTCTTCAGTCAGTTTCTGAGTAATGTGAGTGGGTTTGGGTGGGGAGTAGGTACAGCGAGGTGTGTGCGCGTGCAACACTTTGCATTCGAGATCAAAAAGAATAATGTGTGGCGATGTGCCAGTATGAGCGAAAATAATGGACATGTCATGACTATCACCAGACTTGGAACATTCTGTCCTACCATTGAGTTTAGAATGTGTAGGGGTTCTACTCCTGTTGCTTCACATGTGAACCAAGTGTCCACGAATCTATGCTTCTTGCACTGTCCGCTACTGCTAGGTAACACTGCTGGTGATTACCTCGCGCATAGCTCGCTCTAATTCACAATTAATAAGAGATAAAATAATAACAATTAAATATGGATTATGTCGTTTTTGGACCATACCCGAGTCGATAAATAAGTTATCTTTCTTTATCGACTCTGTTGATTCAATAACACTCATTCGATAAAACAAAAACCGGTACACCATGGAATTTGATTCTACTGGGCTTTGTGTGGTTGGGGCGTCTCGCCGGAGGGGAAGCTTTTTGTAATTTCTGATTGCCCCAGAATTGTGCAAAGTTGGAGAGTTATATGTGTGCTCATTAAAAAAAAATCACCCCCTCTCTGGTAAAACACGTTTATTTATTTTGTATTGATAATCTAATTACCAATTTTTACGCCTGTAACATCTTCGGTTGTTGAAATAGGTAATTAAGCGAGCGAAGCGAGCGTTTCCACTTGACTCTTATGGCACTTCGTTCTGTTTTTTTGTTTGTTTGTTTGTTTGTTTGTTTGTTTTTTTTTTTTTTTTTTTTTTTTTTTTTTTTTTTTTTTTTATGTCCGTCGATAGCGGTCGAACGGAAAGTCCGATCAACTTGAAATTTGGACCATCCACAAGCCTCGATGTGGATTGAAGGTGTATAGTTTTGAGGCAAAATCGTTTGAAAAGTTACCAAGTTACACCATAGTTACTGCAAAATATTTTTCTGAAACAAACTGGCGGCAAAATGTGAGATAGCCAGATTTTTTTACAGCTTTTTCCGGTCACGAATATGTAAATGTAATGGCGATCTGATAAGTATTGGCAAAGTTACACGAAAGTTACTCGAAAATATTTTTCTACAACACAGTAACGGCAAAATGTGAGGTGGCTATCTTATAGTAAATTTATGTCCGGTCACGAATATACTAATGTAAACCCGATCCGATACGTATTAGAGGCAGAAATTACATTTCTATTGCTGTCAATAACTGTTAGTAACGGTGGCGGACCGCGGCGAAAACATGACCACGAAAATTCTTAGCAACGCACATTGCACTGCATACAACAATGTCGGAAAGTATAAAAGCCCTGGAAATAAGAACAATTTTTGCAATGCGCATTCTTGAATTGTTGTTAATTGTTGTTCGTATTAGCATTGAAAACTTTTCGTCAGAAAGTTCGTAGATATTGACGCGCTCGCTTATCAACGCGTCAAACAGAGCGTTTTCCTAGTTAATTAAGCGAGCGAAGCGAGCGTTTCCACGAGACTCTTATGGCACTTCGTTCTGTTTTTTTTTTTTTTTTTTTTTTTTTTTTTGTACCGTACTAGACTAACGGCACTTCATTCTGTTTTTTTTTTTTTTTTTTTTTTTTTTTTTTATGTCCGTCGATAGCGGTCGAACGGAAAGTCCGATCAACTTGAAATTTAGACCATCCACAAGCCTCGATGTGGATTGAAGGTGTATAGTTTTGAGGCAAAATCGTTTGAAAAGTTACAAAGTTACACCATAGTTACTGCAAAATATTTTTCTGAAACAAAATGGCGGCCAAATGTGAGATAGCCATATTTTTTTAAAGCTTTTTCCGGTCACGAATATGTTCATTTAAAGGCTATCTGATCAATATTGGCAAAGTTACACAAAAGTTACTCGAAAATATTTTTCTGAAAAGCAGTAACAGCAAAATGTGAGGTGGCTATCTTGTAGTACATTTTCATCCGGTCACGAATATACTAATTTAGACGCGATCGGATACGTATTAGAGGCAGAAATTAAATTTATATTGCTGTCAATAACTGTTAGTAACGGTGGCGGACCGCGGCGAAAACATGACAAAGAAAATTCTTAGCAACGCACATGGCACTGCATTCAACAATATCGGGAATTATAATAGCTATGGGAATTAGAAAAATTTTTGCAATGTGCATTCTTGAATTGTTGTTAATTGTTGTTTTTATTAGCTTTGAGATCTTTTCGCCAGAACGTTCGTAGATATGGACGCGCTCGCTTATCAACGCGTCAAACAGAGCGTTTTCCTAGTCTAAAGAAAACTTCAATCCCTTTAGGGACAGAATTTCAAAACATCCTTGCTGAGTGGGTGGTTCCATCATAAGAACAACGTATCTTTCAAACTTCCAATGTATATGCCATAATTATTGTCCTGATTAGATTTCTCTAACACAATATCGAAAAACTAAATACTAAACATTGTAACCCAATACAGCTGCTGTATATACTATACGATGTGTTTGCGCCACGGAGGTCTTGGCGTGGGCCACCTGCCACCCCGTCCCCGCAGCACGTGTGTGTGTGTGTAACGTCTACATACAGCTGTCGGCTGATACAACGCCTTGAGTTGTTGCATCACTAGTCTCGCTCCTGGTAGGTGGTCAATGCATGCGTGGTGTGTGTGGAGATTCTCCCGGCGTTATCTGATGTCTGTCTGATCTTGACGTGGAAGTTTCAGGCTTCAAGTGTGCAAGGGTCACAATGGATGAGACATTTAAAAATACAAACGGAGTTAGAGAGTCATGGAAAAGTTAGTGTGAAAAATGTTGAGGTTTGAGACTTTTACGTTGCGTTGCAGTAACTGACGATCATAAGTGAACTAGTACAACTTTACAAGACAAGTAGACATGTGTGGGTACCACGATCAGTAGTTACTATGTTAGTACATTTGGGTACCAGCCAGTGTGAGGACATGGGAATATGGCCGGGGGGTGAGTTGTGGTGGGGGGGGGGGGGGGGGGCTGAAACTTGTAGTGTATTAAAAACACAGAGACGAATATGTGCTGTAATTATTTTCAGGGAATATTCACGTGACATCACAATGTGATGTCATTGTCCCCCGATAGTTTACGAAAATAATGTTAAAAAAAAACACAGAAAGTGGCACCCGGCATGGCCGCCACGGGTGCTCATTATATGAACAATGGAGCGAAGTGGTGCCTCTATGACGATATTAGGATGACGACAGGGACCTACTAACAGCAGTCACCTGTTGTTGCTGCTGCGTGGCAAGGAGACCAACGGACAGACAGCAGATGGCGAGCCCCTATCTTGACACACATATCCTTGGCTCTCCTAATGTACAGCCGGCTTGTTCATTGCTTACATACATATACATACATACATACATACATACATACATACATACATACATACATACATACATACATACATACATACATACATACATACATACATACATACATACATACATACATACATACATACATACATACATACATACATACATACATACATACATACATACATACATACATACATACGTGTCCTGAGACAGCTTACAGATGCTTTGTTCAGAAGTGCGTGGCCGACTCGACTAGCGAACATCAATTTGCAAATAGTTAGTAAAATTTACTGATTGGCCGCGAGTCTCTCGTCTAGGGATACGAGAAGACATTCCTGCCACAGCTAACATTTATTTTGTATTATGGGATGTGTTGGAATATCAGGCAGGCTGGCAGGCAGGCCCATCTGCTGCTTTATGTAACATGCAGCTCACGGCCGCGTCACGCACTCTTCCACGTGTAGCTCTAGCCAGACTAGATGACCTTGTTGTTGTGCGAAGAGTCGGCGTGTTTTGCCGCGCATGTCGCCCCCCCCCCCCCCCGCACCTCTTCCGGCCGATCATCCAGCAGACAAAACACGTTTAATAAACAAAACAAGCGAACCGAAATACACTCTCCACGTGTCCACATCACAACATGGATTATGGAACCAAGGCTGTAATCTTGTTGCTGCGTCACATTGCAGAATAATGCGACGCGTTCGGGGCCCATTTGTAATCGCCCCTTACCAAGGAAGACGTTTACCCAATTGTTTTATGCACCCAACTTACCCTTGACAACGATTGGAGGTGGGAGCTTGGCCCGTTGGCCGCTCAACATACTTGTACCGAAACAGCGTTACCGATGCGTTTGGTCATTTATAAACGAAACGAGTGACATCCAGTGAACAGTACTGAGTGATCGGCACTGTATTTGAAATGTGTACTCGTGAGGTTGTTTCGTGACAATTAGTCCTTTGTTATGCATTCGGTGGACCAACTTCACGTGATTCCACAATGGCTAAGCAAAACACGAAATGTAAGTTTTTAGCATGTTTCATTGTGAACCACGCAAAGAGTAGGTGATATAAATACAATAGTTTTCTTTTTGTTTCTTTTCACTTAGTTTAGAATAGCAATCCAATGTTGGAGAACACTTGAAGTTCAAGTTCTGCCTGTCGTAAGAGGGGAAGAAAGAAGAGGACTATATGATATGTCCTAAAGGTTGAAGTTTGCAAATTGAATTTGCCAATCGAAAATAGACAAACATGAAACGTGTCGTTTTGGTCACAGTTGTTCGGTTCAGGCCGCGGGCGGGTGGTTGCGTGGGTCAGCCGACGCGCGATCACGGCCCCCAGCCTGCAACAAAGAGATACCGCAGCAGCAGCAGCCACATCCCTACATGGTGTAGTAACTAGTAAACATGAGGTTAGCTCTCGAGTCCGAACAATGCCCAGTTTCAGGGTTGCAGTCAGTGGTCGCAGGTTGGCGGTAGAACGGAATAATGGCTCGACATTCCACGATGATGGTCGAACAATAAAAAAAACTAGTAAGTTGTTTTGTTTTTTTGTCTAGATCGCCGAAAGACTGAAGGCGCTAAAGGCGAAAGTTCTGCTCACATTGGTAAGTATACATTCTTCTTCAATAGCAATGGCGTCACTAAACGATTTTTAAATGTGGCCTGCTTGTGTTATATTAATATTACTGTTGACACCATCGTTAATTATATGTGTTGTTGTTTATTATTATAACTGGTATTGTTAGATTCACCCGAATATAATAAAAATTACATTAACAATCAAGGAAATATTACCATTGTAATAATTGCTGGTACGTATAACCGCGTGTATAGCTATCGTATGGCGTTAAAATATTACTCGAGTAATATTTTTTAAGTATTTTTTTATTTTTTATATAAAAATGAACATTCACACGAGTGAGTAGATATGCCCATACTCAGGCTGGAATTATAGTCGTCCCATACACCTAGGGGCACCTGTTGTTACCAAGGTAACAGTTGTTTCATGTTATTATTTCTGATATAGAAAACAAATCCATAGCAGCAATGGGTGCCCCTAGGTGTAGGGGCCGACTATGAATTCCAACCTCAGAGTATTCAGTATAGCACTTGCGAGTCAAAGCAAATTTGTTGTTTCAATTAATATATTTTTGAATATGAAGAACTATACTTTTGTTGAGAGCGTAAGAAATTATCGACTGTCAACTGTAGACCTATGTATAGCTAAATAGTACAGTCTCGCTCAACACAACACACGCGCCGGCAGTGCAGGCTGTTGACCACCAGTCGAGGCCACAGACATCGCACTCGCATTCCTAGTAGTCACGCTACGTAGTCCATTCATGGTCTGGCGCTCCTATCCCTCCCTCCACCTCCTACTTAGCTTTGTTTGGGTAGCGCGTACACTCGCCTCCACTCCACGCGCAATGCATCGGGCCCGACCTTTCGATTACTTACCCGCAGTGCTTACGAGTTACGGCTACCTACGTTCTTGTCAGTCTTTCTCAAAGTGTGGTCAGAGAACCACTCATTAAAACTCATACTTCTTTACGTACTAATTCCAATATTACCAGGGACTCGAACCTAAACCCGAACCGTAATTGAACCCGAACGTTTATAAATGCAAAACCTGAACCCGAACCCGAATTCTTATCTTGATAAAACCTGAACCCGAAACTGAACCGATATTTTTACTATCGCTGAACCTGAACCCGAACCCTTCGAATCTCTGAATATTACCGACCTCAGATTATTCCTACTGCCCCTTTCATGCTTCTGCACAAGCCTCGTTAGTCACGACCGCCTTGTTAGGAATCTCCAGGTAACCAACCCAACGATGTAAATTATCCGTAATGTAATGTAATGTAATGGACATGTTTCAAGTAGACGGTAGAAACTAAAGAAGTAGACAATTACGTTGGTACTATTTTACTCTGTCATTTTGTAAGCATGAGAATACTTAGTTTGGAGCAACTTTATGATAAGTAAATAATAATAATACGTCAGACTGAGTGATTGATTGCGCTTCCGACATTCTGTTTGTTGAAGCCGTTCGATGTCGTGCGATTTACCATTGTTTAAAAGTGCGCTTTGCGAGTACACAATAATAATATAATCATTATCCGCATGTTTTTAGTACGGCAGAGAGTTTGGTGCCCCCTCCCCCTCCACCCGCCCTTTCACCAAACACAAAGAGTGTCACATTGGATTTAGAATCTGCTAACCTGTTTGAGTGACTATACTATTTCTGTACGATGATATTACTTGCCCATTCACGATTCACCATAGATTGCACCGAAGTAGACACTCGGCGCGTTGTAATTTTTGGATTTGAACTGTGGTGTGGATACAATTATGAATAAAATCAGAAATAAACACAGCCAAAATATACTAAAGAAATTAAATTTAAATATGCTCAAAAAATAGTAGGACAATTTTGACAAAATTCTGTTAAGTGTTGTAGAATTTGTCTATTTCCACAATAGTGTCATTCATGGTTCTGCATTTCCGTGGAGTTGAAAATGTTGCTGATGCAAGAACGTGTCATAATAGTTAATAATTGAAGATTGTGTTCATCTGTAAAGCAAAGCTTGGCACACACGTTGTGAGCACTCTGAACTGAATCAGTAGCAACTCGTCGTGTCAACAATCTCCGTTATGTCCATAGCACTGATGACAGGACGCACAAACAGGGACTCTATAGCCCTGACACAGTTTCAATTGAACAATCATACGAGTATTTTCATGTGCGACAGTGCGACCGAGAGTGACGTACAATAAGTCCGGGGGGGGGGGAGGGTACAGTAATTAATTTTAGCTTGAAAAAGTCGTTATAGATATTTTGAAGATGTAATCTTTTATCTTAATTTCAGCCAAATGTGATTATCTCTCTTCTCTAGTGAGTATTCTATGGCGAAATGCCAATAGGGTTGTCGTCTGGTCCCCGTATCGTATTTGAGAAGCATGCAGTTCCATTTTTTTTAAGGTCCAAAGTTTGAAATATTTTCTCTCCCACCATTCATTTATTCTAAACATACTCATATGACTTCATAACTGTTGGCTATGGCGTTTTCCGATAGGCTGCACTCGGTGCGCACTGGTGTGGCTATTATATTGTTGGCATTGTTATTTTAATTGTTAGAAGGTGTATTCAATGCGGTCCAGTGCAGCCATTGAAAAACACCGTTAGATATAGGTATTCCATCAAGAGCAACAACCGACAAATGTTTAAACTGATTTGCTTGAGACATGCTAATTGAAAGTAGAATCGCTGATGATGGTCATTGTATCATATAGTCAAATTAATAAATTATTAAAATCAATTATTTTAGATACTAGAAACAAACTAAGATTGAATTATGTTCATATGAATGACATAACGTTAAACTATGCCATATTTTAGTTAGTATATTTATTGATTGGTCGTTGATTTGTGGTATAGTTATTATATCAAGTCCCATTTCTTCCGCCATAATGGTGTACCCAACTTCCAGCAAAACTAATGTAATTTCTTAAACACTTAAATAACCTGTTTCTGTTTTTAGAATGTGTTCTGCGAGCTGAAGAGTAAATAAACAAATCACAGGAGTCTTCCCCATTGTTGGGAAATGAGCTAATCCATCCATATAAGACATGATAATACTTTTTCTCTGTGATCATTGAATTATTAATTCTTACTTAAACTTTTTCAGAAACAAGATTTCTCTGTGATCATTGATCAGTGATTGACTGATAGTCTAAGGCTAAGCTGACTGAGTGAGGTGGGCGGGTGGGCTAAAGATAGTTTAGGATGTTGGGGCTCGGGATCGATCATCCCCGTCCCATCTACAGTAAAGTCGGTACTATCAAACTATAACTGATCGTTCTCTTCAGCTACTTAACCCTGAAAGTCCATTGTTACACAGTATTTTTAAATTTAATGTTTGCAATGCCATTATGGCATTCATTCAAATACTATGCAAGTCTATACTGGTTTTGTAAATGAGTATTGTTTGTTCCAGTTTGGCACCAATACCGACAGCGATCTCACTTGCGCTGAGGCACAGTTCGATGGCATCAACGAGTAAGGATTCTTTTCTGTAGGCGTACTTATCTTAGACATGAGAACATCAGTCGGTCAGGCACAATATCACTTGATTATGATATATCAGAGCCACATTTTGAAGACCAGGAACAACAGCATCGTTTCATGGAGTTGACACAAGTTACAGAATCTCTGGTCTCTGCAATCTGCATAATTAGAAACCTCAAATGAATCAGCAAAATAAATTTGGACTTATTGTGTACCCACTCAGTTAAGGCTGTAGGTCGACCTAGCTAGCGGAACACCTAAGCAATATGCTCAATAAATAAAACTGTAATAAAATTGGAATTTTGAAATTTTTTCTTAAGTCTAGACCATTATTTTTTCACATTGTACTGTAGAATAGTAATATTGTACTTATTTCGTTACATATTTCAAGATTTTATTTATTGTATGTTCACAACATCGTTTCTACGTTTTACTTTTAATTATGGTCTTCCTACTTACATGTAACTAATGCCGTGTTTCAATGGCTGCACTGGACTGCACTGAGTGCACCTTTAACATGATTAGATCAACACAATAGAGGCACCAGTGTGCACTGAATGTAGTCCATTGGAAATCGTCATAATTTGCAGCTAATAATAATTAAGTAGAATTTCAATTACTGTATTTACTCTTGGCAGTATGTTTCCATGACTATCAATAGAAATACACCAAGATGGTTTATTTCATACAGAATGTAAGCAACACGCATGACTAGAGAGAGCATTAATTTTCTCTAAATTTAGCATTTTATAGAATTTTTTTAATGTTTTCGATCAAAACCTTGAATGTGAGCGGGGCACTTGCACTTCTAATGTTAAACTATGTGCAGATATTTCAAATCAATTCAATTGTAATTACTTAGAATGCAATTCATACCTTAATATCAATAGGAATGGGAACACCTTATTTTTTTGTGAAATTAGCATTTTGGAGCATTTTCAAAAATATATGTTCACCAATTTAGCATCTAAAACCTAAAACACTAAAAAAAATGCATCTCTATGTATGACTAACATTCTACCATATCATATAGTAGAATGTTAGTCATAGAGTAGGGGCGTAAACCATATGTATGGTCCATATGGTTCACTGATATAAGTCCTTGTGATGTGTTTACTTGCATAAATTTGCATTTTAATGTATGCCTTTCATTTTATGATTTACAGATTCCAAGTAGACAACAAGTTGCTGCACCCAGAAATTGTGGAATGGTGAGTTTCTTGGACCTGATTAATTCGGTGTTATCTGTCACAGTTCTGATTGGTAGTTATTGCAGTAAAAACTACTTGTTCCAAGCAGAGGCGGATTTATAGATCGTGGGGCCCAGCGCGCAGCCCTTTCGGAGGCCCTATTCAGTACGAAAAGGTAAGGTAGGTTCCAGTAACGCAGCGCAGAACTTTGGGGGCCCCCGCGACTTGTAAATAATCCGACTCACAACAAATCTATTGTTTCAGCGTGCGTTAGTGGCTTTTTGTGTGCTTTCACCCGCAATACTGAGCCGGAAACTACAAACTTTTTACTTTTTTTTTTTTTTACTATCACTCGGATATATGCTTTGTTAATAATTACTTTATCAGATATAAACACAACTTCATCATTACAATGTATAGTATATACAATATACACTCAACAAAATATTCAGTGACTTGCTTGCTCCAGTATGAGAAGGGTACCCAGAATTTCATCTTGGAGGGCTTTGTCGGGTGAATTGAGTTTGCTATTTTAAACAGAGGTTGGAGGTAGAGCCAGTCGCCGAAGGCGGAAAATTCTGCAAAATTGTCTTCACAAGAGTCCAGAGAATGACTTTAGACCAATTATCTTTGCATTCAGAAGGTCCTTTTGTTGTCAATCATTTAAACTAGAAATACCCTGGTTCGTCTGATGGATATAATATTTATACAATTTACTCTTAATGCTATTGCTTACTTACTAGGCAATTTTCATACATTAATCTGGTTTTTATAGGCCCCCCCCCCCCGCTATGGCAGTGAAAGGTACTTTGTAGCAGTGGTAGGTACTTGTAAGGTAACGAACGAGTCAGCACTGAAGAGCTTTCGGTAGCATGAGATGAGTGGTATGTTAATCTGATGTTATAGTAATACAGCATAATATTTTGTTTGGATTTAATTCAACGTTTTAACATAGATTCCGAAAGTATTAGTATCATTAGTATTTTCAATTTTGTAATTTTGTATTTCGGGGGCCTCTCAGTCACGCGGGGCCCTACTCCTGCGAGTACTGCGCCGCGTACATATAAATCCGCCTCTGGTTGCAAGGATAAATAGTTGACTGGATGCTCTATTATATTGGAGCAACATGCCTTGGAAGCTGTCAGTCAGTGGTATAGGCACATATAGGGCTTGTTCAATCACATACACGCAGTGCTGGTGTCTAGGTGGTGGTACAAAAACAATGAAAATGCCGTAGGAGTGTCTACGTTTCATTGAGGTGACAGCATATTTTTAATAATGTCCCTACTCCAATTCTGACTGCCGTGTATGTTTATAATTTGTTAAATATAAACTTTATATTTAATTATTTATAAACTTTGGCACAGGAATGAATTTGATCTAGTTAGGGGCTTAGAAATCTTGAAACATTAGAATATATCTAGCAGCTGTCACGTCTGCCAGACTAAATGGTTTGTATCGTTGTTTTGCTTGCTACTAACGGAACGGAACTAACATTGATGACGTAAAAAGGAACAAGCTCTATCTATACCCAGGAAGTGGCCTAACATCCCAAAGACGTAGGGAGGGGTCTGGGGCAAATACCTTAGCTGCCAGAAGCCTTCTTGCTGATGGCAAATTTTTGTTCCTATTTTACATTTTGAAGGTCTGTAAGCCCGTTTTAGAATCGGAGACTTACTTTGAAGTTAAAATAGCACTACTTCATGGTACCCTACTGGTATAATTTTTGTTATGCCATTGCAGTGCAAGTGCAAATACTACAAGCGCCTTTGTACCGGTAAATGATAAATAAAGGGTATATAGTTCAGTATGTAGTTTAACCACAATACAAAGTGTGTACCACTCACATTTTCCGTGCAGGGTTTACAATAGTTTAAAGCGGATTCCAGATTCAATATTGGCAGTACCGGCCACTGAAAAATGAAGAAAAAAATATTTTTGGTACTCGCTGAAGTCAGTGGTTCAATTTCAAAGTTAAACTTTTGTAGGTAATGCATATTTTAGAAAACTGAAAAAGCTCGATGAGTTCTGATTGCTGAGAGCTGTACATATTTATTATTTATCCCTGATAACACAAGCCGTCTCTGCCGCATCGACAATTTACACTTTAGTTATTGTACATCTTTGTTTTTCCTAGTATTTATTGAGTGAACATCCGAATTACAGGTGGAAAGCTGGAAATTATTACATATATACATAGGTTACCACTTCATAAATGTCCATTATTTTCTGTCAGCTTGGTTCTGTAAGTTGCTACTGCAGCACTTTCATTCCGGTGGAAAGAGAGTCTTTTCATCCAGTAGTTAGTTCTAGTGTAAGTGTAAACTTAAGTTTCAAGAAATCATCTTTGTTTTGCCTGCAAACAAATGGGATTATTAAAGTAGAAGTTGAGTACTAAGTGAATGATGACTTGTAACTCAAAATGACGCCTTCATATATATATATTGGCCTCCTATCCAACTTTACAATCGGGTTGAGGTGACCAGCGTGTAATTCCGTTTCTTGGGCTAACATCTTCTGCGTTGCCGGCTAGTCAGGCCAGACACAACCTCATCCACTACCTCTTGCTCATCTGCCTCTGCTATCAGAGGTCTGTTTACTAGTTCTTTCCATAACTCATATGTGTAGTTTCGCTTTCATATGTGAAATTATTTTATTGTCAATGTCATCTACATATATATTTTTGTATTATAACAATGAAAATAAGCAGGACCTGTTCCATTTCATAGGGCTATTGGATTGTGTTGGTTTAAAGCTGGACTGCACTTACAGTTGTGCCACTCCCGGCAAGTAATTTAACACAACTGAACCGTCTCTGGTATAGACTAGAACAGTTATGTTGTTCGATAGATACTAAACAATGAATACAGTAGTTGCAATTGGATATATTTTCTTGCATTTATAAAATAATGGCGTTTTCCAATGGGTTGCATGCAATGCGCACTGGTGAGCCTATTGGATTGTTGCGTATTGTTGCTTAGCTTTAATTGTTACAGGCGCACTCAGTGCTGTCCAGTTCAGCCATTGGAAAATGCCATAAATCTGTGGCTGTGCAAGGTGCTGTTTTTAATTTTATGTTTGCATTGAATAAAACAAAACATTCATACCTGCCAGCTAAGTCTAGGTAGTGTGGGGGGGGGGGGATGGAGTTCTGTGTATTTCATCCCATACTCTGTTCCATGTGAAGGCATCCCTGCAAAGGGGGAGTAAAATAGCATCACTTCCTCTGCAACGTACATACCAAGCGATAAATCAAATATGCTGCAATATATGCTATAAACTTCTTAAAAACACAACAACTATCGCTTTAAGGGAAAACGTAATGTTTAATTGATAGTAACGCGTACACCCTAGTAATAATGTTGGAACATAGAATTTTTAATGTAAGGGATATTTGGTTCCTGAACAGGTACTTAGGGTCTACTTGTACTGGTACATTTTTACATACCTTCTTAAGGACAAATCAGCCACCTATCGGATTGAGTAATTTGGTATATTATCTAGATAGCGTACAAGTAGTTTCGATTTTGTGGTAACTGATGACAGGTAAGAATATAGGAAGTGTTTTTAAAAAATAATTTTTAATTGTAATCCAAAAGGGAACAAAAACTGACATAGATGATGTAAGATAAAACAAGGAGCGTTACGGAAGCTTGTACCTAAACAAAGAAAACTATCAGTCACTTAGGAAAGTAAGGAATTGGTTTCTGATGGGGGATGAATGAAGAGAGGAACTTTTTTTCAAAATTTGAAAAATCCGCTAGTAACCATGTGATCAATTCAAGCATTTCCATTGGTTGTCATACTCCACCGTTTGTGTTTTTCGTTAGTGAAACCCTAATCTTTGGTGAAACCACAGTACGGATAAACACGGTCTAGGCCTAGGTCATGGTTTATGTTCCTGTTTCCGCCTTGATTGTGCATACTGTTTTATTTTATAATGCCCAATGTTTGGCACGTCTACTTCAGAAATGTCTACTTGATCTCGCGTAGCGGAGGCTCAGAATCCAACATCGAGATGGCGGTGCGTCTTGTTTAACAGCTGTTTATGTCTAGTGCCTAGGTAGAGGTGTTTTGTTTGTGCCGGCAATGATTCCGGCGTAGTTTCACGAAATCGACCTTGTTGGTCATTTTTATACAATTTACAAGTTGCAATTTTTATTAATTAAGTAGTTTTTTGAGTTTATAATGTCTCAACGACTGTTTCGTAAAATTATATCCAGAAATGGAGGGTTTTTGTTACTTGATAAATGGTTAACAAACTCTGGTGGCCTGTGTGTGGGGACCAATGCTTATATGCCAAGATTGGGCCTGGGCATACTACAAGTTTCCTTCAAGAGCTCAAACAAGGATGATTTGGCACAAACAACAGTGTTATTGCAAGACGGCTTGGCCATTCAGGAGTTACCATCCATCGTTCGTAAGGTTAAAGATGCGGGTATGATTGCACTGCATAATTACAAAACTGCTCAATTAAATCAGAATGAGTTTCCAGACCCAGAGTACGTTCCTAATAAAATAATTAAAGAGACTGGAAACATAGCCGAATATAATTCAATTATGGCAGGACTTGATCGTTGTTTCTCTGTGAAAGGCGTTATGCATCTGCTAGCAAGCATTCCTGAGGAGGAAAAAACTCCTAAGGTGGCTCTTCAGACATTTAAAAAAATTATAGACCTAGAAAATGTTCATCACACACGAAGCCGAAATGTTAGTAAGAACAGTGAAGATGCTGTAACTCTACCAAATTACTTCTCCAGAACTGCCACAATGAATGAACTAGCTGATACTATAGTATGCAGTACAGATCCACAGTTAGTCTTGGAAGCGCTGAAAACAATTTACCGTGATATTTCAGGAGACAAAAATAGCAATTATAGGAAAAGGCTTTGTGAAGAAGTACTCGTACGAGCCACTGAAGGCAAGTTTACAATTCTTCAAATCTGTGAAATTGCAAATGTATTTACGTCTTTAAAAAGTGTCAAGAAGGAAGATATAGACAAACTTTGGGTAGGGCTTGTGGACAAGGATGAAGAGATAACTGAAAGTAACATTAATGAACTTTTTAGAATATTGCCAATGTTTGAGCAAAGTCGAAACATGCTACTGAAAATCCTAGAAAAGAGAATTTTAAATGTTTGGTGGAGACTACCGGGAAAAACTATTGCAGATGCTATGGCGGTGCTCTTTGAGGTTAAGTCTGCTCCACGTCGGGTTATGGTTATCTTTTCACGTTGGACTAATGCGAACATCCATATTTTAAATGAGGATGATCTGATCCGGATTGTAAGAGGATTTAGTGCTTTGGAGTATGTGGACTGTGGAATCGAAAGTGCTTTAGAACAATATGTGAAGGCTAAAGGACTAAATATAAAAAATCCAGCAGTGTTGGCAACGATATTGGATTATTGTGCTCAATTCCGCATCCGTTCACAACACATTATGGAAGGATGTGGTGAATACTTCATAGAGAATGGCTATGCTCTTCCTCCACTCTTCATTAAATCTTTCTTTGTGCCATATGGTCTTCTTGACTACCCTCCACCAAATGGTTTAAAGTTCTGGAAAGTTTTAGAAAAAGTTATGGAAAGCAAGTTTATCCAGTTTCGTCCAGAAGATGCCCTCGATTTAATGTTGACCTGTGTATATCTTGAAAAACACCCTTTCAATTTCATCAAAAAAATTTTTAACCCTTATTTTTTGGACAGGCTTCATTCTACTACCGATCAAAATGTACTTCAGTTGATGCGAACTAAGCTAAAACTTTTCGATACTGCAATGACACTAGAATGCCCTAATTATCGTGGTCCATTACTGCCCAGAGATCACTCTGCCAAGAGCTTGTGGCAGGATGGCCGGGTAAAGCGTATGGTCAATAATATATATGAACCTTTATCTCGAATAGCAGGTGGCCCAGATATGTTGACCACTTCTGTTGTACTTGGTCAATTGCCTACAATGGGTCTGTATGTGGTGGACGTTCTCTTCCACCCTAGGGGTATGGGCACATCTATGCTACAGTTCAACTTGCAACGTGAACCCAATGTTTACATAGCCATCCTAATTCATATTCCTGAACATTATTGTTCGGAAGGGAAGTATCTATTAGGTCCGCAAGTAATGCGAAAAAGGCATTTCAGAAAATTAGGACTGAAAGTTGTAGATTTGGAGTTCGATAAACTGGCTAAACTGAAAGTGCATCCACAGACTCTTGAATCCTATCTTGTTCAAAAAATTAGGACAGCAGAGAGAGCTTTGTAAAACAGGTCAACACTTGACATTGCAAATTTTTTTTACATGATCAAATGATTTTCAAATAGTAGTGTTAAAATTTGTTGAAATACAATTAAATTAGCCGAAGCTTAAATAAATATATGCTACCTAGGGCTATTGGCGGTTATAACCAGCCAGGATGACCGTATTTATTTGTAAGACTAATAAATTTAAAGGAAAAATAAACTCAAGACTGTCAATACAAATGTTGAACATTTATTTTTATGGTTGTGATATGGAGGCCTAATGGCTAGGTTACTTAAAGTTGTTTTTGGGGAAATGAGAAAGATGACCAACAGCTCACCTGAAATGTGAAAGGTGGCCACGTGATTGGTAGAATACATCATGTAATGTAATAAATATCTCCTATGTCCTTTCCCCAAAGACGACTAAGGAACAATTAATTTAGATTTATACACTATGTATGAAACACATAAGGTACAACCATGTAACCAAATAATATTAATTATAGGACTAGTCCTATTGAAAACCTAGGAGCCAAACTATTTCTGCAAGGGTAGGCAGTGATGTGCTGATGTGCAGTGACTTGATTGAGCATGCCTATGGGCATGGGGCAGGAGAAGAGGGGGGGGGGGGGGTTAGCTCGGAGGCTGAGATGTCTCAAAGTATGAATTGTTTCATATGAAATTGTTTTATACATGCCATTTTCTATAAGAAAACAATCCATAAAGATTAGCAGTCCTTATATAGGGAGTGTCTATGTGTCCGGGCTCTTGAGTCTTACCAAGGAATCTGTCATTTCATTGGTCTGTTATTAACTTGGGCTAGTATGACGAAATTCGTTTTTCTGTTGTAACTCTTGTAGACCTACCTTATTCAATACAAATGTATATTGTTTGACTGGGTCACATATGACCTAGCTGTCTGTCTAGTACGTCGTTACCAAAGAATCAATTTAATTGAGTGGGATAGGTTAAGTCATAAGTAACGAGTTGATTATTGGCAATTGTGTGACTTGGAAGTTCAGCACCGCGATATTGAGAAATCCTCTTATCAGGACAAGTTTGCCTCATTCCGTTATGAAGTGATAAGAATCAGTTCTTGTATGCCTTGCACTTGCAGCCAAGACTGCATGCCAAGCTATATTGCTAGTTTAATTGACCAGCTCAGCCAGTCAGATGCCTTGGCTTCCCCACCACAACACTCCACACTCATAAAGCTGTGTGAGGCGTATTCAACATTCGTGTTTTGAAGGAGCTTCAGCTAGTAGCGTTCCTAACGTAAATCTCTATTTCTCTCGGTCGGCTCCACGTCTCATTGGCCAAAGTTGACTTTTGTGTGCTACCTGCCTCTTGAATAGGGAATGCTCCCTTAATTCTTAACATTGGTCATGATTTGTGAATGTAAAATAGATAGGCCTTCCGCCTTCATCTACAAACACCAGGATCATACTTTTTAGTGTTGATCTAGCCCTACCTACCGATATCAGTAAATCGTTTAGGCCTAATTTCTTCTAGGCCTAGTTACAAAGTCTCACATTTTATTTTTCCCGCTGAAACGGACTTCAACATTAGGTAAATCAATGCTATATATGAATAAATATGTTGTTTAACTGCTTAAAAACGAGAAATAACGTATTCATTGTTGCTGATCTCTTGAGAAAATCAATAAATGAAAACTGTTGTTTTCTGAAATTAGTAGGCTATAATAAAATACAAATAATAAGGTTATTGCAGTCATTATAAAGAAATTTAATTTCAAATAACCTCTTATAAGTGGCATTACCATAGCAACGAGTACATTTGTAATTCTGACGTTATTGGGTGCACAGTGTGTGTGATTTAATTTTAATAACGCAAATAGTTTCTAAATCATGAATCTATGAGTATTCCCTATTGAAATTCGCTGGTGCCTCATCATCAGTGAAATTGTCTCTGAGTCAACGCTGGCATACCCATCTATTTGCATGACACAACTCCAAGTGTGCAGGCTAGAGGTGTGCGAATGCTACTTTTTTGATTTCGAATCCGAATCTTGAATGCTGAGCAAGATTAGCCTCCTTGAATCCGTATCCAAATACTTTTTAACCCACCAAGCCATTTTAACTTTTGGAGATACATAAATATATTGTTTTGTACCATATTGCTGGCTTAGAGATTAGTACATATTATGTAGTAGCACTTTAAAATGTGAACCATGACGAAGACTATTCTTTAACAAGAGTGTCATATCCAAGCCCTGCAGTAGCTTTCGCAAAGTAGACAGTGGCCACGTTTGTCATTTGGTAGTTAGAAAATCGACATAATTGCGAGTTCCGATTACGCATTGATAGATATAATTGCGAGTTTCTCGTGTTTCGTCTTGTTTGGGGTTGGATTCGGATTCCTTCGAATACTGCCGAGTAGCAGTAGCACCAATACTGAGCATTCTGTCACCGAAGGAAGTGGCCGTGGTCGATCAGGCGTTAGCAGCTTTAATTTTTGATTAGTGTTGAATGTAAAATATTCTAAAACATTTCTATCAATGATTGATTAATCAGCATTGCCATTTCCCCAGAAAAATTATTTTATATTATTTGTTTGCTTTTTTTGTTACCAGTTAAGTCACTCTTGAAAAGCTCTCTCACTCATTCAACTTTTTTTGTTAATCTGTTTTTCTCAGCAGTTAATTCACAAGTTTTCTATCTATGCCAGTTACTCCGCCATGAAACTTGATAGAAACTGGCAAAATGACATTCAAAGGTACATATTTGATCAATAATTGGAACTGATTGACGATCGCCTATTATTTTACAAATCGGTATTGAATCATTTACTACTACATGGATTCAATCAATAATGGTTTGATATCCCTTATTTTTCTCGTTGTCTTTCGATCATGTCTCGTCTATCTCTTTCCATCTTTTAGTAGCTTCCTTCCTGTCTTGCAAACTATACTTTCCAATTGCAATTACAAATTTAAGCATGTTCTCTGTAATGTGCATATTAGAACAGATGAAGTTTGAAAAAGTTGATAGGAGTGGTGTTCATACAGGGGTTAAAATTAACTGAACTGCTCAGGGCGTTTACGTATACCTTATCCGATCAACTCGATCAATACTCTTCTCTTTCCCTTCTTTCCGACAGAGAGAGAAAGAGAAAGAGCTACTGATCAAACAGCTTGGATCAGGTTCGCCGCGAACCGTTCGTGTAAGTAGTGTAAGCAACAGGGATTTTTTTTATGGTTCCATCAAGTTCTATACTACTTTCTATATAGAATTGCATTGATTTTTGTGAGTTTTGGAATAGATTTCATTCATACAAATTACCCAAAACTTTCACACATCGTGCAAAAAAAAATGGTGGGATAAACGGGTCTCGAATTACGTAAACGTTTGAATCGCAACCAACCAATCATATCAAGAAACGCTGTTTTGAAGATAATTTCACTCACAATAGCATGTTTCATATCAAATTTGTTTCTCTTCTTCTTCTTCTCAAATGCCCACATTTGGCTATTATGCCATCATGCTGGATCTGGTCAACCAGTAGAGACACGCTTCTTTCTCCACCCTCTTCATGCCGCTCGGCATTGCGTCACGTTCCCCTGCCAGTTTTGGACATACAAACAGGTGGCTCATATCCTGCTCCCCATTTCCACACAGCTTGCAGGTACTCGTCTCAAACACCCCTATTCGGTGGAGATGCTTCCCTAGAAGATCGTGCTGCGTTTTTAGCCTGAACTGGGCCGTTTCAATTTGCCGTGGAAGATGGTTGGTGGGCCTTTTTGAACTCATGGTATATTCCTGCCATGGCTTGTTTCTACCTTTCTCTACCCAGTCCTGCCTGATCTTCTTAGTGGCTGCAGCATTTACATGTGCTTTCATAGACTCGAGGGTTAAAGGTTTTGGCAGTTGCGGCATTCTGGCTCCTCGTTTGGCCAGATAGTCAGCCTTATCGTTTCCGTATATGCTGCAGTGTGATGGTATCCATTGTAGAGTTATCAGTTTGTTTTTATTTTGTAGTCTTAGAATCTGTAGTTTACAATGTTTTACCTCAGAGTCCACTTCTTTCTTGCTGGCTATGGCTTGTATAGCTGCTTTTGAGTCCGTTAGTATGACAATCCTATCGTAGCTACAGTCTTTTACTTTGTGTAGGGCTTTACCTATAGCCGTCAGCTCGCCATCATAATTACTACCATTCTCTCCAGCAGGATGGGACTCTTCAAACTCTCTGCAATATATTCCAGCACCTGCCTGAATTTGTTTCTAAAATGTTCAATAATTACTCTTGAACTATGGTAATGTTTAATAGTTGCAATATTTTTCAAGAATATTTGCAAAATATCATTGTTTTAAAACACGTTTTAAAATATAACATGTGAAGATCGACAACAATGAAGTGCTGTTTTAACATGCGAAATAGCCGTTAATTCCAAAGAGCTTAGATAAATTCATTCATAAAATGTGTTTGTTACCAACGATTGAAGTCATGAGCCGTTTCACAATGAGGAAGTGGAAAGGTAAAAATTTTAAACTTTAAATGCAACAGAATAGCACAGGATCCAATTGAGGGGGATGTGACATCACACGCAGACAAACAACGTGTTGCTAGGCAACTCCATTGTTGTATCTTTCTTTGATTGGTGCACATTCAATGTTTGTCCGAAACAAAACACGGCAACATGGCTATTTTTGGAATTGGGTCCTGTGCTATAGGGCACTAGCAACACCGAAAGACAACAATGGAACAAATGAATTGAACTGATGGACAAACCATCAGCTGTCAAAATAATAGAATCGCAACCTTAGAAATAAAAAAAAGTGTATCAATAGTAACTGCTCGCCATTTAAAACTTTTAATGATAGACAACGACTAAGTGAAAGATTTGTATTTGTTTGTTTTTTGTTTTGTTTTCCAAAATCAGACGAAATTATTTTTTGACAGCTTGTTGTTTGTCCATCGATTCAATTCATTTGTTTCATTGTTGTCTTTTGGTGTAGCTAGTGCCCTATTGGAACTATGCTTTTCTCAGACAACAAAATTATATCTGTTGTTTTTGGATAAGGATCTAGATAATTTTTCGGTACTTTAAGAAATATTTGTGTCTGATGATAGTTCCGTATTTAATTTAATGCTTTTGAAAAGTAGGCTGTTTAAGTATGAAGTTAGCATGACATGGTGCTGTGTACTGACAAAATACTGTATGTATGTTATTTATGTAAACTTGCCAACATGCAAACTAAGGGCGGGCAGCAAAGATATCTTCTATATCAACATCTCCACCCCTTAGTTCTTGACTGTCCGGTTGTGTGACTTTTGTTATTGTATTGCACACTGAACTTGTAAATTTTTGATCTTGGGTGTAGAAGTTATTAAAATAAACTTTGCATATATTATTATTAGCTTTGTTAGCTTGAACATTAGGCCAGGTTAATTTCAATTCAAGTCTATAATGCACAATTAGCATTTATTTTTAGTTTAAAACACAAGGGTGCTAGGCTCACACAACCAGAAAGTTGCAGACTTACCTGAAAAAAGATGTTGATAAGGGTAGTTCATGACCCACCATTTATTTATATTTTTGCAAGTGTACTGATAAAAATATTTATTAAGGGCCAACAGTACCTTGTATCAATGTATTGTATGTCCATTGTTATTGTATATTACTTCTTATTGTACAAATAATGTATTTTCCGCATGCCAACGGCCAACCACCGTTTCAATGCTATGAAATGTTCCTTAAATAAATAAGTATAATACAAAAAATGTTATTTATTATAGTCTACCCGCTCAGTTACAAGAACTGATTTTTTGTAATATATGCTTTGCTACAAATAGGTAGCCTATTTGCTCAACTTATTTTTTTGATCATAATAAGTAGAGGCTGAGTCTTTATGCATCCATGTGTTTTGAAAACGTTAAGCATCTGCATGATGTCGGGCGCAGTTCTACTGTGACTCCCCATGTCTCAATAGGCCCGGGTCTCCCTGATATTTCCCGACAATTTATTTGTTTTCATGTACATTAATTAATTTATTAAAGTCAAACGGTGGACTTTTTGTCCCTGTCAGCTAATTGTGTTTTTATTCATCAATCGATCTACTTCGCCATGAAATATTTTCTGACCGCCCTGTAATTTCGGTTTCTACCACCAGGTGCCAAAGAGGAAAACCCCCACCCAAGTGATTGATGTGTTCTTTAATCGAAGATCAGCATTCACAGTTTAGGTTGTAAATTGAGCCAACTATCTCTGATCTTCTAAATTTTATCAGTGAACTGCAACATGTAGTAAGATAATAATGTGTTTACTTTTGTTTAGATTGTACAACAAATATATTTTTTTCACTTCTTTTATTGCATAATAGAATAATTGGAATTGCCATTAGTTACAAAAGTAACTAAACAACTAAATAAAAAAATCATCTTGAACATGGTAAGCAATATGTTTCGGAAATGGGTTTCTTGAATCCTTGAATACTTAGCTCAAATACAAAGAAAAAATTAAAATCAAATTTACTTTTGTATAAAATGTACCTTCATATAGTCACTTTATTATTTCTATGATTTATTTACTGCCTAAAAACATCTTCTGCGAGGATAAAAGGCTACAGGACCGTTCTGCCCTCTCCCTCCCCTCCCTACCCCACATCTTTCATTAGTTTTCTACCATTGGGCCACTAGTGATATTTTGGGCTAGAACCCACTGCCTGTGTGAAATTGTATATTTATCTTTGCATTTCACAATCTTGTCATACCAACAATACAAACTTATTGGGGAATATTTAGCTGCAGTTGGTATGGCAGGGAATATTTACAGGGTTTTAGGAATGTACATGAATATTTTACTATTTTGAGTAAGGTGACCGTACGTCCTGGATTGTCCGGGATAGTCCCGTTTTTTACACTCCAGACTCCCATCATCCCAAAGACTTTGGAAAGCACTCAAATGTCCAGGAATGTCAATACACATCTCTTATGTCCCGGATGTTGTTGATCCGTGCAAAAAATACGTGATATAAAGCCTACTATGTATATTATATAGACTATAGAGTTACTCATGATGGCAACTGTTTACCATCAGCTGACCAACCTATACGTATGTGGTGTCTAGTTGGGAGGTTGCTTCTCACAGATTCACCTGTTCTCTCTGTCCAAACCCCTACAAATAAGGCTTTGACTTGACCAACACAATGTTGTGTGGCACTACTGTTTTTCACTTCCAATTGGCCTTCAGTTATACATTAGGCTTCCTTCATGCCTCAAAAAGTGCCCTACTAACCCATCTCTCCTGTGTGCATATCTAAACACGTGTTGTGTTTGTCTACAGCCGTGTGTTCAAGACGCCGATAGAACAGCAGGTGATGCGCTACGTGAACAAGATCTCGTCGGACGCCCACATCCAAGTGATGCGTAAGGTGAGGGACGGGATGAAGGAGTACCAGTGCGAGGCAGTGTTTCTGCAGTACGTCTACTACGTGGGGGGCTGTCGACACGTGTCGTACACGTGCATCTGTGGCAGCGGAGAGAACGGAGCCGTGCTGCACTATGGCCATGCCGGGGCTCCCAACAGTCGTACTATCCAAGACGGGGACATGTGGTGAGTGAGTCTATACTACGTGGGGGGCTGTCTACACGTGCATCTGTGGCAGCGGAGAGAACGGAGCCGTGCTGCACTATGGCCATGCCGGGGCTCCCAACAGTCGTACTATCCAAGACGGGGACATGTGGTGAGTGAGTCTATACTACGTGGGGGGCTGTTGACACGTGTCGTACACGTGCATCTGTGGCAGCGGAGAGAACGGAGCCGTGCTGCACTATGGCCATGCCGGGGCTCCCAACAGTCGTACTATCCAAGACGGGGACATGTGGTGAGTGAGTCTATACTACGTGGGGGGCTGTCTACACGTGCATCTGTGGCAGCGGAGAGAACGGAGCCGGGCTGCACTATGGCCATGCCGGGGCTCCCAACAGTCGTACTATCCAAGACGGGGACATGTGGTGAGTGAGTCTATACTACGTGGGGGGCTGTCTACACGTGCATCTGTGGCAGCGGAGAGAACGGAGCCGTGCTGCACTATGGCCATGCCGGGGCTCCCAACAGTCGTACTATCCAAGACGGGGACATGTGGTGAGTGAGTCTATACTACGTGGGGGGCTGTCTACACGTGCATCTGTGGCAGCGGAGAGAACGGAGCCGTGCTGCACTATGGCCATGCCGGGGCTCCCAACAGTCGTACTATCCAAGACGGGGACATGTGGTGATTGGGTCTATACTACGTGGGGGGTGTCGTACACGTGCATCTGTGGCAGCGGAGAGAACGGAGCCGTGCTGCACTATGGCCATGCCGGGGCTCCCAACAGTCGTACTATCCAAGACGGGGACATGTGGTGAGTGAGTCTATACTACGTGGGGGGCTGTCTACACGTGCATCTGTGGCAGCGGAGAGAACGGAGCCGTGCTGCACTATGGCCATGCCGGGGCTCCCAACAGTCGTACTATCCAAGACGGGGACATGTGGTGAGTGAGTCTATACTACGTGGGGGGCTGTCTACACGTGCATCTGTGGCAGCGGAGAGAACGGAGCCGTGCTGCACTATGGCCATGCCGGGGCTCCCAACAGTCGTACTATCCAAGACGGGGACATGTGGTGAGTGAGTCTATACTACGTGGGGGGCTGTCTACACGTGCATCTGTGGCAGCGGAGAGAACGGAGCCGTGCTGCACTATGGCCATGCCGGGGCTCCCAACAGTCGTACTATCCAAGACGGCGACATGTGGTGAGTGAGTCTATACTACGTGGGGGGGCTGTCGACACGTGTCGTACACGTGCATCTGTGGCAGCGGAGAGAACGGAGCCGTGCTGCACTATGGCCATGCCGGGGCTCCCAACAGTCGTACTATCCAAGACGGGGACATGTGGTGAGTGAGTCTATACTACGTGGGGGGCTGTCGCCACGTGTCGTACACGTGCATCTGTGGTAGCGGAGAGAACGGAGCCGTGCTGCACTATGGCCATGCCGGGGCTCCCAACAGTCGTACTATCCAAGACGGGGACATGTGGTGAGTGAGTCTATACTACGTGGGGGGCTGTCGACACGTGTCGTACACGTGCATCTGTGGCAGCGGAGAGAACGGAGCCGTGCTGCACTATGGCCATGCCGGGGCTCCCAACAGTCGTACTATCCAAGACGGGGACATGTGGTGAGTGAGTCTATACTACGTGGGGGGCTGTCTACACGTGCATCTGTGGCAGCGGAGAGAACGGAGCCGTGCTGCACTATGGCCATGCCGGGGCTCCCAACAGTCGTACTATCCAAGACGGGGACATGTGGTGAGTGAGTCTATACTACGTGGGGGGCTGTCTACACGTGCATCTGTGGCAGCGGAGGGAACGGAGCCGTGCTGCACTATGGCCATGCCGTGGCTCCCAACAGTCGTACTATCCAAGACGGGGACATGTGGTGAGTGAGTCTATACTACGTGGGGGGCTGTCTACACGTGCATCTGTGGCAGCGGAGAGAACGGAGCCGTGCTGCACTATGGCCATGCCGGGGCTCCCAACAGTCGTACTATCCAAGACGGGGACATGTGGTGAGTGAGTCTATACTACGTGGGGGGCTGTCGACACGTGTCGTACACGTGCATCTGTGGCAGCGGAGGGAACGGAGCCTTGCTGCACTATGGCCATGCCGGGGCTCCCAACAGTCGTACTATCCAAGACGGGGACATGTGGTGAGTGAGTCTATACTACGTGGGGGGCTGTCTACACGTGCATCTGTGGCAGCGGAGAGAACGGAGCCGTACTGCACTATGGCCATGCCGGGGCTCCCAACAGTCGTACTATCCAAGACGGGGACATGTGGTGAGTGAGTCTATACTACGTGGGGGGCTGTCTACACGTGCATCTGTGGCAGCGGAGAGAACGGAGCCGTGCTGCACTATGGCCATGCCGGGGCTCCCAACAGTCGTACTATCCAAGACGGGGACATGTGGTGAGTGAGTCTATACTACGTGGGGGGCTGTCTACACGTGTCGTACACGTGCATCTGTGGCAGCGGAGAGAACGGAGCCGTGCTGCACTATGGCCATGCCGAGGCTCCCAACAGTCGTACTATCCAAGACGGGGACATGTGGTGAGTGAGTCTATACTACGTGGGGGGCTGTCTACACGTGTCGTACACGTGCATCTGTGGCAGCGGAGGGAACGGAGCCGTGCTGCACTATGGCCATGCCGGGGCTCCCAACAGTCGTACTATCCAAGACGGGGACATGTGGTGAGTGAGTATACTACGTGGGGGGCTGTCTACACGTGCATCTGTGGCAGCGGAGGGAACGGAGCCGTACTGCACTATGGCCATGCCAGGGCTCCCAACAGTCGTACTATCCAAGACGGGGACATGTGGTGAGTGAGTCTATACTACGTGGGGGGCTGTCTACACGTGCATCTGTGGCAGCGGAGAGAACGGAGCCGTGCTGCACTATGGCCATGCCGGGGCTCCCAACAGTCGTACTATCCAAGACGGGGACATGTGGTGAGTGAGTCTATACTACGTGGGGGGCTGTCTACACGTGCATCAAGGCAGCGGAGAGAACGGAGCCGTGCTGCACTATGGCCATGCCGGGGCTCCCAACAGTCGTACTATCCAAGACGGGGACATGTGGTGAGTGAGTCTATACTACGTGGGGGGCTGTCGTACACGTGCATCTGTAGCAGCGGAGGGAACGGAGCCGTGCTGCACTATGGCCATGCCGGGGCTCCCAACAGTCGTACTATCCAAGACGGGGACATGTGGTGAGTGAGTCTATACTACGTGGGGGGCTGTCGACACGTGTCGTACACGTGCATCTGTGGCAGCGGAGAGAACGGAGCCGTGCTGCACTATGGCCATGCCGGGGCTCCCAACAGTCGTACTATCCAAGACGGGGACATGTGGTGAGTGAGTATACTACGTGGGGGGCTGTCTACACGTGCATCTGTGGCAGCGGAGGGAACGGAGCCGTGCTGCACTATGGCCATGCCGGGGCTCCCAACAGTCGTACTATCCAAGACGGGGACATGTGGTGAGTGAGTCTATACTACGTGGGGGGCTGTCTACACGTGCATCTGTGGCAGCGGAGAGAACGGAGCCGTGCTGCACTATGGCCATGCCGGGGCTCCCAACAGTCGTACTATCCAAGACGGGGACATGTGGTGAGTGAGTCTATACTACGTGGGGGGCTGTCTACACGTGCATCTGTGGCAGCGGAGAGAACGGAGCCGTGCTGCACTATGGCCATGCCGGGGCTCCCAACAGTCGTACTATCCAAGACGGGGACATGTGGTGAGTGAGTCTATACTACGTGGGGGGCTGTCTACACGTGCATCTGTGGCAGCGGAGAGAACGGAGCCGTGCTGCACTATGGCCATGCCGGGGCTCCCAACAGTCGTACTATCCAAGACGGGGACATGTGGTGAGTGAGTATACTACGTGGGGGGCTGTCTACACGTGCATCTGTGGCAGCGGAGAGAACGGAGCCGTACTGCACGTTGGCCATGCCGGGGCTCCCAACAGTCGTACTATCCAAGACGGGGACATGTGGTGAGTGAGTCTATACTACGTGGGGGGCTGTCTACACGTGCGTCTGTGGCAGCGGAGGGAACGGAGCCGTGCTGCACTATGGCCATGCCGGGGCTCCCAACAGTCGTACTATCCAAGACGGGGACATGTGGTGAGTGAGTCTATACTACGTGGGGGGCTGTCTACACGTGCATCTGTGGCAGTGGAGAGAACGGAGCCGTACTGCACTATGGCCATGCCGGGGCTCCCAACAGTCGTACTATCCAAGACGGGGACATGTGGTGAGTGAGTCTATACTACGTGGGGGGCTGTCTACACGTGTCGTACACGTGCATCTTTGGCAGCGGAGAGAACGGAGCCGTGCTGCACTATGGCCATGCCGGGGCTCCCAACAGTCGTACTATCCAAGACGGGGACATGTGGTGAGTGAGTCTATACTACGTGGGGGGCTGTCTACACGTGCATCTGTGGCAGCGGAGAGAACGGAGCCGTGCTGCACTATGGCCATGCCGGGGCTCCCAACAGTCGTACTATCCAAGACGGGGACATGTGGTGAGTGAGTCTATACTACGTGGGGGGCTGTCTACACGTGCATCTGTGGCAGCGGAGAGAACGGAGCCGTGCTGCACTATGGCCATGCCGGGGCTCCCAACAGTCGTACTATCCAAGACGGGGACATGTGGTGAGTGAGTCTATACTACGTGGGGGGCTGTCTACACGTGCATCTGTGGCAGCGGAGAGAACGGAGCCGTGCTGCACTATGGCCATGCCGGGGCTCCCAACAGTCGTACTATCCAAGACGGGGACATGTGGTGAGTGAGTCTATACTACATGGGGGGCTGTCTACACGTGCATCTGTGGCAGCGGAGAGAACGGAGCCGTGCTGCACTATGGCCATGCCGGGGCTCCCAACAGTCGTACTATCCAAGACGGGGACATGTGGTGAGTGAGTCTATACTACGTGGGGGGCTGTCTACACGTGCATCTGTGGCAGCGGAGAGAACGGAGCCGTGCTGCACTATGGCCATGCCGGGGCTCCCAACAGTCGTACTATCCAAGACGGGGACATGTGGTGAGTGAGTCTATACTACGTGGGGGGCTGTCTACACGTGCATCTGTGGCAGCGGAGAGAACGGAGCCGTGCTGCACTATGGCCATGCCGGGGCTCCCAACAGTCGTACTATCCAAGACGGGGACATGTGGTGAGTGAGTCTATACTACGTGGGGGGCTGTCTACACGTGCATCTGTGGCAGCGGAGAGAACGGAGCCGTGCTGCACTATGGCCATGCCGGGGCTCCCAACAGTCGTACTATCCAAGACGGGGACCTGTGGTGAGTGAGTCTATACTACGTGGGGGGCTGTCTACACGTGCATCTGTGGCAGCGGAGAGAACGGAGCCGTGCTGCACTATGGCCATGCCGGGGCTCCCAACAGTCGTACTATCCAAGACGAGGACATGTGGTGAGTGAGTCTACTACGTAGGGGGCTGTCGACACGTGTCGTACACGTGCATCTGTGGCAGCGGAGGGAACGGAGCCGTGCTGCACTATGGCCATGCCGGGGCTCCCAACAGTCGTACTATCCAAGACGGGGACATGTGGTGAGTGAGTCTATACTACATGGGGGGCTGTCTAACCGTGCATCTGTGGCAGCGGAGGGAACGGAGCCGTGCTGCACTATGGCCATGCCGGGGCTCCCAACAGTCGTACTATCCAAGACGGGGACATGTGGTGAGTGAGTCTATACTACGTGGGGGGCTGTCTACACGTGCATCTGTGGCAGCGGAGAGAACGGAGCCGTGCTGCACTATGGCCATGCCGGGGCTCCCAACAGTCGTACTATCCAAGACGGGGACATGTGGTGAGTGAGTCTATACTACGTGGGGGGCTGTCTACACGTGCATCTGTGGCAGCGGAGAGAACGGAGCCGTGCTGCACTATGGCCATGCCGGGGCTCCCAACAGTCGTACTATCCAAGACGGGGACATGTGGTGAGTGAGTCTATACTACGTGGGGGGCTGTCGACACGTGTCGTACACGTGCATCTGTGGCAGCGGAGAGAACGGAGCCGTGCTGCACTATGGCCATGCCGGGGCTCCCAACAGTCGTACTATCCAAGACGGGGACATGTGGTGAGTGAGTCTATACTACGTGGGGGGCTGTCTACACGTGCATCTGTGGCAGCGGAGAGAACGGAGCCGTGCTGCACTATGGCCATGCCGGGGCTCCCAACAGTCGTACTATCCAAGACGGGGACATGTGGTGAGTGAGTCTATACTACGTGGGGGGCTGTCTACACGTGCATCTGTGGCAGCGGAGAGAACGGAGCCGTGCTGCACTATGGCCATGCCGGGGCTCCCAACAGTCGTACTATCCAAGACGGGGACATGTGGTGAGTGAGTCTATACTACGTGGGGGGCTGTCTACACGTGCATCTGTGGCAGTGGAGGGAACGGAGCCGTGCTGCACTATGGCCATGCCGGGGCTCCCAACAGTCGTACTATCCAAGACGAGGACATGTGGTGAGTGAGTCTACTACGTAGGGGGCTGTCGACACGTGTCGTACACGTGCATCTGTGGCAGCGGAGGGAACGGAGCCGTGCTGCACTATGGCCATGCCGGGGCTCCCAACAGTCGTACTATCCAAGACGGGGACATGTGGTGAGTGAGTCTATACTACGTGGGGGGCTGTCTACACGTGCATCTGTGGCAGCGGAGAGAACGGAGCCGTGCTGCACTATGGCCATGCCGGGGCTCCCAACAGTCGTACTATCCAAGACGAGGACATGTGGTGAGTGAGTCTACTACGTAGGGGGCTGTCGACACGTGTCGTACACGTGCATCTGTGGCAGCGGAGGGAACGGAGCCGTGCTGCACTATGGCCATGCCGGGGCTCCCAACAGTCGTACTATCCAAGACGGGGACATGTGGTGAGTGAGTCTATACTACATGGGGGGCTGTCTACACGTGCATCTGTGGCAGCGGAGGGAACGGAGCCGTGCTGCACTATGGCCATGCCGGGGCTCCCAACAGTCGTACTATCCAAGACGGGGACATGTGGTGAGTGAGTCTATACTACGTGGGGGGCTGTCTACACGTGCATCTGTGGCAGCGGAGAGAACGGAGCCGTGCTGCACTATGGCCATGCCGGGGCTCCCAACAGTCGTACTATCCAAGACGGGGACATGTGGTGAGTGAGTCTATACTACGTGGGGGGCTGTCTACACGTGCATCTGTGGCAGCGGAGAGAACGGAGCCGTGCTGCACTATGGCCATGCCGGGGCTCCCAACAGTCGTACTATCCAAGACGGGGACATGTGGTGAGTGAGTCTATACTACGTGGGGGGCTGTCGACACGTGTCGTACACGTGCATCTGTGGCAGCGGAGAGAACGGAGCCGTGCTGCACTATGGCCATGCCGGGGCTCCCAACAGTCGTACTATCCAAGACGGGGACATGTGGTGAGTGAGTCTATACTACGTGGGGGGCTGTCGACACGTGTCGTACACGTGCATCTGTGGCAGCGGAGAGAACGGAGCCGTGCTGCACTATGGCCATGCTGGGGCTCCCAACAGTCGTACTATCCAAGACGGGGACATGTGGTGAGTGAGTCTATACTACGTAGGGGGCTGTCTACACGTGCATCTGTGGCAGCGGAGAGAACGGAGCCGTGGTGCACTATGGCCATGCCGGGGCTCCCAACAGTCGTACTATCCAAGACGAGGACATGTGGTGAGTGAGTCTACTACGTGGGGGGCTGTCGACACGTGTCGTACACGTGCATCTGTGGCAGCGGAGAGAACGGAGCCGTGCTGCACTATGGCCATGCCGGGGCTCCCAACAGTCGTACTATCCAAGACGGGGACATGTGGTGAGTGAGTCTATACTACGTGGGGGCTGTCTACACGTGCATCTGTGGCAGCGGAGAGAACGGAGCCGTGCTGCACTATGGCCATGCCGGGGCTCCCAACAGTCGTACTATCCAAGACGGGGACATGTGGTGAGTGAGTCTATACTACGTAGGGGGCTGTCTACACGTGCATCTGTGGCAGCGGAGAGAACGGAGCTGTGCTGCACTATGGCCATGCCGGGGCTCCCAACAGTCGTACTATCCAAGACGAGGACATGTGGTGAGTGAGTCTATACTACGTAGGGGGCTGTCTACACGTGCATCTGTGGCAGCGGAGAGAACGGAGCCGTGCTGCACTATGGCCATGCCGGGGCTCCCAACAGTCGTACTATCCAAGACGGGGACATGTGGTGAGTGAGTCTATACTACGTGGGGGCTGTCTACACGTGCATCTGTGGCAGCGGAGAGAACGGAGCCGTGCTGCACTATGGCCATGCCGGGGCTCCCAACAGTCGTACTATCCAAGACGGGGACATGTGGTGAGTGAGTCTATACTACGTAGGGGGCTGTCTACACGTGCATCTGTGGCAGCGGAGAGAACGGAGCCGTGCTGCACTATGGCCATGCTGGGGCTCCCAACAGTCGTACTATCCAAGACGGGGACATGTGGTGAGTGAGTCTATACTACGTGGGGGCTGTCTACACGTGCATCTGTGGCAGCGGAGAGAACGGAGCCGTGCTGCACTATGGCCATGCCGGGGCTCCCAACAGTCGTACTATCCAAGATGGGGACATGTGGTGAGTAAGTCTATACTACGTGGGGGGCTGTCTACACGTGCATCTGTGGCAGCGGAGAGAACGGAGCCGTGCTGCACTATGGCCATGCCGGGGCTCCCAACAGTCGTACTATCCAAGACGGGGACATGTGGTGAGTGAGTCTATACTACGTAGGGGGCTGTCTACACGTGCATCTGTGGCAGCGGAGAGAACGGAGCCGTGGTGCACTATGGCCATGCCGGGGCTCCCAACAGTCGTACTATCCAAGACGGGGACATGTGGTGAGTGAGTCTATACTACGTGGGGGGCTGTCTACACGTGTCGTACACGTGCATCTGTGGCAGCGGAGGGAACGGAGCCGTGCTGCACTATGGCCATGCCGGGGCTCCCAACAGTCGTACTATCCAAGACGGGGACATGTGGTGAGTGAGTCTATACTACGTGGGGGGCTGTCTACACGTGCATCTGTGGCAGCGGAGAGAACGGAGCCGTGCTGCACTATGGCCATGCCGGGGCTCCCAACAGTCGTACTATCCAAGACGGGGACATGTGGTGAGTGAGTCTATACTACGTGGGGGGCTGTCTACACGTGCATCTGTGGCAGCGGAGAGAACGGAGCCGTGCTGCACTATGGCCATGCCGGGGCTCCCAACAGTCGTACTATCCAAGACGGGGACCTGTGGTGAGTGAGTCTATACTACGTGGGGGGCTGTCTACACGTGCATCTGTGGCAGCGGAGAGAACGGAGCCGTGCTGCACTATGGCCATGCCGGGGCTCCCAACAGTCGTACTATCCAAGACGGGGACATGTGGTGAGTGAGTCTATACTACGTAGGGGGCTGTCTACACGTGCATCTGTGGCAGCGGAGAGAACGGAGCCGTGGTGCACTATGGCCATGCCGGGGCTCCCAACAGTCGTACTATCCAAGACGGGGACATGTGGTGAGTGAGTCTATACTACGTGGGGGGCTGTCTACACGTGTCGTACACGTGCATCTGTGGCAGCGGAGGGAACGGAGCCGTGCTGCACTATGGCCATGCCGGGGCTCCCAACAGTCGTACTATCCAAGACGGGGACATGTGGTGAGTGAGTCTATACTACGTGGGGGGCTGTCTACACGTGCATCTGTGGCAGCGGAGAGAACGGAGCCGTGCTGCACTATGGCCATGCCGGGGCTCCCAACAGTCGTACTATCCAAGACGGGGACATGTGGTGAGTGAGTCTATACTACGTGGGGGGCTGTCTACACGTGCATCTGTGGCAGCGGAGAGAACGGAGCCGTGCTGCACTATGGCCATGCCGGGGCTCCCAACAGTCGTACTATCCAAGACGGGGACCTGTGGTGAGTGAGTCTATACTACGTGGGGGGCTGTCTACACGTGCATCTGTGGCAGCGGAGAGAACGGAGCCGTGCTGCACTATGGCCATGCCGGGGCTCCCAACAGTCGTACTATCCAAGACGAGGACATGTGGTGAGTGAGTCTACTACGTAGGGGGCTGTCGACACGTGTCGTACACGTGCATCTGTGGCAGCGGAGGGAACGGAGCCGTGCTGCACAATGGCCATGCCGGGGCTCCCAACAGTCGTACTATCCAAGACGGGGACATGTGGTGAGTGAGTCTATACTACATGGGGGGCTGTCTACACGTGCATCTGTGGCAGCGGAGGGAACGGAGCCGTGCTGCACTATGGCCATGCCGGGGCTCCCAACAGTCGTACTATCCAAGACGGGGACATGTGGTGAGTGAGTCTATACTACGTGGGGGGCTGTCTACACGTGCATCTGTGGCAGCGGAGAGAACGGAGCCGTGCTGCACTATGGCCATGCCGGGGCTCCCAACAGTCGTACTATCCAAGACGGGGACATGTGGTGAGTGAGTCTATACTACGTGGGGGGCTGTCTACACGTGCATCTGTGGCAGCGGAGAGAACGGAGCCGTGCTGCACTATGGCCATGCCGGGGCTCCCAACAGTCGTACTATCCAAGACGGGGACATGTGGTGAGTGAGTCTATACTACGTGGGGGGCTGTCGACACGTGTCGTACACGTGCATCTGTGGCAGCGGAGAGAACGGAGCCGTGCTGCACTATGGCCATGCCGGGGCTCCCAACAGTCGTACTATCCAAGACGGGGACATGTGGTGAGTGAGTCTATACTACGTGGGGGGCTGTCTACACGTGCATCTGTGGCAGCGGAGGGAACGGAGCCGTGCTGCACTATGGCCATGCCGGGGCTCCCAACAGTCGTACTATCCAAGACGGGGACATGTGGTGAGTGAGTCTATACTACGTGGGGGCTGTCTACACGTGCATCTGTGGCAGCGGAGAGAACGGAGCCGTGCTGCACTATGGCCATGCCGGGGCTCCCAACAGTCGTACTATCCAAGACGGGGACATGTGGTGAGTGAGTCTATACTACGTAGGGGGCTGTCTACACGTGCATCTGTGGCAGCGGAGGGAACGGAGCCGTGCTGCACTATGGCCATGCCGGGGCTCCCAACAGTCGTACTATCCAAGACGGGGACATGTGGTGAGTGAGTCTATACTACGTGGGGGGCTGTCTACACGTGCATCTGTGGCAGCGGAGAGAACGGAGCCGTGCTGCACTATGGCCATGCCGGGGCTCCCAACAGTCGTACTATCCAAGACGGGGACATGTGGTGAGTGAGTCTATACTACGTGGGGGGCTGTCTACACGTGCATCTGTGGCAGCGGAGAGAACGGAGCCGTGCTGCACTATGGCCATGCCGGGGCTCCCAACAGTCGTACTATCCAAGACGGGGACATGTGGTGAGTGAGTCTATACTACGTGGGGGGCTGTCGACACGTGTCGTACACGTGCATCTGTGGCAGCGGAGAGAACGGAGCCGTGCTGCACTATGGCCATGCCGGGGCTCCCAACAGTCGTACTATCCAAGACGGGGACATGTGGTGAGTGAGTCTATACTACGTGGGGGGCTGTCGACACGTGTCGTACACGTGCATCTGTGGCAGCGGAGAGAACGGAGCCGTGCTGCACTATGGCCATGCTGGGGCTCCCAACAGTCGTACTATCCAAGACGGGGACATGTGGTGAGTGAGTCTATACTACGTAGGGGGCTGTCTACACGTGCATCTGTGGCAGCGGAGAGAACGGAGCCGTGGTGCACTATGGCCATGCCGGGGCTCCCAACAGTCGTACTATCCAAGACGAGGACATGTGGTGAGTGAGTCTACTACGTGGGGGGCTGTCGACACGTGTCGTACACGTGCATCTGTGGCAGCGGAGAGAACGGAGCCGTGCTGCACTATGGCCATGCCGGGGCTCCCAACAGTCGTACTATCCAAGACGGGGACATGTGGTGAGTGAGTCTATACTACGTGGGGGCTGTCTACACGTGCATCTGTGGCAGCGGAGAGAACGGAGCCGTGCTGCACTATGGCCATGCCGGGGCTCCCAACAGTCGTACTATCCAAGACGGGGACATGTGGTGAGTGAGTCTATACTACGTGGGGGGCTGTCTACACTTGCATCTGTGGCAGCGGAGAGAACGGAGCCGTGCTGCACTATGGCCATGCCGGGGCTCCCAACAGTCGTACTATCCAAGACGGGGACATGTGGTGAGTGAGTCTATACTACGTAGGGGGCTGTCTACACGTGCATCTGTGGCAGCGGAGAGAACGGAGCTGTGCTGCACTATGGCCATGCCGGGGCTCCCAACAGTCGTACTATCCAAGACGAGGACATGTGGTTAGTGAGTCTATACTACGTAGGGGGCTGTCTACACGTGCATCTGTGGCAGCGGAGAGAACGGAGCCGTGCTGCACTATGGCCATGCCGGGGCTCCCAACAGTCGTACTATCCAAGACGGGGACATGTGGTGAGTGAGTCTATACTACGTGGGGGCTGTCTACACGTGCATCTGTGGCAGCGGAGAGAACGGAGCCGTGCTGCACTATGGCCATGCCGGGGCTCCCAACAGTCGTACTATCCAAGACGGGGACATGTGGTGAGTGAGTCTATACTACGTAGGGGGCTGTCTACACGTGCATCTGTGGCAGCGGAGAGAACGGAGCCGTGCTGCACTATGGCCATGCCGGGGCTCCCAACAGTCGTACTATCCAAGACGGGGACATGTGGTGAGTGAGTCTATACTACGTAGGGGGCTGTCTACACGTGCATCTGTGGCAGCGGAGAGAACGGAGCCGTGGTGCACTATGGCCATGCCGGGGCTCCCAACAGTCGTACTATCCAAGACGGGGACATGTGGTGAGTGAGTCTATACTACGTGGGGGGCTGTCTACACGTGCATCTGTGGCAGCGGAGAGAACGGAGCCGTGCTGCACTATGGCCATGCCGGGGCTCCCAACAGTCGTACTATCCAAGACGGGGACATGTGGTGAGTGAGTCTATACTACGTGGGGGGCTGTCTACACGTGTCGTACACGTGCATCTGTGGCAGCGGAGGGAACGGAGCCGTGCTGCACTATGGCCATGCCGGGGCTCCCAACAGTCGTACTATCCAAGACGGGGACATGTGGTGAGTGAGTCTATACTACGTGGGGGGCTGTCTACACGTGCATCTGTGGCAGCGGAGAGAACGGAGCCGTGCTGCACTATGGCCATGCCGGGGCTCCCAACAGTCGTACTATCCAAGACGGGGACATGTGGTGAGTGAGTCTATACTACGTGGGGGGCTGTCTACACGTGTCGTACACGTGCATCTGTGGCAGCGGAGGGAACGGAGCCGTGCTGCACTATGGCCATGCCGGGGCTCCCAACAGTCGTACTATCCAAGACGGGGACATGTGGTGAGTGAGTCTATACTACGTGGGGGGCTGTCTACACGTGCATCTGTGGCAGCGGAGAGAACGGAGCCGTGCTGCACTATGGCCATGCCGGGGCTCCCAACAGTCGTACTATCCAAGACGGGGACATGTGGTGAGTGAGTCTATACTACGTGGGGGGCTGTCTACACGGGCATCTGTGACAGCGGAGAGAACGGAGCCGTGCTGCACTATGGCCATGCCGGGGCTCCCAACAGTCGTACTATCCAAGACGGGGACATGTGGTGAGTAAGTCTATACTACGTAGGGGGCTGTCTACACGTGCATCTGTGGCAGCGGAGGGAACGGAGCCGTGCTGCACTATGGCCATGCCGGGGCTCCCAACAGTCGTACTATCCAAGACGGGGACATGTGGTGAGTGAGTCTATACTACGTGGGGGGCTGTCTACACGTGCATCTGTGGCAGCGGAGAGAACGGAGCCGTGCTGCACTATGGCCATGCCGGGGCTCCCAACAGTCGTACTATCCAAGACGGGGACATGTGGTGAGTGAGTCTATACTACGTGGGGGGCTGTCTACACGTGCATCTGTGGCAGCGGAGAGAACGGAGCCGTGCTGCACTATGGCCATGCCGGGGCTCCCAACAGTCGTACTATCCAAGACGGGGACATGTGGTGAGTGAGTCTACTACGGATGCATGGGGGTTTACACTTGAATTTATGGCAGCGAGGTTCGAGTGAGTGAGATTTGTCATCATCCTCAGAGACCACAATAACACAGTGTGACAAGTCTTCCCATCTTACAAATTCCTGGTAGATTTCCTCTTAACCTTTCAGCCATCCTCGACTCCTCGTACTGAATTATCTTTGGCAACCTTACTGCCTTGTTTTATTTGTATTGAAACCACCTTCACAGCATTTTCTGTTAATTTCTCTTTTTTTCTGAGTTCTTGAAGCATTCCTAAAATTGTTTGCGTAAATCTTGTCTTGCATCGTCTTATGGACTACTAGTATGACTATGAGAATCTCATTTCAGATGAGGTGATCTTACTTGCTCGAGAAGGGGCAGTGGTATGCTTATGCTTACACTTGGCAAGTGTAAAAATTGTCTTCGTTTTTTTTTAATTCCATGCAATTAATGTAGGCCCTACCTTACCTTTATCATTCTGTCTTGATGATGTGTAGTAATAAAAGAAAGATTCTAGTATGCCTACCTGCTTTGGTCTGTAAAGTTGTTTAATCTTCAAGTACATGATTGACAACCATTTACCCAATGATTGGAACCAAATAATAAATAAGTAAAATAAGCTTGATAAAAGACTACTATAATAATGAAAAAGGTGTAGCCTCATGATTTTAGTTATCTGATTATGTAGTTCAATTGTGTGTGCAATTTCTTTACCTTACAATACTACTTGGATGCTGTCAAACTCGCACAGCACATTTATTGAGCTGCAACATCATGTTTTGGGTAAACTTCCCTCCTACTACAGCAGTTCATTGCCAACAGTGGTAAATGTTCTTACTTTCAACATTAAACCATGTTTTGAGTGGTTTTTATCAATATTAAAACATTTGGCAAACAGTTAAAAATAGTGTTTGTGTCACTGCCAAAACTTGCAATCAAACTTCCGTAGTTGCTAAATTGCATTTACTTACATCATGATACATCTTGATATTGTACATTGGGTCATTCATTGGGAATACTGTTTAATTCAAATCAGACGGTCCATCCAGTCAGTTACCATGGCCTATCCAGTTACTAGAATTTGTCATCTCGGTGGCAATACCTAAATGCCGTTTTTATGAATACTACCCTTGCACACAACTTGTTTTGGTGATGACAATAACATATATATGCTCTAACTCAGCTGGTTTAATTCTCAGCTTGTTCGACATGGGAGGCAACTACTGCGGCTATGCGGCTGATATAACTTGCTCGTATCCGGCCAACGGGAAGTTTACAGAAGATCAGAAACTTATCTACAATGCTGTACTCAAATCAAGTCATGCAGTGCTGAAAGAGGCTAAACCCAGTGAGTTAAAATGCCATCTGGAGCAAATGTCATTTGTTTAAATATCTATACAAAAATGTATAGACTATAGAGAGAGACCAAGAGTAGAACTAACATGTTTGAAATAATTACATTTTTGTGGGTCAATTTCCGCCCAATATTGTCTGAAAACTCACATTACGTTGTGACATTACAACACCCGATACATTACATTATTGACAATATCAAAGTTATAGTAAACAAAATATATCTATGATAGTTTTTCATGAACACATTTTTCATCTGCCCATCCCATATACAATTTAAATGATTTTTGTACTTGTGGATGGAAAAAGGTGTGTAGCAAAAACTATAATGGATATTATTATTTGTTATACATTGACAACAGGACTCATGTCCCACGAGTGCAAGTTTGTACAATAAAGATGAGTCAGTCTGCCATCTTAGCACTTACAAGCAGTGCATCAATAAACCAACAATAACAAAAACACAGTCAGGCCTACCACTTAGAGATCAGTAGTCAAGAGTTACCTCCTAGGAAGCAGGAGATTTGGGAATATTCCCAGACTAGGAAGGTTTAAACCTTCCTAGTCTGTTTCAACACTAAGTATTGTGTTGTTAAGCCAAGAAATGATAAGTTAAAGTGTTCGTTCACCTCTTACTGCAATGTGTACCAAGGCACTCAAATTGGTAGGCCTATATAGAACACATTCAATAACAGTTTCACCGAAAATGATTCGAGTTGCACGTAATTAGTGGTTAAATGTTTTATGCAGCCCGCTCAACGTTGTACGTTTGGCAACACCTTACCCCGGAGTGTCGTGTGACCTTGCCTCGCGCATCTGGAGGATTGGGCAAAAAGTATCCAGCCAAGCGCATGTGTATAGTCGTTTCAAATTTTCCGTCCACTACAATAGAAACCGTTTTATTCTTCACATTATAGCAATACATAAAATAGCAGGTCAAATAGAAATTAACACAAATACGTCAAATAGTTCATTTTACGTCGTAGTCTAATGTTACGACGTACCTGTAACTAGAAGAATTTTCACCATTGAAATTTTATTTGAGGTCTTTGTGAAAACCTGTTTGGCGCAAGTAACTTTATTTCTTAATTTGACAAAACTATTATAATTATATTCCTTATCTTGACAAATACTATTATCATTTCACAAATTGAAGAGAAATATAAACACATTTCCAGTGAGTAGTTACAAATCTTGTATTTATCCGCTTGACCACGCGCCTTCTGCACCACTTTCATTTGAACAAAGTATCTCGTCAGACCAAGCGCTCTCCCTCCATTGATGTCTTGAGCCCACCACGCATCTTCAGTAACACCCCTCTTTCCAATGCCTGCTGGAGACGCAGCGCAGAGTTGGCCACATGGGTTACATGACGTAGGAAAACCACCTCGAACAGCAAGTTGCGCGAATAAACAAAGGACACCTGATGGTATAGGCCGCGTGATATACACCCAAACATTGGTATTTAGGGTTAAACTTTAGATAGAGAACAACTTGCTTAAGAGGTGAACGGGCACTTTAAATAAAAAGCATTGCAAGTACACACAATTACATATTCTAATGATGTTTTAGCTTAAACTGGCTTGAATTTGTAGTGTATAATGTACAGTAAGTAGGGGGCCTGCATTGAGCATTTTCCCGGCAACCAATTAGTATGATGGCTTCCCACTTATTGATCAAAAACCGGCGTTCAAAAGGAAACTTTGCACATAAATGAACAGTTAACACCAACTTCAATTATATATCGATTGATCGATTATTGGTTTTTGTGCGTATCGTTGAACATTGAAATGAAACCTGTACGTATATGTTTTTCTTTTCTGCTCTGTTGTATACTTTTCATGTAGGCCTATGAATTGTCAGCCCGACTACAAGAATTGTTTTCCTTACGCGGGCTTCCCGAATTAAGTTTACAGTTGGTTTTTTTGTACGTTTTTTTGTGGTGGATATATTTTTGGAATAAAATGATTATAGATCAAATTGATATTGAATCGTTTCAGACGTGTCGTGGGTGAAGATGCACCGCCTTGCGAACCGCGTGATGCTGGAAGAGCTGCGGACGGCCGGCCTGATTGTCGGGGACGTGGACGAGATGTTGAACGCAGGCCTGGCCGCCATCTTCCAGCCTCACGGCCTCGGCCATCTGTTGGGGCTGGACGTCCACGACGTGGGAGGCTATCAGTCTCACTGTCCCGAGCGGTCCACCGAGCCCGGCCTCTCTAAGCTGCGCACGGCTCGAGACCTCAAGGAGGGGATGGTTCTCACCGTGGAGCCGGGCTGCTACTTCATAGACACGGTCGGTACAAGCTTTAGAAGGAGAGTTAGCTAATGGGGGACTGCCTCTTTTAGGCACGATAGTGAATTCCAATGTAGAAACTATGATATATATATATAGGACTATACACCTACTCTTAAACAAAATTATTGCGTCGTACTTGACAACTGGGTAATGTGACGCTGGGAGTGGTTGGAGGAAAGTGACAAGTATGAGGACGAGTAGCAGGGAGTTAAGGGGAGGAAATGGAAAATAGAGACAAATTAATCTCTTCAAAGGGGGGTTTCTGTCATAATCCTGACCTGCTGTAGGTATGGAGTTTTTCTTAGAATTTTAAGGAAATCATAATGACTCCTTTTAAAATCTTCATTACGACTCAGCGGTGTTCAGTATCTAACGTAATGCCATTGTCACTTTTCCAGTCGGTGTTTTGCTATAATTTTTTGTCTGTATGTAATGCAGCCGGCATGAGGCAAGTGTAACATTCAACGTACTTCCCAAAACATCACCAACTTCACTTACCGGACTTTCATTAAATATCGTTTGTAGCCAAACGCACACAACAACTTTAAATTAAAGTCCCCCACTGAAAATCAGTTTAGTTACTGAGTGGGTAGACTCTAAATGTGAATTTATTTATTTATTTAATTTATTTAATAATATTGTCTTAATTACTGACTAGAGTGTTCTTTCTTAGTTTAGCAGGAAATAAACTTTAAATTGATACTGTGCACGCATGAGTGTAGAATAGAATAGAATAGAATAGAATAGAACTTTATTTTCTCCTTATTGTACAATATAAATTGCATTTTAGTACATAGTATTTTGTAAAAGGAAGAAAACCCACCTACTCAAATGTAACTGTGTACTCAAATGTGTACTCAAATGTAACTCGGCGGGCACAAGTTCTTGGCCATAACAGTGAAAAGGTTAACTGTTGACAAATTGTTTTGGCAAGAACCTTATGATAATGTATATCCTTTTAAAAACATCTTCTTTTCTAGCTATTGGACAAAGCGTTAGCAGATCCAGAATTATCCGTCTTCTTGGTGCCCGAAGAAATTGAACGCTTCCGTAACTTTGGCGGCGTTCGCATAGAGGATAATGTTCTAATTACAAGGCATGGTGCAGAAAACTTGACCAAAGTGCCTCGCACGTAAGTTTACCATCAATTGTTATTATTATTGTTACTATATAAAATAATTGAGACATCAACCTCTTAAACCTGTTAAGAGTGTGCAGATATTCTTAAAGACCTGACACCTGATATCTGAGCCTCATTTATTAAGCGAGTAACATTGTTGGCTAGTATTTTGCCGACAGTCAACCAGTTGTCCTTACCTAAGGGCTGTTACGGTTTATTCACTCACGGTGGCCACAGGTATTGTCACCGCACCTCTTTTGGGAATAGTATTCATTCAGTAAAAATTAATTACACCTTGTAAGTTATGACAGTATTTCAATGCCAGTTACATGTTTGACAAGAAGGAAGATATTCCTAACTCTAATTCACAACAAAGCTGTAATTATTTCGATCTGCTTTACATTGTCTTGTTGCCCAGAAGTGAAAATCACGTATGTGCTAATAATAATTGAGTTGAGTAACTAGCCCAAAATATACTACTGTATTCATAGGTTGCACGTACGTCACATCTTTGCACGTGGTGGCCACATTTGTGATCAAACTTTGACGTTGCCATGGAGAAACAATTGAAGGCTGTTGTGGTAGAACATAGAAATTCTTAGTTCTTTTAAATCCAGCCTGTGTTTGAGATAAAATTGGTATATGTGGTAATTGTTTATTTACTTATTATTACTTATGTTCACTTTTACATTCAAAATTAGGTTTATGTATTAAACTTGACTAGTACTTGCAAATAATATAGGATTGGTCCTCGTCAATTGTGTCGCAATCATGGCCGCTGTGACGTCACGTGGGAACTATGAATATGTACTTCATAAATTGTTCCCATCTTTCTCTTTGGGGTAGGAAATTCATTAGGCCTATTTGTCATGGATAGGAATACATATGATTATTTAAGTTTTTTACCTGAATATGTACCCCTTTTTGCCAATAAATACCAATACTTTCTCTTATTCAATGATGTGCAATAATTCTATATTTCCTTATTTTTAGGATTGAGGACATCGAACTTGTTATGGCTGATAACAAAGGAGTGGGAGAGGTACCACTCCATGCATGCAAGCTCGTAGATCTGCTGTGAATTGCGAAAACACACATTGAACAATTATGCAATACTAGCAGAGCAACATAAAAACACTGCATGTTTGGAAATCGAAAGTAATGAACTCGAATCAGTATTGTCTGAATGTTGTTTCATTGCTATCACTATATTTTTGTACATGCTTGATAATGTATTATTTATTGGGCTGAAGTATATTATAAATTTATAATTATATATGCTGTTGAAAGAAACTAACTAGTTCTTATTTTCCTGTCCACATACAGTACTAAGGTGTTGTTTTTTATTTATCGTGTACATGTTTTCATGGGGAATGAGACGTTGGCCGCCGAGTGTCAAGTCAATGTTGGGTCAATCAATGGTATAGTAAGATCAGTAAGGCCAAGAGATGGAAGAAGACGGTTGGCAGAGACCTGCAGAAGTGAAGACAGTATATGAGGGGCCGTGGAAGAGAGATGAGCATGGAAAGATGGAAAGAGGTGGAAGTTAACTTTTGGCCAAATCTACCCTGCCAGAAGTAGGAGATTGGGATGGATAATGGTGGTGAAAGTTTTCAAAGTGTATGCTATCAATTCAATTAGTGAATATTACAACTTTTCGTTGAGTTAAAAACCATTTGTTATTATTTACTATTCATTTTTCAAGAGCTCCATTCCTTCCTTTTCTATAGTGTGTATCTAGTTTGTTGTTTTCTCCTCATGCCATTGTCCCTCAAAATGGTTCCGGCTCATAACACTATTTTGAAAAGTTCAGCTCGTAACGTTTACTGACTAACTTACTAAAACCAACTAACTTTACTACTACTTTACTAAAGTGTAGTTGCCTCTAGACTCTAAGACTAATAGGTTCCTATTTATCATCAGGAACTGATATCGGAACCGTTGTAGTCATTCATTCATTCATTCATTCATTATTATATATTATTTTTTATATATTATTATATATTATCATTAGTATCATTGTGTAGAACCGAAACCTGTTGAACAAAGACTCTGTGCATTCCCTGACCCATCCAACCCATCATAACAACAGAATACATACAATAATTTCCAAACCTGAAGTGAGTCACACATAATAATGACCAGATATTAAAAACATATTTCCACTATGAAGATAATACAGGTATATTAACGATAAAAGGCAGTCTCACTGTAAGAACCGCACTACATTGTTTTATAGTTATATTTTGATAATGCTACACAATATTAAAAAAGTGACAAATGAGGATGTTGTAGTTTTGTAAAACTAAAAACTGGATTAACAAAATTTAAATATTGCAATCATTATGGTTGTGGTTTGGTAAGCCAATTAAAGAATTAATAACTAATTGGTTTCCCTAATGGCATCCATATTGATAGCAATATTTGCAAAACCGCATCTGCATTTGTCACGTTTTCAATGTTGTGTAGTGTCCTCCAAAATAACTAAAAACCGGTAATTTGATGCGTTTTTTACAGAAAGACTACCCTTCCTCCTTGTGGTCTAATGAACTTATTTATGTGAGTATTTCAAGTTCATGGAAGAGACCACGGTTATCCTGTCTCGCAAGGCGGTGAGAAATTGGTTTTTCATCCCCGCCAACACTTGGCGCTACCTGGCAAGTACCTCTGAAACTGCCAACACGGCAGCCATTGCTTGATATGTACGTACCACGTTACAAGACCACCATAAGGCCAGTTTTTTGAATATTGATGTGGAAACCTGGTTTATTTTTTACCATACAGGTTTCCTTCAAATTTTGCATAGAAGTGCATTTACGATGAAAATTTACATATTTTTAAAATAACTGTTGCTGGAAAATGTCCTTGGGGGGGAGGGGGGGGGGGGGGGGGGGGGGGGTCTTAATGTCTGTGTAGAAAAATAGATTGCAAAAATTTGCAAAGGCTAAAAACAATAGGCTACATTTCTTAGTTAGAATTTCACAGGAAAAAGCGTTTTGGTGGTGGGGATTCGTAATTTCGGAGTTGAACATTATTGTGCACAAACTTTTAAAGACTAAAAAGTATATAATTCAAATCAATTTTTTTTGTTACATGATTTTATTCTATTTAAAATCGAAAATAATGTTTTCAGTTTTTCACGGCATGCTTGGTTGGTTTAAAGAATGAAATGCATCACAATAGTGGATTTATCTCAAAATCACTAGTTTCACGCATTTGTTTAATAAAATTATGCCTTCAAGATGAATTATGGGTATTGGGATTACAATCGCAATTATTTGGAAATCGTGAAAAAGTTAACTTAGGCCTTTCTCACAAACTGCTGTTGTTCTTTAATTTCACTTTCCATCAATATTAAATGGGACCTAACTTGATCGGGTGCGGGGTGGTCACAACCATATGTCTATGGTCACAACCGCTAGATGGGAAGTTTAGGTTGACCATTCACTTTACAGTAGCGCTGACTTAGTGGAAGAAGCCTCCAAGGTGCTCGCGCCACGGCAGTGAAGTGATTCCTTTTTAATTTACCACAATGAATGTAACTTATTGAAAATGGAAATATTTGAGTCTATAGCAGCATCTAGCAATTATTTATCTGTGGCAGCAGTGTATAGAATAGGATGTAAACGCACACATTAGTTACTTAATAACTTCATATGAAATAGCGTGTATAGCCGCTTAATTTATTTTTATTTTTACTGAAATCCAGACTGGCAAGCGCCCCCCCCCCCCCCCCCCCCCTCTGCTGCATGAATTTTCTACAGCTCTGAAAGAAAGTACGTGGAATATATTGTTATTCATCTGAAGACATCAGAACCCTAATTTAAAAGTTTTAAAATTAACTCATTATACTTCTATAAATGTTCAAAGATTTTGATTATCTGTTTCCCGCACTATTATTTTTAAACGGTATGTGACGTCACAATCCTTGTAAATCACTGCTTATATGAATGACTTTGCATAACCTCCTTGGATTTTGCCACCGCTTCCTAGACGAAACAATCAAATTTTCAAGGTCATCAAGCTAACCTTGTCAAAATTTGTACTCAAGCCGTTGTCAAGTCTGCTTTATATGAATAACCATTGATTGAATAACAACACCCATTATTTACTGATATTCCATGAAAATAGGTTTGGTATAATTGTTTTTATAGAAATTGGGCTTCAAAATTAATTATTAGGCATACTAGGCATTAATTCGATTTTATATGATTTTAGATATGATAATTTCCAAATAAGCGTTATTTTATTTATCAGTTTATGATTGGTTGATTGCTGATACAGGGAAAGTGACGTATGCCCCGTTTTTCCCGCCATAAATATGTGTGAAACTTTCAGCTCGTTTTTATAAATGAAACTTTATTCTATGTATCAAAATAAAATATTTTTGTATTCAGGAAGTAAATCCTAATCTAGTAAAATGCTAAAAAAAGATGACACATATTCCCTAGTTTCATATTTCGCTCGCTAACCAGTTTTCAACTGATTGGCTGACGCACAATGTCCAAGAAGTTCCTCTCTTCACCGCTGCACCTTCGAGTGAGTCTGTAACTCGATTGATACGTCGTAGTCGGTAGACGTTGACGGGAACGAGACGCGAGAGTAGTCTGCAGTGCCTTCGATCCAGTGTGTTGTGCTCCGACGTGTGTTGTTCTAGACTGGCCGTTTACGTGCGACGTACTCTATGTCGGAGAAGGAGACAGTGGCAAACGCCGTTTCTCACGTTTGTTGACGACTAGAAGAATTAGTCACCTTACCTAATTTGACTTAGTGCGGGAAAATCGTCGCAAAAGACACACTTTCAAATTGTTCCGCATGACGTTCAATATTAATAATGATAACTATCATTAAATAACCGCATTATTAATTTCTAGAAATACTACCAAGAGTTTTCCTCCCCATCTGTTGAAAGTCTCAATCTAGATTCTAGACCGTCGTGTAAGAGAAACGAAGCTACGAGTAACAAGGATATTTTTAGCCACGGCCTCGGCTACCACATTTACGCCGAGTGGAGTGGCACATAATTATTTTTCGTGTAGTAAGTCTACGCCCACGCAACGCATCGACTCCCACTGATATGACAATGTCGAGTGGTATGTCGAATCAATATTTGTATTTAAGTAGACTTATTTCTGCCCGTGCGTATCACCGAGTGACACAATCGTAAAATTAGCCTCCATGTGCGCGGCAGGTCCAGGTATATCATCTTGCTCATGTACGCGTACAAAACATACACGGATCGTACGTTACCAACATGCCTTAATCTCATCGTGGATGTGTTGATATTTTCTTATCGATAACAATGGAGTACATAACGACGGACGCTTTCTATATTTTATCTGAGACGTGCGTCATCGTCGTAGATAAAGCCTGAGACTGGTGAGTGTCGCGAAGTGGCGTGCTAACGAGCGACCGTGGTGGTGACTATTGATCTATGTTCTGTTTCCCCAACGCGTTCGGACGCCGCGAGCGGTTGCAGGGCGCCGCAGAGTGTTCGGCCGTACCGACGGAGCGAACGGGTACCCGCTGGAGGAAGCGCAAAGAGATGCAACCCTTGGTTGGACCGGCCGAGGAGGTTTCGCCTACAGAGAGCGACGACCCTGACCACTCCAAGGTCGAATGCACCTCAACCCTCTCTGAGAGTGACAGTGAAGGTCACGAAGACGAGAGAGCCGAAGCCCCCACAACCCTACCTGTCCGCAACAGTGAAGGTTGCGATGAAAAGAGGGTCGCAGAAACCCCAACTCTAACCGAGAGCGACAACATTGCTTGCAAGGACAATAACGTCGCAGAAACGCTAACCCTACCCGTGAGAGACAGCAAAGAGTGCGAGGAAAAGAGGGCCGCGTCCCATCTACTTCTCCCCGTGAGCGAGTGCGAAGGTCGCGATGAAAAGAGGGCCGTAGCCTCCCTAAACGTTCCCGCGAGCGACGGCAAAGTGAAGCCGCCACTCTCCCCGAATCTGTCCTCCGGATCGCGTTTCAAACTTCTTCGCGAGGGAGACATTCAGGTGTGCTATTTGAACCGCGCGCGGACAGTGGTCAGCAAGATCCTTAGCTCCAAGTTTCTGCGGCGGTGGGAGACGCATCGTTTGTACCTCAACGACGAGAGCATCGCGTCCAAGACGGTGAGTCATAGCAGCCATATTGCTTTTGTTTGTTTACGTTTTAGCACCGTAACACGTGCGTGCTCTTGAGCACGTGTTAGCACCGTAACACGTGCGTGCTCTTGAGTGTGTTAGCACCGTATCACGTGCGTGCTCTTGAGTGTGTTAGCACCGTATCACGTGCGTGCTCTTGAATGTGTTAGCACCGTAACACGTGCGTGCTCTTGAATGTGTTAGCACCGTAACACGTGCGTGCTCTTGAGTGTGTTAGCACCGTAACACGTGCGTGCTCTTGAGTGTGTTAGCACCGTAACACGTGCGTGCTCTTGAGTGTGTTAGCACCGTATCACGTGCGTGCTCTTGAGTGTGTTAGCATTGTATCACGTGCGTGCTCTTGAGTGTGTTAGCACCGTATCACGTGCGTGCTCTTGAATGTGTTAGCACCGTAACACGTGCGTGCTCTTGAGTGTGTTAGCATTGTATCACGTGCGTGCTCTTGAGTGTGTTAGCACCGTATCACGTGCGTGCTCTTGAATGTGTAGCACCGTATCACGTGCGTGCTCTTGAGTGTGTTAGCATTGAATCACGTGCGTGCTCTTGAGTGTGTTAGCACCGTAACACGTGCGTGCTCTTGAGTGTGTTAGCACCGTAACACGTGCGTGCTCTTGAGTGTGTTAGCACCGTAACACGTGCGTGCTCTTGAGTGTGTTAGCACCGTAACACGTGCGTGCTCTTGAGTGTGTTAGCATTGTATCACGTGCGAGCTGTATATTAGGTAGAAGCCGAACAGCAAAAGCCTTTGTTCTAAAAATTGTATTAAGATCGTGGCACTGCAACACGTAGGACTTCCGGAAGTGCGCACAAACAAAAGCTATCGATATCCTTAGCAACAATTTATGCCTTTATTTTGTTTGTCCGCACAAATACCTTCTCAATATAAATGTCTGCCGTCTGCACTTCTTTTGATACTTGTGTGCAAATATCTCTACTCAGGATTCGGAATAAATCATCCAATAAAAACTATATCCCCATTCTTCATATCGAGAAAGCAGCGACGTAAAGTAAACAAAAAAGTGCCGCCAAATTGAAATTGACTCGACTTTTAGATGCGCAGTCGCACAGTCGCATGCACAGAGATGCACAGTCGAGGATTTGTTTATGGCTGCTATGCAATTTTTGTATTGCATGCTAGTTTCCATATGAAAAACAATTTTCATAGCAACCATAAACAAAACTTATATACAACACTGTGCATTTGGCCCTATTCGATAGCAACAACGGGAGAAGAGCTTGAAAACAACGTGACATTTGATCTTAGTTTATACTAGGGATGGGACGTTTAAACGTTTGCACTTTTTACGCCTCGTTTAAACGTGTGTACAGAAGTGTTTGTATATAAGGTATGAAACAAATATTTTACAACGGAGCGTACTGCAGTACTAGTCTACTTTTATAGTTTTTCTAGCTACGAATTGTAATTTTGCCTAATGTTTCGGAACTTTTCGGTAATTTACTGCAAAGGTCATTTTATTCATCTCGTGGCCACGGGATAGAGCGAATAAAACGTTTAAACGTTTAAACGCGAGTTTTTAAAACGGTTAAACGTTTAGGCTATTAAACGTATTTGCCCATCCCTAGTTTATATACTAGCTCTTTGAAAAGAAAGAATCAATGTAACAACGTCTGCCATAGGCGTGCGCAGAGGTTGATCAATGGGGGGCACAATAAATTATCAATGAAAGTACTTCACGGCGGTGTCATTGGGGGGTGTGGGGGCGATGCCCGGAGATTTTTGACGTGTTTTAACGTGTTTTTAACGTGTTTTTAAGCGTATTAGGAGGAGTACAAGTGTTCAATGGGTTAATTTCACAGAATTATTTGTGGATATATCAATGGGTTAATTTCACACAATTATTTGTGGATATCAGTGATATCATTGATAGAAAGTGAAGGAAGTGGTCAGTCCCAAAGCCAAAATTTTGGCGGTAAGGCAACAGCTGATGTTGAGGCCGGTCAGCTGATTCCAACGTCATTCCAATCTAGGACTTCAGGTAAAATTAGAACCATTATGTCAGGCGTCAGCATTTTTGTCGCCCATTACGACAGGCACTATCCTGGACCTATTTTTTTTTTTCTCGGGTCAAACGGGCAAGGCAGTTGGAGCAACAGTGACAGTTTGAGGAATATATTTAATATGAAGAAGGTGCCATAGGTCCTCATCTCATCTTTTACGATCGGCTGACAGTTTGAGGAATATATTTAATATGAAGAAGGTGCCATAGGTCCTCATCTCGTCTTTTACCATCGGCAGGCGTATACTGTAGGCCTATACCCTGGGCACAATTCTATTTAAAAAAAAAAACAAAAAAACTCACCTATCCGAATGGGGGGGGGCAGCTGCCCCCCTTCCCCCCTCCCCCCCCCCCCCTGCGCACGCCTATAACGTCTGCCATAATAATTCTCTGGTGCAATCAATATGAAATATTATTATCTAATTTTTTTTTTTTTTTTATGGGTTCTCTACTTCGTTTTAAAAAGTGTGTTAAGTCACTTTCGTGGTAATATTGTTTTGACAAGGCACTTATTTAGTGTCTAGTGTTTTATCTTTTTTATCTTGTATCTATAGTGTTGTTTGTTATTACATATATTGTGATTTTATTTTGTATTATTGTATCGCACTTGTGGGGCAATGCCCTGTTGCTGATAAATAAACATGAATTGAATTGAATTGAATGGATTTATAAATGCATAGGCTATATGCTAAGGGCATATCTCAAAGCTCATAGTATGGACTCTCACGGCCAGCCAATCACAGCCCCACTGCCCCCTTCAATAGACGTAACATACATTGTTGATCATTGTTCTTTGGGCAACTATTTAGTTAGATTATTACGAAGCATTGGGACATGACAAGTTATCATAAGACATGTCCTACTCTTGGCATGCAGTTGATATACATACTTGGGTGAGAAAACCAAAAAACATGGACTATCCAAAGTCATTTGGACAATGAAATGAGTCTACCGTTGATAGGTAGGAATAATATCAGACAGTAGAATTTCTGTTCGTTAACACAATGACACAGACGTTAAAATATTAGGTAAGTTTGCATGTGCTATTATTTTATTAGGCCTATCATCTGTATATCTGTGTCAGTGTCTAAATGTAACTCTAAAATGCGACTAACTACCCTTTTTAAATGTTAACTGATTTGTGCCCTACCTATTTCAACCCCCACGAGCCGCCACTGATAAAATACTCTGTTGTGACGTCATAACGGGTTTATTTCACAGTTTTTCGGACTTTTATTCATCCAATCCGCCGCTGTAAAAAGCAGTGGTCCCCAAACGTTAGTCTCCACTTTTTAATTATTATTTCAGCATACCCCCCCCCCCCCCCCCCCCCCCAAAGTTCACCGTGGTAGATTAGACGTTGGTCAACAGGGCAACAAGTAAACCACAGCTTTCCTGGCTCGGGTGGTGTAATATGGCCTGTTATCTTCATTATCAGTGTTATCAGCGATGCTTGTTTCACTACCTGGACGTCGACGAGCGCCGAGCGCCGGAAGTGAATGATCCGACCCATCAGGGCCGAGCGGCGCTTGCAAGCGCCGAAGTTGGTTGGTTCCAACTTCTTCGGATCATCTACTTCCGGCGCTCGGCGCTTGTCGACGTCCAGGTAGCGAAACAAGCATGAATCACCCATTCGTTGTCTTGATTAACATTGTTGTCAGAATCTGAAACGTAAATCCATTATCATCATAATTCTTTCGTAATCGTAATACGCGTAGGGTAGGCCTATGGACATGGTAAATAGAACGAAGTTAATGTTTTATTCCCAAGCCGTCTTCGATATAAATGTTCTGAGCTTTTATAAAAAGGCTTGTTATACAATACAAAATATTAACTTACAACAAAGATTTTTTCCCACTTAATTACCAAATTGTCTCGTGTGTTCCAAGATACGGACGCCTGCAAGACTGTTAAACCCGCTGCTGTAAAATAAAAGTACAGTGAATACATAAAATATATACAAGAAATGAAATAACGATCGTTTTTCATGGGTTCCAGACAAAACAAGCAAACGCATGAACACATTTGAGACTGCAAACAAACTTGAGTTGTGACATTTTACGACCGCAAGAGAGAAGGGTCAGATGGTACTATTGTTTGTTGAAAGTTGAAATGTAACACATATGTCTTTTTTGTAAATAAAACTAAAGTCAAGACTGATAAACCTACACATTCTAGACCCCATCTTATGTTGCGCATTGGAGTTGTTCCAAACTTATTCGCGAGTCGCGCTGAAAATTTCACTATAATAGAGTATGGGAATTTTCTTTTTTTTCTCTTTTTTGATTCCTTACATGTTTATTTATTGATTGCTTACATGTTCATTTATTGATAACATTAATTCATTTTATGTGCGTTTGCTTATTATTTGAATATAAATTTAAAAACGAAAAAGACAACCAGTCAATTGTCAAATAAGGTATACAATACAAATAATAAGAACCTATTGTCATTGGTTATAATTAGGTAGACCTAATTATAAATAGATATATTAAGTATAAAGACTGATAAAATGTGCGAGAAATACAGATAATGGCGTAAGATGGATTTACAGTAGTATGTGTTTTGTACGCTTATGATTGTAGCGCTTATAAGCAGGGCTAATAATTGTAATCTACTATTTGTCTTATAAGGATATTAGTGAGATTTTTGGAACATTTCAAATACAAAATTATTGATCATTGGTAAGTAATCCTATCCTACACATCTTGTGCGCCTCCTAGTGTTGTCGAATGATGTGATGTGTGCACCCGGGCAAGGAGCGGGACTCGAAACCCACCGTTCTACCACAGGTTCTACCTAGCTGCAGCCAGGCAGCCAGCAAGCACCTCGCATACCTCGCATGAAATCGCGGCTGCGTGACGTCAATTCTGACCCTGGTAGTCGCTCATTGACGTCACGACAGCAATAGCCATACTCAAGAATGCATTTCGAGGCTTGCTTTTCATTTCTATACAAGACACTTGCCAACTGTTACCTATCTCGACCACAAAGATTATTCTCATTTTCGTATCCTATTCATGCAACAGTGTGAATGAATCTGAATAGCGACGAGGCCAGTGAGAGGGGATGGTGATTACGTTGGAAGATGTTCAACACATGGTGCTCGCATTTCTTATGAGGGATAATGACTCGATGTTTTGAATCAAACGAGGATAGAATAAAACTGACTCGTGTCTTTTGATGTTCTTTATATTCTGGAGCTTTGCACATTCGTCTAAACAATAACAACTAAAAATAACATGTCAATTGTATAACTTGATTCTTGAAGCATGTCCTTAAGTATGCCTTGTTAGCGAATAGTGGGATTTTATGTTACAAGTAATATAAAGTAATAAGTAATTAATATAAAGAATATAGATGCATTAATGGTCGAGGCCTCCATTAATGTGTAACATGACATCCCATTCACGCATAAAAATGTTCGACATGTTCGACAACTCTCAATGCAGAGGCGTATACACGGGGGGGGGGGGGGGGAGGGGGGGGGGGACAAAAACCCCCCCTTTTGCAAAGGAAACATGGAAAATGACCGTTTACATTTCAATAGACAGTATTTCAATAGACAGTTAGATGTTTTACTTTATAATTATTGTATATTATTATAGTTAAAAGCAAAAGCAATACGAAAAATATGCAAATTATTGATTGAGGTTCCTTTTATTAGCGGTGCTAAGGAAAAAATGTGTTGCCAGAAATTGAGTAATCTTGTTTCAGTTGGCCGCTGTAAAACGCACAGATGTGCACTAAAATTACCTTGAAGAGAAGTTTTTCGGGGGGCAAGCCCCCCGGAACCCCAATTATGTTTCGGCTACACTCTCTATAATATGGGTTGAAACCCCCCCCCTTTCCCAATTCCTGGATACGCCACTGTCTCAATGTAAAATACCCCGTGACTTCTGTGAGGTGACACATACATCAATTTTCCTCATTCTGAATGATTGGCCATGGTTCTGTAAGTGAACATCTTTACGTGACGTCACACTTATGTTTGGAAGGTTTGTTCAGTCACACGCACGCTTTCTACTTATTGCGATTGTTGTGAAACTTTGTCGTCTGTTGTTATTGTTTTGCGGGCGTATTACTTAGTTGCTTTGCTGTTCCGAGACCAAAATATTAAACAAATCCATGCCTTGTACGGGATTCAAACCCACGTCTCTTGGTTCCTCCACCGACTCTGACCGGCGTCCAACTCGCGGACGAGCTGAGAGTGAATTGATCGTCCGTGTCAATCGGTAGAATAGATCAGTCAATAATAACAATGCAACTAGAAAGAAATTGTTCATGCTAGGTATATATTCGGGGCATGGTTATGGAGTTTGTTATAGTGTGTTATATTATATTTTTCTTAATTCTATGGCCGTACAATCTTCAAATTAGTGAAATTAGTGAATTAGTATAGAAATTAGTGGAAACATTCTTTAATAAAATACTGAAACATCAAAACAACATTTCAGCAGATGATGGTCGTTTCAGCCGTCATTATAGAAGAAAACAAATAAACATTGAAATCATAATAAAACAATTCAAATAAGCATCATCCGCATCAGATATGCAAGTAGATACAAAAATGAATCGAAATCGACCTCGAATATAGCGGTTTATGAAATTAATTGCATTTTCCAATGGTTGCACTGGACCGCACTGGGTGAGGACAACAATACACAACAATACAACAGGCACACATACTATACTAATGCGCACTCGTTTTCTAATGGCTGCACTGGACCGCACTGGGTGAGGACAACAATACACAACAATACAACAGGCACACATACTAATGCGCACTCGTTTTCCAATGGCTGCACTGGACCGCACTGGGTGAGGACAACAATACACAACAATACAACAGGCACACATACTAATGCGCACTCGTTTTCCAATGGCTGCACTGGACCGCACTGGGTGAGGACAACAATACACAACAATACAACAGGCACACATACTATTGCGCACTCGTTTTCCAATGGCTGCACTGGACCGCACTGGGTGAGGACAACAATACAACAGGCACACATACTTATGCGCACTCGTTTTCCAATGGTTGCACTGGACCGCACTGGGTGAGGACAACAATACACAACAATACAACAGGCACACATACTTATGCGCACTCGTTTTCCAATGGTTGCACTGGACCGCACTGGGTGAGGACAACAATACACAACAATACAACAGGCACACATACTTATGCGCACTCGTTTTCCTATGGTTGCTCTGGACCGCACTGGGTGAGGACAACAATACACAACAATACAACAGGCACACATACTTATGCGCACTCGTTTTCCAATGGTTGCTCTGGACCGCACTGGGTGAGGACAACAATACACAACAATACAACAGGCACACATACTAATGCGCACTCGTTTTCCAATGGTTGCACTGGACCGCACTGGGTGAGGACAAACATACACAACAATACAACAGGCACACATACTATTGCGCACTCGTTTTCCAATGGCTGCACTGGACCGCACTGGGTGAGGACAACAATACACAACAATACAACAGGCACACATACTAATGCGCACTCGTTTTCCTATGGTTGCACTGGACCGCACTGGGTGAGGACAACAATACACAACAATACAACAGACACACATACTAATGCGCACTCGTTTTCCAATGGCTGCACTGGACCGCACTGGGTGAGGACAACAATACACAACAATACAACAGGCACACATACTAATGCGCACTCGTTTTCCAATGGTTGCACTGGACCGCACTGGGTGAGGACAACAATACACAACAATACAACAGGCACACATACTAATGCGCACTCGTTTTCCAATGGCTGCACTGGACCGCACTGGGTGAGGACAACAATACACAACAATACAACAGGCACACATACTAATGCGCACTCGTTTTCCAATGGTTGCTCTGGACCGCACTGGGTGAGGACAACAATACACAACAATACAACAGGCACACATACTAATGCGCACTCGTTTTCCAATGGCTGCACTGGACCGCACTGGGTGAGGACAACAATACACAACAATACAACAGGCACACATACTAATGCGCACTCGTTTTCCAATGGTTGCTCTGGACCGCACAGGGTGAGGACAACAATACACAACAATACAACAGGCACACATACTAATGCGCACTCGTTTTCCAATGGCTGCACTGGACCGCACTGGGTGAGGACAACAATACACAACAATACAACAGGCACACATACTAATGCGCACTCGTTTTCCAATGGTTGCTCTGGACCGCACTGGGTGAGGACAACAATACACAACAATACAACAGACACACATACTAATGCGCACTCGTTTTCCAATGGCTGCACTGGACCGCACTGGGTGAGGACAACAATACACAACAATACAACAGGCACACATACTATACTAATGCGCACTCGTTTTCCAATGGCTGCACTGGACCGCACTGGGTGAGGACAACAATACACAACAATATAACAGGCACACATACTAATGCGCACTCGTTTTCCAATGGCTGCACTGGACCGCACTGGGTGAGGACAACAATACACAACAATACAACAGGCACACATACTAATGCGCACTCGTTTTCCAATGGTTGCACTGGACCGCACTGGGTGAGGACAACAATACACAACAATACAACAGGCACACATACTAATGCGCACTCGTTTTCCAATGGTTGCTCTGGACCGCACTGGGTGAGGACAACAATACACAACAATACAACAGGCACACATACTAATGCGCACTCGTTTTCCAATGGTTGCTCTGGACCGCACTGGGTGAGGACAACAATACACAACAATACAACAGGCACACATACTAATGCGCACTCGTTTTCCAATGGTTGCTCTGGACCGCACTGGGTCAGGACAACAATACACAACAATACAACAGGCACACATACTAATGCGCACTCGTTTTCCAATGGTTGCACTGGACCGCACTGGGTGAGGACAACAATACACAACAATACAACAGGCACACATACTAATGCGCACTCGTTTTCCAATGGTTGCTCTGGACCGCACTGGGTGAGGACAACAATACACAACAATACAACAGGCACACATACTAATGCGCACTCGTTTTCCAATGGTTGCTCTGGACCGCACTGGGTGAGGACAACAATACACAACAATACAACAGGCACACATACTAATGCGCACTCGTTTTCCAATGGTTGCTCTGGACCGCACTGGGTGAGGACAACAATACACAACAATACAACAGGCACACATACTAATGCGCACTCGTTTTCCAATGGTTGCTCTGGACCGCACTGGGTGAGGACAACAATACACAACAATACAACAGGCACACATACTTATGCGCACTCGTTTTCCAATGGCTGCACTGGACCGCACTGGGTGAGGACAACAATACACAACAATACAACAGGCACACATACTAATGCGCACTCGTTTTCCAATGGCTGCACTGGACCGCACTGGGTGAGGACAACAATACACAACAATACAACAGGCACACATACTAATGCGCACTCGTTTGTCAATGGCTGCACTGGACCGCACTGGGTGAGGACAACAATACACAACAATACACAACAATACAACAGGCACACATACTTATGCGCACTCGTTTTCCAATGGTTGCTCTGGACCGCACTGGGTGAGGACAACAATATACAACAATACAACAGGCACACATACTATTGCGCACGCGTTTTCCAATGGTTGCTCTGGACCGCACTGGGTGAGGACAACAATACACAACAATACAACAGGCACACATACTATACTAATGCGCACTCGTTTTCCAATGGCTGCACTGGACTGCACTGGGTGAGGACAACAATACACAACAATACAACAGGCACACATACTAATGCGCACTCGTTCTCCAATGGCTGCACTGGACCGCACTGGGTGAGGACAACAATACACAACAATACAACAGGCACACATACTATACTAATGCGCACTCGTTTTCCAATGGCTGCACTGGACCGCACTGGGTGAGGACAACAATACATAACAATACAACAGGCACACATACTAATGCGCACTCGTTTTCCAATGGCTGCACTGGACCGCACTGGGTGAGGACAACAATACACAACAATACACAACAATACACAACAATACAACAGGCACACATACTTATGCGCACTCGTTTTCCAATGGTTGCTCTGGACCGCACTGGGTGAGGACAACAATATACAACAATACAACAGGCACACATACTAATGCGCACTCGTTTTCCAATGGTTGCACTGGACCGCACTGGGTGAGGACAACAATACACAACAATACAACAGGCACACATACTATACTAATGCGCACTCGTTTTCTAATGGCTGCACTGGACCGCACTGGGTGAGGACAACAATACACAACAATACAACAGGCACACATACTTATGCGCACTCGTTTTCCAATGGCTGCACTGGACCGCACTGGGTGAGGACAACAATACACAACAATACAACAGGCACACATACTAATGCGCACTCGTTTTCCTATGGCTGCACTGGACCGCACTGGGTGAGGACAACAATACACAACAATACAACAGGCAAACATACTTATGCGCACTCGTTTTCCAATGGTTGCACTGGACCGCACTGGGTGAGGACAACAATACACAACAATACAACAGGCACACATACTAATGCGCACTCGTTTTCCAATGGCTGCACTGGACCGCACTGGGTGAGGACAACAATACACAACAATACAACAGGCACACATACTAATGCGCGCTCGTTTTCCAATGGCTGCACTGGACCGCACTGGGTGAGGACAACAATACACAACAATACAACAGGCACACATACTAATGCGCACTCGTTTTCCAATGGCTGCACTGGACCGCACTGGGTGAGGACAACAATACACAACAATACAACAGGCACACATACTAATGCGCACTCGTTTTCCAAGGCTGCACTGGACCGCACTGGGTGAGGACAACAATACACAACAATACAACAGGCACACATACTAATGCGCACTCGTTTTCCAATGGCTGCACTGGACCGCACTGGGTGAGGACAACAATACACAACAATACAACAGGCACACATACTAATGCGCACTCGTTTTCCAATGGCTGCACTGGACCGCACTGGGTGAGGACAACAATACACAACAATACAACAGGCACACATACTATTGCGCACTCGTTTTCCAATGGCTGCACTGGACCGCACTGGGTGAGGACAACAATACAACAGGCACACATACTTATGCGCACTCGTTTTCCAATGGTTGCACTGGACCGCACTGGGTGAGGACAACAATACACAACAATACAACAGGCACACATACTTATGCGCACTCGTTTTCCAATGGTTGCACTGGACCGCACTGGGTGAGGACAACAATACACAACAATACAACAGGCACACATACTTATGCGCACTCGTTTTCCTATGGTTGCTCTGGACCGCACTGGGTGAGGACAACAATACACAACAATACAACAGGCACACATACTTATGCGCACTCGTTTTCCAATGGTTGCTCTGGACCGCACTGGGTGAGGACAACAATACACAACAATACAACAGGCACACATACTAATGCGCACTCGTTTTCCAATGGTTGCACTGGACCGCACTGGGTGAGGACAAACATACACAACAATACAACAGGCACACATACTATTGCGCACTCGTTTTCCAATGGCTGCACTGGACCGCACTGGGTGAGGACAACAATACACAACAATACAACAGGCACACATACTAATGCGCACTCGTTTTCCTATGGTTGCACTGGACCGCACTGGGTGAGGACAACAATACACAACAATACAACAGACACACATACTAATGCGCACTCGTTTTCCAATGGCTGCACTGGACCGCACTGGGTGAGGACAACAATACACAACAATACAACAGGCACACATACTAATGCGCACTCGTTTTCCAATGGTTGCACTGGACCGCACTGGGTGAGGACAACAATACACAACAATACAACAGGCACACATACTAATGCGCACTCGTTTTCCAATGGCTGCACTGGACCGCACTGGGTGAGGACAACAATACACAACAATACAACAGGCACACATACTAATGCGCACTCGTTTTCCAATGGTTGCTCTGGACCGCACTGGGTGAGGACAACAATACACAACAATACAACAGGGACACATACTAATGCGCACTCGTTTTCCAATGGCTGCACTGGACCGCACTGGGTGAGGACAACAATACACAACAATACAACAGGCACACATACTAATGCGCACTCGTTTTCCAATGGTTGCTCTGGACCGCACAGGGTGAGGACAACAATACACAACAATACAACAGGCACACATACTAATGCGCACTCGTTTTCCAATGGCTGCACTGGACCGCACTGGGTGAGGACAACAATACACAACAATACAACAGGCACACATACTAATGCGCACTCGTTTTCCAATGGTTGCTCTGGACCGCACTGGGTGAGGACAACAATACACAACAATACAACAGACACACATACTAATGCGCACTCGTTTTCCAATGGCTGCACTGGACCGCACTGGGTGAGGACAACAATACACAACAATACAACAGGCACACATACTATACTAATGCGCACTCGTTTTCCAATGGCTGCACTGGACCGCACTGGGTGAGGACAACAATACACAACAATATAACAGGCACACATACTAATGCGCACTCGTTTTCCAATGGCTGCACTGGACCGCACTGGGTGAGGACAACAATACACAACAATACAACAGGCACACATACTAATGCGCACTCGTTTTCCAATGGTTGCACTGGACCGCACTGGGTGAGGACAACAATACACAACAATACAACAGGCACACATACTAATGCGCACTCGTTTTCCAATGGTTGCTCTGGACCGCACTGGGTGAGGACAACAATACACAACAATACAACAGGCACACATACTAATGCGCACTCGTTTTCCAATGGTTGCTCTGGACCGCACTGGGTGAGGACAACAATACACAACAATACAACAGGCACACATACTAATGCGCACTCGTTTTCCAATGGTTGCTCTGGACCGCACTGGGTCAGGACAACAATACACAACAATACAACAGGCACACATACTAATGCGCACTCGTTTTCCAATGGTTGCACTGGACCGCACTGGGTGAGGACAACAATACACAACAATACAACAGGCACACATACTAATGCGCACTCGTTTTCCAATGGTTGCTCTGGACCGCACTGGGTGAGGACAACAATACACAACAATACAACAGGCACACATACTAATGCGCACTCGTTTTCCAATGGTTGCTCTGGACCGCACTGGGTGAGGACAACAATACACAACAATACAACAGGCACACATACTAATGCGCACTCGTTTTCCAATGGTTGCTCTGGACCGCACTGGGTGAGGACAACAATACACAACAATACAACAGGCACACATACTTATGCGCACTCGTTTTCCAATGGCTGCACTGGACCGCACTGGGTGAGGACAACAATACACAACAATACAACAGGCACACATACTAATGCGCACTCGTTTTCCAATGGCTGCACTGGACCGCACTGGGTGAGGACAACAATACACAACAATACAACAGGCACACATACTAATGCGCACTCGTTTGTCAATGGCTGCACTGGACCGCACTGGGTGAGGACAACAATACACAACAATACACAACAATACAACAGGCACACATACTTATGCGCACTCGTTTTCCAATGGTTGCTCTGGACCGCACTGGGTGAGGACAACAATATACAACAATACAACAGGCACACATACTATTGCGCACGCGTTTTCCAATGGTTGCTCTGGACCGCACTGGGTGAGGACAACAATACACAACAATACAACAGGCACACATACTATACTAATGCGCACTCGTTTTCCAATGGCTGCACTGGACTGCACTGGGTGAGGACAACAATACACAACAATACAACAGGCACACATACTAATGCGCACTCGTTCTCCAATGGCTGCACTGGACCGCACTGGGTGAGGACAACAATACACAACAATACAACAGGCACACATACTATACTAATGCGCACTCGTTTTCCAATGGCTGCACTGGACCGCACTGGGTGAGGACAACAATACATAACAATACAACAGGCACACATACTAATGCGCACTCGTTTTCCAATGGCTGCACTGGACCGCACTGGGTGAGGACAACAATACACAACAATACACAACAATACACAACAATACAACAGGCACACATACTTATGCGCACTCGTTTTCCAATGGTTGCTCTGGACCGCACTGGGTGAGGACAACAATATACAACAATACAACAGGCACACATACTAATGCGCACTCGTTTTCCAATGGTTGCACTGGACCGCACTGGGTGAGGACAACAATACACAACAATACAACAGGCACACATACTTATGCGCACTCGTTTTCCAATGGCTGCACTGGACCGCACTGGGTGAGGACAACAATACACAACAATACAACAGGCACACATACTATACTAATGCGCACTCGTTTTCCAATGGCTGCACTGGACTGCACTGGGTGAGGACAACAATACACAACAATACAACAGGCACACATACTAATGCGCACTCGTTTTCCAATGGCTGCACTGGACCGCACTGGGTGAGGACAACAATACACAACAATACAACAGGCACACATACTATACTAATGCGCACTCGTTTTCCAATGGCTGCACTGGACCGCACTGGGTGAGGACAACAATACATAACAATACAACAGGCACACATACTAATGCGCACTCGTTTTCCAATGGCTGCACTGGACCGCACTGGGTGAGGACAACAATACACAACAATACACAACAATACAACAGGCACACATACTTATGCGCACTCGTTTTCCAATGGTTGCTCTGGACCGCACTGGGTGAGGACAACAATATACAACAATACAACAGGCACACATACTAATGCGCACTCGTTTTCCAATGGTTGCACTGGACCGCACTGGGTGAGGACAACAATACACAAGAATACAACAGGCACACATACTTATGCGCACTCGTTTTCCAATGGCTGCACTGGACCGCACTGGGTGAAGACAACAATACACAACAATACAACAGGCACACATACTTATGCGCACTCGTTTTCCAATGGCTGCACTGGACCGCACTGGGTGAGGACAACAATACACAACAATACAACAGACACACATACTAATGCGCACTCGTTTTCCAATGGCTGCACTGGACCGCACTGGGTGAGGACAACAATACACAACAATACAACAGGCACACATACTAATGCGCACTCGTTTTCCATTGGTTGCTCTGGACCGCACTGGGTGAGGACAACAATACACAACAATACAACAGGCACACATACTAATGCGCACTCGTTTTCCAATGGCTGCACTGGACCGCACTGGGTGAGGACAACAATACACAACAATATAACAGGCACACATACTAATGCGCACTCGTTTTCCAATGGTTGCTCTGGACCGCACTGGGTGAGGACAACAATACACAACAATACAACAGGCACACATACTAATGCGCACTCGTTTTCCAATGGTTGCTCTGGACCGCACTGGGTGAGGACAACAATACACAACAATACAACAGGCACACATACTAATGCGCACTCGTTTTCCAATGGCTGCACTGGACCGCACTGGGTGAGGACAACAATACACAACAATACAACAGGCACACATACTTATGCGCACTCGTTTTCCAATGGTTGCTCTGGACCGCACTGGGTGAGGACAACAATATACAACAATACAACAGGCACACATACTAATGCGCACTCGTTTTCCAATGGTTGCTCTGGACCGCACTGGGTGAGGACAACAATACACAACAATACAACAGGCACACATACTAATGCGCACTCGTTTTCCAATGGCTGCACTGGACCGCACTGGGTGAGGACAACAATACACAACAATACAACAGGCACACATACTAATGCGCACTCGTTTTCCAATGGCTGCACTGGACCGCACTGGGTGAGGACAACAATACACAACAATACAACAGGCACACATACTATTGCGCACTCGTTTTCCAATGGCTGCACTGGACCGCACTGGGTGAGGACAACAATACAACAGGCACACATACTTATGCGCACTCGTTTTCCAATGGTTGCACTGGACCGCACTGGGTGAGGACAACAATACACAACAATACAACAGGCACACATACTTATGCGCACTCGTTTTCCAATGGTTGCACTGGACCGCACTGGGTGAGGACAACAATACACAACAATACAACAGGCACACATACTTATGCGCACTCGTTTTCCTATGGTTGCTCTGGACCGCACTGGGTGAGGACAACAATACACAACAATACAACAGGCACACATACTTATGCGCACTCGTTTTCCAATGGTTGCTCTGGACCGCACTGGGTGAGGACAACAATACACAACAATACAACAGGCACACATACTAATGCGCACTCGTTTTCCAATGGTTGCACTGGACCGCACTGGGTGAGGACAAACATACACAACAATACAACAGGCACACATACTATTGCGCACTCGTTTTCCAATGGCTGCACTGGACCGCACTGGGTGAGGACAACAATACACAACAATACAACAGGCACACATACTAATGCGCACTCGTTTTCCTATGGTTGCACTGGACCGCACTGGGTGAGGACAACAATACACAACAATACAACAGACACACATACTAATGCGCACTCGTTTTCCAATGGCTGCACTGGACCGCACTGGGTGAGGACAACAATACACAACAATACAACAGGCACACATACTAATGCGCACTCGTTTTCCAATGGTTGCACTGGACCGCACTGGGTGAGGACAACAATACACAACAATACAACAGGCACACATACTAATGCGCACTCGTTTTCCAATGGCTGCACTGGACCGCACTGGGTGAGGACAACAATACACAACAATACAACAGGCACACATACTAATGCGCACTCGTTTTCCAATGGTTGCTCTGGACCGCACCGGGTGAGGACAACAATACACAACAATACAACAGGCACACATACTAATGCGCACTCGTTTTCCAATGGCTGCACTGGACCGCACTGGGTGAGGACAACAATACACAACAATACAACAGGCACACATACTAATGCGCACTCGTTTTCCAATGGTTGCTCTGGACCGCACAGGGTGAGGACAACAATACACAACAATACAACAGGCACACATACTAATGCGCACTCGTTTTCCAATGGCTGCACTGGACCGCACTGGGTGAGGACAACAATACACAACAATACAACAGGCACACATACTAATGCGCACTCGTTTTCCAATGGTTGCTCTGGACCGCACTGGGTGAGGACAACAATACACAACAATACAACAGACACACATACTAATGCGCACTCGTTTTCCAATGGCTGCACTGGACCGCACTGGGTGAGGACAACAATACACAACAATACAACAGGCACACATACTATACTAATGCGCACTCGTTTTCCAATGGCTGCACTGGACCGCACTGGGTGAGGACAACAATACACAACAATATAACAGGCACACATACTAATGCGCACTCGTTTTCCAATGGCTGCACTGGACCGCACTGGGTGAGGACAACAATACACAACAATACAACAGGCACACATACTAATGCGCACTCGTTTTCCAATGGTTGCACTGGACCGCACTGGGTGAGGACAACAATACACAACAATACAACAGGCACACATACTAATGCGCACTCGTTTTCCAATGGTTGCTCTGGACCGCACTGGGTGAGGACAACAATACACAACAATACAACAGGCACACATACTAATGCGCACTCGTTTTCCAATGGTTGCTCTGGACCGCACTGGGTGAGGACAACAATACACAACAATACAACAGGCACACATACTAATGCGCACTCGTTTTCCAATGGTTGCTCTGGACCGCACTGGGTGAGGACAACAATACACAACAATACAACAGGCACACATACTAATGCGCACTCGTTTTCCAATGGTTGCACTGGACCGCACTGGGTGAGGACAACAATACACAACAATACAACAGGCACACATACTAATGCGCACTCGTTTTCCAATGGTTGCTCTGGACCGCACTGGGTGAGGACAACAATACACAACAATACAACAGGCACACATACTAATGCGCACTCGTTTTCCAATGGTTGCTCTGGACCGCACTGGGTGAGGACAACAATACACAACAATACAACAGGCACACATACTAATGCGCACTCGTTTTCCAATGGTTGCTCTGGACCGCACTGGGTGAGGACAACAATACACAACAATACAACAGGCACACATACTTATGCGCACTCGTTTTCCAATGGCTGCACTGGACCGCACTGGGTGAGGACAACAATACACAACAATACAACAGGCACACATACTAATGCGCACTCGTTTTCCAATGGCTGCACTGGACCGCACTGGGTGAGGACAACAATACACAACAATACAACAGGCACACATACTAATGCGCACTCGTTTGTCAATGGCTGCACTGGACCGCACTGGGTGAGGACAACAATACACAACAATACACAACAATACAACAGGCACACATACTTATGCGCACTCGTTTTCCAATGGTTGCTCTGGACCGCACTGGGTGAGGACAACAATATACAACAATACAACAGGCACACATACTATTGCGCACGCGTTTTCCAATGGTTGCTCTGGACCGCACTGGGTGAGGACAACAATACACAACAATACAACAGGCACACATACTATACTAATGCGCACTCGTTTTCCAATGGCTGCACTGGACTGCACTGGGTGAGGACAACAATACACAACAATACAACAGGCACACATACTAATGCGCACTCGTTTTCCAATGGCTGCACTGGACCGCACTGGGTGAGGACAACAATACACAACAATACAACAGGCACACATACTATACTAATGCGCACTCGTTTTCCAATGGCTGCACTGGACCGCACTGGGTGAGGACAACAATACATAACAATACAACAGGCACACATACTAATGCGCACTCGTTTTCCAATGGCTGCACTGGACCGCACTGGGTGAGGACAACAATACACAACAATACACAACAATACAACAGGCACACATACTTATGCGCACTCGTTTTCCAATGGTTGCTCTGGACCGCACTGGGTAAGGACAACAATATACAACAATACAACAGGCACACATACTAATGCGCACTCGTTTTCCAATGGTTGCACTGGACCGCACTGGGTGAGGACAACAATACACAACAATACAACAGGCACACATACTTATGCGCACTCGTTTTCCAATGGCTGCACTGGACCGCACTGGGTGAGGACAACAATACACAACAATACAACAGGCACACATACTATACTAATGCGCACTCGTTTTCCAATGGCTGCACTGGACTGCACTGGGTGAGGACAACAATACACAACAATACAACAGGCACACATACTAATGCGCACTCGTTTTCCAATGGCTGCACTGGACCGCACTGGGTGAGGACAACAATACACAACAATACAACAGGCACACATACTATACTAATGCGCACTCGTTTTCCAATGGCTGCACTGGACCGCACTGGGTGAGGACAACAATACATAACAATACAACAGGCACACATACTAATGCGCACTCGTTTTCCAATGGCTGCACTGGACCGCACTGGGTGAGGACAACAATACACAACAATACACAACAATACAACAGGCACACATACTTATGCGCACTCGTTTTCCAATGGTTGCTCTGGACCGCACTGGGTGAGGACAACAATATACAACAATACAACAGGCACACATACTAATGCGCACTCGTTTTCCAATGGTTGCACTGGACCGCACTGGGTGAGGACAACAATACACAACAATACAACAGGCACACATACTTATGCGCACTCGTTTTCCAATGGCTGCACTGGACCGCACTGGGTGAGGACAACAATACACAACAATACAACAGGCACACATACTTATGCGCACTCGTTTTCCAATGGCTGCACTGGACCGCACTGGGTGAGGACAACAATACACAACAATACAACAGACACACATACTAATGCGCACTCGTTTTCCAATGGCTGCACTGGACCGCACTGGGTGAGGACAACAATACACAACAATACAACAGGCACACATACTAATGCGCACTCGTTTTCCAATGGTTGCTCTGGACCGCACTGGGTGAGGACAACAATACACAACAATACAACAGGCACACATACTAATGCGCACTCGTTTTCCAATGGCTGCACTGGACCGCACTGGGTGAGGACAACAATACACAACAATATAACAGGCACACATACTAATGCGCACTCGTTTTCCAATGGTTGCTCTGGACCGCACTGGGTGAGGACAACAATACACAACAATACAACAGGCACACATACTAATGCGCACTCGTTTTCCAATGGTTGCTCTGGACCGCACTGGGTGAGGACAACAATACACAACAATACAACAGGCACACATACTAATGCGCACTCGTTTTCCAATGGCTGCACTGGACCGCACTGGGTGAGGACAACAATACACAACAATACAACAGGCACACATACTTATGCGCACTCGTTTTCCAATGGTTGCTCTGGACCGCACTGGGTGAGGACAACAATATACAACAATACAACAGGCACACATACTAATGCGCACTCGTTTTCCAATGGTTGCTCTGGACCGCACTGGGTGAGGACAACAATACACAACAATACAACAGGCACACATACTAATGCGCACTCGTTTTCCAATGGTTGCTCTGGACCGCACTGGGTGAGGACAACAATACACAACAATACAACAGGCACACATACTAATGCGCACTCGTTTTCCAATGGTTGCTCTGGACCGCACTGGGTGAGGACAACAATACACAACAATACAACAAGCGCACATACTTATGCGCACTCGTTTTCCAATGGTTGCTCTGGACCGCACTGGGTGAGGACAACAATACACAACAATACAACAGGCACACATACTAATGCGCACTCGTTTTCCAATGGTTGCACTGGACCGCACTGGGTGAGGACAACAATACACAACAATACAACAGGCACACATACTAATGCGCACTCGTTTTCCAATGGTTGCTCTGGACCGCACTGGGTGAGGACAACAATACACAACAATACAACAGGCACACATACTATACTAATGCGCACTCGTTTTCCAATGGCTGCACTGGACCGCACTGGGTGAGGACAACAATACACAACAATACAACAGGCACACATACTATACTAATGCGCACTCGTTTTCCAATGGCTGCACTGGACTGCACTGGGTGAGGACAACAATACACAACAATACAACAGGCACACATACTAATGCGCACTCGTTTTCCAATGGTTGCTCTGGACCGCACTGGGTGAGGACAACAATACACAACAATACAACAGGCACACATACTAATGCGCACTCGTTTTCCAATGGTTGCACTGGACCGCACTGGGTGAGGACAACAATACACAACAATACAACAGGCACACATACTAATGCGCACTCGTTTTCCAATGGTTGCACTGGACCGCACTGGGTGAGGACAACAATACACAACAGGCACACATACTATACTAATGCGCACTCGTTTTCCAATGGCTGCACTGGACCGCACTGGGTGAGGACAACAAAACACAAAAATACAACAGGCACACATACTAATGCGCACTCGTTTTCCAATGGCTGCACTGGACCGCACTGGGTGAGGACAACAATACACAACAATACAACAGGCACACATACTAATGCGCACTCGTTTTCCAATGGTTGCACTGGACTGCACTAGGTGAGGACAACAATACACAACAATACAACAGGCACACATACTAATGCGCACTCGTTTTCCAATGGTTGCTCTGGACCGCACTGGGTGAGGACAACAATACACAACAATACAACAGGCACACATACTAATGCGCCCTCGTTTTCCAATGGTTGCACTGGACCGCACTGGGTGAGGACAACAATACACAACAATACAACAGGCACACATACTAATGCGCACTCGTTTTCCAATGGTTGCTCTGGACCGCACTGGGTGAGGACAACAATACACAACAATACAACAGGCACACATACTAATGCGCACTCGTTTTCCAATGGTTGCACTGGACCGCACTGGGTGAGGACAACAATACAACAGGCACACATACTAATGCGCACTCGTTTTCCAATGGCTGCACTGGACCGCACTGGGTGAGGACAACAATACACAACAATACAACAGGCACACATACTAATGCGCACTCGTTTTCCAATGGCTGCACTGGACCGCACTGGGTGAGGACAACAATACACAACAATACAACAGGCACACATACTAATGCGCACTCGTTTTCCAATGGTTGCTCTGGACCGCACTGGGTGAGGACAACAATACACAACAATACAACAAGCGCACATACTTATGCGCACTCGTTTTCCAATGGTTGCTCTGGACCGCACTGGGTGAGGACAACAATACACAACAATACAACAGGCACACATACTAATGCGCACTCGTTTTCCAATGGTTGCACTGGACCGCACTGGGTGAGGACAACAATACACAACAATACAACAGGCACACATACTAATGCGCACTCGTTTTCCAATGGTTGCTCTGGACCGCACTGGGTGAGGACAACAATACACAACAATACAACAGGCACACATAGTGCGCACTCGTTTTCCAATGGCTGCACTGGACCGCACTGGGTGAGGACAACAATACACAACAATACAACAGGCACACATACTAATGCGCGCGCACTCGTTTTCCAATGGCTGCACTGGACCGCACTGGGTGAGGACAACAATACACAACAATACAACAGGCACACATACTAATGCGCGCGCACTCGTTTTCCAATGGTTGCTCTGGACCGCACTGGGTGAGGACAACAATACACAACAATACAACAGGCACACATACTAATGCGCACTCGTTTTCCAATGGCTGCACTGGACCGCACTGGGTGAGGACAACAATACACAACAATACAACAGGCACACATAGTGCGCACTCGTTTTCCAATGGCTGCACTGGACCGCACTGGGTGAGGACAACAATACACAACAATACAACAGGCACACATACTAATGCGCGCGCACTCGTTTTCCAATGGCTGCACTGGACCGCACTGGGTGAGGACAACAATACACAACAATACAACAGGCACACATACTTATGCGCGCGCACTCGTTTTCCAATGGCTGCACTGGACCGCACTGGGTGAGGACAACAATACACAACAATACAACAGGCACACATACTTATGCGCACTCGTATTGCAATGGTTGCACTGGACCGCACTGGGTGAGGACAACAATACACAACAATACAACAGGCACACATACTAATGCGCACTCGTTTTCCAATGGCTGCACTGGACCGCACTGGGTGAGGACAACAATACACAACAATACAACAAGCACACATACTATTGCGCACTCGTTTTCCAATGGTTGCACTGGACCGCACTGGGTGAGGACAACAATACACAACAGGCACACATACTAATGCGCACTCGTTTTCCAATGGCTGCACTGGACCGCAGTGGGTGAGGACAACAATACAACAGGCACACATACTATAATGCGCACTCGTTTTCCAATCGCTGCACTGGACCGCACTGGGTGAGGACAACAATACACAACAATACAAGGCACACATACTAATGCGCACTCGTTTTCCAATGGTTGCACTGGACCGCAGTGGGTGAGGACAACAATACAACAAGCACACATACTTATGCGCACTCGTTTTCCAATGGCTGCACTGGGTGAGGACAACAATACACAACAATACAACAGGCACACATACTAATGCGCACTCGTTTTCCAATGGTTGCACTGGGTGAGGACAACAATACACAACAATACAACAGGCACACATACTAATGCGCACTCGTTTTCCAATGGCTGCACTGGGTGAGGACAACAATACACAACAATACAACAGGCACACATACTAATGCGCACTCGTTTTCCAATGGTTGCACTGGGTGAGGACAACAATACACAACAATACAACAGGCACACATACTAATGCGCACTCGTTTTCCAATGGCTGCACTGGGTGAGGACAACAATACACAACAATACAACAGGCACACATACTAATGCGCACTCGTTTTCCAATGGCTGCACTGGGTGAGGACAACAATACACAACAATACAACAGGCACACATACTAATGCGCACTCGTTTTCCAATGGTTGCTCTGGACCGAACTGGGTGAGGACAACAATACACAACAATACAACAGGCACACATACTTATGCGCACTCGTTTTCCAATGGTTGCTCTGGACCGCACTGGGTGAGGACAACAATACACAACAGGCACACATACTAATGCGCACTCGTTTTCCAATGGCTGCACTGGACCGCACTGGGTGAGGACAACAATACACAACAATACAACAGGCACACATACTAATGCGCACTCGTATTGCAATGGCTGCACTGGACCGCACTGGGTGAGGACAACAATACACAACAGGCACACATACTATACTAATGCGCACTCAGGTGCAGCCCGAAGTGCAGCCCATTGGAAAATGCAATTTACAAAGCAGCAACAATTCTTCACGGTCACGTTAGAAACGTCGGGCGAACATAACTACGTAGGCTAAGCGTTCCAGTAATTCTTTTATCAACAGCTCCGCTGTATTTGACGTAGCTTATATTGTATTTTGTGCATGTATTGTGACTAAGCAATTCGGAAAATCGGTGTCTCATATAAGTTTTGAATCGCATCCATTTTCTTACCTACCTTCCATGAAGCTTATGGATATTTTAAATTATTCCCTGACGTTTTTCATAATTTGAAGGTCTAGTATTTTAGATTGTGGAAAAGGTCGTTCTAATATACGAGATGTATGTTTGTGTTGTCTGAAGTTGAAGTAGTTGTCTCAGTATTGGCGTAGAAACCAATTAGGTCATAACATTGTGGGAGTAGATATACTCGTACTTGAAGTACTAGAAGCTGCATTGGAGCCAAACCCCGCACTAAACAATATCCCCAAACAAAAGCACTGTAAAAACTTGTAGATCAAAATGTAAACCGTAATTTCTTACTTCTTCAAAGAAGTAATACGGATTTTAAATTTTTAGTGTTTTCACGTTTCAGAAACTTACACCTAGCTCCGCTCCGGTGGTAGCTTGATCACTATAGCCGGCCTAGCTAAAAGCTATTGATCGGGTATTACACAATCGTGAACGTGAACGCGTAAGCGCTCTAATAATCAAAATAAACGTGTGGAAAGTTGGAAACATACAATGCGTTGTCAGAAAATCATATTTTATCAGAAGTAAATTATAATATCCTCTAATTGATGGCTAATTCTTAAATTAATTTTACATTCTCACCTAGAGTTTGATGTGAACAAGGTATGGAAAAATACAATGCGTTGTCAGAAAATTAATTTTACATTATCACCTAGAATTTGATGCGAACAAGGATTCAGTTCAAAACTGCGATCAACGTAGCGCGTTGCATTTCCCTTGGCCAGTGCACTCCAATGCAACGTGTGACGTCAATGCCACGTCTGGTTGACAAATAGACGAATGTTTACTGAACCACTAATGGGTGGAAACTACCACGTGGGTAGACGTCCATAATAACCGGTAAATTAGCTAGGAAATAATTTGTTTAGGTCACTCATAACTTCTTATCTGAACGTACAGGCAGTGCCAAAACTCATGGAAGGTCGTAGCTGATATTTGACATGCTTTTATCTCTTGACAGATTACAGTTACAGTTACACTATACGTGTTTAGTGCATTTCCTTCTGAGTATTTACATGTTGGTCTAGCTTATTCCAAAGTAGGGAACGCGACAGCTCGAACTGCGTTGGGAGCGTAGCTGCCTTCTTTGTATAGTCTTGAGAATCTTGATTTAATTCGGCTGCTCAACGGATACTCAATGTTTTCTTCAACATTTCATCCAACTTCTTGATCATGACTTCATATCTAAAATGTTCTCGGAAATGCGCTTTTCCAGCGGTTGGCGCGGGAAAATTAGAAGAGTGAACCATAGCCAGCGTTTGGATCGTCGCTTTGCTAAGTTGTCATTATTTCACCAACACACGCGCTCTAAATATCACTAAAGTATCAGCTTGAAACAGATGCTGGGAATGAGCTGCAACTAGAGTTAAGTTGGTACTTTTGCACATGACGTCATATCGGCTGTGATGAAAGCGTTGACTCGATGAACACTTGGCTACAATATTTGCAGTAGTGGGTATACAACGCTTACTGTGTGGCGCGAAGCTGTGACGATCTCGAACTTCGAAGTTATCATTTACATATTTTGCATGCTGGGATTACGTTGATACATTTAAGCTATTATAATCTAGAAAATAGTGGGCCCAAACGTAGACTGCATACGGGGCTTTACAAAGTGAACACAATACTGAACAGTGAACACCATTAAAAAATAATTATTTAAACCTCCATTTGTGTAATCACGGCCTCCAAGATCTTCAGTTTAATAATATGTGGCAAATTAGATAGACCTCGAAATATGCCTAGTGGGGTTTTCACGTGGCGGCCGTGATGTTGATGGCATACGTAAATGGAGATGTGGACACATGGTGACAACTGACAAGTTGGAATCAAAGACATTGGAATTGAGTAGTATTATATATTATATTTTCTTTTGCAATGGTCCTTGCGTATTTACTCTAATATGGCTATAGGATTTATTTCTCAATCTTGAATATCTCCAATTCTATTTTATAGTTAAATAGTTGGGAATTATTCCTGTGCAAACATTTCTTGTTTCCAAAACATCTTCTCGAAACTGTATCGCGATCGTTCATTTTTAAATTGTTTTGAATTGTTAATTTTCATCATTCATCCAACTGATCAATACTCGCGAGGAGATAACACTCGACTAGTATTGTAGGGAGTGGGCTGGGCATAGTTGAGTGAAGTCAAGAGTAGCAAGTTTGGTCAATCCGCAGCTCTCGACTTAGAATTTTACTTTCCATCTAGTGCACATGGAATAGAAGGTAAACCTTCCAAGCCAAGAGGCTAGTGCAAATGAAATGTAAACTTACGGTGCAATACAGATGTTTGATTGTAATATATTTTTAATTCCTTCTGAAGTGCTTTCGAAATCAGTTCAATTGAGATTTCGAAAGCACTTCAGAAGGAATTAAAAATATATTACAATCAAACATCTGTATTGCACCGTAAGTTTACATTTCATTTTTTTGTGAAGAACGTTGGTTGATAACGTATGCCATTATCTGACTTAGTGATATATTATAGATTATTATTTCCCATACAGTACATAATATATACCTGTCGTGTTGTTAACATAAGCAGATACCGGTACCTGAGCATTATTATACATGCAACGATGGCGCATGGCGTGTTTTGTGTCAACTCGCTATAAAATGTGAACTAACGGTGCCTTAAACATTTTGTATTGGAATTTTGTTAGGTCATGAACTACTCTAGAACATTGACAATGTGTGGCACGTTCAAATGGGAGCTCCCAACATGTATCTGCATTGGAATCTGCAAATCTTGTATTTGACACTTTAAAAACTTCTATCCTGCGTTAAATTTGTATTGAAGGAAAATTCAAAACTTGGAAAAGGGCTTTTGTTCGACTATTTACAAATATCTCCATATATATTTACCCAACTTTTTTACTTCTGGCATCTAGGTTTGGTCCCATCCCTTACAATATAATACCGATGAGTGATGACTGCAAATGTTTGCTATATGTGTACTGACTCTTGTCCGCAGCCGAACGGGGTGTTCGACGTGTCCGTGCCGTACTCCAGCATGGAAGAGGTCTACGTCGTGACGAGGTGGGACGCTAGCCATAAGTTCTGCATCAGGATAGTCATAGCGGACGGGTCGCTTCTTTTACAGGTACGATATCATAATATCATGCTTGAATTCATGCGGCGTGGATTGGTTTAGTTACGTTCTCACAACTTATCTAGGGAGAAAAGTGCAAATATATGCACGCATAATTGAAGAAAATAATCAACACAAAACTGGAAATAAATTAAGAAATGTAGCAATATAGACAAGAAACGATAAAGGCGATCTTTCAGGTGTTCCGTCAATATACTTGCACACTTGCACTAAAAGCCAGAGCTGGGCAGAATCGAAAATACATGTATTTAAAATACATTTGTATTTTGTATTTTGTATCGAAAATATCCGAGCTTAAAGTATCTTGTATTTTGTATCGAAAATACATTTTTCAAAGTATTTTGTATTTTACAAAATACTTTTCTCAACAAAATACATCTTCGCGACGCGACGAGCCCGACGGCAAAGTGGCAACAAAATCGACAAATTGTTACAGAATTATCGACTGCCCGCCCCAGTGGACAGGATTATTCATTTGCCAGTATTGTAAACAATCCACGCAGAAATGCATCATCGGACGGATTGTTCCAAAAACTTGTAATTCTGAAAGCGAATGGCCAATGGGCAGCAATGAGTGTAATTTGAATCAAGCTAGTGCTACCATCATTGTTTGTATTGTACTGTCCGTTACATGATGATGAATAAATTAATGTTCTAGACATAGACCCTACACTATAAGCACTTGCTTTTTTTAAACCAACATCCAAAATTATAAAAGAAAAAAATTTTGGTTGTTCTTTATTTCCCGGAAGTTGTAGTTGTAGCATAGGAAAATGTATTTTATTTTAAGTATTTTTGAAAATACAAATGTATTTTGTATCGAAAATACATGTTTCTAAAAGTATCTTGTATTTTGTATTTTGTATCTAAAATACAAATATTTTAGTATTTTGCCCAGCTCTGCTAAAAGCATACCTGTTGTGTCTTCAAATAATTACATTTGAAAATGTAATTTATAAATTCGCCCTTCAACTCACGAGTTCGTTCATGGAGAATCCAAATCTTGAAACAAAACATCTGGAAACACTATTGACGTTGTGGGCGGTAACAAGCTTGAGCGAGGCCACCTATTGGGCATAAGATGTTAGAGACCATGTGACCACCCACAACGTCGGCTTTTTAATTGTTCAAGACTTGGGTTATGTGTCGATAACTTATAAATGTAAAACCTGCACCCATTTTAGAACTAAAACAATAGAATTTTATGCTTTATGACAACACTTGATTTATGACAATATGACCACCTATGCAAGAAACAAACATCATATTAGAACAGTTAATGATTTGTATTACTTTACAGATGATATTACTATGATTTAAATAATTAATTAGTAACATACAAATAAATGAGTTATAAGAAATAAAATGCAAAATCTAATGGATAAAATATAATTATGGAAGGAATAAATGAAAAAATGAAAAAACTATAGCATTAATACGGCGAAAGGAAAATATACACAAAGTGGTGACAATACAAGAATGTGTATCAGTATCAGAGGACCAGCAACAGCAGTTATAAATCAATTTTGATTCAATATATTGTCTGTAGAATAGTCTGCGACCAATTATATATGTAGGTCTATTCGTCCTCAAGTGGTTCTTGATAATTTGCATAAGTTACCCCACATCAAAAAACAACCCGCCAAAGTGAAAACTCAAAGAAAGTTGTTGATCTTGTTCGAGACCTCAAACGTCAATAATTCCCTTTTAACGAAATTGTATTAAATTGTCAACAATGCTATTCAAAATAAAACGAGACTGACATTTTATTTTCTCGAGGATTGAGGGTCACTTTTCTGTGTTTCCACAATATTTAGTATTCTAAGATTCGGGTGCTTTGTACAAAGAGGGCGGGTAATAATTCACTCCTTTAGACGGCCTGTTTGCCGGGTCTCTGTGTTTTCACGATATCGATGACGATGACGATAACGATGAAGTTTGTTAAAAAAAATTATTAAATAGCAGTTTATTAATTAGTTGTAATTTTTCTTGAACGAGAGTCCCCTTCGACCCTTTGAGGATGACGAACCCCGGTCACGCTATTGTCAACCGGGTGGCTTTCTTCGTCATCGGTTGCTGTACAGTCAAGACCTCCACTGCGTCATCGTGGTGTGACGTAGGTACTGGTAGGGAACAACACGGACATAATATTACCTAGGTTTAATGGTTCTGCTCTCATTTCGTTCACATTTAATATTAGCATGGACGAAAATAGAGTGACAAATTAAACACGCCACACGCCTAATATGGTATAACCACGTACAGAACAATTTGGCGGACAAAAGAGTTGTATTTGAAATACCAAATGATTTCTTGCTAAAATAACAGTGTAAGTGTGAGACTTGGGATCAAAATTGTTCAACAATAATGACGTGTGCGAAACCAAATGCCGTTATTAATATTCTGTCAGGTTGGACAGCGCATGTTTGCACTCTGGTGTTGTGCACTGGTGACGTATGTCGATATGACTCTGGTCGCCGGTAGACCGCATATAAACATAAAATACACATTATTAGTAGTTAAATTTAATACTTTATTGCTATGTAACTAGTTACCAATGTCGTGAGTTTTTAAATGCGCGGTATAAAACCTTAAAATTACACTCAATAAATCACTTGGCCATGAAATCGTACGGATTTATATAGGCCTACATAAGTTATATGGAGGGTGTAATTCTGGTTCCTTTATGTCTCAATTATTGCAATAATTATAGTCGATACGATTAGGGGTGATAGATGGAGACTATACGGACAGTTACAGAAAACCTATACCTTATGCCACATGCGGGTTTGGAACCCACATCCTGCACCCCAACCTCATTAGTATGGAGATACAGACGAGGGTAAATTACATTACTTATTACTTCAGTCGAAATATAATTCAATTACGTTACTTTTTGTGGAAAAAATAATGAAAAATTACTTTAAAAAATTACATTTTAATTGAAATGTTTCTCCTTTTGATTTTACGTTGGAATGGAACGTTAAAGTAGAGGAGGACATTTAATACTTTGAATACCCCCATTAACAGGTATTAAGCGAGGTAATTGAAGCCCTGTTTAGGTACATATTTCATAATTGAATATCATGTTTTCTTTGACGTTTTAAAAATTAATTAATGCGAATGGGCTATCTTAGTAATTGGGTTACAGGTCGACGGAATGAAAGGCATCCGATAAGGCCGACGATAACGCGTATTACTATCTTACTAACGCGCAATTCCAATGGAAAAGTAGTGAAATTACTTTTCCGTTGCATGACTTTGAGAAACAACCTTGCCTGTGCTTTCGTCATACGAGTGATTAGTGACCAACCAGCGAGCCCCAATTTCGAAGTACCAATCGCTGATTGGTCATGGAGTCGCGACTCACTTGTGTACGACAAACGTGTCGGTAATATGAGGTTGTTTCGGAACAAGTATGATAGTTCGTTGGTATCCAGGACCGCTGCTAGGTTCTTCAGTGACGGTCATGTAATACCTGACTCATCGGTCGACTGGGCACGTTGTGACGTCACTTACAACCTACGTAAGCAGTGGTTAATTTGTAAGGAAAAAGGTGGGTATACGCATCATAGTTTCATGTTAAAATGTGCTCGTGATAAAAATTGATTTTTCGGTGGGAAATTGATCCCCCCCCCCATCCCGCTTACCAATTCAGCTTTTGGGCTCGTAATCTGGAATTGGGTTTGGAGTTTTGGGTTGGATTTGATACAATTTTACTCGTCTTCAAAAGCCAATAGTTTTTTTAATTGTACTGTAAGTTTACCATTAAATAATTAAAAGCAGAATATATTATGAAATATCAGTTATTGAAGTAGTCAGTAATTTTATGTGTCAACCTGGCAATAATTCATTTCCAAGAGGAACAACCCAATAGCAGAAATGTTTACACGGTTTACAGGCGCGTATAGGAACTGTTTTTGAAGTGGTGGGGGGAGAATTGTGAGCGCGAACAAGTTCTGGGGTCTGGGGCGGAGCCCCAGCCGCCGGGGGACTATCGCCGAAGGCGAAAAATTTGTGTGCTTTATAAGTTATTTCTCGATTTTTAGGCTTAAATAAATATGTCTTGAGGGTGTGATGTGACTGGGTGTCTAAAATTGGGTGGGTCGCAGAAAAAGTGGGGGGGGGGGGGAATCTCCCCCAATTTCCCCCCCCCCCCTTCCTACGCGCCTGAATGTTTATCCGTTGTATTTATTTTTATGACAAGATATCACCTCAAAACGCGTTTCAGACCATCAAACATAATGCAGGGCCAAATTTTTAGTTTCAACAGGATACCCCTTTAGTAATAAAGAGGAATCGAACGCATTATACATATCCACAAACAGAGAAATGCTGTATCAATCAAACATGTAAATCATATTTTACGGATTGTGCCATTTCCCTCACAGCAGCGAGAGCGACGTACCCTTCGCGTTGCTAACCCTTACTGGCTGGTTGACGAGGAGACTGCACCCAATAACAATAGGAGATGATTCTATTTATTAGATGAGCGTAGCGAAGCGGAGTGAATCTCTCCATACAACTCGATCGGCGCTTTGTCTGTGTGTGTGTGTGTGTGTGTATGTGTGTGTGTTCGCCAAATTTTGTTCGTCGCGCACAGGTCAAACGGCTTGACGGATTTGGCTGACATTTTCGGTCAACACCCGTGAATACTAAACTCGATGCTGTTAACATAACCAGCAAAATTCGTCAAGATGCCAACCTACAAAAAATAAATTACTGAAAAATAAAATTTGTTTGTTTATTTAATTAAATAAAAACTTACCAACGGATTTAAATAATGTTTCTCATGTAGGTTTATATAAACCGTACCAACAATTGACAATAATTTCAAAATTGTACGTTTATCCGCCATGTTATAAAAAAATATTGTTTATTTACAACAATAATTTCTTCACTTTTACAGTGTTCCGCCGATATGATTCGCATTTGCGGACTTTTGTAATTAGATGCACATAGTATACACCAAAAATAGCGTACGTAACAATACCTCTGCACTATTATTTGGAATCTTGATAGCTGTCATAAAATGGCTACAATGACATAAGATGCCAACCTACAAAAAATTAACAACTGAAACACGTGTTTTGTTATTTATTTATTTAAATTAAAACTTACACACGGATATTAATAATTTTTTATATGTAGGTCCACATCAATACTACGAACACTCGACATTTGTTTCAAAATTGTTGCTTTAACCGCCATGTTATAAACAAATATTGTTTATTTACGGCAGACATTTTCTTCATTTTTACAGTGTTCCACCGATATGATTCGCATTTGCGGACCATTGAAGTTAGATGCACATAGTATGCTGCAGGAATGGCGTAGGGAGTCAGACCTTTCTCACTATGTATTTGGAATTTTGATAGCTATCATAGGATGGCTACAATGACGTGTTATGTTTTATGACTTTCTCGGCAAACATGCAGAAAATAACAACAAACTTGGTCGACAATTAAAAAAGCTATTATTATAGTTTAAATGCGAGTTATTGTATGATTAAACAATACAACATTTTAGATTTAGTCTGTATCTACATTATGGAACATTCCATACACTGATATAATTAATAGTTTATGAATTAGAGCCTATTGAGTAGACCACGGTCGAATGAAATTATGCGGAAATCCATCAACTTGAAGGTTTTAATTTCTTTAAAGAAAACTTCTTAACGGATTTAAATAATATTTCGTGCGTTTATTAGCAACATATCAAGAAATAATATACTTACGTTATAAGGTTGTAACTTGATTCGCCATCTTGTAAAAAAATTATATGTTTATTATAAAAGTATTTTTTTTTTTTAAAGATGTATATGATATTTAAAAGATGTGTTTGCTTTAAAACATTGAACCAACTCGCTCATCTGGCAACGCGGAGCGTTTTCCTAGTAAAGTTCGGAGGTTGATTTGGGAGAAACGTAAAACCAAGAGATAAGAGTGTACTAAGTTTATTTAGAGTTATAGATGTATTCAAGTAAATTTGAAATATGAGCATGTGAGGGAAAAATACCCAATACAAACTATTTTTTTTATTATATATATATATTAGCCAAAATGTGAGTGTTGCGTACCTAATAATTCATGAAAAAAGGTGGGTTTACTGCGTATACCCGCGCTCAATTACAAATTAAGCACTGTACGTAAGTGTACAGAGCCTACGTTGGTGGTGTGACTCTTGACAAGTTCCATTAACACCCAATTATATTTTGAATTTCTATTAAAATACACTAAATATATTGTATTGCGTTATGAATGAATGTGTAAATGAACTTATTAAGTTGATGTTGGTTCTGATTTCTAAATGAGCTCTTATAGGTGAATTAATTTAAGACAACTTTAAATTGGTATCATTTGAATGTTGGTTACCTCACTATGACATCATGCCATGGTTTTCCCGCCATGATTACGTTCAGCTGAGTTTTATGAATGGACATCTTTTCTTGAATTTAAATTGTAAATATTTTTGTATTCATGGCGAAGTATCTAGTTTAGTATAGAGTAGAAATATAAAGCTTGGAGTGTTTCCCACTGCCCGAAATGAATCACTAATCCCCTGAACCGATATTTCCATGATCCAGCGTGCAGATGAATGACCCTGTGTCAGTATTTGACCATGACAGCGAACTGAAAGCGGTATCTAGTGGGTATTATATAATGACTTAATAACTACCGACTTACACTTACCTCGGGCAAGGTGTCGATTGTGACCCAGTTTATAGTAACCTTGATCCAGTCGGCGGTTTGGCTAGCTTGAAAAAGCTAAGTATGGCAGTTGGGATTCAAATTTGTTGGGGTTTGATCAATTCAAAACGGACTTGTTTGTCTTTTTGTGGTCTGGTCAATAATTGCAAATCTGACGACCTCACACGTCGTGAAGAGACCATGTGTGGAGAAAGAGAGAGAGAGAGAGAGAGAGAGAGAGAGAGAGAGAGAGAGAGAGAGAGAGAGAGAGAGAGAGAGAGAGAGAGAGAGAGAGAGAGAGAGAGAGAGAGAGAGAGAGAGAGAGAGAGAGAGAGATAGAGAGAGAGAGAGAGAGAGAGAGAGAGACGTATGTGTGTAGAGTGTTTGTGTCTATTTCAGACCAACTATTTTTTTCAATGTTAAGTATTTGTATGTGCAGAGCGCATAGTGCTAGAAATGTTGACTGAGTCATTAGCGTGTGTTGATATATTGTATGTGTGTTATTACATATGCCATGGTCAACACGATTTGCGGTGCTAATATTTTGGTGCATGGCTAAATAATTAAGTAAATAAATAAATTCACATTTAGAGTCCACCCACTCAGTAACGAAACTGATTTACAGTGGGGGACTTTAATTTAAAGCGACTAAACCAACCCTGAAGGCTCATGAATTATATGTCACATGGATTATGCGTGGTTAGAAGATGCACGTGACATAACATGGGAATTCTTAGGCTGGAATTTAATAGTCATCCGCTACCCCTAGGGGCGCCCGTTGTTACCATAAGGTAACAGTTTCATGCATGTTATTTCCCATATAGAAAACAAACAAATCCATAGCAACAAGGGTGCCTCTAGGTGTGGGGGCCAACCGGGCCGACTATGAATTCCAACCCATTGTTGCTATGGATTTGATTTCTATATGGGAAATAACATGCAAACAACTGTTGACTTAGTAACAAAGGGTGCCCCAAGGTGTAGGGGACGACTATGAATTCCAGCTTAAATGTAAGATACTTTTATAAAAAGGTAAAATTAGACTTCCCGATACGTGAAGATAATTTTCATGTTACTCTGTTGGTGTCGTATGCAACAGTAATAGCATGAAGTGTTAAAATTTGTTTTCTTGGTAAAATAGTATGATACGATACCGGTACTTTCATGTCTGCAGATGAGTGCAGATTATTTCGTATCGAATGTACATGAATTTCAACTAACATGTTGTTTACATTACTGACACATTATGACATATTACACGGGTTGGTGAAATTACGTACGTGGGTAATTTCACTGTGTGAACGCAACTCGGGTATTAGATTTCTTTTTTTAAACGTTCACACAAAGAAATCACCCACGTAATTTCACCTACCCCTGTTATATGTCAGTAATGTAAACCAGGGGGGTATTAGGACCCATCGAAAGGAAGGTTATCAGCAAACGTATACACATTTAGTTATAACGTATTGATAATAATGTTTTCCGTATAAAATTTGTTCGGTACCGTACCTTACTGTGATGTGTGCACATAATTAATATCATGATATTGTTTTCAATATATACTTCAGTAATTCTATGACGCGATTTATTTTATAGTATATTGAAGCAAATGCAACAATTATAATTATGGGGGGAAGGATGGCGAGAGGGTGTGAGGGGAGAAGCAACTTTCAGCATTATTAGTAAGTAGTATCAAGAGTCATGACTAAACGTTACGGATACAGAATGGAGTAAGTTAATTTGTCTACAAGAATACAGCTTATTATAAAGCATCGCCGTCGGCCGTAGTTGTTGAAACAAGAGATTCTAATATTTCTAACTTCAGTAGTATGGTAAACTACTTATTCAGAGAAAAAGTACCTGCCCAGGGACTGCTACCTTATCGTGGTGGGCAGGTTTGCGTGCTTTGTAGATCCCGAGAGCTATGCCGGCGGAAGCGTATGCTTCTGGTAGGGCCACCCTAGCCGGACTGGTTGAGGAGGAGAAGTCAGACGAAATGCAGTCCAAACCCAATCCCTTTTCCTCCCTTTTCCTCTTTTCTCACGCGCCCTCCGACTTGCCCCTTTCCTCCCAAGAGCCCCATATTTCATCTTCATTATCACCCACTCATCGTCTTGATTAGCCAAGTTGCAAAAATCCCTTTGCAAAGCCCTAAAAGCGCTGAAAGCGCTAAAAGCATGAAGTTAAATCGAGTTGCGGAATTACAATTTACTCGATCATTGTACAGTGACTGTTTTTGTTTCTTATCATTGTAAAGTGACTGGTTTTGTTTCTAATGTGCAAGATCGGTCGGGGTAGAATTTGGCTCGGGGCTTCGAAAGACAACGGTAACTGTTGTATGGATGCCAGGAATGAAACGTTTTAACTACCCTCTTGAAGGCGGAGGCGTTTAGCCTAAATTATGGCTTTCTTTTTTCATCAAGTTAATACACAAATTTAAAAAAAACAAACATGACAATATAATATACCATACTTTTGAGTTGACTGATTGTTGTCACCATTCGGGTTTTCAAATCTTGTGGTAAACGATTGATGATTCGAGAAACCCTACGGTGACATGCAGGTCCGCTTGATCTCCGATTAGCGGAGGCTCGTTTGGGTGTTAGACGAGCCTCCGCTAGGCGGAGATCAAGTACCTTGGGTGACATGCAAGGTCTACTTGATTGCCGCCAAAGCGGCTAGTCGTAGAAAGTTATACGAGCGCCCGCCGCGCTAGCGGCGGGCGATCAAGTAGACCTTGGGTGACATGAAGTTAAATCGAGTTGCGGAATTACAATTTACTCGATCATTGTACAGTGACTGTTTTTGTTTCTTATCATTGTAAAGTGACTGGTTTTGTTTCTAATGTGCAAGATCGGTCGGGGTAGAATTTGGCTCGAGGCTTCGAAATGAGGTCCTCCCATTTCCCTATCATCCCTTAACTCATTTGAATATCAGTCCCCGAACTTGCTTGCCCCTTTTCTTCCATCAACCCCCATACGTCATATTCTAGTACGCCGTAAACACAATATAACCAATCACATTAAATAACTTGTATGTTGTTCGGACTTGCTCCTTATAATCTACAAATGAACTGTTGTTGAAATCTAATACAAACAATTGCATCTTAATTAAGGGACTGGTTACATTTGTCGTAGTATGTATTTTATTTGCCAAGTAAAATTAGTTAGTCGGTTTTTGTATTCTGTGTAAAGTAATGCACGGCACTGCACAAGCACACACAAAACACATCATGCGACAAGCACAACTTAACAATGTTTGGCTACGCTTTACATAGAACAGACAATTAACCCACATTTTTTGTCTAATAAATGTAAAAAAAGATTCCTTAACAACTGATTCTTAAAATTTATTACTGTACGTTAAGGCTGGTCCATACAGTTTTTTAAGACATAATGCATAAGGTTTTAAGACGTTGTTTCTAGGGCTCTGGTTCACATAGTTTCGTTTCGTTCAATATAGGCATAGTAAAGTGAAGTACTTTGTAACGTTTTATCCTCAGTTAAAACATCATTGTGATACAATGCAAATTAATTGAAATTTGTATTATCCATAATTAATTATAATAGTCTTGTTTACAACAATTCCTGCACATCTTACAATTAATTCGTAAGTATTATTAAAGCAGATGGTCCGTTGACTTGAGGTTTTAGTAACTTGTTTTAAGATGTAAGCGTAAAGTTGGACATTGCCCAACTTTATGACAATGAATAACGCATAAAAACAACGTATTTAAACTAAAACTTTTGTGTAAACGCCAGTACTTGTTTCCTATGATCCAACTTTATGACTACGCGTTAAACCTTAAATCTTATGTCTTAAAAATCTGTGTGGACCAGCCTTTAAGTAAATTCGACAGAAAACTATGATTTCGCACAATTTATCCAAAAAGGTACCGGTACCGAAGGCTATGTATTAAGGAGTGTTAAACTGTTAGAGCGCTGCGCTCTCTCTACAGACAAACCTCACATTTCCCATTTCATCGCCACATATTCATACGTCTCGAGATGTTTTCCTACCCCGCAAGGAACAACTCCCTAACCTAACATTATCTAACGTAATACAACGCAACGTTACGTAAAGGTCGTAGCCATGGCCATTTACGTGGCAAAGGATATTTATATCTGTCTAACTTTTATAATTATTTATTTATAAAAGCTTATATTATGTATTTTATTAGAAAATGTATATACCAAGTTCAATATTACTTTTTATTATTATTATTATTATTATTATTATTATTATTATTATTATTATTATTAATTAACAAAGTTTATTATTTGACTGACGGTCAGCTACGCACTTTTGTGGTCTCACTCGGCCGGACCAACAGAGAGTAGGCTCAAAAAATTCGCAATTTTTACCTGATTACAGCAAAGGCAATCCGGACATCGAAATCGGTAGCTTTCACTTTTTATAGCCAAAAACGGCAAAAAAGGGGAAATTTATTAAGTGCAAGACCAATTGAGTGATTGCGCTGGGGAAGGTGGAAAAAAATCCGATATTCTTTAGAAATAAAGAAACAATAATTCGAAAATGACAGTTTGTAGCGTTTGGCGTTGAGATCCTAAAAACGATAAAAAATGGCACAGTTTATTAAATAGCCTATAACTGGCCAGTAATAATGAAAGAGGTAAGCTAATTTGATTTTAAGCATAATGTAAATGAAATAATGTGAAACTCAATATATGTACCTTTAAACATTACCGGCAGATGAAAAAGGGCACCACTGTCTTTTAGATCGCTTGAGTGACTTTCTGGGAGAGAGGGCAACAAATGCGATTAATGGCATCGTGCGAACTCAAAAATGGTCAAAATAACCGGGGGGGTTGGTTATAACATTATTAGTTTTAGTATTTTTACCAAAATAGAATAAACCCAAATGCAGTTGGAAACGGTTATAAAAGATGTCGCCAAATTGTTGGTATTATTCCAAGTGCTTGAAGAACGGCAACAAAGTCACATTTAATTAAATGGAAATACTATTTGTAGGAAACAGTAATTGGGTAGGAAGTATCATTGCTCATTGGACAAGATTATGAACGCCGTTGGTCAATATTTATGTGAGTTTTATTTACACGAAAACAAAAAATCCAAATTGGCTAATGTTTCCAATTATTAAAAAGATCAAATACAAGGAAAAATAATATATGTGCGGGATGTGTTCCATCAAACTCCCTAAGTTCTAGACGGTTTGTGTAGCGTATTGTGTAAAACACCAATGTTGAATGTTCGGTATTTGCATTTCTATGCCCTGGCCATGTGTATGTGTAAACTTGTTGAAAAAGTCATTGTAAACCTACGAGTACGAATTGTATCAAATTATGTAGATGCTAGCTCATGATTTTATACATTATTATACAAGTAAATGAAACACCAATGTAAATACAATCAAAACACACAATCGAGATGACGTTAACAACAAATACAAATTGTACCTTATTGTGTCCAACTCCGCTGTAAACATGAAACACATCGGTGACTTTGGAGCCATCCTAGCAACGAAGGACTCAATAAATTCAAAGATGTTCTGTATCAGTCTTGTTGATTCTGATAGTTACCCGCAGGTGTTTGCACTGTCCAACCAATGATTCACATTTTTATATTTAAATATTGATCTTCAGTTATCTATGAATATTTTTCAAGAACACTCTTGTCGTGGATGTTATGTGAAATCCAGAAATTAAAAAACCAACCCCGACTGGGAATCGAACCCAGGTCTCCCACTTGCCGGGTGGGCGCCATGAATCCAGTTGTTTTGAAATCCAGTTGTTATCGCTCACTCGTCAATGGGGTTTGGAGCCTATAGGGTTGGGTCATTCGCTTTAAATTAAAATCCTTCCCTGAAAATCAGTCATGTTACTGAGTGAATGTACTCTAGATATATGAAGTTTGTATTCTTTATTTAAACTAGTGCATCCTCTTCGCCGTCTTGTTAAATATTTTCCGTGCTTTGAGAATCACTAGAACAGAAACACATTCATATAGTCGCATTGGTAACGCAAGAACTATATTTCATTTGAATATATTATATCAAGTATTGTACAATAAGGGCTTAAATATTATATATATATATATATGTATGTATACCTTAGAAATTGAGGTCACTTTCCTCATTGCAGTATAGTTTTTCTCTATTAGTGGTAGCAAGGTCTCTTCTTGCACCTCTTTGCATTGGTCTTCACAGTAACACAAGTCTGTGGATCACTGCACTAACACTTGGCTTGGAACAGTGTTTGCATTTGCGCGATATCAATTCCAATACTTCATCAGGGGCTAGTCTTGTCACAAGCCATCGGATAGCATTATTGAACCATTTTAGGCACCAGCCATAATCAAATAGGAGTGGGTGACACTTAAAGATTGAGAGGTGAGAGAATTGAGAGGATTTGTTACCCAGCGCTATCATTCTACTGGTCTTGTATAATCTACATATCACATTTCTTGCTGAAAACTAAATACTTTTGATTTCAACTTTCACAATATTTGTTTAGTAAATTCTGCTTTAAGTATGAAATATATGTTGGCAACCCTCCCATGCAATGTTATCGGTTTATTTAGAGTTTAGTATTTAGAGTTTATCGGTAACTTGGACTACATATTAAATTGTCCCTTTATGCCCCTCCTCCCCCTTTTTTTTTTACATAATGCGCAACGCTATTATTTAAAATTTTCGGATTACATTTCCTTCACGATCTCTTAAGATTTCAAATTTTTGCCGCACTTACTAGCATTATCATTAGTTGGTAATGTAGTTCCTAAATTGCCCTTTTTTGCCGTTATTTGTATATAAAAAGTGAAAGCTACCGATTTAGATTTTCGGATTGCCTTTGTTGTAATCAGCTAAAAATTACGAATTTTTTTAGCCTACTCTCGACTGGTCCGGCCGAGTGAGACCATTCTGTTGAATTTGGGGGGATAGCTGACCGTCTATAAGAAGAAAATATTACATGATTTTTTTTTTTAAACAACGCTTATATTTAAATGCACTAAAAAGTAAAAAATAAATTTTAATAAATATGACAATTGATTCATGTATTGTCATTAAGAAGACGTCTGCGTGAAAACTTTCAACTCGATTCGACGTTGGGAAGTGGGTGAAACATCGATTCCCATATAAAACATTAATTAATTATGATGAATTAATTGACTATTTTTTAGTAAATATGACAATTGATTCGTGTTTTGTCATTAAGAATACGTCTGTGTGAAAACTTTCAGCTCAATTTGACGTTCGGAAGTGGGTTAAACATCGATTCCGACACAAAACATTAATTAATTATGATGAATTAATTGAATATTTATCAAATATGACAATTGATTCGTGTATTGTCATTAAGAATACGTCTGTGTGAAAACGTTTAGCTCAATTTGACGTTTGGAAGTGGGTGAAATATCGATTCCCATATAAAACATCAATTAATTAATTATGATGGCTTAATTGATTATTTAGTAAATATGAGAATTGATTCATGTATTGTCATTAAGAATACGTCTGTGTGAAAACTTTCGGCTCAATTTTAACGTTGTAAAGTGGGTAAAATATCGATTCCCATATAAAACATCAATTAATTAATTATGATGAATCAATTAATTATTTAGTAAATATGACAATTGATTCGTGTATTGTTATTAAGAATATGTCTGTGTGAAAACTTTCAACTCGATTTGACGTTGGGAAGTGGGTTAAACAATGATTTCCATATAAAACATTAATTAAGTAACTATGATGAATTAATTGACAATTTAGTAAATATGACAGTTGATTCATGTATTGTCATTAGGAATACGTCTGTGTAAAATATTTCAGCTTTATTGGACATTTAGAAGTAGGTGGAATATAAACATCGATTTCCATATAAAACATTAATTAATTAATTATGATAAATTAATTGACAATCTAGTAAATATTACAGTTGATTCATGTATTGTCATCAGGAATACGTCTGTGTAAAAAATTTCAGCTTGATCGGACATCTAGAAGTAGGTAGAATATCGATTCAAAGATTCCGTCCAGACAAACAAGGCAAGCTAATATAAGCGTTGTAATAATAAAATATAGAGATAACAAGCGTTTTGTCGCTGCGGCGTCCTGAAGGATTTCCTGGCCCTTCTCTGCCAAGAAGGCGATAAGAGGGACAGAGAACGTTTGGGTAAGGTTTGGGTTGGCTTCTCATGGGAAACCTCAAACCACACGCGTGTTTCAACAAGTCAGGGCTCTAACATGGTATTGTTATAATGCTGGCAATAGCGCATTTACTTTGGTTTTTATGGCTATTGAGGAAAGTACACGTTTGGTCATAGGTCAGTGAAGATAACTGAAATGGAATAATACGCACACAGGTCCAGTGGCGTATCCAGGAATTGGGAAAGGGGGGGGTTTCAACCCATATTATAGAGAGTGGAACCGAAACACAATTGGGGTTCCGGGGGGCTTGCCCCCAGAAAAAATTCTCGTCAAGGTCATTTTAGTGCAAATCTGTGCGTTTTACAGCGGCCAACTGAAACAAAATTACTCAGTTTCTGGCAACACATTTTTTCCTTAAAAAAAGATAAAACTATAATAATTATAGATTGATGCATGTATTTTTAAGAAAAAAAAATTCTAAATACTGTCTATTGAAATGTAAACGGTTATTTTCCATGTTTCCTTTGCAAAAGGGGGGGGTTTTGTCCCCCCCCTCCCCCCCCGTGTATACGCCACTGCACAGGTCATAGTTCACATGTTAGTTTTAAAGGAAAGTATGCATGTAGTGTGATACCGGACGCATGTATGTATACACATGTATATTTAGTTACAAACATGGTTGAAAAGTAGTCCCACAAACCCAAGGGCGGGGAAAGCATTGTAGGCGTTCAATGAGGATAGCACAGTCACCATGGACTGTACTGAAATATGCTTTGACGTCGTTCCTCTTACTGCTCACATAATGAAGGGGCCGACATCTAGGACATAGCCTCAACTATCGGGGATGAAATATTTGATTATAAATGGATGGGTTTGTAAACCGTAAAATTTTGTGGACGCAATATAATAAAGTTGCCCCAAGTAAGTATTCTAAATAGTAGTAAATAGCCTAGTCCAATACAAATTATTACATCTCTAGTTCATACTATTTAGGCCTACTTGCAAAAGGTTTATTAGGGATAATTTACTACCTGTGGTAGGATACCTGGAAATTCCTAACACAGCTCCCGTGACTAAAGAGGCTTGTGCAACTTTACGAATGTGTGAAAGAACGTCAGGAATATGTTGATTTTCACTGAAGCGAACACAAGTAACGTTCTGACTAAAATTGTTGAGGTCGTTATGTCTGTATCTTCTTCACAGATACACATGAACACACGAAACAAGTTTATACGTAATAAATACTGTACAAGTTGAGATTTTAATGCTACTTAATATATTTGGGCTAACCGTAAATAAAAAACAAATGTGCAAAGTAATAATTAAATAACATTATAATGTAGAACCGTTGAGTGAGAAATGGTAGAACTCTGTAGGCCTACTGTGCAGTCTTTACTATAAAGTATAAAATAGGCGCTTTCTAGACTTCCTAATTGTTACTGTTTTTCGGAGTTGAGTTTTGTCGAGTTAGAATAAGAAATAAAAATACAAATAAAAATATAAGAGACATACAATAAAAAATACATAACATAAAATAATTAAATTGAGGCGACATGTTTTAGCATTTTTAACAAAACAAAAAAAACATTTTTAGCGCACTTACCCTGTTTGATCATCAGTCAAGTCCCTCTCATCGTTGCCCACACTGACGTGTTTATTTATAAGATTAACCTATTTTGGGGTTATTACGACCAATTCCCGTTTTAAATGCTTTTTTTACGCATTTTTACGTGTGTTTAATTGTCAAAATATCGATGGAAACTTACATGTTTCTTCATATTTCGATAATAAATATATTGGATGCTTTCACAATGTGGAGGACATTTTACAAGTAAGATCATCTTATCACACTCGGTAAAGTATCGATTTCTAAAAATATAAAGATACTTTATTAACTGCAGATCAACTTTTTTTAAATTATGCGATTTTTCTTGTATAAGGGATAATATTGCTTTTCATTATTGTGAACTATTTACAATGTTTGGTTGTGTATATAATTATTTAGTTTTTTTTTACTTTGTTTAATTTTTGTACAAAGTATTTGTATTTTTTCATTACATGAATGTAAATCCGGTTGTGTAATTGTGCAAATATGATATACTATAATTATATGGTTCATAGCGAATAGAGATGACAGTGTCTTCTTCTTTTGTTTCAGGCGAGCAGTTCCTACATCCGTGACCAGTGGTTTCATTCCATATTGTGGAAGGTAGGTTCTATATAATACCACATGACTTGTGTCACATACCTATAGGCTAACTAACTGGGCTGAGCTCCCAGGGGGCACCAACGAATCTCTAAATAATGCTGTTGATGTTTCCACAATAATTGTCACGCAGTTTCTAAATTTGTTCTTAATATTGCCACTAAAATGCACCACCTGTTGAAAATGAGGTCACCTGTGTAAAGCTGGTTGTAAATAAAATACAAATATTGAATCTCTTTGTCTCGATGTGACTGATTTTTCCCCAGTGTTTTTTTTTTTTACAAAATATGTTTTATGAGGACTGGTGTGTGGGAGGGAGGCAGGGAATTTATTGTGACATCATTAAGGGGGAGGGGTCACACTTTTTGTGACTTACTGGGACAAGGGGGGAGGGCGGGGGGGGGGGGGGTTACTTTGGTCCAAAATTGTGTGACATCATTAATGGGCAGTCCCCATGTACCGCGATATAATTCATCCCTTGCCGTTTTAACTGTGTTTAGGGTTGAAAACTGTCGAGGGGTGTGAAACAACTCGATATGTAATTTTTGCTTCTGTATATGCGTGTTTATTTTGTCTGAAAGTAAGCACTTCAAAGTTAATAATGTTGAACAAGTGTGTAAATGTATACTTAGAAATGAAGAAGATATTTATAACAAAACCATGCGACTGTGCTACTGCACCATTTGGAACATTGGTAGACCGGTGCAGTCGTGCTTATTATGTACTATGTATGCCCAGGTGGCAGGTATTTATTGGCAACACCCCCTTACCTGACAGACTGACAGTGTTGGAACAAGGTGTACATACATGTATATATATATTAATCAAAATTGAATAGTCTAAATATAAATTGGAATGTTTGTAATTTGTTTGTTCACCCTCCTCACACCAAGTAACTGTATACCGGGTCTGCGCTGCAAGGCAATATGATACGGAGGTTGCGGGTTGTCAAGGATTGCACTAAAATTAATGTTTCAGGTATTACACATCATTTTTTATTAAGGATATCAGAAAAAAAATGTAGCAAAATATCTAATCCTGTAGAAAAACTGGTACAAAACGTGAGGCCTCGTTGATTATGCAGAAAACAAAAATCAACACATTCTTTGCTTTGGAGAAACATTCAGTAAGAATTCAAACTTAAATTGAGTAAACGAGTATACTACTATAATGCATTACTATTCTCAATAACTATCTGGAAAATAATATGGCTCAGTATTTAATCAAATCCCAATACAATCGTTACAAATATTATCAATATATTTTGTTAAGCTTTCATATCTTTCAAAGCGGAAAAAACAATTAGCCTAAGTACCGTGATCACGTGATGTAAGATGAGACAACATTGCAGTGACGACGCGCTCGTCAGACCGATTACCAGAGTAACGCATCAACGAATTCGAGTATTGATCTGCAAGATCGGTGCCATGGATTGTCATGTCACATTTGCTTTGCGTCCGTAGCGGGGCGTTTCTGTCTACCTGCGTCTACCTTCTTTCCTCCCTTCCTGCACAGGTCAAATAGCCATTCAAGCCGAAAATAATAAGTACTAGCACATAATTTATAATGTTTCTTATGCTTATCATTGTTTATTGAAAAAAGTTTACCGCTCTCCGACCCCACGAATGACTTTAATTAAAGTATGGTAATTAATAATATGTTTAATTATAATTTTGTGTTATGTATAATATATAATTATTTATATAACAACTTAATTTTCTACTTCTCCGATTCATAGCATCTACTTGAAACCGGTCCAGTCCCTATACTGATAACTTTCGACCGTGTATTGGACTTCTGAAACACCCAAATACAGTGGGCGTGACTGTACGTGTAACTCGATAAAGCGGAGAACCGCGTTTACGAATGTATGTCAATGTGTTGCTATAACGTACGTCGCTTATATGATATCTCAAAGTGAAACATGCGATGACAACTATCTATAAATAAATCAACCGCAATCGGCAAAATCTTTAATTTATTATAGCTTTACACTCGTACCACATGTTATTTTATAAATTACAGAAGTACTTACAACTGCTGTGCTGCCCCCTGGTTAGTTAAACATATGTTCGGCAGTAGTTTTGATGTTTGGTAGTCAACTAAATGCTTTATACTAATGGTAGGATTATTATAAATGTTTATCTGTCTGTGTCATGTCTACATATAAGTGTACATTTGTGACCAACCCGTTCAAAATTAATATACGCATTTTTAATTATGTAAATAATTTACTTTCGTCGACATTTTTCAGAGAAATAATACGAATACGACAAAATACGAAAAAATGTACATATTATTTTTGAACGGGTTGGTCATAAATGTACTTATACATCCGTACGAAGATATGGAATTCCTGTACAAGCAGGTAAATATTTATAATAATCCAATTATTAGTTTAAGAGTAATTATTAGGGCTGCCCAACGATATCGATAATTCGATACAATATCGATAATAGATAAATAATTCGATATCGATATAGAATTAATATATCGTACATATCGCGATATCGAACCGAATCTAGTCGAGTCGAATATAACGCCTTATAAGCTAATTGATACCAAAAACCGATTACGTATCACGTCACGCCAACCACACCATCGCTGTTTTGTATGGATATTTTACAATTTGAATAGTACAACAAACAAATTGACACACATAGTAAGACATTTCAAAGCTAAAATATTTCTTTACGTAATATTGTTTAAAGGAGGACCTCTAGCTGCCTGTAAATCCTAAAAACAGACGAGAAAAGTTTCGATGTGGCGATATCGCCGATATCGATACGTCACGTGAAAACTTCGATATCGCAACGCGATATCGATATTTCTTCCCGCGATATCGATATGATTTTTTTTATCGTTGGGCAGCCCTAGTAATTATAGTGGACGAAATGCAGTAGCTACTGACGAAATGCAGTGAGGCGCTTTGCCAGCGGCCTCACAGTATACGTATCATCTATATAACAGGTGGGAAACTAGCCCTGATCGATGCGGTAGCAGAGTTTCGTGATGAGGACGGCTTTCGTTCCACTTAGTTTTGTTTGGATAAGATAGCAACGAGATCGGGACATCACCTGTCTTGCGCACTGCGCAGTTGCGGCGCCGTCAGTGCGAAGCGGTTTGTTACTGGATTGACGTTATGGGGAGCTGCTTTTAAAATATGTTGCATTCATTCATTGAAGAGTAAACAAGTGCACCTAACGTACAAGTCAGTAAAGTAGACTTTACCGACCTTGCCTAACGTGTATATTTTAGAAGATAGCTAAAAATAAATTCTTGAAAAAAGTAAAATATTTTTGTAAAACGCATTAACCGCCATTGTTGTGAAGGCCTTTCATGGTGGCTCATGCGGTTGGGGCGCAGGTTCCAAGCATAGGGGGGACCTGGGTTCTAACCCCGCATAACGCACTGGTCTGTATATCTTCAGTCCATCATAAATACAGCATGATTGCAATAATAGAGACGTAGAGCATCAGTCGTGAACAAAATGAATCACCATCTCATTGTTGAGTAGTATTTTTATATGTTACATAAGCCAGTCAGCAAAAAAAAGAAAATACTTCGCTGAGAATCGAACCCAGGTCTCCCACTTGCCGGGCGGGCATACTGCGAACGGCGTCAGGATTGGAACACGTCCAGGGAATGCCTCCGTCTTGGAATCAGCACATTTTGTTCATACTTGCCTTGTATTGTGGTTTACGGCAGAATGTATCAAGTTCAAAAACAAAGTTGGCATTAATTGCAAGGCCAGCTTTTCGTGCGTTGTTTCGTCGTGCCGGTGTGGATGACGTATGCAGTACCACGTGCCTTCTTACGACGTACCCCTCACACTCAGTTGTGAATGATGCGTTGGCTAACTGATCCAGAAAGGAGAACAACATATATTGATATTTATGTTGCATTTAGCTAGGGTAAAATAGAGACTTTAAAGTCTATTTTAAACAATCTAAATGCAACATAAATATCAATATTATATTTTCTCAAATTTCATAAGTTAATCATTATTATTGAAATTTCTCTTTCATTCCAATCCGAATTTCTTAAAGAATTTTCTATGCTCTGCAAACTTGGATAATGCCTATAAATCCAATCATACAATTTTTAATGGCGTTAAGAGATTCGAAACTACATTCAAAAAACGTATTATTCTCAAACATGTTTACAAATTCCCCCGGTCTCCTCGTTGCTTCACGATTTACTCGTAAATTGTCTTCGATATTTCACCAGTACAGAATGCCGGCGTAAAAGAGTATGATCAAAATAATAACTCCGTTTTTTCTTCCTTTTAGAAAAATATCTTCAAGTACCGCAACATTCTCCAACCTTCTTCGAGACCTGAAGTCGTCCTTAAGGAACTTAAGGTAAGTCTTCAAGATCGTATATTTATTTATAATTATTTATTTATTTATTTATTTATTTATTTATTTATTTATTTATTTATTTATTTATTTATTTATTTATTTATTTATTTATTTATTTATTTATTTATTTATTTATTTATTTATTTATTTATTTATTTATTTATTTATTTATTTATTTATTTATTTATTTATTTATTTATTTATTTATTTATTTATTTATTTATTTATTTATTTATTTATTTATTTATTTATTTATTTATTTATTTATTTATTTATTTATTTATTTATTTATTTATTTATTTATTTATTTATTTATTTATTTATTTATTTATTTATTTATTTATTTATTTATTTATTTATTTATTTATTTATTTATTTATTTATTTATTTATTTATTTATTTATTTATTTATTTATTTATTTATTTATTTATTTATTTATTTATTTATTTATTTATTTATTTATTTATTTATTTATTTATTTATTTATTTATTTATTTATTTATTTATTTATTTATTTATTTATTTATTTATTTATTTATTTATTTATTTATTTAAAAAATTTATTTAAATTGTTTTACCTGGTATTTGTGTTGTGGCGATATGGAAAATTATGAATGATCACAGACACAACATAGCCAACCCTGTCAATACTGCCATGTGTGCAGTGGGCCTAATCATGGTGCGAATTGACGACTTGGCAGACGGGGGATGCCCAAAGTATAGTATCTGCGTGGGCAGCAAGGGGTCTGGGGCAAAGCCCCAGCCGCCGGAGGTAAACATTTTTTGGGGGTAACATTTTCTTCGAGATGGCCTTAGAAGCGATCTGAGGTATTATATAATGAAAGGGAAGATTAAAATACGTACTCGTTAGTCGTTAGTCGTTAAGATACTTTATTCTCGTAAATTAACCTTTCACCAACATTTTTTGTAGTTTTAAGTTTTAACCTATTATGTAAATTAAAGTCACTTGATATATGAGTTGAGCTGGATATCCAGAGGTGGGATTTAGCCATCCCCGGCGGGGGTTACCTTTCAGTAATCCAGTGCCAGGGATGAAATTACCAGAAGGGGGGAATTCCCCCCCATCCCCCCCGTAATTCGCACCCTGGGCTGACTAATGAGTAATGAGTGAGAACTATTTCTCGCCGTCAATTGTTATGTCTTTTATCCGGACTGTTTAATTTATTATGCGCTCACAGCTCTTATCGCTGTATCTTTGTAGTTGCCATTAATTCCATTTATCGTTATCGTTGTCGGCGAAAAGAAGTCTGGTGCTGACGTAATACCCTAGTGAGATTATGTCGAAAGTACAAACTTTGACACCTGGAGTTCATTAATTTGATGCCTTGAATATCTAAACAATTTTAAACGTATAAAGAGTATATCTATATATGTGTGACTGTTGGTCTAGGCTAGTGTGTTTATTCTTACTTCCGATGCAGAAGTCAAACAAAATTTTAACATTTTTTGAACATGACTGTAAGAGAATTTTTTAGTTCCACGCTTTATGTATCTATTTGTGGGAATATTTAAGAAAATCAATTTTTTCCCGGTTGGCATCTAAGATGCAGCTCGTGCGACGCATCTCTTTGAAACCGATTCTATTATGTTGGTAATGGCAACAGTGGGCGTGGCTGATGAGCGTCACGCGCGTACAAGCAGTGTTGATGTTTGGGTTTAGAGGGTGTATGTTCACCCACCTTGCGGAACACCCGTCTTCGATCCGTTAAAATTGATTTAAAATGTTTTTAAATTGTCCCAAAAGAAAGTCAAAATATGTCATCCTATAGAGAATAATTAGCGACCTTCGCATGAATGCACCTTTGCTCCAATCAATATTTCCGCTTTTAGGATCATTTCAGAAAGGGAAATATTTATTGGAATATTCATGAGAATTCATGAGAAAGAGCAGTACATTCTCTAGAGGATGACATATTTTGATCGGGTGGCTAAATCTAATCAACAATCAAACAAGTCGTTCTTTCGCAAGATTACGTTAGACTCGTAGAACAAACGAACCTCTCTGCAAGTTTATCCCGTCACTGTTGCATACGTCTTGACTCTTGCATCCCGATGAATGGAATGATAACAAGACAACAATGATAACAAACATGAACTCTTCGTTGCGAGTTTCCTTTCCACTTCAGTTTGATGGTTGGCTTGGCCGTGCATCTATGACTACGTTTACCACGCGAGCCGAGCTCGAGCTCGTAAGCTCGAGCTGGACATTATGCGAACTGAATTTGCTTGATAAACACCTCACTCGAACCCAACTCAGCTCGGTGAAGAAGCCGAGCCAGCACGCTCCGTGCGATCTCAAATTGCGTGATAAACACATGCGGACCGAACTGTGTACATACGTACGTTTAGCAAGCGGTTAACCACGCCTTCTTTTTCAGCACGAACCAGACCTGTAGTATTTAGTACGATCTCAAAGTCCGTGGTAAACGAATACCGAGCTATTGAGCTCGAGCTTACGTGCACGAGCTGGGCTCGCGTGGTAAACGTAGTCTATGCGACGTTCGGTTGGTCGATATAATGCTTGGACTGAACATAATTCGAACTCAGTATTACTCTTTTAATTATCCCTCTCTGCGTGTTAGTTCATCACTTCACAGGCATACTTCGGAAACTAAATTAATAGCACGCACCATATTTTATGTGCGTGCGTGGATAAGTATATTCTAGTGAGCAGCCTACTCTATAGTTGTGTCTTACGGTGGTTTGGGCCTCAGGAGGAATTTAAGGAGGGAAGCCACAGCAAATCTTAACTTTTAATGTATGGGACCAATTACGCTGAAACTTGCAGACATTGTTCAGACACTTTAAAAACTAAGATTAAAATTTTCTTTAAAATATATATACATTTCCATTGTTATTTAAATTTCCATTGTTATTACAACAATACTCATGGGGCAAGCTGTAACAAGAGAACCAATAAAGATAAACTACTTTTTTAATATTTAAATTGAAGATGGCTATAGACATGCAGCAAATAAGTGTATCGCCAGTGTTAATATTATGGAAGCTATGCTTTTGAATTTCCATTTTTTATAAAGAAACAAAATCCTAAATTTATAATTCGTGAATTATTTTTTTTCTCAAGTACTAATAATCATGCAGATTTTATAATACACTTTTTCATCTTAAATCTATTAAGGATAGCACACAAAAAAATCATTTTTGTGGGACAAGTAGTTTGCAAGATATGATTTTCTCCATACTAAATTGTGTATGAAAAAAAATAAGCCAGAAAAGAGGCTTTAAAGTTTAGATAATGTATTTCAAGCACTTAAGACTGTCAACAAAGTATATCTTGCCTAGGCTCATTGTCTAAAATTCCCCAGCACCATATACATAGCTGGGCTACACATTTAGCTTAAAACACGACTGGAAAACAACAAACCAAGCCAACATAACACCACCTTCATCATTTGAAACGTTCAATAATAACTGTGCATGTGCTTGAATTTCAGCGCAAAAACGCTGAACATGCATCATTCAAATGTAAATAAATGCATCTTACATTAGTTATATTCTTTGTTTGAGTTAAAATATTAATTCATTAAGGTTCAAACTTCAAAGTAATTAATGTCAAATTTTGAAAAAAGTTGATTTTTTTTTTTATTTCGAGCAGATTTGCTGTGGCTTCCCTCCTTAATATACGTGACAATTTTGCATATAGTCCTCATTGAAGGATACGATACGTGTAACTTTACTTTTAAAGGACATCACAACACTGTGATTTTCCGGCATTATAAAATGCGTTATTTTTTTTAATGATTTATGGCGAAAACTAGAAGTCTCTAGCTTGTACCAGAAATTTATAATAAATTATTGAAATGACCCAAGTTTTGGTGGTGCGCGCGCACCCGATAATCGTGACGTCACGCTTGCGCATTTTTCAAGTCGAAGCAGACGCTAAATTATGAGCCAGCGCCGTGAAAAACTCTCGCTGTAGCTGAAGATATGGTGCTCAGAGAAAAACAAATGATATCATCGTGTTCTGCGATCTTGTCTCTTCAATAACATTGTTAAAGAAAATACTTTTGTTGAACAGAAAACATAGTTTAAATTAATTTTTCAGATGCCTTCAATTTCACTAAATTAGCGTGTTTTTAACAACATTGAAAGCGGATAAGATAAACGAAATGTTAAGATATTTTCATACTGACATATAGCCGCATGCATGCAGAAAAATAAAAAAAATACGGCATGTATATTGAGGGAAACGTGTGCACGTGTGCGTTTAATATATTAAGATGCATTTTCGGTCAACTGGGCGGCAGTACAAGCGATCGCCAGAACGAGTCACGCCCGCGGCTGACTGTTGTCAGAATACTACTCATTCAACAAACGTAAACTTTACCCCAACCACTGTAGCTCGTGATGGATCATAACTGGCGCACACCTGCCTAGTATGAGACACAGGGACGTGGGTTTATATCCCGTATGCATGTGTTTAATGTTGTCGGTCATCATCACCTATTATACACTCATCCTCTAATGTATCTCTATAATAAATCATCTAATAAAAGTGTAAAACTATAATAATAATAATTATTATTATTATTATTATTATTATTACTAATAATATTACTATTAATAATAATAATAAAAAAAAAAATAATAATAATAATAATAATAATAATAATAATAATAATAATAATAATATTAATAATATATTTTAATAATTAATTAATTAACAATATAAAAATATAACTAATAATATTGTTACCATAGTGATAAATAATATTAAATAACTACAAACAAATCCGCATATTAAGAATAATAATGGTTACAATGGTGTTACCCGTGGGCTAAGTTTCAAACGAGAAGTAAAAAGGTTAATGTTTTCTGAAAAGCCTCAACGAGATTTCTGTCAAACAGCGGTAGGCTGCTGCGCGAATCAACAACAAAACACGCCTGGATATACCACACAAATACTTGCACATTTTGAAAGGAATTATAAGTGACATTTTTTTTTATTTTTCTGCATGCATGTGGCTATATGTCAGTATGAAAATATCTTAACATTTCGTTTATATTATCCGCTTTCAATGTTGTTAAAAACACGCTAATTTAGTGAAATTGAAGGCATTTGGAAAATTAATCAAAACTATATTTTCTGTTCAACAAAAATATTTTCTTTAACAATATTATTGAAGAGAAAAGATCGCAGAACACGATGATATCATTTGTTTTTCTGAGCACCATATCTTCAGCTACAGCGAGAGTTTTTCACGGCGCTGGCTCATAGTTTGGCGTCTGCTTCGACTTGAAAAATGCGCAAGCGTGACGTCACGATTATCGGGTGCGCGCGCATCACCAAAACTTGGGTCATTTCAATAATTTATTATAAATTTCTGGTACAAGCTAGAGACTTCTAGTTTTCGCCATAAATCATAAAAAAAAATAACGCATTTTATAACGCCGGAAAATCACAGTGTTGTGATGCCCTTTAAGATAGTTGAGAGTTTTAAACGAAATCATGAACATATTTTTCAAAGCATACCTACGTTAGTCGTTATTACTTTTAACGATGCGTACATAGTAAAGTCATTTTAAACGCAATATCACGTTTAGATGACAAGTACGTGTTCTGTAATATTTTAGATATTTCCTCAACGCAAATCATGCTTCCCGCGAAAGATCTCAGTTGCACCCATGTGTCTTGTTGCCCCCAGAGCCTTGTCTGCTACGCCACCACCAACCCCCTGCACGACGAGTGCGTCATCGGCGTCCCCATCCAGATCGTCTCGGACCTGCTGGCTCCGGTGAGTTCACTTCGAATATAATATCTATGCGAGCGTCCCATAACACCGAGTTCCCACAAGTCCGAATTCCCAGTAGTGTGACCTTCAGAGAATAAGATTTCGGACTTCTGAGACGAAAAGTTTGGACTTGTAGGAAATTCGTAGATCTGGGAGTTTTTTTTTAATTTTTACCTATGCATTTTCTACGTGTGACTGTTCTAACGCGTCGCGTATTGCCCGATATATGTTGGTCGCCCTGCGCTCATATTATGCGTCACCTGGGACCCAAGTCTTGAAACAAAAAGTCTACAAGTACAAAGTATAGAAGTTGTTGATGGTAACAAGCGTGATCGGGTCATTGGATAAAAAAAGATGTTTTGAGATCACGTGGCTACGCAAAAATATGTCCAAAACATTTCGACGTTTGATTCAAGACTTGAGTTCCGCCGTGACAACCGTTGGCTGTGCGCCTACCCGGCATAAGTCACGATGTCTCACTAAGGGCGGGTCTGAATAACAGTTGACACGTTTTCATTGAGGGGTGTGTCCAAATTACCGGACATGACGTCGGAAGTCAGAGTAAAAATTACGGTAGCCAGTTAACTGGCAAAAGCGAAGCCACAAAATGTTATCAATTGAATTGAATTATTGAGTTGCGCAAATGTGGGCCCCTAATTTTGTTCTTTTTTGTTCTTTTTGTGTAGCGATCTTACTTTCACTTTCACGCGTGCATTTCTGATGTAAGTGTAATATTTATTTTTTCATAATTATATTATTTATTTTTTCATTTATGTAGGTAACATTTTCCACGCGATCAATTTTTTCTTCAACTCGTTCTCTTTGCTTAGAGTTAATGTAGAGAGAGTTCTTGTAAAGTTGTTGCTGTTGTTTTGGGTTTTTTACTGTTGTGTTATTACTCTATTTATTTTGTTCAGTGTTTTCGCGTTGATTCCCAGTAAATTGCTTAGTTTGGTTTATTGTTCACCTTCTAAAATCAGTTTTATAACTGAATAGGAATATACAAATTATTGTTGTACTAAAAACACAAAAAGTTACTAGAGATCATAATAAAATTACGTAAATCTAAGAAAGAAATACCTAGGACTAGGCTATTTAAACCAAAAGGTTTCATCTTATTAATGTTTAGAAATTCATTGGATATCGTGTTGAGCTGAGGCTTCTACAGCCCTGTTGGAAGCCGCGCCATTTCAAAAGAGCCACCCACGCAAATCTCCGTACGATCGTCTCCGTCTACTCTGCTCAGTAATATAAGGATGTCACCGAAAACGGTCAATAAAAATGAATGCCTCGAGCACCGTCCGATTGCTCAGATATAATAAAAGAACACAACCTTAGTGTAAGTACTGTAGTTGTAGTTGAGTTGATAATTTAGTGTTCTGTTCCATATGTCAGAAGGAAGCGGCCCACCGGTGCCGATCTGTGAGCGGCGAGATGATCACTGCGATGACAGCACTCCTCGAGAACACCACCCCCTCGCCGGAGATGTGCCGCTTGTTCTCAGACCACTGCGTCAGCTACCCTCGGTCAGCCGTAGTGTCCGACACACTCACCCCCATCGTGCAGCGCACCCTCATACACAACGTGGTGAGTCCCGCTACCAACACTAGCACTAACACTATAACCCTTCGCCGGAGATGTGCCGCTTGTTCTCAGACCACTGCGTCAGCTACCCTCGGTCAGCCGTAGTGTCCGACACACTCACCCCCATCGTGCAGCGCACCCTCATACACAACGTGGTGAGTCCCGCTACCAACACTAGCACTAACACTATAACCCCTCGCCGGAGATGTGCCGCTTGTTCTCAGACCACTGCGTCAGCTACCCTCGGTCAGCCGTAGTGTCCGACACACTCACCCCCATCGTGCAGCGCACCCTCATACACAACGTGGTGAGTCCCGCTACCAACACTAGCACTAACACTATAACCCCTCGCCGGAGATGTGCCGCTTGTTCTCAGACCACTGCGTCAGCTACCCTCGGTCAGCCGTAGTGTCCGACACACTCACCCCCATCGTGCAGCGCACCCTCATACACAACGTGGTGAGTCCCGCTACCAACACTAGCACTAATAACACTATAACCCCTCGCCGGAGATGTGCCGCTTGTTCTCAGACCACTGCGTCAGCTACCCTCGGTCAGCCGTAGTGTCCGACACACTCACCCCCATCGTGCAGCGCACCCTCATACACAACGTGGTGAGTCCGCTGATGCCGACGCGACGCTATAACCAGTCGTCGGAGATGTGTCGACCGCTTCTTCTCCGACCATTTCTCTTTATCAAAACAATCATGTACAGTATTAGTGCTCATGTACTCATTTATCTCAGGCCGTTATTAGGACTTCTTTCCCGACCAGATTCCTTGGTGTTGAAGTACACTACATAGATATTTTACTAATCTGTGGTGTCAGAATCGAGCATGGCAGGAATTGGAATCCCGGGTCCTTTAATTCCCGAAAGGGGACTACAATTCCGTATTGAATCATATTACGTGAAAACGCAAATTAAATTCAATTCAATTTAGAATTAAATTCAATTCTATTTCAAATCAATTTCACTCCTGCTATGTAAAGGGACTGAAGACGAACTAGCTATGTTGAATTTACTCATACTCACACACTGGTTGGGGGACGCGGAATTGCTGCAACACAAAACAGCCCTTAAATTTTGCAGACCTGTAGGTAGCCGAGCAGTACTGCATTGTCAAATGTTCAATATTGATTTTGATATTCGTTATACAATCCGAATTTGCATCATATGTGCCAACGGCAAATAGTACATTTGCATGATGTGGGGGTTGTTTCGTGTGTGGCTAATTCCGTGTAACTATTGGTTGCTATTACAAAATACGGTACTCACTGTAAATATGTTTTTTTTTTTTTTTAGGATTTTGGCAAATACCCCAACATGCGCCAATTTATACAAGATTACATCAAAGCTCTGTATCAACAAAATGATGGAGAAGAGGTTGTTCGAAAATTTGTCACCAGGTAAGAAAGGCCAACCGTTCATGCTTTCTCCAAAATCAGTGACATAATATGTCAAATTCAAAAGCAAATTCTACTCGAACTTTTAACGGTGGTCGTAGTTGCGGTTGTAGACGATTGGTTTGTCCCCATGCAGTATCCACGGCTCCGGCAGCGTCTGCCCTCACCTCCGCGTTCTACCAAACCTGGTGTCGGCGACACTAGCGGCCGTGTCCTCGGTGTTCGAAGACGCGGCCTGTCAGACTCAGAGCGAGGACCAACAAACCGAGGCGAACAAGACTCTGCAATGCTTCATGGCTGTGACGCTCTACACGTAAGCAATCAAGAAATGTTCCCAGGAGTTGGCATTACTACTTCAAAGTTTACCACTACTCCTGAATGAAACCCGTGGTTGAATTACCCTCTTGTCTTATGCATGCAATTTTGAATTTAGTTAACAGTAATTACTCAAAACCACAAGGGCTTTTCTCGTAGAAGACGTCTATTGATTCCAACGTTTCACTCAATTATCAGAAGTAAGTTATAATTATTGATAATTAACTAACGGGACGCAAAATACGAAGGGCTCGGTAGACCATAACCCGCTAAGACTGGTGTAACCTCTACTGCGCAGCCAGTCCCGTTCCCTCCCAAAGCTCTGACCAACAAGTTGTTCCTGATCGGCATGATGTCAATATTCATTGTGAGCGTGTGTCACTTTTGTAGATCCGAAGTACGATGACTGGCGGCCAGAGCTAGCCCAGCTGTTGCAGCCAGTCCCGTTCCCTCCCAAAGCTCTGACCAACAAGTTGTTCCTGATCGGCATGATGTCAATATTCATCGTGAGCGTGTGTCATTGTTGTAGATCCGAGTACGATGACTGGCGGCCAGAGCTAGCCCAGCTGTTGCAGCCAGTCCTGTTCCCTCCCAAAGCTCTGACCAACAAGTTGTTCCTGATCGGCATGATGTCAATATTCATCGTGAGCGTGTGTCATTGTTGTAGATCCGAGTACGATGACTGGCGGCCAGAGCTAGCCCAGCTGTTGCAGCCAGTCCCGTTCCCTCCCAAAGCTCTGACCAACAAGTTGTTCCTGATCGGCATGATGTCAATATTCATTGTGAGCGTGTGTCACTTTTGTAGATCCGAAGTACGATGACTGGCGGCCAGAGCTTGCCCAGCTGTTGCAGCCAGTCCCGTTCCCTCCCAAAGCTCTGACCAACAAGTTGTTCCTGATCGGCATGATGTCAATATTCATCGTGAGCGTGTGTCATTGTTGTAGATCCGAGTACGATGACTGGCGGCCAGAGCTAGCCCAGCTGTTGCAGCCAGTCCCGTTCCCTCCCAAAGCTCTGACCAACAAGTTGTTCCTGATCGGCATGATGTCAATATTCATCGTGAGCGTGTGTCATTGTTGTAGATCCGAGTACGATGACTGGCGGCCAGAGCTAGCCCAGCTGTTGCAGCCAGTCCCGTTCCCTCCCAAAGCTCTGACCAACAAGTTGTTCCTGATCGGCATGATGTCAATATTCATCGTGAGCGTGTGTCACTTTTGTAGATCCGAAGTACGATGACTGGCGGCCAGAGCTTGCCCAGCTGTTGCAGCCAGTCCCGTTCCCTCCCAAATCTCTGACCAACAAGTTGTTCCTGATCGGCATGATGTCAATATTCATCGTGAGCGTGTGTCATTGTTGTATATCCGAGTACGATGACTGGCGGCCAGAGCTTGCCCAGCTGTTGCAGCGAGTCCCGTTCCCTCCTAAAGCTCTGACCAACAAGTTGTTCCTGATCGGCATGATGTCAATATTCATCGTGAGCGTGTGTCATTGTTGTAGATCCGAGTACGATGACTGGCGGCCAGAGCTTGCCCAACTGTTGCAGCCAGTCCCGTTCCCTCCCAAAGCTCTGACCAACAAGTTGTTCCTGATCGGCATTGTGCCCGTAATGAAAAACATCATTGCCGATCCCAAGTGCGACATTCAAGATATGGTATTGGGAATCCGCGAGGGCAAACAAAGTTGGCTGCACGTGTTCTGTCCCTCACAAAACAAGGTCGTTGTGGATGACGGCTTCGTCTGGTGTCTTATGGTAAGCAAAGCACAGAAAACTCTTTCCCAGTCGTAAGTTTGGTAAAGTTTTTGATACTTTTGGCATGTGACCACTAGAGTGTGTCATGGCCTTATGTCGTTGCAGGTGGAACGTCTCCTGGCTTGCTGTAGTCGACGCAAGTACTTCGTATCGCTGCTAGTTCCTCAGCTGGGCGCATGCTTCCTACTAGCGCTGCGAGGACACTGTGCCGCGCAAGAGGCTCTCTGTCTCATGCTGGAGTGGGACCTGGTGGAACAAGAAGACCAGAAGATGCAGATAGTGACCACATTGCAGAGCACTCTGTCGGGACTAGAGCGCTACTCGGACCTCTGCCAGAGACAGATGCACCTCAAGGAACTGGTGAGGGGTTTCCTATTTGTGCAGATATACGTCCAATAATTTTAAAAAAATATTTCTGTAGGTATATGCTGTCCAAGAATTGTCAAGGATTTTTGGATTTGGATAGTTCAATCTTATAGATTAATAAGGATTTTCCTATTTGAACACTATCAAGACATGGCAATGGTTTTCGTATGCTTCGTTCATCATTTTAATTTCAGCTCAAACAATTGTTCAGGATTTCCATAATACAGTGTCCAATAATTGGCAAACGGTTTCCAATTTGAAAATTAAAAACCTGATTAGGGTGCTAAAATTTTTCACAGTTGCATCTCAAAGAATTGAGAGTTTTTCTATTTGGAAAGTTTCAATAATTTAAAGAGTTGGTGTTGTTTTTCCTGTTTTATCCTATAGAGATGCACACTCAAGAAATGTGTGAAGGTTTTCCTCAAACTAGCGTTGAAATTAAAAGCGACAAACTTAGTCATATACAAATGTGATCGTAAATCAGCACTTTCAAGACTAACATTAAATTCTACGAGGCTAACATAATAAAATGGCAGTGCGCTAGACATGTTTCATCTCGCAGTCTCAACCCAAGTTTTTGATCTTCAGCAGCAGAAAGGAGGCCCGCGGAAGTTGACGTTGCCAAGTCGCTCCACCGACGATGACATCGCCCGGTTGCTGAGCTGCGGCTCGTTTGGCAACCTTGCGTGTCTGAGCCTCGCCTTCACACACGTGACCAGCTCGTGCGCTTCGGAGCTCATCAAGTTGCCGGCACTGCGTTACCTCAACCTGTGGGCGACACAGGTTAGCCAATCATTATTACCTTCACTCGTGACGGTCTCACGGAGAAAGCGGTATGATCCTGAGGACATACCTGAAACATGTAAAAGTGATGAGGTTTGCCCACCCGCTCTGTTTGGATGGATCCCAATCTGTTTGTTGTCTGCTGCCGAGTGCTCACTACGCATGGAATGAGCTGTAACAAGAGTAAGGTTAGCGCGTTGCTGTATAGCCTCACAGACACGACCGTATTTCTGTTATTGTGAACACTTAAAGTAGTTCATGAATGGACCGTATTTATTCGAATGTAGGTCCGCACCTGTTTTATGTTAGGTAGATAACTAGCTCACAATCCAAATTGAAAAATCGGATTAAAATACACTGAAATCCTAAATTAGGCATATACTAATTGATTAGGGCTAATGGATAAAACTTCACTGTGCATTGGGTATTAAATAACAAGGAAATATGGTGTAAAATAAGAAGGTAAGATGAACCCTCAACGTCATGATTTAGGATTCCAGAGCATAGTCTCCTACGTATCATGCGTACAGTATATGGCTCCCTATTGTATAGGTCGCATGATCCTTTTTATTTGGCACGCCGTCAATGCTAGACCGCCCTAAGCTAGTTAACAGATTTGTTAGATTAGCTAGCATTGTCTATACTTTATTGACACTTGTAGAAAACCCAAGAGGATTTCGTAAGCTATTAAATATCACAAATAAACAATAGCATAAGTTTTCCACCGCTAAATCGATGTTGATTACTTATGTTCATTTAAAATCATATCTAGTCACGTAGTAGCCCAAATAAAGGACATGAAAGACCCAAGTCACCACAATAAGTCCTGCTGCCTTGTAACATAGTAGTTCTAATTTGACCAGAGTAAGTGTTAGTTTAATAGGGGCTTCATAATCTTCTTGTTTGTTTCTAGTTTGGTGATCCTGGCCTTCTTATGATATCAGAGCACCTGCACAAACTGCAGGTGCTGAATCTTTGTGAGACTCCGGTAACGGACACGGGCATTGCCGCCCTCTCCTGTAAGTGTATTTCGATCACTTTCTCATGCTTTGTCTGTAGGCCTACTCCTATCACGTTCATTTCGTCCATGTATTCGTAGACGACAGATTCTGATTTCAATACTCACAGCGAGATATATATCAACATAAAACTAGAAAGTCAAATTTAAACAATATCCATAAAATTAATTTGAATCTCTGTCCTCTGTTTGGAACAAGCAGCCTTCTAAATTCAACCAATAGTTTATAGAAATTACAACGAATGACTCTTTATAAACATACCTTGTCCAATTCACACGGGGGTTTACGACAAAACAATTAACATTTCATTTAAATTCGTGTCTGTTCCTATCTGTAATGAATGATAATACTGATGACATTTGTACTCGGCACCTACACCAAATTCGTTTTACTTCTCATCTTTCCTCCCCAAAAATTGTATTCAACATTATTTTCACTAAAACACATTTTGTACGGTTTATCAGTTACAGTTACTGCATAAAACGATTAGTGGCCCTTTTACACAGTATATAAAACGAAGTTAGAATGTTCATGTTAGTGAATTTAACTAAAATGTTTTGTGTGAATTGTTATTGGATGTGTTAAGATAATTATTGTTTGTTATTTTCTAGCAATGACCAATCTTCGTAAGCTAAACTTGAACAGTACCAAACTGACGGCGCACACGTTTGAGTGCTTGAAGAAGCAACTTCCCGAGCTAGAGGAGTTCGACGTGCGCTACACAGAGGCTTGGTGACACATGGAGATGACAAGACTGTTAAATTCGAAGTTTCAACCCACAAAGAAAATTAAAGTGGATGCAACATACTTCGTGACAAAATAAAAATATACATTTTATACTATATTTACATTATAGGTTTTGATACAAACAATTTAAGCCTTAAAGTTGTGGGTTTCTAGTGAAAGAATGGCACATTTCTTGTATGTATTTCAATGTGGATGCCTTCATTATTGTAGTCAATAACACTTATATTTACCGTATGTACAAAACAAAATGCATTAGAATAGTTGAGCATAATAATATATCGTAATTGTCATTGTTGTGTTGGTAGCATTGACGACCAAAATGAAGAGCTAACGATTCCTTTCCAAATGTCATGCAACCATCTCACTTCTTTCATAAATGTAAAGGTCTAGAATGTGATCAAATTACGAGTAAACAGATGCATGCACACAGAAAACTGCCATTATAACAACGCATAAAACTTAGGCCTATGTATAGGACAGATTTTTAAGTGACATATGAGTCACCTTGCATGGTAATATAGTCCTGATAGGTTCCAGTTCACCATACTTGTAATTCTCGCACAAAGTGGACACAATATAATATAGCAGCGCCCTGAGTCCACTAAACAAATCTTTGTTTGAGTATTAATAATATAATATTCATTGTTTGTGACTTGTTTTATATTATCCGTGATAATGAAATGTGAATAACTAAACATGAAGTATTAATTATAATTATAAGTCTGCATAATAATATGGTTCTTTCACTTCATCCCTTCCAAAATTACTCCAAACAACAAGATAAAAGGTTTTGGGTACACCATCAGTCATCACAGTAAACAGAACAACACCTCGCTTCACTTTTAGTATTGTATGCCTACTCTGATGCTGTGTGTGTATGGTAGCACCCTATTTCCTGTTTGCAACCAATTTGTGTCCATGATATTACAATATATTTACTAGCTCATGTTCTATTAATACAATTTTACAATCTTAGGTATTTTAATACTGTTTAAATTAAATTAAATTAGATTTGTATGTATCTATTCTATATTTGCAACAGAACCGAGGTCCCACTAGTGCAAATTTAATACAGTATCATATTCATATGTGATGAATTGATGATTGAACAATTATGAGGAAGGGAGGAGGGAAAGCCTGGTACCGGCGTGTAGGTGTAGCTGTCGAAAAGTAACAAGCAAGGGGACTGTCGGCTTTACGTCCCATCTGGAAGGACGGTGTAACTTTGGCTAATCATATAGGTTCCTCGACTGCCGAGCAGTTGACTAGAAGAACGAAGCTGTTACACAAGCCTTCGTAGTCGATCCCTTCAATCTGCTCTGACCAATGGTATAACCCCCTTATCTGTGGCATAACCACAGACAACTTTGGTATAACTAGTGTTTCGGAGGAGAGCGGTCACCCACTCTCCTCCTGAGCTAGCCCGATGTTCTTTAACGTCGGTGTTGGTATGGAACCCTACTAAGCGACCGCGGCTAAACCGTATGTATTGTTTAAACACTGTGCTTGTGGTGTGTACTGTCAAGATACATCCTGGTGATTTGTGTGCATGTTGTATTGTATAAAAGACAATGATCTCGATGCTTGTTGCTTTGCGATCAAAGATAGTAAGATATACCCTGTCGCATACGCGATAATCCGAAGAGTCCATAAACATTATTCAAATGTTTTGATTTTGAAATGCGTCCATGCTTCCTCGTGCTTCGCAACCTCAAATCCTTAGGTTTTTCTTTCAGAATCACTCACAAATTAAAGCCTATAATCTATAATGGTATAATATATTTTTCAATTACTGGTTCGCAATCGTATGTCATCATCTTGAACACAAACACGAACACGCACACGCACACGCACACGCACACGCACACTGTAGGGTGACCATTTTCCTAAACAGAAAATCCTGGACAAATAAACATGAACACAAGTTCACAAGGCAAGTTCAGCGTACTATTTAGCGAAGCTGACGAACCGCGGCGGCTTTGGGGGCCCCTATTCGTATATACAGCTACGCAGGGAATTTTAAGAGCGTTTTTGGAAGTGTTTTAGTGAGATTTGGTTGCTTTGGAAGTGGATGATATCGTCTTTGACAGTGGCTTTAAACTTATTTTATTTGGGAATATTAAATAAAGTTCTGTTGTACATATGTTTAGTCTTGTCAAACTCAAAGGACCTCTCATTTTCATTTGCTGAAGGTTCAGTTTTTCTTATACCAAAAATAAAAACTTTCAATAATATTATGCTTCGAGACAAATCCGGGGCAATTGGGTGTCCTGAAAGCTTTTTTCTGGACACCGGAACTAGGGGCAGAAATCCGGGACAATCCTGGTTTTACTGGATCTGTCTTGATTGTTCAAAACATGTCAGGCATGTTGCCACGCGACATCGGAACCACGGTCTACTATTAAAGTAGACCTTGATCGGAACGATCTGCAGATTGACGCAACCAGGACTACTTCAGCTGGACTGAAGAGCCCCAGCTACTGTGGGAAGCGAATCTACAACAAGCTGCCCCAAGAGCTGAGGTCTATTAACAGTGACCGTTTCAAGAGAGAGCTGAAAACCTTTCTGCTTGACAAGACCTTTTATTCCATTGACGACTTCTGTGTTTTATCTTAAATATTGCTTATTCGGTGCATATATTTTAAACTTATTAGCAAGTCCTTGAATACTGTTTATTCCATTTGGACCTAGATATAGGTAGACGGGAGTTTTATGTTAGTTATGTACCGATGTTAGATTTTTATTGGCCTGCTTATGTATAGTTATGAGTTGACGATATTACCAATGAATGCAGTGTTTCATACTAGCATAATATCCTGATTGGCTGCTAGCCTATGCATCACTAGGATCTATGTGCAATAAATGACATCAAATCAAATCAAAAGTCGCGGTCAAGGGAGTTCGACGAGTATCCGCTAGGCGGAGATCAAGCAGACCTTGGCTCTTTTTACCAAAATATAGTTGGCTGCATTTCTCTATGGTTGGCTGTGTTTGGGTTACTGTAACCGAAATGTGTGTTGCGCTGCGTAATCCTGGCGTAGTTTGTTTTGACTGAATGGTTTGCTGATGTGTTTTTATTTTAAGTTGAAGCTTCTTGTAAAAGTGAACTTGAATGGTTCATATTTATCTAACAATAAGTGTACATGAATTTAAACTGATGCGTATGTAGCGCACAGATGCTTAACTGGGCAAGTCCAAGAATATGTCATACGTAACCTCAATGGGAACCACTAACCGTGTGAGGCTTACCGGGCGCAGTGCAGGAGTGAGCCGTGCAACCTACTTGCAGTATCTTATCGCTGGTGTTATTCGATGTTGGTTGCTGAATTCGGACTATAAGAAAGTGATAGAAGATCGCGTTGAAGTTTCAACTTCCCTCAATTCATGGAAAAGAGGTAGGCCCCTACCTAGCCTAGCTAGGCCTAGGCCCCTACCCCTAGGCCTAGGCCTAGCCTAGGCCTACTCCCTAGAACAAGGCCATGTTTTAGTTTGATCGTCTTTGCATCCTTCTTGGGCCTAGGCCTAAGCCTTCATTCATGACCCAATGGTACTAGGCCTAGGCCTAGCCTAGACCAGGATATTTCTCAAATCTACGAACTTGATGTTTTCATCATTCATAAGAATTAAAGGTGGACGGCAGAACGTAAGATCAACGGAGTGTATATTCTTACGGCAGAACGTAAGATTTGCTCAGTCAAAATTATTCTTACGTCGCGCAAGCGCGGCCGGATCGTTATATTATATGGCAGTCAAGACGCTGTTATCGTAAGCAGTCACATTGGCCTAGTGGTGAGCGAGTTCGACTGTCAAGCGGACGGCCAGGGTTCGAATCTTGCCCAATCTTTTTTTTTTATTTTTTTTTTACATTCCTAGTTGTAATGTACGTTGAATTATATTTTGAATTCAACATTTTCCTGGTAAAAATGTCAGGGCGATTAAAGCTTTTGGCGATTCATTAGAGACGTTAGTTAAGGTCCATGAAGGTTAGATCGTGAAGAAAGTTTGATCTCGTGTTAACTTACGATACGATACACATTAAGAGCTTCCCGTTTGCGGGCCCAGTAACTGTAACGGGAAATTCGCCAAGTTTTAACTTTTCGTTAGCGTTCCCGTTCCGGGCCTTCCCGGAACCATTTCAGAATCAAGATGTCCACGGCCTGTTAAAAATTGTACGTAGGCCTACTCCTAATCAGCTGGTCGAATGTTGATTGGCCGAAATTACCAGGTGCGCCAAATATACGGTATTAAAACCTATAACAAATACAGGTTGACAAACATAATATTTTATTTACTTGCGTCTGCTTGACGGGTGATTGTGCATCGAAACCCTTCCCGTTACCGTGTTCCCGTTAACGTTAACGGGCAATTGTACATCGGCCTTAACACGTGAAAAAAACGACCAATAACAGCACTTGCCGTAAGAATAATTTTCAGCAAATCTTACGTTCTGCCGTAAGAATATACACAGCGTAATGTTTTTTAATCAAATTTCTGCAAAAATCACTGTTCATATTAGGCCTAGGGCCTACCTGTTATTTTATCTTTCCAAATACCTATGTAAGGCGCATGCTTCAAATAGGCCTAGGGCCTAGGCCTAGTAGCCTACGTAATTATGTTTTAAACCAGTTTAAATATGTTTTGAGTACTGCTATGCACGGATTTGTAGGTAAAAGATGACAAACTTTATGTTAAAAGTGTCAACTTTGTGGTGGTTGATCGAGGCAACTATCAGGGAATAAGTTTGCAAAACGATTTTTGGTAATTTTTGGTAACTGAGCGAATTGAGCGCCGAGCGCACAAGTCGTGCCGATAATCCCCCATATTAGGAAATTTTCAAGCAACGACAAATCTTAAATCGACGTCAACATTTCGGTCGAACGGTCTGGTCAGTTGTCTTAGCTACATCTACTGTTATTGGAGGCTCAAGCTAAAAAATAAGTAAATACAGATGGTACTGCTAAGCAATCTCCTTCTGTGCCATTGGTGGTTAAATAAAACAATTATAATTAACAATTGACAGCTAAAAACCTCCTTATGAGTAGTTTATTTTCTTGCCACCAGAATGCATCTAGGGGCGTAGTCTATTTCGAGTGGCCAATAGGCTGGGCCTAGGCCTAGTAGGGCTGAGTCGTGTAAACGTTTAAACCAGTAAACGCCCACGCAAAAATATACATGTACAAATATTAATACACGTTTAACCGTGATACCCCGCCACCCGCCACCCCCACCCAAAAACCAACCTCGCAGATTTTTCCAATGTGGAGTGTTCAGGGACCAGGCTACGAGCATCGAGGCGTGTGTGGGGTCAAAATGACTGTGACAGGTAGCCATTAAAAAGGTGGAGATATATTCAACAACGAATAATATAATAAATCACCCATGTAATTTTGTTGATTTTTTTTTCGCGAACGTTACAACTAATTTTTGTTATCATTTTTCGATTAAGGGGGTGTTACGTTTAAACGCCCAAAATTCGGAAAAATAAACGTTTACAAAATTAAACGTTTTCTCTCAGTCCTAAGGCCTAGTCCACTCATTCGGTAGGAATGACAGATGCCCCTTTTTTGGAGGCTGTATCGGATCATGGGCTAGGCATATTTTATTCTTCTATTGGACCCAAATGGGCTGAAAGTGTTCGAGTTATTATTTTATTTTCGAGCGGGTTGATCTGAACATGCTCGCATAACATGTACAGTAAACAAGCTTGCCCGGGTCACAGAACCCTGCCTCGACTCCTTGCAGTTAAATAACGTAGGCCTATGTGTCGCCTTGATGACACCAGAGTCAATTCTACAGCGTAGGCATATGATCTGATTTGATAGTTCTTGTATTAGGTCTAATGGCTGACTGCAATAGCATCTCAAAATATCTTAATAGGCCTTTCAGTAAGTAATTTTAACCCACCTAGAACTATTACTGCAAGTTAGTAATGTAGCGTTTTATAATTAGGTCTAGACATGTAGGACAGTAGGAGTGGCCAAGCCTTGAAGAGGCTTGGCCTCTTCAAGGAATTCTTCTAATTCTTATTCTTGTTTTTCAGTTATTGAAGGGACATTCCTCTACAATGAAGGCATAAACCCATATGATGGGGACATGTTTCATGAAACTCCTTTGGGACTTCTAGCTTTCAATTGGATGATCCGTTTAATTCCACAATATCTTTGGATCATCTTCATTGCATGTGATCTTCTTACAGCATTTTTGCTCTATCAAACAGCTTGCAGTTTCATGGAAATATTAGTAAGTCATCACTTGTAAAACAAAATTACAATTTAAGAGAACGGTAGTGGGCAAGTACAAGCCACCAAGTGTCAAGTGGCTAACTAAAAGGTTTGGTAAAGTTTTTCCAGCACACTAGTCGGGTAGCCGGTACTGTAGTCTTGTCTTGGCTCAGGATCGAAACTGTCCTGGATGGTTCTGCCTATAATACGAGCTGACTGACACCACTTCTTCTCATCATCATAGATACTTGCATGAATTGTAAACCCAACATTATTTCTTCTATTTCTAGGCACAGAAACAATCAAAAGAACTATCCAATTATGCAAAAGACACATCAGTAATTCTCTTAAAGGAGACTGACATGAATCTACCACCAGTGTATGTTGTTTCGGCATATCTCTTCAATCCGTACATAATTCTAAACTGTGTCGGACAGACAACAACAGTATTTGCAAACCTCTGTCTTGCAGTTGTCTTTTTGTCTATGATCAAAGGTTAGTAATGTACCGGTACGCTACTTAATGTAATCTCTTAGTGTAGTTGTATGCTTACCACTATGCTTGCTTATCTTCCCCGTTCTGTCGAGGGTCGTTCAGCAGTGTGAAATCGTGTCGAACCTCCTAAACAAATTGCTAGGTCACCTTTCCTGGATACTTCTTATAGCTTCAGAGAGCTTTAGCTACTGTTCATAAGTAATTAATTTGAGTACTTTATACTGTACATTGCTGATGTGGATATTATGTAGGCCTACTGGTTAATTACCATGAACATAGGCATTGTAGTTATAAAGCAAATTCATATTTTGTGTTTTAAAATGGGCTGGCAGTTACTCCTTGTGTTTGGAGCTGTGTCTTTTCTGCCAACTCCTATTCATTACAAATGGGAACACATAATAAATAGGTCTACATAAAATAGTTTTATTGGATTCCTAGAGAGGGCTTCGGTTTAGCTAGTTGGATTGTTGTCGGCCTAGGTAAATATTTATCGCTGATGGCGGTAACTTCGTTGTTTCACATGTAAAACAGTTCTCTAGATACGATGGAACTAATTGCAGGCCAGAGGCTCGTCTGCTGTGCAACGTTAGCGCTCGCCACGCTACAGTCTCTCTATCCGGCAACGCTGATCATCCCGATCTGCCTGTGCGTTGCACACACGGAGCCTTACGTATCGCCCAGACGGTCCATGACAACCACCGTACTCACCTTCGCGGCGATGCTGGCTGCCGTACTGTACGCTGCGGCAGAGATCAGCGGGGGCTGGGACTTCCTGCGCTCCACGTACGGCTTCATGTATGTAGACACAACACTCTACTTCTGTATTATACAATATGTGTATTTAGTCTTTCTCTTTTTCTTTTATGATGTAAAGGTGCGCTATTGTCCTGTCAGTCGTCACTCACCACTTGCATCAAGGAAGATATAATATGACCGTCTAGGTGCTTTTCAGTTTATATTGTATGAGTGATACGCTGACCTTTGTTTTCATTTGGGTGTTTTTCGAGACGATTTCAGACGCGGATAAAGGGCAACAACAAAAGCCCACGATCACAGAGCAACTGGCATCTGGCAGTGAGTCACACGCCAAGGACGGGGCCCGCTACCTGAGTCGAGTTTCGCCGCACGTAGGATTTAACGGGGCGAGGTTGTCAACTGGCCGTCCAATTTGATTGTAAAAACAAGACTATCTGAAACCACATTATAAGTTACAAATTGGTTTATTAATATAGGCCTAGGGACGTTAATTTAGGGAAGTACTATCACATTCGGCATTACATCAAGGCGATTTATTGTCCATAGATTATTAACATTGTGCCTCATGGGGAGTCCCTGGGACCTTATCAAAACAACGTTGTTTTGGGCGACGTAATAAGAAGGTTGTACTACTTGTTATTTGGTGCTGAGTGTGAGCACCGGTATACAATCCAGGGTCCCGATTCATGAACACCAGTTACCCCGGGTTAGGCAGAGGTAACTCACGTGGCCACGTCACCGCGAAGTAAACACGGATGAACGGCGTACGGGAGGGAGGCAAGGCGAGTTAAGGAGGGGCAACTATAGATGTACATGAATTGGGGCCCACGAAAGCTATCCCTGAGTTTTTCTGTGATGCAAACGTGGTGAGACAAGTATTTTCTAGGGATGTTATAGGGTAGGTACCGTGGTACTCGGGTTACCCGAATCCAGAAATTACCCGAATCCATTTTTTGGATTCAAATCTTTATTTGTAAAAAAAAATTACGCGACGATATTTCTGCGACTACTTTCCTTGAAGCTACAGTGAATTCCTGCTTGTGGGCGTGGCGAGATAATAGCTGCTGATTAGTACACGCTGCTGTGATTACTGCGGGCGAGTTCTTGGATGCCATCTACACTACTGCCTTCCTTCTCCCGCGTACAGCGGCCGCACAGAGCCCAACCCACACAGTGTCCGGCAGCTGACACGGGCAGAGAACGGCCTTCAGCCGCCTAGTTTGGGGGGGGTTACCAGGCATAATTTAGGCTTTCAGGATTCGGGTAACCCGATTCCTGGAAGGTCTGGAACCAGATCCAAATTTTCCTACCCTATGACATCCCTAGTATTTTCATAACCCGTTCTGTTTATTTATTCCTTGATTATGCGTTTTTGCCGTAATATTACGCGTCCCAAACCCCTTAAGCGTTCTAATATTTTACCTGCCTGACACCCAAAATGCTCAATTCTTTTACAATGTTGGAAGGAATTTGTCAGCCGGTGGGAAATAAGTGATAATAGCCTTCCTAGTCATCAGATTTTTATGAAATTTTAAGTGTTTATAGACAGAAGCATGTTCTATAGCTTAGTATATATAATATTGTTCTTACTTACAAATTAAACTAATCTAAGGGAAGTTGAAGTGGAAGTTCTTCAAAAGTTCTTCTCAGTGTGATACTTCTTGAAGCAAGGTTCTGCACACATTCCCACATCACACTGTGTGCAGTGAAATCTGGAATCTTTTCTGGTTCCCTTTGATTTACATACAACACATCTTCTCTGAGCATTCACTATTTTGTCAGTCGATGGCACATATTCCGGAAAATGTCGCTCCACAAGTCGGAGAGGATCGGGCTGGCTCGAACGTCTACCACGTTTGGTTGATTCCACTGTGGTGTGCCACCACAATTCTTTCCACCAAATTTTCTCTAAACTCCAGAGATGTCATCTTCCCTCCCAGCTTTTGTATCAATTAAATATATGTATGTAACATTATTATTATTTCTTAAAGTCGTTCCATTGATCAAACTACCAGTTTCAAGCAATGATTTTAATATTTGCTTAAAATCACAAATAATTATTTCTTTGACAATTATTATGTTAAATTACTATAAAATGTAAAATATATTCCGTAATCAAGTACCCTAAGAGTACTATTTTAAAATCCAGTATTTACACGAAAATGCAGTTATTTATAATGGCATGCTAGACACTAGTTTGACTACAGAATAGCCAATCCCTAAAAACGAAATTAGTTCATCAAAACTCCAAATAGTAGTCAACTTCTTATCTCGCTTTTGGCTTTAATTACACCACAACATATTCACAAATTATAGACTTCATAATGGATACAAATCTAAATTGATTTACAAAGCCAAGGAAACAAAAAACTCGTTTTTAATATTCATCGACAAAGTATTGCCAACCTCCAATATACTTGGCAACGCTGCAAAGACATTGTTATTGTCAGATGGTGAAAATGGCGTCGAAAAAATACGGAATACGAAGCGGAGGACGTTTTATTACGATAAAAGAAAATGATAGGATTGTATATTTTGTATCGTATCATGTTGTTTGTGCAATTGTTTACCTGACGAAGTGATCTCAAGTAACTTAAGTCCATCTAGGACATATGAAGGCATGCAATGGATGTAAATTATTATTTATTTCAAATGCGTGTAGGGGGGCTACATAAATGGTAGGCCTAGGCCTTGCACATGTCAAATGATCACAAAACGTCCTTGAGTGGCCTTAGGGCTTGGCATATTTTCTTTCATATTATACAGATGCCTCCTGGCATACTATACTTAGCATATCTACATTGGGGAAAATGTTTGCGTTTACGGACGTACAATACATGAATTTCATTTCGGATCAGGCATTATAGGCCTAGGCCTAAGTCTAAATAAAGGTGGCCTAGGCTAGGCCTCACGTACCGTATTCAGATATATTCCCGTTTCTAACTGTGCCTTCAATTTGAATTGAGTGCATTATTTGTATGACGCAAAATGTTAATTGGAAATAAGCGACAATAAATGTAAATAAGAAAAAGTCCAGTCACGTCGCATCGTGGAAAGGTGACAGCCAGCTCATGTTTTGACGTGAGGCGGAGGCGGGCTCAACGAGAAATGACGTCATCGCACGCAGTGCTGCCATAGTTTCACGGCTCGCCCGATTTCCCATCAAATGTTCTTGTAGTGAAGCCAATATTGACCGAAAACGAGTCGAGAGATTGTATTCATACATACATATTTAGAATTGTCGTTTAATTATCTTCAAATTGAGTACAAAATAAAGAAAATGACAAATGTTTAGTATCTACTTAGTCGATGCTTTATATTCGAAAGTGTATGATTTTTGACAGTTTCAATGGTAGGGGATAGGGAAATCGACGGATTTCAAATATTTATATTAAAAAAAGTAGTCGATGAAACTACTTTATTTTTCGCTAATATTTAACACGATATTTAAGTGTATATTCAACATGATTTGTAGCACAATGACAAATAGTTGGGTAAACAGTGGATCGACTTTAATACTACATGATATAAAATACAAACAGATAACTTTATTTCAAATTAAAGGCTGGTCCACACAGATTTTTAAGACATACGATTTAAGGTTTAACCCGTAGTCGTAAAGTCGGATCATAGGAAATACGTACTGGCGTTCACACAGAATTTTAGTTTTAAGACGTTTTCATTGTTGTTTTTAAAACAACGTCTTAAAACCTTATGCATTATGTCTTAAAAATCTGTGTGGACCAGTCTTAAACAAAAACTTCTTTGCATAAAAAAAGATGCTACGTTTTACCAGACAACTCATCCCATCGTATGTTCAAGTAATACCAACTAAAAAATTGTCCTCCAGGGAACATAATCCCAATGGCAATACGGTGTTATAATTATGTGACACACGTATCTATCACAGATTGGGCGTGCCAGATCTTCGGCCAAACATTGGCCTGTTCTGGTACTTCTTCACGGAGATGTTCGAGCACTTCCGCACGCTCTTCATCTACGCCTTCCAGATCAACTCTACGCTTCTGTACGTGATCCCGCTGACGCTTCGACTGCGCTCGGATCCCGTCCTGTTGGCCGCCGTGCTCACCGCGCTCATGGCCATATTCAAGTCCTACCCCAGTCTGGGCGACGTCGGCTTCTATCTTGCGCTGCTGCCCATGTGGACACATCTCTTTAATTGTAAGTAATCTAACGGACCACAAGCACCGTGTATTCCCCAAACCTAAAGTCAACCTCAAAACTGATGTTTTTCATGTTGTTTTGAATATTTTCTTGGTTTATTGTCTTGCAACTTACAAAGCCATTTTCCTTATTGTGTTTTTATTATAGGTGTCTACAGGTACCTGAAATTTCTTGTAGTTTTGTTGTTTTTTTAGAAGCAAAAATCTGTCGTTTTCAGGTAGATTTAGTGCTGATTTACAAAGAATATCCTTGAATGTTTCTTTTAAAACTTAAACTAGGCCTAGCCAGTCTTGGGTAGTAGCGCGCTACAAGTAGCGCGCTACTTGTAGCATGCTACATTTTTCGTGTAGCGAGCCCTGTAGCGCGCTACTTTTTTATAACGCTAAATGTAGTTGTAGCATGCTACATTTTTTGTAGCTGTAGCGATAAAAGTAGCGCGAATTTTGTCGCTACTTTTAGAAACGTTTGTGCCAATTATTCTACTGTTCCGAGCCGATATTTTTCCATTTTCACCATCACGAATATCAGTGGGGATAACACTGTTCATAATTTTTTGTTTGCATCCTATTTCACATTGAACCGTTTCTCCGAAGGTCTATGCCCTCCCCCTCACACTAGCCCACGAGGAATGGATGGACAATAACACTTGTCAACCATCTAATCCCATGTTTCCGACTTCGGGCACGTACGAGGTGTTGGATCGGGTGAACCTGCGACTAATTGCCTTCTTGAATAGTCTTGTTTGTGTATTGGAGGTGGACACTGGACAGTGTTGGTTTGTGTTGCGTTTCTGTCGTAGTGCATCGGAATACCGAATATCGGAAAAAATATTTATTGTGACTGAAATTTGTGACATATCGTTAATTATTAATTAGGAAGTCATCGTTGTATAATATTAATATGTCCGAGATGTGTGTTGAAAGGTAGGCCTACTCGACTTATTGGCAAAATATGTCAACATTTCCCAGACGTCTACAGCTGCAATACAAGGTAAAGAATAATGAAGCCTATCATCTTACGTTGTAATTATTTATTATTTTCCAGTTATTTTAAATAATTCGTGAAAGGACGCTTAAAGTACAAAATGATTGCTTGAATAATCGTTGTTCTTGAAGAAAAGAAAATGCATGATATCAGGCTTTTCAACATTAGCGATTACGAGTGCGATTAAAAAAATGTAAGTCGGTTGACCGGGACCCATTGTAATCAATGTGCGTATGAATGAATAATAGTAAAACTGCAAATTCCACATGGCTCCAGTAGTGTAACCTTAGACCATCTATCCCCTATATGGTCTAAGAGTGTAACACGTGGGTATAGATATTTTGTAAATGGGCGGGGGTGGACGGAGTAAATAAGGGGGGAGGGGGGTATGGCAATGTACAAACCGATACGAAATAATGTTGGTCGATTAGCCTATTTCAGCCCTCAGCCCCCCCCCTGGCCTATACAGCTCTGGGTCGTCGCTGGAGTTGTTTATTGTCTGACGTAGCGTAAGAGGAAAGAGGTACACGAGAAGGGAGTAGGGATACAGGTTCCAGACACATAAAAAGACAAACTTCATTTGTCTGAAGGTTCCAGAGTACCTATTATTCACAGCAAATCAAATGCTAGGTTACGAAAGCAAGTACGCGCTGCGTGGTAGCATATAAAACGAGAACGGCACGTTTTGAGACACAAAGATCGATAAAATCGTTAAAACGTCAATAAAAACAAATGTAGCGTCAAAGTAGCGCGCTGCATTTTTTTCGTAGCGCTGATGTAGCGACGCTACATTTAAAATAAAGTAGCGAAAAAGTAGCGACGCTACTTTTTTTTGCCAAGTAGCGGTAGTTGTAGCATGCTACTGTTTAAAAGTAGCGAACCCAAGACTGGGCCTAGCAAAGTAAAAAATAAACATTCGGTATCTACTGTATATGATTGATAGAAGACCATGCAGTTACCAAATAGCTTCCACGAGTATTCCATCTTTTGTAGATCTTCAACTCTTAGAATTTATGTGAACCACCAACCTAAACCATAAATTCTAAGTTCTTACTTCTTAGTTATTAACTATCTATGTAGCCCAGCCATAAAGCTTGTAGGGCTACTTGAACTACATGTATAGACATTGTTGTTTAGATATGCAACAAGGATTTGTCGTCGGCTGTTTCTTCTTGATCACATCAGTGCTGGGACCGATAGTGTGGCACCTATGGATCTACTCACGTTCTGCCAATGCAAATTTCTACTTTGGTGTCACTCTCGCATTTGCAACTGCCCAGGTATGCTAAGCAAGTACAAGTAACAAGAAGCTGTAGGTACACATTTCATGATCCCCACATTTTGCAAACTTTTTAGCAAAGTACACGTCAACAACAATACAATGTCAGGAGGGTATGTCCATATGATCAACTTGGGAATTTTGATGTTAAATGCAATGCAATGGGTTGGATGCAAACAAGCCTTTGTAGTGTGTTCTCCCTTGGACATTTGTGATGCTTTCTCATTCTACTTAGCTTTTCAATTCTGATAGACATTCCTATTACTAGGGCTGCCCAACGATAAAAAAATTCATATCGATATCGCGGATGTAATTATCGATATCGTATCTCGATATCGACTTTTTTAAACTCGGTATCGATATCGCCGATATCATAATTTTTTTTTTTCAAACCAGCCAGAGGCCATTCATCATAAACAATTTAATATGAATAATTTAACGTCGAAATGTTTTACTATGTGCTTCAATTTGTGTGTTGTATTATTAAAAATGTATCTACAAAACAGCGATGTTGTGATTGGCGTGACGTGACGGGAGTGAGACCGCGTGACGAAAGGCGAGTAGGTACCAACGCAAATGTAGCAGTGTATGTATCACAAAGATGCAGAACCACAACACCACCTAACTTTTTTTTTTTTTACGATAGTTGACACTTGATCGATATCGCGAAACGTACGATATATATTAATTCTATATCGATATCGAATTATTTTTCTATTATCGATATCGTATCGAATTATCGATATCGTTGGGCAGCCCTACCTATTACCATATAGGCCTATAGGCCTATTAATGAAGCATGAGACCCATTTGTCCCTGGTGGCAGTCAAAATTCCAGTGTTAGATGGTCGAGGGATATAAAACGAGTTCATTGTTTCACCTGTCTGTTAATACAGTAGTCCCCCTTTAATTCGAAATTCAGGGGCCCTCAAAATACCAACTTCGAAATATAAAAATTCGAAATATATAAATTTCCTCGCCGCATATCGCCAAAGAACCTATGTTGTATCGCCGCTGGAAACGCCATAACCACCCACTTGAACATTGAAACCCATCGATCTTTAACTTGAGCGCGATCATGTCCGCTTGTTGTTTTAAAATTACACCAGTCAAGGGTATATTCGCAACACGGGCGCGACTGAAATACTCGATATTGTAAATTGTAATACTTGATATTGTAGTCTCGTTGTACTTTCGTTTGGTTGCCGACATTTTTCACACAGTTCGATGTTCACTATCACACACTTGATACACTGATATGCTCCAAACAACACACTCGACCACACGTGCTACCAGCTCACTCGAACAACAACAAGTGATGAGTCAATGCCAGCGCATGCGCAGGCGTCCGTCCGGCCGACTTGCTTCGAGGCTGTACATCTGTGGTCGGTCGGCAACAGCTATTAGGATTGGGGAGGGGGAGGGGGGGTGGAATGTTGCAGGCAGGCAACGCATCTCGGGGCGACCGCTCGCTATTGTCGTTGCGTTGTTTACAAAAACTGGAATTACCGGGAAATGGCTCAAGCTGCACTACAGTCACCGTCATTTATTTCGAAATAAATGACTTCAAATGAAAGAATGTCAGTACCTTCGTTCTGAAATTCACTTCGAATTACGAAATAGCTGAATTTCGAATTAACAGATGAAAATAACATGTAGTTTTTCTGGGACATGGAAACCTCTTCAATCTACATGAGTTTTCGAAGTAAGCGAGTTCGAATTTTCCGGGGACTACTGTACATGCAATTAATATCAAGCTTGTGGAGATAATATTTTGAGTTTGGGTCATCTTACATTTCCAGATTTTCTTGGTGACAGATATTCTGTTTGCATACATCAAGCGAGAGTTCTCTCTGTACAATGGACTACGACGAGAAATACGAGGAAAACCTGCCAAGCTTGTGTTAGAGTGAAGTTTTTAACACGTGCAGGAGTGAATGTTGATGACGATGCACGAGTATGTTGTATAAACCAAAGATGAGTGAGATGATGTTTGCTTAAATTTTTGACATAAGTCATTGTATATTTATGAAATTATTATACTTGGCACTTAACTGAAACTATTAAGTATTTACATTTATTAGCCTATGTTAGGTACACAAAATACAATCAGAAAAATACCATCAGTTTGTAAAAAAAAACTGTCACGTGTGAATGTGAATGACTTTTCTAAGCTCACATAATGAAAAACGATAGATGTCTAGCATGCCAAGTGATTATTGTACTAATTCAAAATGTAGTCAAAATCAAGTCAAAATGTGCAAGTATATTAGTCTGGTTTTCATAGTCCCCTAGCCCTAGGGGTGCCCGTGGTTGCCACGTAACAGTTTCATGAATTATATTTCTCATACTGTAGAAAACAAATCCTTGTCCACATCTCCCCACTCCCTTTTCCTCCCTTTTCCCCTTTCCTCCCCACCCTCCCACTGACTCTTAACTCTTAACACCCCCCAACATCTTCATATTTCACCCACTCATTTTCTCGATTAGCCACGTTGCAAAAATATGAGATGTTAGGCCCAAATATCAATCAATCAATCTTAGCAACCATGGGCACCCCTAGGGCCTGGGGATGACTATGAGTTCCAACCCTAGTTAGAGGTTTAAATGGGGATAGGGGCCAACAGCTTCTGTTATGTTAGTAGGTGAGTAGGTATGCTAGAGAGTAGGGCTGGGCTATGACATAAGGGTCATTCCATGGAAGTTCAACCAATGTAGGTTGCCGACTTATTTCTGATATTTTTCCAAGTTGGGTCATTCATAACTACTTACTTGCAGATAGTAACACCATTTTTTTTTATTTTTTTCGGATGAACGGTTTAGAAGTTACGGGCCTTGAAAGTTCAGTCCGCGTCGCGAACATGGCAAATTTAAGGGTTTGCGTTTAATAGTGCCATTCCTAAAGGGGTGAAGCTTTTGGTTTGATTTTTCCTTTCTAGGACCATAATTGAATAGTTCTACTAGAATATGTTTTCAGAAATTTGATACTTAACATGCAAGTAGTCCAAACTGAAGGTCAAAGTCATCATATTAATTTGTCGTTTTTGCAGATTTTGGGGTGTAATAACTCTGAGGGGGTTGAAGATAACCATCCTATTCTTTTTGCATAATATACTCTTTAGCCTTGTGTAATAGGAAAAAAATAAAAAAAATTGTTTTTCTGTACCCTTCATACCCAAAAATATTCCCAAAATGTAGCGAAAGTCAAATTTTGACATTTTCAAGGTCAAGTTATAGAAAAGGGGTAACTTCAAAAAAATTGAAAATTTGGTGTTTTGTTAAACTATCAGCAAAGAACAAAACTGCCAAATATTTATGTGTTACTCAATCTGGTTTAGGAGTTACAGCCCCTCTAAAAAGGCAGTAATTCACCCACTTTACCAGTAGGCATACAGTGTGATTCTCAAATATAAAACACTATTTAGGCCAATATTTTACCAAATTACCTTTAAAAATAAATAAACATGTCTTTACCATGTCCCGAAAATCCAGTTTACGGGGGTGGAAAAAGGGGGTGATTTTTTGTGAGGACACCAATATCTCAAAAACCGAAGATGTTACAGACATGAAAATTTGTGGTTAGATTGTTCTTAAAAAATATTGGAATAGTACATGTTTTACCATTTTCCTAACATTCTGTTAAGAAGGATGAAAAGGGGTGGTGCTCATACTAAAATTCATCCCCACGTTTTCATTCCTTCTCAACTGGATTTCAGGAAATGGTAAAACTAGTGTCTTTTAATTCTTAACTGAATTATCCAACTATCTCTAATTATCTAATCTAAACTAAATGCCGAGTTTCTCGTCTAAAACATTTTCAGTTTTTGAAATAAAATATTCACTCCCTCCTTTTTAACCCCGTTTTCACTTGTCTTAAATTGATTTCAGAAAAATTGTAAAACATGTGTTTATTTAATCTTAAAGAAGAATCTAAATACCAATTTTCACATCTGCAACATCATCCCTTTTCGAAATATACTTATGTTCAAAAAATTATTCACCCCCTCTTGTAACCCCCGCCCCCCCAACTGGATTTTCAAAAAATTGTAATTCAATTGTTTACATATTTTTAAATGAGTATGTAAATAGTAATACCTACCTAATTTCACGACTAACATGTTCCGTTTTTTAGTTTTAAAAAATCACCCCGTGTTTTCACCCCCTTAACTGGATTTGCAAAAAATATTCAAATACTTGATTCTTTATGTTTCAAGAAATATTTATACAAATTTTCAAGCCTGTAGCATTTACGGTTACCGTTAACGATTTTGGAGGTATAGGAATCTTAAAAAAAAAATCCACCCCCACTTTCACCCCCATTAACGGGATTTTCAGAAAATGGTATCAGTGTACTAGTACTTTGTTTTTTAAGGTTAATCTAAATATCAATTTTTTACGGCTTAACAGTGTCGGTTTGTTAGATACCGGTACAGGTATCCTCTATTTAAAAAACTACCCCCTTTTTGACCACCATTTACTCGATTTTTGAAAAATGGTAAAATGCGTGTTTGTTTATGCAGAAGGATCTGTGTACCAATTTTCACATCTCGAATATCTTCGGTTTTAGAGATAAAAAAATTTACCCCCTACACTGCACCACCCCTTTTCATCCTTCTTAACAGGGTTTTGGGAAAGTGGTAAAACATGTACTATTCCTTTATTTTTGAAGGAAAATCTAAATACCAACTTTCACATCTGTAACATCTTTGGTTTTTTAGATATTGGTGTCCTCATAAAAAATCACCCCCTTTTTCCACCCCCGTGAACTGGATTTTCGGGACATGGTAAAGACATGTTTATTTATTTTTAAAGATTATTTGGTAAAATATTGGCCTAAATAGTGTTTTATATTTGAGAATCACACTGTATGCCTACTGGTAAAGTGGGCGAATTACTGCCTTTTTAGAGGGGCTGTAACTCCTAAACCAGATTGAGTAACACATCAATATTTGTCAGTTTTGTTCTTTGGTGATAGTTAAACAAAACACCAAATTTTCAATTTTTTTGAAGTTACCCCTTTTCTATAACTTGACCTTGAAAATGTCAAAATTTGACTTTCGCTACATTTTGGGAATATTTTTGGGTATGAAGGGTACAGAAAAACAAATTTTTTTATTTTTTTCCTATTACACAAGGCTAAAGAGTATATTATGCAAAAAGAATTGGATGGTTATCTTCAACCCCCTCAGAGTTATTACACCCCAAAATCTGCAAAAACGACAAATTAATATGATGACTTTGACCTTCAGTTTGGACTACTTGCATGTTAAGTACCAAATTTCAGAAAACATATTCTAGTAGAACTATTCAATTATGGTCCTAGAAAGGAAAAATCAAACCAAAAGCTTCACCCCTTTAGGAATGGCACTATTAAACGCAAACCCTTAAATTTGCCATTTTCGCGACGCGGACTGAACTTTCAAGGCCCGTAACTTCTAAACCGTTCATCCGAAAAAAATAAAAAAAATTGTGTTGTTATCTACAAGTAAGTAGTTATCAATGAGCTTAATTTGAAAAATATCCCAAACATGTCAGCAACAAATTAATTCCAAATTGGTTGATTTTTCATGGAATGACCCATAAAGTTCAAATATCGATATCAGGCAAAAATTTCGATATCGATATCGATATATCGAAAGCAATACATCTGTTTTCAATATCCCCTCCCACTTCCCAGTTTGCAGTTAAATGAAAAACAAAATATTTGCTAAACCATTGTGTCTTTTATTTATTACTTTAGAACACTGATCTGGTCATAAAACTGTTAATGAAGGGGTATTGTATTGTTATTTCAGTCAAAAGTCGTTACAACGAACGCCCTTACAACGAAATCATCATTTTAACGAAATTTATTTGTGGTCCCGCCCGAATCCCTATGTTCACAATGTTAATTTGTTATCATTACAACGAAAATTCGTTATTACGAAAAGATCATTTTAACGAACAAATTTTGGTTCCCCTTGGTATTACTAAACGTTGTTACAACGAAATTATCTTCCAAAATGTGGATTATTTGGAATTCCCAGTCGCGTAGATTGGTGTTTTTCTGTATATATCGCCTCGTTAGATGGGCCAGCTGGCCATCCCCGAGAGTCGGGCAAGGTCATTGGCCGCCGCAAGACGAGATCCCCCCAGCCGGCCAATCACGATCGAGGTTACGGAGCGAGGGACGAACTGAACTGTCAACAGGCGGCTCGCTTGCATGTTGCATTCGCCAGCATATATCGCGGTCTCGCTTCCACTCACGCGTCCTACGACTAGCGCTTTCTCTCTCTCTCACGTCGGACTACTTCGTCACGTCTCGCTCAGACACGATAGCACTCCATTGTTCTCTCTCGCTCGGCCGGCCGCATCTGTTCTCACTTTGCTGCCCTGCGCTAACCGCCTGCGAGCCTACTGCCCGCAACACACATGTGTAATGCAGGTTGCGGGCCACACAGGGGCCATGCGTTACCTGCCAATACTGTATTTCGATATTCAACCAAATATCGATATCGAATAAATCGGCTCGTATCGATATCGTATCGAAATATCGATTTCCTTGCCCAGCCCTACTAGAGAGCTATAATCACAAAAAAGTTGATTATGAATGAACACATTGAAATCATTCAGTCATTGATGAACAATCACAGACAATTAAACATATTTTGTACAAATACCCATGCTTATTAAGTTGCTTTTTTAGTAACTCAAACATAGCCTACTAGATCAGGCTATAAAAATAGTATATTTTCTGATTAGCTGTTTGAACCATTAGAGTTTAAACATATGTTGTAATTAATATGAAATGCAAATACCCTACTTGTTATGTTAATGTGCAATCGGTTAGCTGACCATGGCAACTACATTTCCCCCGTGGGTAATAACAATTTTTGTTGCTTTAGATCCATTATTGCAATCATGCTATCTATGGGGAGGCGTAACAAGTGCACAGAGAGCGTTGCGAGCGATCCGGCCAACGGTCACTGATTATTGGATACACACAATTTTCAACAATAACAATTCTTCTTTGGAATCATTGGATAATTTTACAATAACTGTAATAAGTAGTGTTATAAAGTTGTTAGTGTTATAAAGCCTCCTCGATGGGGTTTTGGTTAATTCTAGCAGGCGGAGATCAGTGGCCGGAACGCTTGCAGCGCTGCAGTGTAGTCGTTAGTTGAACGCCTCCCCATATTCACTGCTATTTGTCATGGAAACAAGCAGAATAGTTTTTATGCGTTTTTATTATTCAGAATAATATGATCAAGGAACTTCACCCTAAAAAAAGTTGTACTTATATAAAACAAAATTTTAACTGAAGTCTCTTTATGAAGTACAGTACTAAATACTAACAGGCAAGTTCATGAATTGGTAATATCTTATTCATATTTAATTGTTCTCACATATTTGAGGTAGGCCTAGGCCTACTCTGTCACTTCAGTACCAACCAATTCACAATTTACATACAGTTGTTTGGAGGTAGAAGTGCGGGGGAAATTTCAAAATGCTCCTTACATTCCAAATAATATGTACATATGTGTTCACTCAACTTCTTGCTTCATGTTATGTTTGTCTACAAATTACAAATCAATCATTGATTGGTCTCTAGTACTACAAAAGTATGGTGTCTGTAGTTTCATAGAGCACTAGTGACTTAAAGTGTTTTTCACGTTGGGTAGCAGAGCAGAGCAGTAAACACTAAACAGCACTTTAAAAGCCATTGAATTGTCAGGAGAGGATTTGTAGTCTTGTGACAAAATGACACATACAGGTGAAGGAAGGAAGGAAGGGAAGAGTGAGAGCTTGTTGCCAACATCAGGTCAGTTGTGACTTGTGCACATTTTAAGCAGAGTGGCTAAGATACTAGCATAGGATCAGTCATAGGATCATTTTTTCAGTTAAATAGGTCTACAATTTTTATAGTGGAGTGTTTTTCAGAATTTTCCTCAAGTTTTTTACTGGTTAAAATTGCGGTCTTCTTTACATTTATAATTAGGAATACACCCTACTGTACATATTTTGTTCTGACTGTCTGAATATGTAGGGAACCAAAACTGAGTGGTATAAATCATTGTTGATTGTCTGTTTATTTCTTAAGCCGCGTTCACATAAATGACTATTGACTATTGACTATTGACTATTGACTATTGATTAAGCGAATTGAACCATAGGCGTATACGTGCTGACGTTCACACAACTTTACTTTTGACTTTTGACTATTGACTATTGACTAACGAATTGAAAATATCTCAAAGTCATAGGGTCACAACCAATCAGAACGTTCGCGTTCAGCCAATGAATGTGGAGCAACGGAAGTCAATACCACTACTCAATTACTGTCAAGTGTATATTTCTTTTTGACTATTTCCGGCGAATATTATTTATTTTTTATTTTTATGAAGTATTCAGTTTTATTGAAGACCTATAGGCTTCTTGCAAGCTTGCTTTACAACAATGAAACAAATTAAATGAATCGATGGACAAACAACAAGCTGTCAAACCATAAAATATTCTGATTTTGAAAACAAATCTTCGAAACAAACAAGAAACATACAAAACCTTCACAACTTGGTTGCTCATCATTAAACGTTTTAACTTTTAACTGGTGAGCAGTTACTATCGCCATACCTCGTTTTCTTCATAATGTTGCCATTTTATTATTTTGACAGCTCGTTGTTTGTCAATCAGTTCGATTCATTTGTTCTAGGTGGCAGATCATACGTGGCAAAGAACTTAGTTGTGTAGTGTTCATATCTTTCTTTGGAACTGCTAGGGGCGTGGTTTGACTAATGACGTACCACGGGTGGTAGTCAATAATCAATAGTCAATAATCAATATGTAGTAATTTATGTGAATGCGGCTTTACAATTTACATGTACATAGTAGGATTAATTTATAAATAAAAAGCGTTAAAACATTTTTTGAATGTCTTATTCATGTTCCTTTTTCCTACAGTAATACAGTATTGTTATTTGTAACACGACAATTCTTTGGTGTGTGTAGTATGCAGTAGTATGTATTTTGGTTTTGAAAGAGATAGGCTAGCTTTAATGATTTAAATAATAGAATTAAATGCTATGCCCCCCCTCCCAATAACTCCCTCTCTATGAAGGCCTATAATCTTCAGCCACTTCAATTGAATCAGAGCATAATCCACTATCTCAGTATGTACAACTCCTACTGAACTTGGTTGGAAGAAAGTTGGGAGTACATACGAGCCAGTCACGTGCACGAAGTCTTATGCATGCAGCATGAAGGATTATACTGGAACATTGTTGCTGTCATAATGCAAAAGACCTTGCTCTCCTCCATTGACCTGCCTGTCAAATGGATTCTGTACTAAAAAGCTATGTCATGTGATATAGGCCGAATCAAATCCATCGCAGATCTCCGGGGCAGTTATAAACCAGAACAAAATAATGTTTTGTGGGAGGGTGGGTGGAGGAGGGTATAGGGGTAGTTTGGTCGATGTTTCGGTCACAAAGAGATGAAGCATGAATGAGAATGAGTAGAGCAAAGATATTATTGGAGTAGAGAGACGAAAAAAGGGGAACAGTGGAAAAGATGGGTGATTAACAGAGTGCACAAAAGTCCTCTTTGGGGGTAGGCCTACCAGTTACCACGAAGCGAGACGTCGATGTCAATGTGACAATTTTAGAGAATAACGTTGCAACAAAATAACAATTGGCAGCAAACTGTAGAATGTGTATCTTTTCATGAATCATGAAAACATTTGATTTAAAATGAGTATATTATTCTTGTATTCCACATAATCACTGAATCCCATCTATATAAGGCAAGTAAGTGACCAATGCAACACATTTTTTGATTTGGGACGGGGGGGGGGGGGTGGAAAAATGTTTGTTTTTTCAAGTTGCAAAACTGAAGCTAACATATTGGCCATTGAGTGAGAAATATATTTTTCGCACTCATCCCTGGGTGGAACCAGACAAATCTATTAATTTTTGATTACGTCACATCAACAAGATATTTGTTATTGTTTAGCAAAGTGGTTTTCCAGTTCCGAAGTTCAAGCATTACCCACTTGGTTCAAGTGGTGGTGCCAAAAGAAGCCACCCACAGCCTTCTCGAATGACGTTTTGTTTCGGTCCATCCGCGCGGATTGACCCGTCGAAAAGGCTGTGACCTACCCTAACCTAACTTTGTTAAAATGAGGTGGTCTTCGGTTTTATATAAAATTTCTGATGTGTCGAAGAAATATTCAAACTTGCCAGATGCGTACATCAAAAGAAGTATGGAACAGGTAAGTTTTCATAATACGAAACGAAGATACCGCAAGATATTTGAATGACATAGGGACATGACATTTATTATTTTATTGACGACATGTAGGGCCTAGGCCTAGCCATTGTGTTTAAAATCCCCTAGGTCTAGGCCTTATAGGCCTAGTTATGCTTTTGATTAAACCTTACGATTAAGTGGATTAGAATTACTGCTTTGTAGTCTTGTTCGAGACTACAAATAAATAGGTGTAGGCCTAGGCCCTAGGCTAGGCTAGGCCTAGTTTCGTCTGTCACACAAGCCCTAGGCCTAGGCCTAGCTACAGTCCTAGGCCTAGACCTAGGTCTAGACCCAGCCATCCTTTATCCAATCCAATGTAGGTTTAGGTGTGAGTAATCCAATTTATAGTGGACCCAAGATTACTTTACACCTGCTTTCGTCACATCCGGGGCAGTCGTAGCCAACCAGCGAACCGCCCGAGACACACACACGATCGCTGATTGGCTACGAACCAGTCGTCTGTGACGAAAGCATGTGTAAGGTAGTCTTGGGACAACTATACTGTATATGCCTCTTTAGGGTTGCCATTTGTCCGGTTAAACCCGGACATGTCCTCTTTTTCGTATGCTCTTCATGCATCCGGGCGGCTTTTTAGTAAAAGCATGAAATGTCCGGGTTTTTGGTTTCACTTCGGCCGGATCGCGTCTTTTTCACGAAAAACGCAGGTGTCATGTTCACCATTCGATTAGTCGCATTTAGGCCTCAGGTCCCTAACAACACTGCTTTAAGTAAATGGTATCATTATTTTCAGTGGCATACCAAAGGGAATTTTGGGGCTTAACCCCCCCCCCCCCCCCACTAGGCCTACCTACAAAAACGATTATAATTTTAAAACATGTAGGCCTATATAGAAGCACAGATAACGGATTGTAGGATCAAGCTTATCTACACCAGGCTTTACACCTATTATGGGTTTCACTGCGAGCTGCGATCACCTCAGGCTACGAAAACACATTTCTCTCACTTGCCCACTACAAGCTTATCTACATCAGGCTTTACACCTATCATGGGTTTCACTGCAAGCTGCGATCACCTCAGGCTACGAAAACTCATTTCTCTCACTAGCCCACTACAAGCTTTTCTACATCAGCCTGTACACCTATTATGGGTTTCACTGCGAGCTGGGATCACCTCAGGCTACGAAAACGCATTTCTCTCACCTGCCCACTACAAGCTTATCTACATCAGCCTGTAGGCCTACACCTATTATGGCTTTCACTGCGAGCTGGGATCACCTCAGGCTACGAAAACACATTTCTCTCACTAGCCCACTACAAGCTTATCTACATCAGCCTTTACATGGGTTTCACTGCGAGCTGGGATCACCTCAGGCTACGAAAACACATTTCTCTCACTAGCCCACTACAAGCTTATCTACATCAGCCTGTACATCTATTATGGGTCACCACTCCTGGTACTCAAGTATACCACTCTTTATTAAAATGTCCTTTTTTTACCACCACAACTTATGGCAACCCTATGCCTCTTGTTCTAGGTGTACTGGAAGACCCCCAGAGGTCAACCACAATATCTTCCGCGAGACGTGGCGAGAAGGAAGTTTCGATTCACCACGAACCGTCCGTGGACTGGGCAGTTTGCTCAACAGAACCAATCTGGAACTCTACGTAAAAAAGTTTTCGTGGAACCAGTTCTTGAGTGGAGCTTCTTTCGAGGGGATCGAGTACGTTCTTATCTGTCATGTTTACGCTACAGTTCACATCTGCCTAGGCCTAGGCCTATGGATTGGCACGTTTAAATGTTGAGTGGATGCACGGGCACGGTTTTTCAGTTTTATAAAATATGTACAACGTAGGCCTACCCAAGTTAAGCTTTGAAATTGAAACCAGGACTTCTGAAAGTTACAAAATTATTTTTTTCGTAATTTTGATTGTACCGGTACCGTAGATATTGCTAGATGTACGCCGCTTCATTCAAAACATAACTTCGCCCAGAAATACAAACTTGTGATAGCCAACTTTTACTGTAGTTAATGACAATACTTAGTTCTAGGAGGTGAGGAATTTTCAGTTCGTTATCTTTAATGGTATGTGTGCTATGATTTTTCTCATCTACCGGTACAAAATTGCTCATTCCTACATATTTTAGAAAACTGAAAAACCGTGCCCGCACAGCCTTAAACACTAGCGTATTACAATTACAAGTTTTCTCAAGGGCAGCAGTAGGCTTTGTGAAATTTTAAGTTAATTAGTCCGAACCATATTTATTAATTTATGTAGGCTAGGCCTACCTAGATAGGCCTGCGTCTAAATGACTGCGGTATCACATCACATTACACTAGGTAGGCCTACCTATTTATAGTTGCCTCTTGGTAGTACTAGAAGCTACAGAGAAGTATAAAATGCTGTCTACAATCTTAAATCATTAGTTGGGTGGAGTGGGGGGGGGGGGGGTGAACAACTTTTTCCCATCCCTAACTCACAAAATGGCAGCAGCTTGTTGTGTGAATGTCTAGACATTAAATTTCAAAATCTCGTAACTAGCCTAATCGCTTGTGCAATAAATGGTCATGATTATCAGTTTTGGATTATTACTTTTCAAAATAGTTGCCTATGGAATTATAAAGTAGGCTGTAGTGAGAAAGGGATACGACTACGAGCAACATTTAGGTAGTGCTGCGAGTGGTTCAGACTTCAGTTCCATAAATACACATTCCCTTATAAAGCGATCCATGAACCTTTACTGCCGTGCGAAAGATTGATGGCCGTGGAATGTTAAGGGCGTGTACCGTGAAGTGCGACTGGACGACCAGGTGGGAAAATAACAATGGGTACATTCCGTAACCTCTACATAATGCCTAAGGTTGGGCGTCTGCGGGCTTGTCTGGGCACGACAGGTTTCGGTACGCCTTGTGCGGACAGCGAAATTCAACATTACGGAAGGGGGCGTTTTGATTAATGTAATCATGTCAGATTCTGACAGTTCTGAGGAAGAAATGGAAGACTTGATGATATTGTCAGGTTTTCGTACAGATTTGTCCAATGTGAGGTTGCCTCGTGTCCAAAATTATGTGGAACAAGTAGTGCCCTTGTACAGCCCATCTTGCTTCAAGGAGCACTTTAGGTTAAGGCCGTCCACCCTCGAATTGGTTTTGGCCAGGATTGCGCCAGTGATAATTAATTTATCACCGAACAATAATGGGCGATCTACAATAGAACCACAAAAGCAGTTCCTTTTGGCTCTATGGTACACATGACAGCACATTCACTTTTGAATTGCCGCCATGACCGGCCGTGCCCGGAGAAAAAGCTTGGGCGTTGCGAGCGTGCCCAAGACGCTACCCAAGCAGGTTACGGAATGGTGCACGGGCGCGTGGAGAATGGTTATGGAATGGACTGGGCATACATGTACAGGTTACGGAACGTACCCAATAGGTAGCTTTCAATAGACGTCACGTGGCGGCCATTATGAGGTACTCATTGCTTGTTTACATTCGTTCTGTCAACAGAAGACACACAGGTTTTCAAGGAAATATCACAGTTTTAAGCCGTATAGATTGATGTGTGCAGGTAAAAGTTCAAGAAAATGATAACACATGCAAATGATGGTCTTCAAACAGAGTTTACGCGTTCTTATTTTGTTTTCAGTCATAATACGGAACCTTTGTTTCAAAACAGTTGATGTGTCAGTCAAAGGACATCTGCAATATTGCAACAATGCAGTTTCGGAAGAACGTAAACAAATGTTTACAGAGTACCTCAGTATGGCTACCGTGCGATACCGGAAATGACGTTATTGCAAGCTCCCTATGGATGACAATGAAAACAACGATCAAACGACCAACCCGGTTGGCCCGGTCACAATTACGGTACATGACCAAGATTCCTACCACATTCTTAAATTTTAGTGTACTGTTCTTCGTCATTCTCTCAACCATTTGAAGCTTTTATTGTTTCGGAAACTTCTACAGGTTTTTCTTGTTAGCCTAGAATAATTAACGAGTTGTGTTCTGTTGTAGGCCTACTGCTACAGTAAGCCAACAATACTTGTCCCTAATAGTAGCCTATGTATAACTTTCTTGCCTCTGTCCCTATAACTAGTGGGAAAAAGATTGCTTCTTTAGTATCTTGGTGAGCCAAACTGACTGCGTCAAATCTATATGATGCTTTCTTCTAAATATATAGCCTATGTGGATGGATGACAAGTGTTGTTTAACTGTACCTACTAATAAACTGTTGTTACATGGTTTCAGGTAGAGGTTTTGGTAGGCCGTGATAAAGGTAAACAAGGAATTGTTTCGCAAGTGTTCGAAGAGCGAAACTGGGTTATCGTTGAGGGCCTTAACTGTCATCTAAAACCTGTCGGAAAGACAAAAGATTTTCCTGGAATAACAATCAAGTCGGAAGCGCCTCTTCTCGTCACGACTCAGGTTGCTCTGGTTGACCCGTCCGACTTGTAAGTTATATCAAACTTATGTTGCTGCAAACCATTACGATTCGTACCCAAACCTATTGGTCACTCACTATCCAAGTATTCTATGAACCAGCAACTCACTTAACCCCTAATCGGTCATGAGTCGGATCTCGTCCGACATTAGCATTTTCCGTTTCCAGTCATATGTCGGATCCCGTCCGACACGGACGGTATTCAAAATTCGCGCTAGATATCGTTGTAAAAAACCGCTTGCTGCTATCTGTCGGGGACTTGTGAACTACTTCCACATGTTGTCAACTGAACCACCGACTCATCGCCTTCCAGAATGAATGTTAGGCAGCAAGACAAGGTCTACTTGATCTCCGCCTAGCGGAGGCTCGACGAACTCCCAACTGTGGAGTTCGACGAGCTAGGCAGAGATCAAGTAGACCTTGGCAGCAAGATATGTCAATCTACATAAGGCTGTGTTTCATTTGAAAATGTTAACAACACATTGTGTCAAGATGGCTTCTTCTTCGCGCAAGCGGTTGTTTGACAACAATATAAACGCAGTTTTGGATGATTCTGAAGATAGTAATGATTCCGGGGTTAGTGAAATTGACCATATGAGCTCGTATAGTGATAGTGACAGTCAGGATGATGACGTAAGTGAGAGTGATAATGACGGGAACGGTTCCGAAAGTGGGAGTGGCAGTGACATTGACATTGGTGGAGCAGGTGACGCCCCTGATGTTGATGGTTGGAAAAAATGGTCTGCAAATGATCAAGACTTCGTAAAACTACCATTCACGGTTCGAAATCACGGATTTCAGTGTGCCACTCGGTTTAAGGCCTAAAACCGAGTTGGAGTTTTTTCAATTGTTTTTTACGGACACGTTGTTGGAGGAAATGACAGCCGAGACGGACCGCTACGCCGCCGAATTTTTTTTGAAAGAGACCCCTCTATGTAAACAGTCTATTTGGAATAATTGGCGGGATGTTGATCTCGCCGAAATGAAAGCCTTTCTGGGTGTCATCATGAATATGGCCCTTCATGAAACGCCATCAGTGAAGTGTTATTTCTCCAAGCAATGGGCTGACAGACAACCCTTTTTCAAAAATGTTTTCTCAAGAACTAGGTTCTTGCAGGTATTTTGGGCATTCCATGTAGGCCTATGTCCACCCCCTACCCAAGCCCATGGATTCGATCACGTGGTCGAAAAGTAAAAAACATGGTGGACTACATTGACAACAAATGCAGGGAAAACTTCATTCCAGGCTAGCAGATAGCCATCGATGAGAGTACGGTCAGCTTCAAGGGGAGGGTCGTGTTCAAAATGTACAACCCGATGAAACCAACTAAATGGGGACTTCGGGTCTACGTGCTAGCAGACTCTGCAACTGGTTATGTAAGTGTTCTGCACCCATGCTACGGGTCTATTACAACTAATGAACTAATTCGGCCAGACCTGTCCGCTACTACACGAATTGTGTTGCAGTTGTGCACTTCACTGCTGCAAACCACAAATGGTACTGGCTATCACGTGTACACAGATAGGTATGACCAGGCTATGACCTATCTGTGGAACTAATGAAAATGGGAATGCACACTACAGGTACAGTCATGGCCAATAGGAAGGGACTTCCTAAAGAAATAAAACAAAATAAAAAATTAAAGCTGAAAAAGCACGAGATTTCAGCTTTCCGGAAGAATGACTAGACGCTTGTCTTAGCTTGGAAAGAGAAGCGGAATGGGTTCATGTTGAGCACATTCCACAACGCGGATACGGAGGAGGTAACCCGTACCATAACTCGAGGTGTCCCTGAGGTGTTCCAAAAGCCTGTGGTCATAGCCGACTACACTCGGCACATGGTACCATGGACCGGGCAGACCACTACTGTGCGAGCTATGGTTTCACGAGAAAGTCTCTGAAATGGTGGCGGAAAATGTTTTTCTGGTTGCTGGAGGTTGGGATCGTCAATAGTTTTATCCTTTACAACCTAGAGAGAGTGAACCTAGGTCTAAAGAAAGCTGAACATTTGAAATACAGAAAAGTTCTACTGGTAGAGCTTGTGGGGGACGTGCGTAACATTGCTCGACCTGGCCGCCCTTCCAATGGCGACCAAGAAGACCGACTCAACAAGAAGCCTCATTTCATTGACTGCCAATGAGAAAAAAAGTACAAAGGACTGTGCAGTTTGTAGTAATAGGAAAGTAAAGGGTGGACGTAAAGAAACCCTCTACTACTGTGAAACTTGTACACAAAAGCCTGGACTTCATCCGGGTGATTGTTTCAAGAGATACCACACTCAAAAAAAGTAGGGCTGCCGGCTGCCCAATGATATCGATAATTCGATACGATATCGATAATAGAAAAATAATTCGATATCGATATAGAATTAATATATCGTACGTTTCGCGATATCGATCAAGTGTCAACTATCGTAAAAAAAAAGTTTGGCAGTGTTTTGGTTCTGCATCTTTGTGATACATACACTGTCACATTCGCGTTGGTACCTACTCGCCTTTCGTCGCGACTCGCGCGGTCTCGCCTTTGTGTTCGCGCTCCACCCGCCTTCTGCCAGTCTGTCACACGTCACGCCAATCACAACATCGCTGTTTTGTGGATACATTTTTAATAATACAACACACAAATTGACGCACATAGTAAAACATTTCGTCGTTGAATTATTCACATTCATTTTTTTATAATGAATGGTCTCTGGCTGGTTTGAAAAAAAAAATTACGATATCGGCGATATCGATACCGAGTATAATAAAATTCGATATCGCAATACGATATCGATAATTACATCCGCGATATCGATATGAATTTTTTTATCGTTGGGCAGCCCTTAAAAAATGTACAAGCTATGTATGTTAGGCCTATCTAGTATCTACATTGGAATGCCGCTGTTTTTTGGGGTGGATGCATCTGAGCCGGACACGGATTGAAAACATTGTTTATCCAACAGAAACTTGATTGTGTTAGTACAATTATATTATTATAATTATAATTAGCCTATTATTAATTAATATTAATTAATTATTATTTTATTGAATGTATCACAATCATACAATCTCGGTCAAAACCGGCGTTAACATGTTATACGGACGTAATATCAAGTATTTCCATGTGTCTATACCTTATTTAACTTCACTAATCACATGTCACTAGTTTAAACAGTCATCAATCTCGGTCAAAGCCGGTGTTTACATGTTATACGGACAATACAGATGTAATGTTATTATTATTATTATTATTATTATTATTATTATTATTATTATTATAATAATAATAATTAGGCCTATAGGGTAATATAGCAATTTAAAAAAAGATTTGTAATTTTTCCACAAAATCCCATGAATTAAGTATGACCAGAGGGAGACCACCATAAAAAATCATGACCTGAAACTGAAAGGGTTAAGATTTTACAAATACAGTTTTTTGTCCCTGTGTTCTGTTCTGGTCAGCCAGTGCCCAGTGGTCTTGGTACTCCATACATAAATCTTTATACTACCTTTACAATATTTGTCTTGTGTTCTGGCAATCACAGACTTAAATAAACCTTGTTCGAATAAATAGGAATCACAAACCCGTATTGTTAGACGTTACCCCTATGAAGGGGTTGTTGAAGAAAGACAGGTTTGATATTAGGGATCGATTGTTCATAATATACGTGTTTGACTGTTTGGTTCTTTCTGTTTACTTAATACATTTTTTCAGTTAAATAGGGAACCTACATTTTTTATAGTCACTTGAAAAAGCCTTCAAATTACATTCTATTGTAGTTAGGGTAAATGTAGTAAAAGTGTCTAGTAAAAGCCAAGCCTAATAGGGCCCATATATTTTGTTGGAGTGAGAGTGGTGGGGGCATGGCCTCCCATTTGGGGGGGGGGGGGGGGGGGGCGGAGGGATTTCTTGACCCCCCCCCCTAAAACTTCAACATTTTATTGAAAATTATTCAAGATGTTAATTGCCAGTTACATTTTTTAGATGAGTTGGAATACTAAATAAAAAGTGGGATAATAAAACTTAGGCTTACCAATATGTTTATTTAATCATATATAGGGCCTATTCTTATTTCTAGTTTTATTGCATTCGAATTCACAATCCAAGTAGTTACATCCACATATTCCAAACTATAAATGACAAAGAAAATACTCCTGTACCCTAATTTGTCAAAAATAGCTATTTCAATTCTGCATCCTAAACATTTTTTGTGCTTCACGAATTAGCCTCCGGTGGGTGGCTGCTGCGGTTAGCGTTCTTGCGGCAGATGTTTCTCATTGTTGGCGAGTATGCCTCCTCGCCTAATTTGTATTTTATGGGTACCCATGGGGGGGGGGGGGGGGGGGGGAGAGGATACCTTTATTATTTAGGTGTATGTGATAAATGCTCGCTTGTTTTAGCTTGGCGTCAGAAGTCGAGTGGAGATTTACTGATGCTGGTGAAAAAGTGCGAGTGTCTGTTAGGACTGGACGTATTATACCTATCCCAACATTACACGATGAGACATATGATTATAAGTCTAAAGGAATGTACAAAGGTGAGATAATATAGGCCGATATGTATAGCCTACTCGTAAATGGTGACTTTGGATTTTGATTTTGGAACCGCCATAGTAACAAAGTACCGGTACTTAATAATATGGTACATAATGTCTACGAATGAAAACCAGTTCTTGTAATTGAGTTAGGCCTAGTCGACAATAAATACTTGTTTATTTTATTTTCAAACAGCCTCAGCAGTAGTGACTCCGTCCGACACTACTAACTCAATTTTTTTGTATCCAGTTTTTAGTCCTAGTAGCCCTAGTTGAGTTTTTAGTATTTTAGTTCATTGATATAGTCACCTTTTCAATGTTGTCTATTGTTCCCAAGATAACGATAAAACACAATTTTCACATGGTTTTATTATGGTACTGACACTTCTGTTTCTATTAAGAAAGCCACTGAATACAAGTGCAATGTAGGCCTAATGTAACTCTTAGAAATACACTAGGGGCCTAGGTACTGTAATATATTAATGACAAAATATTTTTTCTTAGAAACTCCAAAGGATACGGAAGCAGATCAGCTATCGGAAATCACATTCTCGCCACAACTGGAAACATTTGAAATGAGCATAATGAAAGATTTGAACATACAAGAAGACAGAGTACCAGCTAAGTCATATTGGTATTAAGTGTTTTGTTATTCTTCAAGAAGAGTGGGAGAACTTCCGAAGATTCTCGTCGTCGAGTTTACGTACTTGTATTGATGTACGATTGATGCTCACTTCAAGCATGCCGGATATATGTCTATATGATGTTCCGTGCTTTTGGGTATTGGTCCACGTGTTGTGATCGAATATATAGTTATTAACATGCCTCATTTCACGACGTTTTGCTGACTTATCCATCAGCATTCCCTAAAGTAAAAATCCGGGCTCCAAACTCTGTGTTCCGCACGATGCCTGGACACTGACTACTCGATGTTTTTGACACTTGAGAATGCTGACGAAGAAGTCAGCGAAACCTCGTGGAATAATAATTGTGCTATAGCCTACTATACTCAATGACAAAATGTCCGACCAGTATACAGAAGTACGGAATAATACGCCACAACATATATATTAAAGTAATGCTTTAGGAGAAATTAATTATAACTAAGTATACCACATCAGATAAGCTTTACCCTGCCATAAGCTTCAAAGGGAAAGAAGTATTTTTCGGAGAGGTATCTATCAAATTGCACTGAATTTTATCAAATGTGGTTGAAATATGTGGTTGAATAGTGAATTTATAGAAATTATTGGAAATGTTAAATGTTGCAATCGTACATGAGTAGCAATTACTGTAGGCCTACTCCTATGTGTGTAGTTACTGGTACTTAAATATTATGTCAATCCAATTGATAGAAGTTTAATTGGTAATCCAAGATGTTCTTTTAATTATTACCTACGTTTGTAGAACATAATGTTAAATAAATAGAAGATATTTAAGAAATGTGTTTACTGTGTTTACATATAATAGCCTAATTAGTAAATAAGCAACACACAGGCCTACATTTTTCAAGTAAACTTGAAGGGTTTGCTAAGTAATATAACTATAAAATTCAATACAATCTGCAGGGTTGGTGGTCGATTTGAGTGGTTTTCTAGCTGACGTCACTTCACGCAAACCTAGCTATCGCCCAGAGACACAAGTCTTGAACAAAACGTCAAAATGTTTTACACATGGTGGGTGGTTGTGGTCTCGAAACGTCTTCATTATCCAATAGTTTGGCTTGCTCTAACTTGTTACATCCCAACGTCCGAAAATTGTAGACATTTTGTTTCAAAACTTGAGGTCGTGAAATATTAGGCGAAAATAAGGGTCAACTCGGACTATGTTTAGCTGTTTCAAACAATTCCTAAAAAAAGTCCCTTGAGGCCTCCCTTGTGCGTCTCCAGTTATGGTAGCAAAAGGGCGCAAGTGACACACGTTCTTTTTTTTTAATTTTTTAGTATTGTAGCCTACGCTTCTCTCATTGAGCATTATCTTTTTAAAAGAGTATAGTAATGACTATTGAATGAATGAAGTCCATTGTTCAATGTTCATTGAAAGAAGTTAATTGAATTTGTTGACAACACTTAATTTAAGAAAATAAACTTTGAATCCAATTCAGATAAGTGTAGTGAAATACATTGATACAGTACTTGGGCAAGGCAAACATGTCCCGCTGTCGAGTCTCCGTCTTCCGTTATTGTCAAATTAATCATATCCAAAAGGCTGGAACCACAACTGTTGCAAATGATCTTGTGAAGAACTACAAGATCATCGACGTTTCATACCACATCACGTTTCATATCACCTCCAGTATATAGTCACAACTTCCAGAGTGTAGTCACATTACATTACAGTTACATTACAGTGTTGGGAGTATTGGGAAAGGAACTGAGTACCTACATACTTAATAATGACTCATGTTTAGTATTGTTATTGAAAGAAAAATAATGGTTTTATTACTCTTTCTACTGTTTTATGTTTTTTTGCATTATACAGTAGTAGATGCTTGTTTTTTGGTTTGGACAAAACACAATAAATATTTTAAGAACTGAATAGTCAATACAGTATTGTGATATTTTCCATAAAGAGACACCATTGTATAAAATTATTTTTAACATTTATGAAGCACCCAAGTGTGCTAAATAATGTAGATGCAGTGTTGCTATTTATAGTGATCGGTTTTAGTTCCACTTTAGGAAAGCCATTGTCTATAGTCGAGTACACCAAAGGTTTAAGAGCTGATCACATCTATTTATACTGTCTTACTAACAACAGTATCAAAATCACATTTCAAGTAAACCATAGCCCATTAGTTTTATGTAACAACTACATTCAGCTGTACATGTATTACTGATGTATATACACTGAATCAATCACAACCACTGGTACATTAATACCGGTAGTACCAGATAACTTAACAAAGGGCATAACAAAAATAGCATATGAAAATACACGGGTCTTCTCTTTTCCCATGTGTTCTGTACATTAGATCGTTAGGTGTATTAATTATTGTTTAAATTACAACCAGAAGCTGAGATATGGATGTCACTGCTTGCATGAAAATGATGACATACTATTTAAAAATGTCTGATTTATCTAAAACATGACAAAACCAGAAAATAACACAGTAATAATAGTTATAGTAAATACTAGGGCTGCCCAACGCTAAAAAAAATCATATCGATATCGCGGGAAGAAATATCGATATCGCGTCGCGATATCGAAGTTTTCAAGTGACGTATCGATATCGGCAATATCGCCACATCGCAACTTTTCTCGTCTGTTTTTAGGATTTACAGGCCAGCTAGAGGTCATTCTTTAAACAATATTACGTAAAGAAATATTTTAGCTTTGAAATGTCTTACTATGTGTGTCAATTTGTTTGTTGTACTATTCAAATTGTAAAATATCCACACAAAACAGCGATGGTGTGGTTGGCGTGACGTGATACGTAATCGTTTTTTTGTATCAATTAGCTTATTAGGCACAAGTTCGATATCGTGGTATGAACGATATATTAATTCTATATCGATATCGAATTGTTTATCTATTATCGATATTGTATCGAATTATCAATATCATTGGGCAGCCCTAGTAAATACTAAATAATCAACCAGATACAGTAGCAAGAAGACTTACATCGCAGTGTAGGCCTACATGTTGGTGGAAATCAAAATGTAGTGTAGTTCATATGTACTATAACTAAAATGTTAAGAGTTGTGATAAGAGGTCCAATCCAAATATTATTGACAGATACCAGCCGTGTAAGTGAAATGGGCTTATGGCAGCTCCATACATTCTATTTATTATTTTTAAACGTATGTACACACCCAATAGTTGACAACTATAATGTTTTGAGGACTCCATTCCATGTAGGCATAAGTAATCTGTTATTACAAACATTATGTCAACCATTTCCTATCTTTTGAATACTATCTACTTGACTTGGATGTGGTCCAGTGTAGACCTGGGACCAATGCAATGGCTCTAGGTCTCATTCACAGATGTCCTGCTATTGTGATGTTTGGACACAGTGCAGATTTTAGTACATCCAACAGCTGTTTTATGATCTTTAAAATCAGAGAGAATGCAGACAGCAATTTTACAGCAGTATAAAATCTAACAAAGTACGTATGTATCTTATCAACAATGTTAAAATAATTATTTGTTAACATGACACACCAAGTCGCAATATTATGTACAACATAGAAAACAAGAACGTTAGTACTGATGGTCATGCCTACTGACCATCTTCTTCTTCTTTCATCTTCTTCTTCTTTTTTCTTCCATACATTTTTTGCAGTAGGCTACTGCAAAAAATGTATGGAAGAAAAAATCCAGTCTTGAACCACCACAACTTAACTTAATCCTGCTACAAATATAATTTGGAGCTGAAACAGAATAAAAAGTAGTGAAGCTATACTAATAGTAGGGTTGCTTTCAAACATTAAATTAGTTCCAGTGAAATATGGCATTCCATTTCAAATTGAAAAAAAAATAAGTAATTTCAATACTTTATTGCAAATTTTAAATGATAATAAACAAATGTTCCTTTATTCTACTTAATAAAGTGAGTGGCCATCATAGGTGTCTTATTAAACACATTAATAAAAATTTACCATAATTCTGTATGGCCTATCTAACAAATTCAAAGAAGCAGAAAATAAATAATAGATTAATAGCATGTACTTTTTATGATGAACTAAGCATAGATCAGATCAGGTTTAAAAAAAAAGCTTACATACTTCTAGGTAAAAATGAAGGATGGGAAACATATTTTTAATGGTTATACAGTATTAACTAATGATTTAGTACCAGCTTTAATTATTTTCCCATGTCTATGCTGGCAAATAGTGGGGGTGGGCATTGTTTTGATTGACTAGAATAGTCTTTCTTCATCAGTCAATAATAAACTCTATGAAATGAGTTTGGCCTTACAATTTGTTCTGTGCCAGTGATTAGTACATAATATAAAGTTGTAAAATAGTTCAAAAGGAACACTGACTACAAATTGTTAGTACTACTGATTATACATTATAAGAAGTGAACCAGCCACTTTTGTTTGTTAATGTAAAATAAAACTTAGGCCTACTCAAGAAAGTGGAAATTTCTAAACATAATATAGGCACCGTGTGTTATAGATTGACCAACACCACATCTCCCTTGGCCAAAACGGGTGAGTCAAAGTCGACTGGAATGCAGGTGATAGCGCATAAACGCGTGATCCTCGCGCTCGGCGCGTGAACGGTAGCGGCAAAACATGGCTTCACTTACATTGCATTATTTCAGAAACTATTAAAGCTAGAGCAATATAATAAGCGGCACAAGAAAGAGGACAGTTATACCTTGACGACGATAGTTGTATATTTATGACAGGTTTCTTGTGAACCATACAAAACGCGATCGTAAAAAAACATAGAAATCATCGAAAGGTTTCCACTAACATTGCTCTGCTTTAATGGTATTATTTTCGTAACTATTAATGTTTGAAAAATATAGTGCACATCATCGTGTAGAGGAAGGTTAGACAAAAGTATTTATGTGATTCAATGTTTGATGCGCGTATTGGTTATCTTAAAACCATGAGTTGAATATTGGCTGAACGTAGTTTTTCCGTAGCCTGCTGGCTACGACCGGCCGAATAGCTCTGCCGTAAGCGCGCGGGAGAGATGTGTTCCCGACCGCTGCCGATAGCAACTGACACCAGCTAGCTGCACTTCACTACCGGCCGCCCCTAAAAAACCGAATAGACTCGACCCGGATGCGCGCGCAAGCTTTCGCGCGCGGAGATGTGCTCGTGGTAAATCTATAGTACATACAGCGCTATATGTGGCCAAATTTAGCAACAAACTGCTGAAGATTTCATTCCGCGGTTGAAAATAGTGCTGGATATTATTGTGATATATCTTGTTTTTGTTTGGTGTTTGTTTTGTTTTTTATTGTTGATGTGTATTTATTTTGTATTGTTGTTTTGTTTTGTGCTTTTGTTTTGGCTTTTATTGTCTTGTTTTGTTTGTGTTTGTTGTGTGTTATTTGTTGTTTTTACGTCTAAAACGTGTCCTGATTAAAATGGTGGCTTGCCTTTTTAAGATTTACTGATGGGATTCATAATCTGCACGAAAATTTTAAAACCCGTATTTAATTAAACAATTTTCACAATTTCCCTTTATTGACGTAGGAAGAACGACGCTGCTTCAGCAGGTTGTTGCGCGACTTTGCCACTTGGAGCGCTTCATTCGTTTTCACTAGCGCCATCAGTGGCCAATCTCGGTGCCTATAAAATAATAACGTTATGCCAAGGCAAATTGACTCTTCTGATCCAAATTTCACATGCTGCTGGATAGATTTTAGGGATAGATTAGACTTGTATGACAACAAAAACCACATCATAAAATGGTGCATATCAGTGTCATACTTTGATTCAAATTCCTTGTTGAATCTGCTGTTACTTGAGTTGTACATTTTTGCTGAGGCCATAAATACAATTTTAACTGTATATGATTCTAAAACACCTGCATATTATTTCACACTTCAAAATTTGATGTAGCCAACTGGCATGCTCAACTGTTTCGACTATAGTCTTAGAAAAATGATATTGTCTATGCCTAACAAAAAAGTCTGACATAAAAATAAAATACAGTACAATATTTAACAAAAAATGAAGATTTTGTACTACGTAGTATATTTCACTTTAAAATCTGAACAGCACAAATTGAACAAATGTATATCTATTTGAATTATTGCAGTTTACAGTAGGCTACATACAGACTCAACTCATTCAATTCAAATGGGGTTCCCATCACACTCACCAAATGTAACAAAACTAAAATAAAATACCACTTTGCTCTGGTATCCTGGATATCACTGTCAAAATAACAATACATATATGGTAGTATCGCTATAATGTACACTATAATGTACGTAGTAACTAATTTGCAATTTTAACCAATTAATGACAACTCGAATACTTTATACACTTATGTGTTACTGTGAGTTTTAAAGAGGCTAATAAATGAAATTAAATATTCCCTACTGATAAGTCATGTTCAAAATCTGCGCCAAAGGTGAAAAATAGGCCTTGAAGTATTTGAGATGTCTAGATTGCAGCATTTATTCCTAATGCTACGTTTACAGCTACGCGTTGCAAGCGAAGCGAGGGCGCGAGCTCCAATCAGCGGCCGAGTTTCATGCAAAGAAGTTAATAGTTTCACGCAAACTCGGCCACTGATTGGAGCTCGCGCCCTCGCTTTGCTCGCAACGCGTAGCTGTAAAAGTACCATTATATGTCACCCAATGGGCAGTAACCTATAACCTCAGTTATGAAACTTAAATTGATAAACAGCAAATGATGATGGATGCAAGAAAACACAGGAGCATTGGCTCAGCCTTTGAGATGTTAACTAGACCTTAAAACCAGACTTTCACCAACAGGAGTACTGTATACAAACACATCTGTATCATCAGAGGGAGGTATTTTTGGTGTATTAAATGGCAGTTTTGTTTTTATCTGCAAAAGCGGTGAATTGGTGATGAAAATAATTCAAAATTCAATCTTTAGTGGTGGATTTTCCTTTTGACATTTTTGGGAATTTTGATACAGGTATTTTTCTGTGTACTTTCAGATTACAATAAATATGTCGTTTGAGCATTCAGAGGCTGGTATTTGTTGTATTTTATTGTAAACAAAAATTGAATTTCATATTTACCAGAAATACCTGCCACTGCATATTACCATTCGATGTTGTTCTGATCAGTAGGTAAGAAAAAATCTTCTGTGCTTCTGAAAGTAATAATTGCATAGTAGTTGAAATATCTGTTTGAGAGATACAGATAACAAGGCCAATTAAGCCCATCAACAATTCCAAGCTTATTATCCCAGATGATAGAATAATACTGGATATGGTTTTTGAGATTTCAAAGCCACCATATACAAGTGGAAAGCAGTTCTTCAAGATGAAGCTTATAGTTGCAAATTTATGTGATGGAAGCTACACTGTTGAACTGTCAATAGTCTTTGATATTTGAATGTAAACATGAAGAAATGCTACCAATTTGGGATGAGATTCAGAAACCCCTAAGTGGGAGTCTTTCGTCTATGACTACGTGGCTTCTAACCTGTTAATAGTCTGTACTATAGATTCAAGTGATTAAAATAAAAACTAGAATATTAACATTACATTAAAACTAATTACATTGCTGCTTGTGTGCCAACAGGTAAAACATAAGGCAAGAGCAAAACACAATATGATATAGGCCTGCTTTATGTTCAACACATAGCTTGAGTAGGAGCTGCACACACAACACACTTGGTTCAATCTTTTGTGGTGTGGTTCTAGACATGTGCGTTTGATTCAAACCCAGACAGTACTTTCCAAGCTCACTAATAAATTGTGTTTACTAATTTACTACCAACTGGAACTTACTTCTCTGATATTACCTGATGTTAGATGTGGTTTAACATGGGGGGCGGGGGGAGATGAGGCAACAGCTTACCTTACCTAAGAGTATTTGGAAATCACTTGGAAGGCTGAAGACACATTTCTTGTACATAAATACCATTTGAGAAAATTAAACAATATGTTTTTAATATTTAAATGTTTCCCGAGTGCCTTCCAAATATTATTAGTTCGTTTCTTAGCGACCTTTCTCCAAAAATATTACCTCAAGAATTGTTTGTTATTTGTAAGAATTATAAGAATAAGCCGCGTTTGAGCTCGAAGTAGAACAGGGACAGAATATCTCTGTCGGTTGTACGAAGTGATTTTGGAGCCAACATTACACATAAACTTGTTGAGTATATGTATCAGTAAGAAAGAAATAATAAGTAGGCATTAGTGTTGGTTGAAAGAGCAACGTCGACCATTGCTTGATTTGCTTGATAATGTTCTCTTTATTTGAAATTCAACTCGCTGTTAATATGGTTAATGTAAAGACCTGTACATTATGCAAATGCTAAACTTTGGAATCCTGTCTAAATAGGCCTAGTATCTTCATGATGTAATTCACACACACACAACTTGTCTCAATACACAAGATTTGTGCAAGGAATGTTCTTGACGATAATACAATTCAACTAGAGTTCCAAGAAATGTAGGTATGTGTGCTGGAAAATCATCTGAAGATGAGACACGTAACACTAATATACCACTTTAGATATCTTAAAAATGTATTTTTCCAATTCCAATAACTTTGTGTGCAGTAACATCATTACGTATATACATTGACTTCAGACCAAAACACCAAGAAGAATTTTTCAACATCAATAAATCGCAACACCCAAACAGGCTCTTATACAATATGTACCCCATCTCCAATGGAGTAGCCTACCCAAAAACTGGTTGTCCAAATTTATCAACACATCCAAGCTTCTTTAGCAGGCTGTAGTAAAACGAGTACACTCAACCGGCACAGTTCAATTTTAACAGTTGCACGATATTTATGTTGCATTGGTTTGGAACAACAATGTCTTCTTATGTATTAAAACTCTTACATAGAAAGTTTAATGTACAATAGTATAAATATATTAACCAAAGAAATTGCCTGTTGTATGGCAATACTCCATTAGAGCATCTCACATATAATGGACAAGTACATATTCCCTATGTACAATGTACACATAGCATATCATCATTAAATTACATTTGATAAAATCAGTGGCAGAACTACAGCCACACAAGAGGACTAGATATTGAGAGGTCTCTCAACTGTGGTGCCGTGAAAACTACAACACCTTTCCTCATAAAATATCTATTGGTATGAAAACATGATGAAAGAGAAAGGGTTGTCAAAGAGTATTACAAAATTAACACAAATACTCAGTCACTGGTAACATTTTCGAATATTCTTTGGAATGCTTCATTGGCCATCTCTTACACTTCACAACAATGCTTATCCATAGTGCACCTTAGACTTTGAAGGAGATTTTGTGATACACATTTTAAAAGAAAATTTAAACAGATCAAATGTATTGTAGGACAAGTATATATGTAGTGAAAAAGTGAAAAATAAAAAGTTACGTCAGTATTGAATTTGTTTCTAAGAGCAGAGTCAAGGTTAAACAGTAGCATTGTAGGTACTTTTACCTCACGGTAAGTAGGCCTATGTAGTATTATAGCCACTATGAAGTGTGAACTACTTTTTAGTCTCTAAAAGATTGATAGTATAGTACCACGTATAGTGTAACATTATAGTAAATTATTAAGTAGAAATAAATAGAGAATTTGTAGGGTCTCATAGATAGGGTTAACTTTAATGCTCAAATAGTCATCACATTTGTGGAAACTCTTCAATTTGAAATATTGCATGCTCACATAACATCACTTACCAATAATGGGGAGTAGGAATAGTTGGGACACATTTTTTAAATTTGGATAACTACTGAAGTAAATACTTTAACTTACTTCATAAATAATGGTACAATCGAGAGGTGTAAATTTTAAGATTATCAGCTGTATTTGTCCACCGTGACAGTGACATTGGCAATGTCCTTGTTGATAATATATGTAATACTATGCGGCAAAGCCTAAATCGATATTTCCTTAAGAATGTAGTAACAGTACATTGAATAGTGTTCAACTACTCGTTTGGTTTACGGTCAATCACTCTAAAGTGGACTGGCCACAGACTTGTCAGTACTTGCTTCTCGTTGTTTTACGCTCAGTTGGCGCCAGTTCACTATCAGTGCGGACTTGACGTTCGTCTTTTCGATGATAATCTGTTCACCAGCGGGTTTCGATAAACCCAGTTCTCCCCGGCTTCTTGGAAAACCTGAACAGGATAAAGACAATGTGTAATGCTTGTGAGTTAGGCTCAAGGTAGGCCTACCCCCCCCCCCCTCCCCCTTTGGCAACACTCAGTGCAGCTTTAAATTTTCATGAATAATGTTAGAATAATTTGCTCTTATATAACTGTAGAGTGTAATTGTTTAGCCATTGTTGGGTAATATTAATATTCCAAATGCAACAAATTACAAATTTCAAAAAATGTTTTGAACTGCTCAAGAAAATTAACTTTAAAATCCTTTTTTAGGAACTTATATAGGCTATATATAATTTTGTTGTTTTAACTATATACTTGACAACTACGTCATGACGTTAGAGGAGACTGGAGGAAAGGGAAAGGGAGGGACAAATAGGAGGGTTAATGGGGGTTAAAAAGGGTTAATGGTTGGAAAGGGGACACTGGAGGACCTCATTTCATCGCCTCTTACGGCTGGCAGAGTCACCGTGGGCCAAATTCTACCCCGGACCCACACGCGTTTTTTTCTAACACGTCGTTCTAACAAAGTTTGTCTGTATAATGTAAATAAATTGCAATGCCAATGGTGATGCACGTTCATGTTACCTTAGTCTCCCACTTCAGTCCTTTCTCCTTCCGATCGAGAGCCTCAGCTCGCTGCTGCTGTTCCAACTCAAACTTGGCTCCAGTGGCTCGTTCAATATCGTTTAACCTGAAACAAACGAAAGAAAAATGAAGTTGACCAGCCATTGTTTGTCAAGTCAAGTAGGGCCTATCCCAAAAGTGTGGTTTGTTGGTCTTGTGGGTTTTTCCTACTTCCACTTCCAATGCAGTTAAGGTCCATGGTTTGATTCCGGGTTCGGCTGAGTTTTTTTTTTATCTTTACCCGTATGATCCTTTCATACATAAATGTGATCTTGGAGCAGCTGTTGTAGCAATGAACGGAATTGCCTATAATAGGGCTTTGCACTGCTTTGCTTGACATAGACCGCACCACTATAGGATAGGACCAGCTCAAGTAAAAAGTGGCAAGAGCCTTTATCATGAATCAGTGAATGATTGACCCATCCAGTTGGTAGGTACACAGGCTACGCTTGCTCAGCCGTCATGTTGCCTGGTACGTACAGCTAGTAATAAGCTGGCGCTGCGAGTGGGAGAAAGTGGGAGTGTAAAGCCCAATTGGTATAATGTAGGCCTACTACTGAAAATCATTTCCTATAACTGAGTGGGTAGGCAATAAATACAAATCTGTTTATTTATTTAAACATAATCATTAACCCAAAAGTAGATTAAGATATCTATGTAAAGTGTTATGTATTTTTTGAAATCAATTTCCGTTCTGTCCAGTAAAAATTTTAATAAAAAATATGGTTGTTGTATTTAACCTTATTTAATATTAATACTATCATGGGACTACAAATTAATATACGATTATAATGTGTGATCATATATTGTCCGGCATTTCAGCAACGCAATATTTGATTAGCAGCTCAAAATATAGTGATTGATTATCTATTGCAAGACATTTTTGTAAAAAGTATAAAAAACATATTGAGCTCATAGTTTTTACTGATTAGTGATTTCACAAATAAAACTTAAAACAAAAATAGTGTTTTAGAGTTACACATTCCCATTCTTGCACTTTTTTTTGCAAATGTACGCAAAGAATAATATTATCCGTAGACTGTAGTAAATAAATGCTGTACCAATATGGTAATCTAATAATACCCATTAAACTGCTTAACAGAGTGATGGCAGCATCAACTACTAGTACATGTATTTAACTAGGCCTGTATGAAATTAAGCACAATTTGAATCAATTTCTCTATAGTACTCACTGTTTTTGTAACAATGTAACAAATAATACAATGTTTTTTTTTTTTTTTAAATCGTCTTACCTTAGTCCGGCAGTCACTTCCTTCCATAGTCGTCGAGATTCGTTTGGAGACTGATTTACGATTGGGCGTACTCTTTTCTTTGTAATTGGGATGCTGTTGACATCCACAAATGTCTCCGTTCGCTGAAAATAAGTTATTATTGTAGTTGGATACTTCAAATAGTGACTTAACTACACAACATTACATTACTCATCCAGATCAATTAAGCAGTGGCGTCACTAGGGGGTTTTGGGGGGGGCCTGCGCCCCCCCAATCGCAATCTGCGCCCCCCCCAATAATTTCCTCGTTCAATTAATTTTATTGCTTAAATTTCCAATCTTAAAGTGCTAGCATGTCTCATTAAAAAATCGAAGATCAAAAGTCTTTTGATTAACAATACTTATATAAATATAATATCATATTTCATTTATAATTATGACATGCTAATGGCAATTAATCAAGCCTTCATTGATTAAAATATAACCGTTAATCAGCATTTATCTCCTGCATATAATTTATGAAAGGTATTTAATATTATTACATTTTGTACCACAAAGAGTGGTCACTTTATTGACAGATGTTCTTTAGATGGAGTTTTGTGACAAGTCATATTAGGTCCGGTATTATAACGCCCGGCTAAACGTTTAGCACTGGGCTAACTTGTCTTTTCCTATGAAACCACGCTTAGGATTGGTAGTTGCCATGGAGAAAACAAGTTAGCGGTGGGCTAAATATTTAGCCGGGCGTTATAATACCGGGCCTTAGTGGATAGTATAATCTCAACCCTCAAAATTTCTGCTCGCTAGCTCGCTACTTGAGAGTGACTTTTGATAGTTTGCGAGTAAACTTAGTTATATATGAAAGTATTATTTTACCCATTTATAATAGAATTGAATAGGCTCATGTAAAAATGAAATAAAGGAGTTTTCAAGTCGTGTGTCATTACAAAGCCACTTTCCGTAAGATATCTGACTGAAAATCGGGCTGATCACGTGTCTATAAGCGTTCAAAATTTAAAAAGGCGAACTTTGTGGCAATATCTATCGGCGCCTACTGAAATCCGATCCACCGCAGCACTAGCCATAAGATTAGGTACTTCTCAAATGACAGAATCGAACTCCTATCCTAGACCTATGACGTTAGGAATTATCAGTGTAATATTGACTTTACTTTAATTGTTTTCATGATAGGATTTCGCCTCAAAACGCGTTTTAGACCACTAAGCATCATGCAGGGCCGAAAATTGTTTCGCCTTCGGCGACGTTGCCTCCGGCGGCAGGGGCTTCGCCCCCGACCCAGCTGCATACCCAGCTACAACACTCGTTACGAGTAAAAATTACACGATGCGAGTGGACAACTAGTTTTCGATATTTGTAGAGGGTTGGGAAACAATATAGTTTGAAATATACAACTGCCAGTGTTGGGAAAGTTTCTTCATCAATTTCATTTTTGAAAGTGGTGTTCACAGTTCAACACGTTGTTCCACATAACTATCATCATTTATCGATTTTTAAACGTGTTTATATGCGTTCTAACAAAATAGTAGGCTGAAAAATTTTTGCCTCCGGCGGCTGAAACTTCGCCCCAGACCCCTTAAAGCTTCGCCAAGTCCCGGGGCCCCTAACATCCTTTTCCGTACGGGGCCCCCCCCAGTCCGCTTCTGCTTGCGCCCCCCCAATCCCAGAATCCTAGTGACGCCCCTGCAATTAAGTGGGACATTATGAAAGCACGGGACCTACTTTCGTCAGTTCACAATACTAACTTTCAATACGAATGTGTTGACGAAAAATGCTAAACATCTGGTGCGTATAGTAGTATTGCACTGATAAGCTGTCAATTTCTTGACTATTGTAATTATTAAAACTACAATGGTGCACACAATGATACAGGTTAGTAATGCTATGTTATTTTAGGCCTATTTTACCGCTCTTCGCACATCTCGGAAGAGATTTAGACCATGCAATGTATTGTGTCATGTCTATAGAAGAAATAAATCTATCTATCTATCTATCTATCTATCTATCTATCTATCTATCTATCTATCTATCTATCTATCTATCTATCTATCAATCTATCATTTTATTTGTCCTGCTTCATAAAATTTAACACGTTGTTTTCGTACCAAATATTTTAAACCCTTTAATTTAACACCTTGTTTATGTACCTAATGTTTTGAAACTAATTTGTGTATGCACCTGCTGAATTGTACTCGTTAACTGATATGTAATTATTTGTATTTGTGAACCAACTTGTTCGAATAAATCAATCAATCAATCAAAATCTATCTATCTATCTATCTATCTATCTATCTATCTATCTATCTATCTATCTATCTATCTATCTATCTATCTATCTATCTATCTATCTATCTATCAACAATGACGACCATCCACCGTTTCTGGACATTTTTCAACACAGACTAAATTACAGGTTGAATATAGAATATTTAAATGCAGTGCGTACGAACACTTTGGATATGTTCCACGCACTGTGGCAACACAAACACGTGCTTTGTTAAGTCTGAATGATCTTTCCTTGTTTTATCCATTTTATTTGTCCTGCTTCATAAAATTTAACACATTGTTTTCGTACCAAATATTTTAATTTTTAACCCCTTTAATTTAACACCTTGTTTTCATACCTAATGTTTTGAAACTAATTTGTGAATGCACCTGCTGAATTGTACTCGTTAACTGATATGTAATTATTTGTATTTGTGAACCGACTTGTTCGAATAAATCAATCAATCAATCTATCTATCTATCTATCTCTTCATTTTATGGCATTTTCCAATGAGGTGCACTGAGTAGTGAGTACAGTGCATACAGTGGTGTATCTATTGTATTGTTGTTCCTATAGTTAAAGACAGGCTCTCAGTGCAGTCCAATAAAGCCATTGGAAAACGGCTGTTGGTGTACATATTATATAATATATAGGCCTAACATACATATCAATAATGGTTTGAATTGAACTTTACTCGCTCTAAAGAGCTTGGATGAATTTGATAATAGTATCTGTATAAGAAAATTACATAGTAAAAACGTCGTAATAAATTTTCATAGCAGATAGATATTTAGAAAGTAGATATAGCACTTTACACAGGCTAGTAAGGATTTCTTTTATAAACCAGGGTCCAGATTCACAAGAGGTCTAAAGTCTTGTTCTGTTCTTGACTCTAGACCGTCCTTACTGTGAACCTCTTGTGAATCAAGGTCAATATCTGAGAATAGATTTTAAAACATATTAGATTAGCCTATTGGAATGTGCATTGCATCTTTGTTCCAACCAGGAATTAGTAAGTTCTTCATGTGACCTAGGTCTGGTTTTACAAGAGGTCCAAAGTTAGGCCCGAAAATTGAATCCGGACCCAGATATATTTGTAAAAGCAACTTACCCCATCAGTCCACTTGGCCTCCATGGCAGCATTCCACTCCCCATTGACAGTGAGGAACGGTTTCTTTTCACCGGGCTGAAACACTTCTGCCGAGATGCGGTTCTTCTTGCCCCCGTAGAACGGCTTGGTGAGGAACTCCAGATTGGCACTGTAACCGGTCTTGGCGCACGTTATTGTTACGGATCCACCCAGCTCGATCCACGGGACGGTAAGAATAGATCTACAACACAATAAACACAAGGCTAGCTAGAGTATCATCTTGATGTCTACATTTGTCACTATGCTAAATCTGCTCAACTAGTAGACAAGTTTCTTTTCCTCACTTTTCATGCTTAACATCTGAGCATCCTACTTTGAAATTATTGTTTAGGCATATTTTAAACTAAATGTTTTCATTATTTATTTTTAAAACCTAATATGGCTCACATATTGCATACAATTAAAATTTGAGTGTTTGAAAGTGATGGTGTTAAAAATTGTGTTGTACAGTAGTGGTAATTAACATGTTGAACACAAGAGTAGGCATATGCTAAATGTAATAATAACAATTATTTTCTTTGTCCTCTTTTCGCTTTCCATTTTGTCAAGTTGTACCAAAGCTCACCTACTAGTACCACCATTAAGCCTCAAATTACCACATATGTTTACTTGCATCCATGTATGTTTTACCTGCCATATCCATTTGGGAAGGTGACAATGTATTCTTCATCGTAGTCGAGAACAGACACACAACCTTGGCCAATGTTGTGTACACCAATGGAGAGACCCAAAAACTTGGATTTGGTCCAGACGTGAGCACAGAAGCTGATCCGTTTATTGTAGTGCTCTGCATAGAATGCAGATACTGAAAGAAAGAAGTGCAAGTAGTACAAAAATTAATACTGTAGTTAACTGTGTACCAGGGGTTGAAATTAACATCCACCTGAGGCTTGTAAAACTTTGCTCATGCTAATTAAATCTCATCTCACTAACCTGATGGGCAGGAGGTCTACTTTTTAGTTTTTAGACCTACAAACTTCGAAATTAACATATTTTCTGCACGTCATTATAACATTGTAACGATTTTCTGTATTTGTATTTATTAGCATCCATTGATCTATGCGATACATGCAAGTCAACTGGTGGAGTCTAAATTGTGGGAGGCCGGAACCTAGTTGGTTTTTATAACTGAATAGGATAGACATTAAATAAATAAATACATAAATAAATACAAATCATGTGATTGGTAAATGACTAATTCTTCACTAAATGAACTTGATATTAATCAGGAAAAAAGAAATACGCTGCAGCATCTATGATGTGCATTGCAGCTAACAGTAGTTCATTGATGAGCACAGACTGTTCACTGGTTTAAAGCAGTACTAGTTCATTGATTTAGCAGTATAATAATACATTAACAAACACTACTCATATTGCAATCCTTAGTATACTCACCTAAAGAACAACATGAGTGTCACAATCATGGCAACAGACAAATTGAGTAGAAAACACGATCTATGACAGTTAATTTCTTCAAAAATCATAAAATGTAACAACACCGTATTCTACTAAATGAATGTCACAGGCTAAACTACAAATTTGCTGATCATTTTTTGTCCCCAAAATCTTCCTCACTCCGCAGTTGACATCACTTATCATGTGCAGCTGTGGAAAATGTCCGTTGTTTAACTGTTAAATGGACCCAATTTAATAATATGAACAAGAAACCTTTAATCGTCACGTTTTTTTTTTAGGTATTTAACTATTTATGTCAAACACTCGTACAAAATAAACTGTACTTAGGCCGGGCACTCGGGTCCCAGTGACACTGTAACCTCACTTACTTGGAGGGTGGTGGGACACCTGCTCCGATATGAAGGTGAGCTGGTTCTGTGAGCACCAGGGTACCGGTCCGTCAGTGACCGCTGGCTCGGGCTCGGTACTCATGCCGGGCACATCCCAGTGACACTGTAACCTCACTTACTTGGAGGGTGGTGGGACACCTGCTCCGATATGAAGGTGAGCTGGTTCTGTGAGCACCAGGGTACCGGTCCGTCAGTGACCGCTGGCTCGGGCTCGGTACTCATGCCGGGCACATCCCAGTGACACTGTAACCTCACTTACTTGGAGGGTGGTGCGACACCTGCTCCGATATGAAGGTGAGCTGGTTCTGTGAGCACCAGGGTACCGGTACGTCAGTGACCGCTGGCTCGGGCTCGGTACTCATGCCGGGCACATCCCAGTGACACTGTAACCTCACTTACTTGGAGAGTGGTGGGACACCTGCTCCGATATGAAGGGGAGCTGGTTCTGTGAGCACCAGGGTACCGGTCTGTCAGTGACCGCTGGCTCGGGCTCGGTACTCATGCCGGGCACATCCCAGTGACACTGTAACCTCACTTACTTGGAGGGTGGTGGGACACCTGCTCCGATATGAAGGTGAGCTGGTTCTGTGAGCACCAGGGTACCGGTCCGTCAGTGACCGCTGGCTCGGGCTCGGTACTCATGCCGGGCACATCCCAGTGACACTGTAACCTCACTTACTTGGAGGGTGGTGGGACACCTGCTCCGATATGAAGGTGAGCTGGTTCTGTGAGCACCAGGGTACCGGTCCGTCAGTGACCGCTGGCTCGGGCTCGGTACTCATGCCGGGCACATCCCAGTGACACTGTAACCTCACTTACTTGGAGGGTGGTGGGACACCTGCTCCGATATGAAGGTGAGCTGGTTCTGTGAGCACCAGGGTACCGGTCCATCAGTGACCGCTGGCTCGGGCTCGGTACTCATGCCGGGCACATCCCAGTGACACTGTAACCTCACTTACTTGGAGGGTGGTGGGACACCTGCTCCGATATGAAGGTGAGCTGGTTCTGTGAGCACCAGGGTACCGGTCCGTCAGTGACCGCTGGCTCGGGCTCGGTACTCATGCCGGGCACATCCCAGTGACACTGGAACACTTCGCCGATGATGGGGTTGTAAGGCTTCTTGGCGACGGCACTCTTGCGTCCCGCATGGTAGGCCGACATGTACCAGCGCACCACCTGGACCATGCGGTCTCTGGGGTCCGAGTAGTCCGCGATGCTGTAACACACGGGGACCATCAACACACAACACACTCTTGCGTCCCGCGTGGTAGGCCGACATGTACCAGCGCACCACCTGGACCATGCGGTCTCTGGGGTCCGAGTAGTCCGCGATGCTGTAAGACATGGGGACCATCAACACACAACACACTCTTGCGTCCCGCATGGTAGGCCGACATGTACCACCGCACCACCTGGACCATGCGGTCTCTGGGGTCCGAGTAGTCCGCGATGCTGTAAGACATGGGGACCATCAACACACAACACACTCTTGCGTCCCGCATGGTAGGCCGACATGTACCAGCGCACCACCTGGACCATGCGGTCTCTGGGGTCCGAGTAGTCCGCGATGCTGTAACACACGGGGACCATCAACACACAACACACTCTTGCGTCCCGCATGGTAGGCCGACATGTACCAGCGCACCACCTGGACCATGCGGTCTCTGGGGTCCGAGTAGTCCGCGATGCTGTAAGACACGGGGACCATCAACACACAACACACTCTTGCGTCCCGCATGGTAGGCCGACATGTACCAGCGCACCACCTGGACCATGCGGTCTCTGGGGTCCGAGTAGTCCGCGATGCTGTAAGACACGGGGACCATCAACACACAACACACTCTTGCGTCCCGCATGGTAGGCCGACATGTACCAGCGCACCACCTGGACCATGCGGTCTCTGGGGTCCGAGTAGTCCGCGATGCTGTAAGACATGGGGACCATCAACACACAACACACTCTTGCGTCCCGCATGGTAGGCCGACATATACCAGCGCACCACCTGGACCATGCGGTCTCTGGGGTCCGAGTAGTCCGCGATGCTGTAAGACACGGGGACCATCAACACACAACACACTCTTGCGTCCCGTATGGTAGGCCGACATGTACCAGCGCACCACCTGGACCATGCGGTCTCTGGGGTCCGAGTAGTCCGCGATGCTGTAAGACACGGGGACCATCAACACACAACACACTCTTGCGTCCCGCATGGTAGGCCGACATGTACCACCGCACCACCTGGACCATGCGGTCTCTAGGGTCCGAGTAGTCCGCGATGCTGTAAGACACGGGGACCATCAACACACAACACACTCTTGCGTCCCGCATGGTAGGCCGACATGTACCACCGCACCACCTGAACCATGCGGTCTCTGGGGTCCGAGTAGTCCGCGATGCTGTAAGACACGGGGACCATCAACACACAACACACTCTTGCGTCCCGCATGGTAGGCCGACATGTACCAGCGCACCACCTGGACCATGCGGTCTCTGGGGTCCGAGTAGTCCGCGATGCTGTAAGACACGGGGACCATCAACACACAACACACTCTTGCGTCCCGCATGGTAGGCCGACATGTACCAGCGCACCACCTGGACCATGCGGTCTCTGGGGTCCGAGTAGTCCGCGATGCTGTAAGACACGGGGACCATCAACACACAACACACTCTTGCGTCCCGCGTGGTAGGCCGACATGTACCAGCGCACCACCTGGACCATGCGGTCTCTGGGGTCCGAGTAGTCCGCGATGCTGTAAGACACGGGGACCATCAACACACAACACACTCTTGCGTCCCGCATGGTAGGCCGACATGTACCACCGCACCACCTGGACCATGCGGTCTCTGGGGTCCGAGTAGTCCGCGATGCTGTAAGACACGGGGACCATCAACACACAACACACTCTTGCGTCCCGCATGGTAGGCCGACATGTACCAGCGCACCACCTGGACCATGCGGTCTCTGGGGTCCGAGTAGTCCGCGATGCTGTAAGACACGGGGACCATCAACACACAACACACTCTTGCGTCCCGCGTGGTAGGCCGACATGTACCAGTGCACCACCTGGACCATGCGGTCTCTGGGGTCCGAGTAGTCCGCGATGCTGTAAGACACGGGGACCATCAACACACAACACACTCTTGCGTCCCGCATGGTAGGCCGACATGTACCAGCGCACCACCTGGACCATGCGGTCTCTGGGGTCCGAGTAGTCCGCGATGCTGTAAGACACGGGGACCATCAACACACAACACACTCTTGCGTCCCGCATGGTAGGCCGACATGTACCACCGCACCACCTGGACCATGCGGTCTCTGGGGTCCGAGTAGTCCGCGATGCTGTAAGACACGGGGACCATCAACACACAACACACTCTTGCGTCCCGCATGGTAGGCCGACATGTACCACCGCACCACCTGGACCATGCGGTCTCTAGGGTCCGAGTAGTCCGCGATGCTGTAAGACACGGGGACCATCAACACACAACACACTCTTGCGTCCCGCATGGTAGGCCGACATGTACCAGCGCACCACCTGGACCATGCGGTCTCTGGGGTCCGAGTAGTCCGCGATGCTGTAAAACACGGGGACCATCAACACACGATCTCCTCCTGCACACCCTGAACAAACAAACTGTGCACATGAAGCTAAACTAATATGTAAAGGTACCGGTATGGCATAACCAGTGCTTAATTTGTAATGGAGCGCGGGTATACGCAGTATACCTACCTATTTTCGTGGGTATACGCAGTATACCCACCTTTTTTCATGAATTATTAGGTACGCAAGCGCAACTCTTACATTTTGGCTAATGTATATAAAAAACAAAAATAGTTTGTATTGGGTATTTTTCCCTCACATGCTCATATTTCAAATTTACTTGAATACATCTATAACTCTAAATAAACTTAGTACACTCTTATCTCTTGGTTTTACGTTTCTCCCAAATCAACCTCCGAACTTTATAAATAGAATCATCTCCTATTGTTATTGGCTGCAGGTTCCTCGTCAACCAGCCAGTATGGGTTAGCAACGCAAATGTTACGTCGCTCTCGCTGCTTTGAGGGAAATGGCACAATCCGTAAAATATGATTTACATGTTCGATTGATACAGCATTTCTCTGTTTGTGGATATGTTTAGTGCGTTTGATTCCTCTTTAATACTAAAGCGGTATCCTGTTTAAACTAAAAATTTGGCCCTGCATTATGTTTGATGGTCTGAAACGCGTTTTGAGGTGATATCTTGTCATAAAAAAAAATACAACGGATAAACATTCAGGCGCGTAGGAAGGGGGGGGGGAATAGGGGGAGATCCCCCCCCCCCCACACTTTTTCTGCGATCCACCCAATTTTAGACACCCAGTCACATCACACCCTCAAGACATATTTATTTAAGCCTAAAAATCGAGAAATAACTAATATAGCACACAAATTTTTCGCCTTCGGCGATAGTCCCCCGGCGGCTGGCGCTCCGCCCCAGACCCCAGAACTTGTTCGCGCTCACAATTCTCCCCCCACCACTTGAAAAAGAGTCCTATACGCGCCTGTAAACTGTGTAAACATTTCTGCTATTGTTAGGTTGTTCCTCTTGGAAATGAATTATTGCCAGGTTGACACATAACATTACTGACTACTTCAATAACTGATATTTCATAATATATGTATATCTGCTTTTAATCATTTAATGGTAAACTTACAGTTCAATTAAAATAACGATTGGCTTTTGAAGACGAGTAAAATTGTATCAAATCCAACCCAAAACTCCAAACCCAATTCCAGATTACGAGCCCAAAAGCTGAATTGGTAAGCGGGATGGGGGGGTAAATTTCCCACCGAGAAATCAATTTTTATCACGAGCACATTTTAACATGAAACTATGATGCGTATACCCACCTTTTTCCTTACAAATTAACCACTGGGCATAACTTACAACTACCAGTACAGGCTTAAGGCTCTTTTTAGCCCAATCCTATTGAAATCTCTTAGCAGAAACAATATGCAGAACTTGCAATTAATAATCGATCAGTATTCGATTAATCGATAATCGGCAATAACCCCACCATAATTATTTTTTTTTCCGTGTTATTATAGGGCATCAGAAGCGGTTTACAAAATTAGAAACACAGTTATGAGTGACTTATGAGACACCCTATAGGCCTACTGTAGGCAGTATTGAGACATGATCATGCTTTATAACAAACTCAAGTCTGTTATACTAGTAGGAAGTAGGGATGGGCAAAAGCGTGTACTTCACTAAACGTGTACACTGCTGCTGGCAAAGCCGTGTACACGTGTACACGTCCGTGGGGTCCCGCTTTCGAAAAAAAATCATGTTCTGTCTAGACCGAAAAATTATGTTTTAAAGTGTTGTTCCCGCAAACGGTTTCAAGACGTATCCAGCGTGTTTCATGGTTCTGACTTCACACATTGCATGAAACCACTCGTCGTCGGCGCAAACTCTCCGTGGCCGGTCACACACAGTATAGCCAGAGAAACAGTAAACGTGTACACTATCCCATCCCTAGTAGGAAGACTAATGAATGAGTAATATGGAAAGATGATAAATAGACCTGTGTACACTCAGAAGTATTATAATAACTACTTACTAGGAAAACGCTCTGTTTGACGCGTTGATAAGCGAGCGCGTCAATATCTACGAACTTTCTGGTGAAAAGATTTCAATGCTAATACAAACAACAATTAACAACAATTCAAGAATGCGCATTGCAAACATTTTTCTAATTTCCATAGCTATTATACTTCCCGACATTGTTGGATGCAGTGCAATTTGCGTCGCTAAGAATTTTCGCTGTCATGTTTCGCCGCGGTCCGCCACCGTTACTAACAGTTATTGACAGCAATAGAAATGTAATTTCTGCCTCTAATATGTACCAAATCGCGTTTACATTAGTATATTTGTGACCGGACAAAAATTTACTATAAAATAGCCACCTCACATTTTGCTGTTACTGTGTCTCAGAAATATATTTTCGAGTAACTTTTGTGTAACTTTGCCAATATTTATCAGATCGCCATAACATGAACATATTCGTGATCGGAAAAAGCTTTAAAAAAATATGGCTATCTAACATTTTGCCGCCATTTTGTTTCAGAAAAGTATTTTGCAGTAACTATGGTGTAACATTGTAACTTTTCGAACGATTTTGCCTCAAAACTATACACCTTCAATCCACATCGAGGCTTGTGGATGGTCTTAATTTCAAGTTGATCGGACTTTCTGTTCGACCGCTATCGACGGACGTAAAAAAAAAAAAAAAAAAAAAAACAGAACGAAGTGCCATAAGAGTCTCGTGGAGAGGCTCGCTTAACAAGGGTTCGATTCTATATGTGATGCTCAGTAATAAAAATATCTTATATTGATTTTGTTTTAATTAAATTTGTAATTGTATAAATATTATGTGTCCTAATAAAAAAAAAAAAAAAAAAAAAAAAAAAAAAAAAAAAAAAGAATGATTATGTTCGTTTTGTGACATTGTCATCATCAAACAGATACTGCACCATGTCTAATAAAACACTATGACAGTGTCGTTGGTGTTTTGTCTTTTGGACAATTCTAAGTAGAACACCAACTTAATATTTGAAGTAAAACAAGTCAATATGTGCCATCAGTTTAACTTGGAGTCGCCTCACTGGAATGTTGATTAATGATTATAGTGAGCACTGCACTTGATGTGGGCTAACCAAAAATGCATGCAACAGAGACTAAGGTCCATATTCACAGTCAGCCCCTACCCCTAGTGGCGGCCGTTGTATCTATGGATTTGTTAATATGGGAAATAACATGCATGGAACTACTACCGGGCAACGGGCTCCCCTAGGGGTAGGGGGCGACTATCAATTCCAGCCTAAGCGACAGGTTAAGAGCCTAATTTAATTTTGCAAGTTAATTTTTACTTCCCTCATTCATTACGTGTGCATGGGCAGGTAAATTCCTACTCATTAATATCCAATTACTTTTCTAATTGCATTCGCAAAGTCATCAGTAGCTGAAATTAACATTTACTCTAGCTTAGTCAGCTTGACAAGTAGGCCTACTAGTACTAGCACTCATTTTGCATCATCCAGGTTCTGTTGACTAGATTACTGGGATGAGTGGAACATAAGCTAAATGAAAATTGCTTACAAAATTGAGTTCGTCTATCGTCCTGTGCAAATAAAATCATTTTATCAAGAATGTATGAGAGTTTTAATGAGCAATTAATAATTATAAACATATAATTATTGTGATTGTCCCATATAAATTACAGTAATTACTAATGAGGCAGTAATTTTCCTTGATAAAACTCTTTGAAAAAATTAATATATAGGCCTAATATGAAAAAAAATCTTTTTGGATCAGTTAAAAGTTAACACTAGGCCTAGGCCTATATGTTAAAAATTGCTTCCGTTATATTATTGAAATCTATTTTGTCATTTGCAGAAAACAGTATATCGCAGTAATGCACTACGTATGTACCGGTACTATCAATGGCGGTATTGGTCATCAATGTTGATTGATGTTCCATATGCACGCAATACACTCCCAGTACAAATTGTAATCTCCACTGAAATTCCTAGTCCTGAGGGCCAAATCAAACATTTTGTAATCGCTACTGCTACGTCGCTCCATTCAACAGGAAAGTGTGGATTCCATCTGTTTTCTAAATACCTTACTTTTATGAACAGGTGGGACACCTTGTTAAAAATTTCCCTGCCCTTTACTTATACAAAGGGCACACAATGTCATGGTTATTAGTGCACTTGGGTCTGCACAAGGGGAACATATACTAATACCCTTTCCCACATTTATTTCACTTTAGAAGTACTGTACCGGTATAAATGGTAGCTAGAGAAAGCATACCTAACAAAGATGTCCGGATGTGCGAAGTAGTCTGCATACATTTCTAGCAGTGAGCGCCTCTCAAGGATAAATGTGGGAAGGACAACTTTGGTGAGGTCCATCCCGATCTTGACCTGGGACAGAAGGTGAGTGACGACTGAACCATGACTCTCCATTGAGCCCACTGTGTGAAGAAGAACAATCCCGTTACTTGTTGTATTCAGGGTTAGGGTTACGGTAGTCTTTCAATCAAACTTTTAAAGGAAACATAACTGATTAATATGACTATGACTATATGAAATTATACACACTAAACAAAAAGCATATTGACATTGTGGTTTACACAGTATAGGCCTACAGTATACATGGGAAACTTCCCTAAGAAAAACAAGTGTTAATTGTTAGTATGAAATACGGGGTTAAGAGTTAACATTCCCTGTCGGAACAAATTGAACACTGAAGAGCATTTACCTAACACTCAAAAGAAGGCGAGTGCTTGGATCCATGTAAAACCATCAATGCAAGTTTGACTGACATTTTTTAGTCTGGATACAAAAATAACATTTTCTTATTCAATCTTCACATCTTTTGGGAATGTCAGCCTAGCTAAATAGGCAACACGCATACGATTTTGTTTGTTAAACCAAACACTTAGTTTAATAGTATTAGAATACAAAAAGTATATTAAGGCAAGTACTAAATAAAAAAGACATTCTAAAATAGGTAGGTTTAATGTGGTCGCATTTATTGAAGTTTAAACTCGGGGATCTGAAACGCGTACAGGTGGCTGTGACGCAATGATTCAGTAGACGTGGCGTAACAGACCAATCGCTGAGGCGGTGAGCGTACAAAGAACAAAACCATGACGTCAAATCCACTCGACATGGCGGCGGCTCGTTTTTCGCGCCCTTTTATTTATCGTTACTAAACCAATTATTTTGAGGCATAGACTGATCCGTTTTTCAAAACTCATAGACACAAAATTATTAAATGAGAGACAAGGTATTTAAAAATCGATTAAAATTTTCATACGCGTGTTCCCTATTGCAGAATCCATTGAAAGATCACCGTTCTGTCAATGCTGTTTTGATTTTTCTACAATCTAACCTAGTTGTCTTTTGTAAAATAAACAAATTGTTCAAGTTTTGGTAGGGAGTATTCATTGCACACTGCACAGCAGAATAAGCCCACAATATGTATGCCTATTGACTGTTAATACAATGTAAATATTTCTCTTTGAAAGGATTTATTACAGGGAGCTGGCCAGACACTGTCATTGAACCAAAAATAAGCTTAGTTTGTGTGTTTTACCAGAAAAATGGAGTGAGTTATGCTCAGTTTCCAGCATAGGTCTATATCCTTGACGGATGGCTCCAATTATGAGTAAACACGGTAAATTCATGCTTATTGATAAAATAGGCATATGCCTATCCATAATATGGTGCCTAGAGTTGGTCGGATAAGATTGCATTTTTACTTACGGTCATGATCAGATTCATCCTCGTACAGAGCTGAAACAAATAAACAAACATTATTACAAACTGCTCTAAACTGAGAACATATGTGCGTTCTTGTTTTTCCAGCATGCTCACTGAAAGTGTAGCTCATATCAATATACACATACATAGTAGGCCTAGGCTTCACTAGGTACATTAATTATTTAAAAGTGATAACAATGAGTTAGTTCCCTACACTAACAAACTCAATGGTGATAAAGTAGAACATATTACCACAACAGTACAATTTTGGGTACAAATACATAAACAAAATATCAAACATGACCATTTAAAAGGTCTGATGCCTGTACACATAACTTATATTCAGCTTGATTCACATACAAAAATGTGAATTTGTCATGACACCCCTCTGCCTTAATAATTTAAAATGTACAGGGAACTGTCTATATTAAATGCAAACTATACCATGGATAGATGACATACAAGAAAGTGCATCAATATTTGAATGCAGTAGGCCTAGTTCATCATTGGCAACATCCGAGCACTCAATCATCTTCAAAACCATTGATTGATGACAGCGTACATGTTATAGGTTTACCATTGTCCATTCAATTATTTAATAAGAACTGAAATGCAATGAATGAGGTAAGTAACACATATCACAGGAATAAACACACAATCATAACCAATTATCAAAATATCAAAGCAAAAAGACAAACCAAAAGATAAACATTCACTATCTGTGTTTTGACAACCAAAAGTAATAACACTTTAAACAAAAACTAATTGTTGCACATTTCCCCTGTCTTTCAGTCTCTTCTGTCTCACAAACTTGGAGGATAAAGCCGCGTTCACACAAATGACTATTGACTATTGACTGTTGACTATTGACCATTGATTAAGCGAATTGAACCATAGGCGTATACGTGCTGACGTTCACACAACTTTACTTTTGACTTTTGATTATTGACTATTGACTAACGAATTGAAAATATCTCAAAATCATAGTCACAACCAATCAGAACGTTCGCGTACAGCCAATGAATGTGGAGCAACGGAAGTCAATACCACTACTCAATTACTGTCAAGTGTATATTTGTTTTTGACTATTTCCGGCAAATATTATTTATTTATTATTTTTATGAAGCTGTCAAACAATAAAATATTCTTATTTTGAAAACAAATCTTCAAAACAAACAAGAAACATACAAAACCTTCACAACTTGGTTGCCCATCATTAAACGTTTTAACTGGTGAACAGTTACTATCGCCATACCTCGTTTTCTTCATAATGTTGCAATTTTATTATTTTGACAGCTCGTTGTTTGTCAATCAGTTCGATTCATTTGTTCAAGGTGGCAGATCATACGTGTCAAAGAACTTAGTTGTGTAGTGTTCATATCTTTCTTTGGGTAGTCAATAATCAATAGTCAACAGTCAATAGTCAATAGTCAATAGTCACTTGTGTGAACGCGGCTTAACAGCTGCAGTATTTTAAGAAAATTATAAATATATATTGTTATTAATAAGACAAGGATGCAATTTGCATCTTTCTAAAAACGAGGGTATTTTCAACTTAATTCCAATAAATTATTATGTTTACTATGACTACGTATATCACAGAGATATAAAACGGTTTAGCAAACCGGTTTTGCCCAAAAACGATTTCATGTTTGCTCCGTATATCACTAAACTCGTAAAAATGGTTTGGAAGCGTATCCACACACTTCTATATTCTATTATAAATGTGTATAAAACCTATTTAAACCTCTGAACATTCACGTACAAATAATTTTGAGGTTGGGATGCACATAAAACAAGAAAATAGTCGCACAGCTGTCTGCAATAATAACTACAACAACAGCAACACTCTGCTGATATCGAAGATCGAACATCGTGCCACCGCCTACCACATAGTTGAGTTGTCAAGCCAGTGGAATGTGCGTGCGCACCCTAAAACGCATGGTAAAACAGTTTGTGGCGTATACCAACCACAAATCTTGCGATTTGACTTATCCAAATCACTTTCCAAACTGATTTGGAACTAAGGTGTTTTTCAGCAAAACCGATATGTATAACAACATTTGAAAAACGTTTTTGGGCAAAACCGGTTTGCTAAACCGTTTTTGAGCTCTGTGATATACGTAGTCATTATAAGCAACTGTCATTCAAATACCATATGGGGCACATATCAATCATTAAAACTGCATTATGATAGAAAAGAGTTTGAAGAGCCATATTAGGATTAACAGAACTTCACTTTAGTAGATGTCCTATTTTTAGAGATATCACTGGGCAGTTTTTTTTACTTTTGAGTAGATTGAAAATGTCACGTTATTTACGAGATTTACTCAAATTTAAAATTATAAACACATTTCAGAATTTCAGATAACAGTACAGTGGGGGAGGAAAGTTTTAGGGGGTGGGTAAAAAGCGTTCTGGCAGATAGATGTATTAGTGCAGTGCACCATCACCCATTCTCTAAGTGTAGCCCCCGACCACATGTGCCCCAAGACAGTAAGGGTGTGGGTGAGGGGTTTGGGGTTAACATCTTATAACACTTTTGTCTAAACGTCTATATAACATTTTGTAAAGGTACGCTGACCAGCAACATAATTATGTACATAATAGGGAACACGCGTATGAAAATTGTTATCGATTTTTAAATACCAATTGTCTCTCATTTAATAATTTTGTGTCTTTGAATTTTGAAAAACGGATCAGTCTATGCCTCAAAATAATTGGTTTAGTAACGATAAATAAAAGGGCGCGAAAAACGAGCCGCCGCCATGTAGAGTGGATTTGACGTCATAGTTTTGTTCTGCGTACACTCACCGCCTCAGCGATTGGTCTGTTCTGCCAAGTAGGTACATTAACTTGTCCCCCCCACCTCGACAATTCATCCTCAATCTGAGCTCATATTTTTGCACCAATTATGCACCTTTTTGCACCCAAGTATTGATTTTTGCACCCCATTGGTTTCGGAGTTATACCCATTTCAATGTGGGGGGGACAGGTTAATGGCTGTCCCCCCCATCTTGGAAATTCAACTCAATTATATGCTTATATTTTTGCACCATTTATGCACCTTTTTGCACCCAAACATTGATTTTTGCACCCTTATAATTTCAGAGTTATACGCGTTTTAATTTGGGGGGGACAAGTTAATGGTAGCCCCCCCACACAGGGCTATGTACTTTAATTCATGTTCATAATTTTGCACCATTTTTGCACCTTTTTGCACCCAAGTCTTGATTTTTGCACCTCATTGGTTTCGGAGTTATACCCATTTCAATGCGGGGGGGGACAGGTTAATGGCTGTCCCCCCCACCTTGGAAATTTAACTTAATTATATGCTCATAATTTTGCACCATTTATGCACCTTTTTGCACCCAAACATTGATTTTTGCACCCTTATAGTTTCAGAGTTATACGCGTTCTAATTTGGGGGGGGACAAGTTAATGGTAGCCCCCCCCCACACAGGGCTATGTACTTTAATTCATGTTCATAATTTTGCACCATTTTTGCACGTTTTTGCACCCAAGTCTTGATGGTGCATAAATAGTGCAAAATTATGAGCATATAATTAAGTTAAATTTCCAAGGTGGGGGGGACAGCCATTAACCTGTCCCCCCCCGCATTGAAATGGGTATAACTCCGAAACCAATGAGGTGCAAAAATCAAGACTTGGGTGCAAAAAGGTGCAAAAATGGTGCAAAATTATGAACATGAATTAAAGTACATAGCCTTGTGTGGAAGGGCTACCATTAACTTGTCCCCCCCAAATTAAAACGCGTATAACTCTGAAACTATAAGGGTGCAAAAATCAATGTTTGGGTGCAAAAAGGTGCATAAATGGTGCAAAATTATGAGCATATAATTAAGTTAAATTTCCAAGGTGGGGGGGACAGCCATTAACCTGTCCCCCCCCGCATTGAAATGGGTATAACTCCGAAACCAATGAGGTGCAAAAATCAAGACTTGGGTGCAAAAAGGTGCAAAAATGGTGCAAAATTATGAACATGAATTAAAGTACATAGCCCTGTGTGGGGGGGCTACCATTAACTTGTCCCCCCCAAATTAAAACGCGTATAACTCTGAAATTATAAGGGTGCAAAAATCAATGTTTGGGTGCAAAAAGGTGCATAAATGGTGCAAAAATATAAGCATATAATTGACTTGAATTTCCAAGATGGGGGGGACAGCCATTAACCTGTCCCCCCGCATTGAAATGGGTATAACTCCGAAACCAATGGGGTGCAAAAATCAATACTTGGGTGCAAAAAGGTGCATAATTGGTGCAAAAATATGAGCTCAGATTGAGGATGAATTGTCGAGGTGGGGGGGACAAGTTAATGTACCTCTGCCAAGTCTACAGAACCATTGCGTCACGGCCACCTGTACGCGTTTCAGATCCCCAGTTTAAACTTCAATAAATGCGACCACATTAAACCTATTTAAAAATTTATTTTTTACGTGCGACTTGCATTAATATACTTTTTGTATCTAATACTATTAAACTAAGTGTTTGGTTTAGCAAAAAAAATCGTACGCGTGTTGCCTATTGTGTTAAGATATATGAGAATAAAATTGATTTGAAATTGAAATTGAATTGAACCAACAAGTGCATAAATCATCAAGGTTCACTTAAGATCTCTGGCACTCTTCATCATTGAGGTTTCCTCCGCAATGTGTTCACTTTTTTATGTAGGGTACATTCTTGTCAAAACAATTGTAATTTCTTGCGGTTTAATACCACATTGAAGTACAAATCCACCCATGCAAACTAATTGTTAATCTCCAATTTAATCAACCATCTCAGATTGGTTGATTTCAACAAACATTTCATTCGAAATGCACATGGTGTCTTCTACCAGTCGTCATGTGTGTTCGGAGCAAAACGCCGATTAACAGCTAATCTCGGGCCTAAACGCCTAAACGCGTGTTACGTCATGTCTTACCGTCATAGTCAAGAGAACCGTCGGCCTTGACGGGCGGGGGGCGTGGCCCCCCCGTGACTCGGATCTCTGAAGACTGAGGTGTCGGTTCCATCGAGGAATCCGAACTCGGCCGCTCCACGAATGGTGTAACCCCACTGGAAACAAGACGAACACAATAAACAACTGAAGGCAATGTGAGGACCAAGAAGCTTCATAGCTGTGTTCAACGCTCGCTGGGATCTGTTGCAGCCACGCTAGCCCCCGAGCGGTTTCTATAACACTGAGATAGAAATGTTACAAATTGAAATCATGCTCACATACAAAATATCTCTCCAAGAACATCTTGATTGCCTCAAGCCGTGATCTTTAACCGTAGGTTATCATGACGATTGCTGAGAACCCCATTCCGGCAAGCAGCCATACATAGGTACACAAAATACACACAAACAATTAAATAATACATAATATTATGCTATATAGGTGCTTTTAAAATTAACATCATATTCATAACTTATATTACAATGTTCTTCACAAGCGGCCAGGTATATAATACAAAAAATGATCTTTTCACTCACTCTTCGGTGATCCTCATCCCCATCTAAAACTGGTTTTGTTTTAAAATGTTATGAAAAAGATAGGTCAAAATACAGTATATAATATATATATACTGTATATATAAATAATAATAAAGGTAAGCACTTCACACACGACTGGAGAAGTACAAGAGCGGTGTGGGTTTGTGACCACAGTTCAGTAACACAGAAAAGCAAAGAGCTTGTCCTCTGTTTTACCCACGGATTCAAGCTGTAGCTGGAGTGTTCTTGAACCCCTGCATTCAAGGATGTTTGCCCGTGCCGCATTCGGGCATCCTTGATAACAAACTGGACATCCGGCTTCATTCTTAATTCCTAGCAATTTTGATGTTGTACAGAAAATGGTGGCCAGTGCTGGTGCGAATACTATGAAAGTTTTTCTAGATATTTTTCTCCAAAATAACAAGTTAATATCATAATAACATATTAAGGTCCGAATTCACAAAACTTTTTAATCGACCGATTTACTAATCTCGGATTGGTTACCATGGTTTCAACAAACATAACATACAAAATGCATGGTGGCTTCTACCGGGCGCCATTTTTGATCTCCTGTTAGCAGAAAATCGCCGGATTAAAGTTTGGTGCAAACTGGCCCTAAACAAACACGTTTAGTCATCGATAAACGATGATAGACATGTGTGGAACAACATGCTGAACTGTAAACACCACTTTTAAAAATTAAACTAAAGAAAGCACTTTCCCAACACTGGCAGTTGGATATTTCAAAATATGTTTCCTATTATTTTGTTTAGAACGCATATAAACACGTTTAAAAATCGATAACGACGATAGGTAAGTGCGTGGAACACTTGTTGAACTGTGAACACCAATTTTAAAAATTAAAAAAGACAAAACTTTACCAACACTGAGGTTTTATATTTCAAACATAACTGTAAAAAATTGTGTAAGCTCTGAGGAGGAAGCGTAAATATTTGTAGCACTCCTATAATGGTATGTTTGATAATTTTATGTCCCTTTCCACTGACATGAGATAACATATAGGAGGGGGTTGGGTGGTGGCCCCCAAGGGGTCCCCAACCGGAGGGGTACGGGTTTCCGAAGTTCCGTACCTGCCAGTCCACCCCTGCATACAGGCTTGGAATATTTTACAGTGAAACGTACAATTATGTAGCTGAAGCTCTAGATTTACAAATATATTCCGTGGCACATCCAGCACTTAATTCTGGGAGGGGCATTCCCAGGTTGATTGATCTGATAATTCATAGAAAGGGTTTTTGCTCAGACCTAGGCGGAAAATGTTAGCTTTTTCACTGGACGTGCCGGAAAATAACGAGAGAGAAATTATATTTGTATGCACAGATGTAGGAAAGTTTCCAGTTGTGCAAAATGTTGTAGGCATCGTTGTCCTAAACACATCCAAACTTTGACTTCAATTATTAAGTATTCAGATGTTTTATAATACTGAGGGGGCACTACTGAATACCATAGAGATGAGGATAGCGCACGAGCGCCAGCGAGGATGGATTTATTTATTTAGCCTGGAGTTTATTTACGCAGCATTCTAAATAAACACCACAATGGCGAATATTACATACACAATGCAAAGAAAATACAGCGGGCAATATGAACACAAACAAAAACAAAAGTAAAACTTTACCACCTGACACATAAACAAATCCAATAGAACAATAATAATACAGAACAACAAACTACAATCGAAATGTTCTATTTTCAATCAAACTATGGTGTGCTTATATGCATGAGAGTCCCTCAGATATGAAGGACGTGGAAACCTTCATCCCTAAGACTAAGATAGACCATGGACTTATAATAGTAACTGCGTTACATTATAAGTCCATGGATAGACTACGATGATACCAAGCGATGACCACGTTAACTCGACCTACACCATCCGTTGGGGTCCCTACATTAGGCCGCTAATTGGAGTGAACAGCAGATCCCCAGGGGTAGGAGATTATGCCCTCCCGTCCCCTGTAATCAATACCCCCCTTAGCCCCAACAGACACACAGGCCGAGGTGCTGCTGCAGTGCTGTGGATTCCCGTCGTTAATATTCTACCAGACAGACTTCTCCAGGAAGACAACAGATCGAGTCGGGTCTGTTGATAACGGCTACATCCATTGGCAACTGAGTGTGCGTGTGCGTGCATGTATGGGCGAGAGGGACAAAAATATTGAAAAGTCGAATTCCGAAACGCGGAACAAGCAATCGGATATCAAAGGAAGCAACTAGTATTATTGTTATTATCGTTATTATTATTATTATTATTATTATTATTATTATTATTATTATTATTATTATTATTATAATAACGACAACAATGAATCGGGGTTCGTTTTAGATTCGGGGGACTGTTTTTCCCAGCCCACAGTAAACACGCTATAGTACAAATGAATTCTTCTTACGGAAAAAATATAAATAATACATTATTGCTGTCACCCTACAACTAAAAAGAATACTAATTAGACACACAATAATTGTATTATTACATTTATATAATAAAATAGTTTGAATATATAAATTACTAATTAAACATTGAGGTATAAAATACAATTTTTCCCTAATGTGTGTCTTACTTTGTTCATGTAAGTCGATAATATATAATGTAACATTCAATTTTATCTGAACGCGATAACGAAATGAAGAATAGAGTTTATTAATAAGATATTTGATTTTTAAAATTGGTTAACGATAAGTTATAGAAAGTTTCGCCTTAAAAACTTTGGCATATTATATATTAACACGAAATGTTACTTTTCAATGGAGATAATAAATAATAATAAAAACAGTAGAAAGTAGAAGGTTGGGCACCGTTGGCGTTATAGTCATTTTGTCAATTGTTACCTTTTAAGTATGTTAGCATGCTATTAATTTCATAAAGAGTTATATTTCTCAATTTACTGTTTACTTAGTTGCAATTATTGTTAACCAATCTTCATACAATCGGCATTTAAACAAACACAACAAACAAACTTTCCGGATTTTCGGTTTTAATAATGTCAGTGGTTGATTGAGATAACTACCCTCGACGTTTGGCTTCCACTCGTAGATGCGTCTGTGACTTTCATTTAGCAAGTGACAGTCTATAGTGCGTGTAGCACTTGGTCCCCCAAGTGAAAGTCTATAGTGTGCGTAGCACTTGGTCGCATCGCCAGTCAACATCAACAACACTGTACATTTCATGTGAATCGGTATAGTATATTCAGCTTGGCATATCAGAACATTTAGTTCGAAAATATCGCTGCGCGGTGGCAGAGACGCGATAGTGAAGTTCCCATGCCAGCCAGTGACGTCAGCTCGAAAACCACTCTAATTGTTGTGCCGAGCCCAGCAGAAATGTGTTCGATTTCTTTCCACTTGCCGCACTTAAAAAAAAAATATCCTTAAATACAGTGGGTCCGTGGCTTAGTTGTGAACAAGAAAATCAGACGATCATTCGTCGATCTTGGCATTTCACAAATGATGTACACCCCCACTATCTGCTAGCACAAACATGACACGAAATCCCCGAATTCATTACCGGAAGCAATAACAAAAGTTCAACCATGCGCACATTTCTTGGAAACACAACATCTAGTCAAATATAGGCGTCAACACAACAAACAAACGATTATATAATATATTTGATTACTTTTTGACAGTTATATAGGACCCAAAAAATTCAAGGAATCTGCGGTCGCACTCGGGGTGTACAAGGGACAAGGGTGTACAAACAACTTATTATAAATGCAGTGAAACAAATGCTCTGCGGCGTCCTCAGCTTTGCCTCGGAAAAGTTTATATCAACACTTGTTCCAAGACGACATAACCACTTTAAAAGGTAAGGCGTGTTTGCCTGCACGTTCGTTCCCTATATAGAACATTAAACGGCCACATTTTTCAACGAAGACTTTTTACGAGGCTTTTCGCTCTCTAATGCTGAATCAATAAAACACTTTTAGTTTGTAAGTAGAAGTCAAAGTGTAAGGCGGAAAGGGAAGTAGCGAGGGAGGAGAGGGTAGAGAAGACTGTGCACGGACCCATACAGCAATTAAGTTATTAATTCAGTCACAGGGTTGAACGGGGCGACAGATGACGATGCCCAGGGAGCGAGATGAACTCGAACTTTAGAAGTCGAGAGTTATTGCAGCAACTTGGACGAACTAGAACACTCCATCAGAGAACACGTCCAATAGGTGTACTAATAAGGGCCAACTAACCCTACATGGACAACTGATTCTCCAGAGATATGTGGGTGCGGGGGCGGACTGGGATAAAAAGGCTCGGAATGCTGGGTTTCGGGGGGGTCCGCATGAGGTGGCGTGGCGCAGCTGGGGTCTGGGGCGAAGCCCCAGCCGCCGGAGCCAAATACGCCGAAGGCGTAAACATTTTTTTGGGGTTGCATTGAATTTTATGCCCTTAAATACGATTTTAGGGCACGATTAACAGAGGCCACGCTACCAGTAGCAAGATAATTTTAATTATATTCAATTAATTGAATGTGAATATTTACAATAAATATTACAATAAATTCACTTATAATTTCAAAATAATACTTATAGAGTGGGGTTAAGATTTGTTTAGCAATATACAGAGAAGTATTTACATCATAGGGACATTCTGGTGGCAGCACGGGGGCCCGGGGCCCCGGACTGCCAAAGGGCCCGGGATGCGATCGTATCCCGGCATCCCTAGCTAGTCCGCGCCTGTGTGGGTGCATGGTGACGTTTATTTAAAAAGCAAAACTTCACACTAGGCCTCCTGTTAGTCACTTCTTATTAGGGCATTCCGTGTTTTGAAAGAGAACTGCTGCTTTTTTGTTGTTGTCGAGTACCTAGATAGGCAAGTCTTGAATGTAATCGCACCCTGGACATGGCATGAAGTGGCGTGCCGGCCTTCTAGTCACGTGATGGTACCGTGGAGGATGCACGCAAGTCGGGGTGAGCGGAGCTAATTCTGTGCAATATTTAAGAGTCCTAGACCTACAATACGGTACTCGATATTGGTCCGGTCATTTGCGACTGAAAACCATGTAGCTGTGTTGGACTGCTGGCATTGAACAACACCATGTATTTAATGTGTCCACTCATCATATCACTGACGCAAATTTGGAGTGACAGTAAATACAACACTGCATAAACGCAATGCAACCAATAATGAAAACAGCCAACACATATGAGGTATAGAATGACAAGAAAGATAAACACAGAAAGTCGAAACAAAAATAAAATAGGCTTACAACAATCATGAAAGCAAGGAATCGAACTGAAAGACAATTGACACAGGTTATCAACAAAATATCATTGTATGTAACTAAGGAGAGAAAAATATGTTAGCATGGCAACTCTACTTCAATTCAGATGTAGGCCTATCAACTATGAAGTCAGTTGCTTGTTCACAAAGAATAAAATACGGTACATGTAGAAACCAAAATCTAACTATAATGTAAGATGATGACATTGACATTTCTGAGTGGTTGTGACTACAATACCAAAATATTAACTGAAAATGTAACCGATTCCCGGTCGGGGCAAACTTTCAAACTGTCTCGAATAATGCTAGAATCACATATATTATACATTTGTCATATAGTATTATCATTGAGTTTGATGGTATTATAGTGGATCAATGGCGCAGCACAAAGCTTTGAGTCGAACAGCTGTTGTAGTTGTGGGTTACTGGAATGGAATTATTATCATCAACAATTCTTTCAAAACTATCTATATTGTATCCAAATAAATTCTCGAATCCCCGATGTAATGTAACACATTGTGTTCGGTTACATCGACCAGGGCTACTGGAGATGGGTGCAATGCACATGGAAAACCGCAACTGTCTGCATGCAACGCCCGGCACGGACTTACCTCGAACTCTCCCGCCTCGCGAACGGCCACCGCGCCGACAACACTCGCATCATGGCGACGTACCAGGGCTACTGGAGATGGGTGTATGCACATGGACAACCGCAACTGTCTGCATGCAACGCCCGGCACGGACTTACCTCGAACTCTCCCGCCTCGCGAACGGCCACTGCGCCGACAACACTCGCATCATGGCGACGTACCAGGGCTACTGGAGATGGGTGTATGCACATGGACAACCGCAACTGTCTGCATGCAGCGCCCGGCACGGACTTACCTCGAACTCTCTCGCCTCGCGAACGGCCACCGCGCCGACAACACTCGCATCATGGCGACGTACCAGGGCTACTGGAGATGGGTGTATGCACATGGACAACCGCAACTGTCTGCATGCAGCGCCCGGCACGGACTTACCTCGAACTCTCTCGCCTCGCGAACGGCCACCGCGCCGACAACACTCGCATCATGGCGACGTACCAGGGCTACTGGAGATGGATGTATGTACATGGACAACCGCAACTGTCTGCATGCAACGCCCGGCACGGACTTACCTCGAACTCTCTCGCCTCGCGAACGGCCACCGCGCCGACAACACTCGCATCATGGCGACGTACCAGGGCTACTGGAGATGGATGTATGTACATGGACAACCGCAACTGTCTGCATGCAACGCCCGGCACGGACTTACCTCGAATTCTCCCGCCTCGCGAACGGCCACCGCGCCGACAACACTCGCATCATGGCGACGTACCAGGGCTACTGGAGATGGGTGTATGCACATGGACAACCGCAACTGTCTGCATGCAGCGCCCGGCACGGACTTACCTCGAACTCTCTCGCCTCGCGAACGGCCACCGCGCCGACAACACTCGCATCATGGCGACGTACCAGGGCTACTGGAGATGGGTGTATGCACATGGTCAACCGCAACGGTCTGCATGCAACGCCTGGCACGGACTTACCTCGAACTCTCCCGCCTCGCGAACGGCCACCGCGCCGACAACACTCGCATCATGGCGACGTACCAGGGCTACTGGAGATGGGTGTATGCACATGGACAACCGCAACTGTCTGCATGCAACGCCCGGCACGGACTTACCTCGAACTCTCCCGCCTCGCGAACGGCCACCGCGCCGACAACACTCGCATCATGGCGACGTACCAGGGCTACTGGAGATGGGTGTATGCACATGGACAACCGCAACTGTCTGCATGCAGCGCCCGGCACGGACTTACCTCGAACTCTCCCGCCTCGCGAACGGCCACCGCGCCGACAACACTCGCATCATGGCGACGTACCAGGGCTACTGGAGATGGGTGTATGCACATGGACAACCGCAACTGTCTGCATGCAGCGCCCGGCACGGACTTACCTCGAACTCTCCCGCCTCGCGAACGGCCACCGCGCCGACAACACTCGCATCATGGCGACGTACCAGGGCTACTGGAGATGGATGTATGTACATGGACAACCGCAACCGTCTGCATGCAACGCCCGGCACGGACTTACCTCGAACTCTCTCGCCTCGCGAACGGCCACCGCGCCGACAACACTCGCATCATGGCGACGTACCAGGGCTACTGGAGATGGATGTATGCACATGGACAACCGCAACTGTCTGCATGCAACGCCCGGCACGGACTTACCTCGAACTCTCCCGCCTCGCGAACGGCCACCGCGCCGACAACACTCGCATCATGGCGACGTCTGTCCGTTCAACGACTTAGAAGATAAACGCCGGCGCCCAATAACACACGAGTGACTGTCCGTTCGATACCGCACACATACTATGCGTAGCAAACACGCACGTCGGTAATCACATACTTGTTATAAATAATATTATGGCTCCGTACAAATGCCGGCCGGCGTAATCAGGCGACTTCTGAAATATTAATGTTCGACGCCGGTATAGGCATGAATACAAGCGAGTCACAGTTAACAATCACATATCCCATACAAGACTCGCGAGCATAAATGTCGATACAAGAATTCCGAGTTATCTAAATAAAGAAAACAACCGCAGATGCGCAGATTACAAACTAAGTACGATACAATGAAATTATTAGATTCGAGTTAGCCTATAGTTAAAATCCGCCAAGCACAATCTTCTGTAGGACGACCTTGTTGTAATGTAAATTAAATGTCTAGACATTATTGCCATTTTACTATTTATTATTGTCCAAGTACGTAATAATAACTTTATTGACAAATAATAAGTACAAAGTATTCAAACATAAAGATTGATAAAAAGGAATTCCAAGTAAAATTAAAATAAATTATAAGAAAATAAACGATATTGAGGAGAATATATCTTTTAAATGTGATCGTATATAGTTTACGGCCAGAGGGTAAACTAAATATCCCGATTACAAATAAAATGGGTAAGTTGCGAAATATACGTTGTATATGCTAACACACGACTAAGCCCATGCACATGTTTTATCCGCGAATCTTGGAATATATGTCTTCAAGTAATATTAAACATGTAACGGGGTAACAGCTATTCATGCTGACACAGTGGCCAAGTAATAGTCTCCAAACACTTTGTGGCCGCGTAGAACGGAAAACCGTGTGAGAGGATTTGTTACTCGAAAATGCATTGCGCTTATATTTGAACGATGCGTCATGCAGCATACAAAGACACGCCTAACACATCAATCAGAAGACCCCTACCCTACCTAACCACGCTGTCGGCTGTTGTACGTTTGCTTGCTTGTGTATCGAGATAGGGTGTACCACTGTACACTGTATACACCTGTACATGGGGACCAAGGAGAAAGAGGAAACGACGTCATAGCACACTTCAACGAAGAATACACATCACAGAGAAACGAGTACTAACAGAATGAACTGCGACGGGGTGGCAACCTGCAGCAAGCATTATATCGATCAAGGTTTCCACTTCCCGAGGACCGCCGAGGATAGAACGATCAATTTCTTCAAGATAGTTTATTCCCCGTTGGGTTAGTCCTTTCCTCGTCTCCTTCACTTCACCCGCCCTCCGGGAGAGACTTCTTCAGTCCTTCAATAGACATTTCGATATAAACCTGGATTCGCAGCAATCACAAGAAGACCGAACGATTTCACGTCTGGTTGCTTCGCGTGACGTCACAGTGTGGGTGTTGACGCGGTCCGACTTGTTCACTGCAGCTACCGCTAATGATTTCCATAGAGCTCCGGGCATAGATATATAGGGCTCGACATTTACGACAGGCCATACGGTTGGATGGGTCCAGTACCTCTAGTCTATAGCCTCTAGGTGTTTATATTAACTATAACTAGGTCGATCCATCGTAATCATGTGATGGATTATAACTCGATTCGTGGCGGTTCGCGAACGGATGCATTTTTGGTTTATAGACTTTACTTTGCGGCGAGGGATCAAACAACATACGCAATCACAGTATCCTATTGGATTAGCCTAATCATACACTCATTACTCATCACGTCCATATCTCCCTCATGGCAGGTGTTTTCACATTGCTACGATATTGCCTCTGCTTGTATTGTTTCTGCTGTTGGATCTCACATGTCCGCCAAGGACTCTGCCTGGTCTGAGATCACAGAGTGGGTTCTGAGAGGGGGATCTGAGGGATCTGAGAGCGCAACTCGCACCGAGATGCATCCGATCCGATAGACTCGGCGAGGTTGGAGTAAGTAAACCACTTTACGATCGGAGTAACTCGGATCATGTTGGCGTAGTGTGCATGCACGCCACGCCACGCCACACGCTTCGCATAGGAACTTGTCTTCACTTGACGAGACAAGCCCGTCAAGTTAGCAAGCATGCAATGCAACATCTCACGGAGCAAAGAAACAAAGCAGATGTGACCTTAATCCACTAATGCGGGTTTACACACCGTAATAAGGTTTAAGATTTAATATTTAATATTTGGTTCTAAGGAAAGTATTTTCCAAACTGATTTACTAGGACCGCTACCATTGGCCGGATTTATAAAAGCTTGTCTCTGGCTGGGCAAAGAATTTTAAGGATAAGAGCTAAGAAGTTGGAACAGTTTCAACTTTCGTTCTAGCCCTTAAATCTTAGGAAGTTATGTGAACGCCATGATGCTACTGGCTTGATATTCAACTTCGTTTAACCTTATACCTTAAACTTTATTACCGTGTGTAAACCGGGCTTATAACTTTAAAGTGGTACCTTATATCTATATTATCTGGTTCATTTTATTATCATATTCGTTCTATAGGCTAAACCAAGTGAGACAATACATCAAGATCATTACAGACGCAATATTGATGATAATGATCGAGCGCTCTTATCTTTGCTACAAGGCAAACCGAGATGAAGGGTAGGTGATAACTGATGAACGAAGGCAACTCAAGATCACCATGTTGAGCCAGTCAGTAGTAAACCAAGACTCGCTCACTCTATACTCGTCTTTATGTTATACCGCCAGCTATAACACCGTTTAAAATCAAAATATCGGAATGATTCTACGCGTTATGCGATATCCCACTTCTGAACCCAACAGTTCGCACCGCGTTGCGATGGAAACGCGGCCGTACATCGTGTGTCGGTCGGGCGTCCTCGTCGCACGAGACACTACTTGCCTCGGTCTGTCAAGACGAAACAAATTGCCGATTGTTTGTTCGGCCGGGACACGTTTAACGAGCGCGACTCTCAAAGGGAAAACCTCAATCGAAAAGAGGGATTATTCTATAGTATAGTTTCGCACGCTAAACATAAAGTAGTTTCGATTCCACTATAACTCCCAATAAAGATATGTTTGATAATGACATGACAACGACGAGATTGAAGATTGTTTCGATATTTTTAGAATGAGATGCACAAATATTTTATTTTTGAAGTTAATGTATTGAAGTATATGTACTGTTCACCACTGTAACCATTTTAAACCATGGTTTTGATAAACACAAAATCCAAGAAATAAAAATACATTCATAAACCTCAGTTGCAAACAATTTTACAGTTCAGTTCTCAGCCTGGTACGAATTTATATTTATTTGCCAGTTCGACTAATATGTTGGTGACCTACAAGAAATATTGCCAGTCAATAATTCTTCACTGCACGAATAACGTTATACCTTGAAGCGCAAGACAAACGTGATGCAGGTCAAACTATACGTTGTTACAACTATATACGCACAGTTATTTTATAAATCCGCACTTACAATTATTATACTTATTGCTACTATCGCAATCAATATCATTATAATGCATCATTGGCGAAACGAAATTTGATTTGTAAAATTAAGGTAACAATAGTTTGCGTGCAAAACCTATGCAAATTAGTCAAGACCACAACATAAAACATCTAGTCCTCCTGAGAATCGGCATCAAAAGTACCGAGCACGCATTGAAACGCAGCCCCCACGTCCAACCCACGACCTGCAGCCTATAGTGTATATGACGCGAGCTGCAACGACGCACGTGGCTTATAGGTGGTTCCCGCCCGAGATTTATCACGCGAAATGCAGATTAAGCTATAATAACCCTGTGGTGTAGTAAGTCGACCTATTACGTACGTGGTGTTTGAATCAATATTCAAGTGAGCCATTTAAAATAAAGTGCCCTGACATTAAGATTAAACTATGCTAATTACCAGAAAATTTGTTTTAGAATCAATACATAATGTGTTGAACTTGAGACAGGATTTGTGTGCATATATGTTCTGAAAACAAATGCAACGAAAACAAATGTACTGTTCTGTTTTTTTGCGAATGTTCACTCAAATCACAAAATGGTTACAAAATCGTCATTTACGATTACATTTCGTGTGGCCTATATTTACCAATTGGAAAGCGAATTCCAGTTAAAACTAAAACCTTCAATGATTTTTTTTTTTTTTTTACAAGTAACATTTTTGTCTGTAAATGTTAATTAATGTTTCCAAACTATAAAATCATTCCTAATTGCACGGAACCCTAATGCCGATACATTTTACAGTGTTTTTGGTGGAGGTGCCGGGTCGACTGGTAAACTCGGCCCCTCCACCATTTCTCACTTCTCAACACGTCTGTGATGTAAACACGTGTTGCGAGGCCTTTCAAGCTAACCTCAGGCGCAAAACACCGCACAAGTACTCCTTTAACCTTCTCCCGGTTTCCCATTACTGTTTGTGACAGGCAATGGGAACTTAGCTTTATAAAGTCTTAATTAAAGAACGCTAGATCCGCAAAAGTTCATGGAATGCTCTTTGAAAGTGACTGCAGTAAACTTAATTGAAAGCTATATATATATATATATATCGACAGCACGATCGGTATACGAAAGTTGCTGTAGGCCTACTAATTAATTTTCAAAAGCTATATATATATATATACATCGTTTTGTGCAGCCAATTTATTTATACTTTTCTACTGCTAGAGTACAGATATTTTTAGTTTGAAATAATTTGAAGCTCTACCCCCTGGGGTTATGTTACCACAGCCCAGCATAACAAGTATCACTAATTACAAAATAATATAATATGAAATGAATAAATATGATAGGATTGTCGGGTTTTCTGGAGGTAAAGACGAGGGGGGGGGGGGGTCACATATAGCGACGGAGGGGAGCAGTAGGGGAGCGTCAAACTAAGAAAATCTCAAGTCTAGCACAAACATTCATATTTTACGTAGGGATATTTTCCCTGGTATGTATTTGCCAACCCCATATTACTTCGTAAAGCAAGTTGTTGTATGAAGAAAACTTTTTGTTTAAAAAAAATATTTATACATTGACCTACGTCGTCAGTATCAATGCCAGTTATCTAGTACACCCTGTTATTTTCCATATGTTGTATTGATCTAAAACTAAAACGAAACAAACCGACACATTGACATTTTCAGGTTCCAAGGTCAAGTTGTGAGTGGTGTTCGTGACCGAGGAGAAGGGTAAATAACATATCGTTATACAGTATAAGACAAACCAACTTGCTATGCGTACAATCATATATTGTTTCAATATTTATATTGCGGGTTACAATTGCAAGATGGCGGCGCCAACGCACGAGGGGGTCCCGAGATGGTGCTGGGTCACGGGTGGGCGGCCGTGTCTCAACTGACCAATCGGATGGTGCTGGGTCACGGGTGGGCGGCCGTGTCTCAACTGACCAATCGGCAATCAGTATGCGTAATACAGTATTAAACTTGTATTATAAGTAAAAGGCAGACCCCTCTCTAATATGAGGCAGAACATTATGATTACATATTTGTCAATGTTCAGATTGTACAAAATAACAACATAAGTAGGTTTAGTTGCTGGGAATCGTGTGTCTTAACGTGAATTCTCGTGTGTGTAAGAGAACTGCGGACACTGTGAGGCTGCCGCATTGGGGGATGAGAGCAACACAACCGGCACATGCTTCGCATAGTGTTTTCCTCCACGAGTATGATCAGTACAGTGGATGTAACAGACGCCCACGCGACTCTATACAAGACGCGCCCAGGACGTTCTGTATATATATAGACCCGCCTTTCTCGTCTACCCGGGGTGTTGCCATTTATTACTAGTCCGATCGACAGCACGATCGGTATACGAAAGTTGCTGTACTAATTAATTTTTAAAAGCTATTTTATATTCCTGACATTTTGAAAGGATGTTATAAAGTTTGTGTAATCATAAATCCAGCGTATCCAGCCATTGCTTCCAACCCTGGATATGGGCGTGTTTTTAACATGCAACACTTATGTCACCGGCCCCACGACCCATCGGTATTTGAAGAAACGTGTCAGACATTTTATAATCGACAACTTTGGAACCGTCCAAAACGTAAGTAACAAAACATGCAATGCATTGCAGCAGTTATAACTTTCGCAACGAGATAAGTTTCAGAAAAATGTAAGAATTAATTTAATGTTATTCGGATGTTATGAGTACCCTAGGTCTTAAGACAATTGGTTATTACTTATTAGGGAAATGTGATGAGGAGATTTGGCTACAGTTAACAGCCAACAGAAAGGAGATCTAACTTTATAATACTAATCAATACTAAATATTATACTAATACTAATAATACTATTATACTAATATAATACTAATACTAAACAACTTAGAAGAGGTAAATAAAATACTAACTGCAAAAAGCAATTGGTCTTCGAATGAAACGTATTGTATAATTAACAGGGCAGCTTGTACACACTCGTGTATATGTGACTCGTTGGCGGTGTGATTATCCCATTCCCGAACATGTTGTTGTGAAATACTTTAGCAAAGTAACTTTCAAACACGAGAAGCGGGCTTTTAATTTTACACCCAACCAACATTATTTAAATACAGTATGCGTGAATGGTGGGAAAGTGTAGCAGCCCTATTATCGGGCAAATCTCGGCTCTTTCATGACGATATTAATACCGCTTCGATAGGACACCAATTAGGCGTACAAGCCCCAATAAAATGCAAATATGGTCCCGATAGGACGCGCAAGCCAAGCCCGATTATACAACAACGGCTTCTCTCGTGTTCGATGCCATTAGCAACGTATTACCGGCCATACCCGACAGATCATATCATACGTACATAACGCGCTGACGAAGTTGACCACGGCAAAATGTACACAACGCGCTAAGTTTATACTGGGTATTACCGCATATAGATAATTTTAAAAAATATACAATTATTTGATAAAGTATAGCCTACAATACGTGTCAACTTTCTTCCAAAGAGGCGATCGAACTGAGCAATTCCGTGGCTACCACACTCATCTTTCAACGTGTCTGAATTAAACCAGGCGCACATAGGTTACAGGTATACAACCCATGAATATATTCGCAGATGGATGAGAGTAGTTTTCTGGCCGATCGTTTACTACGAATTACCCAGTTATGTATATCGACATGCGCGAACTGTTCGGGCGCTTCCGCTGGATGGTCGATCTGTTGGCCTATAGGCATCTAATGAAATATTTCGAATGTGCATGGTATCGTTTCCACATAAATACTGAATCGCATGGAGGGATACAAAAACCACACTCGGGCCATAGTCTCACAAATGTGCGATGCGTCTATAATGAATGACAGCACACGTTGCAAGTGTAGAATTAATAATCAATTGGTTTCCCTAATGACAACCGTAATGATTGCAATATTCGAGATTTTGTTAATACAGTTTTTGGTTCATACGAAACCACATCCTCATATGTTGTCACTTTTTCAATACTGAGTAGTGTTCTCAAAATATAACGCGGTTATTACAGTGAGACGACCCTCCAGAAATACGCTCAGCGCCATCATGAACGTAAGCCTTAGACTCTAGCGTAAGATCTGCACCAGAACGGCGACATATACAAATTTCACTGCAAGTACAATAGTGAATAGTAGAGATTTTTTTCAATTCTATAAATATTTTTTTCATTCATAAAATCAACTGAAAACTTCATTGCTCAAAGAAAAAAAAAACAGATACCGAATACTTTTGTGACCAATCAAATTGAAATTGCAAAATGAAGACCTACTTTTGGAAGACTATTTCACTTATAAGGGCACATTCTATTAACAATTTCGTTTGCGTCTCAAGAGATGCGCAAAATTAATACACATTGCCGTATTCATACATGTTTTAGTTAACGAGTAACAAATTCATCCACCAACAATGTTGTTTACACAACGTTAATGTCAGAGGCCGTTTCAGTAGGAAAGGAAAAAGTCAAGTACTTTCGAAAATTAAAAATTGTTTAAGCGGTATAACTTTGAACAAGTTATAAGGATTTCACATACTCGGTTGAAGTTTATTTCCATTGCTCGCATATTTTATTTCAATGTAAAACAGTTTTATTATTTTCAGTTGGTGTTATGATCCCGAACACCAATCGGTTAGTTGCTATGGAATCGTTCGCGCTCACGAGCTGACGATTACGAACGCTACATTCGACCAGGTTTCACGCTATAGGTGCATTACGCGTATTTCAGATTAGATAAGAAATAACAGGAACATGTTTGCAACCACAGCTGTTGACTATCTCGTAATACGAATCGAGTCGAGATACGACGAAGTCGGCATCTCGTGTTAAACTTTACGTTTCATATTCTAATAGGCGTTATTCCTAAGTGCCGCGATAAGTAAGCTTCACCCATGCAAGTGTTATATCTGTGTCATGTACGAATCAATCAACTCAACAATTGGAATCTACTGCATACAATAAAGCACATTTCCTTCTTAATTGTGATTTGTTGGAAGTGAAAACAATACAGAATAATTGCAAGTCAACGCATGACTCAACAAAGTATCCTGCCTATACGTGAATACTGGATAGGGTGAGCGTTGTATGTACACCTATTTGTTTACAGGGCGTATGAACGAACGCGAACATGCTTTAGTACCGCTGTAGCAAAGATAGCCGTCATTGAGCGGGTAGGTACAGTAACCAACCGGTGACGTGCGTTTCTAAACGTGGCCTAGTTTCCCCGAACTATGGCGGCAATCAGCATATAATGCTATTCCGTTTGCTTCTAACGCATTATTACGTCAGTTAATTCCTGCAACTGGCGATAACGAACATTTCCATCGGGTACGCCCACTTCCAAGCATGCCGATCATTCTATCCATCACTGCTTTAAATCGACCCCCCCCCCTCTCGCCCCTTAGTAGCTACAACAATAGCATCGTGTAGCAATGGTTTCTTAGATATCCCGATACAATTTTTTTGTACACGAAACACGGAAACCGGCGGACACAATCAATATTTACTTTAACAGCAAGAAAACAGAGAGACATGTGCCCGTAGAATTCCGAGGGAAGACATGCATGCGTTGTTATACGCAATTCTCACTCTGAACGCGGGTCTGTGTAGAAGATAGATGACCGGTATCACAACACTAACACGACACAACCGGACGAAGCGTCACAACATTGGCGTTCACCGAACGAACAACACTGTCGGTCGTCTGTCCGTCGCGCGACACAGGGGCCGACTGAGCGGGTCACGTGATACTACGCGCCGCGACGCCGCGGTACGGTCGATGCATTTCGCGGTCGATGCCTGCTGCATCCCCCCGCCCCCGCCCCCACCCCCAACCCCTGCTAGAGCTGGGAGCCTCCGCGGTGAGATGTAGAGCATCGCAGTGTTGTTGATTGTTGTCAACACGGGGGGGTCGTACCAACCTTGTGACACATCCTACCCTTACATGACAACAAGATGCTCTCATCATGATGCAGGTGTATTATGATTTTCCTGCACATAAATATAGGCACCTATGTCGGGGATGCGAATTTCATTAGGCTAGAAAATAAGCTAACTGAGCGAGCGTTTCCATTCTACTTTCATTCCGCTCGATTGTCTCGCGATAACGGAGATTCTGATTTCTGATCAAGTTGAAATTTGGAGTACCCACAAACTTCGATGTGGATTGAACGCCATTAGCTTTGTGGGAACAACTCCACTCCCTCCACTCCACAGTTACTAAACATAATGACGGTAAAAATGTGAGGTACCCATATCATAGCTTAGTCACACCACTGTACTATAAATATAGTTTTTTAACTGGCGGCAAAATGTGAGATAGCCATATCATAGCAAATTTCTATCCCGCAATGAATCGCTTCATTTTAACGCGATCAGAAATCTCCATCATACGGGGAAGAAGTTACATTCTACTATAACCGATAGAGGTGGCTCAGCGGTAAGACGCGAGACTCTAATTCGGGAGGTCGCCGGTTCGATTCCGGCCACCGGCAGTCCTGACTGAAGGTTTTTTCCGAGGTTTGCCTCAGTCGTAAAGGCGAATGCTGGGATTGAGTCCTACTAACAGCCCTCGGACATTCCTCCCCAGCTATCCAAACACCCCAATAACCTAGTTAGTCACCTGAAGAGGGGCACATCAGGTAAAGCTGGTGTGCACCCTAGAACGGTTATTCCTACGAAAAATTATTATTATTATTCTACTATATTGTCAATAAGATGGAAGTAACTACGACAATGAAAAATCTAAACTATGTGCAGTATGCACATTCTTACATTGCACATTGGCGGTAACTTTGAAAACTTTTGGGCAGAATGTTTGTTCGCGGACGTGCTCGCTTATCAACGCGATACACAGAGAGCAAACAACGGCTGATACAAGCCATGCAGTCACCACTGCGTGAATGCCACTGCCTTCTTCGAACCTGAGGTACATAGTTTACGAACACCGAAGTTAAGCAACCTCGGGCTAGGTCAGGAGGTGGATGGGTGACCACTCGCCTCTGAAACACTAGTTACCGTTGGTTCGAGCAGATTGGAGGGTTTGAAAGCTTGTGTAACAGCTTCGTCCTTCTCGTCAACTGCTCGGCAGTCCAGGTTAGTGGAGGAACCTATATGACTGGTCAAAGTTACACCGTCCTTTCGGATGGGACGTAAAGCCGATGGTCCCCTTGGTACTTTTCTACAGGAGTAGGCTACGTGCCGGTACCCCCTCCCCCTCCGTCTTTCCTCATTATCATTCATCAATCATCACTCATCAGGCTAAAGAGGGCAGTGTGCCCTACACTGGCCTTAATTACAATAAAATAAATAAATAAATTACATGAAGAGGGGCTCATCGTAAAGCTGGTGTACAGCACACAACAGGGATTCCCCACAAAAAAATAAGTACGTTGAATTAAAATTACGTGTTCCGACAGAAAAAGAACCACGCCCACGTATTTCATGCAACCAAAAAGTCGCAGTACTAAGTGACACAGTTTTTTATTTTTATAATTTTTACATTTCGCGCGTGTTAAAATGAAGGGTCCCACGAGCATGGCGCTCATTTGCTAATGGTTGCGACCTTAGCATTCTGCTGGCCAAACACGGTAAATGAGGTTTTGAGGCCCGGCATGCCTGCATAACACCATTATAGCGATCATCCCTGATGCACGAGTCTCGCTCCGCCTGCAAGCTCACAACAAAATGGGTCAAGTGCGAAGCTTTCACCACACCCACAGCTTCAAGTCGCTTCATGCATTTCGTAAATCTCACGAACTACAATTTAATGTGCCTACGTACTATATACATTGAAACAGGAACCTGTTTGATTTTACCTGTACATGGAGCTACCATTCGGGACCCCTGATTACTGTCGGTTAAAGGTGCCTTCGTACTATATACATTGAAACAGGAACCTGTTTGCTTTTACCTGTACATGGAGCTACCATTCGGGACCCCTGATTACTGTCGGTTAAAGGTGCCTACGTACTATAAACATTGAAACAGGAACCTGTTTGATTTTACCTGTACATCGAGCTACCATTCGGGACCCCTGATTACTGTCGGTTAAAGGTGCCTACGTACTATATACATTGAAACAGGAACCTGTTTGATTTTACCTGTACATCGAGCTATCCTTCGGGACCCCTGATTACTGTCGATTAAAGGTGCCTACGTACTATATACATTGAAACAGGAACCTGTTTGATTTTACCTGTACATCGAGCTACTATTCGGGACCCTTGATTACTGTCGGTTAAAGGTGCCTACGTACTATATACATTGAAACAGGAACCTGTTTCGATTTTACCTGTATTCGAGCTACCCTTCGGAACCCCTGATTACTGTCGGTTAAAGGTGCCTACGTACTATATACATTGAAACAGGAACCTGTTTCGATTTTACCTGTATTCGAGCTACCCTTCGGAACCCCTGATTACTGTCGGTTAAAGGTGCCTACGTACTATATACATTGAAACAGGAACCTGTTTCGATTTTACCTGTATTCGAGCTACCCTTCGGAACCCCTGATTACTGTCGGTTAAAGGTGCCTACGTACTATATACATTGAAACAGGAACCTGTTTGATTTTACCTGTATATCGTGCTACCATTCGGGACCCCTGATTACTGTCGGTTAAAGGTGCCTACGTACTATATACATTGAAACAGGAACCTGTTTGATTTTACCTGTACATCGAGCTACCCTTCGGAACCCCTGATTACTGTCGGTTAAAGGTGCCTACGTACTATATACATTGAAACAGGAACCTGTTTGATTTTACCTGTACATCGAGCTACCCTTCGGAACCCCTGATTACTGTCGGTTAAAGGTGCCTACGTACTATATACATTGAAACAGGAACCTGTTTGATTTTACCTGTACATCGAGCTACCCTTCGGGACCCCTGATTACTGTCGGTTAAAGGTGCCTACGTACTATACACATTGAAACAGGAACCTGTTTGATTTTACCTGTATATCGCGCTACCATTCGGGACCCCTGATTACTGTCGGTTAAAGGTGCCTACGTGCTATATACATTGAAACAGGAACCTGTTTGATTTTACCTGTATATCGAGCTACCATTCGGGACCCCTGATTACTGTCGGTTAAAGGTGCCTACGTACTATATACATTGAAACAGGAACCTGTTTGATTTTACCTGTATATCGTGCTACCATTCGGGACCCCTGATTACTGTCGGTTAAAGGTGCCTACGTACTATATACATTGCAACAGGAACCTGTTTGATTTTACCTGTATATCGTGCTACCATTCGGGACCCCTGATTACTGTCGGTTAAAGGTGCCTACGTACTATATACATTGAAACAGGAACCTGTTTGATTTTACCTGTACATCGAGCTATCCTTCGGGACCCCTGATTACTGTCGGTTAAAGGTGCCTACGTACTATAAACATTGAAACAGGAACCTGTTTGATTTTACCTGTATATCGTGCTACCATTCGGGACCCCTGATTACTGTCGGTTAAAGGTGCCTACGTACTATATACATTGAAACAGGAATCTGTTTGATTTTACCTGTATATCGCGCTACCATTCGGGACCCCTGATTACTGTCGGTTAAAGGTGCCTACGTACTATATACATTGAAACAGGAACATGTTTGATTTTACCTGTATATCGTGCTACCATTCGGGACCCCTGATTACTGTCGGTTAAAGGTGCCTACGTACTATATACATTGAAACAGGAACCTGTTTGATTTTACCTGTACATCGAGCTATCCTTCGGGACCCCTGAACCTGTTTGATTTTACCTGTACATGGAGCTACCCTTCGGGACCCCTGATTACTGTCTGTTAAAGGTGCCTACGTACTATATACATTGAAACAGGAACCTGTTTGATTTTACCTGTACATCGAGCTATCCTTCGGGACCCCTGATTACTGTCGGTTAAAGGTGCCTACGTACTATAAACATTGAAACAGGAACCTGTTTGATTTTACCTGTACATCGAGCTACCATTCGGGACCCCTGATTACTGTCGGTTAAAGGTGCCTTCGTACTATATACATTGAAACAGGAACCTGTTTGATTTTACCTGTACATGGAGCTACCATTCGGGACCCCTGATTACTGTCTGTTAAAGGTGCCTACGTACTATATACATTGAAACAGGAACCTGTTTGATTTTACCTGTACATCGAGCTACCCTTCGGGACCCCTGATTACTGTCGGTTAAAGGTGCCTACGTACTATATACATTGAAACAGGAACCTGTTTGATTTTACCTGTACATCGAGCTACCATTCGGGACCCCTGATTACTGTCGGTTAAAGGTGCCTACGTACTATATACATTGAAACAGGAACCTGTTTGATTTTACCTGTACATGGAGCTACCATTCGGGACCCCTGATTACTGTCGGTTAAAGGTGCCTACGTACTATATACATTGAAACAGGAACCTGTTTGATTTTACCTGTACATGGAGCTACCATTCGGGACCCCTGATTACTGTCGGTTAAAGGTGCCTACGTACTATATACATTGAAACAGGAACCTGTTTGATTTTACCTGTACATCGAGCTACCATTCGGGACCCCTGATTACTGTCGGTTAAAGGTGCCTACGTACTATAAACATTGAAACAGGAACCTGTTTGATTTTACCTGTACATCGAGCTACCATTCGGGACCCCTGATTACTGTCGGTTAAAGGTGCCTACGTACTATAAACATTGAAACAGGAACCTGTTTGATTTTACCTGTACATGGAGCTACCATTCGGGACCCCTGATTACTGTCGGTTAAAGGTGCCTACGTACTATATACATTGAAACAGGAACCTGTTTGATTTTACCTGTACATGGAGCTACCATTCGGGACCCCTGATTACTGTCGGTTAAAGGTGCCTACGTACTATAAACATTGAAACAGGAACCTGTTTGATTTTACCTGTACATCGAGCTACCATTCGGGACCCCTGATTACTGTCGGTTAAAGGTGCCTACGTACTATATACATTGAAACAGGAACCTGTTTGATTTTACCTGTACATGGAGCTACCATTCGGGACCCCTGATTACTGTCGGTTAAAGGTGCCTACGTACTATATACATTGAAACAGGAACCTGTTTGATTTTACCTGTACATCGAGCTACCCTTCGGGACCCCTGATTACTGTCGGTTAAAGGTGCCTACGTACTATATACATTGAAACAGGAACCTGTTTGATTTTACCTGTACATCGAGCTACCATTCGGGACCCCTGATTACTGTCGGTTAAAGGTGCCTACGTACTATATACATTGAAACAGGGACCTGTTTGATTTTACCTGTACATCGAGCTACCATTCGGGACCCCTGATTACTGTCGGTTAAAGGTGCCTATACGTACTATACATTGAAACAGGAACCTCTTTGATTTTACCTGTACATCGAGCTACCCTTCGGGACCCCTGATTACTGTCGGTTAAAGGTGCCTACGTACTATATACATTGAAACAGGAACCTGTTTGATTTTACCTGTACATGGAGCTACCCTTCGGGGCCCCTGATTTTTGTCGGTTAAAGGTGCCTACGTACTATATACATTGAAACAGGAACCTGTTTGATTTTACCTGTACATCGAGCTACCATTTGGGACCCTTGATTACTGTCGGTTAAAGGTGCCTACGTACTATATACATTGAAACAGGAACCTGTTTGATTTTACCTGTACATGGAGCTACCCTTCGGGACCCCTGATTACTGTCGGTTAAAGGTGCCTACGTACTATATACATTGAAACAGGAACCTGTTTGATTTTACCTGTACATGGAGCTACCCTTCGGGGCCCCTGATTTTTGTCGGTTAAAGGTGCCTACGTACTATATACATTGAAACAGGAACCTGTTTGATTTTACCTGTACATCGAGCTACCCTTCGGGACCCCTGATTACTGTCGGTTAAAGGTGCCTATACGTACTATTTACATTGAAACAGGAACCTGTTTGATTTTACCTGTACATCGAGCTACCCTTCGGAACCCCTGATTACTGTCGGTTAAAGGTGCCTACGTACTATATACATTGAAACAGGAACCTGTTTGATTTTACCTGTACATGGAGCTACCCTTTGGGACCCCTGGTTAATGTCGGTTAAAGGTGCCTATACGTACTATATACATTGAAACAGGAACCTGTTTGATTTTACCTGTACATCGAGCTATCCTTCGGGACCCCTGATTACTGTCGGTTAAAGGTGCCTACGTACTATATACATTGAAACAGGAACCTGTTTTATTTTACCTGTACATCGAGCTACCATTCGGAACCCCTGATTACTGTTTGTTAAAGGTGTCTACGTACTATATACATTGAAACAGGAACCTGTTTGATTTTACCTGTATATCGAGCTACCATTCGGGACCCCTGATTACTGTCGGTTAAAGGTGCCTACGTACTATATACATTGAAACAGGAACCTGTTTGATTTTACCTGTACATCGAGCTATCCTTCGGGACCCCTGATTACTGTCGGTTAAAGGTGCCTACGTACTATATACATTGAAACAGGAACCTGTTTGATTTTACCTGTACATGGAGCTACCGTTCGGGACCCCTGATTACTGTCGGTTAAAGGTGCCTACGTACTATATACATTGAAACAGGAACCTGTTTGATTTTACCTGTACATGGAGCTACCGTTCGGGACCCCTGATTACTGTCGGTTAAAGGTGTCTACGTACTATATACATTGAAACAGGAACCTGTTTGATTTTACCTGTATATCGAGCTACCATTCGGGACCCCTGATTACTGTCGGTTAAAGGTGCCTACGTACTATATACATTGAAACAGGAACCTGTTTGATTTTACCTGTACATCGTGCTACCATTCGGGACCCCTGATTACTGTCGGTTAAAGGTGCCTACGTACTATATACGTTGAAACAGGAACCTGTTTGATTTTACCTGTATATCGAGCTACCATTCGGGACCCCTGATTACTGTCGGTTAAAATTGCATTAAATTGTCAAATAGTTAACCAAAATATGTCCTCCTGTAGAGATCTTAATGCTCTTTCTAACAAATAATACAAATACAAATAATTCAATCACAACTGGGTGTCAATACATCCTTGGTTGCTAATTGACTTTGTTTAGAGATTCAATTGAACAGACTAAAACTAAATGCTTTATTATACAGGCATAAGTTTCCACCTGCAGTGTTGTGTATTAGTGCTGTTCATTTCATGACCACACTGACAGTTTATTCTCATTTTGATAAATGAATTATTACATTTATACATCACGTACAGTTAAAATTAGGTAAAGCGCATAACGAGTTGAGTACTTTAAGATATAAATCGGTATTATTTCAATATTCCGATATTTCTTATAACAAGTATAATAACCCTTACCAAGCTATAGTGTGCAGTGATGATTTCAGACATTTTTCCTAGGGGGGGCTGATAAAAATCTGGGGTGTTGCTAAAATAGTAACCCATTTTATGGCTTTTTTTTGACGCCGTGACAAAAGGCAGGGGTGGAGGGGGTTACGGTCTCTGTTGATGCCATCCTTTCAGTTTTCGAATATGAGGTGATTCCTATATTTGCCATTCTTACCTTTACCTAACATCGTTTAAATAGAAAATAAAATGTTGCAACATTTATGTAGATGAGTTTTTCGTGGAAATCGATTTATTTCCTAGTCCTATATGAGGTGGAAAAATATACCTCATTTTCTTGTATTTTGCGTTTTTTTTTTTTTTTTGCAAATTTACATTACTTCATGTGATTTTTTCTATCTGCTAGGGGGGGCATTTACAACTGCCGGGGGGGGGCTCCGCCCCCCCCCCCCCCCGGGATATGCCTGAAATCATCACTGATAGTGTGCAGGCAAAACACAGCTATGTGAGTGTTACATGACGACACCCGACGTGGCCCTACTATCACTGGAGAGAGGTTTCTATTCTCATCCATCATCCGCGTACAAAGCAAACACTTACTAAACTATCTACAGGCCTCCTACAAGGAACAAGTTGCATGACTTCATGCGACCACCCCACCCCAGCCCACCCTTGGTTTGAGCCAATGTCAATTCAAGTCTGACTAAACTCTGAAGTCACCTTAGTCTAAAGTAATTCTGTTTGAAGCAGCTATTTTCTGTAAAAAAAAATATACATCCGGCGAACATTAGGGACGACCGTTTTAAATATTTAAAAAAGCAGTTTGTGTTAGTTCATTTTTATGTGTTTTTAATCTACGCTCAAGTTAACGTCGGTAGCGAAAGCGGAAGTCAACACAAATAATTCACATTCCGAAATGTCCTCTAAAGAGAGTTAAAGGAAGTAAACAATGATAAATGCGTGAACGCGGACAAAAACTAAAGCCTATTCTACACGGTTCGATTTTACGTTTGACGTCATACTATTTGACAGTGTAACGTAAACGGGATAGATCAGCTCCACGACATGACTTATAGCGATCAGCTTTTTTTAAGAGAGATATCTAATTAAACCTGAAGGTTACGAACGAATAAGAATTAAGAATAACCACACACTTGATAGGCGCGTGATTCTACAAAGAATAAAGCCGCTTTCATAGCAACACGGCAACACGTTTTTTCCGGACCGGCAGGTCACGTGAACCAATCAGAAGCCTGCCGTGCCTACCGGTCCGGCACGGCCGTCTCACATAACCGAACTTCATCTTTTGACGTCCTCCGTGTCTGCCGTGTGTGACGTATACTCACACGTGACACTAGGCAGCCAATCCCGTCCTCGCTCATTCCTCCACGGCCTGAACCCGCGAAAAAGGAGCTCGTTGTTTGTGTTTGTAAATAGTTTGTTTGTTACACGTGCATAATGAATGCTGATACACTAATAACGTTAGTTTAAGAAAGACCCCTTTTATATAATGTTTAACACAGAGATTATATAAGGAAAAGCTTATCAGAGAGAAGAGTTGGATGGAAATTGGATTTGCCTTTGGGTCTGACTGGTACAAAACATGCTAGACAAAACCCAGAATAAAAACCCGAAATTTCATTTTAAGTAAAATAGATTTAATTCATGTGTATTACAAGTGCAAACACTTTAGATTATAAGAGCGAAAAAGAAACGGATATGTTGGGGATCGAACCCGAGATTTTTTGGTGACAGCCGCGGACGCAGTCGTTGAGCCACGACGGCGGCTGAAAATTTGCAATCTTAATTGAGAACTCATTTGGCAGTTTGTAGGCCTAGGGCTCCAGGCCTACTAAAAATAGAATTATTGCTTTTTAATGGTGTATTTTACTTCACTCATCCATAACTTAATTTAATTGATCACTTTTATCCTGAATATACCTAGGAAATACGATATTTAAGCCCTGACATTCTTCGAAACGTCCGTTTTGATTCTCTGTTGTCACTTTCGTCCGTTCCGAGAAGAGATAGCGCTCGAGTAGCTTTGCCGTGTTGACGTGCACCTATGAAGAGCTATAATAATTACCGGACCACCGTGTCACGTTATACGGACGCACGGCACGTTTGCCGTGTTGCTATGAACTAGGCTTAAGAAGATATAAGAAGATATATACCCGAGATTATTTATATTTATACTGGGCAAGACAAATTAGTAATGGAGATGTTACCAGGTATGCAATACAACGTTATTTGTGACGCCCGCATTAATACAACAAGGGTTCTTGAAATTAGTATGCTCAATTAAATCAAGAAAACAATTAATATTTCATTTGAATCCCAACTGACGAACCGTGCAATCGGCCCGACTTACACCCGGCTGGAGGCGTAGGCACACCGGAGAGAGCCGGGACAACGTTTAAAAAAAGACTCCGACCGCCGTTTCAACTATATTCTACTTAGTAGAATATAGTTGAACGAAATTTAAACAGTACAGACACAATGAAATATCATAAAAAGTAAACTATAGAATAGATACGAAATACCAAAATAGTGTGAACTCACAGGGGGGTTTGAGTTCCACTCGGCGTCTCGTTGAACTCGTTGGCATCGTAGAAGTCTTCCTCCTCGGAGCTTGAGTAGGAGGTCTCGGGCACGATCAGCGTCATGCTGGCTCGGTGGTGGCTGGCCCCGGGAGATGTGAGACCTGAGGATCACATATACATTGGGTTGACTTGACAGACACTGAGCACGGTGCAGGACACATGGAGTAGGAGGTCCCGGGCACCATCAGCGTCATGCTGGCTCGGTGGTGGCTGGCCCCGGGAGATGTGAGACCTGAGGATCACATATACATTGGGTTGACTTGACAGACACTGAGCACGGTGCAGGACACATGGAGTAGGAGGTCTCGGGCACGATCAGCGTCATGCTGGCTCGGTGGTGGCTGCCCCCGGGAGATGTGAGACCCGAGGATCACATATACATTGGGTTGACTTGACAGACACTGAGCACGGTGCAGGACACATGGAGTAGGAGGTCTCGGGCACCATCAGCGTCATGCTGGCTCGGTGGTGGCTGCCCCCGGGAGATGTGAGACCTGAGGATCACATATACATTGGGTTGACTTGACAGACACTGAGCACGGTGCAGGACACATGGAGTAGGAGGTCTCGGGCACCATCAGCGTCATGCTGGCTCGGTGGTGGCTGGCCCCGGGAGATGTGAGACCTGAGGATCACATATACATTGGGTTGACTTGACAGACACTGAGCATGGTGCAGGACACATGGAGTAGGAGGCCCCGGGCACCATCAGCGTCATGCTGGCTCGGTGGTGGCTGGCCCCGGGAGATGTGAGACCTGAGGATCACATATACATTGGGTTGACTTGACAGACACTGAGCATGGTGCAGGACACATGGAGTAGGAGGTCTCGGGCACCATCAGCGTCATGCTGGCTCGGTGGTGGCTGGCCCCGGGAGATGTGAGACCTGAGGATCACATATACATTGGGTTGACTTGACAGACACTGAGCACGGTGCAGGACACATGGAGTAGGAGGTCTCGGGCACCATCAGCGTCATGCTGGCTCGGTGGTGGCTGGCCCCGGGAGATGTGAGACCTGAGGATCACATATACATTGGGTTGACTTGACAGACACTGAGCACGGTGCAGGACACATGGAGTAGGAGGTCTCGGGCACCATCAGCGTCATGCTGGCTCGGTGGTGGCTGGCCCCGGGAGATGTGAGACCTGAGGATCACATATACATTGGGTTGACTTGACAGACACTGAGCACGGTGCAGGACACATGGAGTAGGAGGTCTCGGGCACCATCAGCGTCATGCTGGCTCGGTGGTGGCTGGCCCCGGGAGATGTGACACCTGAGGATCACATATACATTGGGTTGACTTGACAGACACTGAGCACGGTGCAGGACACATGGAGTAGGAGGTCTCGGGCACCATCAGCGTCATGCTGGCTCGGTGGTGGCTGGCCCCGGGAGATGCGAGACCTGAGGATCACCTATACATTGGGTTGACTTGACAGACACTGAGCACGGTGCAGGACACATGGAGTAGGAGGTCTCGGGCACCATCAGCGTCATGCTTGCTCGGTGGTGGCTGGCCCCGGGAGATGTGAGACCTGAGGATCACATATACATTGGGTTGACTTGACAGACACTGAGCACGGTGCAGGACACATGGAGTAGGAGGTCTCGGGCACGATCAGCGTCATGCTGGCTCGGTGGTGGCTGGCCCCGGGAGATGTGAGACCTGAGGATCACATATACATTGGGTTGACTTGACAGACACTGAGCACGGTGCAGGACACATGGAGTAGGAGGTCTCGGGCACGATCAGCGTCATGCTGGCTCGGTGGTGGCTGGCCCCGGGAGATGTGAGACCTGAGGATCACATATACATTGGGTTGACTTGACAGACACTGAACACGGTGCAGGACACATGGAGTAGGAGGTCTCGGGCACCATTAGCGTCATGCTGGCTCGGTGGTGGCTGGCCCCGGGAGATGTGAGACCTGAGGATCACATATACATTGGGTTGACTTGACAGACACTGAGCACGGTGCAGGACACATGGAGTAGGAGGTCTCGGGCACCATCAGCGTCATGCTGGCTCGGTGGTGGCTGGCCCCGGGAGATGTGACACCTGAGGATCATATATACATTGGGTTGACTTAACAAGACACTGAGCACGGTGCAGGACACATGGCGTAGGAGGTCTCGGGCACCATCAGCGTCATGCTGGCTCGGTGGTGGCTGCCCCCGGGAGATGTGAGACCTGAGGATCACATATACATTGGGTTGACTTGACAGACACTGAGCACGGTGCAGGACACATGGAGTAGGAGGTCTCGGGCACCATCAGCGTCATGCTGGCTCGGTGGTGGCTGGCCCCGGGAGATGTGAGACCTGAGGATCACATATACATTGGGTTGACTTGACAGACACTGAGCACGGTGCAGGACACATGGAGTAGGAGGTCTCGGGCACCATCAGCGTCATGCTGGCTCGGTGGTGGCTGGCCCCGGGAGATGTGAGACCTGAGGATCACATATACATTGGGTTGACTTGACAGACACTGAGCACGGTGCAGGACACATGGAGTAGGAGGCCCCGGGCACCATCAGCGTCATGCTGGCTCGGTGGTGGCTGGCCCCGAGAGATGTGAGACCTGAGGATCACATATACATTGGGTTGACTTGACAGACATTGAGCACGGTGCAGGACACATGGAGTAGGAGGTCTCGGGCACCATCAGCGTCATGCTGGCTCGTTGGTGGCTGGCCCCGGGAGATGCGAGACCTGAGGATCACATATACATTGGGTTGACTTGACAGACACTGAGCACGGTGCAGGACACATGGAGTAGGAGGCCCCGGGCACCATCAGCGTCATGCTGGCTCGGTGGTGGCTGCCCCCGGGAGATGTGAGACCTGAGGATCACATATACATTGGGTTGAACAAGATATAGACAAAACGACACTTGTTAACACTTGTTATAGACTCACAAGCGCATAGTCAAGATATATATTATTATTATCATCAAGATGGAGGGTAATAATTTGATTGCAACAAGCAAGACAGAAGAACACTTGCTTTAACCCGCTTAGGTGTTTAGGCAGGGCTGTAGGCACCAACAGTCAACACATTTCTTTTATCAAGATGGTAGATATATTCATTATATTCACGTGGCGTCACGGACATTGTACCCACAAGTTCTGACTACTATACCTGTAACTGAAATTCCAGTTGGTGGTACCCTACGCACCCTGAAAAGTTGTTTCAGAAAACGAGTACTTTACTGACATTCTTTCGTACCAATGGCCACAATGCATAGGAAAAATGCTGCCTCCAGTGGACATGGTAATAAGCTTAAATCTAACACCGCCTAATGCGAATACGCCCTGATAATTAAATCATAAAATACCTGGTTTAATTGAAGAGAACACCGGGTTTACTATAACATACAATCTCTTATCATTATTCCCGTGTTTGCTTGTCATGATAGCTCCGCGATGCGCAAGCGGTTTTGACATGGAAGAGCGGCATCCTTCAAGCTGCTTAGAGTTGTAGTTCCCTCCGATCACGTTGTGTGACTTCATGCAAGAGTGCTTTCATCTGCTCTGAGCCTCAGACGAATCGTTGCCCACGTCTTGGTAAGTGGTTGGGCACTGTCCCATTTGGAGCAACAACATCACCTATAATGCGCTTTGAGGGTCCAGTCAATGTCGCACAGGAGTCCATCTTGACACATACATTGCATAGCATCCAGTTGTTATACTTATAGTGCCCGCATTCATAATTATTTTCATTTGCTTTGCGGTCTAGATCTTGAATCCTTATCTACATCTTCTCAGAATGGATATTACTTTACGCCAGTGCAGTTAATTCTCATGATTACATTATTCACCGTATCCATGCGAGTTCTATAATGCACACCCATTAAAATAATCAATACTCCTTAGGTCATTATTACACATCACACACATCGTACATTGTGTCCTATTTCGGCACTAGGACACGCCCTGACTCATTAAAACCAGGTCCATGCATCCATGACCACTAAGTTCATTCCACTAACTTAAAGGTCTAGTCAGGTGAAAAACTAAAAAACTACTATTTATGTGTCCACCCTCAAATGTGGAAAACATGACTAAAAGTTACCATACTTTAAAAGCAGGCGGTTCAAAAATGAAAGAAAACGCGATTTTGCGGCTTGTTGCTTCCAAGTAGCACCGAGCAACTTTTCTCATGGTAATTCCCATTTTAAAAAAAATGTTGCCTCGAGATAGTAAAACCACCGCTAAAATAGGGCACTTATCAAAAATCGATCAGGAGTTTCAATGTGCATCGTTTCTCTACCGATAACATGCTGCTTAGTACGAACGTGTACAAATGCCCTGCAATTAATTTTTCTGTGACTTGATGTGTAGAAAAGCTGCAATCTGTTTTGAGCGGCACTGTCCGCAGTCGCCGAGTGTTGTGGCTGGTCTCGTATAACACAATGAGTGCTCTGTCTGTCGGGAAGGCGCTAGCGAGCTCAGAACCGATACAGTTGTACTACGTTTTAGAAGAAAAATGCAGCAGAGCTGGTGAAGAAAATCTAGTAGAATAGCTAAATGTTCACTTTTTTTTTCTTGCATTGAAGCAACCTATATAAATTTTATTTTACACATAACTAAATTTCAAGCACTTTCAGGTGAAAAACTAAAAAAAAAATCACCCATGAGTCACTCATAAGTTATGACTCATGGCCCATGGGTGATTTTTTTTTAGTTTTTCACCTGACTGTTCCTTTAACTTCACACCTCTATTTCAATTCTATTCATATTAATTCATCTAGGCGCACGCGTAAGCAAGATTTGTTTATTTTACCCAAGTGCCGTGTTAATATCTTTAAATTTAATTGTTTTAACAGAATCCAAGAGTGTTTCAACACTTATGTGCCTTTTTCCTATGACATTTTTATGGGTTCTCTACTTCGTTTTAAAAAGTGTGTTAAGCCACTTTCGTGGTAATATTGTTTTTACATAGCACTTATTTAGTGTCTATAGTGTTTTTATCTTTTTTTATCTTGTATCTAGTGTTGTTTGTTATTACATATATTGTGATTTTATTTTGTATTATTGTATCGCACTTGTGGGGCAATGCCCTGTTGCTGATAAATAAACATGAATTGAATTGAATTGAATTTGGTATAATCAAGTGGTGCTTCTGCGAGAGACTGCAATTCAGAAAAGTTTACTTTTCTATGTTTGGGGAATTCTTGTTCGTTGGTCGCCTACCTATGCAAGATGACTACGTCTGTTATTTATCTCTACACATGTCTATCCATCTATATGGACAAGCTGTTATATAACTATAAGGGTACCTCACTCCTAAATGCATGGATTCTCTTAAGACACATAAAGTGTCAAAGGATGGCCATGACATTCATGTGCACATAATCGCGTAGTGCGAGGCGAGTTTTAAACGCAGGCAAATACTTTCAATATAAAAACGTTTATGCTAGACAACATTTATTTGTCAAACGTAGTTTGGTAAGCTCATCACAAAAGAGTTATTACGGAAAATGTGTAAAACCCTATACAAAAAGCGGCAAGTGACCTTCCCCCTTACATCCTACACGCAGTTTCATCTCAGCGATGGCCTATAACTATAACCAAATGGCAAACATCTCTTTACATCACTGACAATGAATGACGTAATGCGGATGCTCATACAATCAAATCCCGTTGGGCAGCCTGTAATGTACGTGTTGCTTTGTGTCAATAACAGTGACCTGTTGACAGCTTGTATCACTTGTCAGATGTGCATGTTCACAGCTCTAGGAGTCAAGTCTCGTTGGATCACGGTGTTGTACAATGACGGTGCACACTCCCACCTTGGATGAGGGCCGGTCCCCGATGGCCGACCTGTTGTTTCAATACTACGCTATTACCTAGTTGGTAGCCTGGTTAGAACTTCATTAGTGACACTCTTACTGCCAATATAACCGCGCGAGATTAACGTTCCTGAAAAAATAAAATTTAACCCCGAAATAGTTTCGTACAAGAATTAAAACCTGGATTCGAACTGTTTCAAACATTGTAACCGCCGCACAGTTGTTGTTTTGGGACCCAATTAAATTTGAAAATTTGAAATTTGTGGCACAATTAGTTTCCACAATACTACATCCGTTGAGTTTGAGCAGTTTTAACATAGCGAGTCATCACAGTACCATGGGCGAATGTCTCATCTCGATGACCAAGCGACTCTCGACCGGTGCACACCGAGATTCGATTATAATCACACAAGCCAAGGTGTTGATTGGAACTAATGAATGCTGTCCAATTACTTCTGCTCTACTTAACGACGGCTGGGAAATGGATTCCATTCGCGAGTCTAATATGATTATAAAAGTGCTTCGGTGGTTGATTCATAATCCTCGACTCGAGACGTAAGAGATGTCTACGCTCGAGACGAATCCAAGTACTTATAGTATAGAAAGCCCGTGTTACAAGACGGCATATAATAGCGCGGCATGTAGTCTATACATCTTCTCAGTCATCAGCGATGTCAACGCTAACGCCAGCTGTTGTTATACAACGAACCTGGAAAACTTCTGCTACAACAGATGTTATAGTAATCGCTGAGAATCCGCGAATGGCCAATTGTTGCTCTAGCTCGATCAGCGCTGGATAGTGACAAAAAAACTGCTATTAGTCGTGACAGTTGAAACAAAATAGGTTTTGTCTAGAACGCGCGCATGTCTGATTTATTACATCGTCGCTATGCTGGGTACACGGAGACCTATAGTCACAGGCTACTCCAGACCCTAGACCAGACCAGAGCGCAGACAGTAGTGATGGCAAATTCTTCACAATTGCGGTGTTTTATTGCGCATATAGACTAATAAACAAATGCATGGTGTGTGAGGTGTCAAAGATTTGGCGAATAAAATATTATCTTACTGGAATAATTAAAACGTGTGTTTTACTTTTGGTGAACAATTGATTTGTGAATCTATTTGCAGAGGTATGGTTTTATTTGCGTTGTAACACGATGTAATGCTGATGAAATGAATAGTGATCTCTACAAACAAATGCATTACATATGGTTAAGGATAAATAACTTAAAATTGAATACAAATGAAGATGTGTTTTGGGAACTGGTAAGAACGTATGGCATACACCGAGACGTGAATGAAAAGGACCTTGAAATGGTAAATGAATACAAATGTTTGTGCATGACTATAACAATAAATTATATTTTAAGAATCACATTAACTGTAAGGTAAAACAAATTGGAAAACAAGTGGGATATCTGAGAAGATGCAGGTTGATAAGTTAATTCCAACAAGGTTTTATTTTAAACAATGACTGGGATTCCAGTAATGGCAATCTTTCCTTGTGGACTAGGTATTCAATATAATTATAAAACCAAACCATGAATTTTGAGGCAAATTTTGAGGCAAAAACAATGTTATAGCAGGCGCTACAAAGCGATTTGAATAGACTCTAAAACATACACAATTTAGACAAATCAAAACGTAAGAAAATATGGCCTATCCGAGTATGCTAGAAACTGTAAATTCGTTATCCATTGAAGACAATAATAGTCTACAAACTATGGAAAATACACTAATAATTAATTTAACGAGTAGATCTAAAGTTATAATCATTACTTCAGGTAATAATTGGAACTAGAAGTTCGAACAGTAAAATTATGTATCTGAGTAACTGTAACAAAAAGGTGGAACACATCAATTTTAATAAGACTTTAGGCAAATACTGTAATAGACGCGCCTACAGCTTTGCTTTAGGTACCTAAAGACACATGAGAAGTTAGAAGCTATGCGTATTAACAAATAGTTTTTTTGAAAGATTGATTATAATTTATAAAATAAATTATAATATTATTATAATAATAATTAATATTATTATTATTTAATAATATATTTAGGATGTCAATTAGCTGTTTAGCTAATGAATAAAGAACATACCGCAGAACTATGAGTATATGGCAATTGGCCCCTCAAAATAAACTAGACGCATTCTGGTGGCAAGAAAATAAACTACTATAAGGATGAGTTTATCTGTCAATTGTTCATTGTTGCTTTATTGTTAAATCATCAATGGCGCAGATAAGGGTGTTGCTTAGCAGCGCTATCTATGTGTTAGTTTGAGTCTCCAATTGCTTATGAGTTATTCGTAGCTTCAACAATTACATCGGGAATGATTTATCTTACAAGTTTTCAACAAATACCTTAGTAACCATTTGTTTTCAATAACATCATAGTATTGCTTACCACACCCAGTAATCTCACCACCAATGGGTTGATATTGATTTATTTATTTATTTATGCGTTACCCAACAACATAGCGACATATATTTACCTTTTAAATTAATCATAGCTATAATTTCGTAATGTAATAATTTTTGTTAAATTGCAGTAGTATTTTCAAATCTGGCCTGATTGAGAAATTCTTGTGCAATTGTAACATTGGAATGTAGGCAGGTACAGTCTCATAACTGAATTGCGATGGTTCAGGTACTCAACTTTCCCTTTCCGTTTCAGTTTCAAGGGCATGATTATGAACTTCATGCACAATTTTTCTGAATTTTGTATCGAAACTCGAAAGTAAAGGTCTATTCTTACCGGCATCTCGCAAGATGGGTGAACACGTACCTTACTAACATTACGTTTTATTTATCTCGAGTCCCAGGCTTACTTAAACTGGAATCCGAGAAAGCCTTGGAATTAATTAACTGATCAACCTTTCTTTCAATTTTTTGCTTTCTGCATTTATCGCATCTCTATATAGGTCTAGTTTAGTAAACATTATTTGTTAGAAAAGTAATGTCTACTGTTTTCCGATATTATATTATGTACAAATACAAATAACTTCTGGAAGTGTATTTCCAACTGTTTTTTTTTCTTTTGCCAGAACTCAGGAGATCGTATCTTCCTTATGAGGTCATATTGAAAATTGAAAGTAAATAAACTAATTTTGAGTCTTAAAATTGAGACTTCAACTACTGCGTATCCCTGTTCCGTCTATGCGCCCGCGTTCAGCTGGATCCACACCTGTTTCAACTCTTGGGCCATTTTCATGTGATGCATGTTCTAGTTTTACTCACATTACAAAAGACTGTCAAGTCACTTCTGTGGTAACTGGGTCTAAGAATGACATACCGGTGTCAAATGTACTTCCATGATTTAGTTTTTGTTTTGTGTAGTAGTGTAAACTTTGTTATATACCGTACGTGTGTGGCTGCAGCCCTGTAGTTGATAAATAAATACATTAATATACATACAAAAATAAATAAATGAATAAATAAATAAATAAATAAATAAATAAATAAATAAATAAATAAATAAATAAATAAATAAATAAATAAATAAATAAATAAATAAATAAATAAATAAATAAATAAATAAATAAATACATAAATAAATACATAAATAAATAAATAAATAAATAAATAAATAAATAAATAAATAAATAAATAAATAAATAAATAAATAAATAAATAAATAAATAAATAAATAAATAAATAAATAAATAAATAAATAAGTAAATAAATACCTTTTTTTTTTAATAATGTGAGGTAATAAGTAACAACTCTTTCAACCAATGATATACATTGCCGGAAAATACGTTTTGGACAAATACCCATAAGTGTGTACTATGTATAGTAATCGACAATTCGCAATAACGAATCATGTTCACTCATAAAACACAACGTGTATACCAGGAAACAAAAGTAAACCAAGTATGTTGGAAAAGCACTCTTCACCACCATTCTTCGTCACTACTATGACGTACTACCTTATCACACAATACAATACAATACAATACAACTGCTGATTGTTGTCTATTATACGATTGGAATGATACTCAAGAATAACAACTCAAGGTTGCTGTCCTACCCTTGCCTTGTACAGGTCGCCGGCATATTCCGTCTATTCGCCCCCGCTAATAGGATTTTCTCGTCTTAATATATAATTGCTTCAATGTAATCCAAAACTGTTTCATTATGTATCTGCCATTTTTTAAACTAAGATTACAAAAGGCTGTCAAGTCACTTCCGTGGTAATACACGGAGATGTATACATACGTAAACGGTGACTCTAGAGCCGTCATAGCAACGAAGCACGTAATAAATAGTATCAATGTCGATCCCCACTGAAAATCGGTTCTTTAACTGTGAGTGGATCGACTATCAATACAAATGTATTTATTTTATTTAATGCAATGACACAAAGCTGATGTTGCGGCGGGGGAGGGGGAGGGGGTATCCAACACGCAGCAGCGCACGTTGTACTAACTGTCGGTCACGCACGCCGGCCCATGCTCGCACTAAGTTTTGTTCTAGAAGCCAGAAATGCCAGTGGGTCACGTCCTTAGCGTAATAACAAAAGTGGCAAGGTCACACGTTACACGATGCCCACGCTCCTAAAATGCAACTAGCTATTGCATAGCCCACGAATTTCCGGAGTATTAACTGTAGATTTGAACTCGGCGTTGTTAATAAGTAAGCCAGCAGACACCGCGGAGGGGCTTCGCATCGCATTGCGTTATCGCGCGCCGAACGGAGTCGTCACTGCAGCCGTTCCGTTGCCAGCGGTACATTACAGTACAGTACAGTACAGTACCGTACATATACGTGTGACGTAACACGACGTCGGTCGATGACGGGAAGAACAGGTGAGTTCCGCAACCACACATCCACAAGAGCGCACTCGTGTCCGCGATCTATTCTGATAGCCGTGTTGCCAAGTATATCGCTCACGACATACGTACACATGCGACTGGGCTATTTGAGAGTGACATCCATGTTCTTGTGTGCAAAATACGTAGCTCTATAGAGGAAAAGTCTAGAAGTTAAATTCGAAATAGTTTTCGTTTGTTAGTGAAGTGCGCCAATAACGTGAATTACGTTGAACTGTACTACGCGATTCTAATGAACGAAATCATACTGAACACTGTAATGTTCCTAGTTATTTTGTTGTTTACTTATTATGGCAATATGAGCACTCTGCCCCGTTACTATACGCGGCTATGCATGCACGTGGACTTCTGCAGCTAGATAAGACCATATTGAATAGTTACTCAAATCTATCTTACGACAAAAACTACCTTGGTTTCATGTCCAATCGTTGGACTTTGCTTACTCTGAAGGGTCCAAAGCTTGTGCCACAACTTATAACCGGCTGACGGAGGAACCTACGACCGGATAAGTGGCCCCATCCTTTAGATATGTATGAATACTCGGTGTCAGTGATGCGGAATACCTTCTACGCGTTTCATCCTCATAAGACATATTTATCACGGATCACCTACCGGATCATAAACGAGAGACACTCCCACGAAACAATAGCAGCCCGCAATCAAAGGGCAATGGAAAGTGTTATTTTTAAGTACCAAACATAAAAACTACGCGAACCCCTCCATAAAACAGTTTCATTGCTCCATAAACTAGGGGTGTTTTTGACTTTTTGTGCTTCAAATACTCAGTTCTCATCATTAGAGTTAGAGGTGACTGTCACTTGGCTGGTGTAGGCCTATTAGGTATAGGCCTATACGCCAGTTTCTTGGGAACGGGGTTGGTGCTGAGCCCCACCCACAGGGGGCGAAAATTGGCTAGGGCCTGTTTTGGTCCTGACTGCATAAAGCGACATCTGGGGACTAAGCAAACAAAGAATCAATACATTATATTTCAAAGCGTAGTTTCTTTGTAGCTTATCACAAACTGTTTTTAATTAACCATGAATTACTGCTTTTCACTTTGACAGAAAAATACTGCCCAATTTTTTCAAATCCAGAAACCAAGGCATCCCCATGACTAATGGTTCTAATCACAGTTCGCAAGTAGAACGACCGAAAGTAGAAATACCGATTCTGTTCTTCTTTGATTGGATATGTCGGCAAATTCTAAAATTATAGTTATTCAGACCGAGTTTCTGCTTAGTTGTTCCTAAGCTATATGATTTATATCGATCATGCCTGATGGTGCTAAGAAGGAAGTTGAGAAAAGTATCGGGATATTTTCATTATTTAGATACTCTGGGTACCTATTTACTTTATTTTGATAACGCATTTATTTCCTGGGATGACTTTATCCTAACGTATACAGTGCACATTGTCCCCCCACTCAAAGATTTTCCGACCAAGTCCGCAAAATTAACCATGCACGGACACATAGGGTGATCGCCACCCTTGCCGTCTCCACCCTAACCCACCCTCATAACTCGGTGTGTCCTGTCAGTAGTTATTTGCCTAAACTAATAGAAACTAAGCGATTATGATCTTGAATGCGCAAATGGCTCTGCGCATGTTCAGAAAATATTCAGACACGCATGCTTTTTCAGCGTGCATGTTCCGAGACCTAGGCTGGGCCTACGTTACTAAATATACTACACAGTAAACATTAAAACAAAACATCAATTATTGTTTCAACAGTAACAGTGACAGTGACACTGCCTGGTTGTCCTTCACCTCGCGAAAATTATTTCATTGTGTTTTTGCAGAATGGACGTTTTCGCATGTATATGTAAAATGCAGAAACAGTGACATTAAAAAAGCATTAGTTGGGATTCAAAATAACGGTTATGTAGATGTTTCTGTAAACCAGTAACGCAACGCAACCCGCTGGGGGGGGGGGGGGGGGGTCTAAAAACAGCTCTGAAGTCTTACCACATTAAGTCACAATTTACAGTCAATGGATATTCAATTAATCTACTTTCGGGCACTTGTGTGAAACCAAATCAATCAACACAGTAAGTATATCCATCCACGTGCAATCCCCTACAGAGTGAAATTCGGGAGACGCCACAACTGAAAACACCAAGATACTAGAACACATATTGTGTTACTGCGTGATTGTGCTAATAAATTATCAGATACGAGGATAGAAAAACGGATTTCCAAGCTTACTTTACTTTTTTAGTTCGTAACATCTAAGCCTATACTATGCTAAGTCCAGTAGTGGTGGCAGTACAGTGATAATTATAGAACGTATATAATGTAATTCTGAAAACTGACAACACAATAGACGTGACCAATGAGATAAATACACGCAACTAAGCTAAGACTACCCTTACGAATTTATGAAAGAACGCCAAAAATCTATTGATTTTTGTTGAACCAGCGAGCACGAAACGTGAATTTAGATATATAGTTGTGAGGTCAGTATGATTAACACTTCACGCGCTACCTATAGCTAGGCCTACTACTGGATTCAAAAAGGTGTCACTCGACTGAAAATTCGCATAAAAATAATGATGGTAATGGTTAGCAAGAAGGATACCCACCATAGATTAGAGCGTTCTGTCTTTATTAAACATCAATTACATTTTTTAATTCGAGTACTTTACCTGCGTCTCACTGCATCTGCGTCTTTCACTGCGTCTCATTGTTATTGTTGTTACAACAATAACAATACAGATGACGTCAAACGAAGAGTTTAGGTATATTTTTTAAGAATATGATAAAATAATTCCAAACGTTACGTCATTGTGTTGCACATTTCACCATCACTCGTGAGTTAATTAATTGAAGTTTTTTTTTAAATCGAGAACACACGTCTACCTTTTGTCTTTTTTTGACGAAGACGATGATTCGGGTCCTTTGGATATAGTTTAAAGGCTCAACTACAACTGACGGCATCGTGATTGTAATTGTAATCCGGAAATCGCGAAAGAAACTTCTTATGGCGCTGTTCACAACAAAATCGTAACGTCGTGTGGATTGTAATGGTAAATTATATTTCTACAACTGCGATCCCGATTACAATTACGATGCCGTCAATTGTGGTTTTACGGTTTTACCCCGCTCGGAATGCCGCCCTCCCAGTCCGTGTCCGACACTGGACCGCGGTCTGTTCTATTACGCCTATCTGGGTACAGAGCCTAATAACGCCGAGTCCGTCCACGCACGCCACGGTAAATACAATCAGCGACGCAAGAGTAAACCATTCACAAACAATTCATCTAGCACTCGCGTTGTGCGCTATCCGAATTCAGAACTAATGCGACCCGTCACACAGCGAAGCCACAATCGCAATACTCGCATGCGACTATAATAATTAATTTCGACTAGATTGTTTAGGGCATACGCTAAACGTCACGACAAGCGTTTAATTATGTAGGGATATTCGTTTATTGTGGCTATAAACGCAATTGTGGCTATCAGCGACATTAAATAATAGTTTAAGTCACCCCATGTTCATGAACCCTAGGCATACCCTTCACCGCAGTGGGAAAATTTACATTTTTCATCAATTTGTTCCATTTTCTTTCGTCCGATCTCTTGAATTCTGCAAACATATATTTCTTGTTGCATTTAACTATTCATAGAGTATTTGATGTGACTGACACGATTGGGCCGTTTAAAACAATCATTATACATGACGACTATTTTATTTACTTATTTAAAAACTTATTTCCTGCGTATTCATTTATAAAATGGTTTTACAACGGAGAACTCACATAACGTAGCTGGCCTAGTTGTCGAGTAGGCCCTACGTCGTTAAAACACCAGAACCGCCAACAATGCAATTATGCAACCAAGTATTTCCCCATTTCATAAATTATATTATATGATTACGATCTTAAGTCTGAACGTAAACGTCGCACGGTTTTAATATTGCCAGTAGACCTACCTCGTAATAAGTACAATAGATACAGATTATATACATTATATACATTATTATAGATACAGCCAGAGCCACGGCCATCACTAAAAGCAAAAAATCGGCGTTGTGCGCAGCTCCGGGTTCTTCCCACGATAAGTAACTTATTCAGATCTGAAATGGGGTTTTAAATATACGTCTACAACACTAAGTTAGTATTTTACTGCTAATATATGCCAGGCAGTCAAGGTCAGGCATATAGTAGTACTGCCGTGGCCCGTGAATGCATGGATACCCAAACAACAATCATTCAGGCAGTTTGGGATTGTTGTTTCTCAGAGTTGCGTAAGTTACTTTTAAAAAGGAACTTTTAAAAAGTTAAGTTACTTGCCTTTAAAAGTAACTTTTAAACGTTAAAAGTTCCTTGTTGGAAAAAGTAACTAAAAGTTACTTTGAAAATTAAAAGTTACTTTAAAAGTTACTTTAAAAGTTACTTTTAGGAAATTTTGATGGGAAATTTTGATAATATTGCTTTCAAGTTTCATTCAACCCGCTAATCCTTGCTGGCGGGCGCCGGGCGGAGTATGTCGGAAATCATTAGAACAGCAGCCTGAGTTTTGTAAAGACTAACAGTGAATAGGAAGTCAAAATTGGACATGTCAACAAAAGAGCCGAAGGTATGGATGGACCTCCTAAGCGCGTTAAAGTTTTCACGTCCATCGAATATTCAGCATGCTACGTTTATTACATCAATAATACATCCACTAATCCATTTCCCAAATACTACTACGAACTATAACGTCTGCCGGCCACCTTCGATAATAGTGTGAGGTCCTAGCAACGCAGTGTTACTCACACAAAGAAATAACATCCACTTATGTTTATTGGTTGTCACTCAGTTCCCATTCAACCTATTTAGCCGGCTGCTGCTGGAATGGTTTCCAAACGATACAGTTATGTATGAATTCTAGGAATGGGGGGGGGGGGGAGGGGTCGAAGATTTTTGACCTGAAACAGCCGCAATACGAGTGTTTTGCTGTTGGTACATTCAAAAAAACCATAGGCTGTTTCAAAAGTAACTTTTCATTTTTTTTTAAAGTTCCTTATCAATAGTAACTTTCAACGTTAAAAGTTACTGTCGAGGAAAAAGTAACTAGTTAGCCTAAAAGTTACCGAAAAAGTAACGCGTTACAAGTAACGCGTTACTTTCAAAAAGTTACTACTCAACTCTGTTGTTTCTATGGTGTGTACACGGTGGTGGTGTGACGTGTACACGGATAATAAACGAAACAATGCATAGTTGTACGAGTAGGATTGTCATTGTGCAATTATAAAACATTTCGATTTTCTATTGCGAGCCATCCGTCAACTATACTTAGGTCTGTTGTCATGTATATTGCGTAACCGTAAGACAGAGCACCAGAACCTGAAGGCTAATCAGGCTCGTCCTTTCACGGGTAGAGTGACCCACGTCCCAGGTTTCCCGTAACAGTCCTGTCCCGATGTCCCGCCGATCCTAGAGACATCAACGGGACGTCTAAATGTCTCGGTTTTCTATTCTAGAACGTTTTTACTAGTTTCATTAAATCATTACCACAACTTCTTGTCTCCAAAAACCACCTTCATTTATTTTATAGAAGATAAGAAAATGATTTAATTTAAATGCGTTATATTTACAAAGGTGTGTTTTCAAAAGATCACTGAGGCAAGACCGACATCACCTGCCAAAAGCAGGAAAATCTCCCCCCCCCCCCCCACAACCAAATACCATGTCACAGGTTTAGTTTTGCAATGTGGTAACCCTACACGGCAGATAGGAGTGTAAACTTTTGGAATTAAAAAAAAACTATTATTCACTGCAAATTGAAACAAAATGTCAGCAAATAGGGAAGTCTCTCCAAAAATAAATATTCCTCAAAGTACCGGTACCTAAAAATGGAAAATCATTATCTAAAAATACGGGCGGTATAATTTTTATATCTGAGAAGCATATATTTCCAATTCTATTAGCATTTTAAGTTTGAAATTTGGAACTTCCCGTTCCGTAATTGAAAAACGGCTCTTGACGTCATATGTCATGTAAACAACTGCCTCCTTGAAGTATTCTTAATAATATCAACGATATTAAGTTGGACATTTTACAATATCTAGGATGCAGTGACTTTACAACAATGCCTTTTATACCACTGTTTTCTTCAGAAAATACATTTTGATACAGTATTTACCAAAACGTGTTTAAAATAATGCATTTAACATATTGTTGTTAATTAATGTTGAGAAGTGTTCATTTACTTACTAGAAATAAACGTTGGTTCAGTTAAAGTCTTATGAGAGCAATAATCTACTAAAGGGTGGGATTTCAGTACTATTTGTATGATATAAAATATTGTTTACTGACATATGACGTCAGAACCTTTTAATCACGAGCAAGATGGCGCAGGTTCGTTTCTGAGCGTGTTTTGAAAGCAATATCTTTGACTTGCTGTTAAAGCGATGTTAATGCACCTTTCAAGCCGAAACCAATTAGTTCCCGCTAATTTTAATTTGAGGTAACCAGTAAGCAAATAAAAAAAATGCGTGAGACTTCCCTATTGTGTTGTGATCAGATTCGCAAATACTATTTTGTTGACTTCACCCCATAAATCATGGATTATAGTATAGAACAGTTCTGTCGCTCGCGTTAACTTGCAAGATGGTGTCGTCATGGATTATGAAATAGTGAAGGGGCGTATCTGACAATTACCAACATAAATCTAGTTGCATCTCGTTCTCATGGCGCCGGTATTGTAGTGATCAGCACGTCTGTTGGCAGACGTTGTCCAGGCACATTCCAAGCGATGTTAGTGCACTCCATATGCAGTGAACAATAGTATGCAGGTACCGGAAAACCCCGAGGAAATTCCGTTGAAATGGACCGCATGGAGCTTTTATACGTTGCCAAGCACAAGCAATAAGCTATACTATTTCTGATAAATCATTAGGCGAAATCTAACAGAACTCGCCAACATCGTAGTCCAGCCATACATAAAGAAGCCATTCAGCGTTGTATGCCGATGTATATGATACGATTATCTGCACATCTGTGCTATGGCCGCCAACTGGATGTCATGCCCACACGGGCAATATTAATTGTTGTTAGCCATAATCCGAGGACGGGTCTCGCTTTATAGCAATCGTCTTACACACACTGGTGACTGGACATGCATTCAAAACCATTGCCAACAGTTCCCTCCAGAAGAAAGATTGATTCTTGAAAACGTCATCCGTTATCTTATCTATCCTGACGTACCGAGTAGGCCTACACCAGCCACGGAACTCAGAAATATTGTCAACCATGTCCAAGATCTTGCGACCAGAAACTCAAGAACGATATAGGTACACAATATCAAAAAAGTTACAGCAAAACTGTATGTGGTTTCGTAAGCAATACATACTGTATGATGAACATTTTTTACATTATAATTAATCACTGCGCTTTTTATTTTGAAATTGCTTTGGAAGAAAGTTATCACAAAATAACAAACCTATACTGTTTAAATTATTAAAAACGTGTTGTATGTTGATTTCAGTTCATACAAAACCATCTCAATTTATGATCTCTCTTCTTCAATAGAATATTGAATAGCATTCTCAAAACGCGACAATCTCGCGCGGTTTCAGTCTTCTCGGAGACAAACTATCGATTGAGGTAATCAACACGTCCGCCTCAGAGTGGGATCAGTTTTCATCCCCCGCGTACAATGAAAACAGTCGATTCCACATCCGGCGAGCCACGGTGACAACAACTTGCCGAGCATGTTTTGTTGGTATCGCCCCCCCGCCCGTTTTGTTGGTGGGCGCGCCGGGCCAAGCCATGTGCGAGCTTCCACTACGCGACTCTTACTGCAAGCATCGAAGTGCACTTAAAACGATGTTGCCGACGCAAAACCATAATAGATGGAATTATATCACCCCTCTAAAATAAATGTTGAGCCTCTTTTGAAATTGGCGTTTTTTGTACGTGTGCCTTCTTTGGTTTGTAACGGTTTGTCTTCTCCGTTTTGGGCTTGGCCTCTTTTTTTTGCAAATTTTTGCATTTTTGTTTGGTGTATAAATATAAACAAATACACAGCTCGACACAGTTGCGTAAATTACTCGAGTCTCCAGTAAAACAGAACTCATAAAGTTATAACCACGAGCGTTTGATTACGTGTGGCTCGAACAGTAAACATTTCACTCCTCTTCAACCAAGCCCAAATACTCGAATCTCGGTTGACCATTCTTGGTGTGATAGCCTCATCGTTGGTGTACATAAGCTTGTGTGTTAGTGTTGTTTTATCGAAAACTGAGACAAACAAGTAGTGTGTTTTCGTTGTGTCGCCGCTGTGTTTCAAAGTTATGAAAATGTTATTACAAATTTAGGATGCAATTAGTGTTGTATAATGTATACTTTGTCGGCGATTTATCAGTTTAATATTTACTGTTGTTGGCTGGTGTCACCGATTAAATCGTCAACCAGTTCTCTCTTATCGCGATTATCTTTTCTGCTGTCTCGCTTTTTGATGCCACCTTTCTTTGTGAATTGTGTAGTATCAAGTAGCAGTTTATGAGATGGAACACTACCGGGCTTCATTTTTCGAGCTTGTTTCGGTGAACATTTTATCTGCTGATGTAACATCACATAAATATTCAATCCAATACGAAGTATCCATTGAAATGTAAATGGTAGGAAGAGATCATACAGACACCAAATTAATTTTGTTTTGACGTTAGCACCTTTGAACCCATTCATTGCACGTAAACGGATCTTTTGGAAATCGTAATAAGTGTAGCCTATCTTCGAACCACTAACATTGACACTATTGCAACAATACACTGAACCAATAACCATTTTCACTGAACACGCTTTCCAAATAAATTAAAGCATTAGTTCAATATTTAACTAGAATAACAATAAACCAATATTTGTCAATCAAAAGTGTGGTATAACTCATCATGGCATACCGAAACAACCGGGAAGATGAGCGGCCGGGAACCAACTTGTTGTATAGGCCTAGTTGACGTCGCCGCGCTGCGATAAGCCCCGCCAATATGCGCAATGGGCAAACCTTAGTTACGAGAGATATTATTAGATCATGGTACGCTAACACCGGCGTAACTAGGCATCGGTAACCCGGGTAACTACCCGGGACCCATCCCACGAATGACAAGGATCACGAACTTTTCAGACCTCACCGTCCTTCGTCCTCTGGGTATTTTGTTTCGACATGGTTGATAAAAAAAGTAATAATCTTCAAAATTTTTAATAGCTGCAACAATGAGTTTTACTATCATCCTACTGCTTCTCACTAACTCACTTTCCGTTGATATTTGAAGAAATGATCATAATTTTATAATAGGCTATGCCACATTTATTCGGCAACTACCAACCTGCTACCTGCGCAAGCTCGCAATGTGCGAGAGCTTCTGCGAGAGCTTCTAGTCAATCCATAGAACAATTATTTCTGACTGTTCTTGCTTAAGTTAAAACCCAACTTGATTGAGGCGCTTGAAACCCAATTTGAGGCACTTAAAACGTAACAAAATTTAAAAAAAAGTTTGCCCCCGGCGGCTGGGCCAATGCCCCAGGTCCCTTTGAGCCATCGCGAGTCCGTTAAACAGTTCAAATCCTTACCTTACCCGAGCCATTTTATGAGCCTGGTTACGCCGCACAATAATGTCCAATAGGCCCTAATTACAATTTTAAAAACTCTATCGAGCATTGTTGTGTACGTGCGCAAGATCGCGTGAAGTCAAACAGAGTTCGATGATTATTGGAATGGCCTATTCTATTGCATGCAGGCAGGTAATTTAGGGTAACGCACATGGTTGTGTGCAAAGGAACTCAGATTAATTGAACCGAATGTAAGTATGCCGCCACAAGTCCAAAGAGCTTGCATGGTTGTGAGACAATCTCTCTGGAGTGAGATACAAGTGCTACGTCACGACAACGAGCGTCTTTCGCGCACTCGCCAACGCTCCTCCCTGTGTCTTCAAGGTTTTTAGTAACAATACACACATCATTCATTATTTTCACACAACGGTCTAAAAAATACTACACACTAAGGTTATCAATACTGTTATAGTAATGTCTCATGCGGCATATTTAAAGATAACATTGCCGGTTGTTGTTTTAATGGAATGAAAAATGAAAGGATACAATACAATTAAACTGGGAAACTTGGTTAACTAGGTTAACATACAGTAACAACCTATATGTGGAAAATAAATGCCACATGGTGAAAGCTGCGTGAAAATTGACAAGTAAATAAGAAAGTAGGGCCTATGTTAAATAGTAAATACTAATACTAATACTATAGATTCATAACTTCGATGACACTACGACTACGACATCCCTTATATTCCTCGCAGGTGCCATATTCGACGAATGGGGCGGTTGGTGCTTTAAATCCCGCTATCAAAACGTATGGCAAACAAGTTTATAGCTACCCCAAAATCAACACTGATATCATTATACGAACATTAAAATGTGCACTTTCTATTATGTCCAATATGATCTATTCCCCAGCAAGTGTAGATCTCTCCCATGAGAAAACAAGTGTGTGCACTTCTGAAGAGAAGAACGAGGTACGTATCTATCTACTTCAAACGTGCTATATATAGGGTTGATTTTGTATTGCGGAATAATGTTATTGATACATGACACTTACAGATAGCTAATAAATGTGACTAGTAGTTTGCATGCCAAGACAAGACTCACTGTGCATTGAAGACACGTTGCTGATACGCCTCGCCTCCATACACTCTGCCCCAAACTCGATGCCCTGTTGCACCTCATCTGGCAACATGGCACCGGGCAGCGACACGTCCTCGGCCCCTGTACACACGACATGAGTTGGAGTCTACGCCACTGGATCCGCCATCTCGCCGTTACGGGGGATGTAGTTTCAAGGGGTGAGTGAGACTGGGACATGGGCCAGAAGTCAAGACTCCCACACTATCTAGGCTACGGTCTCCTTGGGGTGGAACTCCACCCAACTTTCACAGTATTCTATCTCAGGTTTTGGGTTCAGAAAACGATATTGAGAACACAAATTAGGATATATAGGCCTACGTAAAATATGTATACAAATGGATAAGTAGAAGAATATTTTTTTAAACTCAACTGTGTTTTAAAGAGAGGGCAGGGGAGCTCAGACCTCTAATCCCCCTCCCCCCCCCCCCCCCCCTAACGAGCAGCCTTGGTATTACACAAACGACGTGCAAACTGACAAGGTCGATCAAGCATAGTTTATGGTCAGCCTTGACTTCGGTCATTAGTGTGCTACCATTTTTATGGCAACACGATGGAGAAATCAAGTCTAGTTCTACGAAGGTTCGTTGCAGGGCGCATCAGCCAGCTTGTGCTGTAACCTTCCCTTCGTGTATCAGACGGGATCACTTGGGATGTGAAGACTTCCGACTGCCAGTGGCGAGATTCGAGCTGTATAGCGTGCAAACATCATTCGTCTGACATACATTTTCTCTACATTCAATCTACATTCGCGACTCTCTTTGATGTTCACGCAAACCAGAAATATATGCAGCTATAATATAACAATGAACGGCAGGCATCAAGTGAATGCAGGCGACATGAAACGATTGACCATGAAATTACTCATTATGCAAAAGCGTCGTAGTAAAGTGAAGTGCGGCCCTGATACGGCCCTGCTGGATGACTTGTTTTTGCCATAACAAGAGTTTCCTAACACAATGTGTTTTTCTCAGTTTTTGTGGCTGCTTATTCGGACTCAAAATCATCCCATCAAGTTTGATTTTGTTCTAAAAAGAGACTCACTCACAAAGAAAACGTGTTTTGAATGAGGTTGAGAAGTAGCCATATTTAAACTAACCCAGAGCTGCGTCACGTTAGAGTAAATAGAGAGTTCTCCCAGCGGGGGAATCCCCATTATGAAACTTCTTTATCGACTCTGGTCAAGTTGTGATCTACGTTTGTGTTGTTTGGGTCTCTGTGCAAGTACATACATAAAAATGTACATAAAATTAATCCAGGGTCAATGGTAACCAAATGGCAAAGGTCATATACATCAGGAACAAGTCACAAGCCCAACGTAAAATAGCTCAAGAACATTAACGGGGGGGGGGGGGGGGGGGGGGGGGTGCAATATTGCCAACCTGTTGACTCATTTAAAACAGATTATGTACAACATCAATTAAATGTTCATATAATTGAAGAGGCAAATGTAAGTCCACAGAGTGCCTTAGCTTGAAAGCAATTGTTATGTTTAAGGACTGAACACCCTTTGCTACAATCGAAATGTATTCAATCACAGTGCTTATTAGATGAGCGTAGCGAAGCGGAGTGAATCTCTCCATACAACTTGATCGGCGCTTTGTCTGTGTGTCTGTATGTCTGTATGTATGTAAGTATGTATGTCTGTATGTGCGCTAAATTTTGTTCGTCGCGCACAGGTCAAACGGCTTGACGTATTTGGCTGAAAGTTTCGAGCAACGTTTGGGACCACTAAACTCGATGCTGTTAACATAACCAGTAAAATTCGTCAAGATGCCAACCTACAAAAAATTAATTACTGAAAAATAAAATTTGTTTATTTATTTAATTAAATTAAAACTTACACACGGATTTTAATAAGGTTTCACTTGTAGATTATCATCAGCAGTACCAACACTTGACAAAAGTTTCAAAATTGTAAAATTATCCGCCATGTTATAAAAAAATATTGAATCTTTACGGTAATAATTTTTTCATTTTAACAGTGTTCCACCGATATCATTCGCATCTGCGTATCTTTGCAGTTAGATGCACATTGTGAGAACAAAAATACCGTACGCAATCAAACCTTTCTTATTATTATTTGGAATCCCAAAAGCTGTCATAAAAAGGCTACAATGACGTAAGATGCCAACCTACAAAAAATGAGTTAATGAAAAACATTTTTTTTTATTAATTTAATCTAATTAAAACTTACACACGGATATTATTGATTTTTTGCATGTAGGTCAACATCAATAATACCAACACTTGACAAAAGTGACAAAATTGTAGCTTCAACCGCCATGTTATAAAAAAATATTGTTTATTTACACCTATAATTTTCTTCATTTTTACAGTGTTCCACCGATATGATTCGCATTTGCGGACCATTGAAGTTGGATGCACATAAAATGCTGCCGAAATGGCTTACGCAGTCAGACCTTTCTCACTGTGTATTTGGAATTTTGATAGCTAGCATAGTATGGCTACAATGACGTGTTATGTTTTATGACTTTCACGGCAAAAATGCAAATGTTTACAACGAACTTGGTCGACAAATTAAAAAGCTTTTATTATGATTTAAAAGCGGGAGATCGTATGATTAATTAATATAACATTTTAGATATAGTCTGTATCTACATTATGGAACTTTCCATACACTGATAGGTTTAATAGTTTATGAATTAGAGCCTATTGAGTAGACCACGGTCGAATGAAATTATGCGGAAATCCATTGAAATGAGTTTGAAGGTTTTAATTCTTGACGGATTTTAACAATATTTCGTGCAGTTATTAGTGACATATCGACAAACAATATACACAAATTCTAAGGTTGTAACTTGAACCACCATCTTTTTGAAAAATCATTTGTATATTATAAAGGTATTTTTGTTGTTGTAAGAGTAATATGATATGCAAATGATATGTTTGATTTACTTTAAAAAAATCGCTCATCTGGCAACGCGGAGCGTTTTCCTAGTAGAAATAATAGTATAATTATAATGATTGATTGATTGATTGTTTGTACACCGTGAGAGGTCAGCAATGAAAATTAATGAACCGGCAAACGTGATCTATTCTTTTTTCCCACAGGGTCCTATAAATCCACGCCCCCCCCCCCCCCCCTAAATGAAGACGAACAACGAAAACCAATTACACATTTAAAAATTGCTTCTGAAATGTTCTTTCAGGGGTTGTTGATGAAAGCAAGACTCCCATCTTATCTACTAACCTTGATTTTACATTTTTGAGTGTTGTATATTGACAACATATATTGATGTGACAACTGACAACAACAAAAACAAGAACGGAGTCTTAGCAATTTTTTTTAGAATCGACTGTTATATATATATATATATATATATATATATATATATATATATATATAAAGAAAGGATACATTTTACGGTTAAACCAATCTAAATTTTATTTTTAATGATAAGTCAACGTTTCGACGAATTTAGATTGGTTTAACCGTAAAATGTATCCTTTCTTTACATATTGCAACCAACAAAATCTGAGAAATCATATATATATATCACGTGAGTTGTATAATGAGGGTTCTGAGGGTTCGCCTATTGCGAGTATGACGTCAGAATCCACACCAGTTCAGAGAGTCAACAGCAGTGGAGATTCGACCGGCCGAGCGGGAGGAAGTAGACTCGGTGGAAAGGATGTATGATATTATATATATATATGTAATAGTTGAGATTTTTCGGGTTGACTGCCGCACTCTTTCTTGAGACAATTTTGGTCCTTAAAAGGACCGTTGCGTCGACGTTTCGGCCAAGTAACATTGGCCATCTTCAGGACTAAGCTCTACCCTCGATGAGATGTGACTGCTGAATGAGCGCGGCAGTCAACCCGAAAAATCTCAACTATCACATCCATCGGTCCGCGAAAACCTACGAGTATATATATATATATGTAATTAACAATTTTGAAAAACGAAACAGTTAATTTAGTTTCTCCCGGTGGTGGGTCGATACCGGGATGAAATCACGAGGGGTTGAGCAGTTGGAAACCACGTCTATGCAGTCACATGACGGCTATGCACTTGACATCACGTGTCATTATTGGTTCGGGATAGATATGCAAATTGCTCTAAAGCGTGCACCTTCAATGGCTTTAATGATTCAACGTACAATCATACCGGAGCTGCATTCTCATCATAAAACATTCCACATATTGTTACATTTGGAAGAAAAAATATCCTTGCCGTTTCCTTCCGGTAGATAGAGGCAATCACGCATATATGCCGCATGTATATAGAGCGCGGTTTCTACAGCGAGTGCGTGCCGAGTGCCGAGTGGTGGACTGTCAACGTATAGGGTCGTCTGTTTAGCTGAACGCGTTTGGTCAACTTCATCAGGTAATATAGGTAAAGTGGTTCCAAAGCTACCTTGTGGAAGATGACGTCATAGATGGGCGTGTCGGGGACCAATCAGCGCGCGGCTATTTGAAATATCGACGTGTGGTTGGCGAATACACACACATCCCTGACGTCAGCATCCACAAGGTTACTGTGGAACCACTGTAGCATTCATCCAGTGCGCGGGACGACCATACACAGACGGCCATGTTCGTTTCCTCTGGTTGGTATTTCATTGTTGCAATGTTGTAGAATATATTTCGTTCACAGCTGAACTGTTATCCAACGTTGGTTTCCTATGTTATCAGTAGACGTATACAATTATTAGGCCCTAGAACCATCATTTCGTCGTGAAATGACAACTGAAATATGAACACACATTTTGGTCACCGGTCAGGCTGTTGTGACGTCACGTGAGTACTCTGTGAACGAACGTATTTGTCGTTGTAGTTCTGGTGATTGCCGATTAGATTCTAGCCACCATGCAGTAATCCTGACCAATGGTTTCTTCCACGAATCTTCGCAGCTATACAGCGAGTGCTGGAATCTTTTCCAGCTTGTCTGTGATATCGTTCAAATAGACCTCGAATGATCCTTACCACGTATCCGATATGCTCCATACGTCTGTATCGCCGATGTGTGATTTTATACGATTTCTCAAAATCTCGTAAATAGTGATTTTGTCCATTATCATCTTTTCCTGTGATGTAAATTGGAATCACGTCTAGTAGAGGATATATGTACGTAGGCCTACAACGAATATTATTCATCCCACCAGTGAAAGAAACTCATTACTAAAAATGCTAAAAATATATAAAACGCTCTTCGTCTCGTTCATCGTATGTAACACGCATTTTTTAAAATACGGAATAAGCAAAAACGTATGGAGCAATCTATTACAAAGCGGTCGAAAAAGCCGTGTTTTTAGTGGACCGTATAATTTCGCGGTTTAATTTTTATTCCAGTCTATACGAAGACTGCCTGCAAACGTCAGCTCGTAGCTTGTTTTTACCATCAACGAGGGTTGCGAACAGATTCTATACACAATGCATACAACAAATACAACGTTCGCAAAGAATAACAATCTGTGAACTGAAAATTTCGATTGGGATTGTATTCCAAAGAGGTTGGTTGGCCATCTTCCTTACTTACATATGATAGATTACATACATCATAATTATGTCATATCATATATATGATAACGAACATCTATCACGTAGATAAAAGTGATCGATATTTTTTCTTTGCTTTATTTTCAGAAGGTCAGATACATAAATGACTCGATATCTGATTCTGCTCCAAATATCTGATTCTGCTCCAAACTACGCACAACACCCCAAATAGTCAATCATGACTGAAGCCGAAGGGTAGTGAAAACTACCATATCCAGGTAATATTGTTAATCGTATCAGTCAAATCCTGTTTTATTTCTGTATGAGTCAGAAGTTGCCTCCCGACGCGATGCCACTTCAACGATCGTCAATATGATGATGTGAGATCCCAGACACCCAGACAACGTTCTTGTAAAGGCTGGTCTGGTCCACACAGATTTTTAAGACAAGATTTGAGGTTTAACGCGTAGTCGTAATGTTGGATCATAGGAAACACGTATACTGGCGTTCACACAAAGTTTTAGTTTTAAGACGTTTTTATGAGTTATTCGTTGTCATTAAGTTGGGCAATGTCCAACTTTACGCTTAAATCTTGAAACAAGTTACTAAAATCTCAAGTCAACGGACCATCTACTTTAATAATACTTACGAATTAATTATAAGTTGTGCAGGAATTGTTGTAAACAAGAATATTCTAATTAATTTGTATTGTATCACATTCACTGAGAATAAAACGTTACAAAGTACTTCATTTTACTGGCCTATCTTGAACGAAACGAAACTATGTGCAATTTGCTATGTGAACCAGAGCCCTAAAAACATCGTCTTAAAACCTTATGCATTATGTCTTAAAAATCTGTGTGGACCAGCCTTAACTCGCGCGAACTTGGCATCTAGTCCCCGAAGTAATTTCGCTCTCGTGTAGGCTGTATATATACGCGGAATATAAAGCCGATGTGGATATGTACTTTCAATATGATCACAGACTCACAGTCGCAAAATATATGCTTCTCGGTTTTACATCTGAATCCAACGCCTTGGGGATTCAAACAGCGTAAAGAACTCTTCTTACGTTACAAAGACTGCCATGTCATTCACATAAGGAACAAGTCTTATGTTTCGTATAGTAATGGCAGATCTATGAAGACATGAAGAAAATACCTCGTGTAGCAGAAACGATGTTCACACTGTACAGGCCTACTTCACAGAAAAATATTATATTTTCAATGATACACAATCGAAAAACTTATTTCATGATTAACATAAAAGCTGACGCAAAACTAGCTTAAATTTACTATTTTGCTTTAACATGACTTTTAACAACTTTTAGCAAAACTTACTTTTAACATTGGCAAATGTAAATTTGTAATTCCATCAAGCGTCGATCGTTTCATGCAACGGATAAATCGAGACGATATTCATATTGAGAACAGAGTCGATAACGTTCTCCGTTCTACCCCAACGAGGAAACTTCTTTATCGACTCATGATATTATCAACATGCAAAACAATAAACATTCTGGGTCGATAAAGAAGTTTATTGTTGGTGGAGAACTTCTTTATCAAATCTGATTTGATGCAACAAAAGAAAAAAATTCATTGATGCAACAAAAAAATTCAAATTTCATTAAATACAGTAACAAGCGCGTGGAGCGCGAGACATGCGTATTTTTTAATTTTGTATTATTACTCTTTATGAGATGGTATGGTCGGTTTACACAACTTTGTAATCTATATCTTTCATGATTTAAAGCTGAGGGGTCTAAGAAATGCGTTCAGAAATCTAGATTTGAGTACGTTCTCTACTATTGGCCGGCGTACTATGACGCATCTGAAAAGTTGTTCACTATTAAGATAATAGTAACAGTAGCTCTAAACTCAGACAAGTATGTGAAAGCTATAATGGTTTTCTTTTCAAGTGGCTCTAACTTGTTTCCTTTGGGATGGATATGTATGTCTGGCCAAATGATTGCCTTGAAGACGAGGTCATCGCGATCACTAATGACAGCGGTGAGAAAACTAATGCACGACCTGCAAGATCAACCAAGAACGCAACGTGACCTTGCACTCACGATTAATTGCGGAGGTCATCTTAAACAATTGTAATTACTTGCATCATCAAAACAAAACTGCTATCCGCCTCTGTAAGAACGAAACAACTGAAGCATATCATTTGAAGCCGCAATTAAAATGAAATTTGAAGCACACGAAACTCCCCCTCTCCATAAAGCGTGTACTAAGTGTACTTAGTACACGCTACACTGACACACAGACACACCCACACACACTTTTCACATAATGTCCCATTGACAGACATTTAAAAAACATACATCTTACATGCACTCGATTTCCGCTTACTACATAATTTACTGTTGCAACTTGAAATACTACTAATTAATACATTTATTAACAAAAAGCAAAACTAATGTGATGTGATTGCAAAAAAAAATAATAAAAACCAAATGCAGAATTGGTTGATGTTGATAGAAAATTAAGTTTTGTAAGCGAAGTTTTTAACCAGATTGGGCGAGACTCTTTGCATTTCAGAGCTTTTATACGCAACACATTTTGTAACATTAATTGTTTCAAGATAATTTTGAATAAGCATACCGTAGGGTATAGAACAAGACAGAGCATACGTGGTGGTGGTGCCTGCTGACACTACTTACTCTTGGGGAAGGGGGTAGGAAATATTGCGCATTCGACTTGATTCTCACGTCACGTTTCTATGCGTACACGTGATTCTCAGCAGGCGTACGTTATGTACGACAGAATACTCGCTTTGCATCCGTCATGTATAAACATCTTCGTTCTTCGTTTGGGAACGAATACCTGCATGCGTAGCCTCCACACTCCTCTAGGTTATATTATTATAAGGCATTGACAACACTACAATCATGACGTTAGTCAGTCCTTCATAGACGGTTCGTCGTCGTGAGTCGATCCCACGTCTCTGAGCTCCGGAGCTCTCGTATAAATATGTCAGTCTTGTCTTGGTCCTGTGCCTCCCTCTACCACTAATTTCCATGGAATTTAAAATGAAACCCCACATAGTTTCATATTTCTATTCCACTAAATTATAGACTTCCTTCTCAATATAAAAGTATTTTAATTCCAAATTTAAGAAAAGTATTCATTCACAAAAGTTAGCAGAAAATCCACGCTTCAGTATAGCGGGTAAACAGCACGGCGTCATTGTGAGGTAGCCTATCGCATTCAAATGGAACAATTTTCAAGTTAGCTTTACGATTATTTCGCTCGCAAGATTATTTTTAAAGGAAATAAGTTACAAATATGAACGTACTAAGTACATTTTACACATTCATTACTGACCCAATACAAAATGGTGTGATCAGAAATCCAGAAACTAATGGATTTTTCTTTGTAGATGTCTTCTCTAAGGTTTTAACTGGATTTTGTCACGAGATTCGCAACAATACATGAATTCGTTGTTCAACAGATGTGTACTAAATTCATGCACTTACCGCACAGCTTACACCTCACGATGAGGTCGCAAACCATTCCGTTTAATTCCGGCGGGGAAGAAAAGATTTAATACTTTGCATCTGAACAGAAATTTAACGATTTAAAAAAATATACATATAATTATGCTCCAGGGGTTTGTAGATGAAGATCTTGTAAATTGTAATTAATTGCAGTGAGATTGAAGATGAATACTTTACCTGGCGATTGCGAGGACCGCTTTGTCATCAGCTCAGTAGGGTCGAGGTTGTAGGTGGTGGTCGTGGTGGGCGCCTGGAAGATGCCATTCACAGGGTGGGCGGTATTCTGGAACGTGCAAGTATAGCAGGCTTGTGTAAGTCAACACTCCAACAGCCAAGCACAAGAAATAAGTAATAAAAACAACACACATATGAATAGTACGAAACCGTTAACGTCAATCACTGATTGACGTTAATCAGTAACAAGTTAGCGGAACTGTGGAACGACGCTAATAACGAGGTATTTTGAGTAAATCAATCAAACCGGTCAAACTTGGAAGTCTCTATGTAGCATTTTACCTGGATAACGTGTTTTTGTTTATAAGTGATTTCTTGTTACCAAATTGTTATTTTTTAAGATTGTGGTTTCTTTCAACTAGTTTAGTTTTAAAAACTATAATGATACCCCGGTTAAATGTTCGCTTTATTTCTACGAGTATACACTAAATATATCTCTAAATAAAAACCTAGCCCAAAATCGCACAAATACAAGCATTTCAAACGCTGCAAGGGAAAACAGCTAATGTCTATATCTACTTAATCAGATTGTTGGCACAACTTTCCAAGACGATTGGAGCCAAACTCTTAATTCTTTACTTCGCTCGACGCACTTAAGCATATTGTTGATCGCTGTGAAATAAAAACGGTGTTCGAAGTTTTAACAGCCTTAGGAACGCATTTCTTCTCAACGTGGGGTAGGGTAGGGGATAATATTGCGTAACAAGTCTTTCTATATGTACTATCGTACCATGGATTTGCTGCATTTTTTGTATGATTTCTCTTTTTATAATTGTACTTGACAATTGTTCGTAAAGTGGCCAAAAAATATATGTGACCTTGATTATATACTGGAAGCAGACAATACGGATATTATTGACATTTTCTTATTTCATTCGAATTCAACTGGGTCCGCTTTGGGCAATGCCTACCTATTGCCTTAGATGTATCATTCCATAATTTTGATTCGACATGTATTGTAAAGTTAAAAGAATAAATTGTTAGCTTAACATTAGTATGCTGTCTCTGATAAACACGCACTTACATCTGCCCAGCAAGTCTACCGCAAGACTACTCTCCACCCCGACAGTGGCGCCCCACGTGTTCGTAAGCTGTCTCTGATAAACACGCACTTACATCTGACCTGCAAGTCTACCGCAAGACTACTCTCCACTTCGACAGTGGCGCCCCACGTGTTCGTAAGCTGTCTCTGATAAACACGCACTTACATCTGACCTGCAAGTCTACCGCAAGACTACTCTCCACCTCGACAGTGGCGCCCCACGTGTTCGTAAGCTGTCTCTGATAAACACGCACTTACATCTGACCTGCAAGAGTCTACCGCAAGACTACTCTCCACCTCGACAGTGGCGCCCCACGTGGATTCAGCTCGAGCGCCCGTTTCAATAAACCGATTTGTCTTCAAATCATTAACGATCTAGAAATTCAGTTGGATGAGCTGATAAAAAAGTAAACACTTAACACCATTACTCCTTTTAAAAGCACACGGATTAATTGAAGTATTGCGTCTTGCGTCATTGTAGCATTGAGCTCGACCTTGGGAGTCGGGAGAATCTGTGAACGCCATTACCCTTCACTGGAATACTGGCTAATCAGAAGAGACGTTTATCTTCCTGAACGTTACCCAACTCCATGACATTTCACGAATTGCAATAGATCTTTAATGTTATTAAAATTTAAAATAATAATATATTAATTATATTACATTTACTTACATGCGCTCCAATGACGCTCGAGTTGAACTAGCGCGTGTACGCATAATCATAATCTAACGTCGGTCGGACATGGATCTCAGAGCATTGCTTTCAACGCAAGTATGTACTTACTGAGGAGCACTGCAGACTAGCAGTCTTAACATTGGGCTGTCAACGTGTATACCAGGGTGTGACTCAAGGGGTTGGGTTCTGTTGAACTGACGAAAGAAATGATCGAAATATAACCAATAAAAACTGAACTCGGGTAATTTTCGACTTCACTACTTACTCATGCAGTAATGACGACAAGGATCACTCAAACTCAACCCCACGATCACGACACAGACTATAAATACCGCTTACAAAGCCACGTGGCGTGTACGGTGGTCACTGTATATAGATATGAATGTACTGTCACACAGATATGTATACATGATAAGACAGTTTATTACAACAAAACGTAACATTATCTTGCGAGGTGGTGGCATCGTCCGATACTGCGAGCGTGTTATTCAACTCACCTTGTTATTAGACAGAAGCAGCGAGGTAACTAAGAAGCACCTCGCCTGCCGCGTGATGAGACACTACCCGCAGTACAGACGTGTACGGCGGGTTGCGGCGCGGCGCGGCACAGGCGCGTGCCCTGCTAAATGTATCGTCCGTGGCGCACAAACATGGAACCCACATTCGTTTCGAGTTTCGACGCAAACAGTTTGTTGTTTGCAGGTGAACAACAGACACAATATCGGAAGACATTTAAATCGGTAATCAACATTTATCTTCTAGCTTTATTGCCCAAATATGAAGCTTTCAACCGTTTACTGACAAACACTCTCATTAGTTTCCTATGATAATCACGCTATTGCATGTAACGACGCGCTTTGTATTTTTATGTGTGTATAAATGCTTCTAATAATTTATGTCACTAAATAGTTATTCCTAGCAACATCACAGTAGAGTTAGGTATAGGATGTGTTTATGGTTGCTATGGAGTTTGTTTTTCTTATAGAAAATAATGGTAATAATGGTATTACCATATAATATAGGTAATAAAACAATTCCACGGGAGCCACAAACAAATCGTAGCCTTAAACACTCACGTAGGCTTTCGCGACCCGAGTCAATCAATAAACTTGAACTTGGCTTTCGGGTATAGCCGCGTCGATTATCGCTTAAAAGCTGACGTTTCGGGCAGGTTACACTACCCATCTTCAGAGCTAAACTTGAAGTCAATGAATGAAACCTACTCGGTCCAGCTCCACTCTGTGACTGTAATCAAACACAGTGTGTGTCAGTCCTAGAGTGGAGCTGGACCGAGTATAGGTTTCATTCTGTGACTTCTTCAAGTTTTAGCTCTGAAGATGGGTAGTGTAACCTGCCCGAAACGTCAGCTTTTAAGCGATAAACAACGCGGCTTTACCCGAAAAGCGTAATTTTGTTTTGCATATTATGTTGAGCCAACGCGCAATAGTCTCAAAAGTAGCTAGCACTATGTATCTGCTACTAGGGCCGCGTTGCAGATAGTTGTGTGGGATTGGGAAACGTCACACCTGCATCACAGCGCACGCGGTACATTCGCATTGTCGGGAGAATCAATGTATCTGAGACCGCAACAGTCAACAGAAACCACCCATAAAACATAACAAGTACATTTGGCGCATATCAAAAGATAATATAATATAAGCACCCCACAAAAATACGGACTATTCAGTATTCAATTAAATTACGTTTTCTATTTTATTTGAACGTGTTATATAATTATATATGCACAGGCTACGGCGTTAAGTATCTAGAATTTCGCACCTATAGTCATATTGATATTACATTTAAGAAGCAAAGTGAATTTAGAACTTCAGGTGTCTCCAAGATGGAAATTATCATCATTTGATTCAATAATGTATTTTTAAACGTAAATCTACTTGTTGACAGGCTAATTTCTACCTCGGAACACGTGTCCATACTTAAAATAGCAGGTCATCACATAAAGTATGTATAAGATACTTTCATAGAAACACGATCCATCCACAAATATACAAATAATAGTGCAATCATTTTCAGTTGATCTGGCCATACAAAAAAAACACGTGTTTAAAAAACGACTGCAGAACAATTTAGCGTTTAATTTTATTCCTGGAATGAACAAACGATTAACTTGACCCAAAATGTAGAGACGATATGGAGATAAATTTTCACGGATGTATGTTAATGTATAAAACAAATAAAAAGAAAGGTAAAAAAGAAAAATAAAGAAACGAAAGGGAAACAATATAAACAGGAAAGGAAAAGGATAATTAATAAAGGAAAGAGAAGGATATAAAAGGAAAGGAGAAAGTATGGAGGAAATACGTTGAAAGAAACCGGAAATGAAAATATTCGGTCCTGCCAGAGATTGAACCCGTCACCTATACGTCAGCGTCAGGTGGATGGGCTCCTTGAGAATTAACTTATGAACTAAGGTAACTTGCAGTGGTATGAAACCCACAGGACAAACAACGATCAACACGTATACACTTTCATTAGAATTGTAATAATTAATTTAAACATTTGAACACGTGTAAAACGATCTATATATGAACCCTAGACAGGTGACACAAGAGGATAAGGTCACAAGCGATCATCTTACTGCCCACAACCCATCAAGAACTTAACAAGTTAATTATTACTAAGTTTTGTATGGATAGGAGAATTAAGGACCGTGGTTTTTAACAAACATCTGTTGCCTCCCCCCCCCCCCCCCCCCCCCCCGCCCGGCCATGAACATTAACTAGCAGAAAACACGCATATAGTTGTGATTCTTCTAAATGACCCCTTATCAGGATCAGTTTCAAGTGGGGACCACTGCATGCGGTAGGCCACCGACACTCATAAAGTTCAAAGCTCAAAGAACGGGCATGACTTATAGCGTGTCGCACAATCGATTGTAAAAAATACTGTCATTATATGGACACATTTTATGCGAAACTATCCCAAAAATTCTATTATAATGTGGAATATTGTTTAGGCCGAAACGGTTTAATGGAAAAGGGTTCTGCAAAGCGGTTAAAAATAATATCCGGTTTCGTAAAAACTAAAGACAGACGAGGAAAAAAGTAGGGTTGCTATTTCAAAAACAGTACGTTAATAATTAGTCATTGTTTTGTCACTAATTTGTGTATTTTAATACGGAGGTAATGACATGGTTCTCAATCGGCCGAAATGGTATATACTGCTTATATTTCTTTATTTGTTATTTTTATACACAGTACAGTACTGCGAGGTATATCACACAGCTGTCGGTTTGGGCTCTAGCGCAACGAGGCCAATCGTACGACACTCGTCATCCCATCACGGTGTTTAGAAAAAGCAAGTGGGAGTTGATGATACGGAAACAGGAGCGGGAAGGAGAGAGCGGTAGGGAAGGCGGGAGATTTTACGAGAGAATTAATCTACGAATGAAACGAAGAAATGGGAAATGCGGGTGCTCGCTTATCGTCTTATGGGTAGTTCATAATTCTTTAAGTTTAAGGTCAAAACCCGGAGTAAGTTGAACTTTGATGACCCTATACAGAAGACTTACAAATTTTCACTAGGTCACCAACGAGGTTAATCGATCAAAACGTCAACTGATATTATTATACAAGTCTTAGTCAAAGTTTCTCCAAAATTTCCCAGTAGTAAGGTACTGAAATCGATGTAATTGTTTGCATTGTAAGCATGAATTTGTACGTACATTGTACGTGTAGAGATGAAAGTGAAAACGCGCAGGCAATGCATGCTATCGGCCGTCGAATCAGTCACAAATGCTATTTCGGGTGGACAGAACTTCGATCGTCATGTCTGGGGTTTATCGACTCGGGCCGTACAAGTAGGTAAGTAAGTAAACTGGGCCTAACTACAGAGAATGTGTAGCGCGCAAATCACAGTCCCGACAGGCGACAGACAATTCACAAAGAGTAGGCCTAACTTGTGCACAGAAACATACAGCACGGAACAACACACCAACCACAAAAGTGGTTGAACATTGTCTGTGGATTGATGCCCTGTTTATTCCATTTCGTTATTTAAGCATGTCACATTCTGTGTCAAAGAGCTGTGCTCGTTCTGATATTCCGAATGATTTTCTATGTCATTGAAAAAAACAATAAAATAAGTAAATAAATAGATGAATAAATAAATGAATGAATGAATGAATGAATAAATGAATAAATGAATAAAAAATAAAATAAATAAATAAATGAATAAATAAATAAAGAATTAAATAAATAAATACATACATAAATAAATAAATAAATAAATAAATAAATAAATAAATAAATAAATAAATAAATAAATAAATAAATAAATAAATAAATAAATAAATAAATAAATAAATAAATAAATAAATAAATAAATAAATAAATAAATAAATAAATAAATAAATAAATAAATAAATAAATAAATAAATAAATAAATAAATAAATAAATAAATAAATAAATAAATAAAATAAATAAATAAATAAATAAATAAATAAATAAATAAATAAATAAATAAATAAATAAATAAATAAATAAATAAATAAATAAATAAATAAATAAATAAATAAATAAATAAATAAATAAATAAATAAATACATACATACATACATACATACATAAATAAATAAATAAATAAAAAAATAAATAAATAAATAAATAAATAAATAAATAAATAGATAAATAAATAAATAAATAAATAAATAAATAAATAAATAAATACATACATAAATAAATAGCCTAAATAAATAAAACCCTAGCACATATTATTTTCTACCCGAAGATCACACACTAGTACAAACAATTTGCATCCAACTTTTGACGAAACATAGCGCTGACAAAGTTTATGCGAAACACCATCTAGCATCCACCAATATTCAATTTCAATTTGTGAATGTTGTGTCGAGTCTTCTTGCTGCTGCCACTATGCCAAACGGCCAAGTTCCACGGCGTCACGAGTTAGTCAATATTAGTATTATTATTATTATTTGTTGTTTAATGGCACAAAACATCTAGGCTATCAGTGCCTGTTAGTCAATAATAAATATGCAGAGGTTCACACAAACAAAGACGTGTCAACCAACCAAAGAATTCAACTAGACGTATGTACGGGTTCGCTTACGTGTAAAGTTTCATTGCGGGGGGGGGCGTTAAATGCAGCAACACCGGCTGCATAAAACGGTAATGTTTAGCATTTCGGTGTTTAACGCCGACGTCTGCGAACGTGTCTTGTGCAAATGTAAAATTAGCAGACGGAAAGTAGTAAAGAAATTATCGCGCTTATTACGATAAACGAATTTCCCAAAAAACAAGAAAACAGTGGTCTATGCTATTTTCATGTTTTTATAAATGATTTTCCAACTAGGCTACGTAATCAAAATGTTTATAGTTGTTTATATTTCAATTAAAACCATGCAAAATTGCAGATACATAACATTCTTCCTGAGAGAAGAAACCTCTATCCCCTCTTGTTCAAAAGGCTCCAGAAAAAGCTCGATCAAATTTATATGCTCTTCATTGAAGTTAGGTTCATACTTCAACTTTGAGCAAAACCAACCAATAAAAAATTATTATTTAAAAGAAATAATACTAGAACAGAAACGCAATTCACAGGACCAAAGAAAACGTTTATATAAGCCGAGATAAAAATGCGTTTAGACTGTATTGAAATAACTTATAGAATCTGGCATTGAAATGCTTGCAGGTCAGTTCGGTCACATTATTTCGAGCGATTCGATTGGTATAGTTGTCCGAAGACTACCTTACACATGCTTTCGTCACAGGCGACGGGTTCGTAGCCAATCAGCGATCGTTATCTGCGCGCGCTTGTCTCGGGCAGTTCGCTGTTTGGCTATGAGTACCCTGCTTGTGACGAAAGCATGCAAAGTATATAGTTAGTATAGTTGGGTGGCTTATTTGAATGGTTCTCACACGCGGTTTATAAGCGAATGCATTAATTAATCATTATGTCCATATCAAGACGAACATCCGACATGATTGTGTGTCATAATGTGCATGTCACACATCGTGTACTCGTTTAAAATTAGCCGTGGATTAACAAACAATCGGATGTTTTGGACGAAAATAGCGAAAGTATAGCTGGGAGAATAACTTTCTTGTGTCTTGTATTATTGCAAAACTCATTATTTCAAACTATTTGTACATTTCACTGTTTGCTAGAACACGGGTTATATAATAAAGTATTTAGTTACAAGAAGCACATTAAACGATAATGTGTAGGGACTGAGAAGATGGTATACTGTCTTTCATTTTCAACGTTTGTTACTATTTTAGTCTGGAGTTTCATCTGCAAACTAAAGTAAATCGTTTAAAAAATCTCAAATTCAAATTTCAAATTTCAATTTATTTACAAAGTACCGCATTTTTCCTCACACGCTGACGGGTGTTTGATTGTAGTATAGTTGTCCCGAGATTACCTTACACATGCGTTTGTCACAGGTGAGGCACTCGTAACCAATCAGCGATCGGTATTTGAACAGGCTTGTCTCGGGCGGATCGCTGGTTGGCTACGAGTGCCTCGCCTGTGACTAAACCATGTGTGAGGTAGTCTTGGGACAACTATAGAGTGTTGATTGGAGCCAGCACTGCGTTACTGTGTGCCGGGCCGGGAGAGTCTGGTTGGCTACGAGTGCCTCGCCTGTGACGAAACCATGTGTGAGGTAGTCTTGGGACAACTATAGAGTGTTGATTGGAGCCATGCAGCACTGCGTTACTGTGTGCCGGGCCGGGGAGAGTCTGGTTGGCTACGAGTGCCTCGCCTGTGACGAAACCATGTGTAAGGTAGTCTTGGGACAACTATAGAGTGTTGATTGGAGCCAGCACTGCGTTACTGTGTGCCGGGCCGGGGAGAGTCTGGCTGGCTACGAGTGCCTCGCCTGTGACGAAACCATGTGTAAGGTAGTCTTGGGACAACTATAGAGTGTTGATTGGAGCCAGCACTGCGTTACTGTGTGCCGGGCCGGGAGAGTCTGGTTGGCTACGAGTGCCTCGCCTGTGACGAAACCATGTGTGAGGTAGTCTTGGGACAACTATAGAGTGTTGATTGGAGCCAGCACTGCGTTACTGTGTGCCGGGCCGGGGAGAGTCTGGCTGGCTACGAGTGCCTCGCCTGTGACGAAACCATGTGTAAGGTAGTCTTGGGACAACTATAGAGTGTTGATTGGAGCCAGCACTGCGTTACTGTGTGCCGGGCCGGGGAGAGTCTGGCTGGCTACGAGTGCCTCGCCTGTGACGAAACCATGTGTAAGGTAGTCTTGGGACAACTATAGAGTGTTGATTGGAGCCAGCACTGCGTTACTGTGTGCCGGGCCGGGGAGAGTCTGGCTGGCTACGAGTGCCTCGCCTGTGACTAAACCATGTGTAAGGTAGTCTTGGGACAACTATAGAGTGTTGATTGGAGCCAGCACTGCGTTACTGTGTGCCGGGCCGGGGAGAGTCTGGCTGCATGGCTACGAGTGCCTCGCCTGTGACGAAACCATGTGTAAGGTAGTCTTGGGACAACAATATAGAGTGTTGATTGGAGCCAGCACTGCGTTACTGTGTGCCGGGCCGGGGAGAGTCTGGCTGGCTACGAGTGCCTCGCCTGTGACGAAACCATGTGTAAGGTAGTCTTGGGACAACAATATAGAGTGTTGATTGGAGCCAGCACTGCGTTACTGTGTGCCGGGCCGGGGAGAGTCTGGCTGGCTACGAGTGCCTCGCCTGTGACTAAACCATGTGTAAGGTAGTCTTGGGACAACTATAGAGTGTTGATTGGAGCCAGCACTGCGTTACTGTGTGCCGGGCCGGGGAGAGTCTGGCTGGCTACGAGTGCCTCGCCTGTGACGAAACCATGTGTAAGGTAGTCTTGGGACAACTATAGAGTGTTGATTGGAGCCAGCACTGCGTTACTGTGTGCCGGGCCGGGGAGAGTCTGGCTGGCTACGAGTGCCTCGCCTGTGACGAAACCATGTGTAAGGTAGTCTTGGGACAACTATAGAGTGTTGATTGGAGCCAGCACTGCGTTACTGTGTGCCGGGCCGGGGAGAGTCTGGCTGGCTACGAGTGCCTCGCCTGTGACGAAACCATGTGTAAGGTAGTCTTGGGACAACTATAGAGTGTTGATTGGAGCCAGCACTGCGTTACTGTGTGCCGGGCCGGGGAGAGTCTGGCTGGCTACGAGTGCCTCGCCTGTGACGAAACCATGTGTGAGGTAGTCTTGGGACAACTATAGAGTGTTGATTGGAGCCAGCACTGCGTTACTGTGTGCCGGGCCGGGGAGAGTCTGGCTGGCTACGAGTGCCTCGCCTGTGACGAAACCATGTGTGAGGTAGTCTTGGGACAACTATAGAGTGTTGATTGGAGCCATGCAGCACTGCGTTACTGTGTGCCGGGCCGGGGAGAGTCTGGCTGGCTACGAGTGCCTCGCCTGTGACGAAACCATGTGTAAGGTAGTCTTGGGACAACTATAGAGTGTTGATTGGAGCCAGCACTGCGTTACTGTGTGCCGGGCCGGGGAGAGTCTGGCTGGCTACGAGTGCCTCGCCTGTGACGAAACCATGTGTAAGGTAGTCTTGGGACAACTATAGAGTGTTGATTGGAGCCAGCACTGCGTTACTGTGTGCCGGGCCGGGGAGAGTCTGGCTGGCTACGAGTGCCTCGCCTGTGACGAAACCATGTGTAAGGTAGTCTTGGGACAACTATAGAGTGTTGATTGGAGCCATGCAGCACTGCGTTACTGTGTGCCGGGCCGGGGAGAGTCTGGCTGGCTACGAGTGCCTCGCCTGTGACTAAACCATGTGTAAGGTAGTCTTGGGACAACTATAGAGTGTTGATTGGAGCCATGCAGCACTGCGTTACTGTGTGCCGGGCCGGGGAGAGTCTGGCTGGCTACGAGTGCCTCGCCTGTGACGAAACCATGTGTAAGGTAGTCTTGGGACAACAATATAAAGTGTTGATTGGAGCCAGCACTGCGTTACTGTGTGCCGGGCCGGGGAGAGTCTGGCTGGCTACGAGTGCCTCGCCTGTGACGAAACCATGTGTAAGGTAGTCTTGGGACAACTATAGAGTGTTGATTGGAGCCAGCACTGCGTTACTGTGTGCCGGGCCGGGGAGAGTCTGGCTGGCTACGAGTGCCTCGCCTGTGACGAAACCATGTGTAAGGTAGTCTTGGGACAACTATAGAGTGTTGATTGGAGCCATGCAGCACTGCGTTACTGTGTGCCGGGCCGGGGAGAGTCTGGCTGGCTACGAGTGCCTCGCCTGTGACGAAACCATGTGTAAGGTAGTCTTGGGACAACTATAGAGTGTTGATTGGAGCCAGCACTGCGTTACTGTGTGCCGGGCCGGGGAGAGTCTGGCTGGCTACGAGTGCCTCGCCTGTGACGAAACCATGTGTAAGGTAGTCTTGGGACAACTATAGAGTGTTGATTGGAGCCAGCACTGCGTTACTGTGTGCCGGGCCGGGGAGAGTCTGGCTGGCTACGAGTGCCTCGCCTGTGACGAAACCATGCGTAAGGTAGTCTTGGGACAACTATAGAGTGTTGATTGGAGCCAGCACTGCGTTACTGTGTGCCGGGCCGGGGAGAGTCTGGCTGGCTACGAGTGCCTCGCCTGTGACGAAACCATGTGTAAGGTAGTCTTGGGACAACTATAGAGTGTTGATTGGAGCCAGCACTGCGTTACTGTGTGCCGGGCCGGGGAGAGTCTGGCTGGCTACGAGTGCCTCGCCTGTGACGAAACCATGTGTAAGGTAGTCTTGGGACAACTATAGAGTGTTGATTGGAGCCAGCACTGCGTTACTGTGTGCCGGGCCGGGGAGAGTCTGGCTGGCTACGAGTGCCTCGCCTGTGACGAAACCATGTGTAAGGTAGTCTTGGGACAACTATAGAGTGTTGATTGGAGCCATGCAGCACTGCGTTACTGTGTGCCGGGCCGGGGAGAGTCTGGCTGACTACGAGTGCCTCGCCTGTGACGAAACCATGTGTAAGGTAGTCTTGGGACAACTATAGAGTGTTGATTGGAGCCAGCACTGCGTTACTGTGTGCCGGGCCGGGGAGAGTCTGGCTGGCTACGAGTGCCTCGCCTGTGACGAAACCATGTGTAAGGTAGTCTTGGGACAACTATAGAGTGTTGATTGGAGCCAGCACTGCGTTACTGTGTGCCGGGCCGGGGAGAGTCTGGCTGGCTACGAGTGCCTCGCCTGTGACGAAACCATGTGTAAGGTAGTCTTGGGACAACTATAGAGTGTTGATTGGAGCCAGCACTGCGTTACTGTGTGCCGGGCCGGGGAGAGTCTGGCTGGCTACGAGTGCCTCGCCTGTGACGAAACCATGTGTAAGGTAGTCTTGGGACAACTATAGAGTGTTGATTGGAGCCAGCACTGCGTTACTGTGTGCCGGGCCGGGGAGAGTCTGGCTGGCTACGAGTGCCTCGCCTGTGACGAAACCATGTGTAAGGTAGTCTTGGGACAACTATAGAGTGTTGATTGGAGCCAGCACTGCGTTACTGTGTGCCGGGCCGGGGAGAGTCTGGCTGGCTACGAGTGCCTCGCCTGTGACTAAACCATGTGTAAGGTAGTCTTGGGACAACTATAGAGTGTTGATTGGAGCCAGCACTGCGTTACTGTGTGCCGGGCCGGGGAGAGTCTGGCTGGCTACGAGTGCCTCGCCTGTGACGAAACCATGTGTAAGGTAGTCTTGGGACAACTATAGAGTGTCGATTGGAGCCAGCACTGCGTTACTGTGTGCCGGGCCGGGGAGAGTCTGGCTGGCTACGAGTGCCTCGCCTGTGACGAAACCATGTGTAAGGTAGTCTTGGGACAACTATAGAGTGTTGATTGGAGCCAGCACTGCGTTACTGTGTGCCGGGCCGGGGAGAGTCTGGCTGGCTACGAGTGCCTCGCCTGTGACGAAACCATGTGTAAGGTAGTCTTGGGACAACTATAGAGTGTTGATTGGAGCCAGCACTGCGTTACTGTGTGCCGGGCCGGGGAGAGTCTGGCTGGCTACGAGTGCCTCGCCTGTGACGAAACCATGTGTAAGGTAGTCTTGGGACAACTATAGAGTGTTGATTGGAGCCATGCAGCACTGCGTTACTGTGTGCCGGGCCGGGGAGAGTCTGGCTGACTACGAGTGCCTTGCCTGTGACGAAACCATGTGTAAGGTAGTCTTGGGACAACTATAGAGTGTTGATTGGAGCCAGCACTGCGTTACTGTGTGCCGGGCCGGGGAGAGTCTGGCTGGCTACGAGTGCCTCGCCTGTGACGAAACCATGTGTAAGGTAGTCTTGGGACAACTATAGAGTGTTGATTGGAGCCAGCACTGCGTTACTGTGTGCCGGGCCGGGGAGAGTCTGGCTGGCTACGAGTGCCTCGCCTGTGACGAAACCATGTGTAAGGTAGTCTTGGGACAACTATAGAGTGTTGATTGGAGCCAGCACTGCGTTACTGTGTGCCGGGCCGGGGAGAGTCTGGCTGGCTACGAGTGCCTCGCCTGTGACGAAACCATGTGTAAGGTAGTCTTGGGACAACTATAGAGTGTTGATTGGAGCCATGCAGCACTGCGTTACTGTGTGCCGGGCCGGGGAGAGTCTGGCTGGCTACGAGTGCCTCGCCTGTGACGAAACCATGTGTAAGGTAGTCTTGGGACAACTATAGAGTGTTGATTGGAGCCATGCAGCACTGCGTTACTGTGTGCCGGGCCGGGGAGAGTCTGGCTGGCTACGAGTGCCTCGCCTGTGACGAAACCATGTGTAAGGTAGTCTTGGGACAACTATAGAGTGTTGATTGGAGCCAGCACTGCGTTACTGTGTGCCGGGCCGGGGAGAGTCTGGCTGGCTACGAGTGCCTCGCCTGTGACTAAACCATGTGTAAGGTAGTCTTGGGACAACTATAGAGTGTTGATTGGAGCCAGCACTGCGTTACTGTGTGCCGGGCCGGGGAGAGTCTGGTTGGCTACGAGTGCCTCGCCTGTGACGAAACCATGTGTGAGGTAGTCTTGGGACAACTATAGAGTGTTGATTGGAGCCAGCACTGCGTTACTGTGTGCCGGGCCGGGGAGAGTCTGGCTGGCTACGAGTGCCTCGCCTGTGACGAAACCATGTGTAAGGTAGTCTTGGGACAACTATAGAGTGTTGATTGGAGCCAGCACTGCGTTACTGTGTGCCGGGCCGGGGAGAGTCTGGTTGGCTACGAGTGCCTCGCCTGTGACGAAACCATGTGTAAGGTAGTCTTGGGACAACTATAGAGTGTTGATTGGAGCCAGCACTGCGTTACTGTGTGCCGGGCCGGGGAGAGTCTGGCTGGCTACGAGTGCCTCGCCTGTGACTAAACCATGTGTAAGGTAGTCTTGGGACAACTATAGAGTGTTGATTGGAGCCAGCACTGCGTTACTGTGTGCCGGGCCGGGGAGAGTCTGGTTGGCTACGAGTGCCTCGCCTGTGACGAAACCATGTGTGAGGTAGTCTTGGGACAACTATAGAGTGTTGATTGGAGCCAGCACTGCGTTACTGTGTGCCGGGCCGGGGAGAGTCTGGCTGACTACGAGTGCCTCGCCTGTGACGAAACCATGTGTAAGGTAGTCTTGGGACAACTATAGAGTGTTGATTGGAGCCAGCACTGCGTTACTGTGTGCCGGGCCGGGGAGAGTCTGGCTGGCTACGAGTGCCTCGCCTGTGACGAAACCATGTGTAAGGTAGTCTTGGGACAACTATAGAGTGTTGATTGGAGCCAGCACTGCGTTACTGTGTGCCGGGCCGGGGAGAGTCTGGCTGGCTACGAGTGCCTCGCCTGTGACGAAACCATGTGTAAGGTAGTCTTGGGACAACTATAGAGTGTTGATTGGAGCCAGCACTGCGTTACTGTGTGCCGGGCCGGGGAGAGTCTGGCTGGCTACGAGTGCCTCGCCTGTGACGAAACCATGTGTAAGGTAGTCTTGGGACAACTATAGAGTGTTGATTGGAGCCAGCACTGCGTTACTGTGTGCCGGGCCGGGGAGAGTCTGGCTGGCTACGAGTGCCTCGCCTGTGACGAAACCATGTGTAAGGTAGTCTTGGGACAACAATATAGAGTGTTGATTGGAGCCAGCACTGCGTTACTGTGTGCCGGGCCGGGGAGAGTCTGGCTGGCTACGAGTGCCTCGCCTGTGACGAAACCATGTGTAAGGTAGTCTTGGGACAACAATATAGAGTGTTGATTGGAGCCAGCACTGCGTTACTGTGTGCCGGGCCGGGGAGAGTCTGGCTGGCTACGAGTGCCTCGCCTGTTACGAAACCATGTGTGAGGTAGTCTTGGGACAACTATAGAGTGATGATTGGAGCCAGCACTGCGTTACTGTGTGCCGGGCCGGGGAGAGTCTGGCTGGCTACGAGTGCCTCGCCTGTGACGAAACCATGTGTGAGGTAGTCTTGGGACAACTATAGAGTGTTGATTGGAGCCAGCACTGCGTTACTGTGTGCCGGGCCGGGGAGAGTCTGGCTGGCTACGAGTGCCTCGCCTGTGACGAAACCATGTGTGAGGTAGTCTTGGGACAACTATAGAGTGTTGATTGGAGCCAGCACTGCGTTACTGTGTGCCGGGCCGGGGAGAGTCTGGCTGGCTACGAGTGCCTCGCCTGTGACGAAACCATGTGTAAGGTAGTCTTGGGACAACTATAGAGTGTTGATTGGAGCCAGCACTGCGTTACTGTGTGCCGGGCCGGGGAGAGTCTGGCTGGCTACGAGTACCTCGCCTGTGACGAAACCATGTGTGAGGTAGTCTTGGGACAACTATAGAGAGTTGATTGGAGCCAGCACTGCGTTACTGTGTGCCGGGCCGGGGAGAGTCTGGCTGGCTACGAGTGCCTCGCCTGTGACGAAACCATGTGTAAGGTAGTCTTGGGACAACTATAGAGTGTTGATTGGAGCCAGCACTGCGTTACTGTGTGCCGGGCTGGGGAGAGTCTGGCTGGCTACGAGTGCCTCGCCTGTGACGAAACCATGTGTAAGGTAGTCTTGGGACAACTATAGAGTGTTGATTGGAGCCATGCAGCACTGCGTTACTGTGTGCCGGGCCGGGGAGAGTCTGGCTGGCTACGAGTGCCTCGCCTGTGACGAAACCATGTGTAAGGTAGTCTTGGGACAACAATATAGAGTGTTGATTGGAGCCAGCACTGCGTTACTGTGTGCCGGGCCGGGGAGAGTCTGGCTGGCTACGAGTGCCTCGCCTGTGACGAAACCATGTGTAAGGTAGTCTTGGGACAACTATAGAGTGTTGATTGGAGCCAGCACTGCGTTACTGTGTGCCGGGCCGGGGAGAGTCTGGCTGGCTACGAGTGCCTCGCCTGTGACGAAACCATGTGTAAGGTAGTCTTGGGACAACTATAGAGTGTTGATTGGAGCCATGCAGCACTGCGTTACTGTGTGCCGGGCCGGGGAGAGTCTGGCTGGCTACGAGTGCCTCGCCTGTGACGAAACCATGTGTAAGGTAGTCTTGGGACAACTATAGAGTGTTGATTAGAGCCAGCACTGCGTTACTGTGTGCCGGGCCGGGGAGAGTCTGGCTGGCTACGAGTGCCTCGCCTGTGACGAAACCATGTGTAAGGTAGTCTTGGGACAACTATAGAGTGTTGATTGGAGCCATGCAGCACTGCGTTACTGTGTGCCGGGCCGGGGAGAGTCTGGCTGGCTACGAGTGCCTCGCCTGTGACGAAACCATGTGTAAGGTAGTCTTGGGACAACTATAGAGTGTTGATTGGAGCCAGCACTGCGTTACTGTGTGCCGGGCCGGGGAGAGTCTGGCTGGCTACGAGTGCCTCGCCTGTGACGAAACCATGTGTAAGGTAGTCTTGGGACAACTATAGAGTGTTGATTGGAGCCAGCACTGCGTTACTGTGTGCCGGGCCGGGGAGAGTCTGGCTGGCTACGAGTGCCTCGCCTGTGACGAAACCATGTGTAAGGTAGTCTTGGGACAACTATAGAGTGTTGATTGGAGCCAGCACTGCGTTACTGTGTGCCGGGCCGGGGAGAGTCTGGCTGCATGGCTACGAGTGCCTCGCCTGTGACGAAACCATGTGTAAGGTAGTCTTGGGACAACTATAGAGTGTTGATTGGAGCCAGCACTGCGTTACTGTGTGCCGGGCCGGGGAGAGTCTGGCTGGCTACGAGTGCCTCGCCTGTGACGAAACCATGTGTAAGGTAGTCTTGGGACAACTATAGAGTGTTGATTGGAGCCAGCACTGCGTTACTGTGTGCCGGGCCGGGGAGAGTCTGGCTGGCTACGAGTGCCTCGCCTGTGACTAAACCATGTGTAAGGTAGTCTTGGGACAACTATAGAGTGTTGATTGGAGCCAGCACTGCGTTACTGTGTGCCGGGCCGGGGAGAGTCTGGCTGGCTACGAGTGCCTCGCCTGTGACGAAACCATGTGTAAGGTAGTCTTGGGACAACTATAGAGTGTTGATTGGAGCCAGCACTGCGTTACTGTGTGCCGGGCCGGGGAGTGTCTGGCTGGCTACGAGTACCTCGCCTGTGACGAAACCATGTGTGAGGTAGTCTTGGGACAACTATAGAGTGTTGATTGGAGCCAGCACTGCGTTACTGTGTGCCGGGCCGGGGAGAGTCTGGCTGGCTACGAGTGCCTCGCCTGTGACTAAACCATGTGTAAGGTAGTCTTGGGACAACTATAGAGTGTTGATTGGAGCCAGCACTGCGTTACTGTGTGCCGGGCCGGGGAGAGTCTGGCTGGCTACGAGTGCCTCGCCTGTGACGAAACCATGTGTAAGGTAGTCTTGGGACAACTATAGAGTGTTGATTGGAGCCAGCACTGCGTTACTGTGTGCCGGGCCGGGGAGAGTCTGGCTGGCTACGAGTGCCTCGCCTTAGACGAAACCATGTGTAAGGTAGTCTTGGGACAACTATAGAGTGTTGATTGGAGCCAGCACTGCGTTACTGTGTGCCGGGCCGGGGAGAGTCTGGCTGGCTACGAGTGCCTCGCCTGTGACGAAACCATGTGTAAGGTAGTCTTGGGACAACTATAGAGTGTTGATTGGAGCCAGCACTGCGTTACTGTGTGCCGGGCCGGGGAGAGTCTGGCTGGCTACGAGTGCCTCGCCTGTGACGAAACCATGTGTAAGGTAGTCTTGGGACAACTATAGAGTGTTGATTGGAGCCAGCACTGCGTTACTGTGTGCCGGGCCGGGGAGAGTCTGGCTGGCTACGAGTGCCTCGCCTGTGACGAAACCATGTGTAAGGTAGTCTTGGGACAACTATAGAGTGTTGATTGGAGCCAGCACTGCGTTACTGTGTGCCGGGCCGGGGAGAGTCTGGCTGGCTACGAGTGCCTCGCCTGTGACGAAACCATGTGTAAGGTAGTCTTGGGACAACTATAGAGTGTTGATTGGAGCCAGCACTGCGTTACTGTGTGCCGGGCCGGGGAGAGTCTGGCTGGCTACGAGTGCCTCGCCTGTGACGAAACCATGTGTAAGGTAGTCTTGGGACAACTATAGAGTGTTGATTGGAGCCAGCACTGCGTTACTGTGTGCCGGGCCGGGGAGAGTCTGGCTGGCTACGAGTGCCTCGCCTGTGACGAAACCATGTGTGAGGTAGTCTTGGGACAACTATAGAGTGTTGATTGGAGCCAGCACTGCGTTACTGTGTGCCGGGCCGGGGAGAGTCTGGCTGGCTACGAGTACCTCGCCTGTGACGAAACCATGTGTAAGGTAGTCTTGGGACAACTATAGAGTGTTGATTGGAGCCAGCACTGCGTTACTGTGTGCCGGGCCGGGGAGAGTCTGGCTGGCTACGAGTGCCTCGCCTGTGACGAAACCATGTGTAAGGTAGTCTTGGGACAACAATATAGAGTGTTGATTGGAGCCGGGGAGAGTGTCTGTGGTAGATTGTTGGAAATACGTTTTCAAGGTATACCATTAAATGCTTTTATTTTATTACGAATTACGTTTGACAATTTTAAATTTATGATATTTTAAGTTTCCAGCAAGTAGGGATGTCAACAGGTACCCGGGTACCCGTTACCCGCCCGGTACACATGGGTACGGTTCCAACTTTTCAATACCCGTTACCCGGTACTACCCGTTCCCTTCTTCTGTTCAAAACGAAATTGATCCAACATTACGATATTTCCCTACCGGCGTCTTTGTGCGAGCGTACGAGTCGCTCTTTTCAATTTGCCGGCATTTAACTTGACCCCCCCCCCCCCCTCGACAGCGTCGCTGACGAATGAGACGTAAAGCCCAATTAGTATCATCTTCTGTAGGCCTATGGAAGAATGCTGCGGAACGGTTGCGAGTCCGAGGGAGCGCACCCGCCGCTCGTCGTAGCTTTACCGCGATCATGTTCTCGTGTTCGATTTCGGACTATGACGTCATCGCTTTGACGCGGCCGACCACCGCCTACCGTAGCGGAGACGCTAGCTTTGAAGCTTTGTTGAATACTTCCGCGATCGTTTTGCATCGAAGACAATGCAACCTGATACCGTTTAATTTCCACAACTTTGCGAATCATTTGACACCCATGACGATAAAACGCGTATTTAATATTATTTACTACCCGTAGTCCGGGTACGGCGCGAAGGTACCCGGGTACAAATATTTCCGGGTATTGACATCCCTACCAGCAAGCATCAAAATTTGGGTTATTGTGCCAAAACCACATAATTTCGTTTTATTCCTAAAAGGTGGGTATATTTTGCGACTTGATTTCACAACTTAATGTCCCGTATATATATCATAAAGAATATATAGAACAAAATTCCTCCTAACTCATGCAGTTCGTCCCTTCTTTGGTTTTATAAAATTTTGCGAAGTACAGACATTTCGAGCGATAAATATTAAGTAAGTAAGTAAGTAAGTAAGTAAGTAAGTAAGTAAGTAAGTAAGTAAGTAAGTAAGTAAGTAAGTAAGTAAGTAAGTAAGTAAGTAAGTAAGTAAGTAAGTAAGTAAGAAAGTAAGTAAGTAAGTAAGTAAGTAAGTAAGTAAGTAAGTAAGTAAGTATTTCTTTATTTTCATGTTAACATGACATGAATACAGGGTTACAGAAAAAAGGCGAGGTTCAAAAAATACATTTTTGTTCTTCCACCCTACCATAATATCTTAACATATTTTAAATTTATGATATATTAACAGTTGACAGACTCTCATAAAAAAATAGTATTAATATCATTAACAGTTTATTAATATATAATAGTATTAGTACTAACAAATTAGTTGGAACATTTAATTGGTTACACAGATACGTGGTATTGCCAAAATATGCGGGTGACTTGTTAGAATTAATTGAGCCAATTAAATCATTTTTGATAAAACGTCAGATATTATGTATTGTTCGAACTATGTAACATTTCACTCTCGCGCATATCTTCGCAGGTGGCGAGATCGATTTGCCATCAACGGAAAACGTCCGTGCACGCGTCTGTATTGTTCGCAGTTACACGGTCACGTCGAAATCTTTGTTAAGGTCGGCATTACGCCAACGTTTTGGCTGTGTCCACGATGACACGAGGGAATGCTAATATGCTCGCTAGTTCGGTAGGTACCGTCAAACTGTCTTGGCTGTCAACCAGCGGTCGCCTACCTCGTGGAAATATCGCGACAGACTTGCTAACATTCATTCGGTCGTTATACTTTCGGGACGCACAAGTCTTCGCGCGACAACGTTACATCAAAACGTTCATATTCGTTCGTACGCGCATTAAAGAAAAAGAGAGAGAGTTCATTCTACGCCTACACAAGTATAGTTATACTTCGGACTGTTGGAACGTAAGTAAAACAGTCGAGTTGTGTGAAAAAAGTGCTTTTTAAAATGTACATTTCGCGGAGGAACTCAAGATATTGTCATTTGTATCCCTAAACATAATCGGCACATTTTTCGTACCACAGTTTAAAATGAATTAATGGTATTCGCCCATTCGTACATTTGGTCTAATTTTGAACACTGTTGCCAGCCACTCGGCACCACAATGCTGCTCTTCCGTAGGAGTAGGCTACACCCTATAGTACCGCATATCATAGTCTCTCTTCGACGTCGTTTCAGGTGTGCAGTAATTCTGTAATGATATATACGCGTCACACGTGATACGGCCGTGTGTCCGTACACCTGCATTGTTGATTAGCCCCTTGCATGGAAACCCTACGACTGCCTCAAAACATGGAAGCCACGATGCACTTTTGTGCATCCTTACTATCGAGAACAATCCAAGTCCCAATAGAGCAGCGGTTCTTAACCTTTAAGGCTTTGACATCCTGCGGACCCCTAAAAAATTATAATTTTGAACACGGACCCCCATGTTCCACAGAAGAGCAAAACGATTTGAAACAACGAAAAAATATATTTTGTATGACGCCTCTGACGCTCTTTGGTTTGCGGTACCAGCCGTTTTCACTACCTTTTTCTCGTTTTTCAGGTCCTCTAATCTTCAACGAAAGAAATGTTCATGTTTGTCTTTAAAGGCTGTATGATTTGTCTCTAAATGATGCCTTACCAAGAGCGTGGTTTCTAAACAAAATTTAAAATTACAAACTCAAACGAAGGAATTCTTTGTAACTGTCCGCGGATCACTTCAACACCACTCGCGGACCCCAGGTTAACAACCGCTGCAATAGAGCGTATTATGTTTGTTCACGAGCCACCCTCGTTGACGGGAACGCTTGCTTCAGTTAGCATCAACTGTAGGGGTTATTGCACGCTTGCTTCAGTTAGCATCAACTGTAGGGGTTATTGCACGCTTGCTTCAGTTAGCATCAACTGTAGGGGTTATTGCACGCTTGCTTCAGTTAGCATCAACTGTAGGGGTTATTGCACGCTTGCTTCAGTTAGCATCAACTGTAAGGGTTATTGCACGCTTGCTTCAGTTACCATCAACTGTACGGGTTATTGCACGCTCGCTTCAGTTAGCATCAACTGTAAGGGTTATTGCACGCTTGCTTCAGTTAGCATCAACTGTAAGGGTTATTGCACGCTTGATTCAGTTAGCATCAACTGTAGGGGTTATTGCACGCTTGCTTCAGTTAGCATCAACTGTAAGGGTTATTGCACGCTTGCTTCAGTTAGCATCAACTGTAAGGGTTATTGCACGCTTGCTTCAGTTAGCATCAACTGTAAGGGTTATTGCACGCTTGCTTCAGTTAGCATCAACTGTAAGGGTTATTGCACGCTTGCTTCAGTTAGCATCAACTGTAAGGGTTATTGCACGCTTGCTTCAGTTAGCATCAACTGTAAGGGTTATTGCACGCTTGCTTCAGTTAGCATCAACTGTACGGGTTATTGCACGCTTGCTTCAGTTAGCATCAACTGTAAGGGTTATTGCACGCTTGCTTCAGTTCGCATCAACTGTACGGGTTGTTGCCGCGTCTTCTGCCCACGGATATAACGGTTTTGCTGAATCAATGTTATAATTTGTGTTTATTATACACGTAGAAGACCCACAGATATAAAATTGTGCGTTACCTCAATTGAACGGGGGTTGGCTCTTGAATTGAACTCTACCGTACATTGAACAAGATTGCAGGTAAATTAGCTCCGGTATTACGAACAACTAATAAGGAAGTTAATTGGAGCTATTAGTAAAAAAAAGTTACTTGATAATAGCTATAACTATTTTTTATCAACAGCTATTAAAAAGTAAGTGGATAAATACTTGTAACTCATATTAAATTTTGTATTAGCTCGTAAAATAAACCAATAGATATGTTGCTGATAGAAACTGGGCTATGAAGGCTGGTTTGCACCACAGTAGCGTGACCGTAAACTCTCTTAGCGTAGTAAAACAATTACCCGGGTAGGAACGTCATGTATCTAAGGTCGAAATCCATGAATTAACCGTATACATGCCCCGAAAGTAAAACGATTTTATTACAAAGAGCCCGGAAACACCTCTGGGTATCCATGTTGAGGAGCTTATAATGACGAGTGTGTCCTCCCGTACAGGTGATTGCCGTGTTCCTCAACGGACAAGGTGAGAGTGAGCACCGACCTCCGCCGCTGGAACCATCCACCCATTCACCGCGGAGAGATCCAACCGGCAAGGTGTCTCTCTCGTCAGATAACGTCCAGCCTAGGTAAGTGCATCCACAGTACATTTCACACGGTTACAACGCCGCATTGGGGAACGTCATCTAATAGCAATACTACGCATTTCGTCATTCAAACTCGAATACAACGTCCAGCCTATAGGTAAGTGCATCCACAATACATTTCACAGGGTTACAACGCCGCATTGGAGAACGTAATCTAATAGCAATACTACGCATTTCGTCATTCAAACTCGAATACAACGTCCAGCCTATAGGTAAGTGCATCCACAGTACATTTCACAGGGTTACAACGCCGCATTGGAGAACGTAATCTAATAGCAATACTACGCATTTCGTACATTCAAACTCGAAAACAACAACGTCCAGCCTATAGGTAAGTGCATCCACAGTACATTTCACAGGGTTATAAGGCCGCATTGGAGAACGTCATCTAATAGCAATACTACGCATTTCGTACATTCAAACTCGAATACAACGTCCAGCCTATAGGTAAGTGCATCCACAGTACATTTCACAGGGTTACAACGCCGCATTGGAGAACGTAATCTAATAGCAATACTACGCATTTCGTACATTCAAACTCGAATACAACGTCCAGCCTATAGGTAAGTGCATCCACAGTACATTTCACAGGGTTACAACGCCGCATTGGAGAACGTAATCTAATAGCAATACTACGCATTTCGTACATTCAAACTCGAATACAACGTCCAGCCTATAGGTAAGTGCATCCACAGTACATTTCACAGGGTTACAACGCCGCATTGGAGAACGTCATCTAATAGCAATACTACGCATTTCGTACATTCAAACTCGAATACAACGTCCAGCCTATAGGTAAGTGCATCCACAGTACATTTCACAGGGTTACAACGCCGCATTGGAGAACGTCATCTAATAGCAATACTACGCATTTCGTACATTCAAACTCGAATACAACGTCCAGCCTATAGGTAAGTGCATCCACAGTACATTTCACAGGGTTACAACGCCGCATTGGGGAACGTCATCTAATAGCAATACTACGCATTTCGTACATTCAAACTCGAATACAACGTCCAGCCTATAGGTAAGTGCATCCACAGTACATTTCACAGGGTTATAAGGCCGCATTGGAGAACGTAATCTAATAGCAATACTATACGCATTTCGTACATTCAAACTCGAATACAACGTCCAGCCTATAGGTAAGTGCATCCACAGTACATTTCACAGGGTTACAACGCCGCTTTGGAGAACGTCATCTAATAGCAATACTACGCATTTCGTACATTCAAACTCGAATACAACGTCCAGCCTATAGGTAAGTACATCCACAGTACATTTCACAGGGTTATAAGGCCGCTTTGGAGAACGTCATCTAATAGCAATACTACGCATTTCGTACATTCAAACTCGAATACAACGTCCAGCCTATAGGTAAGTGCATCCACAGTACATTTCACAGGGTTATAAGGCCGCATTGGAGAACGTCATCTAATAGCAATACTACGCATTTCGTACATTCAAACTCGAATACAACGTCCAGCCTAGGTAAGTGCATCCACAGTACATTTCACAGGGTTACAACGCCGCATTGGAGAACGTCATCTAATAGCAATACTACGCATTTCGTACATTCAAACTCGAATACAACGTCCAGCCTATAGGTAAGTGCATCCACAGTACATTTCACAGGGTTACAACGCCGCATTGGAGAACGTCATCTAATAGCAATACTATACGCATTTCGTACATTCAAACTCGAATACAACGTCCAGCCTATAGGTAAGTGCATCCACAGTACATTTCACAGGGTTATAAGGCCGCATTGGAGAACGTCATCTAATAGCAATACTACGCATTTCGTACATTCAAACTCGAATACAACGTCCAGCCTATAGGTAAGTGCATCCACAGTACATTTCACAGGGTTATAAGGCCGCATTGGAGAACGTCATCTAATAGCAATACTACGCATTTCGTACATTCAAACTCGAATACAACGTCCAGCCTATAGGTAAGTGCATCCACAGTACATTTCACAGGGTTATAAGGCCGCATTGGGGAACGTCATCTAATAGCAATACTACGCATTTCGTACATTCAAACTCGAATACAACGTCCAGCCTAGGTAAGTGCATCCACAGTACATTTCACAGGGTTACAACGCCGCATTGGAGAACGTAATCTAATAGCAATACTACGCATTTCGTCATTCAAACTCGAATACAACGTCCAGCCTATAGGTAAGTGCATCCACAGTACATTTCACAGGGTTACAACGCCGCATTGGAGAACGTAATCTAATAGCAATACTACGCATTTCGTCATTCAAACTCGAATACAACGTCCAGCCTATAGGTAAGTGCATCCACAATACATTTCACAGGGTTACAACGCCGCATTGGAGAACGTAATCTAATAGCAATACTACGCATTTCGTACATTCAAACTCGAATACAACGTCCAGCCTATAGGTAAGTGCATCCACAGTACATTTCACAGGGTTATAAGGCCGCATTGGAGAACGTCATCTAATAGCAATACTACGCATTTCGTACATTCAAACTCGAATACAACGTCCAGCCTATAGGTAAGTGCATCCACAGTACATTTCACAGGGTTATAAGGCCGCATTGGAGAACGTAATCTAATAGCAATACTACGCATTTCGTACATTCAAACTCGAATACAACCTATAGGCTGGACGTTGTATAATACAACGTCCAGCCTATAGGTAAGTGCATCCACAGTACATTTCACAGGGTTACAACGCCGCATTGGAGAACGCATTTAATAGCAATACTACGCATTTCGTACATTCAAACTCGAATAAAAAAAATAAAATGTGAACTATATGTACAGTATTTTCTGTACTTTATACGTTTTTCGTTTTTCCGCTCAGCTAGCTTTGCATCCAATGCTGATTAATACACATCAAACGGAAAAGACAATAATTTAAATGAAAATACAAATTTGAAAGCTCTAGACAGAAAGTATTTTATAGATATGATGATACTTCCTCTGGCAATTTAGCGATCCACTTTCAACTTTGATATCGGCTCGGCTTGGTCGTAAGTCGTAAGTCGGCTCGGATATATTGCTGGATCAATTGGGCTCGGATCTACTCCGATCGAGAATTAGTCGTTCGTTTGACATAACTTATATACATATTATACAAAAGTTATTTTGATTATTAATTCGATAATTAGTAATAACATTAATTAAATATAAAACAACATACTGATTACAATTTAAGACACAACTTAGAGCATTCAGTATGTAGGGCTTACTAAACCACAGTGCGCTGTTGATTCAGATTTTCGATTTCAAAGCCCATTCTTGTGATACAATTAATAAAGAAAATGTTGTGCGGTTTTGGACGTAGAGGTATTCTTCCTTCCCTGTTACAAGAAGATTTGTTCCGACAAAAAACACATTTCGCATTTCCTACACGCGCAAACCTACAGCTTGAGCAACTTGAAATACTACGCAACGTAATTAGGCCCGTGAGAACGCGACAGTGTTACGCATATCGCTTGATCCCAAGAACGCACATTTATTAAGATGGGAAGTCCGAAATAATTCGTGGGTATGAGGTGAGGAGAGTGGGCGGAATTATGAAACACTTTCATAATCACACAATATGAAATGCAGATTATGGGTTTCTTCACACATTATCATCGACAGTTACCGATAGAGGTGGCTCAGCGGTAATACGCGAGACTCTAATTCGGGAGGTCGCCGGTTCGATTCCGGCCACCAGCAGTCCTGACTGAAGGTTTTCCGAGATTTTCCTCAGCCGTTAAGGTTAATCCTGGGATTGAGTCATATTCTAACAGCCCTCGGACATTCCTTCCCAGCTATCCAAACACCCTAATAAGTAATACCCTAGTTAGTCACCTGAAGATGGGCACATCAGGTAAAGCTGGTGTGCACCCTATAACGGGTATTCCATTATCGACAGTCGAACTGTCCCTTGCAGGTTCCAGGACCTGCAAGGGTCTAAAATGTCGTCAGAGCTCAGAAAAATTTGTTGGTGCAACGGTAAAAAGTTAATTCTCATTGAACAAACAGAGTTTGAATAAAAGTCTGAAACTATGTTAAATCAATGAAAATCGACTTTTCCCCGTTGCACCATGTGTAATACTTTCAGAGCTATAACGACACTTTTGACCAGTGCAGGTAATAATAAGTATACACATCTGTTGGCACAATGGGAATCCAGTTATTCTCAATGCGTTAAAACTTCATCGTTTAACACTTTTTCACACGTACAAAACTCGACGTAATTCCACGGCTCCGTAATGTTGATACACCCGTATATAACACGCTCACACACTTGTAAAAGCAGAAAATAAAACCAAGTGTCGAATTATTGTGTCGCTACATTTCGCCGTCGTAATTCTCACACCTTCGTCTATACCAGTGAGTAGTGACTCACCAACCGTGAGACAAAGCTCGGCGAAACGACATCGACATTTTGCGGATTTTATGGTTTATGTATACAAGTTCCAATGAGTTTTCAATTAAAATATAATGTTCGAGATCGCATGAAGATGCCACTTTACGGCAGGTGTGGACTACGTGCCATGAGCCGCGGCCACCCGCGCAATATATAATTATACACGCATCGTAGTCAGTTAAGCCCCAACCACAATGGTGGCCTTCGTGATCGCAATCGCAATCGTACATACATATATATATGTGGCTATCTCACATTTTGCCGCTGTTATGTTATGGAACAATTGAACAATCTTGCCACAAAACTATTGGCGTTTATTCCACATCGAAGCTTGTGGATGGTCCAAATTCCAACTGATGATGATGATGATGATGATGATGATGATGATGATGATGATGATGATGATGATGATGATGATGATGATGATGATGATGATGATGGTGATGATGAATAATAAAAAAAACAGGGCCGTAAAAAGTACAATGGAAACCGTCACACATTATTAATGACTAAATTCAATGAAATATAAAAAAACATGATGGAATTTACATACTGAATAATCCTACTCTATCACCGGACGTTTGACCCTCATCAACAACTAAACAACTATTTGTAACTATCATTGTATTGTATGTATATTACTAGTTTGTCCAACCCAAGGCTAAGGCACTTTTCCTGGTACTTTTGAGAAATTGGCTAATAATCTCATCGATAGAATAATATAATATTATTATACAATTAATAAAGGCAATAGAAGGCCAAAGAAAACTCACCTTGGCTATTTGCAGCAGCACGATCGAATGCTTTATCGAGTCCAGCATATCCTGCAAGAAAATGTCAAATGTTAGTCAATTCTTGGTATGCACTGTACAGTCATTTGTTTGTCTACAACAATGACTTCGTGTACGGGATGGTGGCCGCTATGTGTAGGAACTGCAATACCTCATGTACGGGAATATGGCCGCCAACAATGTCAGTGACGTCACGTGAATATACATAATAATATAACGTTACAACTTACAACAATGTGTGTTAGGGCTGGTCCACACAGATTTTTAAAACATACGATTTAAGGTTTAACGCGTAGTCGTAAAGTTGGATCATAGGAAACACGTACTGGCGTTCACACAAAGTTTTAGTTTTAAGACGTTGTTTTCATTGTTGTTTTTAAAACAACGTCTTAAAACCTTATGCATTATGTCTTAAAAATCTGTGTGGACCGGGCTGGTCCACATAAAAACTAATTTCTTTAAGATAATGACGTTTTTTTTTATATACAATTGATTTGTTTGTGAATTTGTGTTATGTATTTTATTATAAACGTTAAAAATTGCTGTAGGCTTTCGCGGCCCGAGTCAATATTAATAATTCTTGGCTGTCGGGTGTCGCCGCGTCTGTCGTTTATTAAAACCTGACGTTTCGGACTAATTGCATAGTCCATCTTCAGAGTGAAGAGACAGTCACTGAGAGAACCTATAGGTTCGAGAACAAGCTAACGCGCACGCGCGGGATGTTCGCGCGTCGGAGATTGCACGGCAGTGTGAGGCACAGTCGCTGGGTAGAGCTGGATCGAGTAGGTTCTCTCAGTGAATGTCTCCCCACTCTGAAGATGGACTATGCAATTAGTCCGAAACGTCAGGGTGTTTTAGAGGTATTTTATGGGCGCTGACATCTTGAAATTTGACGCCATTGAAGTGCTGCTGCAAATTAATTCCACACTATATAGAAGGCGTCTACCATTGTTACCGATATTGTTTAATATTGTTGGTGAAAATAACACGGCCAACTATATGACACGAAAAATCCTACCACGGTCTTCTTGATCTCCTAGAGCAGCACTTTAATGGCGACAACTAAAACAACCGTATAAACGACAGACGCGGCGACACCCGACAGCCAAGAATTATTACTATAAACGTTGCTTTTATGCAATTTAAAAATCATACCCACTCATCTTCTTTAATTATTAATAACACTAGCATGGCCGCTGTGACGTCACAATATGCCAACTTTCGTTTCGGAGCGATGGGTATAATATAATATCATCATCGAGTATAACAGCTTTCAGTGTGTTTTCACTATAAAAGCGTTTGTCTAGATTAGTATATGTACTTAAAAATATAAAATGTAAACACGCACATACAATGTCTCCAACGTGAGGGGAAAAGATGGGAATAATTTTAGCTAGTCAAGTGACCGGGTGCGGTTGTAATTTCTCTCCACGATGGCGGCAATTTCCAAAGTTCTTTCAAAAGAAGTCGTCAATTGTTCATTCTCCCGCAGTAAAAGAAAACGTATATAATATCCATGATATATCTAAGTTAAAAGGGATAGTCAGATGAAAAACTAAAAAATCACCAATTAGTCATTAGTCCATGAAATTCAGTTATGTGTAAAATACTATTGATATAGGTTGCTTCAATGCAAGAAAAAAAATAGTGAACAATTAGCTATTCTACTAGATTCCCTTCGGCAGCTCTGCCGCACTTTTCTTCTAAAGCGTAGTACAGCTGTATCGGCTCTGAGGTCGCTGACGCCTTCCCGATAGACAGAAGACTCGCGCTCCGCGAAACACTCGGCGACTGCGGACAGTACCGCTCTAAACAGATTGCAACTTTTCTATACATCATGTCACAAAAAAATTAATTGCAGGGTATTTTGAAGAAGTACACGTTCGTTCTAAGAAGCATGTTATCGGTAGAGAAACGATGCACATTAAACCTCCTGATCGATTTTTGATCAGTGCCCTATTTTAGCGGTGGTTTTACTTTCTCAAGGCAACATTTTTTTTACATGGGAATTACCATGAGAAAAGTTGCTCGGTGCTACTTGGTAGCAACAAACCAAAAAATCGCGTTTTCTTTAATTTTTTAACCGCCTGCTTTTAAAGTATGGTATCTTTTAGTCATGTTTTTTATATTTAAAGGTGGACATCTACAAATGGTAGTTCTTTAGTTTTTCACCCGACTATCCCTTTAAACCATACGCGAGCCATTGTCATAGCTTTTTGTTTACGCTGCAATAATTGTGTGCGGGTGTACCTTGATACCATTGGGTTTAGAAGGTGGAGATATATGTATTATGTTCGAATCTCGCGGCAAAATAAAACTTCCACTACTTCACCCACTTCGACGTGCGGATGGTAAACGGGGAAGTGGACGAAGTGTTAAAACGGAACAGCTTTTTCGTCAATTATCAGTACACGGTGGACCGAGTGGGGCAAAGGACCATACCTACGAGTAACTGCGTTATAGTGGACCGCTAGGTGCCAATATTTGGTCACCAGCATTTTGGGAGCGTCTCAGCGTATCTAGTCTATTTCACTGCCACATTGGTAAGAAGCGTCGGGCTGTTTCAACCACGGCCCCAGGAGAAATGTTGTGAATGCTAGAGCGTTATTAGCGAGATGGACAGAGCAACCCTTATGAATTAGTTTTCAACGGTGAAAAAGTCATATCACGGTTTGCCAGCATTATTGATTGGATTGAACTTATTAACATCAACTGAAATTTAAGTATTCTCCCCGCTTGTTACAAGCAAGGGCAGAAAGCTAAGAGGTGGAGTAAGCATACTGTTCTTGTGTAAATGTCTTACACCTGGTATCATGAACGTAGGATAAATATATTGTAAGCTACTAACAATTGGTTCCGCCATGGCAACCAAACTTCCCATTGGTTGTTGCTATGGTGAAAACAAGTAAGTAACCTTGGAAACCTCCCCATCCCGTGACGTCATACTTACATCGGCGTTTTCCTTGATTGCCTGGCATCGAGATTTATCTCCGGGGTCCTCCAGTGTTTCGATTCTTGTCTCGAGGGACTGAAACATGACAGTCGGTTATGTCACGATCATCCTCTAACACAGTTTTATGTCATTTGAGTGCGATCGGAGCTTGCTCAGCTACTTCCATCCATTACATTGCTGGATTATACACACAATACGTGTAGAACGGGCACTTCATTATCTATGAAACTGAATAAATAACTCAGCACGTATCTCAAACCAGCGTCTCTCGCCATCTGATATTCTTCTACATAAACCTAGATTATTAAAAATTAGCTAATAGTAATACTCAAAACAGTCTAACCTTAAAGATAACACTTCTTACGTCATTACACAAGACTCACAATAGCTTACCGCTGTGATAGTTTACTCTGGCAAAGTCTGCATTTGTGTTCATTCTCGAAAGAAACTATTTTAAGATCAAATTTGTTGTGATTACAGCATGCCATTTAAATAGTACTACCTAACTACCTATTTTGGCTCCAGAGCCAAATCAAAAGCATTCCAAAGTCCTAGCAGTATGCGCTTGAATTATACACATAATTGTGATGACGAGAGGCAAACACCAAAACGGATGTATTCCGTGAGATTCGAACCCACGTCCTGTCGATCTCGTGTGCTGTCACTTCATACTAGAGAGCAACCGTTGTAGGTTGAGGATGTGTCGTCGTCTCAATCACATAAACTCCGCCGACCGACGCTTCGAGCTGCATGGTCGGGCCGGCGACACTTATGCAACGAGGCTAGTCGAGACGATGAACCGGATACGACGAGGATGATGGAACAGACTGGGTAAGATCGGACCAGAGGATATCGCATAAGAGGAAATCGAATAAGGGCAAAATCAGACAAGGGGAAATCGGGCAAGAAAAGTCGGACAAGAAAAATCGAACAGGTGGAAATCAGACAAGGTCAAATTGGACAAGGGAAAATTGGAAGGAAAGCGAGAAGACCGGAAGCCAAAGAATGGAATATCAAGGATGCGAGATGAAAGAAGAAGTGTTTCAATTGCATATCCTTATTCTTGCTCTATGTATAGCAGAAAATGTCCGAAAAAGGCTCGAGCACTTACTTTTGTTTGATCGATAAGAATTTGCAGATAAGCGTCTGCTTCTGAGAGTTTCTTATCAAACTCTTGTATGCTGGGGGCTGGGCGGTTGGGATCCCACCGCATCTAGAAGTAGAACCACTGTTAATTGAATTAATTGGAAAGGGGGGGGGGGGGGTGTTAGCATTCCCAACCAAGTGTACCAACTGAAACCAAGTGTAAACAACTCTTGCCCGAGCTGCTTTCAATTGGGGGAGGATCCATCTAGAAGAACGAAGCAAAACTGCAGTGCAGAACGAACTCGCCAATGTATTGCAGGAAATCCATACACACTAGGACACAGAATGACGTATTACGCCATGTTATATTATTTATATTTGCTGTGAGTCTAGTAACGTCAACATAAACTCTCTCCCTCTTCCACACGAAGAAAAAAACCCGAACCGACTGTCGAGCACGTTGTAGTTCGAGGTGCCGTGTTCTTGTTAATTGTTTTAGTTTTCAATAAGTATTTGTGCAGCAATAACCACATCAGAATACTATAAACAATATCAAGTTCGCGTTTATTCATTCACCTCCTCAGCAAAACTAAATCTTAATTGATCATTCCAGCCCGCAATCAAATATATGCACACTGTTAAATCATTATCAGCTGTTGATATATGACGCAATGTGACCACACCAACATCCCCCCACCCCGCCGAGCCGAGGTATCAGCAGGCAGCCGAGTAACTGGGCAGTCGAGTTACAGACACTGTGGGAGCAAGTTCGTGTCGCTCGCTCGTCTAGCGTCAACTAATTACGTACTTTTTCGCTCTCTGACATTTTGATGAGTAACAGTGCTGGAGGCTTCAAGTCAATTCTCAATTATACGTAAAGGATGCCTTATAATGACTAAGAAGTTTGAGGCATGGGTTTCAGTTCTTTCCGTATACATTGTTAATCGAAAAATTCCAATTTTTACTCGTTTATTTATCGGTACACAAAAATTGTTGTAGTTTAGTCCCTCTTTATGCTACAGCCATGTAATTTCATAGTCATTATTTCATAAGTATTTCAAATCTATAAAAAAATATTTAAAACGTCATATTTGGTATTTTGTAACCGTGGAGCCAGCACCGTAAAGTTGGAAGTGTATACAGCCGGTACGCATAGAAACGACATGTTTTTTTCTTCTGGTCATACTCGGGGTGACTCGGGTAAGGATATTTTGTTGTTGTAGCTTGTAAAAAAATGTTTCAAGACTGTGTGCGAAGGGAGGAATAGCCTTAAATCCCCTGGCATTTTTTTTCTGCACTTTTGTTTTTCTCCACTGCACGTTTTTCTGCACTTTTAGATCATACTTATAGATTGTCGTTTATATACATACTTGTTTATTTTCCTACCAAATGAGAATTGCATTGAACTGAAACTTAAGAACATCACAACACAGCACGAGGGAAGGAATGACGCCTATAAACAAACATACTGCGGACCACTTGCACACAAAGTCTAACAGGAATACAATACAGAGGACACCGGTGTATACGATATAATAACGGCGTACATGGCCCAAAAATGGTGTTATTATGATTTCTTTAGTCAATAAGCTTAGGAACATACAGTAATTAAAAATCTCGTGTGTGCAATCAATTTAATCATTGCTTTTACCATATTAAAACGTGGCCATGATTTTTTTAAACACCAGTGATTCGATGAAATCCCCAGACAAGAAATAAACCGTGGGTAAAAGTATATAATAATAACAACGACTTATTATGCTAGACAGGTTTGGGTGAATAATATTCCTCGTGATTTAGGTCAATGTTAGAGAAGCGAGATGGCGCAGTGATCGGGAGAGCAATTGGCTCACTTGCCCTCACGACTGAATATATAGTCCTCCCAACGAATGTATTCTGATGCTTCCGTCATAATCCCTGAGGCCTCGAAGTAAACTTCCGCGGACGGTTTACTGCCTGTGTTCATGCGCGCACTATTGCCGAATACTAAGATGGCGCACGACGAAAGTAGCAGCTCCTTGTTGTGTAGCCAATGAGAGTTCGAGAATTCGAATAAGTTCACAGGAACTATCAAAATCCAGCAAGCTGTGAGCAACATTGGCAGTCTTTTGTTTTTATTGAAAGCCTGTCAAAATGTATACAAATTCACACTTTACTGAGTAGATCCATAGAGTAACTACTCGCAGCAAGTATTTATTCTAATATTTCACTGTGTTCTAGAGGTAGGTCTAAACTGTAAATGTATAGTCCGTCCTATACTTTAGTTTTATGAAATAAAGTCGTTTAAACACCGGCGTTCCTGCCATTTCTTGGTATCGAAAGCTGTGAATGGCTGGGTTCCCGTGAGTGATCTATTTTCAATTATCACTTCTCTTCAAACATGACTTATTGGTTTTGTTACTACAAACTTATATTTGTATTTAATTTTTTTAAATATTCATCGTGTAATATTATTAATAGCAACTTACAAAAATTAGAGAATTACCATTTATCAACATCGGACAAGTTGGCCAACTCACGAACTGATAACAATCCGACGCAATCTTCCATCAAGCACACGGAGGAATGACAAGTTAAGTTGGCATTCTGGACATTGCCTGTGATGAAAGCATGAGAATAGTTTCGTTGGGAGGACTATACAACGTCATCTAACGACGATAGAAATTAACACCCTTTAGAAATATCAAATCTTTGGAAATAGCAAGCCGTCGGCTATCTGTAATTAATTTTATTTCATAACTTGTTTGGCCAACCGTATATTTGAAGTAAATAAGACAGCATTTCCTAATCGCTTGTGCCAACTAGAATGTAAACAACACTGCTCTCGCACCTTTGAAAGTACGTTCCAAGATGTTCCGTAGAGACCTTGAGCGCACGATTACAATTTAATTCAAAGAAAAACATTTGCATTTTTCACAACGACTTCAAAAGAGTTGATTTCATCGTGTTATTTATTCAAAGAGTTATCACAACGAAACTTAAACAGAATGAAAACTTGTAAAAAAATTCGAAATTGTTTTTGTGGTGGTTTATTAAAACAGAGCCACTCAACATATTTCATGCAGGTACACATTATTCTCTCTAAAACTCACACGAGGTCCGGTTCATTATGGGTACTGCATATTATACATACGGTTTATGTTACGCCTTTTTTCTGCGGCAGTTGGTTTTTTTTACTAATACCGTCCTGCCCTGTACTTTACTTTTAACTACAGCTCCGATGTTTTATTACAAACGAAGCTCCGTTGAATATCCACCAACAGAAAAACAAAATCCACATCAACATCACAAAAAGTTTAGAAGTTAAGTCAATAATGTTTTGTTCACTTAGATAACCGAGATTGTGAAGATTTGCCATGGGCGTCTGTGAATTCTTATGTTCTGAAAACCATAACCAAGACTAAGTTCCAATTCTTAAAGGGGTAGTCAGGTGAAAAACTCAAAAATCACCAATGAGTCATAAGTGCATGAAATTTGAAATTCAGTTATGTGTAAAATAAAATTGATATAGGTTGCTTCAATGCAAGAAAAAAAATAGTGAACATTTAGCTATTCTACTAGATTCCCTTCGCCAGCTCTGCTGCATTTTGCTTCTACAGCGTAGTACAGCTGTATCGGTTATGAGCTCGCTAGCGCCTTCCTGACAAGAGCACTCATTGTGTTATACGAGTCCAGTCACAACACTCGGCGACTACGGACAGTGCCGCTCAAAACAGATTAGAACTTTTCTACACATCGTCACACAAAAATTAATTGCAGGGCATTTTGTAGAAGTACACGTTCGTACTAAGAAGCATGTTATCGGTAGAGAAATGATGCACATGCAAACTCCTGATCGATTTTTGATCAGTGCCCTATTTTAGCGGCGGTTTTACTATCTCGAGGCAACATTTTTTTATATGGGAATTTGAATTACCACGAGAAAAGTTGCTCGGTGCTACTTGGTAGCAACAAGCCAAAAATCGCGTTTTCTTTAATTTTTTAACCGCCTGCTTTTAAAGTATAATATCTTTTAGTCATGTTTTCCATATTTGAGGGTGGACATATACAAATGGTAGTTTTTTACTTTTTTACCTGACTATCCCTTTAAACACTAAACACTCACACGATTTATCTTCAGATCTGTAGTTTTACAATCTAAAACATCTTCGAGGAATCATCTGATGTAGCTAACATATTTACAACCATTCTGGAAGCAAAGAGATTAGACACACAAAATGCAAAACGTCTCTATTCTTGAATCATAAAGATTTACTTAAAAGAAAAGATTTACTCGATTACAACACCAAAATCCATGAGGGCAAAGAGCAAATATGCTGACGGTCCACATCCGGACTAGAGCCTGGATGTACTCAAGACAATTCGGACGGAAACAAGGAAAACCTTTATTTTTGTACGGAACCCGAACGTCAACTGTTATTTTCACATGTTCTGTTACAAAGGGAATGGGGGGTCTGTTACAAAGGGGGTGTTGTTGAGTGTTCATACTTCATACTATATAATATACTATAATGTGTATAATATAATGTAGTCATCCTGTGTTAAACAATGCCTCATTCTCTTTCGTTTCACCACTAAAATAGCATATTATTGGTGATTAAATCCCCCCCCCCCCCCCCTAATATAAGGACGTCACCGCGGGTGTCCATGCCCCACAACGAGCAACTGGACATGTTTGTGTCAAACTTTCAATAAATATGTAGGCCTATAAAAGTTATTAAAAGATCCTAGTCATGGTGTATCTACAGTTTTATTCGGTTCGGCCGCATACATAGGAAAACGAGGTTTGGGAGAAGAAGCAGAGAGAGTAATCGGCATGTATAATTCATATGTATTGTTATTTTTTTTGTATTTCCTAAGTTTGAAACAGATTTTTTAGATTACCATTTCATCTACACAAGCCAAAAGTAATTACTTAATTCATAATTGTGAATTGTCGAGTACTTTTGTTTTGGCTTTTGTATCTTACTTTCGAATCATTTTATAATTTATGCAATCACAAAATATGCCTTGCGAACGCACTAATACAATGTGACTTGCTAATAAGTAATTATTGCGTAGGTACCGTAGATCTTAAGACCTTGAGCGTTGAGTTTGTGGTATGGGTAGTACATGCCCACTTGTACTAACATGTATCCTCCAAAGCGAGATGCTGACCAAATGGGTCCGAATATCTACACGTGTCCAACTCCACGGCAACCCAACCACTCTTGCGTTCGTCACATAATTCGATTCTGTGGCACTTCCCGAACAAGGACTTGACAACAAACACACAATCAATAGTTCGCCTCGATTCTAGAACCTCTATACACTGCAGACACAAATAAGAGATGTCATCCTTTTGAAAAAGGGCTATATAGGGATATTATGTACATTTTGTGTTACTAATATGTAATATTTAGTTCAAGCGTGATATTTTTGGCCGATTCCAAAATTCAAGGGTCTATGTAACTGTATCTGAGTGCAAAATACTTTTGATACTGAGTGCGCTCATGAAATTACTGCCTCGGTGTGTAATTTCTTTATCTTTAAATCCATTTTGTCGAGTATTATTTTCAGCGTGCTTTTCGAGCTTGAAAAGCTATCTTTCTCTGCAAATATTGTCCAAATATACTGACTTTTGTGTGAATGTTCCTTGAACATGTCTAAACACAATTATGCACTACTTTTGACGTATCTTTAAAACATTGTGAAGAAAAAAATCTTAAATCTTGTCTGACTCTGATATATCCTTTTACATACAAATTCTAATCGTAAAACATGACATTATTAAAAAAATTATTATCCATGCACAAAATTTGTGTGGGAATATGTAATTGAGGAACACAAATATAAATTGTTATATAAAAATCATACTAAAACTGAACAAGTTTAGTATTTTAACCGCATATCGGAGGAAAGTGGCGAAAGGCAAATTATGCGCCAAAAAATTGTTACAAAATTTTTAAAGTTTTCTAACACACAAAATTAGGTTTATAATTTCAAAACTGTGGGGTTTTGTCTTTTCAGTGAAGAGAAAACAGTTGCAAGTAAAAATCGAGTAACGTGTAGTCTTTTATTTCGTATCACAGTTCTACAGTTTTAAAAAGTAAAAGAGAATTAATCAATCAATTGTTCAAACCCGGAAAATGTGACGAGTGAATATGAGCAAATTAATATTAATGACGCCGCGAGAAGTACTACAAGCAGTGATGTATTTTCTCGAGACGGTTGGAATTCATAGTCGGCCCCTACACCTAGGGGCCCCATTGTTGCTATGGATTTGTTTCGTTGATGGGATATAACATGCAAACAGCTGTTACCTTGGTAACAATGGGCGCCCCTAGGTGTAGGGGCCGACTATGAATTCCATATGATTTCAAGACGTTGGATAAATACTGTATTATGTATATATATATACATTATTATATAGAAATTGCAAACTCTACACTTAACTATATTTTAGTCTATAAAAGTACTTAGTAAAAAAAAATAATAAAACAAATTGATTCAAATCAAATACACAAGTTTGCGTGGTTTTAAAATATAGAGTTGTGATTTGTTATTTTTTCCAAATTGAGGCATCAATGGTTGACATTGCTATTTTAGTCATAATTATCAAAACTGTAAAACTCGGTGTGTGTTTATTTCTACGACGGGTTTTAGTTTATACGCACAGTATGTTTATAGTAAATTCTTGTTGAAATTGCTGTGTGACGTATGAGTTGTGACGGCCTATGTAGATTTATTATAACTCCAACTTGCTGGAAGAATTATGATTAAAAACAAATATTAACAGTAACAGTAACAATATCGATGAATTAAAACCACCCCGTTGAACTTCCACAAACAAACAATGAAATTAAATAAATACGTTTGATATAGCTCCAACCAGCTTTAAAACATTTTTTACAACACAATTATTAGGCCCAAGGTACACAGACCATGGACATACAATTACTATAAGTCCATGCATAGACAATCCTAAATTAGGCTAGAACCCACCACGGAATTTGTCGTTTCGGTAAATTCCATGCATAAAACAATTCAGTAACAAGGGTTCACCCAATAATTAATTAGAGTACATTGCATACGTTACGTTATAGATTTTATATTCACGATAATAACATTCCACCGCACATCCGTCTGCGGTCTGGGACTGTACAAGCATAGAAGACGAACAAACGAAATTATTATAGAGGTAGCTCGAATAGACTGGCACAAGTATATACATTTCAAAAGGGTTGCTCGGATCAGACTGGCACGAGTTTACATTTCAAGGAAGTTGCTCGTATCAGACTGGCACGAGTATATACATTTCAAAGAAGTTGCTCGTATCAGACTGGCACGAGTATATACATTTCAAAGAAGTTGCTCGTATCAGACTGGCACGAGTATACATTTCAAAGAAGTTGCTCGAATCAGACTGGCACGAGTATACATTTCAAAGAAGTTGCTCGTATCAGACTGGCACGAGTATATACATTTCAAAGAAGTGGTTCGAATCAGACTGGCACGAGTATACATTTCAAAGAGGTTGCACGAATCAGACTGACGTTCAAAGAAGTTATTAGAACGAAAGCAAGCAAGCGAGTAGGACGTACCCGATGCGCGTGTCTCAGGATCGTGTCCTCGAGCGCTCGGATCCAGCGCTCCCGCTCCTCCGCGTCGCGTGCCTGGAAGTGGAACGTCTTCCCGTCCACAGTGATCGTGAAGGTGCTATCGTCCTCGTCGTCGATCCCGATCACGGCCCCCTTGAGTCGCACGCAGCCGCGACGCACCCCGCGCATCATCTTCTCCTTCGACTGCAACAACATAGAGAAGGCGGTGGTTAACACAAGCTAAGTACCGGGCGTTGGATAAAATTGTTTTATATTATGGCGCCAAGAATGAGAAGGAAACATTTAACTGTCTTCTTGACTTCATTGAGATTTTCTCATCGGATTCTATGTCAGGGCGTGTTCCAACTTGCCATTTTCACACACATCTACTAGTGTAGTGGACTAACGCAACAATAATTTTTTGATCTTAACTGTTTTATTTCATTGTCACTCATTGTTGAACAGAAAACTAGGGTAGTCGACTAGCCCAAAAACAGCAAGGTGGAACACGCCCTCAGTTCGCAGAAATGTTCTCTATAAACATCATCGTCTTCTGAAGTATTCAATATGTTATGTAGTCGTGTCAGAAGTCGGTAAATCTAACCTAGGACAAGATATCTTTCATTGAGACTATAAAGAAAATAATTCTGCCGTCAAGTTTCGCGAACACCAATTCACGCGTGCGTGATTCCCACACACCACACACGTCGGGCCGCGGCCCCCCCTCCTAACACAGATGCGGTTTCCTCTGATGCAAGCCTAGAGTGGGACACACAGCGAGCGGATGTGGGGCTTGATAGGGACTAGACAGACAGACAGACAGACGCAGACCGTAGTAGACCGCCGCGTCGTCGTCATCGTCGCCGTCGTCGTCGTCGCGGGAACACGATGACGCCTCGCGTGGAGCGGCGAGCCGGACCCTCGCCCGCCTGACCTGACGACAACTCACAAGCAAGTGGAACTAACTGCATGTTGTTATACTTTAGTCTGTTATCTGGGTGAGATTAGCCAATGTTATATCGCTAAACTTTCGTAAACCATGTGGACCCCGCAATGCACGATTTGAGAAAATATACTAACCTCGTTAACGTTTTTATAACGCCCCCCTCCCGCATAGTTTTAAACTAATACACACTAAGTTACCTTATGAACATTAATGTTCACTTTTAGCTAATATTGCAATGCATGTGTCACACGCACGGGTCTGCCAAGTGGTCATACTTTGAGAACCACTACACAAGACCATCAGGGCCTTGATTCTCTATGGTCAACGATAAGGTGATCACCGGTTTTGGTCGTTATGAGAAGGCTGTGACCCAATCACAGCCATCCATTCGCCTTCCGTAACGACAGAAACCGGTGAGAAATTTACCACAGATTTAGAGAATCGGGCTCCAGGCCTGATAATTTAACATCTTGTTTATCTGTATGATGTGTATAGTGTATAAATTAGAATGTTCGGTTACCAATTGAAAGACAGCAGAGCGCGCCCTACATGCGCTGGAGGCCTGGGTTCATTCCCCGGTCGCGGTTTGATTTTTTATGCAAATCGTTCCGTCCTAGATGAGACGTTTTGTGAGTTGGTACATTATGTTCTCGAAACGAAATTTTAGATTGTATATATGAACGGTCGTTGACGAGTTGCTCTAACCATCCCAGCATTCGATCTTAGACTCTTCTTCGTATAGTTGGAAAACGACGAAACCCATGAACAGAATAGACATTGAAATCTTCAGTTTTTAAGTTGAAACATTCACGTAGGTATAGACCTACTATTGTGCAGGTGATTTTAGCTTCGCAAGGTATGTGTTCGGTAGAAAGTTAATTAAGCGAGCGAAGCGAGCGTTTCCACTTGACTCTTATGGCACTTCGTTCTGTTTTTTTGTTGTTTTTTTTTTTTTTTTTTTTTTTTATGTCCGTCGATAGCGGTCGAACGGAAAGTCCGATCAACTTGAAATTGGACCATCCACAAGCCTCGATGTGGATTGAAGGTGTATAGTTTTGAGGCAAAATCGTTCGAAAAGTTACAAAGTTACACCATAGTTACTGCAAAATATTTTTCTGAAACAAAATGGCGGCAACATGTGAGATAGCCAGATTTTTCTACAGATTTTTCCGGTTAAGAATATGTTAATGTAATGGCGATCTGATAAGTATTGGCAAAGTTACACGAAAGTTACTCGAAAATATTTTTCTAAAACGCAGTAACGGCAAAATGTGAGGTGGCTATCTTATAGTAAATTTTTGTCCGGTCACGAATATACTAATTTAAACGCGATCCGATACGTATTCCAGGCAGAAATTACATTTCTATTGCTGTCAATAACTGTTAGTAACGGTGGCGGACCGTGTTGAAAACATGACCACGAAAATTCTTAGCAACGCACATTGCACTGTATCGAACAATGTCGGGAAGTATAATAGCCATGGAAATAAGAACAATTTTTGCAATGCGCATTCTTGAATTGTTGTTAATTGTTGTTTGTATTAGCATTGAAATCTTTTCGCCAGAAAGTTCGTAGATATTGACGCGCTCGCTTATCAACGCGTCAAACAGAGCGTTTTCCTAGTTAGTTTAAAACTGTAATGCAGCTTTCGTCGAACGATCGATACCATTTGCCGATATAATTAGTTACTACGTAACGACCTTTTAGGGTTTAGGCAGCCAATTTTTGATGGTCAATGTTTTGCCTCATGTTGAATTAGCGTAGACTGCCGACCGTCCATTTATGAACCACATATATGAACCAACTACATAGACACATAGATACATACTGAAGATATAAACTTGGTAATACATAACACTAGTGCTCACTTACCTAAAATTACATTGTATATCTGCTTAACTTTGAAGATACGGTCGGTGTCACATTTACATTCTCATTGGTCAAGGAACCATGAAGTTATTTGAACGTAGGGAAATGTGTGAACCGATTTCTTTAACCCTCTTTGAAACACTAAATAGATGTGTGAACCGAACATTAAAATAAAAATAAAAATAGTAACTTCTATTTGACGCGGTTTTAATATTCAGATCCGGATGTTGTCACCTACACCATAAGGCAAAGGCTTCCGGTTACCATGTTGACCCCGACCCAACATGGATCGCTCGATACGAAGACGATATTGGAAATTTGAACGGGATCATATTGCGCAATTTACCCTACATGTAATTTATATTAATTACCCCCAATGATGTACTGCGTGATGAATGGTAAGGAACGAAGATAAAGTGGTACAAGGTCACAGCGAAATAGCAGCTAACAAAATAATAATACCGTAGGGATTCATTCTGCACGCGGTAGTACAAAAAGTGGAACGAAGTACGTACACATGATTGTGGGTGGCTCTCTTACATAGCTAAACCGTCCTTCGGATAGCCGTAAGCGATCACGGTTATCTTCAACAGGAGTAGGCAACATCCACCCTCGCTTCTCTACGACGTCGGCACAACACATAACAGATTCTCTCGCTATTGTTCTTGTAGCATAAACGTGAAAAGTGAAACTCACAAAATTAATATGGTTTTTGGTGAAAACTGAAAATCAACCAACAAGAAAATATATGTGAAAATTAAAAGTTAGATACAACTGAAAAATAAGTAAATATGTCACATAAAAACCTGTTTGACGTGTTTTAGTGTTTGTCTGAAATAGTTTAGACATTGGGTCCGAAAAGTTTGAGCCGTTTTGTTTGGCATATTTTTTCACCAGGTCAAAAATTTTGGTCTAAGAATGTACCTAAACATTCATTGAACGTATCGCAAACCTTCAAAACGGCTCCCAAGTTCGACGAGCCTCCGCTAGGCGAAGATCAAGACGCTAGGCGGAGATCAAGTAGACCTTGATTGAGCCTTGATTCACCTACAGCAGGCTGTGCGTTTTTCTTTTTATTTAACTGTCAAAGTGGCATCTTAGAGAAACGATATCACGAATATTTCAATGAAAGCTTGATATTAGTGTATCACTTACTTTTATTAAATCTTTAATTATCGTTCGGTGTGTTCACACATTTTGTAAGTATACTATGCATGTGTTAATGTTTTCTTAGCCAATGTTTAGTTTACTACGATGTAAATAGTAACGATAACCTTTAAGCTCAAAACACAAGCTCGATGCACGAGATCGAGAATGGAACCGGGGCATGCACAATAACCCGAGAGTCACAAGGTGTAAGATGGTTGGTTTTGGTAATGATAAACGCTGTAAGTGTGTTTAATTTCATTAGCTGTTATTTACATTGACTTAGGCGACTACCTCCGGGAACAAGAAAGGTGTATCGTATTGTTCATACGCACAGAAAGTCAGAAACACATTCCCGAGCTATTGAGCATCGAGCTATATTTGACCAATCATTGTATGAGAAGCAGCATACATCTGTATTAACGGTGGCTTTCGACTATGAGCACAATAAAACAGATGTTATAATATAAAGTTTATTTTGGGGTAAGGAAGGGATTAATTGTTAATACGTTTACTTGCTCACGGTCCACTAAATCAGTGCAGCCTCACTTCAAATCTTACAATGCTGACGCCTCTTAAAACTCGATTTACTTAGCCACCAGAAGTCTGGTTAAGCTGAATCGAAGACATGTTACCTCGAAATTGAATGGATATGATGTGGAGTCGACTTAAAGAAGACAATGACTTTTTTAAGACTGTCTAGCTAAACTGAATACTATCGAAACATTACCGGTCAAAATGTGCAACATCAAGGGCCACGTCCGTAACACAATTGAATATAAATATTGCTCTACTTTTCAAGCACAATGGTGGCTATTTCCTGATCATACATCCTTTCTCTTACATTCGAATACAACCAAATAAATTAAACAAATGTAAAACAAATAACCGCACATCACGTCAATCTTATTTGAATAACAAATAGCGCGAGCACATCGCCGATTGCTCATACAGTCTGTCAGTGGCATCACTAGAGGTGCAACGCACAAACTAAAAGAACACGTTCATTTCTTACAGCTACGCAGCCACGATGGAGATGTTACCGCAGAACTTCACGGGACAGCTGGACGCGTTCATAAACGAATGGAGCGGTGAGTACAACGCCAAATTAGGATTGTAAGTTTTAGTTTTAAACAATTAGGGTACGGTTTGTCAATCTTCTGCTTCTTTTCTTATGCCGACAGTTGACATCTCATGCCATCATGAGTTTTCTAGCTAGCTACTAGAGATAGGACTGTTCCCTTCGATCTATGCCACTTGTCATTTTGTAATTTTGGTTTGTCAATAAAATCACAAAATTTATCTCTACTATAAAACTGATATTTTAATTACCGTGAACTATTTATAATAATTATTTTTAAGACTATTTATGACATCAATGCAAGCTAAGATCTTTACGAACAACTTTGGTCATACAACTAAACAAATATGACCGACAGAGGTAGCTCAGCGGTAAGAATTCGGGAGGTCGCCGGTTCGATTCCGGCCACCGCCGGCAATCCTAACTGAAGGTTTTTCCGAGGTTTCCTCATACGTAAAGGCGAATGCTGCATGGAATATTGAACATATAGGGATTGATAATGATTGTCATTGTGTCCATACAGATCCCCGGGTGAAAGAGTGGCCTCTGATGGACAACCCGATGCCGCTGATAAGTCTCACCCTGGTCTGGCTGATGACGGTGCTTGTGTGGGGGCCGCGGTACATGGCCTCACGACAACCCTACTCGCTCAAGACAACCATACAGATGCTCAATCTGATGCAGATCGTGGTCAACACGTGGATCGTCAAGGAGGTACAGGAGGACACATTTTAAACTCTCGCCAAACTACCCGACGGATTTGCAGCAAGCGTAGTTCAGAAGGGGAATAACGAAATCTGCAAACTCGGTAGAAATAATGTGGCTAAAACGAAAATTCGGAGGTAAAATTCAAACTGGAGTATTCTAAGAATTCGAATTCTTTCTAAATCGTTCGATGGGAAACTTGTTTGTTCACATTTGTTTGTCTTGTCTGCCTGTTTGAAAGCTTTATGTGTAACGAACAATGGAGTAGACTATAGCTTCAGATTCAACCATAATATTAATCCATTGCCCATTACACATCTTTGTAGGCCTAGTAGTTTGTTCACATTTGTTTGTCTTGTCTGCCTGTTTGAAAGCTTTATGTGTAACGAACAATGGAGTAGACTATAGCTTCAGATTCAACCATAATAATAATCCATTGCCCATTACACATCTTTGTAGGCCTAGTAGTTATTTGGGAATTGAAACGATTTCCGTACACAGCTGTTTTTTGCGTGCTGGACACGTAGCGAATCATTATTTATCAAACACGATAACAACAATATTGCTGCAATGTTTTCCAGAATACGACTGTGACTATGTTACTTAATACTATGGTCAAAATCCCATAACTCAACCAGCTATTGACGCATAGCATACTGGAAGCAAGATCTGCAACTTGTGTCGTCTAAAATATATCGAAGAATAAAGCTGAGATTGTGTTTCAGATGATAATGGCGGGATGGAGGGTCCAGAACGCTTCTTACTGGTGCCCGACAATGGACTATTCCAGGGATCCATTAGCACTCAGAGTAAGTAAGCTGTATGCTTGGATGACAAAACATACAAAACATCACGTTGTAACCGACTGCTAATTGTAATAAAACAACAAGGCGATTCGTAGAGTGGGAAAAGTGTATCTTAGTTGCCCGACAGCTTGCTCGTGTTTCTAATTAGTTTATGGATTACACAACGTTTGATTGTATTTACTAAAACACGTTGTCAAAAATCTGTACAATTTGCCCCGCTGAAACAACATGTGACCCAATCATTCTGTAAACAACATTGTTTCTGAATGAATCTGTTACACATTACACATTTGCTTTAAAACCAACGTATTCGTTGTCTACTTCTTGGGAAAATCAATGTCTATAAACGATTATTTTTCAGAAATGTAATTAAAATATATGTTTTACGTTTTAGTATTACATTGATGAGTAAAATACATACTATGATTGTGTATATATTAGAAACACATTTGATTTTGACTATACTATAAGTCTAAGATAACCTAACTATGACTGCTATGACGTATTTTATTGTTTTCCCGCCACATTGATGTGAGAAAATTTCAGCGAAATGAAAATATAAAATGAAACATAAAAATAAGGCTGCATGCATTCAGAACGTTTTTTTCAAACGCAGATTCAAAAGAATGAAAACTAAAAATGACGAGAAACATAAAAAGTTACAGTCAGCCAACTTCCTATCGGCTCAAATCAGAGCACGTGATGCATCAATCAATCATCCGTTTTACTCAATCTCGGAGTGCTAAACTCAGGCATTGCGTCATTTGTTCTCATATACGGGGACGTCGAAGTAAGATGAATTGGGCCAGAGTGGACGTGAAAATAGTGTGTATATGCAATGCATTACTTAAACTCAGTAAATCTTCTCGCATCGTTGTTTATATGAGATATGAATGAAGGCTTAATGAAAGTGCGACGTGCTCGGATATTGGGAATAGGTGAACGTTGAGTTGTTCAATGTAGCCTATAAATGCTTGTTGACATAACTGAGTGCTAACCTCACAGTACTAGTAATACCCCTAGGTCGTGACGATCGGGTGTATTACATAACATAACGCGATCTTCATCGTCATGGACGTCTACAGTTGCAACGTCTACTTCTTTGTTACCCTCAATTCATCACAACAGCTTGTTCAAGCGTCAACTATTTCCACGGCGATCCCGGCCTACATAATGTGATTAGTATGTATTGAATTTGGTAACAGTAAGTTGTTTATTACAAAATACACAACCCAACATCAAATTCCAGACCACCAAACCAGGTGGCTCTATTCTAGTTGAGAAATTAATTGGGGGTAGTACCACGAAGTGAATTCGAGCTGAGCATAACTATACACTGGTATAGCTATAACGGAAGAAAAATTATTTGACAAGTGTAGAAGGGGCATAAACGATGTTGTACCACAACGACAAACTAGCAGGATATGTCACTTACAGTTACAATATCGGTGCCATGATCGGTGCCTGCGACAGTGCACGACCTTGAAACTATATCACGATTTGCCAGTACTTTCAAAATCAATATTAGGCGCCATTCGGCGGTGTTAACATTTCTGGCAACCACGTGCGGAATCGTGGAAATGTAAACCTCTAGGCCACAATAACGATTATAATTTGCACTGTAATGGAGACGGTAAATACTGACCCTCGTATTTTGCCTCAGCTGGCAAAGAGAAAGGCAGATTGGAGACAACAAAGTTTGAAGATGTTATTTCATGAGTTTATACTTGCAATAAATCGATACAAGCAGTATTACAGAATACAGAACCTCACAAACCAATAGAGGCGCTGGAATGTTAGCCGCCTTTCTTCCAAAAGGATTCCACTCGACTCAGTACGATCACTCAGTCATCAGTATATACACCATTACGACATATCGTATTTTAGCCAACCTCTCCTGGACATTCGTTCCATAACAATGCGACACCTTCCAGTCTTATATCATTATCATGCACTAACAATAACTAAATCTAACCTTGACGCCAATTTAGACCTGATGCCGTTCATTGTAATTGATAGGTGATTTGAATATTAATTGTTTTTGTTGTTTTTAGATGGCAACGGCGAGTTGGGTATTCTTCATAATGAAAATCGTCGACCTTTTGGACACAGTGAGTACAGGAATACTAATAATATAATATACGATTAGGTATTTAGTAGGGGAATAAAGTTTTATCAAAATTGTCTACCGTATTGGGCTCTTTCACCCCACGCCAAAGTGAAGTGGGAAATGTGTTGTTTCTTGTACAATATTTGTGTCTGTATCCATTTGTCTCACGAATATAACTTGATTGTATTTCCGTATCTATGCATGCGGTATCGAGACGATCAGTGAGCGTGACCTTCCGACTGATTGATTATTAGTTTACAATTCACAACTATTTTCAACTTGATATCAAAACTAATTTGTAAATAAAGCGTCTTACAATCTTGGTTTAATGTGTGTTGACTTAAGCTCTCTTCATATAAAGTGTAGATAACAATTGCTTGTATTATCCCTTATAAACTATTCAGTAAGCACCTTGTGACAGGAGTATTATTTACTTTCGAATTATACTTTTGTTAATAATCACTAGTTTATTAGTATTTAGTTGGACTACTTTTTAATTTCAAATTACTTTTTAATATTATAATATTATGTAATGCCCTTAGATTCTGTTTGTGCTGAGGAAGAAGGACAACCAGATAACTCTTCTTCACCTCTACCATCACGTGTCAACGCTGGGTCTTGGATGGGTGACTGTCAAATATGCTCCAGGTAACACACATCCACTTTCAGATCATCGCCCATAGCCTACATGGCCCGCACAGTATAATTTGTTGCCCATACACCTATTGGTGATTCGTTTTAGTGTATTGATTGCTGGCGTCACCATGCAATCGAGAATCAATATACAGGTTTACACATCTGACAATATTTCTTGAATGCGATTAGTCGATAATTCATTGTTTTACAATATTTTTACATCATAAGTACACAAAAAAGAAAGTAAAAGTAATTAGTGTGTGCACACACTTTGAGTAAAACGTTGTACAACCATAAATATACGTAAATAAACATAACTAAAATATTAAAGAAATAGATAGATGCAAACACATTATTTTGGCAGGTATTATGAACTGGTTATTTAGCATAGTAGGGTCGAGTTGTTCAACTCGTTGACTTTAGATATTAGTGTTTTACGACGTACGTAAGCACCTTTAGGTCACATGACGTCGTCCCCTTTGTCGTCTCTTACGATAGGTAGAGCTACTCTGAAACTATTCTTGAGATTGGAGGAGAATGACTATCTCAAGGGGTAAATTGGTGGAAAAAAGAAATTGAAGAGCCAATTTGGGCAAATGCTACCGCGGGCCTACAAGGCCATTCCAGACTGACATGTTATGTGTGGAAATTAAATTAAATTATTGTTTATTCGTAATACTGTCCTAAAGTTATACCGGAAACTAAGTCAGCACATTCTGTTTTTGAATTTGAATCATTATTGTACAAAAAATACTTTTGCGAATTTTAATTAGAATACAAAGTTAGCGAGATAATGTACATCAGTATAAGCCCCAGTTCAGATGCAGCGCGCGAGAAATTTGTCTGACTGCTAGAGTTTTGCGGTTCTTTGTGTAACCGCGATTCCGCTCTAACATTAAGTTTTTCGGTGGTTTGGCCAACCATAATATCAGACAAAGAGCAGCGACGACAGCGCAGTCTAGTGCGAAATCTAGTCCCTCCTGACGCTGGATTAGCCTTAGTTCAAGAAACTATTTATTTATGTTGTGTATATTTATGTTTTATTGATGCGATGCATTTGAAATATCACCGAATATAAACTGCCTTAGGCGGCCCTTTACTATAATTACTATAATCCCCATTGAGAATCAATTCTAGTTCTAGAAATTGAGCATTTTAAGTTACTTTAACAGTTTTGCAGCTTCTCTCGAGTCCTCGAGGACAATACTTGCGTTGAGCCGCCACAGCTGTATCGCATTTCTAGAGCAATAACACCCGACATGTACACTCATTGCCGAGTACTATCGCAGAATGCACTAAGTACTGCTAACAAGTGAGGAAAATAAACGGCACTAACATTGCGAACGCATGGAAGCAAATATTTGCTAACACCTTACCCTAGAACTAGATACTGTGTACACTACTTTTCCTATCGATTGAGGTGAATATATTTTTCTTACTGCTTCCGGTACGTCAAGACTGTGTAGCAGATGCCTCTGTACCGCAACAAATAAGGAATAAAATATAGATTATTGTAGGCGTATCAGTTGTTGTGCGCGTTATCGGTTATAGAATAGAATGGGATAGTTCATCGTCTATGTGTAAGAAAGGATGGACACAGATATATTATACCATTGCAAGAGACAACTTCAAATACAAAACCGAGCACAAAACTACCAGAAAACAAATTAGCCAGACGCATTTTTCCAAGATAGCATCGTAGTGAAGAACTTTCATAACTTGTCTACATTTCACAAAATACCCTCAAAAACTCGATTCGCATACGCATACGGTTTGGAACATTCTGTACCGCCAGATGGAGTGAGTGCATTTGCACAATGAAGGAGACGATTGGCATTTCTAATCTACAACAATATATACTTGCTTTGAGTTTACGAGTTGTCATGTTTGGGTACGATGTGCATGCAGTTTACATTTCTTCTTACTGACAAGTTTCTGTTTCTCTCTTTCAGGCGGGTCCGGTACCTACATCATGTTCATGAACGCCGTTGTGCACATCCTCATGTACGCATACTACCTGCTGGCGTCTCTAGGGCCACACGTTCAGAAGTACCTCTGGTGGAAGAAGTACCTCACCACGCTGCAGATGGTAAACTATGATTGTCTCAGTCTCACTATTAGAAAACCGCGCGTAATTAACGTATTTTAGTAATATTTTGAGAAAGATTTACAAAATTTAAACTGTGATTAGCCAACTAACCAACATGTAGAACATTAGAGTAAAACAGATTCAAAATATTATATTCCTTATTGTTGTTATTTTTCAAGCCAATTAAAGAATTACAGAAAGAATCAGCAGTAATGAGTAAAACGTTTATTGAATATATATACTGAATCAAAACGTTATTCAGCCATGAATTAGTAGCTAAAACGTTATTACAGGAATTGTCAAGATTTGTTAGTCACTAAAAACAGCATTACCGCTCAAGGATACAAACATTAAGAATGGGTTGAAACCACTTTTATCACCAGAATCGGCTATCTAGACCTTAGAGACGCATTTATTCTTGTATGTGACATTTATGGCCCATGCAGTGTAATGCCCAGATAGCTACAGTATATCGTTGTGTAAGTCCTTTACACTTTAACAACCACCAATCATTAGTTTTGGATAGTAATGATATTATCAGAACGTCCTGGGACAAAATATAATTACTTTTCAGGACAATGTAATGCTGGATCTTAACGTCTCAAAGTATAGTATTGTCTCATTCAGAACGAAATACAAATACATAACATGATTTGATTACATAACATGATCACCAGATGGAAAAAAAATCAATATCTCATAAATGCAATCATTTCAGGTTCAGTTCTGCATCGGCCTGACGATCAACTTGAAGAACCTACGCGAAGAATGCAACTACCCGAAGCCCCTCTTGGTGACGTTTGTGCCCCTAGTCAGTCTCAACTTCATCCTGTTCATGAACTTTTACCTCCACTCGTACACGTTTAAGAAGAAGGTGGTTGACTAAGCACGTCGAGACGGGACATACGCGTCATGTGACAACATAGGACCTCTAGCGGGTCTTGGGGGCAAACACCCACAAGACGAGACCATCGTTCGGCATGTGCAGCAGACAACGTCACCATAATATCTGGCAATAGGACACGAGTACGATTTGTGTCTCGGACATACTTGCGAACACTACATATTGGATATAAGCTCGAGCTCATGTGCAGACGGCACTAGTGCTGTTTCCACTAGTATCCAATCGTGCAGTATTTTGTTATAAACGATCCTATTTAGTGTGGGACTTATGAACACGTGTTTGATATACTAATTAACATTGAAGTGCGTCGGTTAATGAAGCTATTGCAAAAAGGGTACAAATTCAGGATTAAGACCCTTTATTACTCATCAAAACTGAGACAATAATCAGGTTATACGGAATCGAGAGTGGCTTTTGTGTTCTTGCGATTTCTGTAAAATGTTTTTTTTTTGGAGAAGGAAGCAAGCAATTATGTAATTAGCTGTCGGTTAATGCATACATTTCGAAAAAAGATTAGATATTAGATCAAAGCCGAAAATACGGAGACCAACCTTATAGCAAATGTGTTCTTCCTAGGTAGGTGTTATTCACAAGACAACGCGTGCTGAACAGCAGAGTCATTAGAAATATTCTTCTTCCAAAATAACGATAACGACTTTTTGTTCCCAGTCAGATAAATTAATTTAAAAAAATTCAATTTGACAATTATGTTACACTTCATAACGCAGAGAGAAAAGGATTGTAACTGAAACAAAACTAGCGTTTAATGTTATCCTTTTCTCATCTTAACAAGTAATTATACATAATATCCGTGTCCATGCAGTTCCCTTTGAATCGTTTTCGTCGTACGTAAATCTAGAGACATCTTCAAATACATTGGTTACTAAACATCATTATTACACTATCAGACCAAAATGATTAATAACACTACTTTGTATATCATTGCGAAGGAAGAAGAAGAAGGAAGAACATAAGACAAGATAATCCCTGATCAAGAATAGTTTTGCTTCATTGCTGTTTAAAGTGAACTGACAAAGCACAATGTCATGTCACGTATACGTGGTGTGAGCTATTTAATGAATTTCCTTACGTTTTATGAAGGCAATTGGAAATGTATGTAAAAGTTTAACATATTTCAGAAAGTGAGGAAGATAAAAGCCTATCGATTTGCATTTATGTCATACTGGTACAAAAAAAACTTCGAAATTTGAAGACAGGGTAAGGAAACACAAATGGAAAATATACACGGGTCGAATTCATAGTATTTCTATCTACCTCATCAATTACTTTATCAATCATCAGCATTCAACATACATATTAAATGTAAAGCAAACAGGTTTTGTGAAATGTGACTTTATAGAATACATAACGCAATTAATGTGTCAATTGAAAAAAGCAATAATATTTCATACTGACTTCGCTAAACATACAAAAGCAAAATGTCATCTTTGCACCAAACAGATTTTTCTGCACAACGTACGCAATGAGGTGACCTCACTCAACTAGTTTGAAGCTGATCTCAGTGGCACGTGTTAATTCAAGCACGCACATCTACGTACGTTGAAACAAAATGAATGTTTGCACAATACTGTGACACACATATAATCCAGTAAGCAAGAAAAACAGACAAAATGGGACTTCCAACGTCTTTATGTATAATATAATATCGAGTGTTAGAAATTTAAACTTTACTACCATAACTGATGTGCATACGAACAGTGCATGAAATAATTTGTGCAATCATTACAAAACTAAACCACCTCCCTGCTATCCTCTCTTCGCTATCCTAAATTTGGGCTATGTAATTTTGCTTTGTGTTTCCTTTCCAAAACTGTTCGTTAGAGAAGTTTGTTTTGAAGAAACAAAATGTATAATATTGAAAGTTATCAAGGAATTACTTGAATTAGTTTTTTGTAATTTAATAAAGTAGCAAGGATGAACTATTACGGGTTTGATGATAATAGTTCTCTGTATGAATGTTCCAGACGTAAACATAGATAATATTTCAATAATTGTCATCCTTTTCCCTCTCATTTCTGCTCGAAACCTATGAGGGCGCCGAGCTGGGATTAATTCTACTAAATCAGAGACTTTGATCAATAAAAATGTTTAAATTTCCAATTTTAGAAAATAGTTCCCTTCATAAAAGTAGGTTTAAAATTTTGCACATCACTCTGGCGAGAAAACAGGTCATGACGTCATAGTGAGGTAACCAATTACATTCAAACCAAACGATGTTGAAAGTTGTTTGAAGTTATTTCCTTTATACGAGCATAACCTAACCAACTAAGTTACAAATATCAATGTATAGTGAGTGCATTTACACATTCATTATTAACACAATACAAACTATTTAGTATAATTCTAATGTTATACAGAAAATAATGGTTTTTAGCTGGCTTGTCGAACGAAAATCAAGAGGGATGAGAATCCTACGACCTACGTTAAGGTCGGTATACACACTTATTTAAGATTTAAGAGGGTTAGCAAAGTTTAATAAAGTCAGAAGCATTATGACGTTCGTTCACACAACTTCCTAAGATAGCAACGTTAACTCTTATACCTAAAATTCTTAGCCCAGCCAATGAGAGGCGACGTTCTATAAATTCGGCCAATGTAAAACAGGAAAATACGTGCTACATAGAAACAAAATATTAAATCTTAAATTTTAAATCTTAAATCTCAGTAAAACCGACCTTTATTAATAAGGCTTTTTGTACCTGCTTTATTTGCTCTGCGCCCATTGTTGTCGGGATCATCGGGATTATCGCCATCGTGATCGTAGAACGTAGAAATATAAACCCATTTCCCGATTACAATGCCAATTTGCAAAAGAACGATATAGTTATGTGCATTGTCATCAGAGCCAAGTATAAGCTAACTCTTTCATGATTTCCCGATTACGACTGCGATCCCGGTGCCGATAATAATTGTGGGCAGAGCGACTTCCCATACCACGTGACAGCTGAGAGTACCAGAGTCACAAACGGTTATGTACGTAGAATAAGAACACTTAGGGCGATATGCACAGAAAACTGTCAAGTCAAGTACAGGATTTGTTATATTACATGCATTTTCTATAAGAAAAACGATTTTCATAGTAACCATAAAAAAACCTATACTTCGTAATAAAACAATTTCATGGCAAAACCTTGTACTTAACTTGACAGTGTTGTCTGTGCATTTACTAATCATTTAGTACAGAAGAAATGTGACACACGCGTTATACCAACTAGTTAAAACAACAACGAAACGAATCGACCCCCCCCCCCCCCTAATAATATAAATTAATTTATTAAAAAAATATAATACATAACAATAAAGTACTGTTTTTTCTTGTCAAATTAGTAATGTTACTATATAAAAGATCAAAAGATATGTTTGTCGTTTGCCATGCGCCAGCCCAGGTTCTTGATTACACCACCACCCTTGAGTCACCACCTATTACATATATCGTAAATACAATTAGATACCGCTGTTTGGAACGAAAAGTGAAACTGGCAAACGAATTGCAAATACCTTATGCAACCTATCGAATAGGGAGATCACCGTTTACTCCCGGCAACCCAGTCTGAAAGGGGGGTTGCCCAAGGCTTTCCGCCCTTACTATTCAAACATTCTAATATCTAACTAGCCACCCTGGAAAGTACCATAACCAATACCACCAATACCAACCATATACCATAACGTATGCCAAATCCATAACTAAATAATTAGAATACGCATCGTCCTTGACTAAATACAAATTTTAAAAAAGTAGAACAATAGAAAATATGAAAGAATTAAACATCGATGGTAGAAAAATTTAACAGGAAATACATTCAGCGGTAATCACTTGCTCAGTCATTCCACCTAGTCGATCTGAATTTCCATACAATAGTTTAGTTTCACACGGTAAATGACCACCATGTCAAAGATGAATTCAAATTGAAACCGTTGATGCCGTTTGAGTAACGTTCGAACGCCATTCTGACTGCGGTCTCGCTTCGCCGACAAGCGGTTATGTCTACCTAGTCAAACAGTGCACATTGGGATTTGTTTACTGCAAAATTTAAATCTTTGGAATATTGAATACGGTAAGTCTTAAGCTTTAGACAAAAGAATGAAGGTGTGTACGTAGCAATTCAATAACAAGCTTATTTATTATAGACATTTTACACGGTCACGTTTATTTTAAATATTTCATTTGTTTTTAAAATAGTTTGTTTGCAAATTTACTGAAATGTTTGGCCATATAATATTACAAAATTATTTAGGGTACAGTAACCGTTTCAGAGTTTATTTTGCACTAATACCATTCAATAGCAATAGCATGCATGTAAAACAATTGTAAACCTGCGTATTAAAACTTCTTGTAAAGTAATTTTAACACAACGTTCCATACAACACTAAAATAATATGGAAAATGTTTAAATAAAATAAAATAAATAAATTCACATTTAGAGTCTACCCACTCAGTAATTAAACTGATTTGCAGTGGGGTACTTTAATTTAAAGTGACTTAACCAACCCTGTAGGCTTCGAACACCATCGACGAGTGAGCGATAACCAATCAAAGATCGATATTTCAAACACGAAACATATGAATCAGTGATTGGACAGTGCGAACACCTGCGGACAAATGCCAGAATCAACAAGGCCGATTCAGAACAATTTTGAATTTATTGAGTGCTTCGTTGCTAGGACGGCTCCAAAGTCACCGTTTACTTATTCCTTAACTTATCAGCCTTTCAAAACCCACTTGATCCCCGGTACATCAATAACGAATTAATCTGTCCTTTCGTTCTCACATCTCTTTCACATAATTATTCATACACACTTGACACCGTCAGTGAACCATGTACACAACTATCGTGTCGAACACCAGGTTTGCTCTGGCCACATGGTGCATATGGTGTACCATGCAAGGTAGACAACAGCAACACGGTTGTGTGCAGCCTTGCCTATAATGTTTCATTCACGTGTCATAATATGAAACATAATTACAGAGCAGTTTGCAATTTCGGGTGTTTTAATAAGCGAGCGAAGCGAGCGTTTCCACTTGACTCTTATGGCACTTCATTCTGTTTTTTTTTTGTTTTTTTGTTTTTTTTTTGTTTTTTTGTTTTTTTTTTTATGTCCGTCGATAGCGGTCGAACGGAAAATCCGATCAACTTGAAATTTGGACCATCCACAAGCCTCGATGTGGATTGAAGGTGTATAGTTTTGAGGCAAAATCGTTCGAAAAGTTACAAAGTTACACCATAGTTACTGCTAATTATTTTTCTGAAACAAAATGGCGGCCAAATGTGAGGTAGCCAGATTTTTCTACAGATTTTTCCGGTCACGAATGTGTTAATGTAATGGCGATCTGATAAGTATTGGCAAAGTTACACGAAAGTTACTCGAAAATATTTTTCTCAAACGCAGTAACGGCAAAATGTGAGGTGGCTATCTTATAGTAAATTTTTGTCCGGTCACGAATATACTAATGTAAACGCGATCCGATACGTATTAGAGGCAGAAAGTACATTTCTATTGCTGTCAATAAGTGTTAGTAACGGTGGCGGACCGTGTTGAAAACATGACCACGAAAATTCTTAGCAACGCACATTGCACTGCATACAACAATGTCGGAAAGTATAATAGCCATGGAAATAAGAACAATTTTTGCAATGCGCATTCTTGAATTGTTGTTAATTGTTGTTCGTATATTAGCATTGAAAACTTTTCGCCAGGAAGTTCGTAGATATTGACGCGCTCGCTTATCAACGCGTCAAACAGAGCGTTTTCCTAGTATACATACATAATTAAGCGAGCGTTTCCACTTGACTCTTATGGCACTTCGTTCTATTTTTTTTTTTTTTTTTTTTTTTTATGTCCGTCGATAGCGGTCGAACGGAAAGTCCGATCAACTTGAAATTTGGACCATCCACAAGCCTTGATGTGGATTGAAGGTGTATAGTTTAGAGGCAAAATCGTTAGAAAAGTTACAAAGTTACACCATAGTTACTGCAAAATATTTTTCTGAAACAAAATGGTGGCAAAATGTGAGATAGACAGATTTTTCTACAAATGTTTCCGGTCACGAATATGTTAATGTAATGGCGATCTGATACGTATTGACAAAGTTACACGAAAGTTACTCGAAAACATTTTTCTAAAACGCAGTAACGGCAAAATGTGAGGTGGCTATCTTATAGTAAATTTTTGTCCGGTTACGAATAAACTAATGTAAACGCGATCCGATACGTATTAGAGGCAGAAATTACATTTCTATTGCTGTCAATAAGTGTTAGTAACGGTGGCGGACCGTGTTGAAAACATGACCACGAAAATTCTTAGCAACGCACATTGCACTGCATACAACAATGTCGGAAAGTATAATAGCCATGGAAATAAGAACAATTTTTGCAAAGCGCATTCTTGAATTGTTGTTAATTGTTGTTCGTATTAGCATTGAAAACTTTTCGCCAGAAAGTTCGTAGATATTGACGCGCTCGCTTATCAACGCGTCAAACAGAGCGTTTTCCTAGTACAGTCAAATGGAGTCCTCCAAGGGGACCCCTCCAGCCCACTTTTGTTCAACCTATTTACTTCAGATATAAAGGAATCCATCTTCGACGAATTTAACAAAGACGTTTTCTTGATAATGTACGCAGATGACATCGCACTATACTCGGAAAACCTCGCTCAGCTTCAGCACACGTTACTAAAACTCAAAACATGGTGTAAAAGCAACCTTTTAGTAGTAAACGTCAATAAAACAAAAGTTGTTAAGTTCAGAAAAGGGGGTAATTTAGCCAAAAGTGATGTGCTTTTCTACGGTACTCACAAAGTAGAGTTTGTATCTTCTTTCAAATATCTGGGTATCTTACTACATTATAAAGGTACTTCCTTCTCTCCCCACATCAAAGCAAGATGTTCCTCTGCCATAAAAGCCATGCACCTTATCTCCAAATTATACTCGCTCTCGATCTCTTGTGCTATGAAACTCTTCCACCTCAAAATCTCCCCGATTGCTTCATACGGTATCGAAATCATCTGGCCCTACCTCTCCCAAGCTGATCTCACACAATTAGAATCGGTTAAGACCCTTTACATGAAAAAGGTCCTTTCTCTATGTAAATTTACTCGTTCCCGCTTGGTGTATGAGATGGTAGATGAGTCATTGTTTGTCGCTGATCTACAACATAAATTCAACCTAAGCCAACCAGTTGCCTTTCGCACTGTTGTTCATATTTGCATGTCAAAACGCCTTGAAATTAGACCTGAATTCTTTACTATGGATCTGTTCAAAAATGATGACTGGAAAAAACCTCTTGCCAAAAACAGGCACGTTCTAACCCGTGTAGCAGCTCCCGGTTTTCACCATCTGTTCTGCCGAGACAGAAAGTTCCACTCATCATACACAGACTGCAAATGCTCGCTCCCACTGCGCTATGGATTGCGATCTGTATCATGTTTTTATATGTCCAGCCAGGACCCATTCCATGAACGATCTTGCCACAAAGGGTATTATTAAGCAAGCGAAGCGAGCGTCTCCACTTGACTCTTATGGCACTTCGTTCTGTTTTTTTTTTGTTTTTTTTTGTTTGTTTTTTTTGTTTTTTTTTGTTTTTATGTCTGTCGATAGCGGTCGAACGGAAAGTCCGATGAACTTGAAATTTGGACCATCTACAAGCCTCGATGTGCATTGAAGGTGTATAGTTTTGAGGCAAAATCGTTTGAAAAGTTACAAAGTTACACCATAGTTACTGCAAAATATTTTTCTGAAACAAAATGGCGGCAAAATGTGAGATAGTCATATTTTTTTAAACTTTTTTTCCGGTCACGAATATGTTCATTTTATGGCGATACAATAAATATTGGCAAAGTTACACAAAAGTTACTCGAAAACATATTTCTGAAACACAGTAACAGCAAAATGTGAGGTGGCTATCTTATAGTAAATTTTTGTCCGGTTACGAATATACTAATGTAAACGCGATCCGATACGTATAAGAGGCAGAAATTACATTTCTATTGCTGTCAATAACTGTTAGTAACGGTGGCGGACCGCGGCGAAAACATGACAGCGAAAATTCTTAGCAACGCACATTGCACAGCATCCAACAATGTCGGGAAGTATAATAGCTATGGAAATTAGAAACATTTTTGCAATGCGCATTCTTGAATTGTTGTTAATTGTTGTCTGTATTAGCATTGAAATCGACGCGCTCGCTTATCAACGCGTCAAACAGAGCGTTTTCCTAGTATATATATAGTATACGAAAACATTTTAACGGTAAACCCAATCCAACGTTTATTTTCACAAAATAAATGTCAACGTTTCGACAACGTGTAGAGTCGTCCTTTTCATGACATAAAAAAAAAAAAAAACCCGCAGCAACCAAAACCACTTACATTCAAAATCAAAATCACTGCCACAGCGAAACATCACTGGCAACGTTGAATTGGGTTTACCGTTAAAATGTTTTCGTACTATATACATTTTGCAACCAACAAAATCTAAGAAATCATATATTTTAATATACGTAAAAATAAAAATAAATAGACGCTTCGTGTTCAAGTACATTAGCCTACTCATAATAAATTGCATACCAATGTTATCAGTTTGCTTTCGCGGCTCGTAGCAATAACGTCCACAGCAACCTTGTAGACGCTTTCGTCATAGATGCTGAATCGGGGCCAATCAGCGGGTGGCTATTTAAAATACCGATAGCTGGTTGGTCCTGACTCACGCATCTATGACGAAAACATCCACAAGTTTGCTGTGGAACGACCTTTACATTGGGGTTAGACCTTACAGAAGACAGAGGTAATTAAGAGAGGTTATTGGTGTTGACAGATGTTATTGATTTGAGTTGATGACGTCAATAGGAAACCTACAATGTGCAAGAGGTAAAGAGCGCTTCCCCGTAATGCTGCGTTCATGACATGGACCGATGTCGAACGCCGAAAGTTGAAGTCGATGCAGACCAACTTTAGGCGCTACTGCATCCTGATTGGTCAGTTGAGACACGGCCATCATACAGCCGTCTATCCAGCGTTTATCGACGTCCATCTCATAATAAACCCAGCAATAATGCCAGTTAGTCCTCGTCTTATAACTTGCGTATGTTTGTTTTAAGTAAACTAATACATACGTCGTATACGCATAATCTAACCTAAACTTGGCTGAAGAGAGCCTCCAAACTTCGCGAAAGAAATAATATAATTTCAAATGGAACGATGGTTGCAATATAATTTTTCTAACAGGTTAATGAATACCACGTGTATTAGATTTTAAAATCATGACGTCAATTATTAATTATTTTTGAACTCTAGACCCAATATTCGGCCATTTTAAACTAACTTTTTTCACCAACTTTTAACTAGGAAAGTTTATGACCCCCCTTTTTGGATTCGGAAATGGTGGTTATTGGTGGTGGACGTGGGTGGGTAACGCGAATTTTTAAGGTGATTATACCCCCTCTTCAACGAGTTTTTTTTAAATATGAGTATCATTAAAAAGGACGACATATGGACTAACTACCCTATATTAAATATGCTGTTTTGAGAAATCGAAACTCATTTTCAAACACATTTTGGTGGAGGTGTATGCTACATATAATGGGTTTTATGATGAATATGGCAAACAATTACGCATACACCACATACGCCTAGTGCTACGCGTTTGGTGTTCGATTTTTTTTGTACATATTATGCTCTCTTCTATGTATGTTTTGAAGTAATCCTATATTGTTTCCTCTGCAATTTATTTTATTCACGGTACGGAGATGTATCTGTACCGGATATATACAAAATTGTACGTTAAAGATATTAAGACAATAGGCAACACGCGTACGATTTTTTTTGTTAAACCAAACACTTAGTTTAATAGTATCAGATACAAAAAGTATATTAATGCAAGTCCCAAGTAAAAAAGAAATTTTATAATAGGTTTAATGTGGTTGCATTTATTGAAGTTTAAACTCGGGGATCTGAAACGCGTACAGGTGGCTGTGACGCAATGATTCTGTAGACGTGGCGTAACAGACCAATCGCTGAGGCGGTGAGCGTACACAGTACAAAACCATGACGTCAAATCCACTCTACATGGCGGCGGCTCGTTTTTCGCGCCCTTTTATTTATCGTTACTAAACCAATTATTTTGAGGCATAACTGATCCGTTTTTCAAAATTCAAAGACACAAAATTATTAAATGAGAGACAAGGTATTTAAAAATCGATTAAAATTTTCATACGCGTGTTCCCTATTGCTACAAGCCTGAAAGTGACCTTAAGGTGTATATATATTTATATACAAACAAATCATGTACCTGAAATGTATGCAGTTTGCGGGTAACTGATTGCCGTATTTTTCATACAACCATAACTAGAACCTTGACCAAATTTGTTTTTAAAAATTGCTTTTATCTTCTCAAAGGAGCGTCTGATGCTCTGTATAAGATGTAGGCCTACAACTCTACTGTTAAGTCTGCGTACGTTGTTTAGAACATATTAATAAGGGAGTAAAATCACCTTAACCCCGCTTTGTGGATTCGGGGCGAAATAGGAACCTCATCCGGCACCATGTTTTGAAAGTAATAGCAAACCAAAACACCAAACATCTGTATGTACATAACTATTGTAGGGATAGAGCTAAAGATTGATGGATTGATTGAGGTCTTTATTCAAGACGGGATTAAGGACAAAGAGGGCTTATATTCCATCCAACCATTATAATTATAGATAATATGAAAATACAAAAAACAAAATACAAAATGCAAAATACAGAATACAAAATACATCACGGTACACAATACAAAATACAAAATAGAGAGCGAGGATAGAGAGAAGAAAGCATAAAAGCAGTCACGTTTATAATTTCAGTGAGTGAGTGGGCTGAGCTGAAATTGTGACATAAGAGATAAATAGAAGCGAGAAAACTCCACTGAACGTCTTCAAATTAACTCCAAGGCCATCATTGCGCCTCTTGGGCTGTACATAAACAGTTGCTTCACATATAGTCGAAGAAGCCTTCCAACTATTTTTAGATCGCAAACCCAGATTTCGCAGTAAAGCATACATTTCGCCCATTGCAAGGACATTCATAACTGTTCTCCGTTGTGTAACCTAAATGAAACCACGGTCTCTGTACAGAGTCGGAACAAACAGAACTTAACTTATAGGGGGAGTTTGATTACAAACCAATGTCACATACAATTTGCAATGAAAGCGATATCTTGAAGTATTTTAGATTGCAATGTTTGTAACAATGAAAGTGAAGAAAGCAACTCTTGGCGCAATATCCATCATTATTCTATAAATTGTAAATGTCCTAATCGAATGGAGATCCGCAAATAGAAATCAATCCAACGGCTATATGTGTTTGTCCACTCCCACCACACGGACTACCAATTCAAATTCTTCCCCTCACTATAATATTTACATAGCCTTAGTGTGGTCATAGACAGCACCTTATTAACGCCGAGTCCAACACGCATATCACGCTGTGAGTACTATTTCATTATTTACACTATCCATCACACACTTCATAAATGCTCGTTACTATATTCTCATTTTATGGATGCAGAATTATCGACACTTCGTAAATTGCGTTTTTATAAAATTTTAGAAGAGAGAACAAAGCTTAATACTTAATTCAAATTTTAAATAATATGGTGTATTGTCGGGATTTCAAATTGTGTTCAGGTATAATTTGCCAATATATTAAATCAACTACACTCAGTAGGTGCCTATCTCAAATTTAAAGTTATTTCAGAAAACCTTTACCTATTTACTATTATATTGTGTAACAACTACTCTTAGAAATATAGGGCTAATACCACTAATTGCGTATTAATTGCGTATAGCTAAGAATAATTCAAGCTTAAAAATGTTTTATATACATTTACATTCATTATATCGCTAGTGTAATTAAAATCGCAATACTTAACTAAACGTGTAATACGTTTTGTCTCTTCATATTGCATTACCTAAGCAAACCGCGTAAACCGAGTGCTTGTTCCTTTGCTCACGGTACTTGAATTGGTACGTGATTATGTGAGGTAATTCGTCAATTCCTCAAGAATCTGGTATCACTCTTTTAACCACTAACAGGCCTACAAACCCTACACTAATATTCTGCTGCTTAATGCCGGCATTACACGACTCAATACTTTCGTCAAACTTATTGAATTCAAGAATAAAAGCGAATCAAAAACAATTTGGTTAAAAACTGCAACAATATTGCGTCTTTCAATTGATGCTTTTTTGTCCTTGAATTCAACAAGTTTGACGAATCACGTGTAGGTTTATTCCACTAAGGGTCTGAATTATGAAATATTTAGCAAGTTACTAACGATTTCACCAAGGCAAAGAGGATTCCCATTGGTTGTTGCAATGGTGAAAACAATTTAGTATCCCACTAAAAATGTCATATTACTGGGCCAAACACCTTAAAGAAAAACTTAGAATTTGTGATTAACAAAGTTAGAACATACAAAACACATGCGTTCACATAATAATTGTTGTGAATAAGAATCTTCATGTGAACGCAAATATATGTTTTGTATGCTTCATCTTTGTTAATCACAAATTCTAAATTCTTAAAACCTATGTAGCCCAGCCTTTAATGAAAAGCATTAAGTCAACATTGGATAAAGCTCGGACCACAGATAGCTAATTATACCCTTGATGTGCTCTGACGATTGACCAATCAACGAAGCTGCTGTGCGTCAGTTCACGGTTGCGCCAGTGCTAAGCGTAACATATTAGGTTTGTTTCTTTGTCCTGCATATAATCGTGGTGTAAGTTGGCGGTGTAAACCGGAACTACGCGACAATACAGGCTGTGCAAGCTACACTGCGGAGCTACAAAGAAACGCATTTATGCAAACAGTGCAGCATTTTCAAATTTATACGTGTTTTAAAAAACAAAAACATGTAGTAGGCTTAGTGTACATTGTTGAGAATCATATTTAATGTCTATTTTATAGTAACAAATCAACAGTAAACGCTTCTTTCGTTGTAATTATGTGACGATATTTAAACTTGGCGGTAACTTCCTTGCATTTCAACGCTCCACCTGCATGCTCGGGAGCTGGTGCTGCATATCCTGCATCGATGCAGCTACACCGGACAAAGAAATGCAGAGAGTGCAGGACAAAGAAACGAAGCTATTACATCTTAGATAAAAGCGCGCCAACTAGATTCAAACACCTCATTCCTACACAACAAAAATCCTAACAAACCGTTATCTAGAACTAGATGTGATAAAGCGTATATTTGCTGACACCCTAATATCACGCATGCGTGAAGAAGATATTTCCTGTCAAAGATAGCCAATCACACATGCAGCGGCTAGTAGCTACTATACTTTCTAAGTATTTTGACTATACACGAGGTTTTTAAAATGGAGATAATTTCGTGCAGGAAATTGTGTGTAGTGTGTTCACGTGCTAACACTTTGAAATACAACTGCGATAACCGATAAGGATGAAATGTAAATTTCAGTTCGTTACGTTCTAGGTTTTCCATTAGACAGAGTCCACAGTGCAGACCGTTATGACGTCCTACATGGAAGACCTGAGGACAAACTATGATTGGCTGATGAACGACGCTGCTGGTAAGTCACTGGACACTGAACACTGAACACATACTAGACCATGCAGAGAAGACAAACCTTTTGGAGTGTGCATGGCTGTCATTATGTACGGTCGCACCACTAACTATATTTTAAGCTTTCAGATTTAATATCTAACAAAGACAAAACCATTATGGCGTAAAAATTGACAACCAATGGGAAACGTCGATTCATTATTTTCTAGCAAATGGTACAGTTACTAAGGAAGTAAATCCAACTGATATATTATTTGCTTTTAATTAAACTGGAAACTTTGTTCTGTTTGCGTGATTGTATTGCTGGGTAAAATACACCCAACCCCTGACTGCGGTTAGGAAATATCTAATCTATTCTAATCAGGGTATAAATTTAGGTTATGTTAAAGCTCGCACCTCGGTAAGTTACATGATTTAATTGTATCCCAACTTGTTAGAATAAAACAGAAAGATGGTTTCTTCATGCAGCGTTAACGCCCTCAAAATTACGAATAAGTCTACATTTCAACTATACGTTAAAAATACAAACAACATCTTAAACAGGTACTTCTACTTCTACTACTACTCTACCACTTCTACTACTTCTACTTAAATACTAATACTTAAATACTTAAATACATCTTAAATACTATTAATGCGCTGAGCATATAGGGCTGTTGTGTGGCGGGGGTACGTCAGGTGGCTATAGTGTATAATCTATAACTTGTTCTGTATCTAAAAAAAACCTTGTGTAGTACTAACCAACCAAATGTAATTTAAAAATCATTCTTAAAGTAACAAATTTAAAATTTCCAAAATTTTGAGTTTTGAAGGTCAAGGAGTCAATTTTGGTTTTGCCACCATGGATTTTTAAATTCAGCGTGGTCGAATTAGTAATAAAAACAAAACATGTTAAATTGCTTCTACCCACTATCAACACACAGAGTTTGATTTTGTTCGATCTGCCGGTGTCCTGCTTCTGGCTGGCCCATATGGCGTATCTGATAATCAATGAAAGGACCTGCACAAAACACGCGAAGGCAGTTCATTATTGAAAGCTAGATTGCTATAGCCTGCACGGGATAATAGAATAATAGATCGGGCTACCGGTATACAATCACAATTAAACAATAACAACGTCAATAATACAAAGACGGTACAGAAAGTGATTTATATTGATTAATACCAAGAAACCACGACGATCACAATGGATGGCACGACAGTCCCGACAGCAATGATTTTTTAAATCTTGTAGGTTACAAGTAAAAGATAACATTTATTTTGTTTGTGTTTTGTGTTTGTTTTGTGTTGTGTGTGTGTGTGTTGTGTGTGTCAATTTTGTGTTTGTGTATGTTGTTTGTTCAATGTTGTTTGTTTTGTTGTGTTCATTTGGGATTTTGGAAATATTTTTTAGTTTTTTTTTTTGTGTTTTTTTGTGTGTTGAAAATACAGGAATATCCCTCGTCGAAACTTTGAAGCGTAGTGATTATGGTGTGACCGAAAATGTTTTCTTTTACCATATTATGACAACTACAAATAGTCTAGAATTCCAAAATTTGCACATCTATAATATATCCCCTTAATTAAAAGATAAAATATGTAACCAGAAAACGAAAAAATACGCTAATATGGTGCCGTGAGCGCTACCATTTTATAACATTTTCACGGCGACGAGTTTTATGATCAAAAAATGCAAATCTTCCTTAATATATAGTAGTAAATAATTATTCTCTTGACAACCAGGGCACACGATGTAAGCTTTATGCAGGTGACTGCAATGTTACAGGCGAGGTTGGGTCTTAACTATTGAACAAAGGATTGCTACTACTTCTCGGAATAATTTCCCTAAAAAAACGAACATTTGACGGATTATGGATTTTCTGACCACGTAGGCTAGCCTTCTTTAGAGCCATCAGTTGCACTAAACATTAATCCGGCGATTTTCTGTTATTTGGAGATCAAAAATGGTGCACGGTAGAAGCCACCATGCATTTTGTATGTAATGTTTGTTGAAACCATGGTTACCAATCCGAGATTAGTAAACCGGCCGATTAAAATGTTTGGTGAATTCGGACCTTACAGGAACACAAACAAAATCTTAATCCGTACGGCCTGGTATAACGATTTCATAATACGTGTACGTTTGACTTATATGTTATAGTTGGCATTGTTTGAGCTCACTGCAGACATATACATCATTATAGCAACATTTAATGCCAGTATTCCCAAAAGAACACCCGCCCTAAACAATGACGATTTATGGTGTATTCTACGCAGTTTAGGTGACCCCGTTATACAACGCATACATACTATGGAATTTGTACTAACGTATATGTTATGAAAATGGGGGATCGATGATTTATAAAATTAGAATGTAATATTCTTTTTGCACAAAGTGGATAGGCCTACGCCTCATCTACAGTATGCGAAGCAAGTTAATAAATACTAGGTCAGAACACAATGTAGTTTCTTGTCTTTGTTATCTTCTGCACTATTTTTTATCCCATACGATATGAGATCACTGATCATTGATCAGTAAGCGTTATTTCTCATCAACATATGTAACATATTGATTCCTACATTAGATTTAGCCAGAAAAAAAAAAAAAAAAAACAGGATGATGCAGGAGAGTCATTTAAGTAGAAACGTGTATTGTCCAACCCTTGATTTAATTACGTCAGCGAGTGAACATTTAAAGCGGTTAAGTTAATAGACCTTGGGCCAGCTATAACCCCCCCTCCCCCCCCCCCCCCCCCCCCCCCGGTGCGGAAGGTCTGAAAGTGGTTTTGAGTACTTTGATATATTGACTTTCGATTTTCACTTGTTAGCCAACATGGTTTTGGTGGGTGCACCCACCAGGGGTGTCCAAATGTGGTACTGTGAAAACCATAAAAATATTAATTGAGGTATGTTGCCAGTTCAAAAAATTAACTATTTTTATAAGGATGTACTCTTTTATACGTAAGCTACTAAATAATACAATTTGTTGATTTTCAGGGTTACACAAACTAGTTATCTATTCATGTTTTGTTTTTATTTCGAGCAAAACATTTACATAGTTTGGCCGCTCTGTAACGCCCCACCCCTCAAATAATGGAAGGTCTAAAAGTGGTTTCGATTACTATTATATATGTACTTTTGATTTTTACTTGTTAGCCAACATGGTTTTGGCGGGTGCATCTACCAGGGTTGTCCAAATGTGCCACGGTACAAATCGATATTAATATTATATGCAATTCTTGAGGATAAATCAAAATAGTTGTAAGTATATAACCTCACGCATCTAAAATGCTTGATAACATGAATTTTTTATTTTTAAGGGGTGAAAAAAACATTCTATATACATTTTATGTGAATTTTTTAGGTTAAAATGTATCATGTTTGCCCCATCTGTAACCCCCCACCCCTCCAATATTGGACGGTCTGAAAGTGTTTTTGTATACTTTGATACATGACCTTTTGATTTTTACTTGTTAGCCAAGATGGTTTTTTGTGAGTGCACTTACCAGGGCTATCCAAAATGTCGAAATAGTGAGCAATATTAATGATATTTGTGATTTTGACAATAAAATGAACATTTTTGGAATTAAGTAACCTTTAACACATTGAAATTGTTAATTATACATTTTCCCATTTAAATGGTCGCACAACACAATATATAATACATTGAATTTAATAATTTATACATTTTTTTTGTTTATTTTGAGCATAACATGTATAGGGTTTACCACATTTGTAACCCCCCGTTCCCCATATGCCGGAAAGTTTAGAACTGTTTTTGGATACTTTGGTACACTGTCTTTCGATTTTAGCTTGTTTGCCAACATAGTTTTGGTGGATGCACCCACCAGGGGTATCCAAACATGGCGAAATAAGGAGCAATATTGATGTTAATTGCGATTCTGGTTAGTAAATTAACAATTCTGGACGTATATATTCTTTAACATTCAAAATACTTAATTAAATACATTTTTCCATTTAAGGGGTGCACAAAACTTTCCATATACATTTTTTGGTTTACTTAGAGTAGATAGTATATATAGTTTTGCCAGTGTATGACCTCCCATATTACCCACATTGTGGAAGATGATGGAAGCGGGTTTGAGTACTTGAATAGATTGTCTTCGCATTTTTACTCAATATACAACACGGTTTTAGCGGATGCACCCACCAGGGGTGTCAAAATGTGGCATCTCAAATGTATATACATAAATATTAATTGCGTTTCTTGAGCGTTTATGTAAGTATGTTTGTTATTTTGTGACTTTTGACTGTTCCACCAACTAAGTGACATGCATTTGTATTATAAAAGCTGCACAATCCTTAAATAAACGTGTTTCTTTTTTAACGACGTTAATTAATATAAAAAAAAAATTAAAATTAAAAATTAAAACAATAACCTAAAATGGATATTATTCTATGGAAATCACATATAACAAACAATGTTAATACACTAACATATATTTCAAAGCTACAAAGAAAAAAAATGGAAACTTCTCACCTTTATTAGCTAATAGTGCAAAAAATAGCGATCGAAGATGGATTTTGACGTTTAAAGCGTGATTACCCCTGAAAATGTATCATTGACATGTATAATAAATTACTTATTCGTACTGTACTCATCAAGACCTTTCATTAGAGTGGTCGCAAACGACATTTGTGACTAAAGAATTTCATGATGTCCAAAAAGACACAGGGTGATATCTCCGAAGATAATGGCCAATTGGGTCTCAACAATTTTTATAAATAAGAAAATAATATACATAGTTATAACCTCACGTAAAACTAACTACTTTGTTACTACAAGACTCACAATTAATATTTGTACTATTTAGACCAAAATCTTTGGACACCCCTGGTTGGCTGTTCCACCAAAGTTGTGTTGGCTAACAAGTGAAAATCAAAATGTAATATCAAGAGGTATACAAAACCACTTTCAAACCTTCCGCACCGGGGGGGGGGAGGGTTTCTATTAGGTGGCCCATGGTCTATAACATTATTTTACGTACTCAAACCTCTTAAAAAATTAAGGACTGGCCGCTCATGACGTCACCATTCCCCCTCGCAGCCGTCTTGTTCTCATATCTCTACTTCGTACTGGTGTGCGGCCCATATAATACACGAGAGACCGCCAACTGTGCACCTATATCATGGTCGGGTTGTCTTTCAGATGGACGGGTCAAGGACTGGCCGCTCATGACGCCACCATTCCCCCTCGCAGCCGTCTTGTTCTCATATCTCTACTTCGTACTGGTGTGCGGCCTATATAATACACGAGAGACCGCCAACTGTGCACCTATATCATGGTCGGGTTGTCTTTCAGATGGACGGGTCAAGGACTGGCCGCTCATGACGTCACCATTCCCCCTCGCAGCCGTCTTGTTCTCATATCTCTACTTCGTACTGGTGTGCGGCCCATATAATACACGAGAGACCGCCAACTGTGCACCTATATCATGGTCGGGTTGTCTTTCAGATGGACGGGTCAAGGACTGGCCCCTCATGACGTCACCATTCCCCCTCGCAGCCGTCTTGTTCTCATATCTCTACTTCGTACTGGTGTGCGGCCCAAAATACATGAGAGATCGCAAACCGTACAGCCTCAAAACAATCATAGCTGTGTATAACGTGGGGCAAGTCGTTGCCTGCATTGTGCTATTTTACAAGGTGAGTTGGCTTTACTAAACCGTGTAAAGTGACATTGATTCGATTATACATGTTGTACCATGTGAAGCCAAGAGTATGTGGGCTATACACGGCTATACACAAGAACACTAAATTATAAGTAGTTCAACATTCGTATGTATATTACTCAACTCACTGATGCATGGAAATTGAAGTGTAAACATAAGTAGGTCTAAATGTCGTTTAGATAAAACTGTAATATCAAGTTTAGTATGATTAAGTAAATATAACACTCATAGGCACTTGATATGATGATATGACAAGAGCTTGATATGATAAGAGCACTTGATAACTCGGCATTGAAGTACATGTAAACATTCCGAGACTCATAGCTCCAAAGACGTTGGAATAGTAGCTCGCATGTTCATAAAGTATATTATATTACATTGAAGTACATGTAAACATTCCGAGACTCATAGCTCCAAAGACGTTGGAATAGTAGCTCGCATGTTCATAAAGTATATTATATTACATTGAAGTACATGTAAACATTCCGAGACTCATAGCTCCAAAGACGTTGGAATAGTAGCTCGCATGTTCATAAAGTATATTATATTACATTGAAGTACATGTAAACATTCCGAGACTCATAGCTCCAAAGATGTTGGAATAGTAGCTCGCATGTTCATAAAGTATATTATATTACATTGAAGTACATGTAAACATTCCGAGACTCATAGCTCCAAAGACGTTGGAATAGTAGCTCGCATGTTCATAAAGTATATTATATTACATTGAAGTACATGTAAACATTCCGAGACTCATAGCTCCAAAGACGTTGGAATAGTAGCTCGCATGTTCATAAAGTATATTATATTACATTGAAGTACATGTAAACATTCCGAGACTCATAGCTCCAAAGACGTTGGAATAGTAGCTCGCATGTTCATAATGTATATTATATTACATTGAAGTACATGTAAACATTCCGAGACTCATAGCTCCAAAGACGTTGGAATAGTAGCTCGCATGTTCATAATGTATATTATATTACATTGAAGTACATGTAAACATTCCGAGACTCATAGCTCCAAAGACGTTGGAATAGTAGCTCGCATGTTCATAATGTATATTATATTACAGGTGAAGGTAAAGAAACGCGAGATGAATACTCAAAAGATGATTCCTCGTTTTAAAACTAACACTCATCTCTTACAGTTGCACATGTCCAGTATGTTATTAACTATTGTAGCCTAACTTTATACATTATACTTCTCTAAACAAACAAACAAAAGGTGAAATGTCTCAATTGTCTGGAAGATGCGGTAATTAGTTATGAAGCAAAATCACCTTTTATAACAATCAGCCAAGAACCAAAACGCTTTTTACATTGTTGAACGCGTTTATATTTCTCTGAAATAAGATCCTTCGAAGACTTCTTAAAAATACTCCTACCAATGTGTTTCGTTCCAAAACTTATTTTACCTCAATATTGCCAACGATGCTGGAAAACAACATATCGGAAATCAATAAAAGTTGCAACTTGGTTTCTTGTCAAACTTTAGAAGCCGCAGTTTGAGATCAAGCTTTCGTTGTGTTGTTAACTAGAGGCCTACACCCCATGGTAGCAAAATATACAACTGACATTGGGACCTCGATTGCCCTTCAAGAAACCCTTACTGAAAGCTTTCTCGCGCGATTTCTAACCGTTTCTTTTTACAGTTACGCGTTGCGAGCGAAGCAAAGACGAGTTTTCCAATCAGCGCGACCGTGTTTCATGACAACAAACGTGAAACTCGGCTGCTGATTGGAGAAGACGTCTACGCCTCGCTCAAAACGCCGAACTGCAAATTGATGCTATAGGAATTAATTCTCATCACGGACCTCGGACATTCCCAAAATCCCCATGATGATAAGAAAGGTACCGGTACAATCAACAAAAAGGACGTCCGTCTGGGCCCGGGGAAGAATAAGCCCAGAGTGACTCTGCTTGTCGTAAGAGGCGACGAAAGGAGACCCTGTCACTTGAACATTTTTCCTCCCATCCACTTGGCCCAGCCCTCCCTTGCTGGACACCCCTTATGACGACCCCGCGATTTACAATGGATCTGATTCGGACAGGTGGCGGTTTTTCAACTTCATCTTCATCTTTCGGCCCCACTCATCGTCTCGATCAGCCAAAGTTGCAAAACTCTGGGACGTAAAACCCAAGTATCATAATCTCAACAAACAGGCATTTATGTGACCGGACCGGGCAGGGCACGTCATATACCCGTCGTGAAGCGCGGCGAACCGACCCGTCGTCGGATACTTCAGCCGGAATATATGCAGCGGCTGTCGGTCGCTTCGTTTCCGACAAGTGTGCGAGGTCGCATAAAAATACATGTATTTATTTCGATCGGAAAAATGTTCATCCGTTCGCCGCGCTTCGTAACGGATAAGTGTGCGCGGCAGGGATGGGAGAAAACGGTTAATTTTGTAAACGTTTATTTTTTCGAATTTTTCGCGTTTAAACGTTTAAACGTAACACCCCTCCAGTTCACAAAATGTCAACAAAAAAGTGAGTTATAATGTTGCGAAAAAACATGGTTAACGACATACCACAGTTGATTCATTGTTGATTATATTCCCCACCGTTGTGTCCAACTGTCCCGTCATTTTGACTCGTCGGCTCGTCGAAGAGCTGTGACATCAGGAAAATCGGTGAATTGGGTTTTGACACGGTTAAACGTGTATGAATGTTTGTACACGTATATTTTCTTGCGGTCGTTTACACGTTTAAACGTTTACACGACTCAGCCCTAGTGCGCGGACCTTGAGCCTCCGCTTTATTACTCGGCCGAGTTTAGTAACGACGCTTTACCCTAACAGCGAGGCACACAAGATCAAGGGTGTATTTGTTTTCCTCCAGGTGTTGACGACAGGATGGACAGACCGATACTCCCTCGGGTGTCAACCTGTGGACTACTCCAACGACCCGATGGCATTAAAGGTAAGTTTACATCCAACTGCATCATGTACCTTACATATCATAACTGAAAATCTGATTTGCAAAAATCTATAAATGCGTTATAATGCCACAAAAAATGAATGTGAATGCTATTCAAATGGGATTCCCAGTAAAATAAAACCAAGTAAGATAAGTGACACAAACAAAGTTTTTAGAATTTAAATTATAAACAAATAAAAAATCACCTCGGTTCACCAGTTGTCAATTGCTTCACATGCATTCTTTGTATGTTGCAGATAATATAAGAAACCCAACTTCTAATTTTAAATTTTACTTCTAGTTTTCTCGCTGCAAGCCCTTAACACCACATCCATGCGATCTTACCCTGCACATCCTTCGATTTTTATCGCAATCGATCTACTTCTGTGACACTATGTGTGACTACATTGTTGGGCAAAAAAACTCCCGTTGCTATTGGCTTGTTTCGATTACATGCTGTTCGCGGTGACTGCATTATACTTGTCAACCACACCCTGCTGTAAGAATAGAACTCCCCCCCCGACGTACTCGGTGAGACAGTCCACGTGACTTGCGAAGCGCAAAATCGCTGAATCCACGTGATGCTAAGCTGTAAAGGCTTAGCCTACAAACGAGACACTAATACGATATATTCAGATTGAATTATCACCACAGCACAGCTTTGTTGTACTAGTTACGATGTGCATCGTCTCGTTAGATCTATGACCTATATATATATATGGAGACACAGTAGAACACAAATAGCTCCACGGCAAACGAAACTCGTGGTACCGTTCTCGTTGACGGACTAGGCAACTGGGTGCAAACACCTCTGTCTGGCTTTATTTCAGATGTCTCGGGTATCAGGAAAAATATTTAAATAAAATCCAAGCATTTTTATTGAAACACCCAACATATTGAAATCACTTTCTTTGTTTTAACTCTTTGGAGTAAACAAAAAAGTATGTTCGTCGTCTCATGTATACGCGTCAAGTTAAACAAAGAAATCATAAAATGCGTTTTACTTTAGTCACACACAAAAGCTCGCCAATGTTTTGTTGACGATTTAAATCGACTTAAATCTGATTTCAACCGAAATCCTTTTTTTTTATTTAAAAGAAAACAGATAAATAATACACTTTTTGTCGAGACTCACGACTCGGAGGAAAATAAATCACGTTCAAAACACAAATGCTGGTATAATCTGACAGCACTTTCAAATCAAAATTATTTGGAGATGAATTGTTTAGACTTAACGTAGAATATCGCAGACAAAATACTGATTTTACAATCGATATGTGAGTGTCTCAGAAGTATTCGCGCCTAAACATCCACCTATCTTGGTTCCCCACTGCAACCCAGCGTTTTCCTCGTAAACTCCGACGATGAAAGTATCCATCATCGATGCATGTGGTGTAATATGCATTGTATAACGAGAGATATTTTTCGACAATGATCCATCACCATCCAGTCCTTGGGCGTACCTTCCACACTATACAAATATCTGTACAATACATGTTGTTATTACTTTATCGTAAAACCTATTTCTAACGATAGAATGATTAGAGCGAAAGTGAAAACACACGCGCAACACACACAGTAAACACGCTTGAGGCTGCAAATAACAGCTGCAGAACATAACAATGTATAGAAAAACCACATGAAAATATTGTGTTGTAATTATTGTACGAGCCGCGCACATGAGATTGTATAGGCCTACTCACATTCGTTCTCATCTCTTCCTACAGATGGCCAGCCTCGTATGGTGGACCATGATGTTGAAATCAGTCGAGTTGCTTGAAACAGTGAGTATAGCTTACACAGTTCACAATAGCAATTTATTCCTTAACCATGCAAACGTACTAATCTTGGACACTTGGTTTGCAGGTGTTTTTCGTCTTGAGGAAAAAGGACAACCAAGTGACATTCTTGCACCTGTACCATCACGTCTCCACGCTGTGCTTAGGATGGATTGGTACCAAATATGTCGCTGGTAAGTATTCAATAAACGTGCTAGTTATAGAACTAGTTATGTTGGCTAGTATGTACTAGTTATATGTTATATCTACGTTGATGCATTTTAAGTGGTGGTTACCATGGTGAAAACAAACGAACTGAAGGGTTAGACGGACTTTATAGAGTAACAACCCGTGAAAGCCTCCATAGACTAGTCAAATTAGTATTTCAAAGCGTCACACTCCAATTGTTATTATTTTTACAAATATTTACCATACGTTTATACATTACAATATTCAATATACATATTGTGCTGAGTTCCATCAATTACATAGATAAGAGAAGGCCTAATAGTACTACCAGGTTTTAACATGCTCGACTATCGGGTTTAAACATAGCATTTAGCTTGCGCTGTATAAATAGCAAAGCTATTTAAGGTTTGTTGTTTGTTCGTATCTTCAAAATGGCATTAAATATCGAAATATTTTAATGATCCGAGTATATTATCAAGATGAAGAATATTCAAAAAATGAAAATTCAGAATGCATTAGTCGTTTATCAAATTAGACGACTTAGGATATTATTGAAATTGTCTCATTTTATCCATACACAATCGATTTTGTTTTTGTCACCTTTTATTTTAAAATATATATGTAGACCATGACACTAATTATCTAACCACGCATCATTCAAAAATTTCGATACTGAATTTCATTTTAAAGGTACGAGCTCAGCTCTGACATTTTCTCACGCTTTCAAGCTACTTGTGTCGAAAATCAAGCTGGACACGAATACAATAGAGGGGATGCACTATGCAGCATATTTTGCTTCTGAAACGCACAAAAACATTATTTGAATGTAACGTTTGAAATTGTTAATTGCACAATAATGCATACTTTTGTATTTGCGTAATGACTTCTTCAGTGGACATCTCCCAATAAACATAGCGGTGATAAAGACATTTCATGTTTTACTACTTGTTGGCTTTCTTGTTTCGTGAAATTTGATTATACTCTCTGATTTTTGCAATCCTCATGTTCGCTTGAGTTGGGATCGTTTAATAAATCAGGTTTTTTACATTTCTTCATCTTTTTTTATCAATTGCCTGCTTATTTTTCATTTTCTTTAACATATTTTGTAGGGCTGCCCAACGATAAAAAAATTCATATCGATATCGCGGATGTAATTATCGATATCGTATCGCGATATCGAATTTTTTAAACTCGGTATCGATATCGCCGATATCGTAATTTTTTTTCAAACCAGCCAGAGACCATTCATTATAAACAATTTTATATGAATAATTTAACGTCGAAATGTCTTACAATTTGTCAATTGTGTCAATTGTGTTGCATTATTTAAAATGTATCCGCAAAACAGCAATGTTGTGATTGGCGTGACGTGACGTGAGTGTGACAGACTGGCAGAACGAGCGCGGGCGCAACAGACTCCCGGCCGGCGGGCGATGAGGACGAGTAGGTACCAACGCGAATGTTGCAGTGTATGTATCACAAAGATGCAGAAGCACAACACCGCCAGACTTTTTTTTTTTACGATAGTTGACACTTGATCGATATCGCGAAACGTACGATATATTAATTCTATATCGATATCGAATTATTTTTCTATTATCGATATCGTATCGAATTATCGATATCGTTGGGCAGCCCTAATATTTTGTTTCTATTTCTGTTTCTCTCTCCCTATTGGTACTTCCGTTATGTCAATGTATTACTTCATTTTCCGTTCTATTATAGTATAATTAAAATTATATCACAATTTTTTGTTCCCTTTTTAATTTGTATTGCTCAGTGTTCTCTTATCTACAGTAGTTCGTTCTTTTTTCTTGTTGTATTATATTAATTGCTACTTAATTTGTTTTCGCTCGATATTTTATGATCGTTGCATTGTAAATCGTATAGGACTAAAATTGCATTTATTGTCCTCCTTCGTAAATCAGTTTTATAATTGAATACGACAGACGATAAATAAATAAGCAAATAAATAAATGTTTATTTCGCAGGTGGTATGGCGACGTTCCCGATCATGCCCAACTCGTTGGTGCACATCCTGATGTACACGTACTATCTGCTGGCGCTGTTGGGCCCTGACGTACAGCGCGTCATCAACCCCTGGAAGAAGTACCTCACCATCCTGCAGATGGTGCGTACATCATGTCACTCTCTGACGTCACAAGTGCACGCGATCAAACGACCTTGATGGAGGATTCCCGACGTTGCGCTGCGTTTAGCACATAACTTCTCTAGCACTTTTGACCTTAGCACATTGCATTGCCACACATAACTAATGGAAATGGAATTACGTTTAACCCACAACGTCCGTGATTGCTATAGTTGGACACACCTTTGCTACCACTCGCATAGACTACGTTGATCTGATCAAAAATAAGTTAAAACTCCCGCTGTAATGGAATCATAGCAAACATGGTGCGAATTGCAAATACTAAGTTAACACTGCATTAAAAGCAAAGGCGTATAGGGTATACGATTTACTAATGAGAGAGGAATTAGAGACTAATAATTATGCGTTTGAAGATGTAGATTCTAATTTTGGGAACATCTTTTCAGGTACAATTCTGCATTCTGGTTGGCCATTCGATGCAAGCCTTGGCGCCCAGCTGTCATGTACCCAAGTTCCTGGCATACATCTACATTCCCAATGTGTTCCTCGTCTTCTACCTATTCTACGACTTCTACACAAAGTCTTACATGACAAAAGCCGAGAAGAAAGCGTAATGGATAAAGTGACAATCAGGCAAAAACACTATACCAAAAACCTGTTCTACAGTTCAAGAATGATATTGTGAAAACATATTCAAAGTTCTTACGATCTAGCCACCTTTGAATGACATCAAAATGAACCAAGCAAGGAACAACAGTGAAAAGTCAGCTAAGCCCAATTATGCCCGGTTCCCATTTCTCTTACAGCGCGGCAAGAGACATGGATACCGGGCATAAGATAAATTAGTAAATGTTTGTATGGACACAGTTAATTTGTTAATTATTATGGAAGGTGTTAATTTGTTAATACATTTGTGTAACAGAAGTATAAGGATGGATCAAGGATTTGTACAGCTACCGATAAATTTATAAGTCAAGGGTAGGATAGAAACCTTCTTACAAACCCTAACGTGTGTTGTACGCTTGCCTGTTATTTTCTAGTCTCAATCCAAGCTATGGTCTCGGTTTTATGACTTCCAAGTAAATACTTAGTTCTCTGGAACAATGTTTTAATCGTGGCAACCAGTGGCGTAACTAGCACTTGTTTTTTGGGGGGGCGAATACTTTTTAAACCAGAATAGATTATTGGTCGGGGTGACCATGTGTAAGAAGTATGAAAAAACAGCAGACTGATAAAGGCTGCTTCTGAGAGCCTGTTCATAGAGAATTATTTCTGTAAGATAGGTTGATATTATTTAGACACGAGTTCCTTACAAATATATTATGATATCTATTAAACAGGGATAATTGCATAGCAAATAGTGACATTTCTCCCGGTCGCAACAGCGGGTGAAACCAATAATAAATTGCATTTTGCCCCCCCATGCCCCTTCTTGACCGAACTAGGGGGGGCGGCGACCCCCCTCGCCCCCCCGTAGTTACGCCTATGGTGGCAACCACCAATCAGAAGCTTTGAAATCAAGTTATCGGACATCAAAATATTTAGTTGAAAACCATAAGACCAGGCATAAGTCACATAATTCACATTCATATGTGGGTAACAATAACATCAATTGGCAGTCTATGTGCAGAAGAGCTGTTAAGCGTAAGGATGATCCCCGCCATCCCATACCCTTGATATATACATAAATAGAGTGTATAAATCTTGACTATAATAACACTGTTAACTTGAATATTAGTATGGAATATCGCATTAGGCCCAAGAAGAAGATAAAAAAATGAACCCTGTTGCCTGTTGACCGCAACAGGATGCACGGATATCCCCTACATTAGCAAGCTTCTAATACTAGAATATTTTATTTCTCTTATGGAAAAGAGCAACCAATGTCCCCCTATAATTGTAACTAGAGGATATTTCTGCATCTGGTTCTGGGTTCGATACTACACTTGGACTAACAATGTTCATTACTATTATCAGAAGAAAAAGTTTCAATAAAGCATGCACGCTGAAATCTATACAGTAAATGTTCTTATTGACCAAGTATACATGTTGTGCATCCTGAGTTGATCAACCGTTCGCCCATGACCTTCTACGAGTTGAATGAAGTTGAGTGATTGAGACAATTACGAATTGAAGTACCTCGTATGAGGTAAATTACGAATTGCAGGACAAGTGGATGAGCAGACGAGTAGATGTGATAGCAGCAAACAACTTTTAACTTAGAGTAAGACAGGAAACTCCCCGTTTTTATTGGCGACGCATTTTTGTGGCGATTCTAGCGGTGAAGTTCTAATCTATAATCAGTGGCGTAGCGCAGAAGTCGGGGGCCCCCCCGCGACATTGGCCATTGGACATGGTAGGATCAAGCACGGGGGGTATGGGGGGCGGAGCCCATGAAAAGCGCCGCAGGCGAAAAATTTTGAAAGCAGGTTTTTAGAGTGCATTTGGTGCGTTTTAGGAAAAAGTGGTGGGCTGAATGTAATACCGAAACAATGTAGTTTATGTGCGTCAATTTGTGTCGAGTTACAATTCACAGCATACATGGCAACATATTAACGTTTGATCATATTTTCAACCCCCCCCCCCCCCCATATCCACCAGTTCCACGCGACGTAATAATAATGTATGCTAAAACCATGATAACATATTAATTATATCATCAACAACAACAACAACAATTATGATAAATTTTAAGTATTGATAAATCAAATAACTTAAGCCGCGTTCACACAAATGACTATTGACTATTGACTATTGACTGTTGACTATTGACTAGTGATTAAGCGAATTGAACCATAGGCGTATACGTGCTGACGTTCACACAACTTTACTTTTGACTTTTGATTATTGACTATTGACTAACGAAATGAAAATATCTCAAAGTCATAGTCACAACCAATCAGAACGTTCGCGTTCAGCCAATGAATGTGGAGCAACGCAAGTCAATACCACTACTAAATTACTGTCAAGTGTATATTTGTTTTTGACTATTTCCGGCGAATATTATTTATTTATTATTTTTATGAAGCTGTCAAACAATTAAATATTCTAATTTTGAAAACAAATCTTCAAAACAAACAAGAAACATACAAAACCTTCACAACTTGGTTGCCCATCATTAAACGTTTTAACTGGTGAACAGTTACTATCGCCATACCTCGTTTTCTTCATAATGTTGCAATTTTCTTATTTTGACAGCTCGTTGTTTGTCAATCAGTTCGATTCATTTGTTGTAGGTGGCAGATCATACGTGTCAAAGAACTTAGTTGTGTAGTATTCATATATTTCTTTGGAACTGCTAGGGACGTGGTTTGACTAATGACGTACCACGAGGGGTAGTCAATAATCAATAGTCAATAGTCAATAGTCAATAATCAATAGTCATTTATGTGAATGCGGCTTTACGTTTTGATCCTCCAACTGCAATTCTGGAACGTTTGTAATTGTATTGTAATTGTAATTTTATTTAAAATATATTTTAATTGATTTGTTGTCTTATTTGAAATTTTCATAAAATACGATCTATATCATCGGGGGCCCCCGCTTCGCGGGGGCCCCCCCGCCTTGCGGGGTTTGCAGGGCCTTCCGCTACGCCACTGTCTATAATGTTGGAATTTCTGCTGGATGGCTACAACGAGCGCCCCTAGATCAAGTATAACGAAGGCCTCGCCCTAGCTAGGGGTACGGGACGACTTTGAATACGGACCTCAGTCCAGCAGTCCTGAAACGGTGGCAATGGCCGCTAAAAAAAAAAAAAAAATGGAACTGCTTGTAACAGGCTTGCTGATTCATATACCATAGTGAATCAAGTTTTAACTATGAGCCGCTACGCGAGGCAGCGCTGTTTTCATGTCCTATATTTCATTTACAGGTAAGAGATTGGCCATGTGATTCCCTATCAGTCGCCGCATTTGTAATGTTAAATTCTCGCAGTTATTACCGGTAAGGTATTTGAAGACAGTGAGTGGGACTTGTGCATGCCCAGAATATTCTAGTGTTTGTATACTAGTGTGCATAGTATTTCAAATAGCGGGGGCTCACCATGTACTGTGAATAAGAGGTCTATACTTTTATGAAAGAGTGTTTACAGTAGAGTACACATCAGTTACGCATTACCGGGTACGCCTCTCTCATGTGACTAACTCGAGGCATTTGAAGAGTTGGGTAATGAGTGGTATGGTCCAGGGCTATATGCCAACATTCGCTTTGGAATGGAGGAAATCCTTAAGGCGTAAAGGGGGACGGAAGTCGAACCCACGATCTCCTGAGAGTGATGTCACCATGGTATCGTGGGTTTACTCGTGCTTAGAAAGAATGCAGAAGGTTCAGAGCTCGATTTCCGGTTCGGGCTTTAGCTCCTGAATCTTGTAAATGGTGACTTTGGAGCCGTTATAGCTACGAAGTGCAAGCTAATTATTTATCATGTGCTACTTAGGGCTGAGAAGCCGGCGTAGTGACAGTAGCGTTGTACGGATGTCGATGCTCGTGGTGTCTGTATTTCCATCACCCACTTCCAACAGAGGTAGCTTAGTGGTAAGACGCGATACTCTTAATCCGGGAGGTCGCCGGTTCGATTCCGGCCACCGGCAATGCTGACTGAAGGTTTTTCTGAAGTTTTCCTCAGTCGTAAAGGCAATTGCTGGAGTCGAGTCTACTAACAGCTCTCGGGCGTTACATTCCAACTGTCCAAACATCTAACGAAGGGCATATCAGGTAAGATGATGTATACACATCAGGTGATATAAAAGTGCCCAGTTGAGTGCCGACTTGGCAAGCACTGTTCAGAAAAGCGTCCAAGGTACGTTCAATGAGGTCTACGACGGAATCAGAGGAGAGTACGAGCTCAGACGTTGTGCAACTCATGGTCTGATCTTAAGCAATGGATGACGAGGCACCAAATTATCGAATGACGTATTATCTATCGTACTCATTGGTGATGCTTTGCCGCCCATGTTGAACTACAGGTTGAGGTCGTACTCGCATCATACGACGTCATAGTTCGCTAAACATCTCTTGTGCACCATGCTCGGTGCACCGAAATGAGAGCAAGGTCTACTTGATCTCCGCCTGGTGGAGGCTCGTCGAACTCTCAACTTAGGTCATCGCAGTCCGTTCCACAATGTTAAAAATCACATGTTATTCAAATGAGAGAAACGTGAAAGAAAACAAATGAAGTGATCTGTCATGTAGAATTACCTCCTAAAAAGGAAAAATCATCATATTTTATAATCTTCAATCATTGTATTCTATCAATGATTCTATCAAAATGTCTCTTTTACGTGTTTTAGGCGACATTGCGATGATGAGAGTGCAGGGTGTTAATAATTTTTCGTTGCATGGAATACGTCTGTACGTATACCCACGAAGGTCTAGTTTCAATAAACAAAAACTAAAAAATTTCAATTTCAACAATTTCTTTCAAATTTCAGTTTAAAAAAACCCTCTTCGTTTTTTTTTTTGGGGGGGGGGGGGGTAATTACGTTTAAACGTAGTTTTAATTTGAGGTTGAACGTTTAGGATTTTAAACACTTTTTCCCATCCTTCTAATATTTACTCTAAATTTTAAACTTATAATAATTGTTTAAATGTATTATGGGAGTGCGGAAGTGCCACGGTTTTACCATAGATAGAATGCGTTTTTCATGATTCGTGATCTGCTTATCTTAAACTGACACAAGCTTGGCGCCCTTTCGTTATAAGCTACACTAGTCTACACCACAGATAAGGGATCTGTGTCTACACAACCTCAAGAGCACTTGTAGAAAGTGCTACACTTTATAGTAACACCCGTGCAACCAGTGGAAAGAACTATGCTTTGTAAATATATTACAAAAATTCACACAAATCGAAATAATACGCACGTTAGGTAAGTTTAATTTCAATTGTGCTATTTTCTTCCGTGTATTTTGAGCTAGGAAAGAGTAAGAGAACAGTTTTTTTTATTTTTTAGGATTTATTCCAAGGTACTCAATCCCCTGGCGGGGTGTCGTCGCGCGGCTGGCGGCGATTTAATGGATTTATGCTTTATGGATGGTTTCTATTATTACTGGCAGCTCGAAATGCCAACAACGAAATAACGTTACTTAATACTTAGTTGGCTTATCGCAGGTGTGTCCACACAGTATATATTGTGATTTATTATGCCATTTACGTGTTAATGTACTGACTGGCCATAACCACTCTTGGTTGTGAATTGAAGCGTCCGTTTTTTCTTCACAGTGTTGCCAGATATAACTTGAGTCCGGATATTGTACGAGATACAAAAGTTGCGGATTTACAAGATAATTAGGCCTAGTGGTTGTACACCAAACAGTACACACTTTGCTAAATATGATTATAATTTATAAAGTATCGCGTCTTCGTGACGATTACGTGACTATGATTAAATATTGGAGTGATCGAAAGGTATAAAGACGAGAATTGTGGGATGTAACTGTATATTTATTCAAAATAACGAACATTCATGATGCAGTGGCGCCGGAACAGGGGGGGCAGAGGAGGGCACCTGCCACCCCTGGACTTCAAGAGGGGGGGGGGGGGGGCAATAATATCGATTTGCCGATGTAGAGAATTCTGCTAATATTCAGTGCTCGAAAATGTAAAATACTATTCGCATCTTCTGTATGCGCTTTTAAAAGCTCCCGCATGCGAGATAGCGAAACACGTTCTTGTCGAACCCGAAGGTGTGAGATAGAGACCTTTTGCACGTGCGTGCCATTGTGTGTTGCACTGAATAGATTTCTAGGAATATGAAAAAACTAGACACTGTTTCAGTAATAATAATAAAACAGTGTTGATATGAAGTGTTGCTTTTTAGTGGTACAATGTAAAGTACTATTCACATCTTATAAGACTGCGCCAATATAAGCTCCCGCAGGCGAGATAGCGAAATACATTCTTAATATACCTTCTCAAAGTATGTGCGCATATGTTGGTATATAACAATCGTTGCGCAATTAGTTAATTTGTATGCTGAATTTTCAGAGAAAATTATTTTTACCTTTCTTGCCATTGCACATAGTGGCATTTAACCGGAGTTACTTTGGAATGCAGCCTACCCGTAGACCCCCCCCCCAACCCCAACCCCCTGGTATAACAAATGATAATGTACATTATAATTTATATTATCTTTCTTATTCTTATTCGTATTTATATTATATTATATTATATTACGATGGTCTGCACTTGTTGCGCCATCTCAATGTAATGATAAAGCTGCAAATAAATTACAATAATTACAATTACACTCAGGCGGCTGAGGCAGAACCGTATCGAGAACACTCGCTTGAAGCACGTCACCTTCATGCAGTGGCGTATCCAAGGGGGACCGCCATGCCCCCCCCCCCCCCCCCCAAAAAAAAAATACACGGAGAGAAGAAACCGTTTCCAACCTTAGTGACGCCTGTGTCAGGACTTCACGTGATAAAGAAATCTGATATCCCTTGATTCATCGCCAAATTCACTAAGAACAAGAAAATAAAAGAGTAATAAAGAATAAGTGTGTAGGATAATAATATAATAAGAGTATACTGTAAGAAACCAACTCTATGAAATTGCACGATTCTAAAACGTGTTCACAGGCGTTTAAAACGTCATATGTGAAATAGCTAAAGAAATTCGAGGTCTCCATGGTGACTGGGGATTTCGCCCCATACTCCTTCCTGGTCTCCCCATGGTCCAACCCCGGATATGCCACTGCCTTAAATAAAAAATGTGCCCCCCCTAACAAGGTGAACTTCCGGCGCTACTGTTCATGTTACAATCAATTGACATACCAATGATTGCAAGACAGTTCATTATACAGATTGCAATAATATTCGATATTATAGTGATAGTAAAATTGAGAAATCTTTAATTTTTAATTTTCAGTTCTAGGCACAATAAATAAATATTCAAACCGATGTTGGTTGTTCGCCAACCAGGTTAAACCCGCGCTACCCGTTACGTGACCGGCGAGGGTAGAGGGCAGTTTTGGAAAATTAATGTTTTTTATTGTAACGCTTCAAGACATTGAAAAAATGGTTCATCATACTTCATACACAGGATTTTGTTTTGTATCAGCGAGTAGGCTATACATTTACCGTAGGCTACTTTGAAAAGTTAAAAAAGTGGTATCGTTACGATTGTTATTTTCTTCATTAATTAATCATAAATTATTGAATGAATAACAGGACAAACAATAATTGTAACTATTAACACATTTGAAAGTTTTTAAATATCCACTGTTGAGCTGACACAAAACAGAATTTTGGGTACGAATCACTTCCTCAATATCTTGAAGCATTCTCAAGATTTCAATAAAATACCGTTAATTTCTTAATATTATGACTACCCATTGACATTAGATCGATCGTGTCACTCAGATCAGGTTCACGCATAGGCTAAGCACCCAAATACATTAAAAACTACGATCTGGCAGGGGAGCATGCGAGTTTCAAATTTCCCCATGAATATGTCCAATATTTCCAGATTTGTTTAAATCCGGAGACATTGGATTGGATGGTATGGTACAAGATGGTAAGATTAGGATCGGCTAATTGTACGAGGATGATAATTAAATAAACACTAGCTCAGTACTGGTACCTAGTAGGGATGGGACGTTTAAACGTGGGAGTGGCTTTAAACGTTTGTACTTTTTACGCCTCGTTTAAACGTGTGTACAGAAGTGTTTGTATATAAGATAAGAAACAAATATTTTACAATGGAGCATACTGCAGTACTAGTCTAATATTACAGTTTTTTCTAGCTACAAATTGTAATTTTACCCAATGTTTCGGAACTCTTCGGTAATTTACTGCAAAGGTAATTTTATTCATCTCGTGGCAGGGGATAGAGCGAATAAAACGTTTAAACGCGAGTTTTAAAAACGGTTAAACGTTTAGGCTATTAAACGTATTTGCCCATCCCTAGTACCTAGGTCTAGACCATTCTCAGTTACTTCCAGTGATGGATCAATTCATTATGAATTTAGGACACTTTATTAGTTAAAGTGCTACCCACATTTGTCGGGATCGAGATCGAATCATAATCAGGAAACCGTGAAAGATGTAACGGGACCGAACTCGGTAGATTTGTGTTCTTTTATTGATGTAGATGTCTTGAGAACGTTTAGGTACATAAGCCATGATTGATATCGGTTGTGGTTGGTGTTCTATGACCCTGATTGCGATCCCGATGCCCACAATTGTGTGTAGGGCTTTAGGTTGTAGTTACAAATTTGTTTCATAGTCAGCTGATGCCTAGCCTGACTTAATGCAAACGTGAGCTATTTTTGTCAATGTTGATGATATCTTGTCAATTTGGCTTTGTAGGAAAAGACTCCGATAAACAATAGGCCTACAATCATACTAGTAACATGAGGCCTAGACTAGGCATAGTACAAATGCCTAACAAAGGCAGTATGCAATGGGACTTGTGTATTTATAATGCAGGTTCATACAAAGTCTCAAGGTTTAGTCGTATGGTTTAAGTAAAATGCTTATAGTCTAGTTGTAAGATTTATCAACTTGTGCAAAGATGCGACATTATCGTTTGTAACGCTCTTTGGCATTTTGTTATGTGAACGAAGCTCCTCCAGGCGGTCATGTATGAGGTTCACCGAAACTCCGCTAGGAGAATTGACAGGGCCTTGTTTACTACTTAGACCTACAATCTGGGTTGGGGATTGCTTTTATTGAAAATTATAATGTAGGTCTACTGTTGAGTGTTGAGTAATAAAAACAAACTCTTCATCCATACAATCATCCGGGCTACTTGCATTATTGTCTAAAATTTCACCGTCAGTAGGCCTACAGTGTTTTCAACGTAAAAAACCTACCATGTGTCCATGACAGAAACTTTTCAAAAACTTTCAATTGTTTGAATATTGATCCTAACAGAAACTGGATGTCGATCATTTTAAGTCAATGAATGCAAGTCAAGTCTATCAACTGACTCAGTTTGTAGCACCTTATTGGTCGGTCAAAAATTATGTTTCAACATCTGATTGGTTCATTGGAAGTTTATTGTTTAGAAAGTTAATCAATTTTAATTATTCTTGTGACAACCACTAGGACCAACCCTTGTGACAATGTGTGAATGCCTGCACATGTTTGCTATGCCTCTTCTGGTCTATGTGATTACGACTAAAACATGTATGACTTTATATGAACCCAAAATAATTGTGTAGGCCTATGCATGAGGAAATCTTTGTTACAAATTCCTAAGGTCCAGTATTTTTTAAATCACAAATCTTGTCTAGCCCAGGCAGACCTCTTTAATAGGCCCTGGGAACAGGCCTAGGCCTAGGTCTACGCTTGTTTATTATTGTATGCAAGTCCAGGGGCTAGGCCTAAACCTAGGCCTAGGCTATGCCTAGGCCTAGGTAGCTTGGAAACAATTACAGAATAGGCCTATTAGAGATGATTAGGTTTAACAATTTCAAGTTTATTCGTGAGAATCGCGAATCACATGCCTAGGCCCTAGCCTAAGCCTAGACCTATTGTTGACATTTTTAAACAAGGCGCACATGTGATTAGGATTTGTTTATCAACATGTCATCGATGATAGGCCCTAGTCGCTATTTTGAATGTGATTTAGCTGTAAGTGATGACGCAATACCTCCTCGAACCTCATTTAAGGCACAGGAGCATTTGTAAACACACCACAGCTGATCTGACTTTTCAAATGTTGTTGCACACGTAGGCCTAGGCCTAGGCCTAGACCTAGGTCCTAGGATTAGCCTACGTAAGGGCGTATTTTGCTTCCAACGCGTTAAAACCCTCAATTCTACCAAATCACTAAAGAAAACATTTTTATTATAAACTCACGGTATAGTACGACAGCAGCCCAGCATTGTCATCCAGCACAAACCACCGATACTGCCATCCTTTCATAACATTAGTCCACTTGCTCAAAGACCCTTCCATGGTAGCCATTTTAATTTGCAGCTGATTTTGATAAGAAGCCGGGCTCACACGACGAGACCGACGTGACTTCGACCTGCTTCGCGGAAAGCCCATGGCAAACTGGCGAGCGTGACGAGCGAATGGCAGATGGTGCGCTCTAGCACAGAACTGGAGAACTTGCTAGTTAACACCTTATTGTGTGGTCACTTTCAATAATAAACAGGCGTGTCTCTGAGTAGTTCCGAGTATGAGTTTATTATAAGAGAGTGCATGAAGCTGCACAAATGTTTCTGATCTCGCTGGGATACGCAAATCTTGCAAGAGAGACCTTGGAACAGTAGTTAATCCGATTATGGTCGCTGGTGACTGGAGTATTTTCATTCAACATTGGCAGGAAATGAATCATCCGAGAGTATTTTGTAGAGTACCTACAAGTGTTTGGTACCTACGTATGTATTTGATGTTCCAAAAGGTCATATAACAGCTAAATCAATTCAGTAATAGTTTCAAGAAGATCAATGTATTTTTTATAAATCGATTGGAGATGTTCAAACTTCAAATATATTTGTTTGCACTAAATAGTACGATCATTTGTGTAAATTATTTACTTCATAACGAATTACAAAATACAAATTCAATCTGCTTGCGTATGATTTGCAGAGTCCAATTTTATAAGTATTTCATCAAATATTATACTATTACAGCCACTCGCCTCTGGTTAGACAGTGAGGTGTAGAGAGGAGGGGGTGGGGGGTTACACGGGTGCACATGAACGGACAAATTTAGATTTCATTTTTCATGAAGACTACCTAATCGAAGCTATTAATTGAATTCAAATCGTTAGTTCTGCAAGTATGTCATTTAATAGATATTAGAGAAATTAGTATAAAGGTGATTACTTTACAAGAAATGACAACAAATACCTATTGACCAGCCGCACTTCATTTAGCTTGATCTAGTTTAGATCTGGGTTCCAGTCGAGTCCCAAAAATGGTGGACGTGTTGCTAGATTCTGTACTCTTCAAAATTGTCTCACTTATTGGTAGCTATCTGGAAACTGATAACGCTCCTACGCCCATGCCAATGCCGTACTTATAATATGCGGCGTTTTTCCATCATCATAATCACCCACTCATCGTCTCGATTAACATCGTTTAAGAAATGATTCATAAAGCCAAAATATCATCTTCTAATCTGGTGTATTTTGACGCTTAGTCAGTTCTCTCGCTAGTAGCAACCACCGTGTACGTTTACTTGCTCTCACATGGAACCCAAAAGTACGACGAACATTTGACTGCCCAGCCAAGTGAGCGAATTATTGTGCCCCTGTGTTATGAAATATTTAGTAATTGGTTACTAACTTATTTTCACCATGGCAACAACCAATGGGAAGCCTGGATATTATTGGTATACATAAAGCAAGTTAAAAGTAGCTTATCTGTTATTATACACGCGTTTGTGTTTAACCCGCCACTTATACACTTATTGCCGTTATTGGCATAGTTCATAGCACAATGAAAAGGAGTCACCACCTCGAATGCATTACATTCACAGTAAAATATTGTCATAAAGGAAGGAATAGGAATGACACAGTTATAATTCCTCAGTATTTGCAATTATAGCGGCTAAAGAAAACGATTAGTCAATTTAAAGAAGGATTGACGATACCGTAACTCAAATTCTGCGGGTATCAAAATCATTAATCAACAAAATATAATGTAAATTATACTGCAGGTTACGACATCTCTTCAATTATAAAATGTATTCTTATAGAACACAAGAACTGGTCAAATATTATAAAACGACTTTGGTCCAAACATAATTGAAAAATGTCGGTGTTTGTGCATGTAGTTTGTATAGTATGGAGGTACTGTACAGAACACTTTTATTTGTCTTAGAAAATATGGTAAATAGTTTCTCTGTGACACTACTCTTAGAGCAGGTTTTGTAAACGTAATGTTTGTCAAAATCAATAATTGTTCAAAATATTATCGTTATGTTACCACATTTTTTTACAACGAATACACATCGAGATAAGACTAAAAACAAACCAGTGAAAGTAGACACTGTTTGACTGAACGGAAGATATACACTGACTTAAAGACATCTTTCAGTAATTAAAGACGGTATTGGTATACTGGTATTCCATAACACGGTTATGAAAAGGTAGGAAACGGCTGCAATAAATTTTTATACCAACTAAACTACCCGTTTCCTATCCGGTAAGTTTTTTAATCGCATCTATTCAGCACAGTGTGTGTACTCTTGTACTAAAAAAAAAAAACGCACAATTCACTGGACTTTTATCACTACCGGTCCATCACCACAATAATTGATTTTTGTATTATAAAAATGACAATTTGTTGTTATTGAATAAACGAATTTCTGCGCATTATTATTCAATTCTGACCGCAGATAACACAGTAGGTAGCTGTATCGCAACAATGATGAGTAAGAGGTTCAATGAGTGCGACAGGTATGTCCGGCCGGCCCGATGTGGGTCATCCTCAGAAGATAAATGTCGACCATCCTCACAACACAATACTATACACTGGTTTTCATGTCCACTTGACACCAATCTGTGCATCTACGTGGAGAAATCAACACAATTACAGAAACCAATCAGCTGCTTCACGGTCGCGGTCATTGCTTGCATGGACCCTCATTAACAACTTCCGAAAATTATCTCTCTTCCGTTTTCAGTTTTTATTCGTTCCCTAGTTTTTGCCTTGTGTTTTGAAGTTTTCTGTTTTGTATTTAAAATATTCAGATTATATCAAATAAGTTATTGAAAGTTGTTGTACTGTAATTCATCAATATAATATGTTTTTTGAATCGTTGTGGTTTAAGAACATGTACTTTTGGTTTTTCTTCGTCAAATACATGCATACTTTGGTTAAACATATTACATTGTTCACCAAATTGTTACGACAAGATTTGATAAAAGAGAATATCTGAAAAGAAAGATAGAAGAGAATACTGCATTCTTTTTGAAACGAAAGAAGTAAGAGCAGTTGTGTGTTCGCATTTATGGTGTTGAATGTATTGTCCTTTATGTTTGTTGTTTTTGTAAGGATAGACATTAGGCCTAAATAAGTTAATTTATATGTACGATATTTAAACTGTTTCAGTTTACTTCAAAACTTTATTTGAAACTTATTTAGAATGCGTAAATTCAATTCTCTTTGGAGACTGCCATGTTTAATTGCCAGCCACGAGTCAAACCAGCTCAACTAGTTTAAATTGCTGAAGGGACCTGCAATTACTGATGGTTTATCTGTCGGTTTAGATGCAATTATTACAGTTCATTGTAACGTTACTGACAAAAAATTGCCAAACATTACAGTTACAACTTTCCCTTAGGTTGTTTTCATTGAAAGTTCTATTACCCTGTAATTTTGGTTTATTTTTAATGCGATAGGCAAACTATAAATTGGCAAGTATGAAGCTGTAACTGTACGTGTACATCGATAATAGAAGCAGTCAGACTCAGCTCGTGGTTTTCTTCTCACTTAGGATTTCTTCGCTTTTCCATCACAGTATGAATGACTAAAACAGTGACTGCGTCGTGCATGGCCGATAACATTGTCTTATATTGATATTACATGACGATACAATACCTATTACATATACATACATCTTGTGTGATGCAGCTTTAGAAATTCGTAGATATGACTACTGTATACCGATGGAGATCGCACAGTTCGTAGCACATGAGGCTCTAATATGGGAGGTCGCCGGTTAGATACCCACTGCCGGCAAACCTGACTAGAGGTTTTCCGAGGTTTTCCTCAGTCACTAGGCGAATGCTAGAATTGAGTTGTACTGGCAGCTCTCGGACTTTCCTTCCAAACTAGTCTAAATATACATCATACCTAGTTCATGAATTGTATCTGGGCAGGTTATTACCTAAGAAACATTATTATTATTACTGCTGTAACGTTCATATAAGGGTTGGGATACACCTAGCCTACTAGGTCTCTTTGAATTGTTGTTCCCTGTTCTATTGGTTTGGTTGTGATTTACTTGTGTGGAATTGGATATATTGGATAGAAGTAGCTATCATATTTTGACTTGGCAGATTTCGGTCAAGTAAACTAGTAGTCTATTCATGTGCTCATTGAGTGTACGACGTCTCTATTCGAAATAGATATTCTCTCTTGACAAAACAGTAGAACTACAATATTCTGCAATATTTTATATCTTCTGCCATATAAGATTGTTGAGGCAAAAATTGACAGCCAAGGGAAGCATAGGGAGGAGTTAGACACATGGAATGATGAATGTTTAACCATTATTATTATGGAATACGTAATGTATAACATTACTTATGCCATAAAACATCACATGCTAATCTCAGTCTGTCTGTGTATTTTAATCATGGGGTTTGAAGAAGGACACTGAGCCATATAATAGTACAGAACTGCAGCAATAAAAACTTCCTGTGTATATTAAGATAATTATTATAAGTGTACGTTCCAATTCTGTTGCTACTTATGAAGTCGAAGGCCAAGGGTATTGTTTCGTGATAAATATTGTCCAAGCTCTTCACAAAAGCGAGTATCGAGTATCATTGCATACATATAAATAAAAACAATAACTAAACATTGATAGGGTTGATAAAATCCCTTGGGCCACACACTTCTGTGAGAAAAACTCCACACAAAAACGATATTTTGTCAATATACATGCAAGATTTACATGGTATAAGTTTAATGATCTATGAGTAGTTTTTGTAAGAGTAAGTTTAATGATCTATGAGTAGTTTTTGTAAGAGTAAGTTTAATGATCTATGAGTAGTTTTTGTAAGGGTACTATGCAAAAAGAGCAAATGCAACTCTTACTCTTACAAAAACTACTCACAGATCATTAAACTTACCATGTAAATCTTGCATGTATATTGACAAAATGTCGTTTTTGTGTGGAGTTTTTCTCACAGAAGTGTGTGGCCCGAGGGATTTTATCAACCCTATCAATGTTAATAGTTATTGTTTTTATTTATATGTATGCAATGATACTCGATACTCGCTTTTGTGAAGAGCTTGGACAATATTTATCACGAAACCATGTCTTACAAAAACTACTCATAGATCATTAAACCTTCCATGTAAATCTTGCATGTATATTGACAAAATATCGTTTTTGAGTGGAGTAATTATTGCAGACGAATGGTTTTAGATAAAAATAAAACTATACTTTGGAGAAGTGAGTAATAAGGAAAGAAACACAAGGAAATATGAAGGCTACAATTTCGAAGAGTAAGAACACGGGAAAACTGCAAAACAAAAGTAATTTTGACATGCATCTTTGATTACTCTGTTCTTTGATTTTTGTGTACGAGAATAAATACAAAAGTTAAAGTATCAGTGAGTGGCAAGGCAATGCAATTCATTACACATTCTCTGGTTTGTGATACAATGATTGCGGCGACGACTTGTTCTCCAGTGAAAAGGGACGTTTTCGGGTCCAATTCTACTTAATGTGTAGCGTAAGGGTTTTAAAAAAAGAATATAACACATTACGTAATTGATTATTGGAGTCATTAGTTTCTATTAAAAAAACATATATTCAGTTCCCTATTTAATAAATGTGTAATTTATTGTTTTCATAAAAACAAGATATTGTGTCTTGTCTTCCTATAAGTGTATATAGAATAGTCTATGTATAATGCCCGGTTCTCAAGTCTCTTGCCTCGCGGCAAGATGATGAGCGGTGACCAATCACAGCGTTTCCGTCGCAGTGCTGCCACGCGTGGCAAGAGTTGAGGCCAAGTTCTGATTGGTTACCGCGCGGCAAGAGACAAGGAAACCAGAAAGGAAATGCTAGGTTGGGTATATCGAGAATCGTTTTATAATATATTGGTGGCACCGCCACAGGGTACAACTACTTCCAAGCTTAAGTAAGCAACATGTGTAAGCATGTATCTAGCAACACAGTAATTCAATATGAAGCACTGCGATTCCTCACAGAGAGAAATTATCTCTACATTAATCATTTGCAATTATTCAGTATTCATCTAGAAAGAGTACCGTCACTTTCTTTATTGTAAATTACGTCAATTGCTACGTCTAACCGCATAGTGGTTTTACAAGAATGGGTACTTAATGGTGTGTATGTTAAACATTTTTTGTTTTAAATGTGGATGTACTGGTACGAATACGGATGTTCACGATTATAATGAATCAGTCTTCTTACATGTTACAGAAACAATTTTGCTGGTGAATGTACAAAGCTTTCTTCAATGTAAAATGTTTCAATGGGGTGTTTAAAATTGTTCTGTTTACCTGTTTCAAACTATATTGATAAATTTTCTTTTTTCTTTTTTAATGGACGAGGAAATTATTTTACCTCTGGAGTTAAAAGCTTCGGCCCATTAAAACCAAGTTGTTGACATGTTTTAGTACAAGGCTTGACATTCACTACTTAGTTAAAAACGTTTTTAGACCCGCGGCTTCATCTATAAACAAAGTTCAAACTATCATTTAACAAAGATATAATTTGCGTGTTAGGTCAATACAAAGTTTGACAGCTACTTGGGTCTCCTGGAAAAGCTTTTTCACATAGGTTACGTTCAAGGTGTTACAGATATTAATGTCACGTGAATCGTTTTTTGTTGCTGTGCTGTCGCTTTTTCATAGGGTTCGACGAGTGCAAGCGCAATTTGAACCTGTGATGTGGAGGGGGTTGGAGCATATCCCCATCCGCACAAGCTTCTTTCATAAACTAATGTTGGTTCTTTTATGGTTTTCACTTTTTTTCACTTGTGAACGCAGCGACTAACACTCGCACGGATATGCGAGCTTTTTGGGCCTACTTGATCTCTTAAAAATCGAGTAAAATGCTTATGGCGATAGCGGATTTCCACGGATGTCACTAGTTTTGCAAAATTCCTGGAGGACATATTTCTGTTTAGAAAAGAGGACGTGTCCGGGAGTTTCCAGACGATTGGTTACCCTATCTCTGGGCAAGTTCCCTACATTACTTTTATTATTATTAGGGTCGACGTACGGGCGTTCATTATTTCCAAGGTGAATAAGACCTAGCGGAAGATCATTAAAACAGATCTACTATTCCAAGCGTGTGTGTGAAAGAGTGAGGTCTGTTCAATGTGAACCAGCTGGTACGAATATAGAGCTGGGATAATGATCTGCCTGGTTGACAGATTTAGCATCGCCAAGTCTCCATGCGCAGATAGCTCGGTTCAATTGTGATTGTATAGCGGTTAATCAATGCAACTATAGACGACGTAACAATAGGTCACGTCAATTACAAACGGTAATTGTGAAGAATGAGCTTCGTAATGATGGGAAATTGCTTCTCATTGGAGAGCTAGACTCAACGCAACTGTGGTAAACTAAATGCTGTAACGCGAACTAGAAGATTGCTTCTCATTGGAGATCTATAGACTCAACAATGCACATGATTGCTTCTCATTGGAGAGCCAGACGCAATGCAATAGTGGAAAACTAAATGTTGTTGCGCTACTGTGTGGTACTTTATCAGTTCACCGACAGCGTTTCCAATCATTGTTACGAGTAACATGCATTAACATGCAGCTCAGAAATCATGAGAATTCACGGTTTTTGTTGTAAGACTATTTCAGCAACTTTCTACGTGCTTTTAAGCTATTCATATATAAAGAGACATACCCCATGTTCGTATGTATGTGTTTTCATGTCGTCGTAATACTTATTATGAAAAAAAATTGATAATACAAATTATAACAACACCCACAGCACAACGTTTAACAATCGCATTTCGGAAACTGCTATTGGCGAGAATGTTGCCCACACGTAGGTTTTTTTGGGATAACTACATAATATACGATTTTTCTCGTGTGCTGGTGTACATGGTTGTTTTATACTGGAGACTGGAACTGGAGGGACTGGGAGTTCAAGTTTCACAAGTATTTTGGAATATTTCGGGGCTAAATATTATTAGAAATACACAATAATTTCCCGAGATAGTAATTCTAAAATATTGCCTTCAGAAGAAATTAGACAACTTTATTGAATCTCAAATTGGCTGAGTTTATCCAATCCTATCCAATCCTATCCAAACACGGTATAATTTACATGAACATAGTAAAGCAATACACACGCCCAGTATATTTTAATAATATTAACACGTATGCAAGTGTGTGTGTGTGTGTTTTTCTTTGGTAAAGGCAACAACTAAATTGTCACCAATCACAAGTACTACGTAAATGTTTACCTATTGAAGGATTACAATTTCTGATTACAAAAATTTGAAATCCTTGGTTCATAAGATTCGAAAATAAATTTAGTTGTGTTTATTAATAATGGGGGTTTCGGTCGTATACCGTTTTACAAGGGGAGTAAAAATTAAAATTATGAAAATATACAGGGGTGCAGTGCTTTACCGTAATGACGAGAATATTATACTTTATATTATTATTATGTTTGGATTCTATTTGATAAACATATTTCTACATATTTCATATTATTTGTAACGTACACGTTTTTTATATTTTTGTATAGGTTTATATTTTGAAATATATAAAACTTACCACACAAAATAATGATGGCAACAAGTGGATTGCGTGAATTATAGTGTTTGCAAGTAAACAGGGAAGGAAGTATTCGTTTTAAATGATATCTCAAAAATTGGCTTCGAAATCGAAAATATGAATCAAAAGCGCACTGTGGTTTGGGAAGACCTACATACTGCATGCTTTTGTGTCTTACATTATAATCAGTATGATTTTTATATCAAATTAACTTTATTACTAATTATGGAATTAATTGTCAAAATATCTACGCTGATGCTTACCAAAACTCAGTGCGCTGTCGATTTCGATTTTCGATTTTATGTGGCAATCTTGAGATATATTTAAAAAATGAAAATGTTCTGTGGTTTTGGACGTAGAGGCGTGTGGGCCGTAGTATCAAAGATATGTCCTCCAGTAAACGAGCTTCCGCCCTCCATCTCCTAGTGACATACAACAAAATAATGAATCATCTATTTCAAAAGGAAAGTGCGCAGGTATCGCGAATTTGAGACTGAGCTGTCACAGACTCATCTCATCAGTGTTGTAACAAGTAACTTCCTGGCCCACATTAGATGAGAGTCCATCACTGAAAGTATAGCAAACGAGTTCGGAGTGCGTTTTGGAAAATTTGCTTTCACAGGAAGTTACCACTTTGGTGTAGCCGAAGACTAAAAGGTGAGGCTTCTATTCTCTCTATCGCCTTTGAAGTGTTTTATCAAAGACACCACCAAAATACTGGGTCTCGGGCCTAAAATGTGATTGGCCAATCACTGATTGCTCTCAACAGTGTCAACTGTATAACGTCAGATGCAGTCAAGGAATACTGATATTCGTTTGTCTAAGTTAGGTGTCGTAATATTTATCACGGCATCACTGTAAAAAATGGCTTGCAGTTTTTAAATGTTCTATTTTTTGGAAAAACGCCACGCAATGGCCAACATCGATTTGCAAGTGTTGAAGGACAATATTGTCTGTATAAAAAATCGACGTATCGAGTCGCTTTGCAGCCCGAGCATACAAAAACTGCCGGTAAAAGTTGTATGTGCTCTGCTGAAATTATCGTTCGATACTATCGACCGATAACGTAGTCAACTTTTTATTCTATCGTTGTGCAAAGTTTACGAAAATCAAAACGTTTGTGTCAAAAAAGACACAAGAGGATCGAGTGGCCATCACAAAAAATGGCCACAAAAAGAGTGGCCGAGACAAGAGAGTCTCTTTACGTTGCTTTTCAGTAATAATAGCAAAAGAAATTTAGAAAACCTTCAACCAAACGCCATCTGAAACATTCTAACAAATGAATTACCAATCACATGTCATTTTGGCACCTGGTATGGCCGCCATGCACATTATATGAATACTAAAAACATAGTTAAATAGTAAAAACGTAAAAACGTAAAATACTAACAGCCCCATATAAGGATATACGGGGTTGGAACTTTGAACGGAATGATCTTGCACTTTATTCAATTGTGAAAGATAAAACGAAAACAGCGTAAATAGTAATTAAATAGAAATATCGTTTTTGATTCGATTTTTCACATTTAAGCATAGGTGCGTGCGCCCTGTCAGTAGACAAAACCACGGCCAGGGTGTCGCCAGGCTTAGTAACAGGGCTCAGCTTCGGTCCTGGGTCAAATGCATCCCTTCATATCCTTACAAGACATCAACATCAATATCATTGTCTTTTACACTCAACACATGGATGCGATAGGTGTTCGATGTTGCCAGCCAGCACGAAAATAGCAACAAACTCTTTGACTACATCCAATGACTCAGCAACACTGTCTCCCAGATAGAAAGTAGGAGACGTTAGAGACAGTACACACTGCAGTCATATGGTTACCGTCACTCAGAATATGTTGTATGTTGGTGAGCACACGGCATATTATTCTGTCATAGCATCGCATATTAGATGATTAAGTATGGTAGATTTTAAAAGCAGTCGTGTGCAAATAGGGGAAATATCTATATTTGTACTGACATTCCTACACATAATAGTAGATTATGTAGTTTGTATAATATCCTTATTATTTACGAATATGAAATTAGTTTGAGTTGAGCTGTTATAAATATAAGAAACATAATAAAGAGAACATGTAGATCACCATTGGTTGGTCTAGTCTCAGTAGAGGTTGGAAGCTTTCAGTTCCGTTGTTACTGCCTCGCCCTACATCATAAACCATGATGTTCACACTAACACCGCCAACTTAATTCGTGTGCACACCTATAATTGGCATTGATTTATTGAGTTCATTAACTGTAGACCTCTGCAATTAAATTCGTTCTCAGCTTCAACCGAGGGTTATGTCATATCTAATGCTGGAAATGTTCACAAGCGGATTAGAGGATGAAGGAAACAATTGAATGACGACGTAGGAATGTCCAATCGTGGGATTTTTTTAGTGATAATCAAATTGAATATCTGAAACCTAAAGTTTTAAATGGCGTGAATAAAGAATAATGCGCAAGTTTGCGGAAATATAAGGTCTGTAATCGCGGGAGGTTGCGACATTTGCGTGTGAACTTGTACAACAAACAATAATTGAAGAGTAAAGAGTGTCCAATCGAAAAACAAGCAAGCTAGTTAGCTATTACGTTCACAAGTTTGGGTCAGAGATAATAAATAACAAAGAGGACGGCGATCGTGGGAGAGCGAAGTAACGACATGGCGTAACGTCCTGCCCAACTTCCTCTGCCGACTCGTCTTGACCATTCTTCCGGCAGGTCACTAGTTTTACTCTCTGATAGAAAACTTACCTTTGAGATGCGTTCATGAGCGTTCGTAACGAATACTTTCAGATCTATCTCTGTCGATCGTGAAGTATCGAGGAGTGATCCACATGAAGTAATATAAACAATTATTTTAATATTTGCAAGTTCGAAGAAATCGTGAATAGCTGTCGCAGATTAATAACGATAATGATTAATGATATTTATGATGAAAATGATAAATCTGATGATTATACAGTTGTTGATGATACTGATACTGATATTGATGACGATAATATTGATGATGATGAGCTGTGTGAAATGTGGGATTTGAAGTATCTGTGACTGTGGCTCTTGTTTTTATGAATATGAGGAAACATAATTTATTAAGGGCAACCATTAAAATCTCTTGCAGACATAACGTGTCGTTAGCATTATGTAATCATTTCATAACATTTCATAAATCGACTACTTTATGGAAAACGTAGTTTCAATAATTAGAAAGGTATTCCTTTACCATATACTTTGATTTTAATTATTCGTCGTCCCTTTCTATAACTGGACATGAAACGTTGATGCGGAGAATTAATCTTCTTCCTAGAAGTAAAAGTGTACAGGAACGTTTGCAGATGCCGGAACATTCTACTGGGAACAAATTAGAATGGTGTATTATGAAAGTCTTCTTTACTAAACACATAAAAATCTATAAGTACATGCATACACTGTACAAGGATTCATCTTACAATAGAACCATCATTGTAAGGACTAACACAAGTTAAATATGTCTCTTGACTCACCTTCTGTCATTGGCAAAGTAACAAGCTGATTACCTTCAAAGCATGTCAGGAGGGTTACATTTTTATAACAAGTTGCAAATTGTAACAAATAATTTTGTGTTGGTCTTGTTTGATGTGTAAAGCCGTGGAGAGAAAAATGAAAAAAACTTATCCAAAAATATGTCAAGGATGTAGCATATAACGAACACTAAATATAAACATAGAACACTGCAATTTCTTGAAGAGGAAGAATTTATATCTCAGCATTCTTCACTATTTATTCTCTTGTTATGGCAAATTGACCAATCAAATTCCTTGTCAGGTTTTAACTATGTTCCATAATACTAGATTTATTATAACAAGTCCGTAAGAAACAGAAAATGTAGCTGATTTTAATAAAATGATACTTCACTTATCACTTTGTACTTTTTTTATGAAGTTGAGATAATTTTTTTAAAGAAAACACGACTCTAGATACTTACTAGTACTAGTAGATACTTAGATAGTTATAGAATAATAGATAGTAGAACAGATAGATAAGAGATAAGATAATTTATAACTATTCCTTACAATTGTAATTAGTATCGAAAATTCAGATTGTTTCGTCAAAAATTCATTATCAATGTATTCATTTAAAAATTAAAGATGCTTTTCAACTTCTGAAATTTGGGTTTAAAAATAAAACAAATACAATTGTTTTGAATGTAATTAGACGCAGTATATTATTATAACGTTGCATATTTTCTGCTTCCTGGAAAGTGTCATCAGCAAAAACAGCCACGGAAAGAACGAGATGTTGTCACACATTGTGTTAGTCAGTCAGTTCATAGACATAGATCATCATGGTAGTTAGCATCAGTAAGTTTTGACGGATAGTTTGATATGTTCGACCTCCACGGCATAAAAAATGTCAATAAAATGAACCAATAAACAGTTATTACAAAACGCAATAGACCATTCATCGTGTTCATTAGTGTGTGAGATTAGCATTTCCAAGATTAAAAAACCAACAATTTTAATCAATTAAAAATCCTCAATAATAATAGATGTCTAGAAGGAATACACCTATTAAATATTTCAAATCTTGAACATTGTTCTAGATTCAACCCTAGAAGTGTATACGGAACCCTCTTGGATCAAAAGTTCATCAAAATAAAACAAACTTGATGTTTCCCTACGAAATCTTTGTGAAAATTATAATATGTACAAAGAAATCACATTGATTTTTTTTTTAATTTACTCAGTTTATCAAATACTATTTTCGTGTCAATGAAACTCGTTTATTTTATTTTGACCAACTTTTGATCAACCACCTCATGACAAATAACCAGCTTAATTTTTTAATTATTTGTATTACTAAATAATTTAAAGTTCATTTCCTCTCTCGCTCGGCACGAATGTCCGTGTCTGCGTGCGCATTGGGATTGCCCATGCGGCAAGTTATGTCCCACTAGGTCAACGCTCCGCACGCCAACGTATGCAGCGCAGTGCACCTACCACCAGGTCAACAAAAGTGAAAAGCAGCCAATCAAATTAGTAAATGATTGTTCTGCACGAGAGCAAATTGGCATCTCACTCGTTCTCAAGTACGTCGTGATTGAGCGATTTTATACAATACAAATTCTTCAACGTAAACAATTGTAATTGTTCAATTCCTCTGTGAATAATTGTTGGTTTGTTAATAAGTTGTGTGTTTTGCCTGCATAATTACAAGCGAACTTTTAATTAACTTATTATAAATAAATTGGATGAAGTTTCAAGAAAAAAATTACTTTCATGACCGTTTCGTATTGCTCAAGTTTCCAGTTTTCAACCATTTACCAATTTGAGACGTATCTTCTCCCTGTCTGCCATCCTGACTAACCGGAAGTCTTACTGTAACTGGAAGTCATCGAAACTCTACTGATGGGTGACCCAACTTTCTGTAGGTCGGAGTCTTCCGCGTCGGTGTCTGGTGACTCGGCAAACCTCGGCTCGTCCTCGGACGCCGCCGACGTCAGGTCTTCGTCGTAGGGTTGGTAGACGACGCTCGCCTCGTGCGTTTCCGACGCGGCGGGCGCCAGCTCGTCAGTCGGCGACGCGAGGGAGATGTTGTCGAGGTCCTGACTGCTGGCGTTCGCCTCGGCGACGTCCACGAAGGCTGTGCTCAGCTCTCCGCGCAGTTTGCTCACCGTCTTGGTCGCCACGTCGTACATGAAGATCTCCTTGGTGGAGTTATCCTCGGGCGTCGGGCTGGAACAAACACATGCGTGACGTCACTCAAGGTTACGGCTCACAGACATGCTTGACGTCACTCGACTCTACGGCTCACAGACATGCGTGATGTCGATAGACTCTACGGCTCACAGACACGCGTGACGTCACTCAAGGTTACGGCTCACAGACATGCGTGACGTCACTCGACTCTACGGCTCACAGACATGCGTGACGTCACTCGACTCTACGGCTGATAGACATGCGTCACGTCACTCAAGGTTAGGGCTCTCAGACATGCGTGACGTCACTCAACTCTACGGCTCACAGACATGCGTGACGTCACTCGACTCTACGGCTCACAGACACGCGTGACGTCACTCAAGGTTACGGCTCACAGACATGCGTGACGTCACTCGACTCTACGGCTCTCAGACATGCGTGACGTCACTAGACTCTACGGCTCTCAGACATGCGTGACGTCACTCGACTCTACGGCTGATAGACATGCGTGACGTCACTCAAGGTTACGGCTCACAGACATGCGTGACGTCACTCAAGGTTACGGCTCACAGACATGCGTAACGTCACTAGACTCTACGGCTCACAGACATGCGTGACGTCACTAGACTCTACGGCTCACAGACATGCGTAACGTCACTAGACTCTACGGCTCACAGACATGCGTAACGTCACTCGACTCTACGGCTCACAGACATGCGTAACGTCACTAGACTCTACGGCTCACAGACATGCGTGACGTCACTAGACTCTACGGCTCACACACATGCGTGACGTCACTCAAGGTTACGGCTCTCAGACATGCGTGACGTCACTCAAGGTTATGGCTCTCAGACATGCGTGACGTCACTCAAGGTTACGGCTCACAGACATGCGTAACGTCACTAGACTCTACGGCTCACAGACATGCGTGACGTCACTAGACTCTACGGCTCACACACATGCGTGACGTCACTCAAGGTTACGGCTCTCAGACATGCGTGACGTCACTCAAGGTTAGGGCTCTCAGACATGCGTGACGTCACTCGACTCTACGGCTCTCAGACATGCGTGACGTCACTCAAGGTTACGGCTCTCAGACATGCGTGACGTCACTCGACTCTACGGCTCACAGACATGCGTGACGTCACTCGACTCTACGGCTCACAGACATGCGTGACGTCACTCGACTCTACGGCTCACACACATGCGTGACGTCACTAGACTCTACGGCTCACAGACATGCGTGACGTCACTCGACTCTACGGCTCACAGACATGCGTGACGTCACTCGACTCTACGGCTCACAGACATGCGTGACGTCACTCGACTCTACGGCTCACAGACATGCGTGACGTCACTAGACTCTACGGCTCACAGACATGCGTGACGTCACTCGACTCTACGGCTCACAGACATGCGTGACGTCACTCAAGGTTACGGCTCTCAGACATGCGTGACGTCACTCGACTCTACGGCTCACAGACATGCGTGACGTCACTCGACTCTACGGCTCACAGACATGCGTGACGTCACTCGACTCTACGGCTCACAGACATGCGTGACGTCACTCGACTCTACGGCTCACAGACATGCGTGACGTCACTCGACTCTACGGCTCACAGACATGCGTGACGTCACTCAAGGTTACGGCTCTCAGACATGCGTGACGTCACTCGACTCTACGGCTTACAGACATGCGTGACGTCACTCGACTCTACGGCTCACAGACATGCGTGACGTCACTCAAGGTTACGGCTCTCAGACATGCGTGACGTCACTCGACTCTACGGCTCTCAGACATGCGTGACGTCACTAGACTCTACGGCTCTCAGACATGCGTGACGTCACTCGACTCTACGGCTCTCAGACATGCGTGACGTCACTCAAGGTTACGGCTCTCAGACATGCGTGACGTCACTCGACTCTACGGCTTACAGACATGCGTGACGTCACTCGACTCTACGGCTCACAGACATGCGTGACGTCACTCAAGGTTACGGCTCTCAGACATGCGTGACGTCACTCGACTCTACGGCTCTCAGACATGCGTGACGTCACTAGACTCTACGGCTCTCAGACATGCGTGACGTCACTCGACTCTACGGCTCTCAGACATGCGTGACGTCACTCGACTCTACGGCTCACAGACATGCGTGACGTCACTCGACTCTACGGCTCACAGACACGCGTGACGTCACTCGACTCTACGGCTCACAGACATGCGTGACGTCACTCGACTCTACGGCTCACAGACATGCGTGACGTCACTCGACTCTACGGCTCACAGACATGCGTGACGTCACTCGACTCTACGGCTCACAGACATGCGTGACGTCACTCAAGGTTACGGCTCTCAGACATGCGTGACGTCACTCGACTCTACGGCTCTCAGACATGCGTGACGTCACTCGACTCTACGGCTCTCAGACATGCGTGACGTCACTCGTTTCTACGGCTCACAGACATGCGTGACGTCACTCGACTCTACGGCTCACAGACACGCGTGACGTCACTCGACTCTACGGCTCACAGACATGCGTGACGTCACTCGACTCTACGGCTCACAGACATGCGTGACGTCACTCGACTCTACGGCTCACAGACATGCGTGACGTCACTCGACTCTACGGCTCACAGACATGCGTGACGTCACTCGACTCTACGGCTCACAGACATGCGTGACGTCACTCGACTCTACGGCTCACAGACATGCGTGACGTCACTCAACTCTACGGCTCACAGACATGCGTGACGTCACTCGACTCTACGGCTCTCAGACATGCGTGACGTCACTCGACTCTACGGCTCTCAGACATGCGTGACGTCACTCGACTCTACGGCTCACAGACATGCGTGACGTCACTCGACTCTACGGCTCTCAGACATGCGTGACGTCACTCGACTCTACGGCTCTCAGACATGCGTGACGTCACTCAACTCTACGGCTCTCAGACATGCGTGACGTCACTCGACTCTACGGCTCTCAGACATGCGTGACGTCACTCGACTCTACGGCTGATAGACATGCGTGACGTCACTCAAGGTTACGGCTCACATATTATCTTGCATGCTTGAAGCTGAACGGTTGATCTTTTTACGCTTGAACTATAGTGAGGGGCAATTATTAGCATTTTGCATTCATATATTTCCAGTGGTGGTTCATTGTTCAGTTGTGGCTACCAAAATGCAATTAAATCCAAGTATACGAGTAACAATAGAATTAAACTCAAATTGAAAAACTAGAGGTCTATAATGATGAAGATGAGTCTCTTTCACATCAAAAGGTGCATAATTCAATTAAGTTATACACATCAAACCGTTTCTCTGAATAATTTTTAAATGCATCAATTATATTAAAATTGTTATAACAATTAAAGCAGATGCAAACAAAAAGTAACACTTAAATTTATAATTGTTTTGGTTGTGTGCCAGAGCCATTAAGATGGTTTCTTTTACTATAAACAGCGTAAAGGCCACCGGGTCTAATTCTCAAGTTGGCACCTTTGGTATGTCTTACTAGATATTTTTTATGTAAAGGATTAGGTGGCTTGAGTTCATATCACTTCACTAGTATTTTGGAGATGGGGAGGGGGGGGGGGGGTGGGGAAGAGCTTAAATTGCGTTACTTGTTATAAATAACGGAAGAGTGTTGGAGAAGATGGAACAATGGAGATTGCTGTCACTGATCAATCTACAAAAACGTTGAAAATATGTGTTTAGACATATGTTACGATGCCCCCCGACATTACGAGAACGAAGAAACCATTGATCCTACGCATACGCCGTCCCTACTTTGAATTTAACATAAATACATAAATATACACGTAAATTGAAGCGGCAGATACAAGTTATCGATAGGCGCATCTGATCTTAAATTGCTTGATATTTACGAAGAAAAATATATATTAACTTTGCTACACGTAAGATATTTGAAGAAAATGATCTATATATACGTCAAATATTAAAGTTTATAAAACCTACCATTAGTCATATCCATGCCACAAATTTGTAATAACGATAATGCTATTTGGCGCTACCATCTCATATGTTGGTAACGATGCTAATCGGGACGATGAGAGAGATAATGAGATAACAAAGATGTAACTGACATCATACCCAAGCCAAGATTCGAACTTGGAACGCATGGACTGCTGTTTACTAGAACTAGACCAAAATGGTCTTACGCAAACCCCGTACAGACTTCGAATTTAACATAAATACATAAATATACACGTAAATTGAAGCGGATACTTCAGGAAAGCAGGCACACACACTTCGAAACACGCACGCTAAAATGTGTGCGTGCAAGTACATGCCGTCTTCCCGTATAAAACACGATCTTATCAGTAACAGTATCAGTCACCTACGTCATGCGTGCAATGGGATGGATTGACAATGTCTCCGTAGTTGTCATCCACGCACCGATACCCACGTTAAACAATGCGCCCTAATTTTCTCTTAATTAACGTTACACTGTAGTACGTATACAACCACTAAGCAAGATCAACACCGGTTTGTAAATGTTCCACAGTCTCCTAGCATTCGGTTATTCATTTTTTTCATTTTTTGAATAGTGTGATCGCAAATGTTTACTTATCTTTGGATCCTAATGGGAATGAAGTTAACTCTATAAGGTGTATGTTACGCATGGTGGCCATATTGGAGGCCACAATGACATGTGATTGGTAGTTCATTGTTACTGTGTTTCAGCTGGCATTTGGTTGAAGTTCACACTGTTCTCCAACTTCAGTTTGCTATTATTACTGATTTCGGCCACTCTTTTCGTTGTTTACAACAGATAATCATTTCCGTAAACTTTATCGGAGGATATACGTGTTCAAACCCTCATATTTCCGCGTAAGCAAAATTATTCGTTTTCTATTGACAGCTAATTGAAACTAGAAATAGTACTATAGGTGGCCTCCAATATGGCCGATGTGACGTCTTGTGAATACTCCTATTCTGTACGATTTAGTGCCATGACAACAACAATTTCGTGACACGTTTGTCACGTAGAAATAAACCCGTTCTAGCGTGGATGAGTTAATTATCTCACTTTCTCATATGTGTATAACTGTGTTTACTACTTCTCATACTGTTCAGTGTTCACACTCCTTTCTTTCTAAATCGCTGCAATCTCTTCGCGATGAAGCTCTTTGTCTTGTTCACACCACTCATTACAGTGTCGCTACCTGTTTTTGAAACTACTTTGATGTCGTATGTATTAAATATTTTATTCTGAAATGGAATCATTTAAGTGCATCGAATATACTTTCAGATGTATACAACGGGCTATTCTGTTTGGCTGTATCTGTTTAGCAGCAGGACTTTATCTTCTCTATCGACCAACCTACGTATAAAAGCAAAGATCGTTTATTGCAATGGGAGCGTATAGAGAGGGGAGTGGAATGGGTGGGGGTTGTAGAGACACATTTCCTTTTTTTCCTTTTTGCAGAATAAATACAGAAGTGGAATGTTCGGAGGAGAGGATTTTGAGTTTTTGGTTGGATACTTTTCCTCTACGCGCCGAAGGTCATTTGTTTGGAATTCAGTTTCTTTGCGTGATCTGATGCTTTTTATAACTCTAGGAAACCATTCCCTGCAGACTATACTTTGCTTTTAAGATGAAAGACACCGTATCTAGTGTGGGTGTCCCAACCAGTCTACCTGCAGCTGAAATGGTAATTCAATCCCAATGTACGAAACGTACACCCAAATATCACATCATTCCAATCAAATCTTGAGCGCTATTGACTTCAAGTTATTTCAAGAAAGAAACAAAAGCAGCCGTCGATAGATTTCAAATTGTGTATTTATGTGTATCTTGAAACGCCAAGGGGGCGGGTAACGCCACTCTTGCTATGCTTGAACACACAGAGGTTCTTCTCAATATGCCTACATGCACAGTAGCCAACAATGCCGGTTCCTGCGTTCCGGGTTCGATTCCTGGCTTCAGCATGTGACGTATTTTAATCTTCATATATCACCCACTCATCGACGCGACTAATATCGTTGCCAAAGTATGAGACGCAAAGCCGAAATGACGGCATAGCGCACTATCCCACTGGCTTATCCTAACGATACGACAACACCGTACGATAGACGTAATGTAAATATAGAGAATACGGCATTGGAACATGGAAGAAAAATGTTGAATTACAAAGTGACATTAAACAATGCGACACGTACATGTGGTACTAAAAACATGCCACCAACGTGTTCTAGAACCCAGACTCTCGATTTTATCAATCAAACGATTTTTTGTTCAATTATAACCTCACATTAAAATGACCTAGAATGTTTAGGCATTGGCATTAGAAACTTGTTGCTGGTTTTACGTGAGTGCGTGGTCAAGTGAACACTGCACTGGCGCACTGGCGCACTATACGCCAGCTCTAATGATGCAGCAAGATTGCCAAGTGGGCCTAAAGAAAATAGAAACTTCATTTGGCTTTGCGTTGAAGTGTTGACCTTAATAGTGTGACTCGGAATACAACTACACTACCTTCGTGATCTGGTACCGTTTTTTTCTTAGTATGTAACCATTACAATAAGGCAGACAACTAAACGTGTATATGGTTTTTGTGAATAAGCGGCATTCTCTCTTTTTAATAAGCTGGGAATAGTTCGTTTTATAATATACTTATAATTGTAATCTGCACTGGTTATAACATTGGCTGGAAGCTTCTACTTCGTGTTACTAGTATGTTTTAATTACCATTAATCATCACATTAACACCTCGTTCTTCCCAAGTCGGACTGAATGATTTAATTATTACAAAATTTGTAATAATCAACGGAGTGAGAGCACACATTTTAACATGAGAACACGTGGCTCAACAAATAGTCATTCTAGAAGAAAACATCGGTTGGTGAACAGATTGATCGGCTCGATGAATCGGTGTGATAAAGGTTCCTGAATTTTCCGGTGAACTTTCTTACGCACTTTCGGCAAACACTAATTAATATATAAAATGTGGTTCAGTGGTACCAAGCTATAATCTGCATCGATTCCACCAAAGCAATTCTGACCGATTTTTTTTCTAAAGTTGTCTTCCGATATGTAAAGATCTGAGATTGACTCCCGCATACAGCCCTCGTTCATTTATATTACTACCTATACCTCCCTCATTGGCTGAAGAGAGCTGACGACTTACACTATAGTCGTCAGCAGCCTTTCATGTGTTTTTTTTTTTAAATGGGAAAAATGACAATGAAATACACAAAAAAATTCCAGCAGAAACTAACGGTTAATTGATAACTGTCAAGAGTACAATTTTGAGAGCATAAAATAAATATGAAATTAATTCATCGTTATCGTTTGGAATCGAATGACCAATGGGCAATGACATGACGCTAACCTGATCCCAAGCATTTTCTAAACCACATTATTATAACAGCTATAATCTCATGTTACATTTCGATCAATGTTTTTGTTTTACTGCCTATGTTAACTTGCATGACTAGCCAAGTACACACTACACACGGTCACGGCTGTTTGATGTCAGATAAGCGTATAATTTATTCTGTACAAAACATGTACGCTTAAACAGAGTAATAGTTTGTTATGGATGTGGGCGACTAGTCATGTCATTTGTTCATACCCATAAAATTGATAACTACCGGTTAGAAAGTTTTTTTTATTAAATTTGATACAATTTAATCAAAATGCAGTTGTAATGTAATAAGGGGCGTGTCCCAATATAAAAATTGTACGTTATTGATTTTTGTCCCAACCCAACCCTATTTATTTATATGGTTGGTGGAAGAGAAAGAGATTGTAATGTGCTAGGCTAGCACATCACACTTCGTTGCGAGAGATCGTTGGTTCGACTTCCGCCATCTCGGTCAAGGTCTCGGTGGTAGGTTTATATCCTGGAGTAGGCGTTCTACTTTCATTCATTTAATTTAGTTTTAGATTCGGTTTAGATCCATCTACCAGATGTAGATGGCAGGGGGGGGGGGGGACTAGAGTGAACCTGTTTTGTACACGGAACGAAAAACGTATCCCTAAAAAAGTGGTTTTATATTTATCGGTCAATCAAATTGCATTAAAAAAAGATATAATCAAATAAGATACCAACAACATCCCTCACAGGAGAATTGTTCTAATAGAATAGTTTCCCGTACTGAACCCTCGTTCTTTCCAATCTTCATCTTCAGGAGGGAAACTTCCTCAATTTTAAGTTTATTCAAGTTTTATTATTCGTGACACACGGTTTACACAATATGAGTTTTGACCCATTGAAACATTAGAAATCTGAATATTGTTTTCGAGACTCAATGAACAATATTTAGTCTAATAATCATCATTTCTGTAGCAATCCGTGCTGTAGACAACACACCAGCTTTAAACTATGTGCACCTCTTAATTTAGGTGAACAACTATAGAACATTTTTAACAATGTATTATATTATTAATTAGACAGTAAGAAAAAAATACAAAGTGTTGTCGGTAGGTCTTAATCCTACCAGTTGACTTATGACTGAGGAATATATTGTGAAACACTCAGTCAGACATGCCGAATGAAGGAATCGCCTTTTCCCGCTAAGTCTTCGCCACTTCAGTAATGGAAGAGGGTGCAAATACACACATTATAGGCGCATTTCCATCCGTATACCACAACTAACGTTGTTAATTTGTTATCACCATTCCGTTTGGTTCCGACTTCAGTGGTTTACCATAGAATTATAATATATGCACCTCCATATGGTACCAAGCCAACGACCTGGGATGCTTTCACCTTTATAATCAATTTTTGTTTACACCACTGAAGCAGTATCCGGTTTCTCTTTATCCAAACGTGTTTTTGGAATCATCCGTTGGGTTGGGGACACCGTGTGAGCGATTGTACAAGCACGTATTCTGAATAATGTTTTACGCATTGAATATATAATGTACGTATACGAATAACAAACATCGATAATAATATGGAGCACACTACGGATATCACGTCACATTTTATTGTAAAAAAAAAAAAAACGATAATGTATTAAGGAATTTTCATAGTAAATTGAAATGATGGTGATGAGTATTATCACAGATAACTAATTATACACTATCTGTGGTATAATTGTTGTTTTCCAACGTATTTGTCTTATATTATTGTTGTAGCGTCGGCTTTCTGGTAGAGTTACCCTGACCTTATCCTTCCCAGAGCCTAAACGGGGATTGAAATTGTTTGACACAAATTAGAAGACACTATGGGCAGTTCGAGGACAATATACGTATATTGATTGATATTGAACAAACAATTATATGCACAACCGAAGATTGCTTTTCTTTGATAGGTACTGGAATTTTATTACTGTTTTTTTTATATATTATTTTTTTTATTAATTTTATTCCACACTATATTTTACGAAAAACAACTTTATACTTGTGTTTTATTAATAGCGTTGTAAGTAATTAGAGGATTCAAAACGAACTAGGAACCATTTATATTGATATGTCAGACGTAATTATTAATTATTAAGACCACTTCCTTACCTCGTAGTGCAAATTTGTTGTCACATTAAACTATAAAGCGCCGGTAAGTTTACTTTCGAGAGGAAAACGTTTAAGGTTCAATTAGCCAAGCTAACTAAGTTGGCGCAAACATTTTCTGGAGTCTCTATTGCATACGGTTATTAATTTTTATGCACGTTTATATAAAATGGATTTTGATTACATAATATTATTAAATGATAAAATGTAAATTTGTGTTACATCCCCTGATTTTGGATGTTGTTATAAAAAGCACAAACATGGTATGAAGTCGTATTTTGAGACGGTTGTGCAGAAAGAGGGACAATATTTTTACATTTGCGATCTTACCGGGATCGGGATGTAATACACTATGAAGAGTACGATTGAGCACGAAATCAACAATAAGCAATGATCAATATTGAACACTCACCCAGTGACAAGAAGAACGATGGACTGACGCTCAGCTGGAGTCGATCTCTCTTGTAGCAGCCATCGTCGGTAGTTTTCCGTAGTCGGGTTCTTCACGAGTTCCTTAAGGATTTCACCGGCGACGAAGCGGACTCCCTGGACCTCGACGGGGGCAGCCCTGCCAAGACGATCAAGGTCGGAGTTGGAAGCCTCCTCGCCGTTACTCCTCTGGAGGAAGTCGTAGTCTACCGGCGCCAGGACGACGACGCTCGTCACGTTGCGTCCTCGCAGCTCGGGGACGTCGGGCACGGGGAAGTGCGACCCGACCACCTGTAGCGGGAGGTACCTGTTGTAGCGGGAGTCATTGAGGACAACGGGATCCACATGAGTCGCGTCGTCGCGGACGTAACTCTCGGCGACCTTCTGACCCTCCGCCGTCGACGGGTCGTACCGCACCACCTTCATCTCGACGGGCGGCTTGGCGGTGGTCGACGTCGTCGTTGTCCCGTTGGCCTTGAGTACGGCGGGGACCGGGGCGCTACCCGACCCGTAGAAGTTCTCCAACGCGTGAGGCGGGAGTTGGTCTATGGGGATGTCCCCAACCTTGTCGTAGTCCAAGATCTGGATGTCGGCGTTGCCGAGGATTCCCGACGCGATCAGTTGCTGACGGATATCGTCGGGAACCTCGTCAGGTAGACCGGCGAGGGCCGACGCAATCTTCGCCTCCTTTTCCTTCGTGTTCTCCTCCGTTTGGGACTCTGTCACGACTATCGGCTTGGCGGTCGTGACTGGAACGTACGTGGGGGTTGTTGGAGTGGTCGAGAACGAGGTGTACACTTTGGGCGGTTTCGTTGGGTAGGACGTCTTCGTCGGCTGGAGCGCCTTGAACGGCGAGGCGGGCTGAGGACGGAACAGGGGCTGCTGGTATTGCTGCTGTACTTTTGGCAATTGCTGTTGTGGTTGTGGTTGTTGTGGTTGTTGTGGTTGAACATGTTGTGTTTGTTGTGCATGCTGCACAGGTGGTTGCGACTGATGTTGTTGATGATGTAGGGGTTGCCGTTGTAGCTGTTGTTGTTGATGTTGCTGCTGCTGCTGCTGCTGTTGTTGTTGCTGTTGTTGTGCTGATTGTTGTTGAGTTTGTTGTAACTGTTGGGGTTGTTGTGGTAGTTGATGCTGATGTTGTTGTTGATGTATTTGCTCTTGTTGTATCTGTTGATTCGCTATTAGGAGATCTTGTTCAAGAAGCCGGTGTTGTTGTTGTTCCAATGATTGTTGTTGTTGTATTTGATTTGGCCGTTGTTGATGTTGATGTTGCTGTTGATGTACTTGTTGCGGTTGTGATTGTGATTGTGATGGTATGACACGAGTTTGTTCTGATATTTGTTGTTGTTGATTATGAGGCTGGTGGTGATGTTGTTGATGCTGTTGCTGTTGCTGCTGCTGTTGTTGATATTGTTGTTGCTGTTGTTGCGTTGGCGGAACAACCTCGGTTTGATGAAGCTCTAGAACGGGTTCACCGGATTTTATAATTTGATATGGTTGTTGGAAATGAGCTTGTTGCTGTTGCTGTTTTTGTTTTTGTTGTTGTTGCTGCTGCTGTTGCTGGTGTTGTTGTTGTTGTTGTTGCTGCTGCTGCTGCTGTTGTGGACGAGGTTGTTGAAACTGTTGCTGTTTTTGAAAGTATTGCTGTTGTTGTTGAATGTGATGCTGCTGTTGGACTTGGTTATGCTGTTGTGGTTGTTGGTGGTTGTGTCGCTGTTGATTGTCGCCGTGGTGTGGAAACTGCGGGTTCTGTTGTGGTTGCTGGAATTGGGGTGCCCGTTGTTGGTCCGGCGTGGGCTGGGCTGGCGGGAAGTTAGGTCTCGGCTGGTTTCCGTGCGGCTGCGGGGGTTGGAATGCCTGAGGGGGTTGCTGCTGGAAGTGTGGCCGCTGGTTAAACGGAGAAGGTTGTTGGAATTGTTGGTGTCTAGGGGGGGCGGGTGGGAATGGAGGTCTCTGCTGGAATTGGGGTCGCTGATTGTGGAACGTTTGTTGGGGATTCGTTGGAGGGTGCGGCTGTCTAAACTGCTGGGGTGGTTGAGCGAAGGGTGGTGGCTGTTGGAATGATGACTGACGTGGATGGTGGAAGTGTGACGGTTGGTGCGACCTGGGGAATGTCACCAGGTTGTTGGGCGACTGGAACGGCTGAGGCGGGAGCTGCTGAAACGGGTGTTGGCTCTGGGCCTGCTGGAAAGCTTCAGGCTGCCTCTTCTGGAAGCCAGAGAACGTGGCCGATCCCTGTCGTTGTTGCGCCACCACGATGGGCTGTGACGTGGACGGCTTGGGGAAGACGACGGCGGGCTGTGGTGCCGAGTACTGGACCGACTCACCCTCGTGCGTCTCCGCGATGTCTTGGTGCGGCTCGCCGAAGGTGATGTGGAGGCCGGAGCCGTGGAACGTCTCCGAGTCGGGCTTGATGATGGCGCGGAGGGTGGTCGACCTGACCGGGGGCGGCAGCGTCACGTGCTCGGGAGGCGGTGGGGGTGGCTGGTATTGGTCGTCATGGTTGTTGCTTGGAGGTGTCACTGCAGGGATTGGTTTCTCGTAGACGATGGAACCCTCTTTACCGTACGCGTCGGGGTTCTTAGAATATTTCACGTAAAACACTTGTACGGGTTCCTTGGTCGGGGGTGGAGGTGGAAGGATCGGTTGTGGGTGGGCGGCCGGCGCGGGCTCGTTCGACTCCTGTACGATGATCTCGATGATGGGCTCGGGGTCGTCGTATTGGGCATGCTCGTTGTGGTTCAGATAATACTGGTTCTGGTACGACTCTGCGGGCTCCTGGTAGAGAGGTCTGTCCGGGGTAAGGAACACGGGAGACCTAGGCAACTGGTCACTAGCGGCAATGTCTGAATCTTTCTTCGCCGTCTCCGTCGTCTCGTCGAGTTTCTGGAGCGTGGAAGGCGGATCGGACACTTGTGTACTCTTGTGCGAGTGATCGTCAGGAAGACCGACAGTCGCCGAAGATTTCTTCACTTCTTGGATGTCGTTGGCCGTCTTCTCCGGCTGTTTGTCCTTCTGTTGATGGTAGAGCGGATCCCGTTGAGAGTATTGCACGAGAGGCTCCATCTGGACGGCGTAGGGTGGCGCGGGTAGGGAGTGCGGCCTCTGTCGTCGGGGGTGGCCGGGGGTGGGTCGAACCGCGTGGCGGCCCGCGAAGTGGCCCGGGGGCACCCTGGGTCCGGGGGGCGGGCCCGCATTGAGGCGACGCTCGGTCCCGAACGATCGAGACAGGGACGCCGGGACGTCGAACGCCCTCCTCGCAGCTACGGCGTTGTCCTCTCGACTTCCGGTATCCAGCGCGGCGGCGAGTGCAGCCAGCACTAAGACCTGACATAAAAACTGGTGTGAGTGCATGAGCTAGGTAACGGAGCTAGTTGTAGACGTGCTTCACAGTCCAATGCCAAGGACGTCAACCTGCGAAGCTGCTACAGAACAAGGTCGCCGTACACAGCGGGATTAAAATCAATCATTCACACAACGTTGTGCTCTCGTTCGATATCAGCTCGTTGAACCAGGTCACAGCTGTCAAAGAACGAGACCATACATGACACAATACACGTACATTTTTTTTAGTAATCAAGTTATCTTTTCTTTAACACAATTTTATATTATCTTAAAACACTATAGTTAATTGTCACCATTCTTTACGAACAATGTTATTCAAGATCAACTTACCGTGAAGCCGACTCTCATTGTTTTCATCCGAAAGGAACTGATTTCTTTAACAACACTTAAACACTAGACAGGCACATGAAGAAAACACTTTCGACTAAACTACAGCGAGACGATGCGCTCTGTATGCCCGCCGGAGATGGACTGACGAGCGATGCAGACGCCAAGAGTGGCCGAGGAAAAGATGCGAGCCATGCAGGTTAATGGGCAGACAACTTTCTTCCACCGACTTGAAACCATCTCCTCCTCTTTTTACCCCTCTCCCTCCCCCTCCGTCATTAAGTCAATCTCCCACATTTTTCATTTATATATACCTACGCTTCACTCACACAATGCCGTGTCAGAAACTGTCTTCCTAATAATCATAGGGTTCGGCGTCTGTTCCCGCCTTAATCGCCACTTCGCACGGAATAAAGCACAGAACCATGTTAGAAAAGTTTCTACTATTGTCGCTTCGGGGTGAATCCATTCTCGATTACATAAAATAGACCGTTTTAAATGGGTTACCGTCGGTAGAGATGGTTTTAGTTATCTTTTAGTTTTAGTGTGTTCCAGGTAAAAATGAAAAACAAGGAACCCTAACAATTTGCTGTCATAACATATTGACCTACTTCTTTGTCATTTCTCACTCAAGCATGGATCAATCTAACACTAAAAGTCGAGATGAAAGCTTCTCCAAATATATGCTCCTTGAAAATAAATAACACAAGTGTTGTTATATTCCTTTGTTTTAACCGCGGGTGAGTAAGTAAATAATAAATAATTGAATAAGTGGGTTTCCTCACTCTCGTGATTTGAATATCTGTATATGGTGGTGATGATTAGAGGTCTCCTTGAAAGCAGCTTGCGTATATAGTTAGCAACATTATCATATTACTTGCAATCTATGCTACGCGCCTAGATTGCCCAAAAAACAGTTTCAAATGCCCAAGAGTGCATAAAATGCCACCTTGCTATATTTTATAAAACAACGTGATATACCGGGTATGCATGCAATGTGCCTCTGTTCACTCTTCTTGAGAGGAATATCCGGGTGCTATTTGCATACAACCAGATCTCACTATTGACCACGTGGTCATGGGAAACCTAAGAAAAATCAATCAGGATAAGTAGTGGTGGGAAACGAGTCCGCGACCTCCCGCGTCGGAGTAGGTATACACCGCTTGCTACCGTTGGACCACTTCTGTCCGGCTTGAAATATAGCAGGCATGGTGTTCTCGAACTACCACTCGTTGATCTCACCGTACGTTTATGAACAGCCTGAGCACACCACACTGGGCGTCGGTGGGCGGGGCAGGGACGATCCGGGATAAGAAAATTGTATCTGTCACTGACCAACCCGGATATTAGCGTTGAAAGAACACACCTGTCAGGAAAACACATATGTCAATGACTAACGGAAACTACGAAATGTAATTAAATTATACAGATTTTAAATATAATAACAACAAAAACAATAAATGGTGACCTGTTATTGTCTGAAGGGCGCTATAGTGTATTGAACTGATTTAGGGGGAAGAAGGCTCGATACTCAACAAACTTGAACGAAGAGTGTTCAATGGGTTTCTCTGATCTCAGTCATCAGGCGAGTGATAAAATAGATCTCGTTGACACCAGCCCTTTCCAACCCAAGGTCAGGGATGACGAACCAATGGCCCGTGTGCTAGAAGTGATACATCGAGATTTTCTGGCTCTTCTTTGAAATATAATATTGTAATTATCAGGGATAGTATTTCGAAGTTTACTTTGTAATTATGTACGTTTAAAATAACAATCATAATATTAATAATATTACAAGCTTTCTTAAACGGTATTCAGTTTGTTTTTAGTTGTTCAATGTGGTGTTGGATTATTGAGATGTGATTAATAAACAAATATTCCACGCGTTTTTATTTTTTAATATTGGCGGTAATCTTCCCTCGAGACTCTTTATATTATTTAAATATAGCTTTGTTATACTGAAAAGAAACTATATAATTCTTCACACATCAAGTTCCGAATATCACCTTACTGAAGAATAAGCCAAGACCCTGGGGTGTTCAAGTTGTAAAGTAGGCGTTCATTATGATGATTGTTGAAACCTTAGAGCAGGAGAAAGAATGCATCAGTGTCACGAAATGACGAGATGATACATTATTTACACCTGGTACTATTCTATATTGGCAGCAGCCTGCAGCAATCATAGTTTGAAGCCCAGTTATAGAATCTTTTATGTGTACCGCATAAAATAAATGTATATGGAAGAAGGTAGTGCACACTGCACACTAAACAATAAATCATACAATATCTACAAAGCGTTACCTATTCATTGCACATTCTTCGACGTAGCCGATTGTTTTGGTATTTCCTGTTTAATGGCCGGAGAAATTAGGTTTGATAATTATATTCTTCGATCGTGTGGTTGTATCTTTACAAAAGTTGTATCCTGTATCTTATTCACAACGGCCGTCATAAATAACAGATGATGATGATGGAGAGAAATGTTGGTAGCGGTAGCCCACCGGCGGTTGCGTGGGCCCAAGTATACCCTACTCAATCTATCATCGTGGAATAAATTAATACAAAAGTTAAGTTAAAAGTAGGTATCACAGTCACAAGAGTAAGCAAAACAAATGTTTCTATAAACATTAGTCCAATATAATTTTTAAAATGCGTTTACTAATTTAATGAAGTCTATGCGCGGTTTGAGACTAAATCGTGCTGTAAAATGAAAGTTATATTGGTTTTTCTACTAAATTAAGACATTTCCATAATATTACTTCTAAAATGTATGTATTTTTAAATGCATGTTTGATGTAGGGCCTTACACAACTTGTACAGTCTACAACACATGAATGACGTTCCCTATGTGGTGTCACAACATTAGTCTAGCTAGTCATTAGTCATTACTCATTAGTCATCTAGTCTAATGATTATTCCATTGAGGTCATCCGTCGGATCTGGTCCGAAATCAGATAGTTCTGAACTTTGATGGCATTTAAATTTTGAAAATTTAAATTTTTTAAATTTCCTCTCGTGGATGCTACCTATTATTCCAAAATGGTCTCTTAATGAGCCACAAAGTCACTACTGCTAAACAATACACAATCTAATGTGACTTCGAAGGGTTGGCTGCATCATCGGCAAAGTTTCCACGCATGCAGATTTAAATTGTCACAGATAATTATATAGTATAAAAGTCATGAACTGGTATTTCGTGATTTCGTTTGGCTTTGCATCTATAAAACAGTTTTAAAACATAAATTTATAAATATATTCATTACACTTTCTATAATGCGTACCGTGGAAGTGATATTCACGTCATGGCCTGCGTGAGCGATAGTCATGTTCCTGGAAGTAACCACTATCACATACAGTAACTCAGTTAACGCACACTATCTAGACCATTCATTCCCCGTTAAACTCTCGTTCACAATGGTGCTTTTACTCAAAACACTAGCATTTGATTATCAATCGCGTGGATCTACTTCTTGCCACCCCAACTCCCTTTCTATATTATAAATTAGTTGAAACTGGTTTGGGTAATAGATGTTCTTATACTTGACAATAATAAGTGACTGCTGCAACAATGCGGAACAAAAAGTGCCGTGCCTAACGCTGGCATTCAAATGAAACAATGTCATAGTAACAACCGCTTTGGGTTGCATGACATCACAACACGAAGAAAGGCTTATTAACTTATTCCATCGTCGAGCGTATAATACGGTTCATATCGTACAATCTTTCCTCATAATAATAGAACGTACAGTATAGACACGTACTGATGTTTAGTTTCATTTCCTGCTGGCACGTTACAGATTGTGTGCATGGCCAGGGGGTATTCAAGTCGCTTTTGTTTTCTCAACTGAAGTAATGAGCTAATGTGATAGTATATTGCAGACAAGTCCTGCACCAAAAATGTTGATAATACTTATCGTATACTACATAATCACAACAAATAACAACAACAACAACCATTACTGCTGCTGCTCCTACTCCTACTCCTCGTCCTACTGCTACTACCACTACTACTACTACTACTACTACTACTACTACTACTACTACTACTACTACTACTACTACTACTACTACTACTACTACTACTACTACTACTACTACTACTACTAGCCCAATTATAGCACAGTTGATCAATCTAATCGTAAAAACTGGGGTAATTCCTGATGGTTTGAAGTGCTCTATTCTGAGGCCTATATTTAAAAGTGGTGACCACATGGATTTTAATAATTACAGACCCATTGCAAGTCTGCCTTCAATTGAAAAAGTTATGGAAAGATTTTTAGCGGATCAATTAATTTCTTACATGCATGATTTCAAAATTATTGACAGGAGACAGTATGGCTTCCAAAAAAATAAAAGTACATCAAGTCTACTTAATGACTTTTCGGACACAGTGTTTGGAGCTTTAAATAGAAATTTACATGTTGGTGTAATTTTCATAGATTTTTCAAAAGCATTCGATACCCTACTTTATGATCGGCTGTTGCTTGCTTTAAAAAAGATAGGAATACGTGGGCCTCTTTTAGATTTGTTTCGGAATTATCTTACAGGGAGGAGAGTGACTGTTAAGTATGGGTCTACTCACAGTAAATTGGGGAACTGTAAATCTGGTGTGCCTCAGGGCTCTATTTTGGGCCCACTATTGTATTTAGTGTATGTAAATGATATGTTGAAAGTTGTGACAGGATGTTACATTTTTCTTTATGCGGATGACACAGTTTTAGTGGCAATCAATAAAATTTTCGACATTGTAAATAAATTGCTCCAAGTTGATTTTCTGAATATTTTGAGATGGTCCCATGATAATGGTTTGACAATTAACTATAAAAAAACTAAGGTAATGCATATACACTCTCCATCTACAGTGTCACAGCAACTTAAAATTGTTTTTCATGACTATGCATGTCTACATAGGAATTTTAGGTTCAATTGTTCAACGAATCAAATGGTATGTAGTTGTCACAAATTGTTAGAAAATTGTTTTGAACATGTTTATTTAGGTGTCACTGTAGATAATACTTTTAAATGGGATAAACATATTGATAAGCTTTGTCGTAGGCTACGGTCTACGCTATATAGTATACGCGTTCTAAAGCCGTATGTAACCACAGGAGTCTTAGTAACCGTGTATTATGCACTTGGTGAGTCATTGATTAGATACGCTCTGTTATCATGGGGCAATACCACAGCCTCGTATTTAAGTAAAGTTGAAAGATTGCAATATTCAATTTGGAAAGTCATTTTTGGAAAATCTGATACTTGTAAATTACTAACAGTTAGAAAATTACATTTTTATATTTTCATATTAACAAATTATTTCTCTCGAGAGCACAAATTAATGGCTCAGCATTCGCACGATACCAGAGATAAAACAAGATTTCTGATGCCACGTGATATTTTTAATAGGTATGGCGAGCAACAAAAGAAACATTTGGTGCCATTATTGTATAATAAACTGCCACAAGAGCTAGTATCGCTTACATCCTTTTCACAAATTAAAAAAATCCTTAAACAGTGGACAGTCAGTAACATGTGAATGTAGAAATATTATTTGTATGGATTAATGTAAATTTGTTAACCCTTTTTGTTCTTTTTTATAATCTTATTGGGTAGGTACAAAGTGCTTTGTGTTTGTGTTTGAAGAACGTTTGTTGTGTTTTTTTTTTTTGTGTTTTTGTGTATTTGTCAGGCGGAGTCAAGACATTTAATATTAACATGATTTATTGTTACCCCGCAGACAAGCTACTGCGTAGCTTTGTGGGGTTTGATTTATTTGTACTGGATGATTTGTTTTGACAATAAATAAATTTGAAAAAAAAAAAAAAAAAAAAAAAAACTACTACTACTACTACTATTAGTACCACTACTATAACTACTACTGCTACTACTACTACTACTACTACTATAACTACTACTGCTACTACTACCACCATCACCTACGACCATATTGGGTAAAAAGTTGGCCCATAACGAAAACTCTCTTACATGTCTTATCATTATAATTACTATTCTACTGCTATAATTAAAAAAGAAAATAATGTGACGCGATGTGAAGTGATATGACGTGATATGATATGACTATATAAATATATACTGCTGATACAAAGTTTAGCCTAAGATCCGTCACTACTATAGTTCGTGAGGCGTTAGTTCCATACATAAGGATTGTACGTATTGTTACCTACGAAGAACTATGAATGCACAAGAATCAGTGGTGAGTGTAACTGTGGGAATGAAAGTGATTATGAAAGCAACACGTTCGAATACAAACATCTCCTGAGATTTGAACCCACGCCCCGTCAGTCGGCCAGTCTCATGTTCATAAATTGTGTGCTACCTCACAATGCTACCATAGGCAATTTGCCATTTGAAGTCAAACAATTAAATGTTATAGTATCATAACTGGATGTATAAGTGAATTAAGTAATCGTTTCAACTTTCAATACGGTTGTCGAGATGCACCTCAGTAAGCTGGTCTGTGTTCATACTCGATGAGTATCAAACATATTAGTATTTATAAAATGTTCGTATCTCATCAAGTGCTAAGTAGGCAACTGAGGAAGTAACTCTGCATCCAGCTTTTGGAGACAATGGGAATCCTGTCTTCAAGATGGACGCTTTTGAACATCAGGTTTTGGAAAAACATAATATTAATATAGAGATACATATTACACGGTGTTTACAATCTTTTATTGGAACATAAAACAACTGGCTCGACTATTTTAAGTATCGATAGAAGTAGTCTACACTCTAAATTCGGATTGATCAATTGTTGTAATTACAAAAACTCATCCTAAATTATAAGCTCGCGGCTAGATTATTTACACATGAGAAGTCATTTCAACTTAAACAAAAATTATAAACGCTTCTTTCAAGGAAATTGCATAACTATAATAACGTGATGCGCAGAGCTAATGATGCGCAAAAACAATCAAACAAACTGTTTGGTAATGGCAATGACGGTTTTTGTCATGTCATCCGTTACCAACGTACGTAACGAGAACATTCTATTCAATACAAAAGCTAATGGTTATATAGCTATCGTAATTCCGACTATTTCATGATCCCCCGGCTTTCGTCCATCAATAGCACTTATTTAAAATGCCTTTCTCGATCATCAAGGAAACTCCTCGATTAATCTCTTATTCAAACCTACAATCTTTCACTTAGTTCGTTACCAGTTAGTAGTCACTCTTCTCTTTCGGCTGCCCCGCCTCCACTGCGCCTCGTTGTTTATGTCTAGCTCGAGGCCCGGGGCAGACAACGGTCCAGTATGTTGCTCGTGGTTGCGTAAGATAGCAATTGATATGTTATGCGAAAAGAGATGTTTTATCTATTAGAGGGAATCATTAAGAGGTCGAGATTCACACACTTTCGCTTTGATATAAATACAGTCTGATGATACACAATGTTTACAAGCTTGGTTCTCAAGTTCCCATGCATGCAGACGTCCAGTAGTCTCGTCTCGGGCGGAAGAACGTTGGCCTGCTGGACATTCTGTGCTCACGTGACTTCGCCACTGGTTGTTGTCCTAAAAATAGAACTATTATAAAATTGAATGTTTTTCCCAAATTAGTAAAATAATTAATTGTTTGGAGCTGAAGGAAATACTTATAATGGGTGAGACTGGAGTTTGTAATTAACGATAAACGCAACTTTATTAGAAAACGGTTTTGAACAACAGATGTGAAAGATTTAGGGACTTGTGGTGGAAATGAAAATTTTTCCCGCGAATTTCCGCGATTTGAAGTATAGCCGCGTTTTGAGCGTTTTTACTCATTATGTTCACGAATAACGTTGGAATAAAATAAAACAACATAAATTCGCAATTCACTGTTCAACTTCTATTTGTGTTACTACACTTAATGTTTCCAAAATAAAATCATTGATTTATGCATGTATGTATTCATAATGGTAACACCACGTACCTAATACAAGGAAGTTTATACATATACGTGTTCTTGTTCTTAGCCTATGCATTTTCCATAGTCTCAGAGTAGCCAAAAATGTCAAAAAATTTAAAAAAGATTTTTGCCAAAATATTCACCACATTTTTATATCTTAATAACGAATTTTGCAAATATTTTTACCATAAACTACTGCCTCAGAAAATGGGTCACTTACAAAAATATTGTGACAATGTTGTTGTTGCCAATATTCTTACTATGACAATACTTCGTCGAGTGATGATAATTTTCCCCGCTTGTTTTGTAACTACATGAATGACTGTGCTTGTGGTAAGGCCCAAACGAAAGTTACATAATGCCACAGCCCACAGGTGTCTCACCTCATGAGTAATAGAAATCAAGTACCGGAACACTACAATGCACTTGTTGAATGCATAATATACGCCAGTATTAGCATATTAAATTCTACACACCAAATTAGGCATTGGATCATTCATGTTTATACAGGGGAGATGAAGACTATATGTTTTCTTTTACTCTGTATTATTATTTTTCTCTAAAATACTTCTCAAATACACGTTTGTTTTAATTATTTACAAATATTTCTTGATTTAATGCTAGATATACGATTTATGTTTTTCATTACAAACTTATTAATGTCTATTAAAATTTTTCCATTGTTATATTACATTTTCAAATTAACAAAAATGTTTCTCTTTCTAAAATTATTTTTATTGATCAATGATCAATGATTTCTTTATGGTTGTTTCATGTGTAAACAATAGTGCAATTTGGTGTTGTACTTTGTAAATATATTTTCTAACTGAAGAATAAATAATATATACATTACAATGATATTCTAACAAACAAACACATTGAGTAGCATCGACAAGGCAGTGTGAATGTTTTTCATGTCGACATTTGTAATTTATAACTTAGTGTTGTATTTGTATGCCATACTCGCTATGTTGTAGCTATGAAGTTGTTCCGAGAGCCACAATGACTGGGCAAATCACCATACATCTTATTGGTTTTGAATGTGAAAGTTTTGAGTTAACACAACAGCTATAAACATAAGCATATTGGCTTCCTAATTATGCATTGTTTTAATGATGATCAATGTAAAACTTGTTTGTAAACATATTTGAAGGCTACTTGAAGAAAAACTGGGATCAAACGAATTAAATCTATTAAAGGTGAAATTTTACACAGAATGGCATAAATCCGCACCCATTTTTGACGTCAACTAATTCCATTTGGTTGTAAATATTTTAATTTTTTTCAAAGTCTTTGTTTGCCTCTATATATTTTTAACAAATTTAAAGTAGAAATCAATTGAAGAGGATTGATTGATATTTGGGTTTAACGTCTCATATTTTTGCAACGAGGCTAATCGAGACAATGAGTGGGTGATGTATGAAGATGAACTATAGGGGGGTGTTTGGAGGAAAGGGTCAAGTAGGAGGGCGGGGAAGAAAAGGGATGGGTGGAAACGGGAGTGGGGAAGATGTAGACTGCATTTCGTCTGACTTCTCCTCCTCGACCTGTCCGGCTAGGGTGGCCCTACCAGAAGCATAGGCTTCCGCCGGCTTAGCTCCAGGAATCATCAAAGCACACAAACCTGCCCACCACGATAAGGTAGCAGTCCCTGGTCAGGTGAAATCAATTGATACCTGTTGGCAAAATCTTTATGTACATCTTTTTAATCCAGTGGTGAGATTTCACATGCATACCGATTATCCTGATTGCAAACAAACACGTCTGAGTCGTGCATCTCTGTTCACACGACCTTTTTGTAGAACGGTGCTCTGCAGTTAATTTCGCATTCACATTCTTGTTCGAGTAAATTTATAGCGTTGTTATCTGAAATAAATGTTTGAGTAAAAAGAACACAGCCCACTTTGCAAGGTGTGCTTAAAACTCTCTTGCACTTAATGTCGACATGATTGTCTGACTGGCGATGCTCAATAACGATCATCAATCCACTGCATCAAAATACATAATGGAAAAGCCATGTCTATCATCCACGTAGTACACAGAGCTCTCAAACATAAAATATGTCTTACTTAAAAATTCATGTTTAACAACAATTAATAATTAGCAAATCGTTAGTCGTTGGCCGTTGGCTCGTGGGTCTAGTAGGGTTATTCCTGCTGCCAATTGTAGAAAGTCCAGGGTTTGATTCCCGTTTCGGGCATGGGATTTAAACTTTGGAACTTGACTTTAATCTACCAATTGGATACTGATGTATATTATGTAAACGGTGACTTTAGAGCCGTCATATAGCAACGAAGCGCATAATAAATGATATAAATATCCCCCGCTGAACACCAGTTCTTGTAACATGAGTAGATATGACTATAAAAATAAATATGTATTTATTTATTTTAATGACATCTGTACATAGTACAATAGATAGTTATGCTGTAGGTATAATGGGGGGATAAATGTCTATTGTCCCACAAGTTTGTCGTAGGAAGGGTTGAGGGGTAAGGGAAATCTGTGAGACTGCTGTAGGTTTCAAATTCATATAGTTATTTGAGAATTGATTCCTTTAATAGCTTCTATTGGATGTCCGGCATTCATCCGACGAGCACTGGAAAATTAGCCACGACTTAGGTTTCAATGCGTCACGGTCTGACAGAATAACGTGTGGTTTTTTGTATTTCAATTACAAAGAAATAAATTAAGGCGGTACCACTTCTCAAAAGAACTATTATTCGGCATCTTAAACACTACAATTATTCTAATACATGGAATGGGGTTATCTTTTACAGCATGGGTCTATGACTAGGCACTAATTATAATTAGCCTTAACAATTTGTGGATTCAATTTCATCATGAGTTTTGGGTTTTTCAGTGGTACGTGGGACAGGCACGTTCGTCTATGAGTCAACCAACGTGTAACATGTTGGATCATTGTAGGGGGCCACGTTGCTCTGATAAACCTTCACTTCCGGGTTCGAACACAGGGGAGGGCAGATTAATATTGCGCAATCATAGAATCATTTAGAAAATGTAATACAAATTTAAGATGTATATCCCAAGAAAAGACAACCAAATAATAGGCACATAATGTCCGACTCATTAAGAAAGTGTTTGGTTTCATTATTTTTATTTTTTAAGTATTGTAAATTACTTTCATTACGGAAACTTTAATCTAATAATAACAAAATAATCGAATAGAATAATAAAATACAGTAGTATCCAAAATTCAATCAGTTACACAAATCTGGATAAAGAAAGTCTTTTAATGGGTTCAAGTTTTGACTGAAAGATTTATACGATCATATGATTACCACAAACAGTTGATTACGCCTTTTATTATATATTAGTGCACGAATGGTTGCATTCAAAAGCCAGTTCGTCTAAATGTGGTGTTATCCTACAGGTTGATACTGAATTGAAAGCCATTTGTGGGAAGCTAAGGAAAACTTTGACAAACATTCTCAAAAGACGTGTAATTTTTTTTACCCATCAATGGTACTTGGACGCAAGGTTTTTGAGTTAGTCTGGATTATTCATAGCATTATTGGAAATACTCAGTTTTCGTAAACTACAAAATAATATAATTATTATCGTCAGAGTGCTTCGAAATACGAAAAAAAGCATTCCAATCATTAAAGATTATAATTAAGTCTCTTCAGAATAAATAATGTATGTAATAATTTAGAACTTCAGAGACAGCGAAGAATTTAGAAACGCTCTAAAATTATGATTCGATTATTTTAAGATTGGGATTCTATACAGAAAATAGTCATTTGTATTCATACAATTATTTATAGACTATCAAGTACCTGACTACCTGCTTAGAAGTAGACCAACCTGAAAGTACCGTTCGTTTGGGTGGATACATTGTGCCCCACTCAGACTTCCACTTTATCGTATCTTTTTTTATCGGCTTTTATTTTAGTAAAAAGTTATTTTCTGTAACACATTCATTTTACGGCTAAGCAATCAAATACTTTTTCAAACATGGAAGGCCACTTGGTGAAAGCGAGAAGGGAAGATGAAGGGATAATTTTACAGCATACATTTTCAAAACATGTTCCTAACTGTAAATACTGGCATCTAATCTAATGGGGGCAAAAAGTCGTTAGCAGGTTGTTGAAGCAGCTATGACAACATCGCCGCAAGACAAAACGTTTTGAACAGAGACAGAGAAACGCTCAAGATGTGTGTATTTGTAACCTACCCTACGGATATCGATAATATTATTATTTTGTACCTTGACTCTGCGGGATGGAGAAAATTCCACGAAAGCTACTTAGGGAAGTGGGTTCATTTTGGTCCAGGAATTGCGTATTTCAAACTATAAAAAAAAAAAATGCAATTGGTAAAGTTCTAGACTGAAAATAAGCATGCGCTAAAGTTAGAACACGTTTAGCGAAGCCAATAATATAAGCTATAACCTTATATAAATACTGTTTTCACATAGAACTAATTACAAGTTTCAATACGATAATCAAACAACAGCTATATTGAATCTCGTCATTACTATCAAGCCAATAGGCGAACCATGGAATTGAGTCACGTAAAAAAGCTCTTGGATGTATAGTATAGGTAAACCATTATGAAAAGAGCCAGTTGTCCGTATGCACTATGCAGTATGCAGGTTTTCCACGGAAAATTGAAATAAATAGTGTCTATGTAATTTGATTTACATCTTAATGATGGTCTATCAAATTAAACAGTCTGTGTAACAGATTGGGCATAGAGGCATTGCCTTCTCATTAGCTGATTAGTAATTAATTAGTGATTATTCCAGCAAGTTTTCATTGGCTCACAATTCATTATTCTTTCAAACAATGATAGTCTAATTGATAGTTTACAATATCAACAGAATGAAATGGTGTTAATATAGTGTACAGTGTAAACCCTAAAAGGATCAACACAAGTTGCTGGCTGAATCACCACTTCTCCAAGCTATCGTCCATCTTGAACGCTCCTTATATGACTTAACAGTCTTTTCCAGTATATTTAAAGAACAATGGATAATCTGAAAAGTGCTGAATTCAGTACCCATGTTGCAAATATTTAAATAGGGTGCTTTGCTTTATTGCGATGGAGGTATTACAGACTCAAGTCCGCAGACACAAGACTGTTGTTACATTGTTGTTACATTACGTTCATACCTTGTGATTATACTGGCTTGTTTAACTTGCAAAACAGCTTACTAAAAATTCTTTTCAAATATGGTATTAATTATGTCTTCTTCAGCACATCAAAGCGTAGAGGTTTTTAAATACATTTAAGGCTATTTACAGATATTTTTTGTTCTGAATACACTTTTGAACAACTTATACAAGCGAAGTATAATAACATATTACATTATTGTTGGAGAGTGGCCATAATCGATTAGGCGTTGGATACCTGGCTTGGGCTTGTAGAGGTATGGTATGGTATGGTATGGTATGGTATGGTATGGTATGGTATGGTATGGTATGGTATGGTATGGTATGGTATGGTATGGTATGGTATGGTATGGTATGGTATGGTATGGTATGGTATGGTATGGTATGGTATGGTATGGTATGGTATGGTATGGTGGTGTATTATTTAATCGACCTTCTTATAGAAGATCATCCTAGCGGTACCTCGCAATGAAACACCCAGCAAATATATAACGTTCTTGTATTAATATCTTGAGAAGGCTTCAAGCATTTCTTCAAGATATTGGAAAAGTGATTCCAACCAACGATTTTGTTTGAATCAGCTACATAATTGAATTTATAAACTTTCAGACATTATAATTGTTACGATGGTTATATCTGTAAATCATTAATTATAAATTATTTCATTAAGAACAGAAATAACAATAACATTTTCAATATTTTGAAAGCTTTAAAATTCATTGTGTAAAGCTCATTCAAAAGCAAATCTTTGGTTTGAATCACTTTTTAAATATCTTGAAGCGTTCTCAAGATATAATATAAAATAACGTTAAATTGACGGGGTTTATTGACAGGTACCCCTTGATTTCATGGTTATCTAAGCCACAACTAATGCAGCAAGAAAATAATAAAAGATACACGTACATTTCTTTCCAAGGATGATAACATCGCCGATCTACTTGTGATAACATTGTGTGGTGTAGGGCTTACTCTATTAAGTGTACCGAACAAGATCAACCGAATTCCGAAAGTCATCACGATTACGTTAGTCGCCATTACTCAACAACAAAGTGAAATGAACTGAATTGATGAGAGCACTGGTCATGACATGGTTAAGAAGTGAGTTATGTCGTAAGAGCAGTTTTATTTGATTGAATGTAATTTGGCGCTGATCCAGTTTGAACTCACAGTTTTGGTAGGACACGCATAAACAATTACTTCTTTTACATGTTTGCAAACTTTTTGGCAAATACTGATCTTGTGAATCATTCCATTACAAATGGAATTTGCTAATATGTTTTTCGGTATGCACATCAACGAGTCTTGCAGCACTGGTCGAACTAGGAGTGGTGAGGGAGGGGTAAATACTGCCTCTCAGCTCATTGTCATTCGTAAATGAGCTGTTTGAGAGCATACACATAAGGTGTACATAAATAAATATATTGATATTCACATAATTATGGGCTTTTATTTCAAATCTTCAATCTGTAGAAGCTAAAACTCAATAAAAATAATTTGCCATGGTCCGTAGGAGGAAGCAGTGGCGTATAGACGGGGGGTAGGGGGGGGACAAAACCCCCCCTTTTGCAAAGGAAACATGGAAAATGACCGTTTACATTTCAATAGACAGTATTTCAATAGACAGTATCAAAAGACAGTATTTCAATAATGTTTTACTTTATAATTATTGTATATTGTTGTAATTATTAAAAGCAAAAGCAATACGAAAAATATGCAAATTATTGATTGAGGTTCCTTTTATTAGCGGTGCTAAGGAAAAAATGTGTTGCCAGAAACTGAGTAATCATGTTTCAGTTGGCCGCTGTAAAACGCACAGATTTGCACTAAAATAACCTTGACGAGAATTTTTTCGGGCAAGCCCCCCCCCCCCCCCCTTCCCGGAACCCCAATTATGTTTCGGCTCCACTCTCTATAATATGGGTTGAAAACGGGGGGTTTCCCAATTCCTGGATACGCCACTGGGAGGAAGCAACTATTATGACTGATTTAGGCCATTGCGTAGTAAATCGTGACGTCCGCAGAGACCGACAAAAGCTGTGATAACAGCATGATTGCTACTTAGTTATTGGATAACATTTATAAAAAAGCTCATTTAGTCATTATTATTACCTTATTGAATTTGATAATTAATTAATATAAATAATTTGTTGGTATAATCAATATCCATACAATTTGTAATCCGAGTGTACTTATATAGGGTAGCTGCCTTCATGAACCCCTTGAAACAGCCCGTTCCGACCTGTATCACTTATGTGATGCAAACTCCACCCCGAAGAAAATGCAGGAAGAAACCGTCGTTCACTAAAAGACCAACCCCTAATCTATACCGCGGCTTACTACGCTGGCAGAAAGTAAACGTAAAACAACGATAACAGTCAGAATTCAAGTATATGAACTAAAAACAATATTCGATTGAACTGTGGTTGTTAGACGTAGGACAAGTTCTAGATTCGTTTATAACTTATTCGAACTGCATGGATTGGATGTATACTATACTGGACGTATTTCACTGAGCATAATATGTATTATTTATAGGTAACGCATCAAAACCGGATTCCTTTTAAACATGAATCAATTATTGATTCTTCCATGCATCGAAAGCGAAAGTGTGTCACTTCTTGTGTAGCTGTTATTTTTAATGTGCATCGGTAACATTGGAAGTCGTTCTCCACTATACTATAATGATTTATTTAGTGCATATTCAAAACATATTACACAATGCGCGCGCAACTTAAATACGAGTTCAATAATTGGCTAATAAAACGACATGATGTTATTTCAACATGATGGTTGATTAGCAGATGGCATTTCTGATGCTGCAACAGTGAGCAATGAAGACACGCTAATGCTGCGAGCAGATGATTTAGCACGGCTTGCGAACATTCACCAACATGATTGCCAACTGTACGGACCCACGATCTACTAACAAACAAACCAGTTCAGACGAGTTGTTGATTGAATAAGAGTATTATCTATAAAACAGCTATAGTCAAAACCAATTTATCATAAACTATTATAGGTCCTTATAAATTTATAATATTAAACACAGGCCAAAAGGAACACATTGGTCCTTGATTTAAGGAAAGTAGCCATTCTATTTGCATAATTAGTATTTTGTTACGTCAATATTGGTTGCACGTTTACTTAATCATTAGAATGTAATGATAATTCTGACGATACAAACGTGACATGCTCAAGTAAATGCTAGTAAAGGTGCTTTGGAACTGCGGCGAAGATCATCTCAAAACACATAATACACGTCTCATTTCACATTTCAGAACTGCATACTTTTCATAGGTACTATTATATTGCTTGAGCTTGTGAGATTTTGCTATAACTTACGTAAAACAGCCGTGAAGGTGGCAGTGTCTCAGCGATAACACGTGAGACAATCATTCGAGAGGTCAGGTCACCCGTTCGATTTCGGCCACTATCAATCCATCTTCAGTAATACGGCGATTGCTGGGATATGAATCTACCAAGATCATGTGAAAGCTTCACCTTCGTCTAAAATGCGTGTTGACATAAGGTAGAACATAACATAACCGTCCCTGCTATAGGCCACACAATAGGGAACACGCGTATGAAAATTTTAATCGATTTTTAAATACCTTGTCTCTCATTTAATAATTTTGTATCTTTGAATTTTGAAAAACGGATCAGTCTATGTCTCAAAATAAATGGTTTAGTAACGATAAATAAAAGGGCGCGAAAAATGAGCCGCCGCCATGTAGAGTGGATTTGACGTCATGGTTTTGTACTGTGTACGCTCACCGCCTCAGCGATTGGTCTGTCACGCCACGTCTACAGAATCATTGCGTCACAGCCACCTGTACGCGTTTCAGATCCCCGAGTTTAAACTTCAATAAATGCGACCACATTAAACCTATTTAAAAATTTCTTTTTTACTTGGGACTTGCATTAAAATACTTTTTGTATCTGATACTATTAAACTAAGTGTTTGGTTTAACAAAAAAAATCGTACGCGTGTTGCCTATTGTGCCCATATTCTTACTTTACATTTGCATATTTGGGTATTTATGTTATCTTATGTATTCTATATATCTACAACAGGACCGAGGTCCCACTATGTGCAAATTCAATAGGTTGTCATGATGATTGATGAATGATGATGAAGAAGGGAGGAAGAGAAGCCCGCACTAACGGCACGTAGCCTACTCCTGTCGAAAAGTATCAAGGGGACCATCGGCTTTACGTCCCATCCGAAAGGACGGTGTAACTTTGACCAGTCATATTATAGGTTCCCTCACTAATCTGGACTGTCACGAAGGTGTCGAGCAGTTGCTGAGAAGAACGAAGCTGTTACACAAGCTTTCGAACCCTCCAATCTGCTCTAACCAACGATAACTAGTGTTTCGGAGGAGAACGGACACCCACCCTCCTCCTGACATAGCCCGCTGTTCGAATGGGCACCGGCTAAGCGACCGCGGCTAAACCGTTGGCACAAAATCGAACTATTTATAAAATTAAACTATCAAAATTTGATAGTTTGAAAGAAATGTTTATGGGCTGTTAGTAGGTACGACTCGATCACGCGTTGAGACTAGGGTAATCAACAAGGGAAAACCTTCAGCCAGGACTCAGGATTACCGTTGGCCGGAATGGATCCGCCGATAGTCTCGTCTCTCCCGAATCAGGAACGTTGTACTGGTGAAATATACACCGGTCGCCGACCTTCGAATGGCAAGACTGTGTGACAAGGTGGCCTTGGAGACTGGAGTGTTCTCTCCACTACCGGTACCGGGTTCATTCGCCCCTTCCCATTCACCATAAATAATCACCATGCACGAATCACCCGCACATTCTCCTCATCAATGGAGCCAATTAATACCGATAGAGGTAGCTCAGCGGTAAAACGCGAGACTTTTAAGTCGGGAATCGTAGACCGGTTCAATTACGGGCAGCAATCCTGACTGAAGACTTGCCGAGGTTTTCCTCAGTCGTAAAGGTGAATGCTGGGATTGAGTGCTACTAAAGGTCCTAGGACATTCCTTCCCAACTATCCAAACACACCTGTAGTAACTGTTTGCTTGTTATTATTATTATTATTATTTTTTATTGAATGTATCACAACCATACAATCTCGGTCAAAACCGGCGTTAACATGTTTTACGATAATAATAATAATAATAATTATTATTATTATTACTATTATTATTACTATTATTATATCGATTATCGTGTGCATCCCTAAATATAACCATACAACATCTCTAATACCTACGTGACATTTTCACTGAGATCAGAAAAAAACTATTTCCACTTGAGATCAGAAGCGACTTGTGTTCTCTTGCAGCGACATACAGTGTATATCTTCCTACTATACGTTCTCTGACTTGTGTCACCCCTGCAGTGTTGTGCGTGCGTTACAATCAAAACATTTGGACAAACTTATGTCTAAATCATAACCAACAAGTGCACAAGTATGTGATATCGTTTCTTCACCGGAGACACCCGGAAGAGCCCGATCTTGCTCGTCTTGTGTCACACATGTCACGTGTGCATCATTCCGGTCACCCTCGTACCGCATCATCAAGAGTAAATCACGTAGGCGACCCACTTATGGAACACGCTTACTTTCTCTGTCTGCAGATCTTCGTGGCCTTCCAATCAAGGAATTGTAATCAGTAGAAATCGTCTGCAGTCAAGTAAAAGGCCAACCGGGACGGCCAGTGTACGTACGTACAGTAAGTCACACAGCACACACGGTCGCCGGCAGCGGGAGGGGGGGGGGGGGGGGGGGGGGCGTGGAGGAAGAGCCGTGAAAATGTCTAACGAAAGTGACAGCGGATAACTAAAACGGACAGTGAAACATGAACGGCGTCGTGAGTACGTTGGGATGTTTGTTGTTACATATCAGGCGTAATGGACAAAGCGTGTCAACTATTAGCAACGAGGGTTTGACGTCGATTCTGATTGCAAGATGGTTGAGATGAAACGAAATAAATTCGTAGTTTGTTGGGTTTCTCGCTGGGGTGACTGAGTGATCTCCAAATAGGGATCTTATCTTGTAAGAACAGTTATCATCTCACGTAATTTCCCTCGCCGATACCGAATGCGCACTTATAGACAGGTAATAGGCTAGGCTTCGTTCGGCGTAGGATACTTTTACAAACAGCAACAGCAAATAATAATTTAAAACTTGGCCATATTCTCCTCGACCATCTCATACAACCATTAATATAATATGCATCACCCTGATAAGGCTTGTTGCAAGCATATACGTTGGTTTCCATAATCAAGAAATTCAAACGAGGGTTTTTTTAAATAATTTTTTCCTTCATTCTTTTACTCTATGTTATTCTCCTGTATCACCACAATTACGTCATGAAATGATGTTAAGTTGAAAGTAAAGAGATCTATCTGTTTCTCAGGAATTTCTGTAAAAAAAATTTTGTACTTTGTGTTTCTTGTATTTCCTAATAAAACTGATTTATTTAAAAATAATCAAGAAACGATATGAATTGTTCATATTATTTTTTGTACGACACGATCTCCAGCTCCGCGAATTTAAAGCGGGTGCGTATTTTACCGTTGATCGTTTACACGGGACGCATTCGACGGCTAGTAGTCGAGCTAGTCTTATAGTAGTCATTGTTGCTAGCGGAAGTGTTTGCTGCTGTGTCAGCAGTTTTGGCTGATGAAATTGTCGTTGACTTTAACTTTTGCTGTGTTGTGCAGCTGGGCCCACCTTGCCCGGTGACAGAGACGCCACTCCATCCCCTAATATTTGGTATTTGGTCACTCAATGTCTCTTCAACTATAGAAAACAAATTATTTGATTGTCGGAAAAGCTAAAGGCTATCAACAAGTTAACAGTGTGAACGTAGGATAAAAATGTATGACCGTGGTAAATGGTACCTGACCATCAGTTCAAACTTGTTATGCCAGTTCTTTGTTCCTTATAATAACTAGGAAACAATTTTACCAACTCAACAAATGTAATGTGGCAATTAATGTGCGCTGATCGACACAGGATGAAGTGCATGGTTGACTTCAAAGTTTCGTTTGGCTAAAATGTTAAATATTCACCGCATTCAACGACTGTATAGACATAACATCAGCAGGAATAGCAGCAGCCGTCGTTGATTAGCCGTTAATTGTCTGGGAAATTTAGCAGAGGATTTATAACCGGACTGGTGCCTATAAGACCTATTACAAACTGAAAGATATCAGAGCAATGGGTCATACGGTAGGTGTGTGGGGGTACGATCCCCGGCTTTTTCGAGAAATTTCGGAAGTCATTCCAACTACCATCAAGTCTCACCGATGAAATTGTTCTGGCCGTATTACGGCGGTAAATTTTTATATTCAGGCATCATTTGTATTGGTAATTTTGTTCAGTTTATATATAAATTGTATTAAGTGTAATTTGTTTCGATTTTCGTTTTGATATAAGTTATTGTATGTTATTCTGTGTCTTACGGCCCATACGCTTGGTGCACGAAGAGTGTAATAAGAGTGTCTACGACACCTGTACATGTAAACTGGGCACGTCAGAGTGGAAACAAAGCAACACTGTCAGCGGTGCCACCGAAAACTAGAACATCAAGAGTGGCTTCTGAGAAGACGTTGGTTGAAGTTTCAGAAACATAAAGTCACCTTTCTCACCATTAAAAGATGAATCTCGCTAAGTGGCACGGTAAATTTGAAAGAAAAACAATAGTTTAATAATACTCTATACTATCGATGTATTTATTAATTTTTTACTTTCTTTTTTTCGTTTCCTATTCTCGTTGTAAACACTATAACTAGTTTCAAAACGGAAGCCATCCAATCTGGCCATCTGCGAAAAAATCTCAGAAAAACTAAGCAGTTCAAAAGAGGATGACCTAAATAAGAGTGCAAGTCTATATATACTTCATAATTCGAGCCCTTTGTTGACACAGCTATTTTAGTGAGCATTTTAGTATTATATTGTTTTATTATATAATTATGTTTTGTTATTGAGTGGGTAGACTCTATAAATACGAATGTATATATTTTATTTATTTATTATAAAGTGCTTCTGTAGTAGCTTGCTTACACAATATGCAACATGCATGTTCCATCTGCAACCATTTACAATATACAAATACACTCTGTTACTTTAGTATTATCAGTGTTGGCGGCGCCAAGCAATTATATATTATAGCATCGAACTATTTCCAATTTAAATGTTTTATGAATGTAATATATTATCGTATATTTTTTTTAAACACATGTTGAGAATGTAAGTGTTATATCTATCAAGGCTGGTGAGCCTACAGTTTTATAAATGGTTCAGGGAAAATAGGAAAGGCGATTAATAATATTGCGAATTGTACTGCTAATATATTCTTCTAGAATATACAATTAATTGAATGTTATTATTGAATGCATTCTTGAGATGAAACTGTCACGAAATACGTACATAATATGTTCTTCAGATTTCATTACTTCTCCGTCTTTCCTTAGATAGTTTATAAAAATGAAGCTCATAACAGGCTAGATAACACCTTGTACATTTTCAACACGCATTTGCAATTGTAAGTCATTCCTTCAGAGGAAAAACGAGGGGTTCTACATAATATAGTGGACCCAGGATTACTTTACACCTGCTTTCGTCACATTCGGGGCAGTCGTAGCCAACCAGCGAACCGCCCGAGACACATCCGGGCCAATACCGATCGCTGATTGGCTACAAACCAGTCGCCTATGACGAAAGCATGTGTAAGGTAGTCTTGGGACAACTATATTGTAGACGTTTTCATATGGCTAACTTTGGCAGTATTGCTTGTTCTATGTCATCTCTTTAACAAGTCTCCAAATATTTTTCGAGGAGACAAGTGAAAGGTATGAAATTAATTAACAATCAAGTTGGAAGTTTCAATACTGCTCACTAATCGGGCACCGCCTTTTCATAGTGTCGCCTATAATTCCCACGCGCGCAAAGATCGTGTGCCAATACGCAGAAGAAGAAAAAAAACAATTTCTTTTTATAGGCGTATCTTGACCGTTTGCTCGAGCTCGATGTTGCGGGACTTCGAGTTCGAGAGTGGGTGATGAGAAGTCGACATGCCTCGATGCATTATCGAACGATCCGTCACGAAGCCTGGAAGTTTCAAGGTTCATAGTCCTCTTTAGATCGCTAAATGACTCCAACCTAAAGTGAATAATAAGAACATCTACAACGGTGACATTGTTTATTTTGATTCAAGTTTTAAATTACATAGTTATTATTAAACCTCGCCAAGACTAGGAGGTAGGAGTCAAAACTGAAACCATAAAAAGCTTAGGAGCGCATATAACAAAATTAAATATTAAATGTAAAAACTAATTTTATATATCGAAAAAGTTCACTAGAAAATGTTCGAAGTTGCATGTTGGAAGCATTACTTATACTTACACCTCAAGGGACAACACAAATTGAGGCACACTGTAAACACAGTCTACTGTGTGATGGATTTATCATGCACACAATAATCGTTGAAGCAATTGCAGTATAGAGGGGGTGGTTCCGTTTTCTGGTTGATTCGGGCCGTAATCAACTCATCTTTTGCGCGCTGCGATGAGCTGCACACAGTAGAGTAGACAGCAGTGCCGCTCCTTCCAGATTATCTTATCTCTACTTCTCAGAATGGTAACAAAAGGCAGTTGTTTTTTTTTACGTCTTTTATTAAAATTGTCATCTTTAGAATTGTTCTCAACACACACACACAAGGCGATAAAACAATAGGGAACATGCATACGATTTTTTTTAGTGTAACAAGTACTTAGTTTTATAGTCTGGTGTCCAACAATTGCATTTCCAAAAGTTTTTTTTTTTAATTATTATTGAACGGGTCTAATAAAGAATTGAATATCACATTTATTTGAATTTCCTCTTGCCGCGAAGAAACGCGCGCTGATTGGTCGGCGGCCTCTGTGACGCAGTATGATGGTTTGGCCTGCAAGCGCGCGACTGCTACACCTGTGTTTCAGTGCACGATGAGCGATCATTCACGCCCAACGTCGTGTTGTTATCAGTAGCTCGTATTGCATGAACTAAAATGACAGACGGAGGCTTTACAAAGGCCAACAGCACAAATTTACCGCAGATAGATGGTTTTATGGTGGCGAATTTCTTTGCGGGAAATGATCAGTTCACTGGAGCGGAGTTACGGGGTGTGAAGAATAATGCCAGTCACACATATTTTCTTGACTTCTTTTAGCCTAGTGTCTTACCACATAATTTGTTGTTTTTATACTCACGATCATATTTATTTTATACAATAAAAAATTATATATAAAATACAATGTGCCTTACAATACATACATTAATTTTGTCGTCATTATTCCGATTTGTTAATTATTTATCTCCGAAGTCCAAACCAAATCCCTTCATGATTGATTTTGTAATACTAAATAATATGTAAAATATGTACATAGTAATACGCCCCCCCGAAATTCCATGTCGTATTGAGTGGCATTTTGAAAGGGAGATTTCGTGACGATATCGAGCTGGTTTAGTAGTCCCAACACTTCTTAAATGATCCCTTGACCTTGTACTTCCTCACAGCTGCAAAGAAGACTTTTGAAGTCTTGTTGATACTCGAGAGCTTGGATGAATGAGGGTCATGGACACTTCCCCCTCCCCCCTCCCTACAGATGCCCCCCCAAAACATTGTGAATGTAAACAATACTTAGTTTATGGATCAAGCAGATGTTTAATCACAATTTTTATTATATTCCTCTTTATTTATTTAAAACTTGAATTACAGCACATTATACTGTGATTACAGTTGCTAACCCTGTGACAAATTTAATAACCTCTAACCCACCACTACACGCTTAAACGTTTATCCTTCCAATCCCTAGACTGAGTTCATTATCTAATCTAAAATAAAACACATTGAAATGATCTGGCAGCAAAACAACATCGATGTCATTGATATAGGGTTCTTACTGACATCTCGTCTCGCTGCTTCCAACCACTGTCTTTGTCGTTTATTGTTTTTTGGAAAACAAACCGTGAAAACAACATCAATACGTTGGAAGATAGGCGAACAATCACAGACCTGATATACTTGTTCAAAATCTTACGTGGTATGGTAGATATAAATGTAATCAGTGATTTTAATTTCCGTGTACCCAACAAAAATACCCGGAATCGTGACGTGTTCCTGACTCCTAAGTGTAGAATAGATGTTTATAAATACTCATGTTTAAATAGGCTTATGTGCACTTATAACGCTGCAGTCAAGAAGCAAGATGACATTGACATCCACCATTTAGAACTAAGTGCTTTTAAAAACATAATTTTTAAGATGTATAACTTGCAAACAGGGTTGTTCAACGTGTAAACCAACAAACAATTCTTCACGCTCACACATACACTCACAACACACGCACATGCACACGCACACACACACTCTCACGCACACGCACACGCACACGCACACGCACACGCACACGCACACGCACACGCACACGCACACGCACACGCACACGCGCACACACACACACATTTACTCACTTGTCCACGTTTTATTTACTATGTGTTTTTGTATCTTATTTTGTTCAATGACTGTTTTCTTTCTATCATGTTCTGTAGTCTAGTAGGTATATATTATATCACACTTGTGGGGTTCGTCCCCGTTGTTGATAAATACACAATAATAATCTTCTCTGGAGTCTTTACACTTGTGTTAGTACACATGGGTACTATGCACCACTTATAAGCGCCAGAAGATGTTTTAGTCTCCATAGTGCACAATGTTCGATGAGCGGTGTGGGCGAACGCGTGCAGTCGACTGCGCGACACCGGCAGACTACTATCATGTAACGTCACTAGCGATTCATCATGGCGGCGGCCGTTTTTTCGCGCCAAAAGAGTGAACGCAACTAAAACTATTATTTTGAGGGGTAGAATGACTCGATTTTTAAATTGTAAAGACATAATATCAGTTAATATCGTGTACAGATTTTAAAAATCACATTAGAAAGTTAAGTGCAAGTTCCCTGCATTATCTGGACACAATTAGCCCGAATTATCGAGGCTCTACGGCAGCGCTCTTCAAACTTTTTTGCCCGCGACCCCATTTCTAAGTAGAAAATTTTGCGATCCCTTCTCATATCAGACTTGCCGATACTTGTAGTCATTCGCTTCGCTCTGTGTTGACATTTTTATATAGCGGATGCAAGAGGAAGGAAGTTTCCCGCTGAGTCTCTTTTCAACTTTTCTAGATACATATTTTTATACTTTTTCTTTAAAATGTTCGGTATCTATATCGTCCATAATTTCAATTTTTCATAAGCTCGCGACCCCGCCGGGGTCGCGGCCTATAGTTGGAGAAGCCCTGCTCTACGGTATGAATGCCCCGCCTCAAGATTAATCTTACAGGGGCATACAAATATTGAAATTGTATTATGTATGTGTGTATGACTCACTTGAAAAATAAAACTTAACTAACTAAACTTAACTAACTAACATAATAGGCCCTATATCGGCCTTATCGCCTCCGGGCGAAAGAACCTCAATAAATCGGCAGTGGAACTGGTATTGTCTAACTTCGAACCCCCCCCCCCCCCCCCTGACAGCGGTGCGGTGCTTTTGATATGATATGACGTTAAAACCCATAATACGAATTACTCGTGACAATGGTGTAGTAGCAATAGTGTAGCAATAGCACAACGTGTAGGTACAAAACGTGTTACGACGAGTTACATAAGCGGTGGGAAATAAAATGACAAAATAGGAAATAAATTTTAGTTGAACAAAGAATTTAACAACAATGTTTAATTAAGACCATTTAAAATCCCTCATGCACGCAAATGTAACAAATATGTATGAGTACATACACTTATTCCCTAACATTAATGTTATTGTTAGGTGCTACAATTAAAAGCAAAACAAAAGTTTAGCTATATTGGACTGTTTGAGAAGCATATATTTGGAATCCAAACTTAAAATTTGTTTCCTTTGCAATAGGGAAAGTTAAATAATGAATATTATAGATACCAAAAATTGAAAAATAAAAAATGATCTCTGATTTGTTATTAAAATCCAATCGTGAATTAATAACTTCCTATTTTAGTTCGTTTATTACTTCATAATAAATACAAACATGTTCAGTAAAGGGTTATTTTCGTATCTCCATTTCATGTTGGTAATTTAATTTAGATAGATGATATAAAATGCATTTATCTTGGCCAAAGACCAAACAAAAAATGAATCAAGTTTACTATTTCCGAGTTTCTCGCGCGTATAGCCAATTTGACGTCACGTCGAGCCGTCTTATTCCATAGGTTATTACAAAATGATTGCTTTTATTATTATTATAGGTAATAATGATCATTCCATCCAAGAGTTAATAGGTAAAATAATAGATAAGTATTTTAAAACCCTTTTTTGAATAAAATTAAAGACATAACTTAATTGGTATACAAAACGACACGACAGCTACGTGACGTTTCCAATAGCGGGATTAGCACTCGACACAGACACGATACTGATTAAAGGGGTACAAATAAATATAGATAACACAGTACTCGCTAACTTTGTTTGCTATTTCGGTTTGTCACAACCAAAACAGGTAGGTCTAACTCGTTGGAATGGCCGGCAAGAGAACAATTATTCGATTCGATATTACAATCATCGAGTATGGATTCTCTTTTGTAAATCGTGATTGTCCATCTTGTTTATACGTCACGAAACTTATGTTTATAACTTGATCTTGATGAGTTTCTGCTCAGGGCGAACATGCACAAGTCAGTTTATTATACCCGTTATAAAAAGAATACCGAATATAGGCTACCGGTACACTTCTACAATTATTATCGGATGGCTATCTGCCAGAATATTTCTAACTGTAACTTTCACCAACTCTGTACAAGCATATTGTAATAAGATGCACAGTGCAACTAGAAGATGCCCTGGAAACGCCGAGTGTGGTCTTTAAGAAATAAGGATGCAAATGTATGCACGCTGTTTCGCAGGAGACTAATTTCTAAGATCGTGAGACAAATTGAATTGATTGGTTAACGATTGCTCTGATTTCATACAATGACCTCTTGTTATGTTAAGGCGGATTCACAATTGAAATAAGAGTTGAAATAGTGAAATAGCAATAAGGTTTAAGCGAAATGGAACATGCAATAACAATGCTATGGTTCACAACTGTCACAGTGGATTGAAATAGTCATAAGAAATGATTCAATTCCATTCTTATTTCAACTTCTTATGACGAACCAATCAGAGCTCGAGAAGAGAAGGCCTACTCCAGTCGAACCGGATATGGTCGTTGTTGTTGTTGTTGTTGTTGATGGTGGTGGTGGTGTTGTTGTTGTTGTTGTTAATGTCGTCGTCGTAGGCTTCTTGCAAGCTTGCTTTACAACAATGAAACAAATGAAATGAATCGATGTACAAACATCAAGCTGTCAAACAATAAAATATTCTGATTTTGAAAAAAAATCTTCAAAACAAACAAGAAACATACAAAACTTTCACAACGTGGTTGCCCATCATTAATCGTTTCAACTGGTGAGCAGTTACTATTGCCATACCTCATTTTCTTCATAATGTTGCAATTTTATTATTTTGACAGCTCGTTGTTTGTCGGTGCTGGCGCTGCGAGTGGAACAAAGTCGCAGTGCAAAACCCCATTTGGCCACGGCCTGCTATAGGTTTGGAGTAGGCCGTGATTATGGCGTCAGATCCGGTCGAAAAGTGCTCGATTGAAACGCTCTCCTATGTTGAAATAAGGTACTACGGGTCTGTTGTGAACCAGTTCGTTGTTATTTCACTATGGCCCGGTATTTCAATGTCCAGTTAAAGTGTCAAGTAAATTTAACTGTCAGGTAAGCCCAGTTTGGTGTATTTCTATTGGCCGTTGTCATGGTGAAAACAATTTAACTGAAAAGTAAATTTTAATTGGACATTGAACGTCTTATTTCAACCCTTATTTCAATTGTGGATCGGCCTTTAACAATTAGAGTTTATTATTATTACCTCGATGACAAAGACATTAGCAACACGCACAGATATCGAACAAAACAAAATATATCTATACTATGTAGGGCCTAATCTTACTATTTACTGAAAAGCGAACACAGTTTTACATTGAAACCATCTTGATAGCGATAAGTGTACAAATATGCTTATAGCATGTATTTTATTGCATAGGGAAGTCGATTGCAGCGTATTATTATTATGAGTGAGAGGAAACAACAATATTTTCAGTCAGTAAAGAGGTGGAGAATGCAGGGATTCTTATCCGTAAACCCAAGAAAATTAGTTTTTCTGACGATACAGAAACGAAACAATACAATACATGTCATTACCTCATATTTTGTATTGTATTTTCTTTTTCCAACGCTCACAAGCGGTTGGTTCGAGAAAACAGCAACATACATGGTGACGATGATATTTGGCTTGATATATCACATTTTAGCAATGCTGCTAATTGCGACGATTATTGGGTGATTATGAAGATGGAAAACGCTATGATTTCTTTGCTCAAGCCAGGATTCGAACTTGGGACACAGGTGCAACAGCGGTAACCAACAAACAAGTTGAATGAACAAGCCATGTTGTTTGAAACGTCGTTTTTATGTACATAGGGACATGTTTTGAACGATATCTTACTTTGTTTTTTATTTGGACAGATAATCGTATCCTTAACATTTCCAGCTATCTCACCGACTAAGTTTGTCGAGAAGCTAGTTTAGCATTTATGTCTTCTGCTTGTAAGGAGTGGGGACCAGACTTCACTAATGGGGTATGCTATAAGTATAACTGATATGTGGATTGTACAACCTGTCTAACGGTGTTTTTGGAAATAGCCGTCGCATACAGCATTTCATAGAAGACGCACCAACCGAAAATATTATACATCGTTACATTGTTATCTTTTAATATTTCTAAAGCCGTATAACTAACATAATTTTATGACAAACAGATGTAAATAAATTAGAAGCATGCAGACTAATACATTAAAATGTCAAACAATTGCTATAATGTACATATAATCCAAGACAACTATTATTTAAAGTTATATTAACGTCGCACCTAAGAGGAGGAATGGGTTTATTATAGTAAAACAATTTCATAAGACCCCAAACCCACCCATTGACAATTCATGTCCCTCTTCAGGTGTAACTAGGTGTATAGATAGTATTGATGTATTTGGAATACATAAATAAAATTAAGAATAATCTTAAAACAATAAATTCTATTGGAAAGGAATGTCCGAAGGCTGTTTGTATGACTCAATCTCAGCAATCGCTTTGTGATTTAGGAAAACGTCGGAAAAAGCATTAGTCATAATTGCCACTGCTGCTGGCATCGAACCAGCGACCTCCCAAATTAGAGCCTCGTGTGCTACCACTGAACCATCTCTTTCGGTCGGAGGGATGAGTTAAATATTTCGCAAGATTTCAGTTATATAGGGGTATAGTTAGAGCATTACGATTACGGCGTCGAAAAGTAATACTTTCGGAATGTTCGAAACACGCGGGGTAGTCTCAAATGTTCGAATGCTCAAATGTCCGAACTTTTGCGCTTTCGAACATTTGAGCACATTTGACATATTATTATATTCTATTTGATTTGTTATGTGAATTTCGTGGATAAGGATATAAAGTAAACCCAGAGATAATGTTTGTTTTCGGTATTTAGAAACATAACATTTTTAAACACATAGTATTATTTTTATTAACAACATTTTTATGAAACCTTATTACTCAGAGCTCTACACAAAAACGTTTTTCTCAACGCTACATTAAACTAAAACATATGCAATTATTTTAATTATAGTTGTATTACCAGGATATGTTTATCATTTTCCCAACTCTTTTTAAACATTGCACGTATCATGATAACCAATGAACCACACATTAACATTTTCTAAAACTGGATAGACCAGCAATAATTATTAATTCCTAAATAAGTAATTTAAAAGATCATTTTGAAACTGGGATACATCAAATTCTATTAAACACAAACTCTTCTTCTCTACACTGAAACTGAATTTTTACGTATATCAATAGCATTACTTACTTTCTGATTGATAAATTATCCAAGTTAAAAATGTATTGACTCATTTTACATCCGTGTTTTACTTTTTATTATTATATGATGATGGGATATCAGTACTCGTGACTGGAATCGACCAGCTACAATACAATCTTCAAGAAGTAGTTACATCGTTTAAAAAACTCGATCTGTTATATATCGTATAATTGAAGTACATATCCACCAAATAAAATTCTAAATCACCATGGTTTATAATTTGACATTTCAATCTGATACAGTGAATACGATTTAAGTTTATTAGAATGGCATACAACTCCTTTGGCAGTTCCTGTATTATAATACACATTACACTTTCACTCAAGTGCATAGACGGTTACATTTTCTTCTTATTAATAACACAGTTCCGTGCAACGTTTATGTAAAATGACACGTTCCACGTAAAAAGAAGATGAGTGTAATTAGACTTAACCTAAAAGCATATCTGTATAATTGACGTATTATATAACCTGTTGATTAACTTACTTTCAACCTTCATCAGCATCATTTCGGGTTTCCACTGAGTCCAGATGAAACTTTCGTTTTTCACTGAACACGTATACTCAGGCTAATGAATACATTCAGTAAGTGTACATTGTTATTAGTATTACAGTATATGTAAACATGTATAATTTTTTTTACCCAAGACACAAGTACGTAGGCTTATTATTGTTTTGACAAAAATGTTTCATCATTATCCTAAAATTAACAACTTATTTATTTACTCATCATTCTGATGCTTACAAAAAATGTTACCAACAAATTAATAATTGTGTACGGCTACCCATTGTTTTGTAATATCTATAGGTACTGAAGAATATTATGCAAAGTATTTACCAAGAACCCCTTTGTTCGCCAAATACACGAAGAACAGATTTTCGTTAAATTTCCCAAATTTATCATGCAATTATTGTTAATTTGTATGTATCCATCTAATCTAATAATTTTGAAACCAATTAAGTTACGCCTTCAGAGCTTTGATTTTATTCGTATCACAGCTTCACTCCTTGCCTGAGGCCTAATTATTCAATGTCTCCCGAGAACAGTTTATTCTCTGCAATACCATAATGAGGCTAATTTGGTATATTATTACTTATGCGTTATTGAACCAGTTTATAGTGCATTTTTATTTTGGAATAACTTCAGGGCACGCAACTCAAAAGTTCACTAATATACATTTATTTCGGGGAGTTCCTTTCACTCATTAAGTTTCTATGATGGGCATTTAGTCAATGAAAGCTTGCAATTTTATTATATTTTTACAAATTTTGATTCATGAATATGGAATTTTCTTTTCTTTTCAAAGATTCCTTATTTCCCAAAATCAGTAATGTAAACTCGCTTACTTTGGTGTAAGCCACCCTTCGACATTATTTACTGTACTGTACTGTATTACACTGTATTACACGCATATACTGGTTTACACAAAATAGTTTATGTGAGTAAATAAACTATACAGCTATTTCTATTGAGTTCCAAATTATCACGGAAGTATTACATTGAATAGTAGTAATACAAAAATGAACGCCATTAATCACACTCTAACACTTGCTACACATAGATTCTCAAATTATGTGACTAATTTAATAAAAATAAAAATACAAGGAAAGCACTTGTTTTAACATCACAGTCCAATACAGTATCTTATAACATCTAACAGTATCTGAACATCTAACAGTATCTTAACATCTAACTTTGAATATTTGATAACTTTACCGGGAGTGGTTATTGTTAAACCTCGCGAGAATCATATTTTATCCACTATCATTCAAGTCCAATATATTTTTATATATTTATATTTCCCTATAAAATGCATTTTTTAATTCTTCCATTTTATATGTTTGTACTCTTGTAGCAGAATGTCTTTGACTCCTAAAACAACACTATTCCTTTACAAAGTGCATACATCACCTTCGAAATTGATAAATACACAACTATACCACAGATAAGATAAGAGAATACACTAGGTGCACGTGCACCGACAGGATGAACGGAACTGCCATCAACATCAAGGTCACGAACGTACGAGTTGGCGCGAGCAGATTACGATCGAAACCATTTATACTGTCGGTCGTATTTTTATAAAGTGTACGCGAGGGTCTTAGTGTAGTGAAAAGGTTTATTAGAGAAGGTGTTAAACTAAAATAGAAACGAAAAAATAAGTACTGATACCTTGGACCCAAATATTTCGACAGCATTGGAGAAGTTTATACTTGGGGCACCTTCTTATAGTTAGATATATACTCACATCAGTATCTTTATTGTCCTCCTTTGTAAATCAGTTTTTATAACTGAGCATAGGATAAACATTAAATAAATAAATAGATAAAATAAATAAATCAATAAATAGGTATAGGCCTAGCAGCGTTGACTCCTATAAGCTATATCGCTTCGTTGGCTATTTGTTTTTACAAACATGTTCGTGACAAACTAATTTGATTGTTTTATCCGTGGAATCTGAACATGTATGCAGTAGACACATAATTATTTTGTTTTATGTTAAAAAATTCAATTGATCATTTCATGTTGAAGATCTACTTGGATATGAGGCCAAAGTTGAAAGTTTAACCTTACACCTCAAATTTTTAATGGGTATCACAATAACTTTCTTCTTAATTTTTTTTGCATTCGATATCATTGCTTCTTTTAACATACCTTGAATGAATAAAATACTGACTTTAACTTAATTTATATATGCACATATTATGGTAAAATTTCGTGGTCCATGTTTATATTAAATTAATTTTGTTTTTTCGGTCAAATACCACGTTATAAACAATTATATATTTAAATGAATCAATTTCTTGCTAAAGAACACCATCTGGCTAACCACATTGTCAGAGAGGCGATTGAGATTGAGAAGTGCCTTCTCAATCTCAATAAGCGAGCTAGATGATGGTTAACGTTTGGCTCCATCGTGGAAACCTGCTTTAGCCATCACTTTGTACCAATTATTCCCCAATAATATGCTTTGGCAAGTTCAATTTCAAGTTCAATTTTTATGGGCTTATCACAATATTGTGATCATCATTACATTTGACATTATTGATAACATTTATGTACAGATTGAAGAGATAGCAAATACTCAATGTCACGAATGGTGACAAGAAGTCAATCAAGGAATTCTGCACAATAATTGAGTTACAGTGAACAAGGTATCTTGAGCATTGTGCAGCATTCTCTTGTAGACCGAGTTTGTTATTGTTTTGTTTTTTTCTAGTTGTTTATTTTATATGTTATAATATCTTCATTTTTTTAATTTTGTGTTGTCCCTTGAGAATGAAAGGTGAAATGCTTTCGATCGATTCGAAAAGGGTGCGTTGTCAATCCATGATATTATAGAGGAACACCGAACCATATTAGGGAGGTCCCGGGGTTTTGTCCCCCGGAAAAAATTCTCGTAAAGTAATAATATACATAATTATATAAAGTATGATGAGCACATCATGCAACTAATGGCATTTTAAACATCCATTGTTAAGACTAAGTTTATATTAAAAATTGTGTAATGCCATTTTAACCAGTTTAAACAAGTATAGGTATTGTGAAATGTGAAGCACCTATGAAAATCATTTTGTAGGACGCCTCAAGTGAAGTAATGGCAATAATCTAACCATTCAAAATGCGTTTAAAAGATGTAGATGCTACTAGGATACGCATAAGACAACATTTAAAAAACCGATGTTGGAAATTTCGTAAAAGAGATTAAATCTACAGATATATTCTGTACATTCCAAAATATTTCCATCGCTGGAATATATTATAATTATTATGCCTTTATTTACACAGAATTAGAACAATTCCACAATGGTAAATATAATAAAGAATATATTGAATAGTATGTGTATTCTATACGATTTATGTTCAGATATAATAATATATTTTTCACATTTTATCCCTATAAATAATATATATATTATATATCTATGAAACTATAGATAAAAATGGGTGTATTTTTTAACCAAAACCAAAGTACCAACCTTTCCCCCTCCCTCCTTAACCCCGTTAGATAAGCCACTGCAACATACAATTCTAATAGCTTAATATTTTGTATGTTTTATTAGAGCTTTTCAATCAAGACAACAGGATGAAAAAGACAGATATACATGTCTGGGTAAATCGTCATTGAAATCGAACAAGTACAGTAATATTATTGACTTTAGATTAACACGCATCCTAATGAACGTTATACAATGCATTATAATGCAAACTAAAAAATGTCACATATTTATATATTATTATGTATTATATTGTCGTTATTTCCATAATTAATTAATAATTATCTAAGATAAAACTGGACACAACACTGGTATATTTCGCTAAAACACTACAGTAACTGCTTCGTTCTCCTCGTCAACTGCTCAGCAGTCCAGATTAGAGGAGGAACGGAACCTATATGACTGGTCAAAGTCACACCGTCCTTTCGGATGGGACGTAAAGCCGATGGTCCCCTTGGTACTTTTCGACAGGAGTAGGCTACGTGCCGGTACCAGGCTTCCCCTCCTCCCTTCCTCATTATCATTCACCAATCATCACTCATCAGGCTAAAAAGGGCGTTGTGCCCTACACTGGCCTTAATTACAATCAAGTAATGCAAGTAAGTATAGCTATTTATATACAACGGTTTTAAGTGCGTTTGTACAGAAAGCAATGCATTGTATAATCGTTTACATAATTTCGTACTAAGACATATAGTTGTGTGGGATAAGCCTACTGTTTTTTGAAATGTTCTACTGTAATCCTTTTTACATGACACACTCATATAGGCACAACTACTTACCTAGAGTAACAGCTTGATTATATAGGATTATATATTATTAGAGCTGTGTGTATAACTGTATACATGTATTATGTATAGAAACTGGTTGCTGTTATTGTTTACAACAGTCCTTACAATTATTTGTATAATTTTCTCAGATTTTCTCCTTCAACACGTCAGTCGCAATATACTGAACTCGTGTCAACACATCTTTGGTGGCACCAGAATACCAGCGCGTCAAACATAATAAGCTTGTATACGAAATGTCGAATATTGTATGGTATGGCAATACTGTGCTGCGTGAGAATGCGAAGGAAGTCCAGCCGGTAATCATGCGTGATTCTAGTGATTTGTTTTGATTGGGTTTTATACGTTTCCTCGTTTTCCCACGTTCTGCGCGACTTGGCGTGCGCACTGTTCATAACGCACACCACTTTATGTCACTTAGTATGACGTCACTCCAAGGAAACCTAACAGCAATTCACTTTTCACTCTAATTCTGTGTGTATATGTATAACGACCTGGAACTATTCGGTATTAATTAAATGAAATGCAATTTGACGTTGCACAGGCTACCACCCTCACTTTCAGAGGTCCGCCTTACCATTCACTTTCACTTCAACAAAGTGTTGACTACTATAAAAATACTTGGAATTGTGCGGTGTAAATAAAGTTATAGTAATGAAACGGGCAAGGTCAACACCCATAATTAACGAAAAAAAAAAACGTAAACTTGAGCACTCCCTCAACTGCAAAATTTCACATTACCATTCACTTTCACTTAAGAAAATATGCATCCCTGTCGAGTCTATTTGGTTTAAAATGAGTGGAAGATAGTAATGAACATACCTACAGCGTCATTGAACAAAGTGCACTTGCATACACCCTCACTTCTAGAGTTCCGCGTTACCATTCACTTTCACTTCAATAAAGTGTTATTACTATGACGTTCTAGAATTGTTCGGTGTATTGTAATTATCGTTAAGGGTACTTAATAATAATTTTTTATTTATTTGTGCATTAAATGAGACTTCCCACTAAGCTAAAACCTTAGCTTATAATAATAATAATAATAATAATAATAATAATAATAATAATAATAATAATAATAATAATAATAATAATAATAATAATAATAATAATAATAATAATAATAGTAATAATAATAATAATAATAATAATAATAATAATAATAATAATAGTAATAATAATAATAGTATCCTCACATCCAGAATAACTTCCGGCTACATCATTGAAAGGAATATTGTGGACAAATCATGAAGATTGAAGACATTTACCAACCGTTCAAAGGTATCCGATTATTCTTGGATATTTTGTTTAGAAACTGCTTTCTCTGTTTTCCACGGTAGAAGGTCGAGGTCAATGCTACAGCACGGACGAAGATGACCTGCATTGTGACCTCGAAAAGAAAGGTTTTGCATACCCAGACTATTGTTTATTTATTTATCTGCTCATATTCATGTGTATTTTCTGCCATTTAACAATGATTTAATGCCTCCGAAACACTTAAAAAGTAACACTATTACGCGGGTTCCCCAGCAATGAAGTTCTTTTTACACTCTCAAGACTCGACCCCCCTTCCCCTTACGCGAAACAAACCCGTAGACAGGAGAAAGGTAAAAGTAAATATCAATCACAAGTTACAATTACTCATTGTGTTGCAAACATTGTACTTGATGATCCGTCATAAAATTTACGCCATTTTCAACAAGCCTTTGAACAACAATCAAACTGAACAACTAAGCAAAATTTCAACTTTGAAACCAACTTTCACACAGATCTTTCGTCTGTACTCGTGTGATGTAAGTTCGTTTGCCAGCAATTTGCGTTGGTGTTATTTGATCGTAAAAAAAATATATTTTTATAAATCGAACCCATTGTCGTTGGCCGTGGTCGATTAGGCGTAATCCAGGAAACCACGGTCCATGCTTTCCAGGTTCGAATCCTGGCTTGGGCTTGGATGTCATGTGACCTTTTCATCTTCATCATCACCCACTCACCGTCTAGCCTCTAGATTAGCATCGTTGCCACAATATGAGACGCCATAAGCCTAAATATTATTATCTTTTACCTATTGGACAAATAAATCGAATAGCAGCTTATATGACATATAGTCTATAGTACATACATGTTTTACAATACTCTATGCAACAATATAATCGTAATATTTTCAGACCAATATCAAGTTTAGGTATGTCATAGCCTAAATATTATTATCTTTTACCTATTGGACAAATAAATCGAATAGCAGCTTATATGACATATAGTACATAGTACATACATGTTTTATAATATTCTATGCAACAATATAATCGTAATATTTTCAGACCAATATTAAGTTTAGGTATGTCTAAAAAAAATCGCGTCTGGTTCGAGAAAATTGAAATATAATACCATCGGAGGCAACACAGGGATAATAAATGAACACACTTTAGAAACTTTATGTAGAGTGAGAAATGTATCCGACGTCTCGAGGGATGAATGTGGTAGCAAATTTGTTATCGGTGTTAGTAGGGTTGAAGATGCCATGTATACATACGCACGCCATCTATACACAACGAGCGCAGTTTTATCATCGAGTTTATTAGTGTATGTTTTATAGGCTTGCATGCATGATTGCGATCACCGTAAACACACTTTCAGAGTAATTTCAGGCCCATGTTTTGTTGAAAAGATTGATCTCTATAATATAGTAATTGTTGCCCAGGATAGAATACACAGTAGAGATTATAATAAGATGTAAAAACCTCACCAATTATTGTAGCCACCAAATAATGATATTTGGACTTTATGTGTAATATAATAATATTATAATGTATAATCAGTTATCCTTGCCGCTTGCGGAGAACAATGCATTGTTAACACATTGTTCGGTTAATATAATTATTAGTTAATCTTAATACAAATGTACACATCATAATACATCGGTTCTGGTGTTAATATAATATAAAAGAACGATGCTAATCGTGACGGTGAGTGGGTGATAACGCCCCATGCCACGGTGGCACCCATATGACCAAGCCAGGATTCGAACCTGGAACACAGGGAACGCGTTCAAGTGAAAAAGTGAAAATCAAGTGTCGGCCCGCTGAGGAACGATACTGGCAGAGGTCGAACCATCAGGGAATGTGACTGATATACATGGCAATTTTGATGCATTCATAAACAAAATTGCTGATGATGACTTCAAAACATTCTTTGGTTAAAACAATAAAATGGTGTCTAGAGCTAAATATTTTACGATATTATTTTTAGATGTGGTATTCTAAATATTTAAATACTAACATTACATTAGGAGTTTTGGTTCCTCTTCACCAGTTCACCAGTAGACTTGAAACTCTTTGGGTCTCATTTCAAAATGTGAATTAAATTTCCTTTCCACTCAATAAAAGGGATATCGAATGCGAAAGAGAAAGCAAAGGCACAGATACAAAACCATGAAGCCATGTAATAAACAGTTACCAAGAAAAGAAACGATTAAGTTATAATTTCAATTTTGACTGTTTTACAAAACAAATCTGGATATAGCTCACCAAAATTAATGTCAACCAAATAATCTTAACTGAACTTCAATAAAGTGCAATTTTTGTTCTATAGTAGGCTACACTCTACTGTCCCAGAATAATACTTGCAGTTTAATCTTGTCCTAAACTGAGCGTGAATTTCTGAGTTTTTCAGGTCGCGCACTACATGTACACAGCTATTAAATTATATCCACATAATTATATAATTTGGATAATCTATGGTCAAATAAAGTAAAAACACATAATCATCTCATAGTCAGCTTGCCAGTGTTACATAACCAGTACAACCAGATAATGTGTCAAATAAATGAATTTGTAATAAGTAATATGTCAAGACGACCACTTTTTGTGAAAACTAAATAGTAATACCGCAACAAAAAAATTCACGGCTTGCGTAAAATTTTCATAACTGTTAGGACATTGGAGAGTTTTAATTTAACCAAGACTTTTGACAACGGAAAACAAAAACAGTGATACGAATTTTGAATGACATAAAAGTGCTCAATGGCGACACCTTGAAGAATTACATTAGTTTTATTGAACAAGTTAGACCCGGTTGATAGAAGTAACCAATGACTATCTCGGGTGCTACGTGCTGAAGTTTACGCCACAATTTCATTTTTAAATACACTTTCAAACCAGCTTTAAATCATTTTTTTTATTACAAAATAATAAAGCATAATATAGGTCATCATCAAATCATATTCATGAAAGTTTCTATATTTATTCTTTTGACCCTTCACCAGAAATAACGGCTCCTGTGTTATGAAAAAGTGAAATAACGTCCACAGGCGTTAACAGGAAATCTCACTAGTGTTTTCTTGCATGCACAGAATTACCTCAATCATGTGGTTTAACGATTTGTTTATAAATACTTGACGTTTTGGAATTTCATTTGCTTCTGTCTTGTGTGAATGGTGAATGGCTCAATATTAAAGGCGAGTTCTTTGCCAATACTTTTTCGAGGACTCGAGACATTGTTACCAACGTAGTTGATCTGAAACAAAATTAATTCGAATTGTGTTATAGATCGGGATCTTCTATAAAATTGCATTTACAATAAAAGTGATGTAACCAAGTAGATGTTCGCTGCATTCAAGACAAATCCTTTTGGATATGAAATTGCGTAAGGACTTAAAGCGATTAAAATATGCAAACGCGTGATATAGCACAACTTTCCTAGTTTTGCCGGTCTTAGTGTAGACATTTTGTTGACAGTCAAATGAGTTGTAATGAAGGTAGAATAGCCGTCCCTGCCCCTATGTTATGTATTATTGCGATCGAATCAAAAATGTTTTCAGGTATGTAACTTATACAATCTGAATATGCGGTGGAAGAATTGTACTATTTGCTGCAAGACTATTTATGAATAGTTATTGTTTACCTTAAACTCTTCCAAACGATATTTTGGAGGTACTATCACTGTACACGTGCTGAAATATTTGTCAAACAAAGCCCGTTCGTTCCCCACGGCAGCATTCAATCAATTGTTTCAAAGAAAGTTGTAATTTCTTAGAGATCATCTTTTACATCATGGTACCATGCTACCTTCCCAAATTGTAGTTACTCTAGGAAGCCAAGTCCATGTTAGAATGCCTACGTGCCACTACAATGGTGGCCGAACGCGAGTCATCGTTCGCGTTCGGCCCACTTCTACGATGTAACTGCTATCGTGGTGCATTAATAAATACCGATATCAATCAATCTCTCTGCCTCTCTCAAATATGTTATGGTGGTCTTACAAATATCTTACCTAGTTTCTCGTTTTTGTGAAGGCATATTGCAGGAGTGCAAGGGAATCATACCAAATCCTTATAACCTGCAAATAATATAACGGTTAATAATATACTATGCTCACAAACCAGGTAAATACTGCGTAGTACGTTACACTTATTAAATTTGGAAATATTCAGCCCAGAATGTTTGTTTCACATCACTGTAAATCTATAAACAATCACATTCTTAGTATTTCCTTGTAATGTCACGACAGGAGAAAAATTGAATTTAAAAATATGTAATACACAGGCACAATTCTAGGATACTGAAGAGTTCCGTAAAAAGAGAACCAAGAGTCCATGGATATTACTTATAAAACATCTAAATACTATTCAGTTGTTGAGTTAGTAAGTAGATATACTAGAGTATATTAGTGTGACGTCAGCTTCCCGTGTCAATCAACGGATGCAGCACTTTCTGATTCCAATCATGACAGTTGAGTCTTCAAGATTTTAATGTATTTTGCCCCAGGGTGTTCTGCACCATCAGTGTAGGGTACAGGTATACTTCGTTTTCAGTAAAAAAAAGAGTGGATAATATAAGTAATAAGTCAAGTATTGTGATGCTACAATTACTACATTAAATAATAATACTATGTTTCACGTCATGACAAAAAGTTGTTTGGAATCAGACAGCTCGGCAGCCATTGTTTTTTCATATTCCATTTAGAATAAACTAAAGTGTAGTACCAGTATAAGAATCCATACCGTGGACATGTACCGAAACTCACGCTGTTTTCTTGCTGCAAACACATCCGCGTGCAGATCTTATGCCTATGTGCTGTGGGTGCAGAAGAAAAGCCGATAATGTAGTACTAATACAACTTGAGGTAGATATCATAATGATATTCAACATCTATGGTTGGCTAGACCACCTACCACCCAACCTTCCACTCAGCAGCGAGCGTAGCAATTTGAAGCAATTTTGAAATGGGCAATTAACATGCTAATTTGGACCTTTCAGTACTGCTAGCGCTGCCATCGGCAGAAAGTCGCACTAGAGACTCCTATTCCCGCCTGTGTTATTTGCCCGTTTCAAGATGGCTTCTAATTGACACGCTTGTGGTTGCTGGGCTGCGCATCTAGCCTACTGTAGCTGTTGAATATCATTGGTCAACTCAATCACCGCCGCGCTAATGTAGTCGCCGTGCACAAGTTGTTCAATGGAGCTGCTATGGGAGTATAGATTCTTATACATCGGTAGAAGCTAATAAACAATTTATTACATCGCACTACCTCCACCACAGAATGGCTAAAATGTTAGTTAAACGAATCAATCGAAAGGTTCTGAAAACTACTACGATCGAGGAGTAACAAACTTTTCCCGTCATTCAGGTGGTTTTGCAGATGTACATTGTAGCCAACGCAGTGAGAATAGTTGTGTTTTGATACCTTATAGAAACGTCTGAGAGACAACACGTTAAGTGTTCCATGCACCATTGTGAGCGGTCTCTGAGCGCGCATCATCATCATTTGAACGCAAAACTTGAACGAGGCCGAAGCATCACACCAGGGCGTAGAATACGCAGCAAATACGACGTCCTCACTCTAAAAGAATAGAAAAAAGAACGTATAATGTTATTCACGTTGAACACATAGTTTTCTATATAATATATTTAACATAAAATAAATAAACATACATAACATAAAATATAAACATGGGCAACGCAACTACTTATTTCTCCGATGAAGAATAATACTGATATTATTACGAAGACATGGACTGGAGGTTGCTCGGTGACAACGATTTACAAAAGTATAATATGGTTGCCTGGATGTTTTATGTCGACTCTAGGATTATGAAATAAGTACTCTATTGAAATGATTTATCCCCGTTGAAACCTTTTGTTTCTCTGTGTAAATTCTAAAGATATAAAACCCGCACCGTCCATATGCCTGGTGTAGGCTACGCAGTGGCGTATACCAGGGGGGGGGGGGACAACCCCCCCCTTTTTGCAAAGGAAACATGGAAAATGACCATAGACAGTATTTCAATAGACAGTATCAATAGACAGTATTTCAATAGACAGTTAGATGTTTTACTTTACAATTATTGTATATTGTTGTAATTAAAAGCAAAAGCAATACGAAAAATATGCAAATTATTGATTGAGGTTCCTTTATTAGCGGTGTTTAGGAAAAAATGTGTTGCCAGAAACTGAGTTCCTGTTTCAGTTGGCCGCTGTAAAACGCACAGATTTGCACTAAAATGACCTTGACGAGAATAATTGTTTCGGGGGGCAGGCCCCCCGGAACCCCAATTATGTTTCGGCTCCACTCTCTATAATATGGGTTGAACCCCCCCCCCCCTTTCCCAATTCCTGGATACGCCACTGAGGCTACGTGTGTGATTTAATCGGGAATATTGTAATGTATAGTGATTTTTCTGTTCGCTACATAATGTTAAATAAGGGGTTACTATTTAAAAAACATCTGGTTTCGTAAGAACTAGAACTCGGATTATTACAATCAAATAATGCAAATTGCAATCATCCCAGTTGTCGTTTTGAAAACAAAATTAATATTATTTATCAACCAGCTTCCAAAATAAGAACCGTAAAGGATTAAATTGTTTGCAACTTGTAAATCCATTGTTCAGATCTTTACAGAGCGTTTCCTTGTTTTTACACCTGGCTGACTCATAAGTTGTCTGGTTCGCACTAGACATAGCATAACATCCTGGGGTGTAGGTTTTAGTATAACTACATTTTCAATATTGTGTTGCGTCCTCAAGATATTACTTAAACTACTTTTAGTGTTGCGCGGTTTGAATAGTGAGACTATGCGTACATTTAATACCTCACATCTAAATAGTTTCTCCCTTGCATGTTTGTGTACTCCATTCTTTATTCCATAACATCAATATTATCATGCACAACATCACACATAATCATATTTCATCAGATCACATTTAGTATTTACCTCTGTTTTTAAACGCTTCCCCAGCCAGCAGTAAAAGAAATATCTGCCAAATAATGTGCCAACTATGCTAGTGAGTTTCAGTGTATTTACTATTTCCTCCATTCGGTAAGCCTAAAACAAGAAAATTATACAAATGAAATGAATGAATATTTTCTCAAAAATTTCTAGACAACAATACCAACTTGATGAAATTATTCCAACTGATAGTGACTAATAGCACAATCGACTATTTGATAACCTTGACTAACCTTCACTTCACGTGCTATTTGGAAGACCATTGACTTGACTTATTTTCTTATTTAGTCGAGTTTCAAATTGCTTTCGAAGCAACTTTGATTGTGGGGGTACATTTGTTCACAATAAGTAGCCTAGCTACCATATCAAGGTATACATCAATACAGTAAAATACCCAGACTATACAATAGTTAACTTCATGTCTTAAAAGTATATAATATATAAACAAAACTATATACCAGCCTGTACCAGCCTATAACAGTTCACTCATGAATACAGCCTGATCTATTTTCTATGTTACCCGTTTCATTGCTCGTAAGCGAAATGCATGTGTTGAACTAGTGGAAGAGCTTTCCACTCCCTCTTAGCTCTCGACAAGAATAAATGTTTCCCAATGTTCGTCAGCTGCTAGCATTAACTCACTTTTAATGCTATTAGGTGAACCAAGGGGAAGGTAGGAGGCAAATGTGGAGGTGGAAACATAGGCTACACAAGTAAATACAACAATGTGGAAAATGTTATAGGTTTATCCGCATTGTTTTTGTCAGTATGGTGCTAACAGCCAGGGTTCAGTCTTGTTTCGCCTATGTTTGATTCGTCTACGCGCTTACCAGTGGTGTTATTTCAGGGATAACTGCTCTCTTCCAAGAATTAATAATATCTACATCATTATGCTACTATTTTATATTATCTACGCTACTACTCGCCAGGGTATAATATATATTAGAGTCTTTAGCGGCCTTTACACGTACACTCTTGCGCGCACGCTTGCGTGTCGCGTTACTTCGCGAAGGAAAGACAGCGCGCAAAACCGTGGGTTGGAGCGCCGCGCAAGAGTGTGGTGTCTAAAACTGCATCACACTCTTGCGCGCACGCTCCGCAGGGAAACGACAGCGCGCGTTCAAGAGTGTGCGTGTAAATGCCAATCCCTTCGTCTTTACCACACTTTTGCGTGGTGCGTGGAGTGTTCGGAGTGTTCAGATGATTCACGACGTTCTTTCCCTTGCAAGCTTGCTTTTACACGGACAGTTTTACCTGCACTCTTGCGCGCGCGCAACGCTCAGATCAAAGTTAATTAGTTATCTGTGCTCAGATGATTCGCGACGTTCTTTCCCTTGCAAGGCATTTGCATTTACACGCACAGTTTTACCTGCAGGAAAGAACGCGCGACAACGAATCCCGCGCGCAAGAGTGTACGTGTAAAGGCCCCTTTTCATCTACATTAACCGGTCGTGGGTGGAGTTTCAGAGGAGTATTCTGGTACTCGCGAACTTACGGAGAACTTTGAATTTATTTAATATTTGATACAAGTGCTATGGTACATGCATAGCTATAATATACTGCTCCACGCTACAGTTATGGAGTAGGAACATATAAGAAAAACATAATTACTACTTTCATAGTTACTTAATTATTTAGCTTGCAAAACACCATCTTGGTGGCGCAAAATGACCTAACTGGTTGAAGCGCCCTTAAACCCAATAAATTCAAAAAAAAAGAAGAATTATATTTTTTGAAAGCGAGCAATTACCCCTGATATACCACCACTAATAGGCGTAGGCGAATTGCAAGCGTAGACAAAACAAGAACACACCGGTGCCGAACACCGAAATAATTCTGGCCCGCTAGAATCGTCACATTTATGATGCCAAAAACATGCGTTATATTACAAGATCGATTGACGATGATGTCGTGTCTCCCTATACTACACTTCGACATGTTTTGTTAACAATAAACAATTCAACGACAACAACAACAGCCTCCTCCACCACCAACACCGCCATTACTACGCCAAGATTGGAAATTAAACTTACCAAAATAATTTGAAAACTTAAAAGACCCACCGCTACAAAAATTATCGAAGACTGGCTTAGCAAGAAAAAGCTTGCACAATTCTTCAGTTCTTCGGTTACACTGAAACAAAAAGCAGTATTTAGGACTGTTCTAAGTTACAGACAAAATAACTGACATACGTTATAGTTTTTCTATAATAGAGATACACATATTTCGTACTTGATGATTGCCTTGTGTTGGTAAATGCAATGCACCATGGTAATGTTGGACTGTGATGAGTGCTCTTTAAGAGCATCGGGTATGTTGTGCTTTTCCAAATGGTTAACAGTGTGACGCACATCCCTATGCCCTTGTATCGCTACGCTGCCATCACTCAGGCTATCAATATGAAAACAAGAAGACATGTCCGCCGTGTCTCTCACATCAGGTAGTTCGGCCATTGTTTTGGTTTCGTAGCTTTTTTCATCGGCCATTTTGCGCATCGTGTTTATTTCAAAGGCAAGTAGATCCAGGTCCACAGAAGGCCCAGTTCTACGCCTGATATTCTCTGGCTGACCTTCAAACTTGCGTCTGGGTTGTTTCGTTCCTTCGCTGCTTTGAAACATGGTTGAGGGAGAACTATGAACATCAGCATATATCGTGAACGTAGTACTTTCAATGTTTGAGCGTCTTCTTGCGTTTAAAGGAGTGTTCTGGGATGCGTTGTCACCAAGGATTCTTTTCGACACGGTTGAGTTGTTTGCGGCTGAGTTCTTCACAGTTCTACTGGTTTCACTACGCAGTTGGGTTTTCGTTGGGGTTATTATCAACTCTTCGCGCACGTTAGCCAATGTGTTTCTTAGTTGTTGCAGGCAGCCGCATAGGTGTAATACTATGTTGTAATAGAGACCATCTATACTAGCTTTTATCAGTAAATTTGAACAATACATTACCACTTCCAACGAATATGGTAAAATGTTATATGGAGTTGCTGATATACCTATAGGGTACCACAAATTGTAAGGAAGTGAATCTATAATACTATATTTAAGTTGAAGCACTGGGATAAGGAGGCTTAATACTGATAATACTATTCTCATCAGGAACATTTTCCGAATGAATATCTTGCAGGATCTATTGACGTCAGCTGTTATTTTAGTGTTGATCATCAGTGGATTAGGATACATAGAGTTATTCTTCAGTTTAGTTATCATCGTTTTAAGTTTCTTGACGTTCCGAAAAAACGATATTATCTCAATGAATTTAAATAGCGAAAACATTACGTAAGTAATTCGAACAGTTTTTTCCTGAAAGTCTTCCTCAATTTTCCACACACCTAATATTTTCAGAACAAGATTGGCACACATAATAAGAAGGACCAGCGATGTAAAAATGAAATAGAAACGCACACGGGAACAGTCTCGAGAATTGTCCTCAACTCCATCAATATTGTATGACAAACCAGCTAATCGGAGTCCCAGTTTGCTCCAGTAGAACTCAGGAGAAGTATCTTGATCCACGACACTCCGTGTCCCATTTATCAATATCATGTTGCCCCTCTGTTTGTTGGCAGCCATGAAAACAATTACTTTACAGTTGCAGCTCTGGTTGTCGGATCATTATAGGCTACTTAGCGTGTTGCAAAAATATTCCTACCCATTGCATTACATTAAATTGCACTCCGCTAACAAGTTTAATGAGATTGTTTTTAAATTCCAAAAACACACCATAAACTATATTTCAAGTTTTAACTAAGATGAGCAATGCAAGTTAACACACAACTACAAAAACCACAAACTGTTTTTTCAACAATATAATAGTTTTTACCACCACTTCTACATGATTATTACCACGACAAATATGAAACCGCAGAGTTTTATTTTAATAGATTAACCTCACAAAAAACGAATAGATTTTATCCTACGGATAAGTATAGCACACGCCTGAACTGTGCGGTAACACTGAGAGAACTAGCGTGGGTATGATTGTCACCGTATTCGCGTGCTAAGAACTAGCAATAATTAATTACCAGAATTTGTATGAAATTGTTTTGTGTCATCATTTTCGTCAAGTTCAGATGCTCGCATCGCATTTACTAAAACTAACTTCTACACTTATAGATTATCAATGAGTTGAAAACTGTGGTGGGAGTCATGAGACGATATCAAACTCTCTTATCACGCAATGATGATGTCGATACTGTACAAAAACACACTAATCTATTTCTATTTGAACTTAGGCCCGATATTACGAACAACGGATACATATGTAGAAGGCTACTACAAAAAAACCATGACAACAACCAATGGAAAGCCTGTTTGCCATGGTGAAAACAAGTAAGTAGCTTACTAAATATTTATCCGAAAGTTCACAATTGTAATTAATCTAAAACTACTTTAGCTGTTTGTGTGCTTAAAGTGTATATTATAGTTGACGGCCGATGTTACATCTTTCAAACTAACTTGAATTAATTGTACATATCAATATATTATTGAACATAAATTGTGGCCACACTCGAGTAGTCTGTCTACTTCAGTGCAACCACGATGCCTCTCACTGCAGTGTCGCATAGGCCTACTCGCATGTTTCACTCTTACGCCGAAAAGCGGTGGCATCAGAAAATGCAGAGCAAAACACAACCATGTGGTCTGTTAATAGCTTTGTTGATTGCTATAATGCTCAAATTTGACTGTCTTCATTTTGTAATTCTTGTCATTTTTATTAATTCAACTTTTAGGATCTCTGTCGTCGTCAAATCTTGTAATCGATTTTTGACCCACTTCTATCGTACTAGGTTTCTTCAAATTTTGCATACGAGTACATTTCTGATGACAATACATATTTTTAAAATAATTTTTAAAGAAAAGCGTTTTTTTGGGGGGGGGGGGTGGGGGGGGGGGGTGGGGGGGGGGGGGTGGTATTGTTTAGGTTACGCAACTTCGGTATTCAAAAATTGATTGCAAAAATAAGAGTAAAAAAAAACATTCATTTATTAGAATTTTCCTGCAAAAACTTTGGGTGGAGGGGGCGAAACCAAAGAATAAAAACTATAATACATTTCAAAGCTGGAATTTTCTGGAAAAAGCGTTTTGTGAAGGAGGGTGGAGGAGGGGGGAGGGGGGGTCGTTTTGGGGGCATCTTCAGGGAGAGACTTCAAGTTCAAGGCACCGAAATGATAAATTTTATCTTTTACATTAGATAATAATATTTATAATAATAATATTAAATAATATTTATTTAATTTATATTACTATTTCATTTGTAGCAGTAGAACCAATTCAATTTTTGTACTTATTTGCTATTTTTTTTCAAAACATACAATGAAATTAAATATTACACCATACAATTTTAAATATAACACCAAGAAAATGAAAGTTTAAATGAATAACATTAGTATCGTAGGATACAATACAATTAAATGAGTAACATGGTAGGCCTACACAACTAAATTGGAATTGCAATTGTTATGGAACTGTACAAGTCTATTTTGTATTGACGATAGTACATAACCACAACCAAAGAAATTGCAATAATTCGAAAGAAAAATAAAAAAAAGAAATTGCAATACCTTCGCAGTACGTACCCATGTATGTAAATTGTTAATACAAACGAAATAAAGACGGGGAAAGTGACATTTAAAAGTATTGGGCATACTTACTCGTTCAGAGACAACCTAAAACGGAATTCGCCTCACCTTGAAAGAAATTTGACTCATCTCCAATCGCTTTACAAGATCAGCTCAGCTTTCTCTGGATTCCCAATTGGAAGGTCGGGGTCATAGCTGCTTCAAGTTTCAAATGTCATCTTCTTGCGACCCACACGTGAATGTTGACTGCCAGGCTTCTAGCTTTCGTACACATGCGACAACACGATTTGCATGCTAAGAAAATCAGCAGCTTTCCGTTGGCTGTGAATATTGCCGCATTCTATTGAATCCAAGGCCACAACATGTTAGAGTTACAAATGTATGGTCCAGTGTGGTCCAGTTGTTTTATTTCTGTTTCTGAGAATGTCCCAGGTTACGTTCTCTGATCGGATTCGTGGTTTTTTACTTGTGCATTTAATTTAATTAAATCCATAAAATATGTGCTCTAAAAAATAACATAAAAATATGAAAATAAATACAAGTAAACGGTAATTTTGGTGCCTTCATAGCAACGAGATACATAATAATAGTAATCAGTTCTCGTAACTGAGTGAGTAGATGATAAATAAACGATTATTATATTCAAATCATCTCCCAATGGTGTCCTATATACTTAAATTGAAGCTCTTTAACGAAAATTTAACCGTCGATACCCAGTCAGTTGACAAATTCAATCATAAACAGTGATTTTACGTCACGCAGTTCGAAATAAAATCGCGAAACATAAAATCAAAAAATAATTATTTAATTTCAAAACTTTAATTCCATTCCTGGTGTTTTTAGGCGAATAAAAAAAAATGTATTTCATATATACTTCCAAACGTAATTGAGAACTCAGTCATATTCCCTACCTATACCTATTACTATTATCCGCTTTCAACGTGCTGGAATCACCGACTGCAGCAGATTTCATTTCATTTTCACTTCTCGATGACGACAGCTACTCCTGTGCGACTTTCCATACCTATATGTTTCCCTACCTAGCGACACCATGCTAATTGTGTGGTGCGGATATTATTTATGAACGTATTGCTCGGGCGCGATCTTGCTAAGAGATAATAGATTCCGACATGTGTGGTAGAGAAACCTATCCGTACAACACGTCTCGTCTCGGCTTGTTCTTATCTTCTGCAAGTCGTGACCTCTACTAGCTTGAAAATTGGTGTTCATTGTGTCGTTGAGATAAACCAGTAAGTGGTGATTTATGTTTTTTTTTTTAATTATTATTCATTATAATCCGTCTGATGTGTAACTTATGACGGACGTTCTAAGAAAAATGTACTTACTTTAATTTAGTGTCTGATACATGAGTATCTTTATCGGGGTAAGTCAAAAACGTTTAGTTCCTGTCTGCTAATAACTGAAGAATAATTAATATAATAATTATTTTGAGTTTTTATTTGAATAATAATGATTATTTGAATGACATACCTATGTATACTTGAAGCTTCAAAGCAGGGGATTTCTATTACTCATACCGCACCCTACTCATTCACCGTTGTATTGTTGTTTTGACTCATTCTGCATAAATCCTAAAACGAATCACTTTTCTCTTTAATATTTTGTAAACAAACAAGTGTATGCATGACCTTGCTGTCGGGTGCATGTTAACAACACTAATGTTTACATGTAATTATTTTAATAACACCAATGAAATCAACCAAGCAAACAAAATAAGACGTTTGTGCTGTCTTTTTTGTAACATATGTAATGAATGATGCAGACTATACTTTCAAAAAATTTCACTTGATATCATACACATCTACACATAATATATACGTGTAAGGTAATATGATTTGATAGTTTCAAGGGGAGTGAAACTCTTAATGTGAGGGCGGGTTCGATTAGCAAGAGCCACGATTCCAGTCAGTTTATGTTCATCGTCTCAGCCTAATAGAGACGGTTAATAAACTTATCATTTAGGATTGGGAAGACAAGATTTGAATGTGATGTGCTGGCGAACCCAGCTACTCGCACAGGCTACTCAACCGTTTACGCAGTAGGAACTGTATGGTTATCGGGCACACGACGGAAGACTATAGAGTGAAGAATTCGGTTCAAACAAAATATGTATTTTTATATTTTAATGTTATTTAATGCAAAACCATTGTATAGACATAGGCTTAAACACACACACACTTCCGTACAACCTACTCCATCGCTTTTAATTCTGAATGATATTTTTTTCAATGATTGATGGAGCGTTTTGAGTTTTACACGTGACATAATAAACTTTAGTATGCTGTTAGGAAATATTTAATATTTTGGTGTTTGCAGCAGTTGCAGTTCAGGATTTCATCCTGATAATGGATTGCACAATTTATCTTATCTATATATACTCAATGGTGGAGTATGCCCCATTTGGGGGGGGGGGGGGCAATGGGCGGGAGTATGCCCCATGCCCCCCCCCCCCCACACACACACTTTTAGAGGCATACAAATACAAAAATATATCATGACTATGTATATTGTAATTGTAATTATTTGGGAGATAAACAAAGTTTGAAAAGTTATCCAATTATTATTTTTAATTTTCAAATTTCCAACTTTCTTTTCAATGTGTTTGAGATTTTGTTTACAAGTATTCCAACATTACTATTATTATTTTCAACATTACAGTTTGTTTTATTGATGATCAAAACACTCAGTAAATATCAAACAAAGCATAGCAACAAGAAAAGCACAATCTTCATAATACAACAGTTTAATGCCAGCGTAGTTGACCACGAAATAAACCACATTCCCTGTCTTCCAGGTTCGAACTCTGACTTGGTCACGGTGCATGTAGCGTTGTTTCATCTTCCCAATCACCCACTCATAATCTTCTTGATCAACACCGCAACCAGAATGTGAGCGTAAAGCCAAGTCTATCATCACCGATTCGTATGTTTCATATTTGAAATATAGATTTTTGATTGGTTATCGCTCACTCGTCGATGGTGTTCGGAGCCTACAGGGTTGGTTTAGTCGCTTTAAATTAAAGTCCCCCACTGAAAATCAGTCTTGTTACTGAGTGGGTAGCCGGTAGACTCTACGAATTTATTTATTTTCTCTTCATCACAAAGAAGAGCATTGTCTCCGCCATCATTTATCACACTAATGCTATACGCAACTCAACTATGCTCACACTAATGCTACGCAACACAACTATGCTATATAACTAAAAGATCTAAAATGTAAGCTGTGGTTCGATAGAGATGATGGATGTACAGAATGAGTGATGTGAACGTGTCTAACACTTATCGCGCCTCTCGAGTCAACGCACAGTTGCTCTGCCAATCGAGAGCTGCGGGCGCAGAGAGATCTGTCATTAAACTCCAATTTGTTTTTCTATTCGCTAAAACATCTCAATTTGCGAACACTTTGATCTGTCGCCCCGGGTTCAGTTCAGTGAGCATCCGTATCTTATTAGTACGAGATATGTTCCTTGGTTGTGATGAATGTACGAATATGAGGAACAGTTTAGTATACGATTAACTTGCACGCTAACATAACGATCACAAGCTTATTTGAGCATAAGCGTCTGCACGTGCATTGTTCTCAGCTTAAGAAGAATTAGCAGCAACCAATAGTTATGATAAAACTTGAATTTGAAACATTGTATTTTATATTCTACAATGTGCTTCATATAACAGATCTTATTACTATGATGGAAGTAAGCCCCTTACTTTTCAAGAATAAAAAATACTGCACGTCTTTTGAAAGTAAAGATGCCTTAATCCTCTCTTTGTTTTGTAGACGTAAAAATGAATAGCTTTTATTTCGCACTTGTTTAAGAAAGATTATTAAGATAATAGAAATTTAAAAAACGGTGCTGTACATAGAGCCGTATGTCCTAGGTTCTATGCCCAGCTGGAGTAAAATGAGATTATAAATTGGTATCATAACAATAAAAATGTATCACAGCTGGGTTGATTTTCCGGGACCCCGGAATATGCAATAGACCATTTTCAAAATGATCTAGGACAGAGGCCGACTATCACGATCTTCTAAGGTTGGAATTCATAGTCGGCCCCTACACCTAGGGGCACCCATTGTTGCTATGGATTTGTTTTGTTTATGGGAAATAACATGGAAACAACTGTTACCGTGGTAACAATGGGCGCCCCTAGGTGTAGGGGCCGACTATGAATTCCAACCTAAATCTTTAATGACAAATGCACCACAATTAAAATTACAAAATTGTAATGCATTGTTGTCATTGAAGAGAATCATGGTCCATTTCCAAAATCCTGTTTCGGGGCTCTATTTCCCAAGTCAACCGAATGTCCGTTAGGGGATTGGCGGACCGTGCATGGTAGCACGGTTAAGCTATGAGCGTCTCAGAACTGGCATGATAAAGCCTTGTGGATCATTTTAATTACACTTGCTATGGCTAGCGGAGAATTGTTCAGTCGTGTCGTATAGAATTAACTTTCCATCGTTGCCATCGTCGTTGCACCTTCGGAGACAGCTGATGATTCCATTCACAGCGGTCAATGCCTCTACAGCCCACAAGACGTTCGTTTCAAAGTACTTTCTTCGGCCACCAAAAACGATAATCATATGAATTACCTTAATATCTCAATTGAAAACCAATTTTTGACACAATGAATCATTAAAAACAATACGATACGACCGTGTATTATTTGCGTAATATACAATGTATTTGAAAGTAGTCGGAATCAAAGTACGATTAGTGATCACAACAAAACTAAGACAAATTGGTTCTCAGATGCTATGTCATGTCGTGATTGATAGATGAAACAACGGAAGACACTAATGAACCTTGCTTGGTTATACTTTTAGTTGTGTTGATCGTCGTGTGGGCGATGTTTAAAATCACGTAGCCAACGCCTTAATAACATTGTGGGCGCTTCCAATTGTCTTAGTTACCGGGCCCTATATATATATATACTGTCATGACTATACCTACATTTAGTGGTTTGCACAATAGATGCGACATATTTTAATATCTATTATTGAAAGTACTGCAAATTGTTATATATGTGGTAACTTAAACTTAGATACATACTGTAGCACCGATCGAGGTGGCTTAGTGGTAACACCCGAGACTCTAATTCGGGAGGTCGTCAATTCGATACCAATCACCGGCCATTCTCATTTACGGTTTTCCCGAGGTCTCCGTCAGTTACAACAGAAATTCTGGGATTGAGTACTACTTACAGCCCTCGGACATTTATCCTCAAATCTCAACTATCCAAGCATCCTAATGTACCTTGTTAGTCACCTGAAGATGGAGAGGGGCACATTTGGTAAAGCTAGTGTGGACTCTATACAGTAGAGGTTAAGATAAACAATGTTATGTTTCTAGTTAGTCACAAAATACTGTAAATTGAATATAGGCTGAATAATAACAATAACAATATACATTCCAAGTTTCCTTTCTGATCCAAAGTTTGTTTGTTTCTAAACGGCCACGTAAAATAAAATTTTTCGAAAATTCTAAGATCACGGCATTTTATGAAAAAATAAATAGATGCTGCAGTATATAGGACTGGATTGGGCAGCGAGTGGCTTCAGGCATTTGTATTGCCAGCGCATTGTTTTGTTCAATGTGACTTTTTTTGCTGCTACCAGAATGCATACAGTTAATTTTATTTTATTGTCGCATTAAACATTTAGAAAAAGATCATGACTCGAGGCATAAAATTGTCTTCTTGTCTTAGGAATAAGTAAACGGTGACTTTGGAGCCGTCCTAGCAACGAAGCACTCAATAAAGGCGCGTTCACACAGAATGACTATGGACTAAGACTAACAATAGAGTGATTAAGCCTTGGGAAAACAACGTACTCGGAAACATCCATCCCCAAATGTATTTCAACAATGCCAACAATCAAAAATCAACTTTCTTAATCACTCGTTCTTAAACACTAATCACTATAAAAGTTTGTTAACGCTTAGACATAAATCGTATACTTCAACCCTTTTAAACCTTAAATCGTTAGTCTTAAACACTAATCGTTAGTCTTAGTCATTTTGTGTGAACCCGCCTTAAAGTTGTTCTGAATCGATCGGCCTTGTTGATTCTAGCACTTGTCCGCAGATGTTCGCACTGTCCAATCACTGATTCATGTGTTTCATATTAATTGACATGTCGATTTTTGATTGGTTATCGCTCACTCGTCGATGCTGTTCGGAGCCTACAGGGTTGGTTTAGTCCCTTTAAATTAAATGCCCCATACTGAAAATCAGGTGTGTTACTGAGTAGGTATAGACTCTAAATATGAGTTTATTTATTTTTTATTTATTTAAAATATTCTTGTAATGTTTCATTGTTGAACAGTGATGTACTTGTGTGAACGTAGGTAAGTCTACCCGTGATGTTGGTTATCGCTGTTATTACTCTTCCTGTACATCGAGGGTACACGAAGTCTTCGTTGTGTACAAACAGATGTTGAATGGATGTGGGTGTTAGCTTATTGCGGAAATAAATTTAAAAATGTCTAGAAACTTAATGTCTAAACTGACAGACCACAATCACCTGTCACCTTGGATAGCCGGAAGGAATTTCTACGATATTTTGTTCCCGCAATTGCTGCAGAAAAACAAAGCATGGGAACCGACGTCCAAAGTACACCATACCGTTGAAGACTATTAGTTTCAGTTACGCGAAGACATCTTCTAAAGATGTTTGTTTCCCGCTGAGAAATTGTTTCCTAAACGTATTTTGTAAAACTCGACTCGTTAATCCCGCGTGTTTAGCTTTTAGTTATTCTGTTGACGTAATGGTGAGCTGCTGGATGTACAGATGTTGATTTCTCATAATGATACAGAATGGGACATTGAAACACAAAGCCAGGATGTGGTGAACCACCAATTCGCAAGCAATCTGATCCTTATCATTCTCATAAGGTACATGGTCTACATCCATGATCCAAGAAACAGTTTAAATTCATTTCAAAAGTAAAAGGATGTTGTTTAGAACAATGCTTGAGAACTAAGTACGCCTACTCGAGCACTGAGCGTTGATTTTAACAGTAGTTAGTTCGTCGATGCTTTTGTACAGATACAAATACTCATGGATAGTTTTGAAAATGCTAATGAGTTCCCGTTTGGATCCTTTAACTTCCTAGTTTGACACTCGAACTTGATCATGTTTGACATTATTGTTTTTATTACCTTATCACAGTTTTATATATAGCACATCACAATAAAAAACTAACAAAACGAATCCATTGTGACTCGAGTTTTTGTTTGTGATTTATACAACTTTGTGATCTAAATATTGGGTTTCAATCAAGGTTTTAAGTCACTTAATTTCTCCTTTCATAGTATTGATTAGTAGGCCTAATCTAAATGAAATGCATAAATTATTCTTAAGAACAACTTTAATGTAAGAATTTGTCAATGACGGCAACAAATACTGAATAACGAACTGTTTGAGTACCGACCAAGTGGCAATAATGCCTACGAGGTGTCCGATTTTATTTTGTAAATTCAATTTGTTAAAAATATAAAGGTATTTTGCGAATTCATGATTTGCCGAACAGATTACATTTTTCGCCACTTATTTCTCGAGCATTAAAAGAATAATTACGCACGAGTAACACATCTACTACAGTAAAACGCCACTTTCTCTCTGCATTATTCGTCGTACGGGTCAAACGGCTGCACAACTTCAACATGTTTTATCTTAACCCGCATCCGATAAGAACATACCACCATAATCCAGTGAAATACAAAATATTTCAACGTCTTCATGTATAATTTTGCTATTTTTTAATGAGTGAAAAATACATATTATATGTTTCCTTGACAGGAGTCACAAGATAATTCTACAAAGTGTCACTTCTCCATTGTTTGAAGACGATCCTGCTTGTGAATGCTCTCCACCCGTTTGAAGTCAATTTTACCTTACTTTTTAAACGTTTGTGACGTAGAGCGTATTGTTTAACCACCAAACATGGTTCGAGAATTACGTTGTAGGATCGTCAGCGATACCCAAGAAAGATATTATATGTAAAAGTTAAACAGTGTCTAAAATTAAGATTTATTAAAATATAATTTTAACGTTGTCCATGTCCAAAAAATAATTTAATTGCAACAAAGGGCATGAGGATTAATTTCATTATTTATTTTTTGTGATATTGCCCCAGTTGTGCCAATTAAACACTACAAGAAATAAAATATCCCCCATAAACATTATCTTCTAAGGGAGCATCACTACAAAGTCTTCGTAGCTGAAGAATGTAGGTTGCTATACGAGCCCGCCCGTGACCTCCAAACACGATGGAATTGACCGCTGCATAGCAAAGGTCACAGCCCAATAATATGAGTGATAGATGAATCTGCCTGGAGCCATCTTTAATACGTTCATTTCGCACGGAAATCAGTAAAGCGTTAAGAAGATTGGAAAATGCACTGGCACTTAATATTGGTTATTTATGGTCGACGTTCTCTCAAATAATAGGGTGGTCAGGACTTGCGGTGGGTAATTCATGGACATTTGGAATGATCACCTAGAAAAGAAATGGGTAAATTTAATAATTGTAATTCTTTCCACATTCTCAAATCTCTTTTAATTGACGCTTTCCATTTTGAATGATTGTGATTATTGTCAGGCGCACAGTATAATGGACGATAAACACAACGCGGTGAAGAAGATTCACCTAAACAGCGGTGTCCGCGGACAGGGGTGTCAAAACGAAGCGGGAAACTTTCTTCGTCTCCGTCGATCCGATGCATCCAGTGCAAATGTTGTTCTCTGTAATTTGCGTAGCTGTGCAGTCATTCATTCAAAGAACCAAAACAAGTCGCTCGCTGATACTCGCTGGAGACCGGGGAACGATTCCCGTCAGAGGCAAGCCCCGATTGAAAGGTTTTCCAAGGTTTCACTAGCTGTACGGCGATCTGGAATGTTCCATTTTGATTTTGTCCAGCCCAAATCTTAAAGTACACATTGTACTCTTGTCAGGTAGTATAGTACAAAAAATAATAATATCCACGTTATAAGTTAGACGGTATTTCGTTTTTCACCATCACACTGTTGTTTAGGATTGAAATAACTTACAATTCAAACACATGTTACGTTTCTACTGCCATACAGTAAATTTATACTGTCGTCCGTGTTGGCTCATGTGTTTGGGGCGCACGTTCTAGGCGTATGCCGACATGGGTTCGAATGGGCTTTTTGTAATTTTCTTTATCTTCATCGCCTATCTCCTTATTGTCTTGAATAGCATGATTTCAATCATAGAGACGTAAAGCAACAAGAATTATCATCGTAAATGATTAATTTTATCAAATTACCCTTCCAAACGACCAATCTAATGATGCCATTTAAAAACCACAACATGCAAATTACCAATACTGTACATGAAATTATCTACTTTTTAATAATGCCTCGCATACACGATTTATGTTAGTTATTGCTGCATTTACATGTTACAGTACTGTCCATCAAGAGACGGTATGTGAAGTCATCACGGAAGCCGCAATGGTAATGCGGGGTCACAGTCACGAGTCACAACACCGTACGACACAGAAGTCGAGTTGCAGCAGATGGACATCAACAATCACTTCCGGATGAGATGACTTGCTATGCAGTCACGTGGTCTATCACAATCACGTGCAAGCCACACAATAATAATAATATACACTGCCTTTCATTGCACATACAGACAGCTTGCAGTATAATTATCTATTTGTTTTTGATAGGCATAACAGATCAAAGTCATCAGTGATATTTGGGGGTTTACGTCCCATAACGCCAGAATGACGGTCTCACTTTCATAATAATAATTTGCCATGTGAACACCTGATGTGACCCTTTTCAGGGCCCTCATTTCAGAACAGTGGGAACCCGGTTGTACAGTTGCGCCCCATTCCGTAACCCGGGCGCAAGTGGCAACCGGTTGCGTCTGGCGCCTGGCAATGTAATGGATGAATGTATTAGGTTGTTGGGATAGTTGGGAAGGGAGGGAATGTCCGAGGGCTGTAAGTAGGACTAAATCCCAGCATACGCCTTTACGATTGAGGAAAACCTCTTAAAAAACCTTCAGTCAGGATTGCCGGTGGCCGGAATCGTACCGGCGAGCTCCCGATTAGAGCCTCACGTCGTGTTACCGCTGAGCCACCTCTATCGGTACTGTTTTTAACTGAATGGGTTACACGTTATGTGGACTATGTGTATAGCCACCGTCCAACGTGACGCTGCAATCGATGTGGTGGGTGAGAATTGGGGGTGATGCAAATCGACGATATTCCATAGATACGCGGGATGGATAACTATATGGGAAATGAAAATCCAATTGTGTATAACATGTCATATTAATATAGTTGAAGCGTATCGCTCAAACTTTTCCCCCACCAAAGTAATTTCTATCGAATTTATACTATAATACGATATGATGATCTTTAACGGGTTTGACAACCATATTGTGTAACAGGACAGGTGTATGGAACTTGTAAGGGCCACTTATGTGAATAACATTCGATTAGTTCGAGTCTATAAATAGATAACGTTTGGTACAACGGCTCGGCTAAACGCCCACTAGTATTCAACGAATTCTAAACGGAAGTATTTTCATCAAGTGGAGGAACGTTTTGGTCGATCTTGTGTAAGCTGAAACACCAGTTGAGGAGGAAGAAATCATCTTGGACATCCTTGTGTGTTTGATTAAATTAAAACGATGCCCTAAGGCCCAAGATGATTCGTCCTTTCACTTCTACAACGTAACAAACACGTACCATACAAATTATCAACGACATGGAAGATGAAACCAAACCATTGACCACACATTTCTTCTCTCTTTTCTCAGCTCCATACACGTTGGTCAATACCGTCTTGCTTTCAGCAACCGGAACTTGTGTAACCCATGGAAAGTAACATCACCAGCTGGAGGCCATAGGTCAAGTTGAAAGAAATGGCCCACCTCCACGCTTAAGCTAATTGTGACTAATCGAGTTGCTTCGTTGCTTACTGATCTTGAAGGTAAAAGTGACTGTTTTATAGTTTGAACTCGGGTTCAAGCATTATTGTGATAAGAAAACTTGAAATAATTACTTTGTAAATCACGAGGTATGCTAGATTGATTTCATTAAAAACGAATTCCTAATTTGTTATCATTATTGTTGTGAACGTAATAACACCTTTTAGCATTGAATGTAATTTGTAGGTAATTATAAATCAGATAATACAAACACCAAATAGAGACGTAGCAGCAATGATACTGCAGGGTCAAATGTAAAACTGAAAGCCCGGTCATTGATTTTCTAAGTTTCAAAAAATAATTAATATTCATATATCCGCTAAAAATTGTTTTAACAACGCAACCACCAAACCAATCAGAAGCTTTGAAAAGAAGTCAGCTGACATCCAAAATATCTAGCTGGAAATCATAAGACCGCCGCTAATAATTAGGTGAACAACGCGATGGGATGGTCATGGGAGGGAGGGGAGAGGGGGGATGCGGTCTCGTGTGAGGGATACTTCTACACATCTTCACGCAGACTACCGTAAGCCAGGATCCTCTAGTTCAGCCATGGTTCACACATTGTGGGCCGCGAAGCTCCGAGGGTCCGCGAAGTTTTTCTGGTCTCACGTTGCATCTGCATATTGTCACAGTAATTATATTAAAATATCCCTACAACTGTAATATATTATTTCGACAAATTCTAAAAAAAATATTGATTTATACTAGGTACTATAAGTTTGACAAAATTAATGTATTAAACTATTTCCGATGCGGAATAATCACTGTGGTCCATAGTTCTTGCAGATTGGGAATACAATCTCTATATAGTATCGTCTCTTTTTCACGTATGTTTTTATGAACCATTATGGAAGTATTTTCTATATAATGAGATCGTTACACAAGTAATATTGATATAAAAATGTAACGGTATTTATCTTTGGACCAGATTGAATAATGAATATTATTACCAATTTCGTCCAAGCCTGCATTCTCTTCGAAACCGAGAGATCAGTCGAGATTCCACGACAACAATAGGAAAACCTCCCACCAACAGTCCATCAGTAAATGAAATGAATAGAATTGAATAACGTCTTTATTAGTGACGCGATTGTGAGTGTCACGAAGATGCGTGAATGCGGAGAATGCCCTCCCCTCGCCACATGAAGATTGCGGTGAGGAGTGTGCAAGACTCTTTATGACTAAATGATCGAGAAAGTGAGAGGGTTTTCACACACCGTCACATAGTCCGTCTCAGAGCCATGGAGAAAGTGCGGACCCTTCACTCCTTCGCTGCTCCCATTCATCTTACCAGTAAGGCACACAGATGCATGCGCGCACTGCACGCCTGCAGGCCAAAGGTCAACTGTACGTGAAGGACACCCGTAAGTTTGAATACAGATACGCTCTCCTGGCTCATAGCGACGCATCGTTCCATATTTGTAACAAGAAAACATAAAAGAAACCCTAAGGCACCGTGTGTTAGTACATACAGCGCTATATGTGGCAAAATTTAGCAACAAACTGCTGAAGATTTCATTCCGCGGTTGAAAATAGTGCTGGATATTATTGTGATATATCTTGTTTTTAGTTTGGTGTTTGTTTTGTTTTTTATTGTTGATGTGTATTTATTTTGTTGTTTTGTTTTGTGTTTTTGTTTTGGCTTTTTTGTCTTGTTTTGTTTGTGTTTGTTTTGTTGTGTGTTATTTGTATGTCTAAAACGTGTCCTGATTAAAATGGTGGCTTGCCTTTTCAAGATTTACTGATGGGATTCATAATCTGTACAAAAATTTTAAAAGCCGTGTTTAATCAAACAATTTTCACAATTTGCCTTTATCGACGTAGGAAGAACGACGCTGCTTCAGCAGTTTGTTGCGTGACTTTGCCACTTTGAGCGCTTCATTCGTTTTCACTAGCGCCATCAGTGGCCAATCTCGGTGCCTTCAAGGCGGTGAGTTTCATATTGTAAACATGAAAATGAAAAATTCCAATACAGAAGATCCCGGGTTCAAATCCCGCTTCAGGCAGAAGTTTTTTAACTTCTAATTTGGGTTCAATTCCATCACTTCTTGTATTAAGAATAAGTAAACGGTGACTTTGGAGCCGTCCTAGCAATGAAGCATTCAATAAATTTAAAGTTGTTTGTCCGCAGGACTGTTCGCAATGTCCAATCACTGATTCATATATTTCACATTTGAAATATCGATCTTTGATTATTTTTATTTAAACGGCTAAGTGATTAGATTAGCGGGAAGCTAATCGAGAAAAACAGGTTTACAACAACGTAGAAGCCCAGAATTAGGGCTATTTGACTGTGTACGAAGAAGCCCTTCAACGGCAGTTAATGATGAATGATGATGATATTGTGGCAACAATGCTAACGATTATGGTGAGTGCGTATCGTCGGAATGACGTTGACAAACGCCGCATGACATCCATGCCCATGCCAGGGTGCGAGCCTGCAACACCGTGCTACGGCTACAGTACGGGCGGTTATTGGTACCTCTTATTATAGTGTTTTAGCAGGGTCGTGCGTGTGTTGTAGTTTACCATTACTTCGTACTAACATCCGTGTATAATCCAGGATTCGAACCTGGAACTCACGAACCGCAGTTTAGATCAACGCCTAATTGACCCGGATACGTCGGCATAATATGTTTATAGTGTACCTACTGGCATTATCATATAGGTAGCTCAGTAGTCCACTCACTCACAGAACTAGTGCACCATTGATTAGAAAACCCATTATTTTTCTTATAGGAATACTTGTAATAGGGTGCACACCAGCTTTACGAGATGTGCCCTTCTTCAGGTGACTATAACTATAGGTATATTAATATTAGGGTGTCTGGATAGTTGGGAACGAATGTCAGAAAACTGTTAGAACGACTCAATCTCAGCATTCGCCTTTACGACTGAGGAAAACCCCGGAAAAAACCTTTAGTCAGGAATGAATCACGATTGCCGGAGTTTTAACTACCTTGCCTTACCATACAGCCACCCTCATTGCAGACGATGATAGGCCTATACCTATACTATACTTGAATCAGTGTCGAATTCAGAGTTTTGTCCCCGGGGGTGCTATTTCAAATCCCGGGGGTGTAGACATCAAATGAGTGTGGGGGGGGGGGGGGGGGGAATTTGCAAAACCACACCACTTTTACTAAAAAACTGTCAAGTGTTCTGATACAAAAACACTACTTAAAACACTATTTAGGCTAAACAAAAATATATGTTCAACAAACCATTGATGCCCAGTTGAATTTGAGACGGAGTGTAGATAATCCTGGCCCTTCTCTGCTTTTTTCTGCTTGTTTCAGCTCTCTTAGTCTTGTCACATACTTGACACACAGAAAAATGTATTTACTTATTAAACCTTCAAAGCAATATTTCCGTGCCATTTCAAAATTAAGTAATAAATAGAGCTTGTAGTTAATTCATTCCCGGGGGGGGGGGGGGGGGGGAATGACAATTCGCGAGGGTGCTTCGCCCCCCCCCCCCCCCCGGGATCATAGCTGAATTCAACACTGACTTGAATCCAGTGTGGGCGACTCAGACTGTGCGCTTGTATCATGAACAACTCGACTGCGTCACACTTATAATTGGCTATATATCTGCCGCAAGGGCAATGAATGAAACTTGTTCTTACACCCGCTGAGAGTTGGTGTCATTTGGTGTGCAACTGACCTTGAACTGGTTTTAGAACCAGTAGCCAAATCGATTTTTCATGCAACCTTCATATAATAATAATAATCATAAAAAATTGTATCGTTGTTGCCTGGGAAGGTGCACATCAGCATTGCTCTAAATATGTCAAACATTATAATCAGTATGGTTTTAATTTATTTTTAATTGTATTACTAATAATCGATTTAATAATCAAAATATAACTGCGCTAATGGCTATAAATTTCATTCAGTTTGTAAGGCTTAACAAAACACAGTGCGCTGTTGACTCATATTTTCGATTTCGAGTAGCATTCTTGAGATAATATAATTTAAAAATGAAAATTTTCTGCGGGTTTTGACGTAGAGGTACCCTTCGCTAGGGATTTGGGTAGTTGGGATGAATGTCCGATGGCGTTTTGTACCAATACGAATTAATAACAAATATGGTGGACCAAGATGATTCATTACTGCAATCATGCTATTGCGCGGAGACGGTGAGAGATTGTATAGATGAAGATGAAGGAAACTTACAAAAACCCATTCATTATGCGGGATTTGAATCCACATCCGTACTCCGTAGGTGGCAGATGCTTAGGAGATTATTAGACAATACTAACATTGGGCTAACTTTAGTCCCCTAACGAAAAAGTCGTTTACAAATTAATACTCGCTAATACTCTGTGTTTCTTGAAAATATTAAATTCATTTTACGACTGATGAGGTAACGAGACTGGTTATACGTAGTGTTGTGTGATTCTGTTCCTAGAACTTTTCTCACAGAAACACATTATTTAATATCACGATTAAAATATAAGTTATTTTAAAAACCAACATAGCACTTAGTTAATTCTCATAAGATTGCAAGTTGTCTGGAAAATTTGATAGGCCTATATGTAGGCCAGTAGGCAACTAAGTGCTTTATGTAGAACAACGAAACGACTGTCAAATAGAATGATATCGACAGTATTGTAAACGCTACTGTTTTAAAGTAGCATGCTAACGCTACCGCTACTTCCGCTTAAAAAGTAGCGCGCTACTTTTTTTAAAAAAAAGCGCGCTACTTTTCGCAAACAACAAGTATGACATATCACGCAAAGCTACAAACCAAATAAACACCGTGGTTTCAAGTTTCTGGGAGTATCACACTATTCTAAAAATAATTGTATGCAACAAAGTTTATGCTCATATTATAGTAATTTATTATTGCTGAATGTGTAGAATGTAGATAGATCAACCTAGTATACAAAAGCAGTGCGTTATAATAGTTATATCTGTAAATATTAACAAATTATGTAGAAGGTAAACAGACATTGTAAAATAAATGGAAAACTTTCAAACTCGGGAATCTTTGCGCCCGACCGTAGTCGGCCGTCCGAAGTACTCAATACTCATCAACCATTGACCCACGAAGATATTTACGACCATGTCAAGTTGGGGTAGGTTTTATGGGCTTAGCATGTTAGGTGATGGTCAGTCAGTGTTCAAAAAACTTGAGCCAGGGAAGGAAAATAAAGTAGCGGCAATTTCAGCTAACGCTACTTGAAAAATGTAGCATGCTACTATCTACGCTACCACGTTTTTTAAAGTAGCGCGCTACCATCCCGCTACTGAAGAAAAGTAGCATGCTACTGGTAGCGCGCTTCTTTCCAACACTGGATATCGATAATTTTCATCTGATAATACAGTAATACAGAGTTAGTTATTATTGTTAAAACTGGTATGTAAAATAGCTTAAATATTACAGCGAACAGTTTACCTAGAGATGGCTCAGTGCGTAGCACACGAGACTGTCACTCAGAAGGTCGCGTTCGATTCCCGCTATATTAACAGACTGAACTAAGGGGTTTCTTCTTTGTCGAAATGGAGGGATTTGAATTGGATGCACTCTGAGGTGTGTTGGCCTATGTCGTCCGGCTGCTGGTGGGCGTTACTGTATTATGTTATTAAGCGAGCGTCTCCAACGAGACTCTTATGGCTCTTCGTTCTGTTTTTTGTTTTTTTTTTTGTACTAGACTCTTATGGCACTTCATTCTGTTTGTTTTTTGTTTTGTTTTTATGTCTGTCGATAGCGGTCGAACGGAAAGTCCGATCAACTTGAAATTTGGACCATCTACAAGCCTCGATGTGGATTAAGGTGTATAGTTTTGAGGCAAAATCGTTCGAAAAGTGGCAACGAAAATTCTTAGCAACGCAAATTGCACTGCATTCAACAATATCGGGAAGTATAATAGCTATAGAAATTAGAAACAATTTTGAAATGCACATTCTTGAACTGTTGTTAATTGTTGTTTTTATTAGCTTTGAGATCTTTTCGCCAGAACGTTCGTAGATATGGACGCGCTCGCTTATCAACGCGTCAATTAGAGCGTTTTCCTAGTTATGTTTTGGCGGCGCGGCCACCCAGTTACCCATTGAAAATAATTCAGGTATATCTGTGGAAGCAAGCACTATTATAACTTGTTGGTGCCTATGTGAAACTATTAGCCAGTGGCTCGTTTCCCAAATGAGCAACCAGCAGCATAGCAAAATGTGCGATTTGAAGAGCACTCGTACGACTTATCTCATTTCTACATTATTAATTTGGTCACGCTCATATTTTGTGTCATTTATGATAATATGTGCTTATACTACGATGAGTTTTTGATCAAATTCAATATAGTTCGGACACAAACAATTTCTAAACAGGGACTAAAAATTACTAAAAATGATTTTTTTTTTAGGTAAGTGTACTTGGTATAGAACCCCCCAAAAATTAATGTGCGCACTAATCTAACAAAAGCTCAACGTACGTAAAACAACAGTTTGGTTTTTTATGTTTTGGTCCAAACAGAACTGAAATAGGCATATGTGTATTTTTGTACATATGCGTAGTACGAAAGTACTGCACGCCGGACGCTCAGTAGTTTTCTGCAGTGGCGGATCTAGAGACTTCAGTCATGGAACTGGGAGGGCAATTCATAAAATTAACTGCAAACACCTTTTAACTTCTACTTCAACAAACACCTTCGTAAAAACGTTACATGCTTTGAATTATTTAATAATTTATTTTGTTTAATGATTGATAAAAGGAGAATTTTGAATTTGAGAATTTACAGAAAATAATTTCCGTTACATTTTAACACAAAATTGAATTAGGATCTTATAAGTATTTTCATGTTTGCAAAAGTGGCAGTCTAGGATTTCATGCTACTGCTGGTAGTGGCTTTTTCAGGTATAGTTGTATAAATTGCTACTTGATGGTGTAAAGAACGGGGTCTGGGGCAGCCCCAGCCGCCGGAGGCAAAAGAGAAATCCTCCGAAATTCTCTTCACAAGTGGCCGGAAAATGACTTTAGAGTAATTCAAAAAGATTTTTGTGGGTTGACGTTACTTGTTAATATATGTACTGTCGCCAGCATCTCTGTCTGAGCCCCGGGTGACTCTGCTAGTTGTAAGAGGCAATGAATTAAGTGCGGTCCTCACCTTAACCCCGTTGAATAAACTCTTCCTACTTGCCACGGTCCGTCAATCCCCTGGCGGAGGTTCGGTAAACCTCAGAGTAGCAGAGTTGGGTAAGTTCCCCAAAAAAAGGAACTTTTAAAAGTTAAGTTACTCTGCCTTTAAAAGGAACTTTTAAAAGTTACAGTTCCTCAGAAAAAAAGGAACTTTTTGAGTTCCTCAAATATTAAAAGTTCCTTTTGCGGAAAAACTCTGAAATATAGGATTTTGGTCATGGGTTTTGTCCCACGTCATCGTGAAAAGTAAGACACATTGATAAAAACGACTCATGAGGTATTTTGTATTTTATTAATGCCCATCACGTCTCCATTAGACCTTTATGGCACTTCGTTCTGTTTTGTTTTTTTCTGTCGATAGCGGTCGAAAGGAAAGTCCAATCAAGTTGAAATTTGGACCATCCACAAGCTTCAATGTGGATTGAAGGTGTATAGTTTTGTGACAAAATCGTTCGAAAAGTTACGAAGGTACACCATAGTTACTACAAAATATCTTTCTGAAACAAAATGGCGGCAAAATGTGAGATAGACATATTTTTACACAGATTACAAGATCAGTTTTCAAATGATGCGGCAATGGCGGTTTTTACGAACGGCACGAAAGATGAAAGGAACTTTTGAATTATTTTTAAAAGTTACCCGAAATTTGTAACTTTTTTTTAAAAGTTCCTCTCGTAAAAAAAGGAACTCGTTCCTTTAAAAGTTCCCGAAAAAGGAACGCGTTCCTTTTAGAAAGTTAGGTCTTCTCATGGGCACCAAAATCGCCATTCTCGTGCCCATGCTACGAAAACTGGTTTATTACTTAAATCTAGATATTGATTATGTTGAATTTGATTTCAGAATACTTTGTAGATACAATACAAGTATAAATAAATTATTTCAATTTGATATAATGAGGTTTTGAGCCAGAATTGGCTTTGACAGACCATTTCATTTGTTTTGCTGAATGATTCACCCATTTGAATAACATGGATGGGACGACCCGACTTGGGAGTTCGAAGAGCCCCCGCCAGGGGATTTACCCTACTTGTCATTCTACCCCCCCCCCCCCCCCCCCACGTCACATGACTCAATGGTTGAGTACATACATAGGTAACACTAAATAAAACTCATAATGGCATTATAATAGGGCTTGAGTAATTTAAAGATTACTGGTCGAAGTGACATCGTTTAAGGTGTTTAGGTGTTGTTAATGATGAGCTATGTTTTGACAGTACAGAGGGCTCAGTGCACGGAGATCTACTGTAGTGATCCTATCCTACATTCTTCAACTTCATAAGTCACAACACAACAAATCAAACCAGAAATGCTTTATTCTCTTTTCTGATACAGAGTAAACTTATACTAAAATTTACAATTACGTATAAATTATAGGACCAAAGGAACATGCCTGGACATGTAAATGTTAGTTTGTGGGCGTTTTCAGAAACAAAAACTTATTCATTATATTACAGTAACACCTCGATTATCCAAGCTAGATTCAGTCGTGATTTACACCCAAAAATAATTTTTTTTATGTGATGCTGCACAAGATGTGTGTTATCTATTCGTCTGCAATATATGGAGCAGCTCATTGAGGGAGAGGGACTTCAGACTTATGCCATGTTGTATTACCGTACTCTTCTTGTCTGTTTAGTTTCCTAAAAAACTCATATTGATTTTAAGTGATAAAACATCTTGTCACATTGTTTAGTGTATTTCAACAAAGAAATCCATATCAAACAAATTTTCTGTTATCTGAGCTGGAATCTGTCCCAACTAACTCACATAAACAGGATTTTACTGCAATAGCAAAGGGGCAAAATAATACTGTAACCGTAATATAAAACACTGTAGTAAGTGCTAAATTAATTTACAGTAAGTCACAGCAAACAAAGATGTATAGCATGTACGAATATATATAATGAAGACTGGTTATCCAAATAATATTTTTTAGTAAACAAATCAAACATAACCCTATAAATAGAACTAAAAAAACAAAATGCAGAAATTTGATAAATATCAGCGATATAGGCTAAACAAAATAAAAACATCACATTATTCACTGCTCACACCTTTCAAAATTTTCATTATAATAGTAGGCTACCTACTTCTTGCCTAAAAATGTGATGCTGCAAACCCCAAAAAGGGTGAAAAGGGAAGAAACTGAGTTTTGTTCAAATACGGATCACATACCACCTCGTCTTCACATGCGACTTAAATGAGTCATTTAAGTAGTAAACACACTTATGCTAGCATTGATTGTATGGAACAAATTGTTTGTTTACTAGTTAAGTGACCTACTCATCATACCATGTGTACAGTATTCAAAATCAGTACATTACTTGATTTATGGTGCAAGGCACTGCAACTGTAACATAAATTATAGTCTACAACCAAAGCTACATTTGGGTTGCACAAATACTGTTCCAATGCTGCACGATCCTTTTACGGCTCAATACATGTTTAGAAAGTCTTCATTAGAATAGGTACTCATGCAGCTAGCTATATGTGACCTATCTACTTGCAAAAAGCATTAACATTGCAATAAATATCGAAATACAAAATTAAAAAGATTTCTTTCCCATAGAGATTACAGTAGTTGGTTATCGAATCCAATACGTTGTTTTGATACGTTCAACAGGCACACAGTACTAACATATTATTATTATATGAACATCACTGGCCCACCTTATCAGTTGTTCGAAATAGTATGTACTACCATGGTACTACTGTAGTAGTCTAGGGTGACCAGACATCCCTGAAAATTAACGACAGTCCTGCTTTTCAGCATTATCCTGGTATCCACAATACTGCTTTGGGGATGCTGTTTTGTGTCAGAATTGTAAAATTGTATTGTATTTTTCTTTTATTTCAATGTAGGCCTAGGCCAGATTCCTATATAGTTGATTTTACTTAGCTAATATAGGAAGATGGTTCCCTATTGTTCCCATACTGTGAGTGAAAGAATGACATGCAAGTCAATACACTTTACAACCTGCTTTGAAGGGCTGGATGCATACTCTGCTTGCTAATCATGCACTTTTCATGCTCTACTTGTAATAGGAGGATCTCGCATCCAATATAATATTATATTACATTTTCACCAGGTTTTTAAATAAAAAAGTTGAATTTCTAAAGATTACACGGACTACCAATTCTAATTGCCTGAAATTGTAGAGCAATGAACTATCAAGGTAAGGTAAAGTAATAGTAATGTTTGGTGTGCCGCAGATAACATTTTCGCTTCCCTAATAATACGGTAACTAATAAATATGCCAACTGAACTCCTAGCTGTCCTGGATTTTCATTTTCAAATTCTGGTCACCCCAATGGTAGGCGTATGTGATTTTAGTCTCGGAAATTGTCATTTTTTAATCCAATTCCATCACATTCTATGATGTTAGATGTAGAATTTTCTTGAATGATTTTAAACTTGGCCTAAAAGGACAGAAAAACATATATTATTTATTATATACAGTAGCCTATATATCAGGGATGCAAACAATAATCAATATTATCAAATGATTTGGTTTCTGAAAAAGCGTGTTCGTAATGCATTTATTTCATTCTTCTCGGGCCTTTGTAGTGTTGAAATACTCAAAAGATACTGCCAGAATACTGGGTCTTGGGCCTCATAAGTGATTACTCTCAACATTGACAGTATCATGTGTCCAAGGAATGTTGCTATAGTGGATCCAAGATTACTTTACACCTGCTTTCGTCACATCCAGGGCAATCGTAACCAACCAGCGAACCGCCCGAGACACATCCGGGCCAATACCGATCGCTGATTGGCTAAGAAACCAGTCGCCTGTGACGAAAGCATGTGTAAGGTAGTCTTGGGACAACTATATAGTAGGGATGTCAAACGATATGAAATTCCATATCGATAATCGCAAAAAAAAATTTAAAAAATCGCGATATATCGTGATAATATCGCCATCAAAAAATATCGCGTCGATATTGCCTATTTAAATTAATATCGGGAATATCGTCACGATAATAGGCCTATTATGGGCCTATATAGTCAATAGGTATGGGTACATTGAGTATTCATTACTTTTTTAAAGTTTGTCTTATCGTCATCAACTTATTTTCGAGCGTAATGAAGCGCAAGAGTGGCTTGTGCGCTCCGAGCGTTGTTGGCGCTGGCTGATGAGTGGAAGGGGAGGGGGGGGGGGGGGGTTCAATTCGTCCGAGCCGGCCGGTCTAGCGGCCGACCGGCCTCACCGCGATCACGCGTCGCGGCCAACGAAGCCGGCAACTGAGAACGACACAATACGCACGTGCTAGGGATAATGGGCCCGGTCAGACGGGCGGGCGCTGGCACGGTCGGCAGGTTGATGGGTTGGGTCGGGGGGGGGGGGGGGGGGGAAGGTTAGGGTAGTGTCGTAAAGCGATCTTGCGCGGCTGTGTAAGCCCTTTGATGGCGGACCGCCCGAAGTATATTATTTACTGAAAGGTAAAGCTAAAGCTATGAGGGCGCTCGACGGGCACACAAATTCAAATATAATATCAAGTCATTGCCGATTATCGGCATATCGCACAGAATTACATATCGTACGATTATCGCGATATGACCAGCCATATCGCGATATTATCGATATTTATCGATATACGATTATCGTTGACATCCCTACTATATAGTATATCATTATGTGCTCAGTTAGGCAAGGTAATGTCAAGAAATCTGCAAAAGGTTTTTGAAAACATTTTTTTGAATTTCCATCTTGAAGCCACCTAATTTAGTCCAAAATGGATTTCTTAAGCCATTATTTTCACTGATTGTAATTATAAATAAAATAATGAGAACCCAGAGGGTTAATAGTTGAAAGTCGTAACCTACTAAGCTAGCGTATCGTCTGAGATTAAAAACATGAACATAGTAACGGAAAACAATACTGTCATCACCATCATCTTACCTGTGTTAACAGCTGAGCAAAATGGATGGCAGTTTTGGTGTGCATTGTTACCTCCCCACACTTGACCCTGGATTTGCCTGCTGCCAGGGCCATTAAAATAATCATCTGATCCTGCGCACATCTATCTACGCAAGCCTCGCTCTTGAGGTCTTCCAGTAGTTCCTTGGCAGCCTTCTCTCCCACATCAAGGTCTTTGGAGTCTCGTGTTCCCAGCGCAGATGCTCCGAGCAGGCATCCTGTGCTCGTTCGTGCATACAGCCTGCAACATTAACGAATCACAACAACTGGGCCTAAAGAGTAATGAGAGGAAATGCATGCTCACGTGTTGCATTTATTTCAGAGCAGAACGTCAAGTTACTTTACTACAGAATATTAAATTAATATGTACCGGTACGTAGTATGCATTTATTCAGACAGTAAAGATTTTTGGCATATATTTCCTGAAGGAATTAGCATTTCATTCTGGACAGTACTGTATGGAATAGGAATTGGACGAGAAACCACTCATGAACTAGAAAGTATTTTCTTTCTTCTCTCTTTGGTTGAATGCTTGGTGTAGGTGGCATTAAAATGACATGGGAAGTGATATTAAATAATGTAACATCACCCTTTATCACAGTCTTTAGCAGCGGCAAACAGATAAGCCACCATGTTGCCACTGTGAGCTTGGCAATGCCCCCAGGACTAGTTACGAGGTGAACCTAAGTCTATAGAGGGACTCGAACCAAGAACTTGACAAGACACTAGTTAGGCTGCACTTTAAGAGCGAAGGGTAGACTCTACGTCAAAAAACGCAGACAATTTTCATTATTTAATTATATCTCAAGATTGCAACAAGAAATCAAACATCTAAATCAACAGCGCAATGTGTTTTGGTAAGCCCTACAGACTGAATGAAATATAACCATTAGCGGATTAGAGTAGTTATTTGGATTATTAATTCGATAATTAGTAATAAAATTAATTCTATATAAAAAAATATTGATTACAATGTAAGACACAACTTAGAGCATTTAGGCCTAGTTGTAGAGCTTACTAAACCATAGTGTGCTGTTGATTCAGATTTTTCGATTTCGAAGCCAATTCTTGTGATATAGTAATTTATAAATTAACATTTTGTGCAGTTTTTGACGTAGAGGTATCCTTCCCTGTTAAGGTCTGGACTCAACCACGCCTTATTAAGGTAAGGCGAAGGCGAAGGGTCCTGTAGGCTATTTCTATTCTTTACCACGCAATAAGCAATAAACAATGGTAGGTGTGCGTGTGATGGTGGTAACTCACAAGATTCCTGAACCAGAACCTATGGCAACACGTGAATCCTCCTTGTAGGCCTCAATCTGTACTTTTGCTTTGGGATAAGCTAGTTTAATGGCATGTGTAGCTGCCTCAGCCATATGCTGGCACACGTTGATTGGCAATTGGCCGGCGACAAAAGCCTTACCAAACACTTCAGCAATGTCTCCTTGCTCCGTCATATCGACACAATTTAAATGAGACACTGGGTTGACTTCCATCGTTACTTCTCCACCACCCCGTGGAAAATATCCTCTACAACAAACAGAATGATGTTAGTGCAACCGGGGCAATTCTAGATAAAAAATGTTGGTCAGTGAACAGTGCTGTACTGATCGCTTTTTGTGCTCCTTAAATACATATATATATATGTGTATGTGTAGGCCTATGTATGTAGGCCTAGTATATTCATATTCATATTAATTTATTTCGTTTCCATTACAAATTTGTACAAATTGTGTAGAACACGTCAAATTATTATTATATTTACAAAAGTGCATACACTTTACCACACGTTCGTTCATACATCTATGCGACGACGCTTCCGATCTGCTACAAGTGACCGACAAGTCCAAGATCAAGTGCCCCCTGGTCCAGAACAGAAGTCTGGTACCAAAAGTCGCCGCACCACGCCACGCTATCCAATATGGCTCCACCTGCTGCTTGTTCAGCGCAAAACAGCCCTTTTCAGGGCCCACCTACTGTGATATACTGGAACGCAGGAGGCGTTACCACAACTAAACGTGCCGAGTTCTATAATATTGTCCATAGACACAATGCTGATGTTTTTTGCATTTCTGAGGCTGGCAAGATTGCGGAAAAAAATGTGAAGAACATGACGGACCTCAAAACTCCAAACTACACCATCCATATACTGGAGAGGAGTAGGCAAATCTCCTCAGGCCTGATAGTGGGAGTCAGGTCGACTCTGGTCTCGGCTTTCAAAGTCACGCACGCGATGGAGCCAAGCGGCGACAAGATTGAAATTGCCACTCTGGATGGGACGCACCAAATATACCATCCACCTTGTGTACAACCCTCCCAGCAACATTCCAGAGACCCTTGAAACCATGCACATGACGAACCACACAATCATTGTTGGAGACCTTAATGCTCCACATCAAGACTGGGACTACGAGTCGACAACTCCAGTAGGACGATCAGTGGCAGAATTTGTCTACTCGAATGCACTGCTTCTGCTCGAGCCCCCTGATGGGAAAAACCGTACCACCTTTCTCTCTAATTCAGGCCACACCTCCAGACCAGACCTTGCCATTGCTCACATGTCAATTGCAGATGACCTGACCCAAGAAAATCTGGACTGCCCCACGGGTCTAGGTCACAAAGTTATTAAAATCTGCCCTACTGAAGGTCCTTCTAAAAGTGAGCAACCTCCTTATTTGAGATGGAATTTCCAAAAGGCCAGATGGGATAGCTTCACCGAAACCATGGAAAATTTTGCCTCGAATTTTCAACTCACTGGAAATCCCCACAAAGACACAAAAGTGCTGGAAGAAAAAACACTAGAAGCTGCAAGCAAACACATCCCCAGAGGTGCTCAGAGAGCATACGTACCTTTCTGGAGCAAAAAGCTGGAAAATCTAAGGAAAAAAAGAAACCAGTGCAGATTAGTAACTGAACAACAAAAAACTCATACCAGCAAAGAAAAATTGGCTGAAGCACAAAATGCCCTCACCAAAGCCATTGAAGAAGCAAAAGAGGAGAAATTCAAGAGTCTTCTTAAAAATCTTGACTACAGAACCGACACCGTGAAAGCCCACACTTTTTTCTCTAATTTGTGCGGTAAAAAAGCAAAACTTGAAGAAGAAAATTCTCCCATCCTCTACAAAGGCAAAATGGCAGTCACGAATTCAGAAAAAGCCGATGTTTTGTGCAGACACTTTAAAGCCATCAGCACTCCTCAAAGGCGTAAACCAAAGAAATTGCCAAAAATTGAATATCAACATCTGCCAAACGATCCCTATAACCAACCATTTAATGCCCCGGAGCTTGACTTTGCCATTAATAATCTAGACAACAAGAAATCGCCTGGACCAGACAAGATTCATGTAGAGTTTCTGAAACACCTAGGCCCCTGGGCGCGGAAACTCATCCTTGACCTTATCAACAGTTCCTGGACATGCCAAGTCCCATCAAGTTGGAAAATTGCGAACATCACGCCCATTTTGAAGCCAGAAAAAGATGCCTTGGACCCAGCCAGCTATCGTCCTATTGCCCTTACCAGTGCCCTTGCTAAAGTAGCAGAAAAAATGGTCAACCTCCGTCTGGAAAATTTCCTTGAAAGTAACGACATCATAGACGAGGACCAGGCTGGCTACAGAAAAAAACGAGGAACTGTCGACCAAATTGCCTACCTTGTACAGACAGTGAAAGAGGGTTTCTCTAAACAGAAAAGTACGCTGGCTGTCTCTATTGACCTATCCGGAGCCTTCGACTCAACCGACCGATCATATGCCATCAAGCAGATGATCGATGATTTGGTGCCGAATAACATCATAAAATGGCTCCACGACTTTATTAATGATAGGCGAATAAAGGTTGTCCACAAAGGTGCACACAGTAAAACACGCACCATAAAAGCAGGGGTGGCTCAAGGAACAATAACGGCACCAACCGTTTTCAAAATTGCTATCAATGGGCTTATCAAACTTTTGAAACGCTCCATCCCTGGCCTGACTGTCAAAGCTTACGCTGATGACTTTGTCATATTTTTCACAGAAAAATGCCCAGTCAGCATGGAACAAAAAATGATTCGTGCCATGAAAATTGCTGCAGGCTGGCTCCAGGTACATGGTTTTAAGATCAACTGCAGTAAAACCTTCTGCACCTACTTCACGATGAGCAATAAACCTTTTAATTTTAACATTCCTCTTGACGGTATAAACATTAAACAGACTGATGAGATGAAATACCTAGGCGTTACCCTTGACAAAAAAGTGACCGGTAAGCTCCACTTTGAAAAGGCAGCAGAAAAGGGTAAAAAACGATTACGTCTAATGCAGAGGGCCTGTGGTGTTTCCTGGGGTGCCAAATTAGATACCCTAACGCTGACATACACTACTTACGTAAGACCAGCTATCGAATATGGCACCGAAATTTTCCCTGCAGCCGCCGCCTCCCAGGCCCGTCTCATCGACAGAGTCCAAAATCAAGCCCTCCGACTCATCACCGGTGCAGTGAAAACCACCCCTATAGACGCCATGGAATGGTACAGCCAAATCGAGCCAATGCAGCTGCGTAGAGAACAGCGCGCTATCCAGCTGCATGAAAAATTGGCACGCCTCGACCCTGACAAATGGCTCAACTACCCAACCTCAAGAGTAATGGCTCACACCAACTTCGCTGAAGCGGTCACTAAGCTGAAAGAAAAAGTCTGCCCCGAGCTCCTGGTTGCGGTACGCCAACCTTTTGACGTCCCACTGCCGGCCTCCCTTCCAGATAGATCCAATCAGCTTATACCAGGAATAAAAATAGATGGCATTGAGAAAAAGGAAGGTCTCGACAAGAAAGAGCTGAAAGCGCTAACTGAGGTACACTTGAAAAAGTATTTTCCTCTGAAAGAGTGGGTGCACATTTTCACGGATGGCTCCCACGACTCAGCCACACATAGAACCGGCTATAGCATCTACTGCACTTTCTTCGAGGAAGCCACTCCGATGGGCGTCGGCACAACATACTTCGATGCGGAGGTTGCAGCCATCGCCAGAGCGGCTCAAAAAATTGCAGAGGTGCCAGCCTTCCCACTCAACAAGACAAAATTTGTTATCCTTAGCGACAGCGTTTCAGCAATCCAATTTGTCTCTCAAGCAGTGAACCTCCACCCCCAATCGCTGCTCTTCAAAAACTCCCTTGCCAGTCTCCGTCAGCAGAATAAAGAACTAGAAATTCAATGGATCCCTAGCCACTGCCAGATCCTGGGCAACGAAAAAGCTGATTTCTTGGCCAAAAAAGCTACGAAAGCTGCTCCTCCACAAGCTGCGGCTACGTCCTTCAGAGGTGCTAAAATCAAGATCAAGACAGCCATCAAAAAGGCGTACAAAAGCACATATGAAGAGGCCTTACGAGCCAAAAGCTGGTGGGCAGAGATCAACAGAGGACCTGATAAAAATTGGTCCAGAAAGACGGCCACCGCCCAGTTCCGGCTGGCAACAGGCCATGACGTCCTGCAGCATCACCTGAGCCGCTTTAACATCAGCAAAGAACCGGCAACGTGTAAATTGTGCAGCTCCGATGTACAAGACAGGGCACATCTTTTTAGATGTGCTGCCCTCAAGGTTTTTATCGACTCCCTGCCCAATGATATGAGCAGGCCAGAAAAGGAAGCAGTTTTATATTGGATAGTAAGACAAAAGAATGGCTGAAAAAGCCATCTTGGCACAAGAAGGAAAAAAAAAAAAAAAACACTTTGTCCCCATTTTCCGAAAGCACAGTTCTGACAACTTTTTTAAAACGTCCCCAACTACATATTTATTTGTTTAATTTCTACTGGCAAAACATTATACAATTTTATACAATTATAGCACACTCCTTTCTTGACCATGATAGTGAATGTTTTGCTTGATAAAAATTGTTCCCACACTGTCTAGTATTGTATTCATGAACGTCACTAACACTAGTAGGCCTAAAATACTCCTGGTGCTTCTTTACGTAACACAAACAGTTATAAATATAGTAAATGCAAGGGACCATTAAAATATCATGTTTGATATAATACTTTCTGCAGCTTTTATTGTGTGTTAAGTTAATATTAAAAAGTGCTCGCATAAACTTTTTTGCATTACAAAAATGCATTATTAAAACATAAAAATATATATAGGCCTACCTAATAGGCTAATCTAATACCTATTGAGTTGTTTGGAGATTTGAATGGTAATGTTGGAGATATGAGGGTAGATGAAACTATAGCCAATCTTAATTATTAGAAAATATAAGTACAAAGTTGCAGACATCAATTCTCACATGGTTGGGCAAGTCAATACCGCCTACCTTTTTAATATCGTTGCATTAAACGTTGCGCCGAACTTTCTCAAGAGAGGCCGGAAAACGTCAATTGTGTAGTCGATTTGGGGGGCCATTTCGGCGTTTGTTCCGCCACGCAGCTTGAGCACTGTGATCCCATTGCTGAACAGAGCGCACGGCAGACCGACTTGGATCAGCAACCCCACACTCCTGTCAGACGGAATGCAAATATGTACCTATTGAGCAGACAGCAGCTGGTGCAAAGCTATCTAAGTGGTAGTTTTGTTAATCTTAACAATCATAAGTATGGAATGAATGTTCATGACCTCCTTTTTTCTATTTGTAAATACAAGTCTAAAAAATAGTTTCAACTAGTCCATGCTTCAAGCGAGTGATGACAAAAATACGTAGGCCTATTTTATTTTGCCAGAAAATACATATTTTCATAATTTTATGAGTAGGCCTAAATGTCTTTTTTTTGACAGTTTAAAGCTAATATTGTCCAATTTTGATATAATTTCCGAAAACGGCTGCAGCCGAATGTGCGAGTGTGAGTGCAATGTCGAGCTTGCTTCATTATCAGCTTAGTGTGAAATAAAATTAAAATCAGAAGTTATTAATTTTTAATTTAATTTAATGTGATGCTGATGATGTATTTGATGTGATGTGATTTTAATTTAATGTGATTCCAGAGAAGTTCAAATAATTTTTAATTACTTGGAAATCTTATTGTTGAAAGTTGTGTGTATCCAACATTCAGTGACTGTGTGTTTTGGCCGGATCGCTCGCAACGTTCTCTGTGCACTTGCTACGTCTTCCCATAGACCATAGGGTACCTATATATGAAATTTCTGTGCTCGCCAGCAACATTGTATGTATGAATGGACAACACCTCAACGAAACTCAACACAAGTAGTGCGGCCTAGTGCCACATTAGTGAATCCAGAATGTGTGCTACTGCTATTAAATAGGCATAATGATAACTTAGTTCAGTATGTAGTTAGGCAATTACCCAGCTGTTTGAGTGTCTGCGTGGATGACTCCACTACTCAGCTTTCCAGGATTGAAAGTAATGTTGGTTGAACCTATTTCTGCTCCACATAACTTGCCTCCACAAATATCCCGGCCAATCTCTAACCCTAAGAAGAAAACGGTACAACATTATTACTACATGTAATAATCATAATATGATACAGTAGTGTTTGTTAATTCAAACTTGGTTAATTCAAAATTATGTATTGGCTAATTCAAATATTGATGGAGTCCCAGCAGAAGATTTAGGTATGGTGCATAGTGTTAATGTTCTTTTAATTAAAAATTTAGTAATTCAAATTGGAGTTTTTAGGGTCCCTTGAAATTTGAATTAAAGGGGGATAACAGTACGGTACCACTGATTTGAACAGTCCGATAAAGCTCAATAGGAATAGGCAAGTCACATTCAGTACTTAGCTAGTGCATAAAAAGGGAGTCATGCTAAAACCACTTATTGATGTGCCAGTGCACAAAGTAGTGACAGTGACCAATAATTTCCAATACAGTGCAACTAAGTTAAAGCAGTAGATAGTAGGTACATATATGGTTTGACTTTTGAGTACTTAAACTCTGGAGAATACAGAGTGTAAAAACAAGTTGGTAAAATGTATATTCATTGTTAATACGTAGTATAGCAGGGTAAAGAACTCTTAGTAGGTATCTACAATTTAATGGCATTTTCCACTGGTTGTACTGGTGTGTACCGAGTGCGAGTTTGACATTCCACTTGTAAAGCTGTGATTTGTACTGGTGCATATCTCAACTAACTGTTTCATTGACAAACTAGCAAAGGCACACTGCACTCACAGTGTGCACTGAACTACACTGTCTCTTGTAGTTAGAGCAGTACGCTTTGGTGGTGCATGCAAATGTGACAGCTACGAATGCGGGAAAATTGAAGTACTGTGAGTCTTTGTCAGATAGTGAAGCTGAAACTAAACCTAAATCCAATTGAAAAATAGAAAGATACGTGGAAGATATTGTTCACCATGATATTTCAATGTAGACGTAGCTAGCCAACCAATTTATGGGTTACTAACTTACTATGTTTACCATACATCTTCTTTTACCTAGGCACCTCATGCAATTTAATTTGTGGTACCGTCCTTCTTAGGAGCCCAGTCTAAACCTCAGCCAGCCCTGTCACTTCTTGCTAAGTTAACACACAATTCCTTTCACCTTGTAAATGACATTTTGATTTTGATAACTTTTACAGCCAATTTGTTACACTGAGGGTAATAATAACTTAATAATAAGCATGTTCTACACTTTCAGTGACACATTTGCTTCACACTTGGTGTGGCCCAGTGGAAAACACCATAAAACAAAATAAGGCACGTTTTACAAGCTAATAACTTAATCACCTATAAATAATACACTTAGCCTACACTACAACATCTAGTCACAAATAATATGCATTTTCAGTACTTACAGAAAAAGAAATGAATACAATTATAACTAAATAGTAATGCAGAAATGGAATGGGGAGGCATACAACAAATGTCTACACTGCAGCGCAGCGAGCGATGCAGTCACTGAGCACTGCCTACTAGAAGTCAGTCTCAGTATCACCAAAAACCTCTCTAGAAGGCAGTGCACTAATTATTATTGAAAAAATAGCCATCGATTCCAAAGTAGTCAAACAGTTTTGATAATGACTGATGAACGATTCAGTGACTGTTGGCCGGACCGCTCGCAAGTAGCAACGCTCTCTGTGGTCTGTGCACTTGCTCCCCCATACCAAGTTAGCGACATATGTATGGACACAAAAGACAAGCACCTTTGAGGTGTTGTGGACGCAGACCAGGTTTTTGACGCCCCGCACGGATGCTGTGTACTCGTATAGGCGTCTTCTGGAGTACACTTAGAGCAAGCGCAATTCGAAGAATCTGCCCACCCTGGTGATTTAACACATGACATATGTACAAATATTTCCACATCTGCTTTACAATTGTAGGCCTTGGCCTTGGCCTACATAGGCCTACATCTCTAGCAAATCTCTAGCAAGTGGAACGAAGTGAGGCACCGTTCCCTTTCTAGAGACCACCACTTACTAAATGTAACAATGAGGGTCGAGCCCAGTACGCTAGTCTCATTATGTTTAACCATAGAATATCTTTACTTTGTTATTTGTTGTATAGCCTAATGGTTCGTTTACAGCTGCACGTTGCAAGCGTTGAGAGCGAAGCGAGGGCGCGAGGTTTGCATGGCCTGTTTACTGCGACGCGAGGTGAGGGAAATAAATAGGCCTAATAGCAGTATGGCAGAACAGCAGCATGAGTATGAAATTCATTGAATCTTCGCCGTATGAATATAATTACACGGTTTTACCTAAATAAAACATTTTTTGACCAATCAGTGTGTTATGCTTATGATCGTCCACTGTATTTGAAAATACGTGTGTTTGATTTAACGAAAAGCCAGAAAACTAGACTAGGAAATTAGGTTAGGAGTCCTAGTCCACAATAAATTTGTTAGTTTTTAGTATTTTACCGTAGACATGGTTTTAACATGATGTCGCTTCAAACTTTCGATGTACTCCTGTCTCGTATTGCGACATTATTTAATATAATACATTGTTCAGGGAAGAAGTTATCTCTGAAGCTGTAGGCCTAGGCCTATGTTTTTTACTATGAGGTACATGTACATTCAACTGTCGGGTCCTAGAACCCTAGGCATAGTTTGGCACTGCCACTTGATACGTATTCGGCAAACAATCGAGGTGACTGTGGGGAGACGCGACGCCAGAAAACATAAACTTGAACCATGTCTGGCGCGAAGGTTTCCCCTCGCGAGCTCACGTGAAACTCGGCCGCTGATTGGAGCTCGCGCCTTCGCTTCGCTCCCAACGCTTAGCTGTAAACCCACCATAACCATGGAGCTATTAAGTTATAGATATCCACTAGGCCTAGGCCCTAGGCTATAAGAACTTGCTTAGGTCACTATAGCCTAGGACCTAGGCCCAAGGCTAGGCCTAGCCTAGGCCTAGCTAGGAGGGACACATGCTTACAACTCAACAATATACCCCATTTTCTCATGTTGTAATTAAAAAATTCTCGGTCTCAACATACCACAGGTTTTTTCACAATTTGACTTTCAGGCTAGGCTTAGCCAAAACTCTAGATTAACGTAGGTACGGCCTAGGCCTAGGGGCCCACCGGCTTTCACCTCATGTCCTCCCGTTTACTTACACCCTCCATGATTCCTCCATCTATATCAATTGCAGTAGTATTTGACATTCTAGTTATTTTCTTTAAAACTAGAGATATTACACAAACATGTAAACGCTATAATGTTGAAGAGTACAATAAAAGCTAAAACCCAAAACCTTCACTTTGACAGCTGTAAGCTGACATGTGCCGCCCGCCCGCTGGAACCGGAAACACTTTTCGCCACAATCCAACCCAACAATCGGTTGTCAACTCAGGAAGGCAGTGAGAACTGAGACGTCAAGACAACGACATGGCGACAAGAACAGCTGATGTCACCATGAGCGGTGAAGATTTTGAGCCTTTAGATCCCACTCTTCAAAATGTTATTGATCAAAAGTCACTGCGTTGGATTTTTGTTGGGGGTAAAGGTGGGGTTGGAAAAACAACTTGCAGGTAGGCCTACCTAGGTTATACATACAAACTAAAACTTGTGTAGGCCTAGGCCCTAAGCCCTGGGCCTAGCTACCTAGATATTCACTGGCCTAGGCCTAGGCCTAGGCCTATCATTGCCGCCTAGGGCCTGGGCTAGCCGTGGTGTGTTGGCCAATCTTGACATGACAGCTAGGGCCTAGGCTAGGCTAGGCCTAGGTTTAGATATTTCTTACCTTCCAGTCTAGGCCTAGGGCCTAGGACATAAAGCCTATGCTCACGCTTGCATTAACAACGCCTAATGGTCGGTGCACAATCGTCCGGGAAGGAGCTCTGGTAACGGTAACTGGAAAGTTCGCTATAATTTAACATTGCCCGGTAACGTTAACGGAAAGCTCCTTCTCGGGCTATTGTACACCGACCATAAGAATAAAAAATTAAGAAATGTGTAGGCCTAGGCCTAGGCCTACGCCTAGCCTGGGCCCTAGGCCACGCAAGCAGGGTCCACAGTAGCCCGGGAAGGGGAATCCCGAACTATCGTTACCAGGCAATGTTAAATTATAGCCAACTTTCCCGTTCCCGGGCCTCCACCGGGCGATTGTAGGCCACCGGGCGATTGTAGGCCCCTTTTGAGAGGCAACAAAGTAGCCGACCCTACATAGGGCCTAGCCTATGTTGTTGTTGATGATGATGATGATCTAGTGACCTAACCTAGCAGGTGAATACGTCCTTAAGGCTTAAACGTTAAGTAATCGAGAAAATTCCTCGTGATAAGTCTTAGGCCTGCCTAAACTTTTTACATCCCCATGGATCTAAACATCCTACTTGACTAACTAGGCCTAGTTGTTGTTGCTGTTGTTTCTTGGTTTAGCAGTCTTCTGCTAGTAACAAAACACATATTAGTTTTGACACTTATCTTCTTTTCATATTTGTCACTTTCCTTTCAGTTCACATCTAGTTATTTTACCACTATTCTAAAGGGTAGTAGACTCTTCTGCGGCTGGGCCTTATAGCCCGGTGGCAGAGGCAACCCTCCAACTTGATGTGCTTACGCGAACCTGATCCAAGCTAGGCTACTCGATCAAGTTTAGCCTAGGGGCTACTGGATCTATTGTAATCATGTGATGGATTAATTTGATCCCAAGGCGTTTGGGCCTATGTATGGAATGGATGCATAGGTCTATTGCGAGTAATTTTGCGGTGCCCAAATTCAAACCGTTTCATTATGGTAGGTAATCTTGTCATGCCTCCAAGCCTAGTCACGAATTACTCATTTGCACTTAATTGCTCACCGTGAAGTGTTAAGTATTTCATTCCCTTGGGACAAGTCTTTTCACACTACAGCGATATTGTCTGAAACTTGCTGACGTTGATTTAAATTGCCGCCGCAATATTCTGTTTAGATTCAACTAATTCTGCTCCAAGAGCAGATCAGCATATCACGTTCACGAACATGGATTAACTCGATCAAGTAGCCTTATACCTACGTAACATATTTCGTGATCTGAGTTACTCGGTTCGCGTAAACGCCTTTGGCGAGTACTAGTAGGCCTGTATACATACTAGGGCCTAGGCTTTGGGCTAGCTAGCTTTGGGCCTAGTCTTTGGACAGCAACTAATGGTCCTTTACATGGATTATGTACATATCACTCACATCAAACTGGTTTGCATGAACTTGTGAAGCCACCTTCATAGAAATCAGTTTCGTCTATCACAACACTTCAAAGCACTTCCTTCAAACTCTAGGCTATAGGCCTACAGCGAATTGAATAAATGGCTTTGAGTCCTTGCATGATTTAATATGATTTAATCATAGTGGCTCTCATAAGGAAGAAAAATATCTAAGTTCTTAAAACCACGCAATACACCTTACGACGAGCCAATCAGACGTTAAATCTCCACTTACGACCTGGCCAATGAGATGCTACTAACTTCAGTCAGTTGAGAGTCTTTGACTTGCATTCATTGCCTTGAAATTATCAACATCTGGTTTCCAGTTGGATCAATAGGCCTAGGCTAGGCCTATACTATACAGTTTTTCAAAGTTTCTGTCATAGTGTTATTTATGTAGAAAAGATGGTAGCGTGAGTTGCGGCGAAAATTCGGATGATAATCCAAGTGATGAATGTATGGATGATATGTTAGTTTTTATTATAGGTAGCTTTCAATAGACGTCACGTGGCGGCCATTATGAGGTACACATTGCTTGTTTGCCACCTGTTTGTATGTCCAAAACTGGCAGGGGAACGTGACGCAATGCCGAGCGGCTTGAAGAGGGTGGAGAAAGAAGCGTGTCTCTACTGGTTGACCAGATCCAGCATGATGGCATAATAGCCAAATGTGGGCATTTGAGAAGAAGAAGAAGATATTTTTAGTCAAATAACAAACTTGTTTGTAGGCCTCCATTCAAGTCATTTTATCATACTGTGTATTCTATCTGATTCTAGCTGTAGCTTGGCTGTGCAGTTGTCAAAAGTTCGAGAAAGTGTCCTGATCATCTCGACAGATCCAGCCCATAATATTTCTGATGCATTTGACCAGAAGTTTTCAAAAGTACCTACTAAGGTCAAGGGAGTTGACAATCTGTTTGCTATGGAAATAGATCCTAACGTTGGTTTCAATGAATTACCAGAAGAGTATTTTGATAATGAAAATGAGGCAATGAAACTTAGCAAAGGTGTTATGCAGGAGATTGTAGGAGCTTTCCCAGGAATTGATGAAGCTATGAGCTATGCAGAAGTTATGAAGTAAGTGATACAGTTAACTGTAGGCCTACCTAAAAAAGTAGATTTAGTAGGAGACTTGCAACACATTGTAGTGGTTTCATTCTGTAAGTCACCCGGTTTACAAAACAAAAACCGGGCTCAAACCGGTTCCCGATTATTTGAGATAGTCCCTAGTTTGAAGTGTTAAAGATGTGGCACATGCACAACTTGATGTGTTCATGATTATTTAATTTCAGATTAGTAAAAGGCATGAATTTCTCAGTGGTGGTTTTTGACACGGCCCCCACTGGTCACACACTCCGACTTCTTTCTTTCCCGCAAGTCGTCGAAAAGGGACTCGGTAAGCTGCTCCGACTCAAGATGAAGATTAGCCCATTCATTTCCCAGATGGGCTCAATATTGGGACTGGCTGACTTTAATCCCGATTCCTTCTCAACGAAGATGGAGGAAATGTTGGCTGTTATACGACAAGTAAACGAGCAATTCCGAGACCCGGTTAGTTTATCCTTATGTTCAGCCAGTTGCTTACTTTACAGTTTTGTACATGTTTTTTTTTAGTCAGCATTTATCGATACACTATAGGCCTGCTAACTTTAGAATTTGTTGTGTAACAAATTACCTACTGGGAGGTTCTAATATGACAATGTTGTATAATATTTTTAATAAAATTAATGATTGTAGTTTGCATTATGTGTAGTAAAACATTAAATGTAGTTTTTGAGGCATTGTGCTCTTTTATGTTTGTCTTTTGACAAAACTGTTCACAGCTGGTGGTGATACTGTACATCAATTTGTTTGTAGTGATGGTAGGGTAGGGTGACCATTTGCATTGTACTACTATAGAGTTAATCTCTTTTATGTGATACTGGTGTAGGCTATACGTAAATGGTGATTCTGTAGTTATCGTAACAATGAACCACATAATAAAATGGTATAATGCCCCCTCCTGAAGATCAGTTCTTTTAACTGTGTACACAATACATAGCTACAAATACTTATGTAATGTATGTGTAGTGTATGTAATGTACGGTATTTTGTAGGACCAAACTACGTTTGTGTGCGTTTGTATTGCCGAGTTCCTGTCCCTGTATGAGACGGAGAGGCTTGTCCAAGAGCTGACCAAGTGCGGCATAGACACACACAACATCATTGTCAACCAGTTACTAATGCCAGCAAAGAATGAATTGCCTTGTCGACTGTGTGCTGCCAGGCACAAAGTGCAAGAGAAATATCTAGATCAGGTATGTGCCTATTATTACAGCTCTAGATAAACAGTATTAATAAATAATTCAATTTTCTTTGAAATTGTTATTTGAAAAGAAAACTATCATTTGATCATAATATAGACTTATAAGTTATAATTAGAAACTGTGTTACTGCACTTGTATCTGTGGCCCACATGTGTGTTGTCTGTGGTGTGACAGTCATGGTTTATAGTTTGTAACACTTCACTGATCACAAGGGATGCAAGAAAAAGACTCAGGTAGGTTAGTTGTTTTTGTTGGATCTGACCATCCCATGCTCGGGGCTTCGTAATGGTGGCCTATGGGTTGAGGTGAAGGGTGAGCACTTCTCGGTAGACGGCCCACAATGCCCGTGTCAATCACGCAGAGCTAGAGCTAGACGCTGTCCATCGGCTCCGTCTTTGATGCGGAGGCATTTTCAAACGTGGATTTTTGGGCGACGAATAGGGAATGTGCAGATGATTTTTTTATAGTTCCATCTAGTTGAATTTCATTTTCTATAAAGAATCATATTAATTTTTGTATGTGTTTGGAATAGATTTCATTGATAAAAATCACCCGAAACTTTCACACATCGTTTTGGCGGGAAAAACGGGGAATGACGTCAAACGTTTGGATCATAACCACCCAATCATACAAACAAACGCTGTTTTGCTAATAATTTCACTCACAATAGAATGTTTTGTATCAAATTTGTTTCTAAAATGTTCAATAAATACTATTGAACATAAATTTATACGAATATAATCAATAATTACAGTATTTTTTAAGAATAGTTGAAAACATTGTGGTTTTAAAATGAAACGTCTGAAGATCGACAACAATGAAGTGCTGTTATAACAGGCGAAATAGTTGTGAATTCCAAAGAGCTTAGATAAATTAATTCATAAAATTTGTTGTTTACCAACGTTTGACGTCACGGACCGTTTCACAATGCAGGTAGAAATGTCATACTTTAAATGCTAATAGAATTGAAACTATGCACTTCTCAGACATAAACATTATTTCCACGTAATTTTTGGATAAAGATCTATCATTTTTTGGTACTCTGAACATTATTTATTTTTTATGAACATTCCCTATTATCAACTCAAGCCAGGCACATGGTTGGGGCTAACCACACATCCCTGATTTTATTGTAAAAGTACCATAAGTCCTAGCGTCCTATTTTTTTTCACCATCGGCCAATTGAATTTGTCATATAGCCTATGCATTGGAGAGTAGTTGAGATGGTTGGATTATTAATAAAGATGAGAGTACATTGAATATAAAGATGAACTATTTATTCACACACCAAAAGAATAAGATGTATATTGTGTAGCTCACAATAGTCTTGTAGACCTGGCCATTCGCGATCGGTTATCAACTGACAGACCGAGATACCAATGGGTAAGCAAGACCACCCAAGATGATTACGTCATGTCAACGTCATCGTTCAAATGGTGACACGATAGTACCTATCGATTACATGACAATTGAATCAAGCCAGCTTTTGAGCAGCCTCGTATGCAAATCAAATGTATTGGCTATATTGGCTGATGCCTACAACTGTAGATAAAAACTAAAACTAATAAATTTGTTTCAGATATCCGATCTGTATGAAGACTTTCATGTGACAAAACTGCCGCTGTTGGATAAAGAAGTCCGAGGTGCAGAGCAAGTGAAAGAATTCTCCGAGAAACTGATTAAAGCTTACACGCCCAATTAAATGCCATCTTTTGGTATTATCCACCTTGCTTGACAATATTTCCACAAACAATAACACCATGTAAAATTTGTAAGAAACCCTCATTAAGTGTGTTCGTTCTATGTTTTACATGCCGCCATATTAATAATTTACACAATTATTGGAGATGGCAATTTGTCACATAGGCCTAGACTTACACACAGATGCACGTACACATGTTTTCATTTTGAGATTACATATATGTTGTTTTAGAATCTGCAGCAAGAAAATGGCAAATCCTAATGCCATTAATATTCTGTATCGTCAGAGGGATAAAAAAAGGAATACCGGTACCTACAAACATATATTTTACTTACTTTACCTTTTAGAATTTTTAGGTGTACCAGTAGCTCTGCCAATTGAAGTTATAAAGTACAGTTTTGTATAGGCTTGAGATTAATTGATCACAGTGGAATAAAATATTGTATGAACTATTGCTTGTGGGCTTTACTTGTATCGATTCATCGCAGGTAACCACAGCTAGTGTAATTTTATTAATGATCAGGCATTTCTAGGCAAAGGGGGGGGGGGGGGGGGGGGGGGAGGAAGGTTTGAAACGACTGGCCAAGTGTGGTGGACATGATTCTTGTAAACTTGATCTGTTAATTAATTCAAGATCTCAAAGTACCTATTCAGTAACTTATATATAAATTTAGGTATAAATAAATAAAAATACTGTATTTACCTAAATTTGTTTTGTGTATGAGAAAATAATCAATTTAAAATTATACATACATATTATAAGCCTATACCTACTTCACTTTATTAAATTATTATTAATTTAAAAATTTATTAATACATACTAAATTAAATTTCATTATAAAGATGTTTAAAAAAAACTTGGTTTGACAGTAATCTAACCCAGACATAATATAGCCTGATGCTCGTCTCAAAATATTAATACCCTACTCAACTGTAGTAATATGTAGGCCTAGGCATGTAGGCCTACACTAAATTAAAAAATTGAGTTTGCTGAAATCATCATAGACTGTTAATTTGAACTACCAGATTTTATTTCAATCTTAAGGTGGTGTGATTGTAAATATTACTGATAGAGTGGGGTTGCTATAGCAGAATTTCTAGAAGAAAAGTAAGTTCCACAATACATTATGTATATTATTTTAATTTTGTTAAATACCTACAGTATATATTATTATTTAATAGTATCTACCTAGTAAGAATCAGTATCTTAATAGGCCTACTGTTATTACAGTGTAGCTAGATTTAATTTGGTTTAATACATAGAAAGCTCAGATATTAATTGTATTGCTTTTGAATATGAACACATTAAAACGGTTTTAATGGGTTCAGTGCCTACATATGGACGATTGCAGTCCTAGATCCACACAAGGCATTGCCAGGCATACTAACAGATGATCACACCATGGTCTTGGACATGGATGACACAGTACTTCGTTACTGAACCTGAATCAGCTAACAAATCAACGTACCAATAAAATAGCCACGGAAGAAGGCGGTAGGCAGCCATTTTAGCCCTCAAGTTTCGGATGTTGACATTGTTCACATTGTTGTGACTGTTAATGTGTAATTGCTTAGCGATAGGGGCTAAAACGCCTGACAATATCAAAAACCGGAAATGAGAATCGCAGACGCGTTTTCCAACCATGTTGCACATCCAGATAGTTGTAAGTCCATGATCACACACAGGACTAGGAGTCAAAATTTTTGCAGCTGAGACATTGTTCAAAGTGTTCTATGCATAGGCAGAGGCTTACAGTTTTTGCTTCAAAGGAAGTCTATAGCATTTCAAAATGTAGCTCCTAGCACAAGCATGTTTTTGGGATATATGACATGTCATTTGCATATAGAGCTTGTTCTAAGCTAGTCAAACAATCGCATACATGCAGCCCTGGTACAAACCTTGAAAGATGGCGTTGGAATGTTTACGTTTGATCTAGGTGACTGCTGACTGAGGCATATGTTTATAATATTTACCTATGCATGTGCCCTAGCTACTTTGTCAGGGGAATGGATTTGAAGTGGTTAGGGGCTTAGAAATCTTTAAACAGAAAATATCTAGCAGTTGTCACCTGTCAGGAGACTGCAATGTTTGTACCGTCCCTCGGGCTGCGACCTTCGTGAGTCAAAGCAGAACTAAACTGGATGACGCAAATAGAAACAAGCCCTATGGGGAGGCGTACAACAAACGACAACACTTCAGCGCTGCGAGCGTTCCGGCCACTGATCTCTGCCTGCTAGAATTAATCGAAACCCCATCGAGGAGGCAGTGCACTACTTATTATTGTAAAATTATCCAAAGATTCCAAAGAAGTCAAATAGTTTTGCAATGACTTAAGAATTCTTATTGTTTAAAATTGTGTATATCTAATATTCAGTGACCGTTGGCCGGATTGCTCGCCACGCTCTCTGTGCACTTGTTACGCCTCTCCATATCTATACTACTTATGTTACAATCCACATTCAACTATAACATACATCGAAATGTGGATTTGGTATACTTGGGCAGAGACATTCACAGTTGAACGTGGACTAAGATGCAGAGCCAGCCTCCTATTAACTCTACATTGAAGTTCTCACTAAGTTAACTGTAATCTATGTTTGTAGCTCAGTTGGTTCTAGGCATAACACATCAAAGTTTGACTATTGTTTAGTACATTTTAAGAATACAGTATGCCTCTACCACAGATAACGATACACTAGGTACACGATTCCAAACATAAGCTACCAGTACATACAGTAGTTAAAACTGTATAGTGTATGGTATAAAGTTTTGTTTTCCAAATTGGATTAAACTAGACATTTGGTTGGTTGCCATTTAGAGTGTAATAGAGTACAGTAGGCTACACCAAGTAAAACCACATTTAGTTATGTGTTCTTTTTTCTACTAGTCTACTGTTCATAAAACGAATTGCAAGTCTAATGCTGTACTGATGGTAATTATTATTGGAATAGGAATTTATGTCTGAAATGTAGCACTGTCCTTTTGGGAATATTGGAACTGAACAGTACTATTTTTGCCAGCAGGTTGGTAAATGCATAACATTTGCTCTACATAATTGTAACTAATTACTTTTTTATGTGGTTATGTTGTGTCCGGAACGCAGAATGTCAACCTGCAGAAACTCATCTACACGGAAGTAAGAGGAAGCCGCTATCTATCTCTGGTGCAGAAACTCGAACAGTAGGCGCGATACCTTTGGCAGTAAAGGCGATAAGATAACGCGCTATCAGTACACGGGTTAGGGGGTCATCCACTGTTGGGTTATACCTTTGGGGCGTAAAGGCGATAAGATAACGCACTATCAATACACCACTTAAGGGGTTATCTACTGTTGAGTTTCTGCAGGTCGACTTTACGGGTACCCTGTTGTGTCTTGTGCTTGATTTTCAAAGTATCCGATACGTCAGAACAGGCCACAGTCATGATGGGATGGGTGTGTATTGAATTATTAGTATAGAGCAGCACTAATTGTTGTGACTTATAGATAAGATTAATGTATATATGGATAATATTAATAGGTATCCTGTTTCAAAGTTTGTATATATGCTTACCTAACCTCCCACATTTCTACAGACCAGCCAATTGCCAATTGGCCATCATATTTAAATTGATTACAAAATAATCAATTAAGGGCAAAGGATAGTCTCTACGTCAAAAACCGCAGAAAATGTTCATTATTAAATTATATCTCAAGATTGCAACAAGAAATCGAAAATCTAAATCAGCAGCGGACTTTGCTTTGGTAAGCCCTACAGATTGAATGAAATATTGTAACCATAAGCGTAGTATTTTGATTATAATTCGATAATTAGTAATAAAATTAATTATTTATAAAAAAAATATTGATTATAATATAAGTTACGACTTAAAGCATTCAATGTATAGGGCTTACTAAACCACAGTGCGCTGTTGTTTCAGATTTTCGATTTCGAAGCCCATTCTTGTGATATAATTAAAAAATGAAAATTTTGTGCGGTTTTTGACGTAGAAGTATCCTTCCCTGTTAACTCCCTCATTTGGCTTCTGGATAGCATAGGTCCGTGGCCCTGTTCTCAAAAATGATGTTATTGCACAGTCACTTTTGTATTACTTTTATCAAAGACTTGAATAATAACCTATAGAATCACATTTTAACTAGTGTCACATTATAACACCCATTATAGGTAACCAATGAGGGTGGCTATACCTCCATTCAAGAATTTGTTTTAGAATTTGTTTTTAAAGAACAGTTTTAAAGTAATATTATGTTTCAAATTGTTTAGGATTTAACAAATGGATAATGACAGTAACAATGGTTAAACCTTTGACTTAAAACTGGTTTGTTACCTTCTTTATATTTGTATGCTAGAAACGATTGAGGTGTAGTTGCCATCAATCAGTTTTATGATAGCAGTTTTGAATTAAGGGGTGATCACGTGGTGATATCATTATATAATAGGGCCACACGTTAGGTCTGGTTGTTGTACGAGGCAATGAGGGGGCTGACGTTATGTGACTGAACAGTTGAGTACGTCTTCAAACACCAAATAATAATTATAGTAATAACAATTGGAATTGTTCATTAGTGTTTTGTGGGGCCATTGTCTTTTAGAAAACTCCCCAAGTCTTCCCTCTCTTCAGATTGTTCAGACACACAATTTAAATGTTACATTAATTGTCATTTGTGTAGATTTGCATACTCGTACAACTACCTTAATTGGTATTAAACACAACTAGTTGGACAACGCACTGTTCCTTGGCAAGATAAAATATATATGTATATTGAATATATATAATCTTGACAAGGAACAGTGCATTGTCCATCTAGTTGTAATAATATTTTACCTGTTGTACTAAGTTTCCTTTTTAATACCTTAAATGGTTGCCTTTCTGTTGCTGTGCTAGCCTAGTTCACCGCACTCGATTAGGGATTGGTTTAGTAAACCGCGGTCCCTTCGTTCCAGGTTTGAATCCTGGCTTTGGCATTGGATGTCATGGTGTTTCTTTTATCTTCATATAGATGCCCTTTCATTGTTTCAATTACCATTGTTGTCAAAATATAAGGCAAAAGCCCTAATAATATCATCTTTTGTGGCTGTGACAGTTTCTGTCTATAGGTCTACCTTGCATCCGTAAGTAAAGTCGTGTTACACCAAGAAGTAAGATGCTGGCGTCATAGTTGATTTGGCCTATTAGCAAATTAGTAACAGTCCGCGCCTTCTCACGCCTTGGTTGTGCGCGGAACTACTTCTTTACACATGCTCACCGCCTTCAAGACGTGACAACGCATCACGCCAAGGTCTACTTGATCTCCGCCAGGCGGAGATCAAGTAGACCTTGCATTACGCGATTTTACAATAACAAGCGGTGGTATCATCAAATGGACTTGGTAGGCCTAGTAGGCTTGTCATAGCCTAGGGCCAGGGGTGGCGATTTACGATTGCCAGCAATTTGCAATAGGCACGCCTATCCACACCAAAAGGTGTTAAAAACAAAGACCAGGTTTGTCTTTACATTTATTACCGTCAATATGCAATATAACCTACTTACCCTTTTATTCTTCGATTTTCAAAGATATTTTCTTATCGTCAACCCAACACATTGAGCCGCCATTTAACGTTTTCACACCGACTTGCCGGCTTGTTCGTTCTTCCTTCACCACGCCATTGGACCACGCCTCTTGGGAGGTATATTTGGGACTACCTACTTTGTGCGTTTAGTTTAAAGATTGTAATAATCAAGTTTTTGATAAAGTCACATGTACAATAAAAAAAAAGAAATTAACGAGCTTCGAACGTTAATTATAAACCTTCCAAGTTACGAAAAAAACTAAATTTCCTGTACAAACCTATGACGTAACTCATGACGTGTTTGTCGTTTGCTGCAACCAACTTAACGGAACCGAATTGTACTAAATAATCGGGAAGATACGTTAGTGATTCGTGCTTCTTAAGTTGTAAACGAATTCTGTGTCGTCACAACAGCATCTTACTTCTTGGTGTAACACGACTTTACCATGTAATTGTGAAAATGTGAGTCAAACAAGTAAAATAAGTTATTTTACTTATTGCTCTGTAATTGTGATTGCAAAATGCAAACATTGCTAAAATGTGTACAATTCTGGCCCAGGGAGGATCCTTGTTAGCAACATACAGTATTACTTGTCAGACTGTTGTTATGCATTTATTGAACTGATACCTACAAAGTTTCTTCATTGAGTGTTGTTTTGTTTTTCCCTGTAGATACTGCTTTGATGTACTATTTTGTTTGTGTATTACAAGGTAACTGTAAAGTGTGTTAGTAATTTATGTGGATCAATATTTTGTTATATATATGCCAATAAATATTTTAATGTAAAATAAATTATGTGTAGTAAATTTAAATTATATATTAATGATACCTAGTCTCTTCCTTTCCCTTCCCTTCCAACTGTACGTGATGGGCATGGAGTGTGAACTTCTTTATCGACTCTGGCATGGCCCATAGTGAGGGCTTCTATTTAGCCTTTATCAGGACGGGTGTCGGGTAATGATTCCCGAGCCGAGAGGTATGTTTGCAGCTGGTGACTAGGTACTGCAGCGATTGATTAATGGGGCTTAACGTCTCATATTTTTGCAACAATGGCTAATCGAGACGATGAGCGGGTGATAATGAAGATGAGAAAGATGATGAAGAATAAAGCCACATCCGATTCAGATCCATTGTACGTCGCGTGGGTCGTCATACGGTAGTGCAGCAAGGGAGGGCAGGGCCAAGTGGGAGGAGAAATATTCAGTGGGACAGTGGGGTGGGGGGGGGGGGGGGAAGGGACAGGGTCTCCTTTTGTCGCCTCTTACGACTAGCAGAGTCACTCTGGGCCTATTCTACCCCGGGCCGAGACGGGTCAGGTACTGAAGCGCCCGGAGGAACCAAGAAGTAAATAATTTGATTTCGTGTTAGAGAGTATCCTTTAATAACACTGGGTATTTGCAGAGGGCTCAAGAGTAGGAGCTGGGGGCCAAATCTTGCTAGATTTTGCAGTAAATGTATAGAAAGTGGGTCATCTCACTGCAAACCTCCTAGTCCAAGATCCTGAAAAACCCTCTTGGGCAAAAATAGTCCTACCATGCACTGAGGCTGCCCACCCTAGGGGATAAAAAAAGTCCGTGCTATGTTTGATAATACTGCGCATTTAGTAAATACTCGAGTCGAGGGATGTCAGCCACGCAATATCTGAATGAATCCCAAAGGGTCCCACTGAGCCTCAAAACATTCATAGCTGGATTTCCATCGTAATCTAAGGACAACAGCCAACAGAGATTCTTGGAAGATCGTGGGAACTCGCTCCAATACTTGAAGGGAGTAACTCGCCCATTTTCGCAATGTGAATCCTTCTGTTTGGAGTAGTTGGGTAAGTTCTCGGGTGTCTCTTCAATTGAATTCGCTCCGCTGACTATTAGAAAACTAAGTTGGTGTACCATTGGACTCTGCGATGTCGTAGAGCATGAGAATACTTACGTTGGACCAAAAACTACGGACCAACAGCTATGGACCAACAGCTACGTTCTTACATATGTGTGGGTGGCTCCTCGACCATTGTCTTAGTAGTCCTGTATTATATGGTCTTTTGCATTCAAATAAAGGAGGCGCCGTAAAACATATGAGGCTCAGGGGGCATCACCCCCCTCCAACTGTGAATAATATACATAGTCTACTCTACAAATCCAAACAGTGATTTTGTATTTCTTTATTTTCATATATAATAAAAACCTTCTACAACTACACATTATGATGTATGAAACATTCACTATTAAAACTAAATGTTTAACAAAATACAATAATACAAATATTAAATTTTCTAAGCAATAAGTTTGCTTCTGAGTCTGAAACATTCGTGGAATGTTTGTAAGAGAAAAAAATAATATGTACCAAAATATATCTAACATTATTCGTATGTGCCTTTGTTCCTTTTTTAGACATCAAACATTTCAAAATCACAATAACTTTCTATTTAGTATCAATGAGACAGTTGTATTTCATGGATTTCTCTGGGATTTAGATCTATATAATATTATATTACAATGAATTGGCATCCTCGATTTAAGCAATAGCAACATGGACAATCCAACTAAGATGTACTTATGATCGGCCAAGTAATGAGTTGAGTATAGCTTAAGTAAATATATATCATTCCTAGAAATCGGTGATTACTGATTTCCCATTCAAAGTTATTGTTTATGGTTTTGATGTACAACACAACCAGGGTTAGGTCCAATCAGTACCATTCAAAATTATCTAAGTAGCTATATACGTGAACATATGTATGTGATTATGAACGCATTGCTCACTTGTCCTTTGCCAATGAAACAGAAATAAAATTACTGTGGCTTTTGATACAAATAAAGTAACATTACACTGCAATTTTAGTGAATAGAATAATTTACAACAAATATATAGAGGTATTTTACACACACATTCTGCGTTATATATCTTCATCAAGAGAAAGTTATATCAAATGTGTGCATACTTAGTTTTTGCTTGCTAGTTACTCTTTCATGTTTTAGAGTTAGACAGTGAATGCTGGCACATAAAATGTCTAAAACAATGTAATATTCGTGACGTGCCCCGTTACTGTTGGTGAAACGAGATTTAAATGTCAAAACTTACTACGCATAAAAAATATTTGTAGTACATTTTTACAATTTTGAGTTGGGAGAGTGGCGAGTCTGTGTTGTCTTATTCTTCCCTAGATGTAATGTTACTAGTGACAAGTTTCTTACTTCCATATTATCAAACCTCTTAATTTGGAAGCACGCATTTTCGAAAAAAGATAACTTTTCCTACATTTTATATTGATTAGGCCCTATCAATATCATTGCATATCGTTGTTTTAATGTACTAAAAGTTCCAGAGTGCATACTTGTTTGTATCTAGACTAAGATCTTCCGATTTAGAGTAAAGCCTACATATGTTGTACCTTTTTAATAGGTAGGCCTATGCATCTGTATGTGCCTAAAAGTAGAAAGGTCTGCCTGTCTGTACTTTTTGTAGTTTGGCATAATTTTTAACTTATTTGCAAGCTTTCTTATTCTTCGTTTTAATTAGACAATTAACTGGGGGCATAATAATATTGTTGGCTGTACCTGTTATAGAGTGGTGATATAGTTCGATTGCAATATTATGAAAACACTGTCGATAGATATACTTCAATAACAAAACAAATTCACGACAGACGTCATTCAACCACTTTAATTCAGTGACACGTGAAACTGAAATGTACAACCTCAACTAAGTTTGTGACATAAATGGACTCCAGGTATGTCTCAAATCTACAACCAATAAAACATTGTTAAAAAGTATACACATTACTACAGTGCTTGGACTTCCTTATAAGCTACAGCTAGCACGGTAACGTATCTGCATATCCAATAGAAACAGGGAATATGGGACCATGATCTAACAGACGGGTGAATTACACTTTACACACTCTGTTGTTCGTTTGTGCGAGCAGTATTTTGTGCTGCTTTGCAAATATTAAAAGAGAAGTAAGCCTGTACACTGTACAGTCTCGTGTCAATTCCAGTTTTTTCTTTTTGAATAGGCCTGAGTTACATAATTTTGCACACAATTTTCAATGTAGTCGATCCATTGTGTTGTGAGTTGAGATATTTGACATTATGTTCAAATACGTAACATAAAACACTAACTTAAGGCTGGTCCACACAGATTTTTAAGACATACGATTTAAGGTTTAACGCGTACCGGTAGTCATAAAGTTGGATCATAGGAAACACGTACTGGCGTTCACACAAAGTTTTAGTTTTAAGACGTTGTTTTCATTGTTGTTTTTAAAACAACGTCTTAAAACCGTATGCATTATGTCTTCAAAATCTGTGTGGACCAGCCTTGAGGCTGGTCCTTTTTAATACTCGCACAACACTACAAATGAAAAGTGTAGCGTTCATTCAAGGTATAGATCAAAGCTGTAGATCCTTTCACATAGCCAAAAATGTATATGTGTATGTTGTAATAATCAATAATTGCAACACCACAACATGCTGGATAGGTTGCTGGACATCTATATCATGATATGTACATATTGTTATTATGTGCTTTATGTGGCATTTATATTGCGATAAAGAGATAACAGCATTGTTGTATTCTCAAATGCTCAACATTAAACGTCGGCAACAAATATGTATGGTAAAATAAAGTATTAAGGTTTATGTACTGTCTCACTTTTTAGGATATTTTATTTCGAATTGGCTAAACACCATAATCATTATTTCCTCATTCAAATTCGTTCACTATTCTCGTTATAAAAATGTGTCTCGTGTCAATTTCAATAATAGTTATCCTGTGTGTGTATTATAAAAATTAGATAAAGAAGTTGAGGTTTATTCACTAAAACACTAATTCAAATTATTTTTAATCTTTGAAAAACCGTGTCTACAAAACCAACACAAATATAGCCTTCACTAATGGATCGACTTTGAAATGAGTTTATCATAATTTTTTGTTGATATGAAATTGTGCACCGTTTTAAAATGATTTTCATGTAGGCCTATAGATTTAGTAGTGGTCCACATTTGATATGCAGTTTAGTCTGGTAAAATTGCACCTAAGTATAAACATCATAGCCTGTGGTCTGAACTCTAGCCTCAGGCTCAATTTTCTCCTCCTTCAAAGTGTGGTTGTGACCAATCTCGTGGTAACGAACGGGGTATGTCAACTGGTTGCCTTTGTCCCACGTGTATAGTTCCTGAAAACAGTAATTAGATTGTTTCACCTATAGTATGTGCAGAAGCAACGCCCTATAGCGCCTTGGTAGAGGTGCCGGATAGAACACTTGGGTAAATGTTGCCTTTGTCCCACGTGTATAGTTCCTGAAAACAGTAATTAGATTGTTTCACCTATAGTATGTGCAGAAGCAACGCCCTATAGCCCTTGGTAGAGGTGCCGGGTAGAACACTTGGGTAAATGTTGCCTTTGTCCCACGTGTATAGTTCCTGAAACCAGTAATTAGATTGTTTCACCTATAGTATGTGCAGAAGCAACGCCCTATAGCGCCTTGGTAGAGGTGCCGGGTAGAACACTTGGGTAAATGTTGCCTTTGTCCCACGTGTATAGTTCCTGAAACCAGTAATTAGATTGTTTCACCTATAGTATGTGCAGAAGCAACGCCCTATAGCGCCTTGGTAGAGGTGCCGGGTAGAACACTTAGGTAAATGTTGCCTTTGTCCGTGTATAGTTCCTGAAACCAGTAATTAGATTGTTTCACCTATAGTATGTGCAGAAGCAACGCCCTATAGCCCTTGGTAGAGGTGCCGGGTAGAACACTTGGGTAAATGTTGCCTTTGTCCCACGTGTATAGTTCCTGAAACCAGTAATTAGATTGTTTCACCTATAGTATGTGCAGAAGCAGCGCCCTATAGCGCCTTGGTAGAGGTGCCGGATAGAACACTTAGGTAAATGTTGTCTCTGTCCCACGTGTATAGTTCCTGAAACCAGTAATTAGATTGTTTCGCCTATAGTATGTGCAGAAGCAGCGCTCTATAGCGCCGTGGTAGAGGTGCCGGGTAGAACACTTGGGTAAATGTTGCCTTTGTCCCACGTGTATAGTTCCTGAAACCAGTAATTAGATTGTTTCGCCTATAGTATGTGCAGAAGCAGCGCTCTATAGCGCCGTGGTAGAGGTGCCGGGTAGAACACTTGGGTAAATGTTGCCTTTGTCCCACGTGTATAGTTCCTTAAACCAGTAATTAGATTGTTTCGCCTATAGTATGTGCAGAAGCAACGCTCTATAGCGCCTTGGTAGAGGTGCCGCGTAGAACACTTGGGTAAATGTTGCCTTTGTCCGTGTATAGTTCCTGAAAACAGTAATTAGATTGTTTCACCTATAGTATGTGCAGAAGCAGCGCCCTATAGCGCCTTGGTAGAGGGGCCGCGTAGAACACTTAGGTAAATGTTGTCTCTGTCCCACGTGTATAGTTCCTGAAACCAGTAATTAGATTGTTTCACCTATAGTATGTGCAGAAGCAACGCTCTATAGCGCCTTGGTAGAGGTGCCGGGTAGAACACTTGGGTAAATGTTCTCTCTGTCCCACGTGTATAGTTCCTGAAAACAGTAATTAGATTGTTTCACCTATAGTATGTGTAGAAGCAACGCCCTATAGCGCCTTGGTAGAGGTGCCGGGTAGAACACTGAGGTAAATGTTGCCGTTGTCCGTGTATAGTTCCTGAAACCAGTAATTAGATTGTTTCACCTATAGTATGTGCAGAAGCAACGCTCTATAGCGCCTTGGTAGAGGTGCCGGGTAGAACACTTGGGTAAATGTTGCCTTTGTCCCACGTGTATAGTTCCTGAAAACAGTAATTAGATTGTTTCACCTATAGTATGTGCAGAAGCAACGCTCCATAGCGCCTTGGTAGAGGTGCCGGGTAGAACACTTGGGTAAATGTTGCCTTTGTCCCACGTGTATAGTTCCTGAAAACAGTAATTAGATTGTTTCACCTATAGTATGTGCAGAAGCAACGCCCTATAGCGCCTTGGTAGAGGTGCCGGGTAGAACACTTGGGTAAATGTTGCCTTTGTCCCACGTGTATAGTTCCTGAAAACAGTAATTAGATTGTTTCACCTATAGTATGTGCAGAAGCAACGCCCTATAGCGCCTTGGTGGAGGTGCCGGGTAGAACACTTGGGTAAATGTTGCCTTTGTCCCACGTGTATAGTTCCTGAAAACAGTAATTAGATTGTTTCACCTATAGTATGTGCAGAAGCAACGCTCTATAGCGCCTTGGTAGAGGTGCCGGGTAGAACACTTGGGTAAATGTTGCCTTTGTCCCACGTGTATAGTTCCTGAAAACAGTAATTAGATTGTTTCACCTATAGTATGTGCAGAAGCAACGCCCTATAGCGCCTTGGTAGAGGTGCCGGGTAGAACACTTGGGTAAATGTTGCCTTTGTCCCACGTGTATAGTTCCTGAAAACAGTAATTAGATTGTTTCACCTATAGTATGTGCAGAAGCAACGCCCTATAGCGCCTTGGTGGAGGTGCCGGGTAGAACACTTAGGTAAATGTTGCCTTTGTCCGTGTATAGTTCCTGAAAACAGTAATAAGATTGTTTCACCTATAGTATGTGCAGAAGCAACGCCCTATAGCGCCTTGGTGGAGGTGCCGGGTAGAACACTTGGGTAAATGTTGCCTTTGTCCCACGTGTATAGTTCCTGAAACCAGTAATTAGATTGTTTCGCCTATAGTATGTGCAGAAGCAACGCTCTATAGCGCCTTGGTAGAGGTGCCGGGTAGAACACTTGGGTAAATGTTGCCTTTGTCCCACGTGTGTAGTTCCTGAAAACAGTAATTAGAATGTTTCACCTATAGTATGTGCAGAAGCAATGCCCTATAGCCCTTGGTGGAGGTGCCGCGTAGAACACTTGGGTAAATGTGGTCTTTGTCCCACGTGTATAGTTCCTGAAAACAGTAATTAGATTGTTTCACCTATAGTATGTGCAGAAGCAACGCCCTATAGCGCCTTGGTAGAGGGGCCGCGTAGAACACGTGGGTAAATGTTGTCTTTGTCCCACGTGTATAGTTCCTGAAAACAGTAATTAGATTGTTTCGCCTATAGTATGTGCAGAAGCAACGCTCTATAGCGCCTTGGTAGAGGGGCCGCGTAGAACACGTGGGTAAATGTTGTCTTTGTCCCACGTGTATAGTTCCTGAAAACAGTAATTAGATTGTTTCGCCTATAGTATGTGCAGAAGCAGCGCTCTATAGCGCCTTTGTGGAGGTGCCGGATAGAACACTTGGGTAAATGTTGCCCTGGCTTGTCCGTTGCATGGCCACTCCTTTGACTGTAAGTGTTGATGATCTATTGCGTTCGTGCAATGCTTTAGCTACGGAAGTTAGGCCTACGCCTACTACCTACAACATGGACATTTTTTCAGCATTTTCTTTTTTCAGTAACATCATATAAAATGTAACCGTATACATTAATTCAATTCTCTATCTCATGGACGAATTATTATGACGTCACGGTCAAACATGGCGGCTACAAAGAGTACTTGAGGTGGTCTTTGTTTACATAACAAGTGCAATGTTGTGCAATCCGCACAAAGCTTTATATATAGGCGAGCGCGCTAGCGTCAGTATGCATACTTCTTGTCTCTAGGGTTAAGTTTTCCTCTACGAAGCGTATCTAAGCTCTGCGATTGCGATTGCTTAAGTAATGATAATATAGATTGTTAGTATATTTGCGTCTGATTTTGTGAAACCCACGTGCATTTTTGGCATTTTAATGATTCTATGTTGGTTATTAGCGTGGATCTAAAGGAGAAATTGTAATACCATTTAACATTACTTTAAATAGAAAATGTACAAACCTTCTTTATAGGAATTATAACTCTTTCGAAAAAGCAAGAATTATTAACTATTTGCAAAGTGGACACTTCTTCTAATATGCTGAAAATATCAAATTATATAAAAATGTACATATTAACAAGAAAGAGAAAAAGAAAAGGAACACTTTCATCGGTGTCTTACATCTTCATCCCTCTGAGTGCGAGAGACCGAACATTGGTTCGATAACTACACAACCATTACGGAATGATCTATAATTTGAATGCCTATATAGGTGTCGTTCTGTCTAGATTGAGCTTGATACGAGGGAGAACCACCTCCACCCTCCCACGGGTTAAAACAAGACTGACGTATTGACCCAGCAAACGTCAACGAGCTTCAGTTTCACCATCCGTTGTGGTCAAACAACTCATGAATATAAATTGCTCTCGTCGAAGCTGTCGACAGTTGGAGCACTATTACGTGTTATCCTGCGAGCCGGGCTCAGACGTAAGTGTATATACGCCTACGGTACAAGTACGACGCACTTTACTGTGAGTAATAGCACTGGCACTGCTCACCTGCATTTTACACTTTACTGGTGAGTAACAGCTGGCAAGCTCAGTCTACACGTAATAAATAAATAAATAAATAAATAAATAAATAAATAAATAAATAAATAAATGAATGAATGAATGAATGAATGAATGAATGAATGAATGAATGAATGAATGAATGAATGAATGAATGAATGAATGAATGAATGAATGAATGAATGAATGAATAAACAAACAAACAAATAAATAAATAAATAAATAAATAAATAAATAAATAAATAAATAAATAAATAAATAAATAAATAAATAAATAAATAAATAAATAAATAAATAAATAAATAAATAAATAAATAAATAAATAAATAAATAAATAAATAATAAATAAATAAATAAATAAATAAATAAATAAATAAATAAATAAATAAATAAATAAATAAATAAATAAATAAATAAATAAATAAATAAATAAATAAATAAATAAATAAATAAATAAATAAATAAATAAATAAATAAATAAATAAATAAATAAATAAATAAATAAATAAATAAATAAATAAATAAATAAATAAATAAATAAATAAATAAATAAATAAATAAATAAATAAATAAATAAATAAATAAATAAATAAATAAATAAATAAATAAATAAATAAATAAATAAATAAATAAATAAATAAATAAATAAATAAATAAATAAATAAATAAATAAATAAATAAATAAATAAATAAATAAATAAATAAATAAATAAATAAATAAATAAATAAATAAATAAATAAATAAATAAATAAATAAATAAATAAATAAATAAATAAATAAATAAATAAATAAATAAATAAATAAATAAATAAATAAATAAATAAATAAATAAATAAATAAATAAATAATAAATAAATAAATAAATAAATAAATAAATAAATAAATAAATAAATAAATAAATAAATAAAAATAAATAAATAAATAAATGAATAAATGAATACATGAATAAATATATAAATAAATTAATGAATGAATGAATGAATGAGTGAATTGAATGCACATTTAGAATTATTATATTATTAATTTTTAAAATTATTAATAAATATATACACAAATTCCCAACACGAAGAAAGAAGGTTCATAAGACAGGGATTGTTTAGTAGGCTTAACTTTGAGGCACGGAAGAATAAAGAATATAACTGAAGGGCAAAAAAGAAAAAAAGAGAATGAGAAACATTGAGTGAAAACCTAAATTTGAATACATCCATGTCAGAATAATATTTTGTAGGCCTATTCATTAATAATATTACCTGTGATATTACCATGGAACACATACATACAAAAATAGAAAATCAAACAAATAATATATTCACCGTTTATACTTTATAGCATTCGGCAACACTTGCATCATAACTTGTGGACATGTGCATCTATATATTGATTACGGCTGGTCTTCGAAATAAAAGTTATTTCATTAAGTATTTCTGAGGCTCGTGTGACAGTATTCTGCCATATTTCTATGTTGAAACACGCACTTCTCCATGCTTATCCGGGCGCCGAATACATCCTAAGGCGGTACTGACAGGTGTCCACATAGATCTTCGTCCGTCTGACGACGCCATTTCTCTGCCAACCTCTTGTTACACACGGAAGATATATCTCCACACTGCTGTGTTAGAGATTGTTTCAAGGCCGATCCACAATTGAAATAAGAGTTGCAATAAGAATCCGTGAAATAGTGAAATAAGAAGCTATTGGTTCACAACAGTCTCCTAGTACGTTATTTCAGTAGTCAAGCCAGTGCTTTAATATGTATTTACTTTCATTGACGACTTCAACAACAGCACATCCGGCACCACTGTTTTTGTTTTGATCTCCGTAGTAGGCCTTCTCTTCTGGCTCTTCTGCGTTCTGATTGGTTCGTTATAAGGAAGTTGAAATAAGAAATGGAATTGATTAATTTCTTATGACTATTTCAATCCACTGTGACAGTTGTGAACAAACCTTATTGCTATTTCACTATATCAACTCTTATTTCAATTGTTAATTAATCGGCCTTTAACTTACGTATACTTAGAAGATTCTTCTTTTTTAGACCCCAGTACCAAAATGAACAGGACAGAGGAAGAACCTGATATTTAAAATTCATCATTACAAATTGAAACATTATTTTACAAATTTTTTTGTTTTGCTTTTGTATAATATACAGTATGGAGGTTGTACAAATATTATGATTTATGGACATTTTCACTCTAAAAGAAAAAATCGTCAATCGTCATAGTCAAAAAATCGTCACCAGTTAATTCTCTCTCGTATGACGTTAAGAAATATAAACGAAAACGAACAAAATACCAGCCAGAGCAAATTATAGAAAAACAATTTGTTGAATGAAAGTTAACGGACTTAAAATACCAGACAGTGCGTTCATCTATCAAGCCTCCAAGGTCACACGATCTCCTGGAATTTCATTTCCATGGAATTTCATGTCGACGATCCCGACGCGCTCTATAGCGATTTGGTGGAGGTGCCGGGTAGATAAAAGCAATTCTAGGAATATGTTCGCAAATTGGAAAATAGTAGTCCAATACATCTTAAATAATATGAGCGAAACACACTTGACAGGTAAAGGTTGCCCTGGTTAGTCCATTGGCCAGTCCGATAGACCAAGAAACGTACAGTAAGTATGTATAAGGCTTGACCCAGAACTAATTGGTGTAGAATTTTTGTTATCAGAAGTTGTTATCTATGTATCCCTTTATACGTGAAATAAACTTAACCTCTGTCCTACCTCTCCCTCCTAATTAGCGTACAAATAATTTAAATGATAAGACTAATTAATGTTCACATTATTATTTTTTAGAGGTTTTCTAAGTTGTATTTTGAATGCATCAAAAATCCTTTTCGTAAAAAGATAGTTACAGTTACATAAATATTCCGCTGACTCTTAATTAATTTCTATTGATTGTAATTGCATTTACAATTAAATGTTTCCCTTGTATAATTGGTATGTTTCAATATTGTTTTGGTAGATGTAAAATTATAAGATAAGATTAGCATGAAGTACCGCAATCAAAATACTGTTCGCATGATGTATCAGCATAATTTTTTAATTACATCAATTAATTAATAATCCCAACGAACAAAAATTGAACAAAGAATAACGTTATTTAATGATCTAGTAACACAACACAAAATGTTTGGTGTGTACTCAAATTGTATTATACGCATTATTATTATTATTATTATTATTATTATAGAGTGTTTAAGGTTTCACTGAAATATATATTCAAATTTTGCCGAGAACTCGAGTTCCAAGAGGGCGAGATGACGGGGGGGGGGGGGAGGGGAAGTGTAGCACAATGGCAGTGACGAATGGCGGAAGGTTGAATAGTTTGGTTTGGACAGCGAAGAGAAGACGAATGGGACAGGGAAGTGACGTCATTTATTTATTGCGAGAGTGAGTATTGTCACCACCAGAATGCTAATGTAGGCTAATTTCTGGAACTCTATGACACTTTCGTGCTCATCCAGTTTTCTGTCGTTCAATCTTGCCTCGATGACGGCCATGCATTCTTCGAATTAGTTATCACGACAGTTACTAGTCGACACATTTTTGGTTTTGACCCTAGCAGCGATAGAGAAGTTTTCCCGGGGAATGTCTATACAGACTATGATCCTAACAATGTGGCTCGGGATGTCAATGAAGAAGTTTTCAACGGACAAGCATCTTTACTGGTACCGGTAGGAGTGAGATTGTGATGGAGTTTAAATAGAATTGAACTCACCTCCCAACTTGACATTACATGTATAATGGATTCAATTATTTTTCACTCCCATCCCACAGTCTTCTGTGTTCTTCACAGTGTTCTGTGTGTGTTTTTGTGTTGTTTCTGTGTTTCTGGAATCTAATAGTTATATGACCCGGGATTTGGTATTGTTATCCCGGCCATGTTTGATTCTGTGTTTATGACAAGATTCCGCTGGGGATTGAATCCTACATTCGACGCTTCCGCATTTTGTGGGATGGGATTGAACGAGGCTGATCCTCATATGGAAGTGTTATATGAGGAGTGAAGTGGGATTGTATACTACTTTCGACGCTTCCGCATTTTGTGGGATGGGACTGAACGAGGCTGATCCTCATATGGAAGTGTTATATGAGAAGTGAAGTGGGATTGTATACTACTTTCGACGCTTCCGCATTTTGTGGGATGGGATTGAACGAGGCTGATCCTCGTATGGAAGCGTTATATGAGGAGTAAAGTGGGATTGAATCCTACTTTCGACTCTCTCCAGCATTTTGTGGGATGGGATTGAACGAGGTTGATCCTCGTAGGGAAGTGTTTATATGACGAGTAAGTGGAATTGCATCCTACTTTTGACGCTTCCGCATTTTGTGGGACGGGATTGAACGAGGCTGATCCTCGTAGGGAAGTGTTTATATGACGAGTAAGTGGAATTGAATCCTACTTTTGACGCTTCCGCATTTTGTGGGACGGGATTGAACGAGGCTGATCCTCGTAGGGAAGTTTTTATATGAGGAGTAGAGTGGGATTGCATCCTACTTTCGACGCTTCCGCATTTTGTGGGACGGGATTAAACGAGGCTGATCCTCGTAGGGAAGTGTTTATATGACGAGTAAGTGGGATTGAATCCTACTTTCGACGCTTCCGCATTTTGTGGGATGGGATTGAACGAGGCTGATCCTCGTATGGAAGTGTTATATGAGGAGTGAGGTGGGATAGAATCCAATGATCAAACGCATCTTGGTTTGATTTCTCCGTGTAAACAAGGCTATTGACTCCAAGTTTAACTAGAGCTGCTCACTGTGGCGGCGCTGTTTTCATGTATCATCCCTTATTCCCAGTTTCCTGTCTGAGCCGCTAGGTTGCTATGAAGACATTTGATAAGGAGGTCACTGATATATACGAAAACTTGACATCGGGACGAATGGACAAAGGTACCGGTATTCATCAGGGCTATTATATGATGGACATTTATCTGTACACACATTTTTTGAGTGAATATCCCGATGAACTCTGATTTGATCGAATACTTGTTTATCTAGTCTTCAAAAAATGCAGTTAGCAAATATACCACTATTTTGTTAGATTTCGTTTTGGTTTGTAATAGCTCATTTGGCCCATTTCATTCCAGCATACTTAAAACTAAATAAAAGTATTTCATTTTAGTATAAAATTATAAGGATTATTGCATTGTTTTACTGAAGAAATATTCGTGAATTTAATTTAGATAAAATAAATAAATAAATAAATAAATAAATTCCCATTTAGAGTCTACCCACTCAGTAACTAAACTGATTTGCAGTGGGGGACTTTAATTAAAGCGACAAACCAACCCTTGTAGGATCCGAACACCATCGACGAGTGAGCGATAACCAATCAAAGATCTATATTTCAAATGCGAAACATATGAATCAGTGATTGGACAGTGCGAATACCTGCGGACAAATGTCAGAATCAACAAGGCCGATTCAGAACAACTTAGAATTTATTGAGTGCTTCGTTGCTAGGACGGCTCCAAAGTCACCGTTTACTTATTCCTAAGACAAGAAGTACTGGAACTGAATCCTTATAAGAAGTTAAAAAACTTCTGCCTAAACCGGGATAATTTAATAAGTTTATCGATTTATTTATTGATTTATTAATTTCAATTTGAGTCCATAACGTTGATTTATCTTTTATAAAAGTAATTATTTAATTTCCGTACACAAACCAAGTCAGGGGGGGGGGGAGGGGGGGGGGGGGTTAATTTAATTTTATTTCTATTTGTACACCAACGCGTCTTTTTATACAATAGTTTTATTGTACAACATGAAGCTTTACAACCCAGGGCTCGTTGGGGTAAAGAGATGCCATCAAAACGAATCACGAAATAATTTACATGGTATTCCCTTACTGAAATAACTCATGAAACTGAACGGATAGCCAATAAAATAATATTAAATTTGTTTCATTTTCATATTCAATATTTTACTGTGAACAAACAATAAAATTGAATTGAAATTACCAATGTTCCGACAATTCTTTTTCCATACGTTACGAACGAATAATTCAAAAATAGCAATAAATTTCTAGAGTGCAGAGGTTTCCCGAGGCAAAACGAAAACGTGCACGTGACAGCGCGAGCGAAGCCGGTTATAAACCACAAATCAATTTCCCTCTTAGTCCCGAACTACTCTCAAGGGTTTGAATGTTCAACGCTAGAGCCTCCATGCGGCTTTTTGGCAACCGACTTCAGTAACTACTTCACGTTCTGCTCCCGTCTGATCTTTATAGAACAGACTTAAGATTCATTTTATGAAGCACATGCTCAGATTGATTCTTAGAATATCTAACTACTAAGGTTTGTCTATTAAGTTCATAATTATTTTTCAGAATTACTCTCGAGCTATAGAGAAAGCTAAATAGCTTCTTATTTAGAATAACTTCCAGGTCATTCAAAAATTAATGAGTAATGTATGTTATACGTTGTTGGATACGTGTTGTGTTGGGATGTTTGTTGGGAAAGAACATTCCAAGATATTTTAAAGGATTGGTTATCTGCATTCATTAATGGTGATGCGAATCTGGGACAAAACCTGGGTTGGAATATCCGGTGGTAAAAATCTGTTCAGTAAAAATCACAATCACACTATTTGTTGCTACACATCTTTAGGCACCGAGAATAAACTCTGTGAACGAACAAGAACGTTTATCACACACAAATCACAAATTCAATAGGTATTCATTTATAGTATATAATTGGGTAGGGCACGACGAAGACTTGTTTCTTAGAAGAATATTAAAGTAAGTAATAATAACGACGAAAATACTACATATACCTTCCTCATAATTTTTAATGAATGTTTAAAGTTTGGTTATTGTTTTTTTGTGGCTGCCACGACTGTGAATATCCAGAAGTCTACGACGAGATAATAGTGTAACAATTTGTAAATTTGGTTAAAGTTACAACAGCATGCACTTTGTTATAATAAAGATAACTTTATTTTTTCACAATACACGATGCCACAATGCACCTTATGCTAGAAGGATATTATTTATTTCTAAACATAAACAAAAATAAAATGCGTCTTATTACTAGAATGATAACTGAAGATCCACCAACCTTATTTTTGTGATTGTAGCCAACCATCGTTGTTCTCCGGAATGGATTCGAAAATGCAAGGTTCACGTCCAATAATGAATTTGTGAACAAATCCAAAGCAAACCTAAAATGAAGGAAATTATGGTTAGCCTTGTGGTTGCTCCAATCCTGAATGGAGTCAACTAGCAATACTTATGCTGCTCACTCTGCCTTCACTATTTTCAGTACCAACAGACGCGTTGGTATTGTCAGTAAAATACCGGTTTCAAACAATATGCAGGCTATGCCACTCCTAACTTCTAAGATCGGATACAGTAATAGCGCGGTGATCATTATCATGGACGTCTGCATTAATACTGTTTATTTCTATTATGCGTCATCTACTTTTACTTTTCACAGTTGATTTCTCCCGACTGAAGCGTCAATTATTTGCATTGTGATTCAGAACCACATCTTCATATTTTTGTGATTTTATTAAAGGGGATACAATAATAATATGACCCAGTAGTGAGTACATACATTTATGTATAGGATTTGCTGGCAATAAGTTGTATAAACAACATACACGACATAAATGGCCGAAATAGAAATTAGCACAAACACCGTGGCTGCATGTATTTTAGTAAGAAAGAAATTTAAACAAGTTACTTTGAAAATCACGTACTTTCACTTAATACCAGTTTTGGGGAGGTTTGAAGCACGGAGGAGGAGTAGGATGCTTTGAACTTTCCTCGAAGTTGAACTTAAATGTTTTAATTTTTAGCAGATGAATATGTATAAAAAATACTAAACGAAGGCGTGACGCGTGTGTTTGTAAAGTTAACTTCGGGAAAATAACTGCAAATTGAGGATTTCCGCAAAGAGATTAAGGACTAAAGCAAAGTTAGTGGAAAATGTACGCTACTCTTATGCTGCTGGACAGTGAAGATAAAGTTATTCAGGTGAAGAGTCATACCTTCCTTATAACTGTATGCTGACAAACTTAAGTTACCTTTCAAATATCTCAGTAACTTTTTCCTTAACATTTTTCTATCCAATTTTCTACTCCTTTAAGGCGGTAACACGTAGAGGTCTGATTTGTTCGTAGCTGTTTATCACTGTAATACCCACAACATCACAAAAGCTTTACTGTAAAAGTGAAATACAATTGGGAAAAGATAGAAGCCAATATAACGGGAAATAATATTTATTACATTACTAATTTTGCAGTTTTTAGTAGGCCTATCATGTAGCCCTACTGTAAAAAGTAAAAAACCTTAAACTTTTCAACTAAACGCTGTATTTCTCCCTCCCACTCAACACCATAACAATGACGCCTCTGAATGTTTGTTATTTCAAAATGTCACACTTGCACCTCTGTAAATTAAAGAATAAAGTGTCCTGTATCTTAACTTAATCGGTGTTTAACACGGGTAGTTAACCGACAGCAGTTAATTGTCTAGTTTAGTAGAGGTATTATACGAGCTGTAACTATGCTTTGCCGAATGAGCTCACTAGGTTATGACGAAAGCACTAGACAACGTATGCCGAGAGGACTTACCTTCCAACATTGAAGCAGTGGCGGCTCGTGGTATAAAATAAAAGGGAGGCCAGGACAATTCAAGAAAGATCGAATATGGAAGCAATGGAAATTAGCGGAGGTTCAGGGGGGTTTAGGGGGCGTGCCCCTTAGATTGCCCCGCAGGGCGATTTTTTTAAACTGCATTTTCTACGTTGTTTGAGGTGTTATAATGTAGTTGTGGATGTGGATTTAAGTTGCCGGATTTAAGTTGACGACACTTGCCGTTCCTTATAACAATCTCCATACCATAACAATAAAAACTCGCGCTGTTTCTCTCCATCCCTTTGCAGTGATGGCAAAGCTGGTTTCAGTCTTCCGTCTTGTTTTAAATCTTTATTTTCTCTTTCCTCGAAGCATGTCTCGTTAATGGTCGCATTAATAACTCGTCCACTATATTTGAGTTCATTGAATCAAGCAACAACACAGGAAGAACAACAGCAGAAAAACAACCGACAATCCCCTGCAAACTACGAACTGCTGAGTATGAGATATTATGGAAAGCGGGCGACTCGGTTTTGATCGTGAAAAATCCGAAAAAAAAAACGAAGCGGCCGGCCTCCTCTGGCATCTTATAACACAGGCAGCAACTTAGGCGAGGAGGGCGGGAGTATGCCTACCGCATTCCCCCGCACACCACTCAGGTACCCGAGAGCTGAACGACTGGAGGCCCGGGCTCACAAAGTTCCTCGCGTTTCTACTGGTTCAACGCGGCTAGCAGCCACATTCTGAAGAGGCGCGAAATTTTGAAACGTTGAACATTTTTTGTTTGACAACTTTTACGATAAATATGTATATTATGTAAGATGAACATTAAAATACATAGAACCATTTTAAACAAGGTCACAGACAAGATTAATCCTACTCCCTCCGGAAATGTTTAAGGAGGCCCGGCCTCCCTTGCCTCCCCCCACCAGCCGCCACTGCAATGAAGGGGTAATTACCTTATCCTTGTGTCACGCTCCGTACAGTTGTCTACAGCGTAGAGGACCCCGCACACTATAAACATCTCCCCGACTCTGTGGTGGTTGATACTGATGTTCCACATGTACTGTGACGTCATGGAATGAGAGTCCACCTTCATTACAACTGTGTTGTTACTCTCCGGTAGGCCGTAGATCACCCACAGTCCTGCAATAGACGAGATTAATATTATTATTATTATTGTTATTATTATTATTATTATTATTATTATTATTATTATTATTATTATTATTATTATTATTATTATTATTATTATTTTTTTTTTTTTTTGTATATTATTTTTATTTATTTCCTGTTGTGGGAAGCTGATAGGATGATAGAAAAGAACACTATGCCCCATCCCATACAATAATAATAATAACAACATAATTAATTAAATTAATTAAAGGCCCACTAAACCCAAACATACAAATCGAGTCATTAGACGCTGACGCTTTTACGTAAGTCGAATGAAAAAGTCCCACCGCTCAGCGAGGCTTCCTTCGCCCTACAGCGCATGTTTCATTTTGTCTGTGATGTAGATCAATAGGGATTCGATCGTGTGGCTGATATCCCCATTAAATTTGAACGCGAGAAACAACGTCAAACTTACACGTCTCGTAACTCACTAAATTGTAGCCCGATGTCCAAATGAGTGACATCGGCGTAATTTGTAAATCATTGTGATAATTGTGAGTGTTTTTCTGGTCGATTCTGACATATGCGAGGTTTTTATGATGATGGAAATAAAACTTTGTAATCCCGCCCGCTAAAATCACGCGTGCTTTCTCGCTACGCCCGGCTCATTGCGACAACACGGTTTCAAATAACACGTCGTAAGTAATTTGTTTGTGGGTACAGCTAAAATCTGTTTCCATGATACGAAAGATGACAGTTTGATACAGAAATTGATACCAAATTCAATCGTCGCATTACAATTAATTCGGTCGTTTGAAGCCTTATGCATAGACTCGGTATAGCGCATGCCATTAGCGGGCGGGCAATTACAAGGTTTTGTTTCTATCATCAAAAAAACCTCGCATATGTCAGAATCGACAAGAACAACCACTCACAATAATCACAATGATTTACAGATTACGTCGATGTCACTCATTTGAAAATCGGGCTACAATTGAGTGCGTTACGAGACGTGCAAGTGAGACGTTGTTTCTCGCGTTCAATTTTAATGGGATGATTGATTAATTAATGGGGTTTAACGTCTCATATTTAACAATTTTAATGGGGATATCAGCCACACGATCGAACCCCTATCAATCTACGTCACAGACAAAACGAAACCTGCGCTGTGGGGCGAACGAAGCCTCGCTGAGTGGTGTGACTTTTTCATTCGACTTATGTAAAAGCGTCAGCGTCTAATGACTCGACATGTATGTTTGGGTTTAGTGGGCCTTTAATATTCAATTAATTTTCAGTCAATAATAATGGATCACGTCAAGTGAAGGACACACTTCTAACTCATCCTTATATTTCGACCTTCCAACAAGAGAAACGTAAACAATGTTCATAGTATTAGGCGGCAAAAAATTACGTGAATTTTCTTTGGTCACCGGGGCCACAAATTCGCACCACTAAGTTTTATTGTGGTATTTAACACAAGTAATGAAATCCCACCAAAGCAAAAAAATGACAGCTTAGTATTCCGATTGAACTAGAACAAGTTTCTTCAAACTTTTTCGTCAATCAATAAGGAAAATTCTGGAACTGAGTACTATACAATCGTTTGTTTAAAAATCATGCCAAACCATTCTAATAATATAAAACTGGTCACATATTCGAAGTCGACGAAGCCATTATAAACCGAGGGAAAACAAAAACTCTTGTACACGGTGCACACATGTTACATAATTTCTTTTAGAGAAGCCGGATGTAACTTCGCCTTTAATTATTAGTGTCAGACGCAGATACCCGATCAATAGTGTTACACGCATGTGAATTAATATACATCAAATAACTTCGGCACACCGGTGAAGTCATGAGAATGGAAACTAATTAAATACCTGACGCGCCGGCAGGCGGCAGCACAGTAGAAGCCTATACTGGGTCATCAAGCGAGCTGTTCAAATATAGTTTAGTTCGGGTCTACGTAACAATAGGCAAATTCAATTCAACAAAAACGATCCTTCTCTGTACTTCATTGTTGCCGCTTGCGGGGAACGATTTGTACACAACAATGGTTCTATGGATTATACTAGAAAAACGCTCTGTTTGACGCGTTGATAAGCGAGCGAGTCAATATCTACGAACTTTCTGGCGAAAAGTTTTCAATGCTAATACAAACAACAATTAACAACAGTTCAAGAATGCGCATTGCAACATTTTTTCTAATTTCCATAGCTATTATACTTCCCGATGTTGTTGAATGCAGTGCAATGTGCGTTGCTAAGAATTTTCGTCGTCATTTTGTCTAGTGTTTTCGCGGCGGTCCGCCACCGTTACTAACAGTTATTGCCAGCATTTGAAATGTAATTACTACGTATCAGATCGTGTTAACATTCATATATTCGTGACCGGACAAAAATTTACTATATGATAGCCACCTCACATTTTGCTGTTACTGTGTTTCAGAAAAATATTTTTTTAATGTAATGTAATGTAATGTAATGTAATGTAATGTAATGTAATGTAATGTAATGTTGTAATGTAATGTAATGTTTTCTTTATTTAAGGTTTGAGTTTTCACTCTTTATAACCTAAATTTACATGTTACATTTTGAAATTCACTTGGTTTCTTAATTATTCTAGTACTAATCTTATGCATATTAACTAACTGTAGTATAACAAGGTGATACATTAAAATAAAATACAATTTTCGAGTACCTTTTGTGTAACTTTGCCAATACTTATCAGATCGCCATAAAATGAACATATTCGTAACCGGAAAAAGCTTTAAAAAAATATGGCTATCTCACATTTTGCCATCATTTTGTTTCAGAAAATATTTTGCAGTAACTATGGTGTAACTTTGTAACTTTTCAAACGATTTTGCCTCAAAACTATACACCTTCAATCCACATCGAGGCTTGTGAATGATCCAAATTTCAAGTTGATCGGACTTTCCGTTCGACCGCTATCGACAGACATAAAAACAAAAAAAACAGAATGAAGTGCCGTAAGAGTCTAATGGAGACGCTCGCTTCGCTCGCTTAATTATTTTATTTCATGAGATACGGCGAAAGTCAAACTATAAAAAGTGCCAAATCAATTTACGAATAAACCAGTAAATCGTGCAGACATTAGCTAAAATAATGTTGGAAATAAATCAGGCAACACGAAGTTGTTTACAGAAACAAACAAATCAAATTTTCCTCGCAAACTTAATTAGGCAAAATATAAGACAACTAACCAGGAAAGAACCAGTTCTAATTCAGAACATGAACACAAGTGTTCCGCACACGTATGTTTATGAAATCATTTACAATAGGCCTATTAAAAATCGTCTCTTAAAAGTTATCTCGATTTAGCTATTTAAAGCGCCATAAATTGTTTAGGGTACCGGTACTGTAGATGAACACGTGAGAGAATCGTGAAAAACTCCACTACCGCATTTCAGAAACTTTCCCAGATTCAAGAACTCTTTGTGGTTGAAAACTTGGCAGCTTGAACGAACTTATCGATACTGTCGTATTCTAGGAACCTGTTGAATAGGGTAACGGCAGGGCTTGGCTATTCCGGGCATGTGAGACCTTGCTTCAACCACAGATAAGAAATTCACTACGCTTCAACGAATGAGGTGAAGTCTGGAGTCCGCCAGTGACATTGACGTGACAACTCAATGGCTTTCAGAGCGCTGATTATATAGCTCTGTTGGAAAATACTTTAGTTCCTTTGGAAGTGAATTTGGCAGCGTTTCGACCTACAATCAACCACATTATGCTCTCAATTATTTCTTAAACACATAAAAAACATAAGAACGGATTTCGCACTGCGGTTAGCCACTGTGATAAGGCATACAATGTCCCCGAAGCTCTCAAGAATCTATCCAAGTTCAGAAAGTTGTGTGTTCCAAGTTCTCATCCGTTAAGTAGCTGGAGAAGCAGCAGTATTGCCTCTCATCCGTTCTTGATCTCAATCAAGTAAGTGGTCGTCTTTTATTGGTCCACTTACCGTTCTCGTCGACGGAGAAGTCCAGGTAGTTATACTCGGTGGTGTACAAGTAGTTGGCGCCGTCGTTGACCAGGCCCGGAACCTCCATCGTCTTTATGTCTAGGTCGTCAAGATCGAGCCGGACAATCTTAGAGGTGTTGGCTTGGTGGTAGAAGAACGACCCGTTGAATACCACATGGGAGTTGCCCTGGGGGAAAAAGATTACATTTCTGATTCGAGTCATTTACAAGATACTTTTCTTTTCTCCTGTCCTCTTTCAGGCCATTTCCCGCTAAATCCATTGTAATGCGAAGGCAAGTATGTATAAATAATGAAGGAAATCCTTATTACGACCCCGCGCTGCGATAGCAATACTCTTGTTATCGAGATATCGATCGCTATCTCACGGTTAGGGGGTACAACAATTAACATGAGAGTCTTGATATTGTTACAGCATCCCAGTGCCGATGGATCTGATTCCCTGACGCTTTTTGACCGAGTAAAAAAGCGTGCACTACGCAGGCATATTCCTGTAGTTGGAGAAGGATGTGGGGTGGCATGAGAGTGGTAAGCGAGGGAATAATAGCGGATTGTTTTTTTTTACCAACAGTTTACGTTTGAATTCCAATTCGTATATCCTGGCGTGTATTCATAAAATAGAAAACAAGCCAGGTTCCACCCTCGGGTACTGACCTTGAACGGGCGCTGGCGAAGGTCATAGACCTTGGCGTTCTTGTCCTGCCTGTAGAGTGACTTGTTGGCGAACTCGTAGAGATGTCTGTTGTCTACGACGTCATCCTTGGTGACCCAGAACCTGTCTGAGTTGGGGTCTAGCGGCATCGCGTCTCTCATCCAGCTGCCGTAGTTTGCCTCTGTGCAGCGATGGTAGACCGGCTTGCCCACGGCGTACAGCTGGCAATCTGAATCAAGATGAACGTCATGTTTTATCGGCAACATTTCTTTACACAGATGATTCACATCTAATTAATATTGTATTTATTAAGGTGGGGAAAACAATAATTGTATTTGGTTCACTTTCAAGTATTTAAAATCGGGCTGACTCCTATTTATCGCTGGATGGTGTCAAGTCAACTTGTCAAGCGCCTCTCAAATAGTAGAAACAAACTTTCGGTACTTTTCAATAACAAAATTATCTTGAAAATTGAGTGCAATTTTGGGAATCTTTACATCTAATTGTTTCTTAGTATTATATTTCTAAGTTGCTCTAATTATGTTATTGAAGCGTTTTAAATTATTGAAAGAAATGTAAGAAAATTGAAAGTACAGCACGTTAAGATTTAAAGTTAGGCTCTAAATTACTCAATTACCATTTATAAAACAATATCCCCACAACTTTGGTTGCATTCTATGTGCAGTGACCACAACTCTCGTCTTGATAGCAACAGATCGGGACCTGTGAGCGGATAACTTATGAAAAGTGTGGCTGTAGATCAACAGCGAAATGCTCTCCAAGTCTCCGTCAATGCTGATGGATGCCGTCGAAGTTGCGCACTGGGAACCATGATTTATTATTCCCAACGTCCTATGCTACAAATCACAGTTGATATCTGATGGATGCCCGACGCAGGTTCAGTCAGCTATACCAGCGCCACGCAAGCGAAATAACTCAACGTTGTTGCAAAGAGTGATGATGGTACAACATTTCTAGCAATGCAGTAATCTGAATCTGAAACTAAGCTGCTTTATTATTTTAGAATGTATTCAAATATTTTTACTCATAATAACAAGTTTTACATTTAAATATTATTTATGTGTATGACATCACATTACGTTTACTGTAAATAAGTGGTGTACGTGATTTAGGTGGACAATTGGCCGCAACTACCGAACATTATGAGGTTACGGTGAAAAGTGTGCGAGGGGCTCTTTTTTGAACACAGAATTTGTACCCAGATCAAGATGCAACTGTCACTAATAATATTGTATATCATTAATTTTGTGTATTCATTATTTATCCACACAATTTAGTTGACATATCTGTGTAAAAATAATAAACTTTACTAACTAAACAAAATGCCAGGTGTGTAAACTCACTCAAAGTGCGATTGGGAAGGCCAGTGTTGTTGGCGTTAGCGTAGGGCAGTATGGTCATCCCCCGCACTAGTCTGAAGAGCGAGATGCCTCCGTCCTGGCACCCCCTGAAGTCGGGGCAGCCCGGGCACTTTACGGGCGGACAGAGGTCGTCGAAGGCAACGAACGAAGGTGCTCCCTCGCCGAATATCACCGTCCCCTCGCCCCCCGATATCGTGGGCGGCGAAGAGAGTTTCGGGTCGATTTCTGAAACATTCAACGAAATATAACTATTGGTTTGAATACGATTAAACCTCGTGCATGTTTCTTACTTTCAAAAGACGTCGGGTATGTTTCAGAAACGTGCGAACAGACATTCACCTCCAACAGGAGTGTCCAAATAAAACAATGTAAAACAGAATACAGTTGGGTAGTTTTCAACATGGGAGCCGTACGATCACACTACCTCGTGGTCGGGGCAATGCCAACAACGATTCAGACAAGGCAGATTTGACAATAGCCTGTTTCTTTCAAGTTTGTGTTATATTTATATTGAAATAAAAACAACAAATATGTTATAATTCTTAGAGAATAATATTGATGCCTACTAGAAATGCTATTTTAATCTTGGGTAAGAAAGTGGCCATGCCTGGACGCCATGTTTGTTTAAAACTCACGTCATACAACAGTTTGCGCCTACAGCTTGAACGGACAGCATCCCCCACCGCCAGTCTCTCTTTTGATGTATGTAAAATACTCAAAATTGCTGTTTATAAGTGTGACAAAATAAAAATGTTATATTGAAGTCAAATTACTTACTAAATTAATCAAAAGTATAAACACTCGCTCACCAATCCACGCTTCTTGATATTAGAAAACCTAACTTAACTAACTTAACTTTAAGGACTGGTTTAGGGACTGGTAGGGATAAATTGAAATTGAAGGGCTCGACCGTTTTGAAAAAACAGACGTTTAAAAAATAATATTATAATAATTGCTAAATTTATATTATATATATAAATCAATTACATTTATAAAGAGGGTAACATGTGATTCACGTATTTAATTGGTCTGTCTGACTGAATTGATGAAGCCCTGCATTGTGCAGTTCATCAGTGGTAAGAACGTCAGTGGTATGAACGTGGTATGAACGTATGAACAAGGTCCTTAACTGCGTCACTAACTTTGGTCCTAATTGACATATTTGCCAAGTAACCCGTATTATAAGATCGCAACAAACTCGTTAGCAGTGCTGCACGATTGAAGTACCGTAATTTTACAGAGTAGAGATTTTTATTCACTCCTGCTTTACTCTTACAACGAATGAAACCGTGTTCTGTACCAGATGTGTTTCATGGCCGATTAACCGACGAGTGTGTAACGGCGCACATACGTTAGTGAGTGACTTGGCCGTCAGAGCGCGTTCGGATCGCATGACGTCACATCAGACAGCTGGTCCACTCTAGCGGCGCGTAATGAGTGCAAGCTTTAGTGGCGTCAGAGGGAAAAATACGCTAGGTTCTTATTTTGCAAAAGGAGTTATATTGCTAAAGGCTGTCAATCCGTCATTTGTTTTGGGATTATATTTGTGTAAAAAAACAAAAAAACACGGTCTCATGAATTTCTGTTTTCGATATCAACGAAAGGAATTGCTTTATTTGCTTCCAGTTATGATTTTGACACTACACTGTAATGGAAGGCATAATTCAGATAATGTATTTTGAGCCTTGGGGTTTAAACATATTTACAACATCGGCGTGTCAATTGGAGTATTTTAACTGTTATTTTGTTCAATTTTGTTCATTCAATATTTGGGGGTATTTTGTATTAAGATTATAATTTCTGAAGGCAGTACCAAATATTCAAGGAAAATAACGGTTTTATATTAATCAATGAGATTTTGTTATAATACTGTGGAAACAAAACAACTATTTTATAATGGTTTATTGATAAAAGTGAGACTCTTATATTGAATATTTGAATTTTATATTGACTCTTATATTAAATATTTAGCAATGTAATATAAGTACAAAAGGTGTTTAATTTAAAAATGTGTGTACATGATTGATTATAGATTGGTTTACAAAAGCAAAACGTGTTCTTAATGACATTTTTAAATGTTAAAATAATATAATATTGAAACTCAGTTTGCATCGTCTCACGTCCTTGTTCTCTCTCTCCCTTTCAAAATAAAAAAAACAATGTAGGTATACCATTATTTAAAAAATGTGACATTTGTAATTTTCATTACATGTTTTTAACAATGTCAACATATTACTCGAAGTCAGCAATACTTATTTGATAATTGCTGTACATGTTTTACAATAACGACATACCATTCGAAATTAGCAATAGAAATACGTTTTTGTAAACGTTTATAGATTTTTGTATTCGACACGTTTAAAACATGCAAATATTTCAATAATACTAAATAAATATCCAACCACATCTAAGACACTAGTCAAACAACTTGTACGAAATCTACAAAGTCATCTTCAGACTGAAGCTCTTCCCAAGAAAACCTGCAAGACATTGCTAATCGATTCAAGAAGACATATCGTCTTACTCATTTAACTAATTTACGAGAAACCCATCTCAATTCACTGTCACAACTTACAAATCCTTGTGTAGCACATTTAAGACATTCCGTATATAGTACGTACGGTTTTCCCAACTAAACTTTCTAACTCGGCTTTAAGACTTCCCCTCTATAACGCTCCAAAAGCAACTGCGGTAAAAATAAATATACCACAGGGAGGAGTTTATCCCAAGATTATCAAGTTTGTTGTTGGGAAGTAGCTTATGAATGAAACCGAAACTGTAATATAAGAACAACTTATCCTTTAGCAAAAGAAAAAAACAGTTTTTTATTTGGTTAATATACAGAAGTTTCACTAATATGTCTTTCATATATTCTATACAGTACAAGTTCCGTCTCCTGCAATGAAACACGGTAGTTTTGTAAGTTTATGCGACTTCGCCTCACGTTAAGTCAACTTCAAAGACTCATGGTTAAAATAGAAGCAAGTAATGTCTACAGACATGAAAGAAGCCAACGGCCACACAACTATCCACAGCTATTATATACTGGAAACTCGAAACATTTTACCGGAACATAGACTGAAACACAACAGAAGCTCTTTGTATGTTTGTGTTTGTGTTCCTTCAGTATAATGACTCTAGTTCTACTTATTGGATGCATATTATTCATAATTAGATATATTAAATCATTCTGTTCATAGAAAAAAATGTGTTTTTTTTAAATATAGCTATAAAGAGTTCATTTTAGCGAGGAAGATGGCTGAGTGCGTAGCACACGAGGTTCTCATTCGGGAGGTCGCCAGTTTAAAGGTCTTCAATCTGCCTTGGTTTGCAAATAATAACGAATTGTGTGTTTGTTTTTACACGTCTTTCCCAAAGGATGTTCACCCCTGTCTTGGTAGCAGGTGCGGCAAAGAAACGATACATTAACGTGAATCTGACATATTTTCGTGTTTTTATTTCGTCATTGCATTTTTATGTGCTTGTTTCCATCTGGAAAAGGGCCGCGTTTTCTCACGGTTTGGCTTTTCTAGCGCCCTCTAGGAATCCGTCAGTGTCGTTGCGGGTTGCGTGGGTTCCCCCCTGGGCCACAGCGTGCGCTGCCACGTGGGTGAGAGGCTATTTACATAACGAGCAACAGGAGTCGGCGCCGGGGGGGAGAAGGGGGGGGGGCCCTGACAGGCGAGGGATATCCTGACAGGGGTTGTTAGAAATAAACCGAGGGCTTGCTTATATGGCACACACAACAACAGACTGATATCACAAACAACAATACACAGAGTTTTAGGGGGGATAGAGGGATGGATGTGTTCTGTGAAAACTTGGACAAAGGAAATTCGCTGGTTTTTATTTTGGAAATCTCGTGTGGCGTTTTGAGTCCGATGACAACATTTTATAACTACCAGCGAAAGTAATACATATTTTAAAGTCATGTCTTTATATTCAAAATATTCTCAAAATCCCCCCCCCCCCCTCCCCCCCTTCCCTCCACAGAATTTGGTGTAACTTTAAAAACTTTACAAAATAGAGTACAAATCTGATCATGATAGGTTCTATTCTTTGAATCCTTTCGGATTGAGCACGATGTATTGTATTCCCTTTGTTCGATTTTTTGGTTATGCTGTACCCCTTTCGAGCGTCTACTTATGGACACGTTCGAAATAGCAACAAAACGGAATAATAAAATAAATAAATTCTCATTTAGAGTCTACCCACTCAGTAACTAAACTGATTTTCAGTGGAGGACTTTAATTTAAAGTGCCTATAATTGAAATATAAATATGATGCGATATAATTATTTGTTCTTGCTCTCAGAAAAAGAGCAAAAGTCGGTCTGAATAATTGAAACGTCTCGATTCCAGAAAGCAAAACTACTGTGTGCACACTTGGTCATATTACTGTATTTCTCAGAGCAAGAACAAATAATTATATCGCATCATATTTTAGAATTCGCATTTTAATAAAGATCACTTTGCAATGTAAGCAGGATTTCCCGTATTCCGCCACCTCCCGAATCTTCCCTACCTTTCTATCTCCTGTATCGTCCTCCTCCTATAACTCAACGTCTCTATTATCCTCGTAGCTAAACATTCTGGAATGGCTTTCACTCCGTCAATGCCCATCTCGAGCGGTGGTAATCAATCTCGCATTGTCCGCTTGACCACCTAATGTTCACGGCTCGCAACATGCACAGCTGCTATAGTAAATAACATCGCAGTCCGTTGCGTCAGGGTGGCGCACCTGGGGCGGTAGGCAGCCCGCGCTCCACCACCACCACCACCACCACCACCACCACCACCACCACCACCACCACCACCACCACCACCACTAAATATGAGAGAGGTAGATAAAACTCGAGACTCGAGTTCGAGAGGTTGTAGGAAATATATGACACAGCCTTCAACCGAATATAGCAACGCTCCTCAAATATGTGGCGACATACTGATTGAAGTGCATGTTTATTTGCAAAAGTTTCCACATGTGAAGACTTATAATATGGACAGTTACATGGTAAACAAGTTTGTAGGCGATTGATATAATTTATTGGAATCGTTACATATTTAACCTGGTGGTACTGTTATGTTTTTAGTTTTTACTATTCATGGGGAAATACAAAAGACAATATTTGGTTACGTCCCGATCACTTCTACATATTGAGGTTATGTGACGGTCTGATATAGATTAATCAGTTCTAATACTATTTTAAGCGAATATTTTCCGCTTGTCTATGGTTGGTTTATTTAATTGAGCTTGTTGAAATTGAACTAAAGCGCCAAATATAAAAAAAGAGAGAGGTATACTGTAAACGACTCATAATCGTAATTGAATATCTATTTGGTTTAAGTTATTATCATTAAGTCGAGGAATTTAATTTAAATGCATTAGAATGGAAAGAATAATAATTAAATCGCAGTCGCCTTTTTACCAAGTTTGTTTGTGCAGCAGATAAAATAGCACAAGTTGAGTTCTCAAGACAGCAAAAAGACGGGAAGAATTTTCCATCGATTTAAGCTCATTAGATGCGGATGGAAGATTCAGAGAAGAGCTTAGTTAGCGAGATGAAAATATCTTTCCAGATTACTGTCTTACTCACTTTCCATTCTACTTTATTTCAGATGCCGGCTCTTTTTACAAACCATTTTCCACGTCATTTCGCCTGTCGGAGCTGATTCGTAACTTGAGACAAGTAGAGCCATTATTGATTGTCCCCATCGAGGGAATCGCTCCACACGTGAAAACACTTTTATTGAATTCTCGCTTCCGAGTTGATGTATACACCGTCTCGTTTAACGATATAACCTACAGACAGTCACTGCACACGATTAACTAAGTCTCTCGCAGCAGCACATACAGTATAAAGCACAACCCATTGACACAACACAATACGGCCCGTGAAGAACCTTGAAGTGATGCTAAAAATATGAACAAATAGTTATAATCGAAGTTTAAGATGAAAAACAATTCAAAATTCTGTCAGAAAAAATCGAAACAAAAATAACGAAAATAACACGTACGGTATTTGGTTTTATTAGAAATCCAAAAATTTGTTTAAATTTTAGGCTAGTTGCCCTAACTAAAATTTTAACAAATTGTATTGTAAAATCATATTTAAAATATCAATGTCTTTCATATGTATGCATAATTTTGGCGAAGAAAGTTTGATCTCAATGAATTAAAAATCACTTCAGCTGGGTATTGTTTTCAGCCAGCGTAATTGGCAGTGGTTGATAAGGTGTTGGTCTGGTATACCATCAGTGTTGTTGCTGCATGCCTGGTTCAAATCATAGTTTAGGCATCAGTGTTCCATCTTCATAATCACAAACTCATCGTCTAGATTAATATAGTTGCCAAAATATGAGATGTAAAGCCCAAAATATAGTCACTCATTCATCACTTTATTATTACTGCATATAGTTGCTTGTTTCTTGAGCGTAGAGATTCTCTTTCATTATAAAGTAGCATAGATAGGATTGTTATTGTCGTGGTTTGACTTAGTTGTTTTGTTAGTTTGGCACCAAATATCTACAACGTGTATCAGATAATCACTAAACACAATGAACGAGAGACACAATTGTAACTAGAAGAATTAGATCTACAAGTCAACTATGTATGTAGTGCTCGCAAAAAGTTTCAAGTCGCTATTTTGATAAAATGTCGAACATTTGTGTTAGGGATTCTAGCGGAAGACAAAGAGATGTATTTCAAGATGGGATTAAAGAGTTGGAATATGATCGTTTGCGTTCTTTTTAATACCAACTGTTAAAGATGTCACACTATTGATGTATTATAGTTGTTTTCAACATGATAAGATAAGATACGATAAGATTGTGTTTATTTAGCGTCACCAGCCTTATTACTATCGATTAAATAAACACGTACTTACAAATTATTTTAACTATCAATTATTATTTCTAATTGTACAATTGATGTTCAACTTCAAAGACATATTTTATATCTTTGGAGTAAAAATTTTGAAATTTTTTATTTTAATATTTTTTATATGTTTGGGCAATTAGTCAAACATTCCTAATCCAGCATTAAAAATGGATTTTTGTGTTGCAGCTTTATTTAAGTAAAATGGTATTGATTTAGCGCGTGATCTACGCGTCTGTCTTCAAAATTGTATCGTGTGGCATTGTGTTCTATCAATATATCTGTGCAATCCAGAAGATTTCGTTTTGTTTCGCTCAGTACAATCTATTAAGTTTATATTTTGTAAACAAATGTGTGGACATAATTTTAATTTGGATTTTTGTTTAAATGTTATTAAAAAGAGAACGACATTTTAACGATGAAGTTTGAACTTTGCTTCATATATTTATATAAAACGAATATTTTATAAATTGAATATCAAGCAATTTCGTCTTAGCTTCACAAAAATATGAATTATAGGATATTCAAACATATAATGAAAATTGTTCAGCCTTTATCAGTTTCTAAATAATATACTGCAAAATACAAATCATTCATAGAATTGAAAGGAATTTAGATTATTTTTGTTTTGGAATTGTTTGCCAGCTCTATTATAAAAGGTAAAATTACTGAAATCAAACCAAACCAAAGCTTGGCATTATACTCTGTGATTGGAGGCAACAAGATTCACTGTGATTTGTTGAAGCGTATTGTACCACCGCTGTTACGAATCAAGCACATAGCAGCAGTTTTAAAGAAGAGGCGATTAACAGGTCCGAGCGCCACAGAGTAATGTGCTTATCTGTATATGAATACGTATCTGAATATTTCATACGTCAGCTTATAAACGCAGAAATGTAAACTGGAAAGCGCAGAATTCGAAACTCAGCATGCTGGACATTCACCGCTCCAACGCGTAAATGAACGGCATTTTAAAGCGATTGATAACCATCATTTATAAGTACACAATTCAAGTTACGCTGTATTTTGTATTACAATGCGTAAAAATTAGTAAACTTACGCAGTGCGTCGTTATAATATACGGCATAGTATTATGCGGTTTTGAAATGATTCCATACCAAATCAAACTGTTATAAAAAAAACATACAAATAATGTCCTCTATTAACAAGCAACTTATGCAAGGGAGTGAACTGCAACTCTCCTTCTATGGTAATCTGTCGTAATCTGTCTCACGTCCTGTTTAGCAAAAAGTTACACCTTATAGGTTTACATTCTTGCTTTCAAAATTATTATCGGCTACTCGACACGAATTCAAATAAATAATTTGTGTTTGCTATTTATGCGCGATTGCTGACACAGTCGATCTAACATTTTCGCAATAATTTTGTGTTGTATTCCAACAACGACTGTACAGGATCGCATGTTAGGCCCTACTGTCATCAAACTCTCATTTCCCGTGAGTTGGCAAAAGCAAAAGTACGTAGAGCCGGAGAATCTGGTGAGTTCGATCCCCAGTCGGGGCAAACTTTTATTACAATTGCTACCGCTTCATATACGAATGTTTTCGCGGACGTATTGGTATGTTTTCTGTTTTCCGGGCCATTCAGTTGCTTGTTTGAGTCTAGTAGTGCAGGCCGAGATCTGCAGCTCGACGTTTCGCTAGAAACTCATGTGGCATGTTCACGAGTCATGTACGCCCGTCTTTCTAACAAACTAACGTCGAGCTAGGTAGAGGCCTCGGCCTGTACCAATTAATTCAAACAAGCGGCGGATTGTCCCAGAAAACCCTTCACAAAACTTCCATTTAAATGCAAAGCTAAATATGACATATTTGTACAAATGTGTAGCCCATCATTTCTGTAAGAAAATGGCAAGATAGTGTAAACGCCGGGGACAATTCTCCTTCTTAACCCAACCAAATATTTATATCCTAATGCATAGTTTCCAGTTAGAAAAACGAGGCGAATGAATATTGTGGACCAATCATATAAGGCTGGGATCCAAGCGACCCGACAGGGTATATATCTTTGCACGCGACCAAGCCGATGCAGTGCCGAGCGAAGCGAACAAGTTACATATTATCTCTGATCGCTCGCTTGCTACGTATGTTTGTCATTGTTCATACACGTATACAGTACTTGTATCCCAAACCATGACAAGTATAATGTATAGTAGTTTTAGAGCACACAATACTAAATAAATTTAAAAGAAAGAAATAAGCATTCGCTTGTCAACAAGAAACCAAACTTTGGTGCAGTCAACCTGACGAATCTAGTATTTCATGTTACGTCGTAATTCTAAGACAAATTTTTAACATAATTTATGATTCTGTAAAATATAAAGATTACTCACCATACACGTGCAAGATTCCCTTGGTGGTCCCCAACTCATTCTTGCAGATACAGTGGTAGGTCTGGAAGTCTACGCCGCCAATGCGCGTTATGTTAAGCTGCATCCTGGCAGTGAACCGGCCCGTCTGTCTGTACTTGATCCTGAACTTGCCGTCCGGTTCAAGAAGTCTCCCGTCAGCGCGCTCCCAGTACCGCACGGCCTCCGGGTACCACTCGACGTCACACTCCAGGGTGGCCGTCGTCCCGTTCGCCGCCCCCACCCGCGGTCGCTCGATCCGGATCATCGGCGGGACTGTGGGCCGAGCAAACAAGGCTCAAGCTAGCTGTCAATGCGCCACACTAAGGGTGGCCGTCGTCCCGTTCGCCGCCCCCACCCGCGGTCGCTCGATCCGGATCATCGGCGGGACTGTGGGCCGAGCAAACAAGGCTCAAGCTAGCTGTCAATGCGCCACACTAAGGGTGGCCGTCGTCCCGTTCGCCGCCCCCACCCGCGGTCGCTCAATGCGGATCATCGGCGGGACTGTGGGCCGAGCAAACAGGGCTCAAGTTAGCTGTCAATGCGTCACACTCAGGGTGGCCGTGGTCCCGTTCGCCGCCCCCACCCGCGGTCGCTCAATGCGGATCATCGGCGGGACTGTGGGCCGAGCAAACAGGGCTCAAGTTAGCTGTCAATGCGCCACACTAAGGGTGGCCGTCGTCCCGTTCGCCGCCCCCACCCGCGGTCGCTCGATGCGGATCATCGGCGGGACTGTGGGCCGAGCAAACAAGGCTCAAGTTAGCTGTCAATGCGCCACACTAAGGGTGGCCGTCGTCCCGTTCGCCGCCCCCACCCGCGGTCGCTCGATGCGGATCATCGGCGGGACTGTAGGCCGAGCAAACAGGGCTCAAGTTAGCTGTCAATGCGTCACACTCAGGGTGGCCGTGGTCCCGTTCGCCGCCCCCACCCGCGGTCGCTCAATGCGGATCATCGGCGGGACTGTGGGCCGAGCAAACAAGACTCAAGTTAGCTGTCAATGCGCCACACTAAGGGTGGCCGTAGTCCCGTTCGTCGCCCCCACCCGCGGTCGCTCGATCCGGATCATCGGCGGGACTGTAGGCCGAGCAAACAAGGCTCAAGTTAGCTGTCAATGCGCCACACTAAGGGTGGCCGTCGTCCCGTTCGCCGCCCCCACCCGCGGTCGCTCGATGCGGATCATCGGCGGGACTGTGGGCCGAGCAAACAAGGCTCAAGTTAGCTGTCAATGCGCCACACTAAGGGTGGCCGTCGTCCCGTTCGCCGCCCCCACCCGCGGTCGCTCGATGCGGATCATCGGCGGGACTGAGGGCCGAGCAAACAGGGCTCAAGTTATTTGGGAATACGCCACACATGAAACTATTTAAATAAAATATGAAAATATGAATACTAATAAATATTTAAACACTTATTACTTAACGTAAGAGTAATACACAAATTGATGCATAGAATTAATCAATTGTGTTGCCATTACTTTTAGTCAGTTTTAAAACTGATCAGGATAACTATATTCCATTGAAATCAAATGAAAACATGTAATGGTTTGTCTGAAAACCAAATTAAAGTACTTTATCTAGCTTATGAACGTCCACCGTCGTCTTGTGATGTAGCTTACTTATAAAAAAACTAAAAGATAATTAAAAAAAAAAATCAAGATGACGTCACATATCCCAATTTATTTCATTTCAGCGGGAAAGCCAAAATGTGTAACTTTGTAAAAAATAGAAATTACGATTTGCTTTAGAAAATATATAATTATCAATATTTTCTAAACTTTATACTTACGCCATATGATCTAGTAATCGAGTACGTGGTATCAAATTTAAACGGACTACAAATCGCTTGAAACATAATTCATTACCCAACAAAGGAAACAACATGCTTAACTGTTGTTAGCTTATATGCTTACATGTTGTGCGCCGTGTTCTCCGTACATGTTGCATTCATTCAGTTACACGCGACGAAGTACGCTTGTTACGAGTGAGAAACTAGGTGTCTGTCCAAAAGCCACAAATTATGCTTGCTTCCTTGCTCGTTTGCTTGATTAGTTGTCTAATTTTAAGTCATGACGTCAGAAGCATGAGTCAAAAGCTCACGAATTCTAGTTTGCTTGGCAAAGAAGAAAAAGAAGATTTAAGACAGCGAAAGTGTTGCTAATAATGGATGCTGAACATAGCGTCGACATGGTGCAGCAAGAGGAACCTGTTGTAATTAAAAGTGTATAACATGATAATAAATTATAGGGTGAATTCAATGAAATGTCATGTGATCATTGGATATTTAAGCTAGCGTCAAAAGCTCCAATAACGAAGCAAACTATTAAAATAAGTAAGCTATTAAAACAAGCAAGACAAGAAGCACGTAAGCAAATAAGCAAGCTGTTTTTACTCTTGGACAGACCCTAGGATTAGGCGCTAGTTTTGAGTGGTCAACTTTAGTAGTAGGCCTAGTGTTGTTCACATAAAGGATCGTTCACTGTTGGATATGTTTGGTGGAGGTGCCGGGTTGGTTAAATAGGGAACACGCGTATGAAAATTTTAATCGATTTTTAAATACCTTGTCTCTCATTTAATAATTTTGTGTCTTTGAATTTTGAAAAACGGATCAGTCTATGCCTCAAAATAATTGGTTTAGTAACGATAAATAAAAGGGCGCGAAAAACGAGCCGCCGCCATGTAGAGTGGATTTGACGTCATGGTTTTGTACTGTGTACGCTCACCGCCTCAGCGATTGGTCTGTTCTGCCACGTCTACACAATCATTGCGTCACAGCCACCTGTACGCGTTTCAGATCCCCGAGTTTAAACTTCAATAAATACGATCACATTAAACCTATTTAAAAATTTCTTTTTTACGTGCGACTTGCATTAATATACTTTTTGTAGCTAATACTATCAAACTAAGTGTTTGGTTTAACAAAAAAAATCGTACGCGTGTTGCCTATTAGTTTTATCCAACAAGCTCTTCTAGAACTGATTTACAATATAGACGATTTTAGAAATTATGATAATGTAATTAATTATAGGTAATGTAGGACTTGACGTAGAGAAATATACCTAGAAAATGATTAAAACAAATTTACAGTTAATAATGAAATGTAGACTTTGGTTTCGGAAGAAAATTTCGAAAAAAATCTTCAGAATTCCTTGAATATGTGTGATAAATTTCAAGAATGTTTCCTATAGGTAGGTTTTGTTTTGGCTTCTAACTGTGACGAAATGTTCAAATCATAGAATATAACTAACTAACGAATTTATTACTGTGCACATACCAAGAAGAGTTATCTTAACGTCAGTTAGCACTGACTAGCGTTAACACTGCTCGTATCTGTAACATAAGGTATATAATACTCTTGCGTTTTGGTAGGAGTTTTTTTTTTTTTTTTTTTTTTTTAATAAAGGAATTGGCATTTACACTATAATATGCGAGACGTTATAAGAGCAAGTCTGCGAGCCGCGCAGTTAAACTTCACGACTTACATTATGCGGTCGTGCATTATGCAAATAAATGTGTGTGTGACGTTAAAAGTGCCGCGACACACGCAAGAAATGCGTCATACTAAGATATTCCGTCCGCCAGCGTTAGCTTTCATTCTTCTTTGAAAAAACTCCGGACCATTTTTAAACGTAGACGAATACCACTGATTATTTTTGTGTTACATTTACAAGTACAATCAAATTACTATTTTTTTAAATACAGAGTTGTACAAACATATTTGAGCCTACAATATGCTGTGGGCTACTCCTCGCTAATGGAAGATTAACGTTGATTCCATACTATAGTCATGGAGTTGCATTATAGCATTTTACCATCGGTATTGTTATAAATCCATGCTATTATCGCGTAATCACATAATCGGGGTGTTACTTATAACACACCTTGTATATAGATGAGAGATCACAACTAGGGTTGTTGATTAACGTAAGTATTCATAATATAACGTAGCATAATATACTGAAAACTAAAATGAGTATGAATACATTCTATAAAACCATATTAATAATATATTTGTTTTTCTATTTGGAAAGTCAACACTATTTTACTAGATTGTGCCTTAGTTATAGTTGATTCTAGTTTTAACAAATAGGTATACCGTTGAATGCCTTGGGAATTTCGCTAACACCCAATTCTGTTCTAACAATCAATTGATCGGCTTTAGTGCAAGTAGTAGTTGAGTATATACAAAAATCTACCCGTTAAGACTATTTCAGTAGTAGTTGAGTATTTACAATTATACCCATTAAGACTCTTTTAATATACCAAGAATATAATCATTATGTAATATTATGTCCAAGACAGTTTGATATGCAATCTTAACAACCGTAATTAGCGGAGAGTCCTTGCGCGGAAATTAACTGTTCTCTTGCGCAACTACGTTGATGCTAATTAGCAATTAAAACTACTGTCGAGTCAGCTAAGTTTCCACCATATTAATTATGCTTCCGTACGTGGAGAATAATAGTGTGGGAAGGCCTGTATTTGATGCACAACTACCCACATTTCCTTGTGTTATTGATTAGGGCTGCCCAACGATAAAAAAATTCATATCGATATCGTGGATGTAATTATCGATATCGTATCGCGATATCGAATTTTTTAAACTCGGTATCGATATCGCCGATATCGTAATTTTTTTTTCAAACCAACCAGAGACCATTCATTATTAACAATTTAATGTGAATAATTTAACATCGAAATGTTTTACCGGACGGCGGGTAGAGCGCGAACACAAAGGCGAGACGCGAATGTTGCAGTGTATGTATCACAAAGATGCAGAAGCACAAAACCGCCTAACTTTTTTCTTTTTTTTTTTTACGATAGTTGATACTTGATCGATATCGCGAAACGTACGATATATTAATTCTATATCGATATCGAATTATTTTTCTATTATCGAAATCGTATCGAATTATCGATATCGTTGGGCAGCCCTATTATTGATACACCCGAGCTCGACTCATTTGTAAAGAATTCACAACTTTGATGGCAAAATAATATTTTTAATTTACGTTAATTTTATGGTCGGTTGATTTACATGTCAATCGTGTCAATATGAGGAAGTTACGAATAAAGTTAGCGACTTGGACCAGTTCTCAGTTGAGTTGTGCACTTCAATATGCCTTTCACCCTGTTGATTAGTTCCACCCAAGCGAGTGACATCAATCACGCTTTGATTGATTGTGCACGAAAACAGGGTTGATTTTACCTCACTAATGTTTGCGCCCTATAAGTAACCAACTATTGCATTATTGCTCTACTGTATACCATTGGCTTTGTAGTTCATTTATAAAAGTATTGTACCAGTTTAGGCCTATACCTCCACTAACTAACTTTTAAACTGTTTGCGTCTGAAGGAGTATATTTGTCAATTTAGATATCGATCCACACACAATAAAATAAAATGGACGAATCCATTTTTATAGACACGACATGTTTTCCCATGTTATAGAAGAACGGCTGACGTATACGTCTTTGTACAATCATTGCTTCTCTGATCATTTATACCTTCTTCTTAACTCGGTCTAGTAAAATTAATTTGATTGTTTTGTTTTATGAACTATTTTCATTTATACAAAAGTTATCCGAAACGTGACTCATAATAAGTTTGTTCAGGAATTCGTTTCAAAACTGTTATTTAGCATAATGTTAAATAATAGAACACGTGTTATAACTTTATCATTTCAGAAGTTTTAGCGTGTTTGACAATAAAGTTTTAAAATATAGACAACAATTGGTCATTGTCTCTTGAATACGTTACTAGCAGCTACTAACAACAATACAATTTCTTAACCAGTTGTTTGACTTTCCAAGTGTGTTGTTTCACACACAAATAATTTTTGAAGAAATGAATAAGTGAAAAATCGTTGAAAGGAGTTAAGTTAAAGCAAAGTTCTGTTGTTTTAACATAAAAATCACATCTGGTTTATATGTTACTGCAGTCTTGGCTCCTACCACTGGCAAAGGCCAAATATTATACTTTTGTACGATCAGAATACTAATTCACTTAAATTTACTAAATGACGGTATTGATACTCATATAATAACACTAAGCGAGCATTGCTCTTTCACTTTCACATTGCAACGTTGTTCAAGTCATCTTGAGATGGCGGTTCCCAAAGTTTGCTTGATCTAAGGACAGGTGCACTTGCCACTTGAACCAACCCGAGTTAGTTTCTAAAGTGGCAAGAACACATGTACGGATCAGGAGGTGATTAAGACAAGGTTCCCCAACTACAGCTTGAAGGTGAAGTACCAGACTCAGCCTCTAGCACGCGCCCTTAAACTAGGCCTTAAATTTACTGCTAGATTTTAAGTGGCCACTGAATTATTCGTTGCGTAATAATATAAAGCGCGCACTCCTGCAACAAGGTAAACAAAATTAGGACGATGCTTAAACTAGACGGAAAGTTGATTTCGCTTGCACTCTCCTCTACATTGCAGCACTGAAATATTGAGATGTTGTTGAAATATCATTGAACACAACTCACAACTTCCGTTTACATGCCATAGGATTTAATTTAAATCCATGCTAACTTTCATACTAGAGTCTCCTGTGTTTGATTTCGAGAACTTACTAGTTACAGGACGCGGGATTTGGGATTCCAATCCCGCCATGTTCGATTCTGTTTACATGACCGAGATTCATCTGAGATTAAACATTTGTGAGAATGGACTGAACGATTCTGACGCTGGTCGGGAAGTGTTTATATGAGGAGGGAATAGGGATTGGATCCAAAATCCAACTCAAAATCCGGTGCCTCCCTACTTTATTAGAAGATTTGTGTTCACCAATGGGCATCTATCAATAAAGTGGTAAACCGGAAATAAATATAAATAATTATAGATTTATTACGTTATATTTTAATAACAGACGTAAGAATGGACTTTTGTGTTGTCGTCATGACGGTTAAGAAGACTCCGTTATTATCAGTGTTCGCAATGTAACCACACGTTATATGTAGGGCTAACAAATGGAAGCCGGGAACAGATCAAGTTCTTCAACACTGACAAGAAACGTGAGTACATGAGCAACCGACATAAAAAGTTATATATAAAATGTATTTGGCTATGTTTTAATCCCTTAGCAGCGTCTTAAAAATGTTCCCATACGGTACAATAAGAGTATTTGTTGGCTCAATATTCGTTTCGTTATATATATATAGATAGATAGGGTAGTTTGTTATTCGTATAAAAGCACATTTTCAAATTACTATTGTTTTCACAGCAAAAATAAGCGGCTTCCAAATTCGGAAGATATATTTAAAAAAAGAACAATCATCTGACAGCTGTATAATGTTGACAAACAATTACAGCAAATTGGATGTAGAAGCAGACAGACAATGCATTTATAATTATATACATTTAATTCAAAATAAGGAAAATTAATGTATTGAAATCATATAATATCCACCACCAGGGGCCGTGTTTTGAGTGGGGAAAAATATCGACGAAAGCGCGAAACACGAGCCTGTCTATAACGCCGAGAAAACGTATTCGTTGCTACGTCAGGTTTACCCTCCCAATCTAACTTGGGGACAACTCAAATACCATGTTTCTTAACTGTCTACTCAGCATCTCCACAAAACCTTCAGCCTTCCGAATTAAATTTGGTGCGTCTCTTCTAATTCAAGTATGTACACGTAATCTTGTACGTAATCAGGATTAAAACATAAACCCCTCCCTTCCCCGCACGGTCGCACCCCTTTACAGACATCCGAAAGACTGTATTCAAATTTCCTAATGAAACTGATTTTCACCAAAGAAAGATCTGTAAATCGGATAATCCATTCACCACGAAAATAAGCTTGAATCCAAGTCAGACGTGACATTAGACTGTGGATCTTATTGGAATATCTGTTGGTAAGCAGAAACGAAATGCAAGTTACCGTAAATCAAAGGATTAATGGAAGGAAAGTAATTTCTTATTTCGAGAGAATTATGATGTCCAGGTTGAGTAATTGACCTAGCGTTGTCATTAAACTATTGTCTTCATTTTGTACGCAGTCGAGAAGTAAAATAGGCGGAGAGAAGTTACAGAATAATTGCGTGAAATTAACTTTTTCGGTGAAGGATACTTAACCTCAGCGAAAAGTGAAATTAAGCGAGCGTTTCCATTCTACTTTTATGACACTCGTTCTGTTTTTGCTTTTGTTTTTTGTCTCGCGATAGCGTTCGAACTGGGAGTCGGATCTATTTGAAATTTTGACCATCTACAAGCTTCGATGGTCGATTAAAAGTCTCTTTCTTATCAATTTGCAGTAATTGTTTTTGGTTATCAACGCTTCTATTCATTTGAAATACCATACTCTATACTTTACTCAATACTTTCTTCTATTCTACCCCTCTTTAATTATTATGGATTATCTGTTTCGCGTCTTCTAATCTTGGTGAACCACTTCCATTCTCTCCTTCATTTCTTCGTTATTAATTGTATTTTTTAGGATTCATTAAAAATTAGTCCAGTTAATCGATCCTCAGAATCATTAAAGCTTCTTTATATTTAAACTTTATAACTTCTGACTTATGTTCTCATTTACTCTTTCCAGTGCTTCCTTGTCACACTATGCATCCAAACACTTTTCAACATTATCTGGAGACCCCACATCTCGAATGTTAACGTTAAATCACTGCATATGCAGCGTTTCATAGATTTCATGTCAATATATATATAGAAGAATATTCTTTTAGCTTACGCAGAATTATTATTTCATTTTTCTCCTACCATACGTAATTATCTTGCAGCCTTTGCTAGACATATGTTTTAACTCTCCTAGTGCCTAATTGTTTAAACTCCCATTTATCCCGTACATTCTTCCCACTTACCACCACCATTGTGTTCTTTCTGATTATCTGCAATTTAACGGCCTATATTTATTTATTACGATCGGTTATTATACTCGGATATCTCCCCCCATCTTATTTTACTCCAAATATGACTAAATATCATTCTGTCGTCTGCAGATTTGCCTACGTTATGTCTGCACTAAAAGCAAAAATAATTGCATGCTCTGCTGCCTTCATGTTGACATCCAAAAGCAAACATGCACGTTCGTTCTCGGGTGACGAGAAAAAAAGCGTTACACTCCCGTCCTATGCAGCCGTAGTATCGTATTTAATTAATGCTGGAAATGCAAACCAAGAGAATTCGTATTCCTTTTATTTGAGCGAATCCACAGTCATCTTCATTGAATTCTATTCTTTCAAACGCTGAATAGTTCAGAAAAATCAACGGTGCACAAAATAATCCGTTCCTATGTACGTCTCAGAGTACATCTCCCTATTGCACACTAGACGCGTATTCACGTTGTATGCGAGACACGACGTGGCTGTCATAGCTACGATCTCGTAAAATACGATAACGTTACATTGTCTCCAGTACTCTCTGGTTTGTATGTCTGGAGTTAGATACGTCACTTTTTTTTTAAACTTAAGCTGCAACGCTAATTTCAACTGTATGCGCATTTTCAGTTTATCAATTTGGTTGATTACTCTAGGGGACGCGGTTGATGACAACGACTAGACGGTGGCAAGTAAATAGTAAGTGTACTTGTCTACGGAAGGCAGTACAAGCACAATACTATTTAACCATCAAGACGACATTAAAACAAAATGTACACATCACGTTAAAAGTATTTGTAAAATGATTGTGAAATGGGTGAGAGAATATTTTCAAGTAAAAATCGTAGCTTGCATCAAGGCAAAAATAACGATATTAGTGCTTTAATATATTAAACATAAAATACTGCAATACCGTGTCTAAATTTTCAGATACTAATTTGAAATGTTTGTAAAGTGTCTAGTTTTGACATTCTAGTACGCCTGCCTCGAGGCAGTAGAACGCTTGACACTCACATATCAACTTGTAAAGATCATGTCGCCCGTACTGGATATGTGGTATACAAACAAATATTCGTTTTATCTCATTTTGATAATTTGGTCACACATAGTTCCACTGTGTGCAAGACAACAGTCATTGCGTTAATCACAAAACATTCCTTAATTACGTTGTCTTGATAATCACGTCCAAAACTGTAATTCCTGATTGTTATTGAAATCTAAGGAATCTGTAAAGAATTTGTCCAAACTAAGATTTAACATGTCAATAAAGTACTTTACTTTGGCTAAAAGGAAGAAGGAGTTATTATTGTATAATAATATATAGATTAATTTCTATAGTTTTTGCATATATTTATTTTATTCTTGAAAGATAATTATTCAGGTCATCAGGTACGAGGAAATGTGGAGGCGATCTGTCGGATTTAAAAAGAATTTCATACTCTTTCCAAAACAGTATACACGAAACCAAATACAATTTGGTCATATAAGTTTGGTAGTTCAGGATTTGAAGACAATACATTGAATTAAAATAATGATTTAAATTGAGAATTTCCGCGTCAAACCATGATGTGCACCTCCGCGACACAAAGTAGGCCTGGCGAGATCTCTCTTGATCCCATTTTGCCCAACGCTCCAGGTATGAGGCACCATTACTTCGTGATAACGATCGTAATCAGCTTCAAATCAGCTTTATATCCTTTCAAGGGATTATTCTTAACAAACTTTACTTAAAAACTTAAAAGTTGTCTCTAACCTTGTTTTACAAAATGCCACTCACATTTAACTTTATAGCTAAAGTGAATATTTTACGACTTACGTCTTTTGAGTGAATCTGATTGGTCTATCTATAGAATACAAAACTAGAGCTGATTGTGTAAGCTGTTGTTATAGCCAAATCAGAAACTTTCACACTTGGCGATTAATTAAGTAAATGGAATAACAAAATAATGTTCTTGTAGTGTATCTTATTTTGAAAGTTTCAGTTGGAGAGACAGTGAATTGATAATGGTTGACAAATATCGCTTCTAATTTAGCAAATGAATCCAATCAAGCTGCAACTCTAATAAAACTATTTCTAGCTTTCGAACTCATGAATAATTCTGCAGTACAAGTGTAGACATACATCACACAACTGTTAATTGCATAACGTTGTGATTGTATAGAGAGAGGCACAAAAAGAAAATATATATATTTTTGTATTTATTAAGTAATTACCAGTGCCACGTGGCAGTTTCAATAAATGTGTGTATCTCAAGGCTATCAAAAATATTAATAGATAGTCTAAGTGGTTACATATAGATGACTAAAAGAGAGATATACATAGCACTCGTAGCGATAATGCTAGACAAAAAAAACGATAGTGTGTATACATTATACGGTTATATTCATAACGTCTTCTCTCATATGGCAAGCATACCATAGTCGAATGATAGAATAAATGTTGCTACCAGGTGTCACACATCTATTATTATCAACCCAACATAATATTCTATAATACATGGCTAAAAAAATGTTGATTATTGAATCCAATGTCGTAAACTGTCATAACATGTACTCGTAACGCAAACATTTAAGAAAATATTGAGACCCTTTTTAGCAAATGACTGGAGCACTGTAGGGGCGCCCGTTGTTGCTATGGCTTTGTTTCCCTGATGGGAAATAACATGCAAACAATTGTTATCTTGGTAACAATGGGCGCCCCTAGGTGTAGGGGCCGACTATGAATTCCAACCTAAGAACTCTCTTGACGAAGCTTCGAGCGCTTTAGCGATAGCATCGAGTCAACAGGTAGGCACAAGAAGTATTCTCCAGTGAATTTGAGCATAGAGGCCCAAATGCAGCGGTTGTCTTGTTATTCTACCGCTCAACGTTATCTAGTCGGCTAGTAGCAGATCGCAAGTGTGTGGACGATGACAGCGCGTGATAGTTCGGTTTAGTGTTTATTCGTGCATGGGTTTACTTACCATTCTGCTACTAATCGACTAGCGTATGTTGACTGTACGAAGCGGCGGACAAACAGCTGCTGGCGGTCTCTACAATACAACACTCAACGGTAATAAGAATATTAAGAACGACGTATAAGCGTGGGCGCATATAGTTTACTCGACACATTTGGAATCTGACTGGCATACAGTGAAGCGTATACTCGTCAGTAATTAGGGGTGGATTCTGTCGAACGGAAAAATGTCAGAATGGCTGGTAAGTCTGAGCACGTTTTGGGCCGCCCCCGTTCAAACTGATCAGAAAATGTCTAAAGCCGGATCTACACTTGGGCGACATGGTCGTGCGACACTGTTGCGCGACGTTGTCGCATGGCCATGTCACCCAAGTGTAGACAGAATGTCGTGCGACGTAAGAAGTCTTGCGACACATGTTTCAAGTTTCCAAAAGTTGTCGGTAAAGATCAAAGGAATGTGGCTCGGCAAGGCCGGGGGCGGTAGGTGTCCTAGTGTAGACAGCAAGTCGGGTGACAAGGCCTTCTGCTAATATTTCTTAGTAGCCTATATGGCCGTCTACCTGCTGTCCGCAGTTTCTTTTGTAATTTGAGAATATATTGACAAGGGTACAGACTGAGACTGGTAAGGGTAGAGAGCCACTGAAAGACTGACAGACTGTATCAGTATAATAATCACTGACTAATTGAGACATATACTACTAATATACTAATATACTAATTGAGACTATATTTGTTTTACTGAAACATAAGCCATATTTTGGTAGGAGGGTCGAAGGTTAACTTTCTTTTAATTGCCAGTAGGGTGACCAGACGTCCCGAAAAATTCGGGACAGTCCCGAATTTGCCATAAGCATCCCGCGTCCCGAAATGTTTTATTTCGGGAAGCTCTTTGTCCTGAAATAAGTAAATTCACGATTTTCTTGGATTTGGGGTTCAAAAATTACAAATTTCAACTAGGAAAAAACAAAGAAGAGAAGAGGTCAGTGGTAAATTTGTAATTCGGCACGCTGCTTCAACTGGCGATCTGTTGCGTAGACAGTCTAATTCGCTTGCGCCTCTCAAGCAGAGCGCTAGCGTGCCATGCACCAGCAAAAACGGCTACACCGCAATTAATATGGAATGAAAATGTCAAAAATCTAAATATCGAGTAAGAAAATTTAAATAATTGGAACAAACCACTGTCACCATTTCACTCTCAGCGAACATTTAACTTCTGACAGTGTTTTCACCTCCATTGGGTTAGAGAAAAAAAGTGAACCAAAATTGAGTCTTAACCATCTGGTCATCCTAATTGCCAGGGCCGATATTTCCACCGAATCCGTCCCTGTCAGTAACATAACATGGCCAGGGTACTCACAGTGAACCTCTAGCTTGAAGGTCTGGTTGGCCTGAGGAGGGACTCCGTTGTCGGCTACACACAGATAATAGCCCATGTGCACTCGGTTGATCTGCGTGATGTTAAGCGTGTGGCCTGACACAGACATAGCTGAAACAAACACAATGTTATGGTGACACCCTTACATCACTGACATTCACTATTTCGCATTCAAATAACGGACACATTTTTTTTGTAATTAAAAAAAACCTTTCACACAAAAACAGTTGTGGTTAACTAGGGCGAGCACGGTTCATTTAAATAATATGTAAATTTCTTAATTAACCAATACAAAAGTAGCCAATTAAAAAATGTATAAAAAATTAATTAAATAAATGGCAATTGTAACAATTTTAATGAGTTGTTGGAGGCTTTCACGACCCGTAGATGGGAACAGATTGATATTTTCTTGTGGGTTGTTTCGCTGTGCCGACACGACGAAACAACCCAGAAGAAAACATCAATCCGTTCCCAACAAATTTAATGTTTGAAAGTTTTTAAATTAATCGTTCAGCGAATATAAAACTACACGTCGTTATGAATCACTATTTCAATATCTAGAAGCGTTATTAAATCAACTAAACACCGTCAACCTAGATAGTCAACCGTCAAGTTAGATGCCCTTTACTGTGTGCGTAAGTATTTTGCGTTTCATACGAATATGAAAGAACATTATATGGCATTTAGTTGATTGTTAAAATCTTGGTTATTTGCGCCTTTGGTATTTGGAACATGTGAAATATCCTCAGACTTAAAAAAAGTCTCTGTTGTTTACGACACAACTTAAGATTCGCTAAGATCGCATGGTACGTTTCACACTGTACATCGAACTATGTGCCATATTGCTTAAGGTAAATACCTTTAGAATAACATACATATACTCTAGAGCCTAGACTCTATAGAGACTACGCTAAAGTGCTGCAGTCGCTGTCACAATTATAAATCTGCCACAGCTGCTCAAGTATTTATTTCAGAGAGTACGTAAATCATCACGCAAATTTATTTTTGTAGATAAAGAAATGATTTAAATTAAGACTTAAAACTAACATCTAAGATAAAATGTGTTAATGAAGCATCCATATTGAAAATAATCCCTGATTTTTGATACACATTGTGTCATAAAAGTGACGTATAATAATTGGTCTTTGCCCAATAGGGCCAGTTTGAGCGCGTTGTTTGAATGCATAAATAAATGAATACATAAATACACGAATAAATAATAAATTCGTAATTCGTAATTGAATAAATGTATGAATTTGTGAATGAATGAGTTAAATAATAAATGAATGAATTGATGAATGAATGAGTAAATGAATGAGTATTAACTTACTCTGCCACTGTCCGAGCGGCATCGGGAGTCCGTCTGAGCGGCGCCACTCGACGTTGGGGGTGGGGGTGCCCGTCGCGCCACACCTCATGCGCACGTGTTCTCCCTCGTGGACAACCACTGGCATGGGCGGCACTTGCGACCCCGGCCGAGCCCCTGTAACAAACCTCGACGTGTACAGACAGAACCACAGCATGCTCACCACACAAGGCAAATATACCCGGACAGACCTAAACCTTTGATAATTTCTTGAAGAAAATGTGTAAATAATAACTTCTTCCAACATGCGTTACTTCTAACATGTGTTCCATGTTGACTGGCTTGTAGCCGTTACTTCTAACATGTGTTCCATGCTGACCTGGCTTGTAGCCGTTACTTCTAACATGTGTTCCATGTTGACTGGCTTGTAGCCGTTACTTCTAACATGTGTTCCATGCTGACCTGGCTTGTAGCCGTTACTTCTAACATGTGTTCCATGTTGACTGGCTTGTAGCCGTTACTTCTAACATGTGTTCCATGCTGACCTGGCTTGTAGCCGTTACTTCCAACATGTGTTCCATGCTGACCTGGCTTGTAGCCGTTACTTCCAACATGTGTTCCATGCTGACATGGCTTGTAGCCGTTACTTCTAACATGTGTGTCATGCTGACCTGGCTTGTAGCCGTTACTTCTAACATGTGTTCCATGCTGACCTGGCTTGTAGCCGTTACTTCTAACATGTGTTCCATGCTGACCTGGCTTGTAGCCGTTACTTCTAACATGTGTTCCATGCTGACCTGGCTTGTAGCCGTTACTTCTAACATGTGTTCCATGCTGACCTGGCTTGTAGCCGTTACTTCTAACATGTGTTCCATGCTGACCAGGCTTGTAGCCGTTACTTCTAACATGTGTTCCATGCTGACCTGGCTTGTAGCCGTTACTTCTAACATGCGTTCCATGCTGACCTGGCTTGTAGCCGTTACTTCTAACATGTATTCCATGCTGACCTGGCTTGTAGCCGTTACTTCTAACATGTGTTCCATGCTGACCTGGCTTGTAGCCGTTACTTCTAACATGTGTTCCATGCTGACCTGGCTTGTAGCCGTTACTTCTAACATGTGTTCCATGCTGACCTGGCTTGTAGCCGTTACTTCTAACATGTGTTCCATGCTGACCTGGCTTGTAGCCGTTACTTCTAACATGTGTTCCATGCTGACCTGGCTTGTAGCCGTTACTTCTAACATGTGTTCCATGCTGACCTGGCTTGTAGCCGTTACTTCTAACATGTGTTCCATGCTGACCTGGCTTGTAGCCGTTACTTCTAACATGTGTTCCATGCTGACCTGGCTTGTAGCCGTTACTTCTAACATGTGTTCCATGCTGACCAGGCTTGTAGCCGTTACTTCTAACATGTGTTCCATGCTGACCTGGCTTGTAGCCGTTACTTCTAACATGCGTTCCATGCTGACCTGGCTTGTAGCCGTTACTTCTAACATGTGTTCCATGCTGACCTGGCTTGTAGCCGTTACTTCTAACATGTGTTCCATGCTGACCTGGCTTGTAGCCGTTACTTCTAACATGTGTTCCATGCTGACCTGGCTTGTAGCCGTTACTTCTAACATGTGTTCCATGCTGACCTGGCTTGTAGCCGTTACTTCTAACATGTGTTCCATGCTGACCTGGCTTGTAGCCGTTACTTCTAACATGTGTTCCATGCTGACCTGGCTTGTAGCCGTTACTTCTAACATGTGTTCCATGCTGACCAAGCTTATAGCCGTTACTTCTAACATGTGTTCCATGCTGACCTGGCTTGTAGCCGTTACTTCTAACATGCGTTCCATGCTGACCTGGCTTGTAGCCGTTACTTCTAACATGTGTTCCATGCTGACCTGGCTTGTAGCCGTTACTTCTAACATGTGTTCCATGCTGACCTGGCTTGTAGCCGTTACTTCTAACATGTGTTCCATGCTGACCTGGCTTGTAGCCGTTACTTCTAACATGTGTTCCATGCTGACCTGGCTTGTAGCCGTTACTTCTAACATGTGTTCCATGCTGACCTGGCTTGTAGCCGTTACTTCTAACATGTGTTCCATGCTGACCTGGCTTGTAGCCGTTACTTCTAACATGTGTTCCATGCTGACCTGGCTTGTAGCCGTTACTTCTAACATGCGTTCCATGCTGACCTGGATTGTAGCCGTTACTTCTAACATGTGTTCCATGCTGACCTGGCTGGTAGCCGTTACTTCTAACATGTGTTCCATGCTGACCTGGCTTGTAGCCGTTACTTCTAACATGTGTTCCATGCTGACCTGGCTTGTAGCCGTTACTTCTAACATGTGTTCCATGCTGACCTGGCTTGTAGCCGTTACTTCTAACATGTGTTCCATGCTGACCTGGCTTGAGGCCGTTACTTCTAACATGTGTTCCATGCTGACCGGACTTGTAGCCGTTACTTCTAACATGCGTTCCATGCTGACCTGGCTTGTAGCCGTTACTTCTAACATGTGTTCCATGCTGACCTGGCTTGTAGCCGTTACTTCTAACATGTGTTCCATGCTGACCAGGCTTGCAGCCGTTACTTCTAACATGTGTTCCATGCTGACCAGGCTTGTAGCCGCTACTTCTTACATGTGTTCCATGCTGACCTGGCTTGAAGCCGTTACTTCTAACGGGCGTTCCATGCTGACCAGGCTTGTAGCCGTTACTTCTAACATGCGTTCCATGCTGACCTGGCTAGTAGCCGCTACTTATAACATGTGTTCCATGCTGACCTGGCTTGTAGCCGCTACTTCTAACATGTGTTCCATGCTGACCTGGCTTGTAGCCGTTACTTATAACGTGCGTTCCATGCTGCCCTGGCTTGTAGCCGTTACTTATAACGTGCGTTCCATGCTGCCCTGGCTTGTAGCCGTTACTTATAACGTACGTTCCATGCTGCCCTGGCTTGTAGCCGTTACTTCTAACATGTGTTCCATGCTGACCTGGCTTGTAGCCGTTACTTCTAACATGTGTTCCATGCTGACCTGGCTTGTAGCCGTTACTTTAACATGTGTTCCATGCTGACCTGGCTTGTAGCCGTTACTTCTAACATGTGTTCCATGCTGACCTGGCTTGTAGCCGTTACTTCTAACATGTGTTCCATGCTGACCTGGCTTGTAGCCGTTACTTCTAACATGTGTTCCATGCTGACCTGGCTTGTAGCCGTTACTTCTAACATGCGTTCCATGCTGACCTGGATTGTAGCCGTTACTTCTAACATGTGTTCCATGCTGACCTGGCTGGTAGCCGTTACTTCTAACATGTGTTCCATGCTGACCTGGCTTGTAGCCGTTACTTCTAACATGTGTTCCATGCTGACCTGGCTTGTAGCCGTTACTTCTAACATGTGTTCCATGCTGACCTGGCTTGTAGCCGTTACTTCTAACATGTGTTCCATGCTGACCTGGCTTGAGGCCGTTACTTCTAACATGTGTTCCATGCTGACCGGACTTGTAGCCGTTACTTCTAACATGCGTTCCATGCTGACCTGGCTTGTAGCCGTTACTTCTAACATGTGTTCCATGCTGACCTGGCTTGTAGCCGTTACTTCTAACATGTGTTCCATGCTGACCAGGCATGCAGCCGTTACTTCTAACATGTGTTCCATGCTGACCAGGCTTGTAGCCGCTACTTCTTACATGTGTTCCATGCTGACCTGGCTTGAAGCCGTTACTTCTAACGGGCGTTCCATGCTGACCAGGCTTGTAGCCGTTACTTCTAACATGCGTTCCATGCTGACCTGGCTAGTAGCCGCTACTTATAACATGTGTTCCATGCTGACCTGGCTTGTAGCCGCTACTTCTAACATGTGTTCCATGCTGACCTGGCTTGTAGCCGTTACTTATAACGTGCGTTCCATGCTGCCCTGGCTTGTAGCCGTTACTTATAACGTGCGTTCCATGCTGCCCTGGCTTGTAGCCGTTACTTCCAACATGTGTTCCATGCTGACCTGGCTGGTAGCCGTTACTTCTAACATGTGTTCCATGTTGACTGGCTTGTAGCCGTTACTTATAACGTGCGTTCCATGCTGCCCTGGCTTGTAGCCGTTACTTATAACGTGCGTTCCATGCTGCCCTGGCTTGTAGCCGTTACTTATAACGTGCGTTCCATGTTGACCTGGCTTGTAGCCGTTACTTCTAACGTGCGTTCCATGTTGACCTGGCTTGTAGCCGTTACTTCTAACATGTGTTCCATGCTGACCTGGCTGGTAGCCGTTACTTCTAACATGTGTTCCATGTTGACTGGCTTGTAGCCGTTACTTATAACGTGCGTTCCATGCTGCCCTGGCTTGTAGCCGTTACTTATAACGTGCGTTCCATGCTGCCCTGGCTTGTAGCCGTTACTTATAACGTGCGTTCCATGTTGACCTGGCTTGTAGCCGTTACTTCTAACGTGCGTTCCATGTTGACCTGGCTTGTAGCCGTTACTTCTAACATGTGTTCCATGCTGACCTGGCTGGTAGCCGTTACTTCTAACATGTGTTCCATGCTGACCTGGCTTGTAGCCGTTACTTCTAACATGTGTTCCATGCTGACCTGGCTGGTAGCCGTTACTTCTAACATGCGTTCCATGCTGACCTGGCTTGTAGCCGTTACTTCTAACATGTGTTCCATGCTGACCTGGCTTGTAGCCGTTACTTCTAACATGTGTTCCATGCTGACCTGGCTTATAGCCGTTACTTCTAACATGCGTTCTATGCTGACTGGCTTGCAGCCGTTACTTCTAACATGTGTTCCATGCTGACGTGGCTTGTAGCCGCTACTTCTAACATTTGTTCCATGCTGACCAGGCTTGTAGCCGTTACTTCCAACATGTGTTCCATGCTGACCAGGCTTGTAGCCGTTACTTTCAACATGTGTTCCATGCTGGTTTGGCTTTTAGCCGTTACTTCCAACATGTGTTCCATGCTGACCAGGCTTGTAGCCGTTACTTCCAACATGTGTTCCATGCTGGTTTGGCTTTTAGCCGTTACTTCTAACATGTGTTCCATGCTGACCAGGCTTGTAGCCGTTACTTCCAACATGTGTTCCATGCTGGTTTGGCTTTTAGCCGTTACTTCCAACATGTGTTCCATGCTGGTTTGGCTTTTAGCCGTTACTTAACCAACATGTGTTCCATGCTGACCAGGCTTGTAGCCGTTACTTCCAACATGTGTTCTATGCTGGTTTGGCTTTTAGCCGTTACTTCTAACATGTGTTCCATGCGGACCAGGCTTGTACCGTTACTTCTAACATGTGTTTCATGCTCACCTGCGATCGAGGGGGGGATGAGCAACTCGTTAGTGGGAGTCCCGTTAACCTTGACAGTCCACGCGTTGATTCCAGGTATTCCTGGCATCCCGTTGGTGCCAGCGTAGCCGGCAGGACCCTGCGGACCCGTCAAGCCTGAAACAGGGAGGGAAACATTAATTGGGACTTTTCGTGTGAGTCGATCGATCGTGGACGTTCACTTTACACAGGACCGACTTTGTTCAATAAACGAAAAATGACTGTATGGTTTGTTCCCACGTTTACCTTTCATACAAGCACGCGTTTCATAATAGAATAACGTTGCCTTACATACTAGTGTAAATACATTATTTAGCTTTCATTTACATTCCTAACAGTCGCCAACGTCGCACAGGGCGTCATACATGGATTGCCTCTGATTGGGAAACAAAATAAATGTGAGGACAAATTATTTCATTTATTCTCATCCTACTTAAAAACGGGTACTTTTGTGGCAAATTATTAACAACCTTACTGGTGGAAAAGATTTACACTCAACCTAATCTTTTATGCACAAACATACACAAAAACGCAGACATCGTTTGGGCTGCGTGAGAGACTTTTGAACTGAGACAGTTGGTGAATAAACACGTCTATTTGTCGTGTGAAAGGTAATAGAAGGAAGGAAATGAGAATAAGGAGAGAGGACCCTACCATTTTTATATGATTATATTTATGATGTGGCTTTCCAGTGATACTAGAAATGATTAAAATACAACTTATGATTGTAGTGTACATCTTGAAAAGGTTTCTTTTATACGATTGCCTGATTCTGAAACGTGTTTACAGGCGTTCAAAACGTAAAATGTAAAAAACACCCCTTTCGGCGAATATGCCTCCAGTCACCGATTGCTTACCCTTTCGCCCCAGACCCCTACCTGTTTAAGTTAAGTTATTATGGGTTATTTGGAACGCCATTGTTAAAAAGGGACTGAAATCCTGTCGGGACATTTTAAATATCACAGCATTTATCAGCTTTATTCACAAACAAGTAATATATAGGACAGCTGTATTATAAACAGGGAACATTGTGTTCTGAAACTCACTTTATTAAAAAACGCATCGCAGAGAGCGGTCGAGCTTATTGGATAATATGTGTATTTGGATACAGCATTCAGTGTTTACACTTTGTAAACAATCTGTTTGCTTTGCAACACATTGCCAAAGTGTGTATTTAATAATGAAAATACAGATTGCTTATTTAAACGCCATTGTAATAAACGTTGTAAATACCAACTATATAGTCTCTCGCGGTCAGCATAAACCCGCAACATGGATGGCGTTTCCAGCTACCATAATTCTAAACTTCTCATTTTCATTTAATAATTTATACTGGTGTTTTTGTTGCAATGTGTGGGGTTGCATTTAGACTGAATAACGGCCATTGTGTAACTAAGCAATCGCGGTATCATTGCAGAGATGAATGTTGGGATTAACCCTACTTGCAGGGGTAGCCAACAAACCCCTTCACATTTCAAGCATACTGACTATACTATACTAAAGCCATGATCGTTAGTAATTTACTACATTCTCAGTGATTTATGTATGGGTAGGGTGGAGTAGGCTTTAGTTATGGGTAGGTTAGTTAAATATTTCACGTCATCCTGTTGTTAACAAGGGTCGTTTATGGAACAGTGCGTTTTCCAATAAATACCACTTGACATGTCCTTCCAGGTTTTGTCTTTCTAATGCCCGGTTTCACCAAAGTATTTATCTCAGCACTTATTCTTAAACGGCTTCATCGCCAACTGGTGATAAAAAATATTTTTTTCATGTATTGAAAACCTTTTACGACATATATTGATGTATTTCAGTATTAAGTAGTAAATAAGCATGTCAGTTTTAAAATAACAATAAAAAATAATACTATTATTACATGCATTCACATTAATTACAATGACAAATAACAAAATATTACCCAGAAAGTTAAATCATGACGATTTCTTTAGGTTGGCATATTGGCCTCATATTGGGATCAGTCTTTTGTTGAAAATTATTGGATATATGTTGCATTGGTTATAACAAAAAACTGAAAAAAAACTGAAAGAAACTGAAAAAATAAGTTAGTTTAAAATTGGTGCCGATGTGTTAACTAATTTTGTCTTGACCAAATTTCCTTTGTATTGAATAACTCGCTTGTTTATAATTGAGCTCTATAACCAGACTTAGCCCGGTTTTTCAATCAGTTAACGGGTCGCTAAAGTGACCGTTAGCTGCGGTCCGTAGTCTGTAACCCATCAAACCCTATGCAGATAACGGACCGTCAGCTAACGGCCCCGTTAATGACAAATTGAAAAACCGGGGTAATGCCACGATTCACTCAATTTCACTAAACGCACATGAGGGGTAAATTTTATCCATCTTAAGTTGTTTTAAATACACTGAGTAGATAATACTATTGGGATCACACGATATTTCTTCTGCAAAAAGTAGAACGTTGCAGAATTAGTTGGATCCTCCAATAAAATAAAAACATTTCCCGTACTACAGTGACGTACTGCTTGGTTATTAAAATAAAAAGAAGCTAAACAACAGACAATATCCCGTTAACTGTGGTATTTTTGACCATACCAGTCGTATTATTTTGACCTTGCACACAATTTTCCATTTTTTATTGCTATTGTCTTCGTTAATTTATAATCTGGTCTGTTTTAGTTTTAAAAGATTGGTTTTTGTCTGTATAAAATGCTTGGAATTTTATATTTGTTTCCAGATGAAATATATTTTTAATGTTAGTAAATGACGTACCAGATATGAATTTAGAAAATAAATGAATTTCCTATCCGTCTAGACCCGGCAACAGCATATCGTGTAAGCTTGTATATTATCTTCCAGCTTGTTATTTCAAATGTTTCCGTAGTTCTGTTTTTCGTTTTATTTAGCAACAAACTGGGGTATTTTAATAAACAGCGTTGTAAGGTTCCGCCAAAGAGATTAACATGTCTCTACACTGCTTCCAATTATTCTGGACATCCCTGGGTTAAATCCAGCAAAGCGGTGGGGGCAGTATTTAGCTCGTTTAAAGGGGTTAGATCGTAATCCCAGGATCAGAGAACACTGGTCTAGCATCACGTGCGCACAGCCGCGGTTATGCAAACTGAAAACAATGATATAACGACAGCAGTTTGTGAAAATAATAGAATTTAATCGAGACTGGATTTCTCTGAAGTGGATAGAATTAAAAATACTTTTATTATACTATATTTGTAATGTATTGCCTTCGACTGGGATCTAGTCTTTTGATTGAGAAGAGTAAAGTGAAAGAGTGTAAAGCGAGTAAAGTTTTGTTAACAATATTTGTTTCACTTAAACATAAATTATATATCATTAGACTGTTACAAGTTGCGTCCCACGTAACCATTCACATCACGAGTCCGATTGGGTGGCGATTATTTGTCGTCATTACTAGTGAATATATAATAAATTGAAAGATTTACGGACTATGATATACAAGCATATTGAAAGCTCTGGATTTTAATAAAGTAGCTCACGTCTAATTTATTGTATTGGTGAAGTAACCACGTGTTCACTTTCTAAAAACGCGACCCTTACGTTCATATTCAATAGTTTGCTCGCTCCAAATAACAATTAATGTTGAGCTTTAAATCACATTTTAATTTTAATTTCGTATTTATATTTAAACTACTTTATTAGCTAAGCTATTGACTGTATTTATTTTATTGACTTAATTGAGACTGACAGTTGATACACCACGCCCCAAACGTAGAATTAATTCACAAAGGTTTCCTACAACCCGCCAAAATTTTACTCGCTAGCTCGCAACTTGGGAGTGACTTTTGATAGGTTTCGAAGCAACTTTATTGTTATATCTGAAAGTACTATTTGTCCCAATAATCATAGACCATGCAGTATTGAATTTCAATGATTGTTTTCTATGACAAGATATCACCTCAAAACGCGTTTTAGGCCATCAAACATAACGCATGACCAACAAATTTTTTGCGCCTATGGCGAAATTGCCTCCGGTGGCAGAAGCATCGCCCCTGACCCCACCTGTATCACCCACTTCGTTGCGAATACAAATTAAACGATGCAGTGGACAACTAGTAGATTTGTGGAGGGTTGGTTTCCTAAAAATAGTCGTCAACAATTTCTGAAACACATTCATTCAGACGTTGGACAGCTGAATCTTTCAAAGATTAAATACGTGAGTAATGAGCATGCAAATGGTTAACTACTATCGGTTCTATCGCTTCACTCTCGTATAAAAACACATAGAAATATTCAAAATTGTTGCAACTCTAAAAAATCTGCGATATTTCAACACATTCAAACCGCGACTAACGCTACATGTTGGAATGTCACATCATGGTCGAAACGACAAGTGGGGAAAGTTTGAAACATAAAGGCAAGCTTCAAGCATGTCATGTCCATTCACGTGCTTAGCCCACGTTACTAATGTCGACTTTTTAATTAAACTCGTGAGGTTTTCACCCCAGCCCTCTCAAGGTTTTACTTTTAAATAGAATGAACGTACCCCTCTAATTTGTATTTTAATTGTGTAAGTTATGAGAGAAGCGCGCAACAGACCGTCTCTACTCGCCCGTATTTCCTTGTTTCTGTTCATTTGTTTATGTTTTTTGACATCTTAAACTTTTTAATTTAAATATAATCACACTTCTTCTCTGTATGCCTATCTTAGAATGAATTGTAGAAAAATTACAGAGGGAAATTAAAATATTCAGTTAAAAGATATTAACCTAAAATTTAAAAATCAACATCTAATGCATCACCTAATATAAAAAATAGTAAATAATAATTACATTCGTTACTGAATTCGACATAAATAACAAAAACCATAAATAACATAAACTTACAAATGACAACTAACTTTACTGTACATATTTAAGGTACACGAACTAATTGCCAAAATGGAGAACATTTCATAATACACCCGGTATATGTACCAAAATTAGACAAGCCATTGCGCACCGAGTGCAGCGCATTGGAAAACTACATTACTCTACCATTTCTATCTACTACAATAATGTAGTGTTCATAACTCAAATAAGATAAAAAATGAAAATGTATTCTTACGACTAGGAGAGGAGAGGTCAAACAAGTTCGCAAAACATATGTTCGGCATTCGGACCGCGTATGCTGGAACGTTACTGAAGGTGTTGCATCTAGGGAGAACCTTTTCCCTCGCTAGTATACGCATCCGTTTGGCCCATGACAACGCCCCTCGCCCCTTCCGCACGTCGAGACTGTCAGTTAACAGGAGGGTGTAACTTACATGTTATACTGGCAGGTGAACCTTGAAATCGAAGAAACGGTCGCTCCACGTGGTTTATTTCATCAGCATTCACTGCGGGATTTCCCGATACCTGCTTGTTATTGTCCACTATGCACTGTTCACCAACCGTGATTGGAATGCGCCCTCAATACGCCTGACAACAAACGCGCTGATAGTATTACTACAATAACGGCGGTATGAGAACGAATGCAACTAGATTTATGTTGGTAGTTGTCAGATGGCAGATGCGTTTTTTTTATTACATAATTCATGACGACACCACCTTGCAAGTTAACATGACGAGAATTTATCGTTGGCATTGCTCTACGTAGCTTGTTGCTACATACACAGCATCCCGAGACACCTTGGTGTCGCAGCTCCACCAACCTTCGCTTGTATGCTTTATACTCATTAAATGGAAATCACAGCGTGTACACTTTCGAAATCCACTGGCAATAAAAATGAACTCTATTCGTAGAACTGTAATCACTGTTTTCACAACATTTCGAGAGCTAATCACATTAAACCACCTTCAGTTGACAGGTGTTGTTTTCCTTTTCCCCTCATCACTAGCTAGTAGTTTTACAGAAAATAGTGCAGTCTGATATGCAAATGCAATCAATATTGTTACAGTTCGACTGCAAATACCCACCACACAGAGTTATCAAACCCAGTGGAATTAGCATAACTTTATTTTAAACTCGAAATATTGTGATATTAGCTGATTTCTAAATAAAAATATACTATGGTATTTAAATTCATTCTTTTAACACTTAAATACGGAGTTCCGACTCATTATCGATAAAAATAAACCTGTTGATATAATATGAATCAAATATTTAAACATGAGACATTTTTACTATAATTTTACATAAATATATAGTTGAAATATAACATTTCATACAAAATAATATTATTTATGTACTATTTTGGGAGTACATGAAGTGCTCATAAGTTATCTATTTCGATTTCAAATGGTATGTCAAATGTGTTAAATAAATGTTAGTGTTACAATAAAAGTTAGTATTGCTAACTATACGTAAAATTATATAATTGTATACTGTATATTATACAGTATGTACACTGTTATTCGGTTTCTGCGGTATCTATCTGTTCTAATTGAGTCTGCACACAGCGTTTAGAATTATATTGGCTTTTCCAGTTACATACACGGATAGTGGAGTGAGAGTTTACCATAGAAATGAAGAAGCTACTTTCCATATATTGATAATGCCAAGCTTGAGTTAACTTGATTTGAGTGGAATGAATTAGTCTTGTTATGTTTTGAATTTGAGTTTCGAGGAATCAAGCGTTACTACTGAAGCAGATACACGAATATTCAACAGCGGAGCTAGAAACCATTACAAATCTATCTTGAAATAATACAGCCTTCGAATATATGTTTGATTCTTCAAAACATGGATCCATTTGAGAAATAAATAATGCTTTAGTGGAATTGTCAAGCTAAGCTAATTTTGCAAAGTGACTGTACTTTAAATTAATTGTGTTGAGATGGTTTCATGGAGATATTTCAGTTCTTAAAACTGGTACCACCTCTCGAAATATATTGTGGCGTTCTGTGATCTAGAATGGCTCTATCCCCGATAATAAACTAAAATATATTTGTGAAACACACATTCAATATAGGTTAAATCTAAAGACAATACGTTATTTTCTAATAAATGTTTATAGAATGGGTGCGTGCATAAATGAAGACCTGTTAATAATGTACAGGAACATAAATCCAAGAATTAATGTGCGTGTGTTTATGTCGACTCACGGAGAACTGCCGAAGGAGTGACCCGTCTTGATAATTGATCGTGGATTCAGAACAATGTAGAAAATTGTCTATCTGTATACATATATATTAAAAACCTTTAAGCGGTATTCCAAAAAATAATTAATATGTTCAGTATTAGTCAAGGTTACGGATAATTGGGTTTACATTTTTAATGGTAGCTCAGAATTCTCATTGTCGATGGTTTTCAATCCGTTTTCGCCCTTAGTTTTTTTTGCTTTCAATACCAATCGACAGAAACTTAGTAATATCGATATATCGAAAGTGGCGTGGGGTTCTCTGACGACAAAATATATCACCACCCACCCTCAACGTTAGTTCATTGAACCGGAATAACCGTTTGCGCTGCAACGTTATTCGCAGACTAACGCGCTTTAGAATAAATAATTGGAAAACACCACCGCTGTTGGAAATCGAGAAACTTTCAGGTTGTGTTTTTAAACTAACGGCGTGAGGTGATTCAGAATGAAATAACTACTTCCAACAATTTACATCTGTATGTTGGAAGGTTCACAGTCACAGTACCTGGTATTTACATGAGGTCGTAGTACATTACGAGCTTCGGTCACCCAAACAGCGGTTCACCACAAAACTTCACCCGACTATAGACATTGATCAATTGCCCAGAGAAATGCATTTTACAATTCACGTCTACTTAGTATGATTAATTATTACACAAATCCAAGATTTTCTTATGTCGGCGAGTATACCATGTAACGGAGAGAAGTACTGGAATATCTCTTACCTTTTGGTCCTCGAGGGCCTTTTGGTCCTGGCGGTCCAGTCAGCCCTTGGCGACCTGAAAAACAACGATCAACATTGAATTTATGTTTTTCAAAAATCTATAATATGCATTTTGACGACATACATTGTGACTTGTCAAGTAGTTTTTGAACACTGTAATGTTCACATAGATATCATTTAGACATGAAGTAGTTCCACGAAATTTGCTTTGAACACATGTACATAAAATATAGAGTAGGCATTTGTATTTCTTGTTTGTTTTCTTATTTTAAATTTTTTTAAACAACTGATACATCTTTGTAGTCAGCCTGGTAATGAAACCAACACAATTTAAAAATGTGATGACAGTTATCAAATTTAGACTTTGATAACAGTCAAGGTAATTTAGTTTCAATGTTACACGGAATTATGAAAATCCCCCCCCCCCCCCCAAAAAAAACCTTTGGTTATTCCTTAACTTCTTAATTTTCTTCCACTCACGACTAATTTCCAAGCTATTTTGTGCCTCACAGTGTTTCCCAGGTAGACATGGTCTATCCGTGTGTAGCATACCATTCAATAACGATTGGCTTCATTTCCGTTAATTTAAATACTAATTAAAAGTCACAATTCTCGCATTTTCCTTGAGTGCGATAAACCTGGCACCTCCACCAAATTCAAACAATGCAATCGTAGAAATTGTGTAGAACGTAGATAAATAAAGAAGAAATAATTATTTAATTCGATTTAGATTATAAGTCGTTTTACAAAATGAAATAAGTGCAGTCTCTTGTTTATAACGCGGATGTTGAAATCTAAAGAGGGGGGTAGGCCTTTCTAAACATTTAGAAACGTTTGTTTAGTTATATGAAATTCATAGTCATCCCCTACCCCTAAAGGCGCCCGTTGTTGCCAGAAAATAATTTAATACATGCTATTTTCCACATAGAAAGAATATTTAGCAACAACAGGTGCCCATAGGGTAGGGGACGACCATATGAATTCCATCCAATATAAGCTAGGCATTTCTTTCCAATATCTTTTTTTTTGTGCGGGAACGCAGCACCCTTTTTGATTTATTTTCCATCCCAATAATCACTATATAATATTTATAATATAATATATAATATGCATAATATAATATATATGGAGAATGTATGTTTTTATTGAAATTTGTGCTTTTCATTTTTTATGCAATTACCATTTTTTGGTATGTATGTAAGTAAGTAAATACAAAACAATTGTAAGCGATAACGGTCGCAATGTTTGTATTTAACGAAGTCAAATAAAACAAATTCGTTGCAACTCTCGAACTTTGGCAGCCTTCCTCTGAAACGATATACCCAATTATGTTTGATCATGATTAAACACGCTATCTTAATGAGTGCCTATAAGGTTCGGTGATTGCGCTGTTCACCGTTTTGACTTGGAGCGTTCCTTCCTATTTAAGCGCTCTCTTGCGGCAACGTCTTGTCTCTACGATATACTTCAGATTGCTTTTTGGCAACAATTAAGGAGATTAGATTTAAGATAATTCCATTTCACGTGGTTTGTCTCCATCTCAGCAAACAAGAGCGACGCGAAACTCTCCCTCGGTTTCACGAGACTTGGAGACTTCACTCATTAGACGTCGTGAGCCGCTTCTCGCCACCTACTTTATACAATACTGCATAATAATAAGGTCCACCTTTGTAAATCAGTTTTTATAACTGAATAGGATATACATAAAATAAATATATAAATAATTTTTCGTAGGAATTCCCTTCATAGGGTGCACACTAGCTTTACCCGATAGGCCACTCTTCAGGTGACTAACTACGTTATTAAGTGTTTGGAAAGCTGGGAAGGAATGTCCGTGGGCTGTTAGTAGGACTAAATCCCAGCATTCGCCTTTACGACTGAGAGAAACCTCGGAAAAAACCTTCAGTCAGGATTGCCGGTGGCCGGGATCGAACCGGCAACCTTCCGAATTAGTCTCGCGTCTTACCGCTGAGCCACCTCTATCGGTAATATTGCATGGTTGTTCATTGGTTTAGCATATGGAAATACTTATACCGAATGACCCGCCAAGAGTACACACGAGATTTTATAAGAACCTAAGATATATGCCCGTAACCCATATTATGCAAGTAGCGAACGAAAAATCCTGCAAATTAATAATTCAAAGTCTTAGGAAGTTTGCTAAGAGCCTGTGTAAGTATTTGCTCACAAGAAGTTTTGCTTCTCTATATTTCGCCGTTTATTTAATATGTATATGTTAGAACATGTTAGTGTACAGAATGTTGGAACTTTGAGCGGACACAATATGCCACTTTTCGGTTTTAGGTAAAAAAAAAGATTATTTTTATACCAAAGCCGAAGAAAGAAAAAACACTGATCGAAAAACTGTTCAAGATAACTTATCGTTTTTTAACCTTGTCGCATAAATAAAGGTGTGTAAAGCACACAAAAAATACGAACTTTCACACTTTCATCTTATACAGCGAGCAAGTATATAATAGTTTTCCGTAACCTGAATATAAAACTCAAAATAGAGGGTCTGCGTTGTACAAAATATATCTCTGTTTTACTTTTTAATATTCCAAAAACCCCATTTAAGATTCAATTTCCTTAAGTTCATTAAGACGTGAGCCATAAATTGTCTAATATTTAGGTTGTAAATTGCCATTGTAACGAGAGAAAGCTCATTTTGGTCAATGAAGATGACATAACTGTCTTTAAGTTACAATGATTAAAAATACATGTGTTCTTAACGTGAAATGGTAGTCCATGTTACATACATACTAACTAATAAAACATGCATTCATGTTTTTCATCTCTTCAAAAAATGTATCTAAAATCGAAATAATTTAAATTCAACGCAAAATATACTTCTTATAGTGAGAAGATTGGTTATTTTAATTTCAAAATAAAACAAATCACACAAACCGTAACCATGGTCATGAAAAAATTAAAGAACACTCACAAAGTGCGTGAATTTTCGAGAGCGTCTGTTGTCTTCCTCAGACGCAAAGGCTCTGGTCGTGTGGTGTGTTTTATTTAAAAATATTTTCCCGGTCTGTAAGTCTTGGTTTCATCAAGATTGGTTACATTATCCTTTTACAAGCACATGTGGTATTTGCCACGTGTTCACATTGTGTGTTCAGTACAAAATTTATTCTGCTCAAATGATGGGATTGACAATATCAAAGCTCTACAAAGTGGCAGGTTTTATATCATTGGCGGCAGATGTAACGCAATATGTTGAACACTTTTGATCCTTATACGCTCGGAAAGCTATTGTGAATGGGTAAACAACCATGGCTAAACTCAGACGAGCTGTCACCGCCAAGTTTGGAAGCAAGAAATAAAATGTATTCCAGCAGACTGAACAAAGTGGAAGCAATGGCTGAAGCGTTGAAGCGCGTTTATACAAACGGAAACACAAACTTTATATTGCTGCACAATTCAGAAACGCCTTCAGGTATAATTAAAATATAATTGTGGGGTTTTAATTTTCGTTGTGGATTTTCAACGTATGAAGATTATAATAACCTAGACAGAAAGATATTAAATAACTTCATGTCACACATTTATTTTGTGTTTATTTTGATTTAATTTTAAGTATAATTTTTTTTTCTTTTACAAAATATGCACGTTTAAAAATAATTTGTGTACGTATTTTCCGTTTCAAGTTTTCAACTTTCATGTAATATAACATTATATTATTAAAACACTTAAGCTTACGTGGCCCGAGTTATTAAAATTAAAAACAAGACGGGTTATTCCGCCACGTCGTTGACACTTACTTGACATAATGTTGACGTTTCTGGATCTCTATGGACCCTGTCATCAGGACAACCGAAGTCCTCTCGTCTCGTCGTCGCATGTCAAGTAAGTGTCAAGTAAGTGTCAACGACGTGGCGATATAACCCGTCTTGTCTTTAATTTTAACATCATATTATTGTTTAAGCTACTTTTTTTTATGAGAATATTCTACAGAAAGTAACTCATCTTGGGGCAGAAAGCTGTCTTAGGCCTCAAATTCAACTTTTAATTATTCATAGTATTTTAAAGCATCGCATGCCAAGTTAAGACCTGATAGAACAAAAACAAAGCGTTTTTGGTGTTAAGATTTCAGATTATAAGAAGAAGAAGAATAAGAAGTTCGAAAAAGTTTTAACTTAAGTTTGATTGTATAAATTAACATTTTTGTGAAGTTACAATTTTTATAATTAATTATATTATTCATGCACTAAGTTTTATATCTTTTAAATGGTCTTTGGGCTTAACGTCTCAAGTTGTGATTTTTTAGATCTCAATATAAAACCCACCACTTAAAATATAATGTCTACCAATGTATTTGAATTTCTGACATATCAAATAAGAGTTCCATATAGTACTGTATTCAAGTTTACAATAATGATGTTTTTACACTAAATGTTACAATTGTTTTTTAGCCGATATTGCCGAATTTATTATACGTTTATTGGCTGACAAATGTGGATCATTAGATGATAGGTACATACGATATTTTGAGCTTGATTCAAACACAAACCCTCCATGATACGTGGAAGAACTAGCCTAGTTAAATAGAGTTACAGAAAAAAACTCATTTCATATTGTTTGTGGTTGGGCTAGTTAAATTACATAATGTTTTTAAAATGTTAAATAATTACTGTATAATATAGCAATAGTATTGCATGATCAATTACATCATGATATACTGCACGTTGCAGCCCTTCGGTAGACGATGCAACATAACTAGCAACTGAGTCGATAAAGAAGTTTCCCCTTAGAGGTGTGTGTGGGGGGGCTTTATCGACTAACAGTAAGGATCTACTATTTCGTATAATAAAACATGAAACTTATACTGAAAATGACTGAACATTATAATACATTATGTTTCTTTGGAAAGTTGTTGAAAAATTATGCAGATGATTAATAATGTTATTGATCATAAAATTAGTTTCTGAGTGTTGAAAGGGACTTGGGTAAACCCTTGAATGTGACTAAGTTTGTGACATTTCACCAATGAATTCAAAACGTAAAAGCCCTCACGGGTCTGACTAAAATCTTATGAATTGCAAATGAATGCGGTGGAAGAGGTGATCGGGTGGGGGGGGGGGGGGGGGGGGGGGGGAGAAATGGCGTGGCAGACGGTAAGAGCCTAAGAGAGAGGGGAGCCTAAGAGAGCTCGTGCTTCGTTGTGAGCTATTGGAAGTGAAGTGAATTATAGGAGAAGTGCAACAGTTGCGAGTGAATTGCACGAAAAACGTCACACTTTTCAGTACAAAGGCACGTAAGAACGAAGCTATACATAGGCCTACACACTAAGATGTGACGACGAACTCTAACGCAATTCAGTCAAATCAAAGTTGAATTCAAAATGATACAGAACACGTATTGCGCATGGAAATAAATGAAGTAAAGTTTATTCGAGAATCCTCTTGTTGGTGGATCTGTGGAGAAGTCTACACTAGTCTAGGGGATCCTGAACATTTGCCAGCATCAATGTCATTTGTCAAAAGAGTCATTTGTGTGTGTCTGTGAATATGTTTATACATATAGTTATATAATAAAATTAATGTGTAATGTTAATACCATAATAATTAATAAAGTTATACAAATCATGATGAAATAACAATATACAAATTATAATTATTATTTCGCTGAAAGAAGAGCACGTAAGCTAACATTTTAGATATTTGCATTCAAGTTTTGGATTTTCCTTATTTTCACCTTGATATTTTAATCTTGTAAACCAATTACAAATACTATATTTTGGCAACATTTGAATTTCGCACTGATTAAAAGCAATAAGGGTATCAGACAGGGCTATTCCTAGATGGTATAGATATTTTGATTGCAGAATGTTCAATGAAGGTAAGAGAAATTTTTGCTATTTATTTGACACAACATTTACTTACTGCTTTGGTAGAGAAAATGTAAACACAAGATAAATGTTAGAAAAACCTTCACCATTAGCTCAAATGACATTTTAACAACGTCGATAGCAATGCCATGTGTTGACGTGAAAATTAATTAGACGCTAAAAAAGATTCTAGTTCGCAGGGTTAGAACTCAAAGCGTTAGAGATCGCTTTCTGCTATACCATGAGAGATGAGGCCTCAGTGAAACTCATGTGTTAGAAATCGTTTAAAATATTAAGTTACCGTGTATAGTACTACAACATTATCGGTTATATTGCGTGATTGATTTGTAATCAATCTAAACGCCTAGTTTACGTATTGGCATATGTATTGGGAATGCAAGAAGTTTGTCAACAAATGGATCCATATTTGAAAGGAGTACACGCGAAAACTGTGCACCCTTTTCTTAGGTGAATATATTTTTAGCCCAGCAATTTGATCTTAAGGAACATGACGACTGGTACAAGACATAATGCATGTTGTATGTAATGTGTGTTGAAACGTTGATAACCAAACTGATATTATTAAATAGGAGATTACAAACTTTTGCTGAATTCGGATCAAATAAGTATATAACAGGATTTGTTTGATTGTAAAATAATTGTAAGGTTAGTTGTAAATATAATATTCGGGATATTGTCGGAATGCCAGTGAGGGAAAACGAACCACCAACCTCCTGATTAGCAGTCGTCTGTGTCATACCTCTATCGGTACAGTGTATAGCTCCAAGCGCTACAATGACGCAGCCACTATAGTGTTGTCATGCCAACGCATATCCTGTTCTAGGCCATTGAATGGCTGATGTTTACCGTGCTGCAATGATTCAGCGTTCATAACAGCTTTACTAGAATAAGCACTATACCGTTTCAATGCATGTAACTCATTTATCAGATAAACTAAAATCGATATATGTACTGTCAATGTCAGTATATTATGTGTATGTTGGGATCTGATACCTGAGATGTATTTTTTCGAACACAGAATATCAAGTTATTTCGTGTTTTTGGGTATAAGTCTACGTAGTGTTTAGCTATTGTTAGTGCATTATCTGACGACGTGTCTCCAAAATATCCGAGAGCATCCTCAGCTAAGACATGCGAATGGTGAGCATCTTTCGCGCGCGGAAGTGCGGTTGGAGTAGTACTATCGCCCAGACATATAAACAATATATAAATACAAGATGTTTCAAAATTGAAGTCTGAAGCTATAAAATATGTATTGAATCATCAATTTTACAATTATAAATAATAATTAATAGTAATAAGTTTTAATTGTATTTGGATGTACGAAAGTAACAATAAAAACTATCTTTGTCTTTATCTTCAAAATGTCTACATATCAACATGTAACTACTTTTTCACTGTATGTTGATGTTATTTTTTATATGTTAGTATTAATTCTCGCCGCAACTCAACCGTTAGATCATATTCATATGACGTTAACCCATTTGTCACCTTCTATACAGGCATACCTATATCTTGGGTTCATTCTTTCCCGGGGCCAAACAGTGAAGCATCTTGAGGTAAGGAACACATGATGGACAAATATATTACAAGGGGAGTATTTCATTTGTTTGCCTTTTAAGAACGGCAGAGTCACCTTTGGGCCGATTCTCTCCTGGAGCCAGACGGGTCCTACTATTATAAGAACAGAGAAATCCCACAGCTCCATTTCAACATGACAATTTGCAGCCACACTGAAGTTTCCAATAAAGTATGGCAGACGTTCAGGGAGTCGCCGCAGTCCCTCGACATCAATGGTTAAAGCAACGCTGCACACGCGGCGCATTCCAATGCTCAATACAGATACCAACCTACCGGGCATATAACATTGAAGGAGTAAAACGGAATATCGGAAACTCCGCCCCAAAAAGCATTTCTTGAATTTTACAAGAAGCTGCAGGTTCAAAGATAGACAGTTCCAAAATACCCATCACGGGCGTTGCCACGCACCTAACCACGCTGACGACTTGGGTATAAAATAATCACTGCATTTCACTGTTGGACAACGTAACCTGGTTCACTTATTTCTACTTATAACCATCCCTCAACATATGCTGGTTAGAATCTTGTTGTAATAGTGTTAAACGTTGTTACAAACATGTTTTTATGTTCTCATCGTATCATCCATTATTATTATTATTTATTTTATTATTATCAATTTCAGGCATTATGAAGACAATTTCATTTTATTTTTTTACAATGAGAGATATTGAAACCAGTACATTATTTATTTTATTGAAATTAAAGGCCAGTGTAGGGCACAGTAGGCCTACATTCAATAGCCTGATGAATGATAACTGATAACTAGAAAGGGAGGAAGGTAAATGTGGTACCGGAACGTTGCCTACTCCTGTCGATACCACGGAGACCATCGGCTATACTTGGACGTTGATACTTTGACCAGTCATCTAGGTTCCTCCACTAACCTGGACTGCCGAGGAGTTGACGAGAAGAACGAAGCTGTTACGCAAGCTTTCGAACCCTCGAATCTGCTACCTATAACCAATGGCAACTAGTGTTTCGGAGGAGTGCGGTCACCCACCCTCCTCCTGACCAAGCTAGAGGTTCCTTAACTTCAATGTTCACATGGGAAGCGGCTAAGCGACCGCGGCTGAGCCGTTCGCTAATGCATTAATCTAACATTTAGTGCACGTCGTATCTCGCACCATATTCACTAACATCATGTTCAGTGTGGCGGTTTACTGTTTGCATGCTACTGCATTACTGCATACGTTCCATTATGTAAACCATAGCTCATCGAATTCAAAATATGTTCTAGTTAGTGAGAGGTGAGTAACGCAAGGAATTTGAGGAACTTGATGTGATACAACATGTACATATTCGTCATGCAGTGTTTCATGTGTCACAAGTAGAATCATGGGCCGTCAACGTTTCAGAAGCAGAGCACGTATTTCTGGCTTCGTAATACAATAAAAATCACACGTATCATGTGAAGCATGCGACATAAAGATCATCACGATTGAAGGATGAAGTAAGGGCCGGTTTCACCAAGATCAACTTTGGCCAAGTTCAGTTGAACGACACCAACACCAACTTTTAACTGCAAAATCCACTGCATGAAGAGTGAAATGTTTTATTGACAATGTGTTGCTTTATACGTCGAAACTACCACAAAACTAGCGTCGGTCTGCTGTGTTCTCGTTGCATGGGCTGAGCGGTGTCAGTTCAACCTATGATGGTTGGGCCCAACACACTCGAAGCAGCCGATCTTACTGACGACTCTCGAGAGAAGAGACACTGCGGTAGTTGTTGTTGTCAGTTCAGCCTACGTGGTTGTCCAACACACTCGAAGCAGCCGATCTTACTGACGACTCTCGAGAGAAGAGACACTGCGGTAGTTGTTGTTGTCAGTTCAGCCTACGTGGTTGTCCAACACACTCGAAGCAGCCGATCTTACTGACGACTCTCGAGAGAAGAGCCACTGCGGTAGTTGTTGTTGTCAGCTCAGCCTACGTGGTTGTCCAACACACTCGAAGCAGCCGATCTTACTGACGACTCTCGAGAGAAGAGCCACTGCGGTAGTTGTTGTTGTCAGTTCAGCCTACGTGGTTGGGTCCAGCACACTCGAAGCAGCCGATCTTACTGACGACTCTCAGAGAAGAGACACTGCAGTAGTTGTTGTTGTCAGTTCAGCCTACGTTGTTGGGTCCAGCACGCTCGAAGCAGCCGATCTTACTGACGACTCTCGAGAGAAGAGACACTGCGGTAGTTGTTGTTGTCAGTTCAGCCTACGTGGTTGTGTCCAGCACACTCGAAGCAGCCGATCTTACTGGCGACTCTCGAGAGATGAGACACTGCGATAGTTGTTGTTGTCAGTTCAGCCTACGTGGTTGTGTCCAGCACACTCGAAGCAGCCGATCTTACTGACGACTCTCGAGAGATGAGACACTGCGATAGTTGTTGTTGTCAGTTCAGCCTACGTGGTTGGGTCCAGCACACTCGAAGCAGCCGATCTTACTGACGACTCTCGAGAGAAGAGACACTGCAGTAGTTGTTGTCAGTTCAGCCTACGTGGTTGGGTCCAGCACACTCGAAGCAGCCGATCTTACTGACGACTCTCGAGAGAAGAGACACTGCGGTAGTTGTTGTTGTCAGTTCAGCCTACGTGGTTGTGTCCAGCACACTCGAAGCAGCCGATCTTACTGACGACTCTCGAGAGAAGAGACACTGCGGTAGTTGTCAGTAGTCTTCCTCCTCCTGTTCTCAGGACATAATCATCGAAGTGTCCGACTCATCGTCATCGTCATCGTCATCCAACTCAGAAGAGTTGGTAATTATTCAAGTAGAACACTGTTCATCGAGACGACCACGGTCTTGTTGCTACTATCAACAACCATATTAAAAATATTGCCTACAACCTTACCAACTGCCCTGCCAACAACCTTACCTACCACCCTACCCCTTCGACGGCTCTAGTTCTTCGTCAAGTAAGTCATCGTCATCATCATCGTCATCTTCATCTTAATCTTCGTCGTCGCTGTCGTCATCGTCATCACGCGAAGAGTGATGCGCGTGCAGTGATGCGAGTGCGTAAAGGTAGTCATCGTCATCTCAGAAGTCTCATGCTTAGAAAATAGCCGAATGCAATAGTACCAACTTAAGTTTATACTTCTTCATGTACTTGAAACAAGTGCATTATGGCTCATTTACGCCCTTGGGTTGAATACCTGGAAGTTCTTAACACAGTGGGCGTGACAATATTAACCAGGCTTGGGTTCTATACTGTGCGTGTAAACGGGACTAGGACATCGAGGAATAGCTTGACAGTTGAAACTTGGCCTAGGTCTAGTCCTAACGTTGTGTTATTACGTCCTAGAGGTTGTGAAAATGACTTCATTTTCACCTAAACAGGAATCTAAAAAGGTATTAAAAGGAATAAGGAATATCGCCTGGTCTCCACTTTAAAATAGTTTCCTACACGTATTTAATTATAGCAAAAGACGGCCTTTACCTCGATTCTGCGGCCTTATTGCTTTGTTTACAGTTGACGGTGGCGCATTAACCCCGAGAAGAGAGTTACCCCAAATAAAATGATCATAAGTCTAGAGCTGACTACGCATTGTTTCTCAATTGTAGGCCTATGCACAAAGGCGCAACTGTTTAACTTACCGTCTGTCCCATTGGTTCCTGGAGTGCCTGGGATGCCGTCGAACCCAGGCTCGCCGTTCATCCCTGGAATCCCGTCTAGACCATTTCTGCCTGGAATACCGTCTAGTCCAGGTTCTCCTGGAACGCCGTCCCTCCCGTCCAGTCCTGGCATCCCGGCTTCCCCTCTTGGCCCCCGCGGCCCTGGCTCTCCATGGACTCCTTGCGCGCCCCGCTTCCCTGGAACCAGAGAGCGTTGTAAGTGCAAAGACCTTCTTGAGCTACACAGAAGCAAGCGTCTTATACGAGACAACATTATGCTACATAATGATAAATACGCTCACACTATTAAAACTACCTATAAACATTATTCAAGCGCAAACTGAATACTTAACATTATATAGCATTAATTTTCTTTTCTCATCAAACACGAGCTGAGCGGGTTATTTCGCTTCTTATGGAAAGCAAAATAGTGCGTGGAGGTGGTATTTCAATTACATTTTTGCCACAAAAAGCAAGAATACTACTCCCACTCTCAAAAGACAGAAAAAAGCTTAATTTTAATAAAAATAGCGGTGTATAGCAATATAAAAACATGTTTCTATAAATACACTCGGCATTTTGAACAACAAATAATTTTATATCAAGTGTATGTGGATGATATGACACCAAATACTAAACATTAAACAAAGGAGGACGTGAGCCAATCAGATTCAAGTGATAGCAGTGAATTATGTTCGTTTGGATGGCTGTAGAATGCGGTCTCTCTGACTCTCTCTCTCTCTCTCTCTCGCACTCTTTATCTAGATGTGTTAACCCTGATTGTATGGTATCGGTATAACTATTTATCCTTGGCACAACTTTTTACCACCATGCTAACGCAAACCAGAATTGCTTTGATAGGACCTGGTTTCTTATCCTGAGGATAACCTTTATCTAGAAGTTTATACTGAGATCGTAAAACCAACTCTAAAGAGTTAAGTATAATTTGCAACAACTCAATTGGATACATCAAGATTTGGTCGTGGACTAGACCTACATGCAACTGCACAGCTTATCACTTTATTACTCTAGCCCCATGTATTGTGCAGCCGCCAGCGGAAGAGTATATCAGTTGAAATATCCTCGTTAGAACTGGCGAGGATCCAAACTATAGCGTACCTTAATTACGTTACTCTACTTGCGGCATTTAACTTCTCTTATCTTTCCGTGTAAACGTTTGTTAAATACCTCCTTTTTTATTTTCGTTGCATTAGAATTTAAGCGTTTCTAAAGCTTGTTTAGTGGATATCTATCGTCCCCTATGTTATTTATTTACTTTATAAAAACGATTTAGTGGTTTTAGGACCATACATACAAAATATAAACAATGCACATAAGCTAGTTATTATGCAAAAACAGAACATTGAGCAATAAAATTTGAAATAGGTTATAATTAATAAAGAATAAGAAATAAATGATTAATATTATATTTACATTACAAAAAATATATTATAGGTACTACGATTAACATAGTTCAAGTTCACTGTAATTCAAGCAAACAATGCTGTATATACTACGTAAAGACCGTATAATGCCGTATGGACCGTTCACCGAACCTCCGAAAGGGGATTGACGAACCTTGGTATATATATTACCACCGTTCATTTGCTGAGATCAAAGACGAATGAGACCTAGAAAGTTACTATAATTTATTTGGGCAATATGTGATCAAATCTAAAGAACGTTATAACTTAGAGGGATAGTCAGGCGAAAAACTGAAAAACTACCATTTGTATATTTCCACCCTCAAATATGGAAAATATGACTAAAAGATACCACAATTTAAAAGCAGGCGGTTAACAAATTAAAGAAATCGCGATTTTTTGGCTTGTTGCTACCAAGTAGCACCGAGCAACTTTTCTCATGGTAATTCCCATATAAAAAATGTGGTTCGAGATAGTAAAACCACCGCTAAAATAGGGCACTGATCAAAAATCGATCAGGAGGTTTAATGTGCATCGTTTCTCTACCGATAACGTGCTTCTTAGTACGAACGTGTTCTCTTCAAAATGCCCTGCAATTAATTTTTTTGTGACGATGTGTAGAAAAGTTGCAATCTGTTTTGAGCGGCACTGTTCGCAGTCGCCGAGTGTTGTGGCTGGTCTCGTATAACACAATGAGTGCTCTGTCTATCGGGAAGGTGCCAACGAGCTCAGAACCGATACAGCTGTACAACGCTTCAGAAGAAAAATGCAGCAGAGCTGTAGTAGAGTAGCTAAATGTTCACTATTTTTTTCTAGTATTGAAGCAACCTATATCAATTTTATTTTACACATAACTGAAATTCATACACTTATGACTCATTGGTGATTTTTTAGTTTTTCACTTGACTAACCCTTCAAGATTGTGTGCCGGTAGGGTTGTTCTGGTATACGATATGTGTGAGTACGCGGAATGGTGTAGCATTGATTCTCTGAAATCCTAGTGAAACACCGTTGGGAAACTTGAGGACGATGCCGGCGATATGGATCGAACCCACGGCCTTCTCAATCAGTGTCTCATGAGCCCTCACACGTTGACCTTCGTCCCACCGCGAGTAAATATCTTACCCTCTTCGCCGGGGAATCCTCTGTCGCCGCGCTCCCCCTTGTTGCCATCGTTGCCCCTGAGTCCGGGGGAGCCGGGGGAGCCGGAGGAGCCCGGAGGACCCGGCGGGCAGTAGTCTCGGGTGGCTGAGCAGAAGCCTTGGATCGCCACCAGCTGAAACAGAACAAACCACCTAGGTTATTCTCACATCATGTAATCATTAATTATATTTTGCATGAAACCTGCCCAGGGACAATTTGTGCCCCTCGTCAGTGGTCACTAAGTATTGTGGTGTTTAGAATAGTTAGAAAGTAATGTCCGAGGTCTATTAATATGACCTTATCCCAGCATTCATCTTGAGACTGAGAAAAACCTCGGAAAAACCTTCAGTCATGATTGCCAGTAGCATTATCAGGCAACCTCCCTAATTTGGGCCTCATGTGCTAGCACAGCCGTCTCGATAGTTAATCCTTCCATTATGTAATAATTTAAACAAAAATCTTTAGTCTTTAATCTTAGGAAAGTGTGTACACCGAGCTTTTCGAATTCAGTTTCGAAAATATCGTAATACTACTAGTTCGTGTCTATACACTACGTTTATCAAGCGGACTGGGTTCGGGCTGACTTCAGTACGCACCGAGTTCGGAACCCGTTTAGCAAGCATACTACAACCCGGGCTAGCCATCACGGACCGAGTTCGGTACCGAGGCACGGCCTTGTTTATTACAACAAGGCCCACTAGTACCGTAGGTACTATTATAAATCCATGAGCAGACAGTGCGCTTTGCAGTGGTAGTGGGCGGTGGGCGCCAACCATCATCTGTCTAGTTTGGAAGATGGTGTTATCATGGTGTTATGACAGCTGCTCTGCGGAATCTTTTAATATTTTTTGTCAGTACGTTTGTAAAAATAATAAACGTTTCCGGGCACCATTTTTAACGATGTATCCCTCCAGTGTGTTACCTATATGCAATTTATTTCTTTTTAATTTACTTGCTCAGTTCCTTCAAATGAATCAAAACTTCCAGAGAAGCCTCAGACCACGTATTCCGCGACATGTCTTTCCCGCAGCTCGACATTTTAGTAATTAATTAGTGCAATGAACACCAAAAGACAACCATGAAACAAATGAATTGAATCGATGGATAAACAACAAGCTGTCAAAAAATAATTTCGTCTGATTTTGGAAAACAAAACAAACAAATACACATACAAAACTTTCGTTTAGTTGTTGTCCATCATTAAAGTTTCAAATGGCGAGCAGTTACTACTATTGCTACACTTGTTTTTATTTCTATGGTTGCAATTTTATTATTTTGACAGCTGATGGTTTGTCCATAAGTTCAATTCATTTGTTAAACAACACAAAGCCTACGGCAGGCTTTTACAAGATTGGCGGGAATCGGGATGCAGTTGCTGTTGTTTTTGTTTTAAAATGTCACTTTCAGTCCGGAACCGTTTACCAACAGGGACTCAGTTCTATTAAACCGGGCTGGATCGGCATCTTAACAGAACTGAAATAAGCTCGAGCTGAGGTGTTTATCAGTCGAGCTCGGTGCGCACTGAACTCAGCTCCCACCGCTCAGTCCGCACCCAGTCCGCTTGATAAACGTAGTGATAATTCATTGGTTGCACGTACGTCCCATATTTGCGCGTGGCGGCCACATTTGTGATCAAACTTTGACGTTGCCATGGAGAAACAATTGAAGGCGGTTGTGGTAGAACACATAAACTATTCATTCTTTAAAATCCAGCCTGCTTTTTTAAATAAAATGTATACTTGTGGTATTTTCTCTATTTTTTATTAATTATGTTTACTTTTTAAATGCTTAATTAGGCTTATTTATTAAATTTGAATAGTATTTTCTAATGATCAAGGATTGATCCTCCTCAATTGTGTTGCAATCATGGCCGCTGTGACGTCACGTGGGAACTAAGATATCGTACTAAGTATAGTTGCCCCAACGAAAGTATTCTGATGCTTACGGCACAGCCGAGTCACGGTGACAACTTAATTTTCTACTTCGCTAATTCCTAGCATCTAATCTATACAGGTCCATTGGGGATAATTTAAAACTTTCCGTTGGTTACCTGTAAAGGTGGGTGTGGCCAAACCGCATGTGCACTCGACTAAGCTTGAACCATGCATTTACGAATGTGTGAAAGAACGCCAGGTATCTGTTGATTTTCTTTCAATTGGTGCGGTTGAAACGGGCAGTAGACAATAACCTGAGATCGGTATGGGAATACTTTCGTTGGGACTAGTATATCACATCTTCAACGCTCGTTTAATTTCTGTTCAGTTTAGAACGATTGTGTGAGTGAAATGTCTATCAACCATGTTTCGCTAACGGCAGCTCTTGGCGGACACATACAGGCGACGGCTACGACGCAAGTTTCACGGCCCGTTTGACAGTTGCCCTGAAATTCGTCTCGTTAATGATGCCTCAAAAGTTTTTGTTTCGATAACGATCGATGCCATTTTTCTTCTTGCCGACATTACACGACTCAATTCTTTCGTCAAACTTATTGAATTCAAAAACAAAAGCGAATCAAAAACAGTTGGTAAAAAACTGCAACAATATAGCTTCTATAAATTGATGCTTTTTTGTCCTTGAATTCAATAAGTTTGACGAAAGTATTGAACCGTGTAATGTGGGTATTATACCCACATTACACGGTTCATGGCTCTTTTTCACAGCAATATTACAAAAATAATCTTTGGCAAGATTTAGGTATTCACGATTTAAACATTTCTGTGTGTATAATTTTGAAAATGAAAACTTTTCGTATAAGAATCACCTACTCAGAGATATTACTCAAGCCCCTCTTCAGAGCCCTCATTCCAGAACAGTTGTAGCTGGTTGTAGCCGGTTGTAACTTCCGCAACCCAGGCGCAAGTTCCAACCGGTTGCATCTTGCGCCCTGGCAACGTACTGTAATGATGGCCCAGGTGACTAACTAGGTATTGTAGTATTTGATGTAGTATGGAAGAAGGTGTCCGAGGGCTGTAAGTAGGACTAAATCCAAGAATTCACTTTGTGATTGAGGAAAATCTCGGAAAAGGCAGGTGTCAAACTGAATTACAACCTCGTGCGCTAGAACTGGGCCATCTGTACCGGTTCGATAATGATAATACATTATAGATTTCTGAAAATTTTAGGAAAAAAAAGTACACTTTTATAACAATTTCAATTAAAAACTTTTTCATTTTTAGCAAAATCTGAACTTTTTAATTTAGATCCAATTTATTTTTCGTTAATGTCGACAGATTAGAATTGCTTACCTTTAAAAATATGTATAGAGGCAAGCTAATTGCTCTGTCAAGAGTGCCAACGTAACTACGTCCACGATAAAATAATGTGCAGAGTCGTGTGCATAATGCGTAAAGTAAAACAATGCACGGGGACTTTGAAAAGAATCTAATTCCTTTGTATAGCGAGATATAATTTTCTGCTACTCTCAGGGTCGTGAATGCTTCTTCGTAATTCTGGAGGTCTTGACTAGGTCTCACGTTTGTCGGTGGAAAGTTTGTTTTCATAACTTACCATTATATTAGACCGACTTGTTAAAGACTAATGCTGTTGCCAGAAGCGTTTGTCGTACGAAACCAAGTTTCACATACCGGTGCGATACGGGGTGGGGTGCAATAATACGGACAAGATTCAGGACAGAGATGGAAGGAACGATACGAATACTAGTCAAGTGATTATGATAGTCGTGAGTCTCGTCACAGTCAACCAAATAAATACTTAATAGTAATAGATTATGAAGATCTAATCAGTTTATCTCACACCGCAACTTGACACAGCGCCAACGCGAAGCAATGATTTTTCAGAAAGGACAGCGAAATAACATTTTAGAAATAACTGTGTACCTTATCGCGTCTTTGTGGTTTATGTGCGAAAGAATTCGTTTTTGTCTTGAGAATGTTGGAATTTTAGCGGAGTATGCGCCTCGCTAAAACTTACCGATTTCATAACTCGCTGCGTAAAATATACACCGACAAGTTTATATAGCACAGTAGGCTGATATTTGTTGCAGCGCATCTAAACGCCTGTCTGATCACGGGGTAGAATTGGGCCAGTAGTGACTCTGCATATCGTAAGAGGCATCGAGATGAGGTCCTCCCTGGCCCCATTCCACACATTTACCTCATGAAATATAGTTCCTCCTATACCGGTCCTTTCCTTCAACGCTGCTCCCCTGGGCCCTGCTTGATCCCGGAGTAGAACAAGTCCAAGGTATAGCTATATATAATATATATATACAGGTGATATGGCCGTATACAATTAGTATTTACTCTACCTGGGAACTGTGTTGCGAACAATCCTTCATTACTTGACTTGATTTAACGACAACCGTTGGGAAACGATGCGAATAGGCAGTTATTGAAGGTCGACGTCTGACACGAAACAAATAAGCACCGCAAATCGTTAGATTCTCTGTGCATAGATGAATCCAATAATACAAACAATGTTCTACTACTCTAGTGACATCAACTTGAAACAGATGGTTGAAAATTATCACTATATAATGGAGATTATATAGTGATAATTTTCAACCATCTGTTCAAAATTGGAATTATGGAAAACCTTAACACGGTGGACGTTGCTTATTAAAGGGATAGTCAGATGAAAAACTAAACAATCACCAATTAGTCATTAGGCCATAAAATTCAGTTATGTGTAAAATACAATTGATATAGGTTGCTTCAATGCAAAAAAAAAATAGTGAACGATTAGCTATTCTACTAGATTCCCTTCGGCAGCTTTGCTGCATTTTTCTACTAAAGCGTAGTGCAACTGTATCGGTTCTGAGGTCGCTGGCGCCTTCCCGATAGACAGACTCATTGTGTTATACGAGACCAGCCCGCGCTCCGCGAAACACTCGGCGACTGCGGACAGTACCGCTCAAAACAGATTGCAACTTTTCTACACATCATGTCACAAAAAAATTAATTGCAGGGTATTTTGTAGAAGTACACGTTCGTACTAAGAAGCATGTTATCGGTAGAGAAACGATGCACATTAAACCTTTTGATCGATTTTTGATCAGTGCCTTATTTTAGCGGTGGTTTTACTTTCTCAAGGCAACATTTTTTAAAATAGGAATTACCTAGAGAAAAGTTGCTCGGTGCTACTTGGTAGCAACAAACCAAAAAATCGCGTTTTCTTTAATTTTTTAACCGCCTGCTTTTAAAGTATGGTATCTTTTAGTCATGTTTTTTATATTTAAAGGTGGACATCTACAAATGGTAGTTCTTTAGTTTTTCACCCGACTGTCCCTTTAAGAGGCTATAGTGCACTCTGCCTCTACTCAGCGGAATACGGAATACGGAATACGGAATACGGAATACGGAATACGGAATACTACCAATGTATAAAGAGCGCCAATAATCTATCGAGTATCGTTGAAACAGCGTGTATGCAACGAGTACATCGCTGAGGTGAGATAAGGTAAGATTGAGAATATGATGATCATATTTGGACTTTACGTCTAATATTTTGGCAGCGATGCTAATCGAGAAGATGAGAGGGCGATTATAATGATTTTAAAAAAACGCCACATGACATCCATGTCAAAGTGAGTTTTCGCACATGGACCGCACTAATCGCGGTTTACTAGACTAACGACTAAACGACCGCCGTCAACTCTGCTGACTGTCAGCATGAGAGTGCTGTGCTATGCTGAGCGGGCCAACTATAGACCTTGTTGGTTTACGTCAATCATGTTATTCGAGACGTTGAGGGGTGATATATGAAGATGAAGGACAATTACAATAACCAATGTATTATGCGGTACTCGAACCCACGCCCAACTGCATGAGCCACCGCAACGTGGATGGTTTATCGAAATAATGAACAGTGACTACGCAACTATTGTTTCTGTTCATTAATTTGTTTTGATTTACTCGTCTGGCATCACTCAATTTAATTAAGTTTGTTTATACCAAAACATAATACATATTTTGTCCAAATGGTAAGGTGAAGTCGACTTTTTCATAAATACGTTTTTGGTTTACAATTAATATAATTTATATTAGTTCGTATATTTTTGAGTTATATTCTGAATGTCTATATTGCAAACGCAAACGATAAAGTAATAAGAAGTATATATATATTCAAATCCAAGCGCTAAAGGTAGGTAAACACATATTGGAGGAAAATCCGCTATTGTTGTTGATTTATGTTATTATATTAAGTTTAGTATCGGGATTCGAGAATATCTGTGAAATGGAATAAAAATATTTCGTTGCACGGAATAAAAGCAAATCCGAGATGTAATGAAAAGGGAAGGAGTTTGGAGAAGTTTGATACGAAATCAATTTTTGATTAGTCCTGATATTTCAATTCCCACGAATGAAGTATAAGGACAAAAAAATCTAAACAAATCATGAACTGTTCATAGAACAATATAATTACATTACATTTTTACATTTAACACATTTTTACGTTACATTACATTTTTTATACTTGAAATCGCAAGTAGGCCTATAGATTTTAACCAACCCTCAAAACATCAATTCATTGGCTTGTCTTAGCGAAATTGTTTTTATTTGAGGAATCCACATATTCACAAATACAATGACCATAGGTGCCGATAAGTAAGTGTTAAACCTGCTGTTGCTAACATTTCATGATTGAAAACCACCCATTACCACGGATGCCTTTAGATCTAATAACTTAAAACATATTTATACATTCTACTTTACTGTAAGTGGATGCATAATACACGTATTTTCCTAGATGATTCATAGATATTTGGGCTTTAAATCTGGTTTGGTTGATATATTTCATATTTTGCTTTTGTATAACAAAACTAGCACATGACGTTAAGTGATTATTCCTGTTCCTAGGTTTTCCATTTGCTTATTTTTCTTGTTTATGAATATTATGTACATTTCGAGGTTAGATAATAGATATGCTAATTGCGAATAAATTATTATTTCAACATAAACAAATTATCATTATTTTAATGGTATTATAGATGGATCTAGTATGTAGTTTTGGCAGTACCACAATCTGTAATGATGATAATGTGAGAGTTATTTGTATCATACACACCATGACAAACCAGAATGCTAGATAGTAACACCTAGTCGCACGGGCTCCCTTTTATAGTTGTTCAGAGTGTTTATACTGAAAGCAGATGACAAAACGTGACAAAACAACACAACTAGACGCCATAATAACCCAGAGGGGATACAGAACTAATCTTTCCGTCGTAAAAGCTTTGACACTCCCACATTTCATTACAACAACATTTTAAAGTAACAATATCACTCATCTCGCAATGCAGTATTTTCTAGCCACAAAACACATCTTTTGTCATATAATATTATTTTTGAAACACATGCAGTCAATAACATTCGTGTGAGTGAATATTTTATATTCTAGTGCTACATGTTACTGAAAGTACCAAATAATGTGGTAGGAGTAGGGGCCGTTTATCAGTAAATGTTTACCAGTAAACTCATTGCATGTACACTCACAGACATGACGTTGTATCAATCAATGAAATTAGTCAACACCTTTTCGAATTAGTCCATGAGTACCTGGGAAGTACCAGTTACGCAATTCCAATATCGCTTCAGTGTACCAAGGAAACGCGTGGTATTGTCCCGATATCTCAAATCTGCAATTTCACGAAATACAACAACTCGAAAATATCACCAATCCGCCGAGTGTGTAAAATGACGAAGATCCAACCTACCGAATATTAAAATAACGATAATGTTATCTTACGAAAGGCTAAAGCACAAATATCAAGAATAACGAAAGTTCAAAATACCGAGTTGCCGAACCCACGAAAGTTCGTACTCTCACGAAAGTACCAAATTTCAATTTCACGAAAGTAAAAACAATCGAATGTCTAAATCACCAAAAGATCACACCCGCGAATGTGCAATGTTCCGAAAGTGCATTTTCACGAATGCATATCTCCTAATGTACAGAACCAAGTAATCGAACCACAGAACAAGAACCACAGTAAATCAATTAACTTTACAGATTATTCTGTACATTTATTTAAGCAGTAAATTAAAACCTAACTCAATTAAAAATCATTTCATTATTTTACACCCAATTGTACATTCAAAACAAATACATACATTTATTCTATACATGGACATACATTTTAAACCAAGTAATAATATCGATTGGTCACCTTTATTCGAACCTCACGTTTTCGAGTTTCTTTCATAATAATAATGGAGTTGAATGCGATGTGTGATAACCTTCCTTATTTACTTAGAACTCACATAATGGATAATTTGCACAGTGCTATCATTAAAGAACACACCGTTACTGTATGTGTATGTGTAGAAATAGCTGTGGATTGTTTAAACAGAAATCGTGGTAATGGCTGGCTTTTCTAAATTTTTGTTTTTGCATTCAATATAATAACCTTTATTTTCTTACTGATTTCAGTTTTTAGATGAACACGCGTATGTCTTCATTTAAAGGGTAAATTTGTAGATATGTTGACAGACGATGAAGGACAAACACTGTCCCGTCAACACAACGATATTATGAAATGATTTATTCCGAAAGACCAGCACGATTACTTTTTCTGAAATAATCAGCTAGTTTCCGAAGGATTCATCTGGTCTTGATATTTATCCGTATATACTGCCGATGAAGCTGCGATTTCACTAGGCGTAGGCCTACATGTCCAGCGGACATTTCGATGTCCGCGGATACATTTTTGTCCGAGAGAAGTGTGCTCGGTTCAGTGTGAACCTTACCATGTGGGTGTCCACACGACATTTCCAACTGCGCACGCGCAAACCCGTGTATCTGGCAACGTACATGACCAGGATCGAGGCAGTTGGTTTGAGCATTTCGCGTAAAGGGACTATTTTATAATTCTTTTCAAAATCAAATGGAATTAGTCAGAGAGGTTGTTCTCAACTTGAGAAATTAGCGAAAAAGCAGGTGTTATGTTTTCTTCCCACCGTCTTGTTCATTTACGTTTCCTGTTTTAAAGAGATTCCGTAATTAAAATAAATATGGTGCTAGACACCCAATAAAGCCAAACCAACACTATCATCATTCGAATGCGAAAGTGACGTTGTTCTTCTGACTTTTCCGCCCACTACTGGAAACGTAAATGTCCCCCTAGTGGCAACGCATCATTAATGAACAAAACCTACATATATTATTTTGTGGATGGTATAAAAAAGACATTCACCTCAGTTTGTAAAATACAAGACCGTCTAAAAGATTTTAATACATTTTACTTTAAGGGTTACGCCGATAGAAAAGCTCAAAATAATAGTAAAAATGTTCCATCAAATTGTCTGTAGATCAAAGCATTCGTCCTTCAGAGTGACTTCTTTGAAGCAGGTTCGAGTTAACAAGAAGCTTACGCCCTTTATACGCCCGGATTAGCTGCGTCTGGCCAGAGTGGCTGCGCGTACAACGTGAAACAACAAAACTCACTACGCCTACGAGCAGCTATCTTGAATCTTCATTGATTTACTTATTTGTGATATCTTTATTAAGTTAATCGTAGCATTTAATAGAGTTGTTTAAATACTTTTCCTGAAATTGTGCCCTCATATTTTCTAAAAAAAAAATCATAAAAATGCATGTTTAACAGCTGATTTAAATGCTTATCATTAAATTCAATAAAACAAATAACTAATTTCAATTCAATTTTTTTTCAATTTTAATTCCATTTTATTCTCACACGTAGAAAAGTGCATACACATGTAATACAATACATATAATTACATACAATGTAACACGTATTTTCATTGGTTGTCAGTGAGAAAGCCCGCTTAAGAAAGAATTCTTGAGTGCGGGCTGACTTTGGTTTAAATTGGTTTCTTAATAAAAGAAAGATGGTTTTTCAGAAAGTAGAAGTATGGAAATTAGTTTATAAACAGATGAACGGATATAAAATGAATATAAAATGAATATAAAGTGAATATGATATATAAAACTATAGTGAAACGTCAGTCTTCGATTTAAGATAGACATTTTAAAGATGACAAAATGTTAAGGAAACGGAAAATTGTAAAGTATGATGTAAGAATATAAAAAAGTAATTTTATGAAAATAAGTATGTGTATTATTCATAAAACTAGGACAATATGAGAAGTTTATTCCCATATCTTGTGAGTTACCTATATAAATATATTGATTGCTATTATATAAGTACATATCTAGTGTACTTAGAGCTGATATCAAGACGTAATGTTTAAGATATTGTGTGAATATTCATTGTAAAAAAAAAAAAACGATTACAATGTCAAACATATGAAATGTATACAATGCAGAATGTTATTGGTTTTAATTTCCACAAACAAAATAATGTTTTACTTTCGACAGTAGCCTACAATCGAGTGGTACAACAACGCTCCTCACCACGCAACTATATAATATGGTGAAATGTTTACGTCGGAGCTACTTTGCTGTCAGAGCCACAAATGAGATCACTATGGCAGGTAAATGGTATGTTAACATGATATGCATTCCTTTGAGAGGTAGATTGCATGCATGTAAATACATGTGGTCATTATAATACACCCCGACTGTACACAGACCCTCCGGCTTTACAAACCATCGCTCTTGTCATTATTGAAATACTAGACTACTAAACCATTGGGCTATATAGGATGTAACGGAGCTATTTGGTTTGGATTAGTAATTTTGGTGTAGAAGATCAGTTAGTTCGGTTACTACTACTCGGTAACTACTACTTAGTTAGGTAGTAGTGGGTTCAATGGTTTACCAGTGTTGAAAGTAGAACTCCCGGGTGAGGTATAGTAGTCCCATCGAAAGTATTCGTATACCGATCTCAGGTTATTGTCTACTGGCCCCTTTCAACCGCGCCAATTGAAAGAAAATCAACGGATACCTGGCGTTCTTTTACACATTCCTCAAGGCACGGTTCGGCTTAGTCGAGTGCACAGGCGGTTTGGCCACACCCACCGTTACAGGTAACCAACAGGAAATCTTAAATTATCCCCAATGTACCTGTTTAGATTAGATCGTACGAATTAGCGAAGTAGATCACCTTGGACTCGGCTGTGTCGTAAGCATCAGAATACTTTCGTTGAGGTAACTATAGCAATATCGCTGGTGAGTTAGCACCTAGATAATAGAGACAGTGGCTACCTCCACACCCACACCCACCCCTTCGCGCCTTCTTCCGCAATCTAAAACTGTTCATAATACATTAGAAAATATATTTTTTTTGTAAATCATAGCACATACATTTTTAACACAACGGTTAAATTGGATTCTAGCAAACATAAGCGTAGAGGTAAGAATGAAAGTTATGAAAAGCACAGTGTTGCAATGTATACGGATGCGAAACATAGTACATGGACTGTAACTGTAGTAAGCAAATGGAAAATAATAGGTTAGAGATATTCGAGATGTGGTATATCCCCTACCGTATGTGGTATATGTGGTAAATGTCGAACAAATGTACACTAATATTCAATAAAATGTAGCACAGATTGGTTATAAACGTATAAACTGCATTCCACGTTCCACAATCCGTAAAGAAGGTGCATTAAAAGATATTCGAAAACTTTCATGCTACGTTTACTTTCGTTATGTTACTTTATTTTCTCAAATGCCAATACTGGATATCGACGCCTCAGTTCTATCATTGGGTTTGAAGTAGGGCCGGGAGGGGGGGGGGGGGGGTTTAGGGGAGCGAACCCCTATCTTACTGCACGCCTTGAGTCATGTGTTCAATTCCTAATTTATAACCGTTTAATTACCATCTATCACGTCTTATCGATTATGACATCAAAATCGTCTTAATTGTTATTTCACTTCATTTACAAATTTGCATGTAATGTTTACTAAAAAAAAAATAACGTTTGGCATGCAAAATATAAAACAATATAGTTCTGATCAAATTAAAACTTATGTTTTGGATTAAAACTGCATCGGTTATTTTAAATTATGAGCATTATTTCCAAACTACAACCACAACACGACCGACGGATTCAAACATATTTCCGGCCACGTCGTACAAGGTACGTTCCATCGTTCCTGTCCAAACACACTAATCTTACCGCCAACACATAGACAAGTCCGTGAAGATCTCAAATATTTAGCTGTATTGTAAATGTGGAATTTGAAATTTTCTATATTATCGATACATATTCAAACACACTTGTATCTTACTGTAAGTCATTTTTACACATTAAACTGTACTTTTGCGAGCAAATGCTTCTAACATAATATTTTTGCTTCATCATTACATGGAGGTAACAATATATGTCATGGAAAAAACAAAACATTGAGCCTTAACATATTATATTTGTAGAATAGTACATTAAAAATATTACAAACAATAATATCGTTCATAACAGAGAAAACTATTGAATATTTGAATTAATACCAATTAACTGACTAAAATTAAAATAAATTAATACATTACCTATACCCAAAAGAAATACATACTAATAGTAAACAGATATGTGAATTGAGAAAGTATCTAATGAAAATAAATATCATAAAAATTAAGTGCCAATAAAATAGTGATGAAAAGATTTCTTTAGTAATGTTATCATTCTTATTGTGCGCTGGGAGTCGTAGTATGATGTTAGTCGCTGCAGCTACTGCTTGAGCTGGAACTATCGCTGGAACATGACGATCCACTAATCTGGATGTGTACCTCGCTACTTGAAGAGGATGAAGAGCAGGAAGACGATGAAGATGAAGACGAATCGGACGAGCAAGAAGAAGCGTCTAGGTGAAGGTGGACTTCACTTGAAGAATCAGAGGATGAAGATGAAGAGCAAGAAGAGGAAGAAGAGGAAGACGATGAAGATGAAGAGCAAGAAGATGCGTCTAGGTGAAGGTGTACTTCACTTGAAGAATCAGAGGATGAAGATGAAGACGAGGAAGAACAACAACTTCTCGCAGATCGATCATTTTCCTCAAGTTGAGTGTCAACATACACCGGGTTGATTACGTTAGCCTGAAAGATACAAAACGGCGAAAATAAATACCTTGCATCGTTTGAAATGCAGTTAATAATACAAGGAGTAGAACTTGAACTTTGTGTTGCACTGGGTGTTGTCACGATTATAGCATGTGCCTGTTTTAGTGTCTGGCTTTGTGTGACGGTGGTTCATAAATTGAATCCCGAAATAATGGCGAGATTTGATTGTGTATACACCTATTTTTTTGAGTGACGTAAAACATTGTTGCATTGTGTTGTTGCATTAATATCGTGGATGAATTAGATCAAATTAATTGATTGAGAACTAAATTATGGAGCGTCAAGTAGCAAAGTTGTCGTGTGAAAAGTACAAATATTGTGAATAGTACCTACTATGGAAAATATGTAGTGTAGTTTTGTTACATTACTTGAATTACTGCGCTCTGAGTAAAACTTACCAAAGTGACGGCGCAGAGAGCAGCCAGAACACAGAATACCAATGTGGATCGCATGGTAGTGGTTGTATTTGAAGGGTGGGTCTTCTAGTTTGTAGTGAAGTTCTACTTGCTGAATGCAGGCGACGACTGATACCCTCCATGTCGGATGCGTGACTTTTATACCAGCTGGTTGGTTCTGCGTGCGTGCTACCTAATGCGCAAGAATAGAAAACACACACAATCGAATTACAAATACTTTTCAAGATTTGTTAAACTGCATTCCATGTTGCAGCATCTGGAAAGAACGTGTCTTAAAGGTATTAACAACTTTTTGTGTAACATTTGCTTCCATGTTATTCAATTTTATATTGTTACTAATGGATTTATTTAGTTTTTTTACATTTATTATTAATTCCTTAAACAATGGCCACTATTTATGTTTAAAAAGTAGTGATTGCTGTTTAGGTTGGCCGATGTATACTTTCTTTTAAATTACGAATCTGAAATGTTTGTAAACGAAATTCGAGTATTTCGGATGGTGTCAACACTGTATTATATTCATGGTCGGTTCAACTTCGAATAAATATATTTATATATTTTACAATGTCGTAAGACATAATTTCAATATTATATAATATGCAACATGGAAATGTTGATCTCCTCATGTTTGATTCATAATATCATTACGAACATTCATTTTAATCAAATTCTATTTGACACAGCCACGCCTTTAATAATAATAATTTTTCGTAGGAATGCCCGTTAAAGGGGGCACATCAGCTTACCTGACGGGCCCCTCTCCAGGTGACTTACTCGGTTATTAGGTGTTTGGATAGTTGAGAACGAATGTCCGAGGGCTGTTAGTAGGACTCAATCCCAGCATTTGCCTTTACGACAGAGAAAAACCTCGGAAAAACCTTCAGTTAGGTATGCCGTTGGCCGGAATCGAAACGGCGACCTCTAGAATAAGAGTTTCGTGTCTTATTTATAGTTGAGCCACCTCTAGGTAAATATAGGTTAATGAGCCACAAAACAAAATATTTCCGTTTCCGGAGTGGTGCTTATCAAAAGTGGGCACATTATGAGGCACATATTTAATAATTAAATTAGAATGGCTGTAATGGAAATTGGAAACATTGTCGAGGAATACACACTACACATGCATACTTAAGATAATATGCAACAGATATTGCGCATAAATTAAATTGTATTTGTGAATGTAAATACATGGCGTATAATTCGATGAGTTTGTTGTTTTATTCCTACATCCAATCAGAGGGTCCTCGGATCGACCTCTCATTCGAAATGCGCTTCATTTACTTATGAAAAAAAGGGGTGGTTTTGTTAATCTCAAAAACGAACATGTTATTGTCACGAAAATTGGTATTTAGATTATCTTTTAAGAAGGGAAGCCGTTGAATATCTGCTCGAAATTAAAAAAAATTAACTTTTTTCAAAATTTGACATTAATTACTTTGAACCCTAATGAATAAATATTTTAACCCAAACAAAGAATATAACTAATGTAATATGCATTTATTTACACTTGAATGATGCATGTACTGCGTTTTAGCGCTGAAATTCAAGCACATGCACAGTTATTATTGATCGTTTCAAATGATGAAGGTGGTGTTATGTTGGTTTAGTTTGTTATTTTCCAGTCGTGTTTTAACCTAAATGTGAAGCCCAGCTACATATATGGTGCTGGGGCATTTTAGACAATGACCCTAGGCAAGATATACTTTGTTGACAGTTTTAAGTGCCTGAATACATTATCTAAACTTTAAAGCCTCTTTCTGGCTTATCCTTTTTCATACACAATTTGTGCACTGTGTGTCGCTGTTTGTGTGTTTAGTGTGGAGAAAATCATATCTTACGAACTACTTGTCTCACAAAAATGACTTTTTGTGTGTGTTATCCTTAATAGATTTAAGATGAAACCGTGTATTATAAAATTTGCATGATTATATTAGTACTTGTGAAAAAAAATTATTCACGAATGATAAATTTAGGATTTTGCTTCCTTATAAAAAAAATGGAAATACAAAAGCTAAAAGCTTCGATAATTTTAACAATGTCTTACTGGCGATACACTTATTTGTTGCATGTCTAGCCATCTACAATTTAAAATTTGAAAAATAAGTTTATCTTTATTGGTTCTCATGTTAAGCCTGGTTTACGATTGACGGCAACGTGGTGAGGCGTGAACGTGAAACGTGAACGTCAAAGTTGAACCATGGAAATCACGGGTTGGCGTTTATGGTTGCCTGGACGTGAACGTGAACGGGAAACGGAACCGCCAGAGTTCGTCAAGTCCCAACTTTCGCGGCTTGTTTGCCGTCCCGTCAACGTGCGAACACCAACGCGCATGCGCAAATAGCAGCTGCTGACTGCTGTGACATATAAACAAAAGGAACATAAACAACAAATTTGTAGCTTTAATTTTCAAGTCATGATGGATGACGCCAGGTTAATTGAGACTATCCAGAATTTTCGTATTATTTATGCTAAAGGCTTAAGCGTGTATAGACGAACGGATTATAAAGAAAATGCCTGGAGTCCGTCGCCGAACAAATGAATACGAGAGTAGCCGAGGCTTGCCGGTAATTGCCGATTTCATTTCTTTTCCGTCAATCATAAACAGTTCCGTTCCCGTTTCCACCAGGTTGACATTTAACATTCACGTCCCCCCACACTACCGTCAATCGTAAACCGGCCTTTACAGGTTGTCCCATGAGTATTGTTGAAAATTGAAATAACAATAGACATTTTCATAACAATGAAAATATTTTAAAAAGTTTTCTTTTAAATCATAGTTTAAAAAATGTCTGAGCAATGTCGGCAAGTTTCATCGTAATTGGTCCCATAGATTAAAAGTTAAGATTTGCTGTAGCTTTCCTCCTTAAAATACGTAAACAGTTTTTTTTCAAAATAATTTTTTCGACAATCCAGTTGGGGGGGGGGGGGGGGTGGTAATGAGGTGTGAGTTATTTTATGAGCAAATGTATGCTTCGAAAACGGAAGATGTGTCAGACGTGAAAATTAGTATTTAGGTTCTCCAATGAGAATGAAATAAAAACGTGTTTTGCAATATTTCTAAAATAAATTTAAGACGGGTGAAAACGGGGAATAAACAGAAAAGCCTGAAAATTTTTTTATTTAAAAAAAGTGAAAATGATCGGGAAACCCAGCAATTAGATTTCCCTTTGAGAATAAAAAAATACAAGTTTTACATACAATATACTCAAAATCCTGTTGAGCGTGGTGAGGGATGAAAACGTGGCCGTGAATTTTATTATGAGTACACGTATAAACCAAAAAACAGTAGATGTTACACACGGGAATATTAGTATATAAATTTTCATTGAAAAATGAACACACAAGTGTTTTAACATTTCCCCAAAATCTAATTAATGGGTGTGGAAGCGGGTAAGGGTTATAATTTTGTAGATAAATATATATACGAACATATATTTGACTGTAAAAAAAACCCAATCCAACGTTTATTTTCACAAAATAAATGTCAACGTTTCAACGACGTGTTGATTCGTCCTTTAGACATACAAAAACAAATAAAAAACCACAACAACCAAAAACACACACCAGGTCAACTGGATTTACTCCTAGCGGAGAAATTGCGAAGCGCGCGCGCTACAAGCGATCTAGTGGACCTTGCTTATTGCCAGAGCAATAAGATTGCTCTAGCAAGCTGTTTAGATTTACTCCTAGTGATGGGTCCTCCTAAAGATACTGCAGCAACTCTTTGCCTTCTTTGACAATAGTCATTAACTGGAAACACCTGCTGGATTGGGATTACCGTTAAAATGTTTTCGTCATCAACAAAATCTAAGGTATCATATATATATAAAAAAAACAACATGTACCGACCTGAAAATTGGTATTTAAATTTTTCTTTACAAATAAAAAAATACGTGTTTTACTATTATTTGCACCACAATAATTATAGAAAATCCTAAAATCAAGGTGACTGAAGCCACGTAAATCTCCCACACTGGAGATAAACTCCTGTAACTGAGATGGCAGAAAAAACAAAGCCTACTTGCACTTTTTAAATGTATTCAACAGGAACAAATGGAAAGTTGACTATCCTCAATGTACGGTTTGACACGATTAATACAAAATGAACATACCAACATTTCTGAGCAATAAATAATTTGATATCAATAATATTTTACAAGACTATTGCAATGAATATATTTATAAAATATTATAACACACGTGAGTATCATGTTAATGCATATATACCATTCAAAACAAGGTGCACGAAATGTTTATTAAAGCAGTGTGCATGTGTATGTTGAACAAACGTTCTTTAGAAGAGTCGATATCATTATTTACTTCATCAAGTGTAACAACGACAACAACAACTAAAACACGAACTCTAATCAACACGTGTTCATAATTGACAACAAATGTGCAATAATTTAATAACAGTCTGTTGAATCAACATTACAAAGATGATGCAAATGTTGCATTCTATTTTTGTACAGCATTTAATGCACGTTCTTTACAGATAAAGCATTATCAAACGCAGTTTAAAAACAAATTGTGACAACACTATGGAGATGAGATTTTAACTCACATTTAGGCCTATGTTGGTACATGCCTTCCATTCTTGCGTTATGTTTATCACATCAGGTATTACGCACGCGAAGCTGACCAGCTGGTATAAAAGTCACGCATCCGACATGGAGTGTATCAGTCGTCGCCTGCATTCAGCAAGTAGAACTTCACTTCAAACTAGAAGACCCACCCTTCAAATACAACCACTACCATGCGATCCACATTGGCATTCTGTGTTCTGGCTGCTCTCTGCGCCGTCACTTTGGTAAGTTTTACTCAGGGCTGGTCGACACAGATTTTTAAGACATACGATTTAAGGTTTAACGCGTAGTCGTTAAGTTGGATCATAGGAAACACGTACTGGCGTTCACACAAAGTTTTAGTTTTAAGACGTTGTTTTCATTGTTGTTTTTAAAACAACGTCTTAAAACCTTATGCGTTATGTCTTAAAAATCTGTGTGGACCAGCCTTTAGAGAACGCGGTAAGTCAAGTGAGATTACATTGAGTTTCATTTTAAACTAAACTTAACAACGCATTATGCCATAGAAGGTATAATTAATAATATTTGCTCTCATTTACAGCGATATTTGGTTATTTGCCACTCAATAATTTGGTTCTCAATCAATAAATTTGATCCAATTCAACAATGATATCAACGCAACAAAATTAGGGAAACAAAATGCTCTACCAGTCACTTAAAACATAGGAGTATGCACAATCATATCTTGCCAATATTTCTGGATTTAATTTATGAACCATCTTCACCCATAGACCTAAACTAAAAACAGGCGCAAGCTATACTCATGACAACACGCAGAGCAAAACGACCTTCCAATTCCACTCCTTGTATTATTAACTGTATGTCTAATGATGCAACGCATTTATTTTCGCCGTTGCGTATCTTTCAGGCTAACGTAATCAACCCGGTGTATGTTGACACTCAACTTGAAGAAAATGATCGATCTGCGAGAAGTTGTTGTTCTTCTTCGTCTTCATCTTCATCTTCATCCTCTGATTCTTCAAGTGAAGTCCACCTTCATTTAGACGCTTCTTCTTGCTCTTCCGATTCGTCCTCATCTTCATCGTCTTCCTGTTCATCCTCTGATTCTTCAAGTGAAGTCCATCTTCACCTTAGCGCTTCTTCTTGCTCGTCCGATTCGCCTTCATCTTCATCGTGTTCCTCTTCTTCCTCGTCTTCCTCCTCTTCATCTTCTTCAAGTAGCGACGAGGTACACATCGAGATTAGTGGATCGTCATGTTCCAGCGACAGTTCCAGCTCAAGCAGTAACTGCAGCGACTAACATCATACTACGACTTCTACACAACAATTTGAATGCTAAAAATAATAATGGAGTATTTTCATTATTTTTACTAGGCACTTAATATCTTTCATACACATTTTCATTCAATACATTTTCAATTCTTCTATTTATTTATTTGTCCATTAGTTGGCGGTTTTCTGTTGTTTATTTAGTGTATTAATTTTTTTTACGTTATATTGTGTCTAAACTGTCTTGTAGGATCTGGTACATGTTAACTGTCATGGCTTGAGATCTATCGAAATTTAAAATTTTATTCGATTCATAATGGTATTGACTCAAATAATTTATTGTTTTTCTGTTATTAACGATAATATTCGTTATAAAGTATGTAATTTTGTAATTTACAAATATAATATATTTCGGCTAAATGTGTTGTTTTTTCTATTAAACATGCTATGTTTCCTCTCATATGTAATGCTTCGAAAAGAATTATTAAATAGAAGCATTTGGTCGTTAACGTACTGTTTAATGTTGAAAATAGTAAAAGTAAGACCATAAAAGTGGCTTGGAATACGTTTTATGTAATATAGTGAATATTCAATTTCCACGTTTAAAATACAGGTTAATATTTGTTATCTTCACTGACTTGTTTATCTAAGTGTTGGCGGTAAGATTAGTGTGTTCGGATAGGATCGACGGACAGGGTTTTTGCACGACGTGGGCGGAAGTGTGTTTGAATTCCTCTGTTGTGTTGTGGTTGTTGTAATTTGGAATAGATGCTCTTTATTTAAAATACCCGATGCAGATTTAATCTTAGGTTGGAATTCATAGTCGGCCCCTACACCTAGGGGCGCCCATTGTTACCAAGGTAACAATTGTTTGCATGTTATTTCCCATAAACAAAACAAATCCATAGCAACAATGGGTGCCCCTAGGTGTAGGGGCCGACTATGAATTCCAACCTTAGTCATGAGTGTTTATCATTTATAGGCACCGTGTGTTAGTACATACAGCGCTGTATGTGGCCAAATTTAGCAACAAACTGCTGAAGATTTCATTCCGCGGTTGAAAATAGTGCTGGATATTATTGTGATATATCTTGTTTTTTGTTTGGCGTTTGTTTCGTTTTTATTGTTGATGTGTATTTATTTTGTATTGTTGTTTTGTTTTGTGTTTTTGTTTTGGCTTTTATTGTCTTGTTTTGTTTGTGTTTGTTGTGTGTTATTTGTTGTTTTTACGTCTAAAACGTGTCCTGATTAAAATGGTGGCTTGCCTTTTTAAGATTTACTGATGGGATTCATAATCTGCGCGAAAATTTTAAAACCCATATTTAATTAAACAATTTTCATAATTTCCCTTTATTGACGTAGGAAGAACGACGCTGCTTCAGCAGGTTGTTGCGCGACTTTGCCACTTGGAGCGCTTCATTCGTTTTCACTAGCGCCATCAGTGGCCAATCTCGGTGCCCATAAATGTAATGTTTTACATCTTGCAAGCAAACGTTTTGCGGATATAGAGTTAAGGGGTGAATATGTAATTTATGTGCAATAAAGGAAAGAGGTTACCGCTTCATATTTTTGTCGTATTCTTGATATCTCTAGAAGTAAATAAAGTTTTGTAGAGTATTACATTTTTTGTCATGATTGATAAGACGAATAGATGGGGATTGAACTTTTAATATGAAATGCCCTTTGATTATGCAGGAAATAAACATATGTCTCAAAGTGTCATACGTTAAAGACTATCGTTCTATTATCTTGAGATATGCACAAACTTGATATCTATAAATACTTAGAGGCTTAGATTTATATTAAAGACAAATAAATCAAGGAAAATGTTTTAGAATGTTACAGAATATAGTATTGTTCTAACATATAACTCACTGCGTTGCTACAATTAACAGGTCAATAAAGAAAGGATGTTTTAAAAATAAAATAAATATTCGTCGGTCTAGTGTGTTCATTACTCTTTCCAGATGATACGGTCCAGGCTTCCAACTTCATTCGGGGCACGGGTGGCTTCATATTTCCTCGTTTATGATTTATTCCGAAATGGCAAACGTTCCCTGACATTGGAGATAAGAAAAGCCTAGTTGACAAAATACTAACAAGTGATAAAACGTACCGCTAGCCTCTTGTTGTCGTTACATAAATAAATAAAATTAATTCACATTTAGAGCTATTGGAAACAAGTGTAACAATAAAATGTCTGCTATGATTGTAAATCACTTACACGTATAAATAGTCACACATATTATGATTTGTTTATATAAAATTAAATTATAAATAAAAATAAAAATAATGATAATTATTAATATTAAATTTACTTTAATTTTACTACGTGCAATTTAAGCGTAGGACACGCATAGTTAAACACACGCGCACGCGCTAGCGAACACGCAGACGCACAAGGTCATTCAATCTATTATGACAGTATGTTTGTTATTATATATTTCCTTTTCGGATCTAGAGATAACTGAATTCAAATATCCGTTGCTAAAAATAGAACAAATAACGTTCAAATTAGCAAGACTGAAAGTAACATCCGGTTTGTTTCAAAACAAGTTGGGAATTGAAATAAACACTTATCAATGATATCCTTAAACATTTTCTGGTGTTCACTTGTGTCGAGTTATCGAACTTCCTCTCATAAATCTGCTTGTAGACTCCTTTAATAAAAACATACAGGGTTCAAGTTGTTGCATGACCACTGCTATCTTATTTGCTAATTCCCATGAACATTTGTGCGTAAAAAGATAACTAGGAAAACGCTCTGTTTGACGCGTTGATAAGCGAGCGCGTCAATATCTACGAACTTTCTGGCGAAAAGTTTTCAATGCTAATACGAACAACAATTAACAACAATTCAAGGATGCGCATTGCAAATTTTTTTCTTATTTCCATAGCTATTATACTTCCCGACATTGTTGGACGTCGTGCAGTGTGCGTTGCTAAGAATTTTCGGTGTCTTGTTTTCGCCGCGGTCCGCCACCGTTACTAACAGTTATTGACAGCAATAGAAATGTAATTTCTACCTCGAATACGTATCTGATTGCGTTTAAATTAGTATATTCGTGACCGGACCAAAATTTACTATAAGATAGCCACCTCACATTTTTCTGTTACTGTGTTTCAGAAAAATATTTTCGAGCAACTTTTGTGTAACTTTGCCAATATGTATTGTATCGCCATAAAATGGACATATTCGTGACCGGAAAAAAGTTTAAAAAAATATGGCTATCTCACATTTTGCCGAAATTTTGTTTCAGAAAAATATTTTGCAGTAACTATGGTGTAACTTTATAACTTTTCGAACAATTTTGCCTCAAAACTACACACCTTCAATCCACATCAAGGCTTGTGAATAGTACAAATTTCAAGTTGATCGGACTTTCCGTTCGACCGCTATCGACAGACATAAAAAAAAAAAAAAAAAAAAACAAACAAACAAACAAACAAAAAAACAGAATGAAGTGCCATAAGAGTCAAGTGGAGACGCTCGCTTCGCTCGCTTCATAAAAAGACACACGTTTGGTTGATGGGAATAACGACAATCCATCTTATTGTTACGGAGTCGATCATAAGGAACATTAAAACAGATACCCATTTTGTAATATACAGGCTACGATACCAAAACTTTAGGCTAAATAATGATAAGTGATCAAAGTTTTGTGACTGTGACAAGAAAACGCACGATTTTCAGCGGGTTATTACAATCCGTTCCCGTAGAAAAGTTCCCGAGTTGACGCAAGCAAAGAGTAGACAGCAAGATGGCGCGTTGCCATTTTACGTTTACTTATCTAAGAACTGCTCTTCAAATTGGAAATATACTACCTTAACAGATTTTAATATTTATTTTATTTAAGAATAAGTATATATTTTTCCTCATTCGGCTTCTTAAATAACAAAACAAGTAGAAAACAAATGAAAACGCAATATGGGCTTTGTTGTCAATAATTGATACGCGATACAACACCTTTGAGAGAACATGACAAGGGAGTTCCCATGGGCGACAACAGCTCTCCGCAAGTCATGCTTTGTTATCGAATCAGTCTAGTATCGCAGGGTATTGAGAGCAATACAATTCCACGCTGGATTTCTCTGAGAATTTTACGAACATATTTGTATAATATTGATGAGAAGGGGAAGGCAGACTTTAGAGAGGCATGTGAAAACGAGACGGTGGATATTCTTTATAAAATTCACTTCTTACAATAAAGTCCAGTAACATTGGAGTGAAGTGTATGCATACAACGCCTACGGTATCACTCGCGTAACAATATAATTAAGTTAAAAAAAAAAAAAAAAAAAAAAATGTTTACTTGTAGTTTATATTCCCCATGTAAATTCAATTTTGTACAATCCGTTATTTGAGATGTTTAATAACAGTTGGTATTGTAACTTTTAAAGTTTCTATTATTTTTTTTTCTCAAATCCAAACATTGTGTTAAATCAAAAATCATTATTTACTATTATACTATTTTGCTGTTTCAGTGAAGAACTGACATGGAGGTGTGTTCAGATACAGAACGTTTCACGCAATATTAAACTTGTTCTTACTTGAAACCTAAATTTCGAGTATCTCGGTTGAGTGGAATCTGTGACAACCTGTGAGAGTACCTACCCAACTATTATCCCCCCACTATTATTATTATATTAGAACAAACAAAAGTTATGCTTCAACGGCCACATATGCTGCATACACTTATCCTTGTTTAAGTCTTATATTCAGAATAATTTTCTTAAGATGAAAGTATTCACTTAATGTGTACACATGAATTATGTAGAATCCAGTATCAACTTGTACATTCAGGGTGTATAAAGTAACCTTATTTTATGTGTTAACACTAAATTTATTATTTCATTATTTTTAAAACTGTACATGGAAGTCGGTTTGGGATTATTAATAAAAAAACAAAACAATATCTTGCCGAAATTGGTTATATTTGTGTCAGTTGTTTGTCTATAAGTAACAAATAAATATAAAAAACACAAATAACACCAAAGCATCGAATTTGTTTCCATGATCCATATTATAACAAACGAATAATTCATGCTAGAAATTTAGGTAATGCTTAGCGACATGGTAATGAAAATATACCAAACAATTAAAAAAGTAGAATAAATAATTAAAACATAAGAAATATGAATAACCCCAGTTAATCTTTGACCACATAGATATTGTTCGATTAAGTATAATACATATAAAGGAAACGTGTATTGTATGCTAAATATCATCTTCAATAAACAGAAAGTAGATTTACAACATAATCGTAATGTGCGCTGGGAGTCGTAGTCTGATGTTAGTCGCTGCAGCTACTGCTTGAGCTGGAACTGTCACTGGAACATGACGATCCACTTATCTGGATGTGTACCTCGCTACTTGAAGAAGATGAAGAAGAGGAAGACGATGAAGATGAGGACGAATCGGAAGAGCAAGAAGAAGCGTCTAGGTGAAGGTGGACTTCACTTGAAGAATCAGAGGATGAAGATGAAGAGCAAGACGAATCAGAAGAGCAAGAAGAAGCGCTAAGGTGAAGGTGGACTTCACTTGAAGAATCAGAGGATGAAGATGAAGACGAAGAAGAACAACAACTTCTCGCAGAGCGATCATTTTCCTCAAGTTGAGTTTCTACACTTACTGGGTTAATAGCGTTAGCCTGAAACACATAAAACGGTGTTAATAAATGCCATATACAACTTTGGACATGCAGTTTGCATTTACAAGGATCTACAATTGTTCATTGGCCTGCACTTAGTATAGCCATCGTGATTTGGCAAGTGCCTGGTCTCCGAGCGTCCGTGTTTGAACGATAGTGGTTCAGAATATGAATCCTGAAATATTGGCGTGTTGGGTATGTTTATCAATGCAATTTTTTTGATTCATTTGTAACACATACCACTGTTGATTTGGTGCGTTGAAATAATTGTTAAAGTTCGTTCGTTATATTATTAATTGAGCACAAAATAAGTAAGCGTACAAAAGCAAATGTGGGGTTCATGAAGAATTATAAATAATACCAAATTTGGTTAATATGTAATGTAGTTTAGTTTTTAAATTAACCAAATATAATTTCATTTGAATTACCGCGCTCTGAGTAAAACTTACCAAAATGACGGCGCAGAGAGCGGCCAGAACACAGAATACCAACGTGGATCGCATGGTAGTGGTTGTATATGAAGGGTAGGTCTTCTGGATTGAAGTGAAGTTCTACTTGCTGAATCCAGGCGACGACTGATACACTCCATGTCGGATGCGTGACTTTTATACCAGCTGGTCAGCTTCGCATGCGTGCTTGCTGATGTGTTTAACAAAACACAAGAATAGAACACAAGTACCAACATAGGCCTAGATGTGAATTACAAATAGTCATTATCTCGATAAAGTTGTCAACATTTGGTTTTATACTGCATTCGAATATGCATCATCTGTAAAGAACGTGCATTAAATGCTGTACAAAATTATAATACAACATTTGCATCATCTGTGTAATGTTGATTCTACAGACTGTTATTAAGTTGTTGTACACTTGTTGTTAAGTATGAACTGGTGTATGACTACAATTCTTGCTTTATCTATGAAAATTGTTTCAGTAGACGAAATTATTTATGATATAACTCTTCTTATATACAACTTTCGTCGAACATTAAATGTGCGGTATTTTAGGAAACAATCCATGCATCTCAATGGTATCAGTTCATGAGCTTGATATTCGCGGGTTTTACAAAATTGTATAATATATTTTTTTCAAAAGCCTTGTAAATATTATCATGTTAGTAACAAATATTTATTTGAAACTTTATATGTTATGTTTCTATTCTTTGTATTAATTTTTTTTAATTTTTTAATTTTATTTTTGTGTTGTGGAAGGTGCAATCGTATCGAATAATTCCAAAGTATTTATGCATCCAAAACATGTTTATATGATAGTTTGGTATTCAACGTGTCAAACAAAACATTGAGCATAGTTATGTTTCAATTAGTTCCTTATGTAAATATTACATTTTAAAAGGTAAATTTTGGTTATGTTTTGTCTGCTCTCTGATCTACAGGATCTTAATTTCAATATGGAAGATTAATTATTAGTTACTACACCTGCCCGCCGTGGCTTCCTTTACGTGGATTTTAGGACTCTATACAATATTATCGTGATACACAAAATTGTTAACGATGGATTGCATTATTTTTAAAGAAGAATCTTAATACCAATTTTCAAGTCTGTAACATGTTCGGTTGTTGAGATCAGTAAGGACAAAAGAAACCACCCCTGCCCCTTTCCACGCCCTTTTGTTAGTTTTAGAATATGGTAAGACACGTTTGTTTAATTTTTAAGCAGAATACTATATAAATTTTCAAGTTTATTTAGGTTTATACATTATAAAATACACCCCCACGATTCGATAATACTACAATGTTCAATTTCTGCCTCAAACCCTGCTCATTTAAGTATGCAACATGAATATTTTGTTTCGTGCATCTCAATTTATATTTTTTTTAAACTAATAGCTGTGTTTCATGGTTCATAAATAAGAATAATGTTCCTAAAGATATTATAAATCAAACGTTTCTGATCATTATTTCAGTGGTGCATATTATATAATATTGCTATAACGTCTAACGACATTATTGAAAGTAAGAAATATATTTGTACAACGTTGAAACGACCGTGTATATGATACCATGTTGATACCATCCGATATACGAATTTTTACACAAATTTGAGATAAGTAATTTAGAAGATCGTATAAATCAGCCAACTGAAGCAACAATCACAGTCTCTTTTACATGAATTGGGGAATTTATGCTGATAATTAACAATACATTTGGATCTGCATTAGAAACAATATTAAATGACAACAATTATAAAACTCAAAATTTAAGTTCGTCTAAGTCACGTTCCGTTAAGATGCTGCAACATAAAATGCAGTTACAACAAATCTTGATAAGTATTTGTAATTTACTTGTGTGTGTTTTTTATTCTTGTGCATTAAAGCACGCACGAAGAGCTGACTAGCTGGTATAAAAGTCACGCATCCGACATGGAAGGTATCAGTCGTCGCCTGCATTCAGCAAGTAGAACTAATTACTTCAGACAAGAAGACCCACCCTTCAAATACAACCACTACCATGCGAACCACATTGGTATTCTGTGTTCTGGCTGCTCTCTGCGCCGTCACTTTGGTAAGTTTTACTCAGAGCGCGGTAGTTCAAGTGAGGTAACATTCAGTTTCTTTTTAAACTAAACTTATCTACATATATTCCATAGAAGGTATAGTTGATAAAATTTGTTTTCATTTTCAACGATATTTGGTTATTTGACGCTCAATAATTTGGTTCTCAATCAATAAATTTGATCCAATTCAAACATGATATCAACGTAAAAAAATTAGGAAACAATATGCTGTACCAGTCACTTAAAAGTAGGAGTATGCACAATCATATCTTGCCAATATTTCTGGATTTAATTTATGAACCATCTTCACCCATAGACTTACACTAAAAACAGGCGCATGCTTTATTCATGACAACACGCAGTGCAAAACGACCTTAAAATTTCACTCCTTGTATTACAAACGGTGTCTTATGATGCAACGCATTTATTTCCGCCGTTTCGTATCTTTCAGGCTAACGTAATCAACCCGGTGTATGTTGACACTCAACTTGAGGAAAATGACCGATCTGCGAGAAGTTGTTGTTCTTCTTCGTCTTCATCTTCATCTTCATCCTCTGATTCTTCAAGTGAAGTCCACCTTCATTTAGACGCTTCTTCTTGCTCTTCCGATTCGTCCTCATCTTCATCGTCTTCCTGTTCATCCTCTGATTCTTCAAGTGAAGTCCATCTTCACCTTAGCGCTTCTTCTTGCTCGTCCGATTCGTCTTCATCTTCATCGTGTTCCTCTTCTTCCTCGTCTTCCTCCTCTTCATCTTCTTCAAGTAACGAGGTACACATCGAGATTAGTGGATCGTCATGTTCCAGCGACAGTTCCAGCTCAAGCTGTAGCTGCAGCGACTAACATCATACTACGACTTCTACACAAAATTTAGAATGATAAAAATAATAATGGAGTATTTTCATTATTATTTACTAGGCACTTAATATCTTTGATAAATATTTTCATTAAATACATTTTCAATTCTTCTATGTATCTATTTGTCCATCAGTTGGGGGTTTTCTGTTGTTTAGTTAGTGTATTAATTTATTTTACGTTATATTGTGTCTAAACTGTCTTGTAGGATCTGGTACATGTTTACTGTCATGGCTTGAGATCTATCAAAATTTAAAATTTTATTCGATTAATAATGGTATAAACTCAAATATTTTATTGTTTTTCTGTTATTTACGATAATATTCTTTATAAAGTATGTTATTAAATATTTTACAAATAAAATATATTTCGGCTAAATGTGTTGTTTATTCCATTAAAAATGCTATGTTTCCTCTCATATGTAAAGCTTCGAAAAGAATTATTAAATATAATTATTTGGTCATAAAAGTACTGTTTAATGTTGAAAATAGTAGTACAGCAAGACCATAAAAGTGGCTTGGAATACGTTTTATTTACTATAGTGAATGTTCAAATTCCACATTTAAAATACAGGTAAATATTGGTGATCTCCACTGACTTGTTTATCTAAGTGTTGGCGGTAAGATTAGTGTGTTCAGATAGGATCGACGGACCGGGTTTTTGCACGACGTGGGCGGAAGTGTGTTTGAATTCGTCTGTCGTGTTGTGGTTGTTGTAATTAGGAAACAATGCTCTGAATTTAAAATACCCGATGCAGATTTAATCTGATTCATGAGTGTTAATCAAATCATAAGTGCAATGTTTTACATCTTGCAAGCAAAATTTTTGCGGATATAGAGTTAAGGGGTGAATATGTAATTTATGTGCAATAACGGAAGGAGGTTACCGCTTCATATTTTTGTCGTATGGTTGATATCTCTAGAAGTAAATGAAGTTTTGTAGAGTATTACATTTTTTGTCATAATTGATAAGACGGATATATGAGAATTGAACTTTTAATATGAAATGTCCTTTGATAATGCAGGAAATAAACATATGTCTCAAAGTGTCATACGTTAAGGACTATCGTTCTATTATCTTGAGATATGCACATACTTGATATCTATTAATACTTAGAGGCTTAGATTCCTATTAAAGACATATAAATCGAGGAAAATGTTTTAGAATGTTACAGAATAAAGAATTGTTTTAACGTATAACTCACTGCGTTGCTACAATTAACAGATCAATAAAGAAAGGATGTTTTAAAAATGAAAAAAATATTCGTCCGTCTAGTGTGTTCATTACTCTTTCCAGATGATACGGTCCAGGCTTTAAACCCCATTTGGGGCACGGGTGGCTTTATATTACCTCGTTAATGATTTATTCCGAAATGGCCGACGTTCCCTGACATTGTAGATAAGAAAAGCCTAGTTGACATAATACTAACAAGTGATAAAACGTACCGCTAGCCTCTTGTTGTCGTTACATAAATAAATAAAATAAATTCACATTTTGAGCTATTGGAAACAAGTGTAACAGTAAAATTTTGGCTATGATTGTTTATCACTTACACGTATAAATAGTCACACATATTATGATTTGTTTATATAAAATTAAATTATAAATAAAAATAATAATAATGATTATTATTAATATTAAATTTACTTTAATTTTACTACGTGCAATTTAAGCGTAGGACACGCATAGTTAAACACACGCGCACGCGCTAGCGAACACGCACACGCACAAGGTCATTCAATCTATTATGACAGTATGTTTGTTATTATATATTTCCTTTTCGGATCTAGAGATAACTGAATTCAAATATCCTTTGCTAAAAATAGAAGAAACAACGTTCAAATTAGCAAGACTGAAAGTAACGTCCGGTTTGTTTGAAAACAAGTTGGGAATTGAAAAAGCACTTATCAATGATATCCTTAAACATTTTCTGGTGTTCACTTGTGTCGATTGATCGAACTTCCTCTCATAAATCTGCTTGTAGACACCTTTAAAAAAACATACAGGGTTCAAGTTGTTGCATGACCACTACTATCTTATTTGCTAATTCCCATGAACATTTGTGCGTAAAGCGTAAAAAGATAATGAAAAGACACACGGTTGGTTGATGGGAATAACGACAATCCATCTCATTGTTACGGAGTCGATCATAAGGAACATTAAAACAGATACCCCTTTTTTAAAATACAGGCTGCAATACCACAACTATAGGCTAAATAATGATAAGTGATCAAATGTTTGTGACTGTGACAAGAAAACGCACAATTTTCAGCGGGTTATTACAATCCGTTCCCGTAGAAGAGTTCCCGAGTTGACGCAAGCAAAGAGTAGACAGCAAGATGGCGCGTTGCCATTTTACGTTCACTTATCTAAGAACTGCTCTTCAAATTGGAAACATACTACCTAAACAGATTTTAATAATTATTTTATTGAAGAATAAGTATATATTTTTCCTCATTCGGCCTCTAGTATAACAAAACAAGCCGAAAACAAATGAAAACGCAATATGGGCTTTGTTGTCAATAATTGATACGCGATACAACACCTTTGAGAGACCATGACAAGGGAGTTCCCATGGGCGACAACAGCTCTCCGCAAGTCATGCTTTGTTATCGAATCAGTCTAGTATCGCAGGGCTTTGAGAGCAATACAATTCGACGCTCGATTTCTCTTAGAATTTTACGAACATATTTGTATGAAATTGAAGAAAAGGCAGACTTTAGAGAGACATGTGAAAACAAGACGGTAGGCATTCTTTATAAAATTCACTTCTTACAATAAAGTCCAGTAACACTAGAGTGTGGTGTTTGCGTACAACGCCTACGGTATCACTCGCGTAACAATATAATTAAGTTTAAAAAGAAAAAAAAATGTTAACGTGTAGTTTATATTTCTCATGTAAATTCAATTTTGTACAATCCGCAAAAACGGGCTGTTGACTGTTATTTGAGATGTTTGAAACAGTTGGTATTGTAACAACTAAAAGTACTATTATTTTTTTTTCTCAAATTCGAACATTGTGTATGATCACAAATCATGAGTTACTATTATATTTTTTGTGTTTCAGTGAAGAACTGACATGGAGGTGTGTTCACATACAGAACGTTTCACGCCATATTAAACTTGTTCTTACTTGAAACCTAAATGTCGAGTATCTCGGTTGAGTGGAATCTGTTAAGTGACAACCTGTGAGAGTATACCTACCCAACTTTTATCCCCCCACTATTATTATTATATGAGAACAAAAACAAGTTATGCTTCAACGGCCACATATGCTGCATACACTTATCCTTGTGTAAGTCTTATATTCAAAATAATTTTCTTAAGATGAAAGTATTCACTTAATGTGTACACATGAATTATGTAGAATCCAGTATCAACTTGTACATTCAGGGTGCATTAAGTAACCTTATTTTATGTGTTAACACTTAATTTATTATTTCATTATTTTTAAAACTACATGGAGGTCGGTTTGGGATTATTTATAAAAAAACAAAACAATATCTTGCCGAAATTGGTTTTATTTGTGTCGGTTGTATGTCTATAAGAAACAAATAAGTATAAATAACACAAATAACACCAAAGCATCGAATTTGTTTCCATGATCCATATTATAACAAACGAATAATTCATGCTAGAAATTTAGGTAATGCTTAGTGACATGGTAATGAAAATATACCAAACAATTAAAAAAGTAGAATAAATAATTAAAACATTATAAATATGAATAACCCCAGTTAATCTTTGACCACATAGATATTGTTCGATTAAGTATAATACATATAAAGGAAACGTGTATTGTATGCTAAATATCATCTTCAATAAACAGAAAGTAGATTTACAACATAATCGTAATGTGCGCTGGGAGTCGTAGTCTGATGTTAGTCGCTGCAGCTACTGCTTGAGCTGGAACTGTCACTGGAACATGACGATCCACTTATCTGGATGTGTACCTCGCTACTTGAAGAAGATGAAGAAGAGGAAGACGATGAAGATGAGGACGAATCGGAAGAGCAAGAAGAAGCGTCTAGGTGAAGGTGGACTTCACTTGAAGAATCAGAGGATGAAGATGAAGAGCAAGACGAATCAGAAGAGCAAGAAGAAGCGCTAAGGTGAAGGTGGACTTCACTTGAAGAATCAGAGGATGAAGATGAAGAGCAAGACGAATCAGAAGAGCAAGAAGAAGCGCTAAGGTGAAGGTGGACTTCACTTGAAGAATCAGAGGATGAAGATGAAGACGAAGAAGAACAACAACTTCTCGCAGAGCGATCATTTTCCTCAAGTTGAGTTTCAACACTTACTGGGTTAATAGCGTTAGCCTGAAACACATAAAACGGTGAAAATAAATGCCATATACAACTTTGGACATGCAGTTTGCATTTGCAAGGATCTACAATTGTTCATTGGCCTGCACTTAGTATAGCCATCGTGATTTGGCAAGTGCCTGTTCTCCGAGCGTCCGTGTTTGAACGATAGTGGTTCAGAATATGAATCCTGAAATATTGGCGTGTTGGGTATGTTTATAAATGCAATTTTTTTGATTCATTTGTAACACATACCACTGTTGATTTGGTGCGTTGAAATAATTGTTAAAGTCGTTCGTTATATTATTAATTGAGCACAAAATAAGTAAGCGTACAAAAGCAAATGTGGGGTTCATGAAGAATTATAAATAATACCAAATTTGGTTAATATGTAATGTAGTTTAGTTTTTAAATTAACCAAATATAATTTCATTTGAATTACCGCGCTCTGAGTAAAACTTACCAAAATGACGGCGCAGAGAGCGGCCAGAACACAGAATACCAACGTGGATCGCATGGTAGTGGTTGTATATGAAGGGTAGGTCTTCTGGATTGAAGTGAAGTTCTACTTGCTGAATCCAGGCGACGACTGATACACTCCATGTCGGATGCGTGACTTTTATACCAGCTGGTCAGCTTCGCATGCGTGCTTGCTGATGTGTTTAACAAAACACAAGAATAGAACACAAGTACCAACATAGGCCTAGATGTGAATTACAAATAGTCATTATCTCGATAAAGTTGTCAACATTTGGTTTTATACTGCATTCGAATATGCATCATCTGTAAAGAACGTGCATTAAATGCTGTACAAAATTATAATACAACATTTGCATCATCTGTGTAATGTTGATTCTACAGACTGTTATTAAGTTGTTGTACACTTGTTGTTAAGTATGAACTGGTGTATGACTACAATTCTTGCTTTATCTATGAAAATTGTTTCAGTAGACGAAATTATTTATGATATAACTCTTCTTATATACAACTTTCGTCGAACATTAAATGTGCGGTATTTTAGGAAACAATCCATGCATCTCAATGGTATCAGTTCATGAGCTTGATATTCGCGGGTTTTACAAAATTGTATAATATATTTTTTTCAAAAGCCTTGTAAATATTATCATGTTAGTAACAAATATTTATTTGAAACTTTATATGTTATGTTTCTATTCTTTGTATTAATTTTTTTTAATTTTTTAATTTTATTTTTGTGTTGTGGAAGGTGCAATCGTATCGAATAATTCCAAAGTATTTATGCATCCAAAACATGTTTATATGATAGTTTGGTATTCAACGTGTCAAACAAAACATTGAGCATAGTTATGTTTCAATTAGTTCCTTATGTAAATATTACATTTTAAAAGGTAAATTTTGGTTATGTTTTGTCTGCTCTCTGATCTACAGGATCTTAATTTCAATATGGAAGATTAATTATTAGTTACTACACCTGCCCGCCGTGGCTTCCTTTACGTGGATTTTAGGACTCTATACAATATTATCGTGATACACAAAATTGTTAACGATGGATTGCATTATTTTTAAAGAAGAATCTTAATACCAATTTTCAAGTCTGTAACATGTTCGGTTGTTGAGATCAGTAAGGACAAAAGAAACCACCCCTGCCCCTTTCCACGCCCTTTTGTTAGTTTTAGAATATGGTAAGACACGTTTGTTTAATTTTTAAGCAGAATACTATATAAATTTTCAAGTTTATTTAGGTTTATACATTATAAAATACACCCCCACGATTCGATAATACTACAATGTTCAATTTCTGCCTCAAACCCTGCTCATTTAAGTATGCAACATGAATATTTTGTTTCGTGCATCTCAATTTATATTTTTTTTAAACTAATAGCTGTGTTTCATGGTTCATAAATAAGAATAATGTTCCTAAAGATATTATAAATCAAACGTTTCTGATCATTATTTCAGTGGTGCATATTATATAATATTGCTATAACGTCTAACGACATTATTGAAAGTAAGAAATATATTTGTACAACGTTGAAACGACCGTGTATATGATACCATGTTGATACCATCCGATATACGAATTTTTACACAAATTTGAGATAAGTAATTTAGAAGATCGTATAAATCAGCCAACTGAAGCAACAATCACAGTCTCTTTTACATGAATTGGGGAATTTATGCTGATAATTAACAATACATTTGGATCTGCATTAGAAACAATATTAAATGACAACAATTATAAAACTCAAAATTTAAGTTCGTCTAAGTCACGTTCCGTTAAGATGCTGCAACATAAAATGCAGTTACAACAAATCTTGATAAGTATTTGTAATTTACTTGTGTGTGTTTTTTATTCTTGTGCATTAAAGCACGCACGAAGAGCTGACTAGCTGGTATAAAAGTCACGCATCCGACATGGAAGGTATCAGTCGTCGCCTGCATTCAGCAAGTAGAACTAATTACTTCAGACAAGAAGACCCACCCTTCAAATACAACCACTACCATGCGAACCACATTGGTATTCTGTGTTCTGGCTGCTCTCTGCGCCGTCACTTTGGTAAGTTTTACTCAGAGCGCGGTAGTTCAAGTGAGGTAACATTCAGTTTCTTTTTAAACTAAACTTATCTACATATATTCCATAGAAGGTATAGTTGATAAAATTTGTTTTCATTTTCAACGATATTTGGTTATTTGACGCTCAATAATTTGGTTCTCAATCAATAAATTTGATCCAATTCAAACATGATATCAACGTAAAAAAATTAGGAAACAATATGCTGTACCAGTCACTTAAAAGTAGGAGTATGCACAATCATATCTTGCCAATATTTCTGGATTTAATTTATGAACCATCTTCACCCATAGACTTACACTAAAAACAGGCGCATGCTTTATTCATGACAACACGCAGTGCAAAACGACCTTAAAATTTCACTCCTTGTATTACAAACGGTGTCTTATGATGCAACGCATTTATTTCCGCCGTTTCGTATCTTTCAGGCTAACGTAATCAACCCGGTGTATGTTGACACTCAACTTGAGGAAAATGACCGATCTGCGAGAAGTTGTTGTTCTTCTTCGTCTTCATCTTCATCTTCATCCTCTGATTCTTCAAGTGAAGTCCACCTTCATTTAGACGCTTCTTCTTGCTCTTCCGATTCGTCCTCATCTTCATCGTCTTCCTGTTCATCCTCTGATTCTTCAAGTGAAGTCCATCTTCACCTTAGCGCTTCTTCTTGCTCGTCCGATTCGTCTTCATCTTCATCGTGTTCCTCTTCTTCCTCGTCTTCCTCCTCTTCATCTTCTTCAAGTAACGAGGTACACATCGAGATTAGTGGATCGTCATGTTCCAGCGACAGTTCCAGCTCAAGCTGTAGCTGCAGCGACTAACATCATACTACGACTTCTACACAAAATTTAGAATGATAAAAATAATAATGGAGTATTTTCATTATTATTTACTAGGCACTTAATATCTTTGATAAATATTTTCATTAAATACATTTTCAATTCTTCTATGTATCTATTTGTCCATCAGTTGGGGGTTTTCTGTTGTTTAGTTAGTGTATTAATTTATTTTACGTTATATTGTGTCTAAACTGTCTTGTAGGATCTGGTACATGTTTACTGTCATGGCTTGAGATCTATCAAAATTTAAAATTTTATTCGATTAATAATGGTATAAACTCAAATATTTTATTGTTTTTCTGTTATTTACGATAATATTCTTTATAAAGTATGTTATTAAATATTTTACAAATAAAATATATTTCGGCTAAATGTGTTGTTTATTCCATTAAAAATGCTATGTTTCCTCTCATATGTAAAGCTTCGAAAAGAATTATTAAATATAATTATTTGGTCATAAAAGTACTGTTTAATGTTGAAAATAGTAGTACAGCAAGACCATAAAAGTGGCTTGGAATACGTTTTATTTACTATAGTGAATGTTCAAATTCCACATTTAAAATACAGGTAAATATTGGTGATCTCCACTGACTTGTTTATCTAAGTGTTGGCGGTAAGATTAGTGTGTTCAGATAGGATCGACGGACCGGGTTTTTGCACGACGTGGGCGGAAGTGTGTTTGAATTCGTCTGTCGTGTTGTGGTTGTTGTAATTAGGAAACAATGCTCTGAATTTAAAATACCCGATGCAGATTTAATCTGATTCATGAGTGTTAATCAAATCATAAGTGCAATGTTTTACATCTTGCAAGCAAAATTTTTGCGGATATAGAGTTAAGGGGTGAATATGTAATTTATGTGCAATAACGGAAGGAGGTTACCGCTTCATATTTTTGTCGTATGGTTGATATCTCTAGAAGTAAATGAAGTTTTGTAGAGTATTACATTTTTTGTCATAATTGATAAGACGGATATATGAGAATTGAACTTTTAATATGAAATGTCCTTTGATAATGCAGGAAATAAACATATGTCTCAAAGTGTCATACGTTAAGGACTATCGTTCTATTATCTTGAGATATGCACATACTTGATATCTATTAATACTTAGAGGCTTAGATTCCTATTAAAGACATATAAATCGAGGAAAATGTTTTAGAATGTTACAGAATAAAGAATTGTTTTAACGTATAACTCACTGCGTTGCTACAATTAACAGATCAATAAAGAAAGGATGTTTTAAAAATGAAAAAAATATTCGTCCGTCTAGTGTGTTCATTACTCTTTCCAGATGATACGGTCCAGGCTTTAAACCCCATTTGGGGCACGGGTGGCTTTATATTACCTCGTTAATGATTTATTCCGAAATGGCCGACGTTCCCTGACATTGTAGATAAGAAAAGCCTAGTTGACATAATACTAACAAGTGATAAAACGTACCGCTAGCCTCTTGTTGTCGTTACATAAATAAATAAAATAAATTCACATTTTGAGCTATTGGAAACAAGTGTAACAGTAAAATTTTGGCTATGATTGTTTATCACTTACACGTATAAATAGTCACACATATTATGATTTGTTTATATAAAATTAAATTATAAATAAAAATAATAATAATGATTATTATTAATATTAAATTTACTTTAATTTTACTACGTGCAATTTAAGCGTAGGACACGCATAGTTAAACACACGCGCACGCGCTAGCGAACACGCACACGCACAAGGTCATTCAATCTATTATGACAGTATGTTTGTTATTATATATTTCCTTTTCGGATCTAGAGATAACTGAATTCAAATATCCTTTGCTAAAAATAGAAGAAACAACGTTCAAATTAGCAAGACTGAAAGTAACGTCCGGTTTGTTTGAAAACAAGTTGGGAATTGAAAAAGCACTTATCAATGATATCCTTAAACATTTTCTGGTGTTCACTTGTGTCGATTGATCGAACTTCCTCTCATAAATCTGCTTGTAGACACCTTTAAAAAAACATACAGGGTTCAAGTTGTTGCATGACCACTACTATCTTATTTGCTAATTCCCATGAACATTTGTGCGTAAAGCGTAAAAAGATAATGAAAAGACACACGGTTGGTTGATGGGAATAACGACAATCCATCTCATTGTTACGGAGTCGATCATAAGGAACATTAAAACAGATACCCCTTTTTTAAAATACAGGCTGCAATACCACAACTATAGGCTAAATAATGATAAGTGATCAAATGTTTGTGACTGTGACAAGAAAACGCACAATTTTCAGCGGGTTATTACAATCCGTTCCCGTAGAAGAGTTCCCGAGTTGACGCAAGCAAAGAGTAGACAGCAAGATGGCGCGTTGCCATTTTACGTTCACTTATCTAAGAACTGCTCTTCAAATTGGAAACATACTACCTAAACAGATTTTAATAATTATTTTATTGAAGAATAAGTATATATTTTTCCTCATTCGGCCTCTAGTATAACAAAACAAGCCGAAAACAAATGAAAACGCAATATGGGCTTTGTTGTCAATAATTGATACGCGATACAACACCTTTGAGAGACCATGACAAGGGAGTTCCCATGGGCGACAACAGCTCTCCGCAAGTCATGCTTTGTTATCGAATCAGTCTAGTATCGCAGGGCTTTGAGAGCAATACAATTCGACGCTCGATTTCTCTTAGAATTTTACGAACATATTTGTATGAAATTGAAGAAAAGGCAGACTTTAGAGAGACATGTGAAAACAAGACGGTAGGCATTCTTTATAAAATTCACTTCTTACAATAAAGTCCAGTAACACTAGAGTGTGGTGTTTGCGTACAACGCCTACGGTATCACTCGCGTAACAATATAATTAAGTTTAAAAAGAAAAAAAAATGTTAACGTGTAGTTTATATTTCTCATGTAAATTCAATTTTGTACAATCCGCAAAAACGGGCTGTTGACTGTTATTTGAGATGTTTGAAACAGTTGGTATTGTAACAACTAAAAGTACTATTATTTTTTTTTCTCAAATTCGAACATTGTGTATGATCACAAATCATGAGTTACTATTATATTTTTTGTGTTTCAGTGAAGAACTGACATGGAGGTGTGTTCACATACAGAACGTTTCACGCCATATTAAACTTGTTCTTACTTGAAACCTAAATGTCGAGTATCTCGGTTGAGTGGAATCTGTTAAGTGACAACCTGTGAGAGTATACCTACCCAACTTTTATCCCCCCACTATTATTATTATATGAGAACAAAAACAAGTTATGCTTCAACGGCCACATATGCTGCATACACTTATCCTTGTGTAAGTCTTATATTCAAAATAATTTTCTTAAGATGAAAGTATTCACTTAATGTGTACACATGAATTATGTAGAATCCAGTATCAACTTGTACATTCAGGGTGCATTAAGTAACCTTATTTTATGTGTTAACACTTAATTTATTATTTCATTATTTTTAAAACTACATGGAGGTCGGTTTGGGATTATTTATAAAAAAACAAAACAATATCTTGCCGAAATTGGTTTTATTTGTGTCGGTTGTATGTCTATAAGAAACAAATAAGTATAAATAACACAAATAACACCAAAGCATCGAATTTGTTTCCATGATCCATATTATAACAAACGAATAATTCATGCTAGAAATTTAGGTAATGCTTAGTGACATGGTAATGAAAATATACCAAACAATTAAAAAAGTAGAATAAATAATTAAAACATTATAAATATGAATAACCCCAGTTAATCTTTGACCACATAGATATTGTTCGATTAAGTATAATACATATAAAGGAAACGTGTATTGTATGCTAAATATCATCTTCAATAAACAGAAAGTAGATTTACAACATAATCGTAATGTGCGCTGGGAGTCGTAGTCTGATGTTAGTCGCTGCAGCTACTGCTTGAGCTGGAACTGTCACTGGAACATGACGATCCACTTATCTGGATGTGTACCTCGCTACTTGAAGAAGATGAAGAAGAGGAAGACGATGAAGATGAGGACGAATCGGAAGAGCAAGAAGAAGCGTCTAGGTGAAGGTGGACTTCACTTGAAGAATCAGAGGATGAAGATGAAGAGCAAGACGAATCAGAAGAGCAAGAAGAAGCGCTAAGGTGAAGGTGGACTTCACTTGAAGAATCAGAGGATGAAGATGAAGAGCAAGACGAATCAGAAGAGCAAGAAGAAGCGCTAAGGTGAAGGTGGACTTCACTTGAAGAATCAGAGGATGAAGATGAAGACGAAGAAGAACAACAACTTCTCGCAGAGCGATCATTTTCCTCAAGTTGAGTTTCAACACTTACTGGGTTAATAGCGTTAGCCTGAAACACATAAAACGGTGAAAATAAATGCCATATACAACTTTGGACATGCAGTTTGCATTTGCAAGGATCTACAATTGTTCATTGGCCTGCACTTAGTATAGCCATCGTGATTTGGCAAGTGCCTGTTCTCCGAGCGTCCGTGTTTGAACGATAGTGGTTCAGAATATGAATCCTGAAATATTGGCGTGTTGGGTATGTTTATAAATGCAATTTTTTTGATTCATTTGTAACACATACCACTGTTGATTTGGTGCGTTGAAATAATTGTTAAAGTCGTTCGTTATATTATTAATTGAGCACAAAATAAGTAAGCGTACAAAAGCAAATGTGGGGTTCATGAAGAATTATAAATAATACCAAATTTGGTTAATATGTAATGTAGTTTAGTTTTTAAATTAACCAAATATAATTTCATTTGAATTACCGCGCTCTGAGTAAAACTTACCAAAATGACGGCGCAGAGAGCGGCCAGAACACAGAATACCAACGTGGATCGCATGGTAGTGGTTGTATATGAAGGGTAGGTCTTCTGGATTGAAGTGAAGTTCTACTTGCTGAATCCAGGCGACGACTGATACACTCCATGTCGGATGCGTGACTTTTATACCAGCTGGTCAGCTTCGCATGCGTGCTTGCTGATGTGTTTAACAAAACACAAGAATAGAACACAAGTACCAACATAGGCCTAGATGTGAATTACAAATAGTCATTATCTCGATAAAGTTGTCAACATTTGGTTTTATACTGCATTCGAATATGCATCATCTGTAAAGAACGTGCATTAAATGCTGTACAAAATTATAATACAACATTTGCATCATCTGTGTAATGTTGATTCTACAGACTGTTATTAAGTTGTTGTACACTTGTTGTTAAGTATGAACTGGTGTATGACTACAATTCTTGCTTTATCTATGAAAATTGTTTCAGTAGACGAAATTATTTATGATATAACTCTTCTTATATACAACTTTCGTCGAACATTAAATGTGCGGTATTTTAGGAAACAATCCATGCATCTCAATGGTATCAGTTCATGAGCTTGATATTCGCGGGTTTTACAAAATTGTATAATATATTTTTTTCAAAAGCCTTGTAAATATTATCATGTTAGTAACAAATATTTATTTGAAACTTTATATGTTATGTTTCTATTCTTTGTATTAATTTTTTTTAATTTTTTAATTTTATTTTTGTGTTGTGGAAGGTGCAATCGTATCGAATAATTCCAAAGTATTTATGCATCCAAAACATGTTTATATGATAGTTTGGTATTCAACGTGTCAAACAAAACATTGAGCATAGTTATGTTTCAATTAGTTCCTTATGTAAATATTACATTTTAAAAGGTAAATTTTGGTTATGTTTTGTCTGCTCTCTGATCTACAGGATCTTAATTTCAATATGGAAGATTAATTATTAGTTACTACACCTGCCCGCCGTGGCTTCCTTTACGTGGATTTTAGGACTCTATACAATATTATCGTGATACACAAAATTGTTAACGATGGATTGCATTATTTTTAAAGAAGAATCTTAATACCAATTTTCAAGTCTGTAACATGTTCGGTTGTTGAGATCAGTAAGGACAAAAGAAACCACCCCTGCCCCTTTCCACGCCCTTTTGTTAGTTTTAGAATATGGTAAGACACGTTTGTTTAATTTTTAAGCAGAATACTATATAAATTTTCAAGTTTATTTAGGTTTATACATTATAAAATACACCCCCACGATTCGATAATACTACAATGTTCAATTTCTGCCTCAAACCCTGCTCATTTAAGTATGCAACATGAATATTTTGTTTCGTGCATCTCAATTTATATTTTTTTTAAACTAATAGCTGTGTTTCATGGTTCATAAATAAGAATAATGTTCCTAAAGATATTATAAATCAAACGTTTCTGATCATTATTTCAGTGGTGCATATTATATAATATTGCTATAACGTCTAACGACATTATTGAAAGTAAGAAATATATTTGTACAACGTTGAAACGACCGTGTATATGATACCATGTTGATACCATCCGATATACGAATTTTTACACAAATTTGAGATAAGTAATTTAGAAGATCGTATAAATCAGCCAACTGAAGCAACAATCACAGTCTCTTTTACATGAATTGGGGAATTTATGCTGATAATTAACAATACATTTGGATCTGCATTAGAAACAATATTAAATGACAACAATTATAAAACTCAAAATTTAAGTTCGTCTAAGTCACGTTCCGTTAAGATGCTGCAACATAAAATGCAGTTACAACAAATCTTGATAAGTATTTGTAATTTACTTGTGTGTGTTTTTTATTCTTGTGCATTAAAGCACGCACGAAGAGCTGACTAGCTGGTATAAAAGTCACGCATCCGACATGGAAGGTATCAGTCGTCGCCTGCATTCAGCAAGTAGAACTAATTACTTCAGACAAGAAGACCCACCCTTCAAATACAACCACTACCATGCGAACCACATTGGTATTCTGTGTTCTGGCTGCTCTCTGCGCCGTCACTTTGGTAAGTTTTACTCAGAGCGCGGTAGTTCAAGTGAGGTAACATTCAGTTTCTTTTTAAACTAAACTTATCTACATATATTCCATAGAAGGTATAGTTGATAAAATTTGTTTTCATTTTCAACGATATTTGGTTATTTGACGCTCAATAATTTGGTTCTCAATCAATAAATTTGATCCAATTCAAACATGATATCAACGTAAAAAAATTAGGAAACAATATGCTGTACCAGTCACTTAAAAGTAGGAGTATGCACAATCATATCTTGCCAATATTTCTGGATTTAATTTATGAACCATCTTCACCCATAGACTTACACTAAAAACAGGCGCATGCTTTATTCATGACAACACGCAGTGCAAAACGACCTTAAAATTTCACTCCTTGTATTACAAACGGTGTCTTATGATGCAACGCATTTATTTCCGCCGTTTCGTATCTTTCAGGCTAACGTAATCAACCCGGTGTATGTTGACACTCAACTTGAGGAAAATGACCGATCTGCGAGAAGTTGTTGTTCTTCTTCGTCTTCATCTTCATCTTCATCCTCTGATTCTTCAAGTGAAGTCCACCTTCATTTAGACGCTTCTTCTTGCTCTTCCGATTCGTCCTCATCTTCATCGTCTTCCTGTTCATCCTCTGATTCTTCAAGTGAAGTCCATCTTCACCTTAGCGCTTCTTCTTGCTCGTCCGATTCGTCTTCATCTTCATCGTGTTCCTCTTCTTCCTCGTCTTCCTCCTCTTCATCTTCTTCAAGTAACGAGGTACACATCGAGATTAGTGGATCGTCATGTTCCAGCGACAGTTCCAGCTCAAGCTGTAGCTGCAGCGACTAACATCATACTACGACTTCTACACAAAATTTAGAATGATAAAAATAATAATGGAGTATTTTCATTATTATTTACTAGGCACTTAATATCTTTGATAAATATTTTCATTAAATACATTTTCAATTCTTCTATGTATCTATTTGTCCATCAGTTGGGGGTTTTCTGTTGTTTAGTTAGTGTATTAATTTATTTTACGTTATATTGTGTCTAAACTGTCTTGTAGGATCTGGTACATGTTTACTGTCATGGCTTGAGATCTATCAAAATTTAAAATTTTATTCGATTAATAATGGTATAAACTCAAATATTTTATTGTTTTTCTGTTATTTACGATAATATTCTTTATAAAGTATGTTATTAAATATTTTACAAATAAAATATATTTCGGCTAAATGTGTTGTTTATTCCATTAAAAATGCTATGTTTCCTCTCATATGTAAAGCTTCGAAAAGAATTATTAAATATAATTATTTGGTCATAAAAGTACTGTTTAATGTTGAAAATAGTAGTACAGCAAGACCATAAAAGTGGCTTGGAATACGTTTTATTTACTATAGTGAATGTTCAAATTCCACATTTAAAATACAGGTAAATATTGGTGATCTCCACTGACTTGTTTATCTAAGTGTTGGCGGTAAGATTAGTGTGTTCAGATAGGATCGACGGACCGGGTTTTTGCACGACGTGGGCGGAAGTGTGTTTGAATTCGTCTGTCGTGTTGTGGTTGTTGTAATTAGGAAACAATGCTCTGAATTTAAAATACCCGATGCAGATTTAATCTGATTCATGAGTGTTAATCAAATCATAAGTGCAATGTTTTACATCTTGCAAGCAAAATTTTTGCGGATATAGAGTTAAGGGGTGAATATGTAATTTATGTGCAATAACGGAAGGAGGTTACCGCTTCATATTTTTGTCGTATGGTTGATATCTCTAGAAGTAAATGAAGTTTTGTAGAGTATTACATTTTTTGTCATAATTGATAAGACGGATATATGAGAATTGAACTTTTAATATGAAATGTCCTTTGATAATGCAGGAAATAAACATATGTCTCAAAGTGTCATACGTTAAGGACTATCGTTCTATTATCTTGAGATATGCACATACTTGATATCTATTAATACTTAGAGGCTTAGATTCCTATTAAAGACATATAAATCGAGGAAAATGTTTTAGAATGTTACAGAATAAAGAATTGTTTTAACGTATAACTCACTGCGTTGCTACAATTAACAGATCAATAAAGAAAGGATGTTTTAAAAATGAAAAAAATATTCGTCCGTCTAGTGTGTTCATTACTCTTTCCAGATGATACGGTCCAGGCTTTAAACCCCATTTGGGGCACGGGTGGCTTTATATTACCTCGTTAATGATTTATTCCGAAATGGCCGACGTTCCCTGACATTGTAGATAAGAAAAGCCTAGTTGACATAATACTAACAAGTGATAAAACGTACCGCTAGCCTCTTGTTGTCGTTACATAAATAAATAAAATAAATTCACATTTTGAGCTATTGGAAACAAGTGTAACAGTAAAATTTTGGCTATGATTGTTTATCACTTACACGTATAAATAGTCACACATATTATGATTTGTTTATATAAAATTAAATTATAAATAAAAATAATAATAATGATTATTATTAATATTAAATTTACTTTAATTTTACTACGTGCAATTTAAGCGTAGGACACGCATAGTTAAACACACGCGCACGCGCTAGCGAACACGCACACGCACAAGGTCATTCAATCTATTATGACAGTATGTTTGTTATTATATATTTCCTTTTCGGATCTAGAGATAACTGAATTCAAATATCCTTTGCTAAAAATAGAAGAAACAACGTTCAAATTAGCAAGACTGAAAGTAACGTCCGGTTTGTTTGAAAACAAGTTGGGAATTGAAAAAGCACTTATCAATGATATCCTTAAACATTTTCTGGTGTTCACTTGTGTCGATTGATCGAACTTCCTCTCATAAATCTGCTTGTAGACACCTTTAAAAAAACATACAGGGTTCAAGTTGTTGCATGACCACTACTATCTTATTTGCTAATTCCCATGAACATTTGTGCGTAAAGCGTAAAAAGATAATGAAAAGACACACGGTTGGTTGATGGGAATAACGACAATCCATCTCATTGTTACGGAGTCGATCATAAGGAACATTAAAACAGATACCCCTTTTTTAAAATACAGGCTGCAATACCACAACTATAGGCTAAATAATGATAAGTGATCAAATGTTTGTGACTGTGACAAGAAAACGCACAATTTTCAGCGGGTTATTACAATCCGTTCCCGTAGAAGAGTTCCCGAGTTGACGCAAGCAAAGAGTAGACAGCAAGATGGCGCGTTGCCATTTTACGTTCACTTATCTAAGAACTGCTCTTCAAATTGGAAACATACTACCTAAACAGATTTTAATAATTATTTTATTGAAGAATAAGTATATATTTTTCCTCATTCGGCCTCTAGTATAACAAAACAAGCCGAAAACAAATGAAAACGCAATATGGGCTTTGTTGTCAATAATTGATACGCGATACAACACCTTTGAGAGACCATGACAAGGGAGTTCCCATGGGCGACAACAGCTCTCCGCAAGTCATGCTTTGTTATCGAATCAGTCTAGTATCGCAGGGCTTTGAGAGCAATACAATTCGACGCTCGATTTCTCTTAGAATTTTACGAACATATTTGTATGAAATTGAAGAAAAGGCAGACTTTAGAGAGACATGTGAAAACAAGACGGTAGGCATTCTTTATAAAATTCACTTCTTACAATAAAGTCCAGTAACACTAGAGTGTGGTGTTTGCGTACAACGCCTACGGTATCACTCGCGTAACAATATAATTAAGTTTAAAAAGAAAAAAAAATGTTAACGTGTAGTTTATATTTCTCATGTAAATTCAATTTTGTACAATCCGCAAAAACGGGCTGTTGACTGTTATTTGAGATGTTTGAAACAGTTGGTATTGTAACAACTAAAAGTACTATTATTTTTTTTTCTCAAATTCGAACATTGTGTATGATCACAAATCATGAGTTACTATTATATTTTTTGTGTTTCAGTGAAGAACTGACATGGAGGTGTGTTCACATACAGAACGTTTCACGCCATATTAAACTTGTTCTTACTTGAAACCTAAATGTCGAGTATCTCGGTTGAGTGGAATCTGTTAAGTGACAACCTGTGAGAGTATACCTACCCAACTTTTATCCCCCCACTATTATTATTATATGAGAACAAAAACAAGTTATGCTTCAACGGCCACATATGCTGCATACACTTATCCTTGTGTAAGTCTTATATTCAAAATAATTTTCTTAAGATGAAAGTATTCACTTAATGTGTACACATGAATTATGTAGAATCCAGTATCAACTTGTACATTCAGGGTGCATTAAGTAACCTTATTTTATGTGTTAACACTTAATTTATTATTTCATTATTTTTAAAACTACATGGAGGTCGGTTTGGGATTATTTATAAAAAAACAAAACAATATCTTGCCGAAATTGGTTTTATTTGTGTCGGTTGTATGTCTATAAGAAACAAATAAGTATAAATAACACAAATAACACCAAAGCATCGAATTTGTTTCCATGATCCATATTATAACAAACGAATAATTCATGCTAGAAATTTAGGTAATGCTTAGTGACATGGTAATGAAAATATACCAAACAATTAAAAAAGTAGAATAAATAATTAAAACATTATAAATATGAATAACCCCAGTTAATCTTTGACCACATAGATATTGTTCGATTAAGTATAATACATATAAAGGAAACGTGTATTGTATGCTAAATATCATCTTCAATAAACAGAAAGTAGATTTACAACATAATCGTAATGTGCGCTGGGAGTCGTAGTCTGATGTTAGTCGCTGCAGCTACTGCTTGAGCTGGAACTGTCACTGGAACATGACGATCCACTTATCTGGATGTGTACCTCGCTACTTGAAGAAGATGAAGAAGAGGAAGACGATGAAGATGAGGACGAATCGGAAGAGCAAGAAGAAGCGTCTAGGTGAAGGTGGACTTCACTTGAAGAATCAGAGGATGAAGATGAAGAGCAAGACGAATCAGAAGAGCAAGAAGAAGCGCTAAGGTGAAGGTGGACTTCACTTGAAGAATCAGAGGATGAAGATGAAGAGCAAGACGAATCAGAAGAGCAAGAAGAAGCGCTAAGGTGAAGGTGGACTTCACTTGAAGAATCAGAGGATGAAGATGAAGACGAAGAAGAACAACAACTTCTCGCAGAGCGATCATTTTCCTCAAGTTGAGTTTCAACACTTACTGGGTTAATAGCGTTAGCCTGAAACACATAAAACGGTGAAAATAAATGCCATATACAACTTTGGACATGCAGTTTGCATTTGCAAGGATCTACAATTGTTCATTGGCCTGCACTTAGTATAGCCATCGTGATTTGGCAAGTGCCTGTTCTCCGAGCGTCCGTGTTTGAACGATAGTGGTTCAGAATATGAATCCTGAAATATTGGCGTGTTGGGTATGTTTATAAATGCAATTTTTTTGATTCATTTGTAACACATACCACTGTTGATTTGGTGCGTTGAAATAATTGTTAAAGTCGTTCGTTATATTATTAATTGAGCACAAAATAAGTAAGCGTACAAAAGCAAATGTGGTGTTCATGAAGAATTATAAATAATACCAAATTTGGTTAATATATAATGTAGTTTAGTTTATAAATAAACTAAATACAATTTCATTTGAATTACCGCGCTCTGAGTAAAACTTACCAAAATGACGGCGCAGAGAGCGGCCAGAACACAGAATACCAACGTGGATCGCATGGTAGTGGTTGTATATGAAGGGTAGGTCTTCTGGATTGAAGTTAAGTTCTACTTGCTGAATGCAGGCGACGACTGATACACTCCATGTCGGATGCGTGACTTTTATACCAGTTGGTCAGCTTCGCATGCGTGCTTGCTGATGTGTTTAACAAAACACAAGAATAGAACACAAGTACCAACATAGGCCTAGATGTGAATTACAAATAGTCATTATCTCGATAAAGTTGTCAACATTTGTTATTATACTGCATTCGAATATGCATTATCTGTAAAGAACGTGCATTAAATGCTGTACAAAATTATACTACAACATATGCATCATCTGTGTAATGTTGATTCTACAGACTGTTATTAAATTGTTGTACACTTGTTGTTAAGTATGAACTGGTGTATGACTACAAATTCTTGCTTTATCTATGAGAATTGTTTCAGTAGACGAAGTTATTTATGATATAACTCTTCTTATATACAACTTTCGTCGAACATTAAATGTGCGGTATTTTAGGAAACAATCCATGCATCTCAATGGTATCAGTTCATGAGCTTGATATTCGCGGGTTTTACAAAATTGTATAATATATTTATTTCAAAAGCCTTGTAAATATTATTAATTCCAAAGTATTTATGCACCCAAAACATGTTTATATGATAGTTTGGTATTCAACGTGTCAAACAAAACATTGAGCATAGTTTAGTTTCAATTAGTTCCTTATGTAAATATTACATTTTAAAAGGTAAATTTTGGTTATGTTTTGTCTGCTCTCTGATCTACAGGATCTTAATTTTAATATGGAAGATTAATTATTAGTTACTACACCTGCCCGCCGTGGCTTCCCTTACGTGGATATTAGGACTCTATACAATATTATCGTGATACACAAAATTGTTAACGATGGATTGCATTATTTTTAAAGAAGAATCTTAATAACAATTTTCAATTCTGTAACATGTTCGGTTGTTGAGATCAGTAAGGACATAAAAGAAAACTACCCTGCCCTTTTCCACGCCCCTTTGTTAGTTTTAGAATATGGTAAGACACGTTTGTTTAATTTTTAAGCAGAATAATATATACATTTTAAAGTTTATTTAGGTTTATACATTATAAAATACACCCCCACGATTCGATAATACTACAATGTTCAATTTCTGCCTCAAACCCTGCTCATTTAAGTATGCAACATGTATATTTTGTTTCGTGCATCATTAACTTATATTTTTTCTAAACTAATAGCTGTGTTTCATGGTACATAAATAAGAATAATGTTCCTAAAGATATTAATAATCAAACGTTTCAGATCATCATTTCAGTGGTGCATATTATATAATATTGCTATAACGTCTTACGACATTATTGAAAGTAAGAAATATATTTGTACAACGTTGAAACGACCGTGTATATGATACCATGTTGATACCATCCGATAAACGAATTTTGTTTACACAAATTTGAGATAAGTAATTAAGAAGAACGTATAAATCAGCCAACTGAAGCAACAATCACACTCTTTTTTACATGAATTGTGGAATTTATGCTGGTAATTAACAATACATTTGGATCTGCATTAGAAACAATATTTAATGGAAACAATCATAAAACTCAAAATGTAAGTTCGTCTAAGTCACGTTCCGTTAAGATGCTGCAACATGAAATGCAGTTACAACAAATCTTGATAAGTATTTGTAATTCACTTGTGTGTGTTTTTTATTCTTGTGCATTAGGGAGCACGCACGAAGAGCTGACCAGGTGGTATAAAAGTCACGCATCTGACATGGAGGGTATCAGTCGTAGCCTGCATTCAGCAAGTAGAACTAATTACTTCAAACAAGAAGACCCACCTTTCAAATACAACCACTACCATGCGATCCACATTGGTATTCTGTGTTCTGGCTGCTCTCTGCGCCGTCACTTTGGTAAGTTTTACTCAGAGCGCGGTAGTTCAAGTGAGATAACATTCAGTTTCTTTTTAAACTAAACTTATCTACATATATTCCATAGAAGTTATAATTGATAATAATTGTTTTCATTTTCAACGATATTTGGTTATTTGACGCTCAATAATTTGGTTCTCAATCAATAAATTTGATCCAATTCAAACATGATATCAACGCAAAAAAATTAGGAAACAATATGCTGTACCAGTCACTTAAAAGTAGGAGTATGCACAATCATATCTTGCCAATATTTCTGGATTTAATTTATGAGCCATCTTCACCCATAGACTTACACTAAAAACAGGCGCATGCTTTATTCATGACAACACGCAGTGCAAACGACCTGTAAATTTCACTCCTTGTATTACAAACGGTGTCTTATGATGCAACGCATTTATTTCCGCCGTTTCGTATCTTTCAGGCTAACGTAATCAACCCGGTGTATGTTGAAACTCAACTTGAGGAAAATGACCGATCTGCGAGAAGTTGTTGTTCTTCTTCGTCTTCATCTTCATCTTCATCCTCTGATTCTTCAAGTGAAGTCCACCTTCATTTAGACGCTTCTTCTTGCTCGTCCGATTCGTCCTCATCTTCATCGTCTTCCTGTTCATCCTCTGATTCTTCAAGTGAAGTCCATCTTCACCTTAGCGCTTCTTCTTGCTCGTCCGATTCGTCTTCATCTTCATCGTGTTGCTCTTCTTCCTCATCTTCCTCCTCTTCATCTTCTTCAAGTAACGAGGTACACATCGAGATTAGTGGATCATCATGTTCCAGCGACAGTTCCAGCTCAAGCTGTAGCTGCAGCGACTAACATCATACTACGACTTCTACACAACATTTAGAATGATAAAAATAATAATGGAGTATTTTCATTATTATTTACTAGGCACTTAATATCTTTGATAAATATTTTCATGTAATACATTTTCAATTCTTCTATGTATCTATTTGTCCATCAGTTGGGGGTTTTCTGTTGTTTAGTTAGGGTATTAATTTATTTTACGTTATATTGTGTTTAAACTGTCTTGTAGGATCTGGTACATGTTTACTGTCATGGCTTGAGATCTATCAAAATTTAAAATTTTATTCGATTAATAATGGTATGAACTCAAATATTTTATTGTTTTTCTGTTATTTACGATAATATTCTTTATAAAGTATGTTATTAAATATTTTACAAATAAAATATATTTCGGCTAAATGTGTTGTTTATTACATTAAAAATGCTATGTTTCCTCTCATATGTAAAGCTTCGAAAAGAATTATTAAATATAATTATTTGGTTATTAAAGTACTGTTTAATGTTGAAAATAGTAGTACAGCAAGACCATAATAGTGGCTTGGAATACGTTTTATATACTATAGTGAATGTTCAAATTCCACATTTAAAATACAGGTAAATATTGGTGATCTCCACTGACTTGTTTATCTAAGTGTTGGCGGTAAGATTAGTGTGTTCAGATAGGATCGACGGACAGGGTTTTTGCACGACGTGGGCGGAAGTGTGTTTGAATTCGTCAGTCGTGTTGTGGTTGTTGTAATTTGGAATAGATGCTCTTTACTTAAAATACCCGATGCAGATTTAATCTTAGTCATGAGTGTTTATCAAATCATAAATATAATGTTTTACATCTTGCAAGCAAACTTTTTGCGGATATAGAGTTTAGGGGTGAATATGTTATTTATGTGCAATAAAGGAAGGAGGTTACTGCTTCATATTTTTGTCGTATTGTTGATATCTCTAGAAGTAAATGAAGTTTTGTAGAGTATTACATTGTTTGTCATGATTGATAAGACGGATAGATGGGGATTGAACTTTTAATATGAAATGCCCTTTGATAATGCAGGAAATGAACATATGTCTCAAAGTGTCATACGTTAAAGACTATCGTTCTATTATCTTGAGATTACACATACTTGATATCTATAAATACTTAGAGGCTTAGATTCCTATTAAAGACATATAAATCGAGGAAAATGTTTTAGAATGTTACAGAATATAGAATTGTTTTAACGTATTACTCACTGCGTTGCTACAATTTACAGATCAATAAAGAAAGGATGTTTTAAAAATGAAAAAAATATTCGTCCGTCTAGTGTGTTCATTACTCTTTCCAGATGATACGGTCCAGGCTTTAAACCCCATTCGGGGCGCGGGTGGCTTTATATTACCTCGTTAATGATTTATTCCGAAATGGCCGACGTTCCCTGACATTGTAGATAAGAAAAGCCTAGTTGACATAATACTAACAAGTGATAAAACGTACCGCTAGCCTCTTGTTGTCGTTACATAAATAAATAAAATTAATTCACATTTTGAGCTATTGGAAACAAGTGTAACAGTAAAATTTTGGCTATGATTGTTAATCACTTACACGTATAAATAGTCACACATATTATGATTTGTTTATATAAAATTAAATTATAAATAAAAATGAAAATAATGATAATTATTAATATTAAATTTACTTTAATTTTACTACGTGCAATTTAAGCGTAGGACACGCATAGTTAAACACACGCGCACGCGCTAGCGACCACGCACACGCACAAGGTCATTTAATCTATTATGACAGTATGTTTGTTATTATATATTTCCTTTTCGGATCTAGAGATAACTGAATTCATATATCCTTTGCTAAAAATAGAACAAATTTCGTTCAAATTAGCAAGACTGAAAGTAACATCCGGTTTGTTTGAAAACAAGTTGGGAATTGAAAAAAACACTTATCAATGATATCCTTAACATTTTCTGGTGTTCACTTGTGTCGATTAATCGAACTTCCTCTCATAAATCTGCTTGTAGACACCTTTAATAAAACATACAGGGTTCAATGTTGTTGCATGACCACTACTATCTTATTTGCTAATTCCCATGAACATTTGTGCGTAAAAAGATAATAAAAAGACACACGGTTGGTTGATGGGAATAACGACAATCCATCTCATTGTTACGAGTCGATCATAAGGAACATTAAAACAGATACCCCTTTTTTTAAATACAGGCTGCAATACCACAACTATAGGCTAAATAATGATAACTGATCAAATGTTTGTGACTGTGACAAGAAATCGCACAATTCTCAGCGGGTTATTACAATCCGTTTCCAAAGAAGAGTTCCCGAGTTGACGCAAGCAAAGAGTAGACAGCAAGATGGCGTTGCCATTTTACGTTCTCTTATCTAAGAACTGCTCTGCAAATTGGAAACATACTACCTAAACAGATTTTAATAATTATTTTATTGAAGAATAAGTATATATTTTTCCTCATTCGGCCTCTAGTATAACAAAACAAGCCGAAAACAAATGAAAACGCAATATGGGCTTTGTTGTCAATAATTGATACGCGATACAACACCTTTGAGAGACCATGACAAGGGAGTTCCCATGGGCGACAACAGCTCTCCGCAAGTCATGCTTTGTTATCGAATCAGTCTAGTATCGCAGGGCTTTGAGAGCAATACAATTCGACGCTGGATTTCTCTGAGAATTTTACGAACATATTTGTATGAAATTGAAGAAAAGGCAGACTTACGAGAGACATGTGAAAACAAGACGGTAGGCATTCTTTATAAAATTCACTTCTTACAATAAAGTCCAGTAACACTAGAGTGTGGTGTTTGCGTACAACGCCTACGGTATCACTCGCGTAACAATATAATTAAGTTTAAAAAGAAAAAAAAATGTTAACGTGTAGTTTATATTTCTCATATAAATTCAATTTTGTACAATCCGCAAAAACGGGCTGTTGACTGTTATTTGAGATGTTTGAAACAGTTGGTATTGTAACAACTAAAGTTTCTATTATTTTTTTTCTCAAATTCGAACATTGTGTTAGATCACAAATCATGATTTACTATTATATTTTTTGTGTTTTAGTGAAGAACTGACATGGAGGTGTGTTCACATACAGAACGTTTCACGCCATATTAAACTTGTTCTTACTTGAAACCTAAATTTCGAGTATCTCGGTTGAGTGGAATCTGTTAAGTGACAACCTGTGAGAGTACCTACCCAACTTTTATCCCCCCACTATTATTATTATTTTAGAACAAAAAAAGTTATGCTTCAACGGCCACATATGCTGCATACACTTATCCTTGTTTAAGTCTTATATTCAGAATAATTTTCTTAAGATGAAAGTATTCACTTCATGTGTACACATGAATTATGTAGAATCCAGTATCAACTTGTACATTCAGGGTGTATTAAGTAACCTTATTTTATGTGTTAACACTTAATTTATTATTTCATTATTTTTAGAACTGTACATCGAAGTCGGTTTGGGATTATTAATAAAAAAACAAAACAATATCTTGCCGAAATTGGTTATATTTGTGTCAGTTGTTTGTCTATAAGTAACAAATAAATATAAATAACACAAATAACACCAAAGCATCGAAATGGTTTCCATGATCCATATTATAACAAACGAATAATTCATGCTAGAAATTTAGATAATGGTGACATGGTAATGAAAATATACCAAACAATTAAAAAAGTAGAATAAATAATTAAAACATTATAAATATGAATAACCCCAGTTAATCTTTGACCACATAGATATTGTTCGATTAAGTATAATAAATATAAAGGAAACGTGTATTGTATGCAAAATATCATCTTCAATAAACAGAAAGTAGATTTACAACATAATCGTAATGTGCGCTGGGAGTCGTAGTCTGATGTTAGTCGCTGCAGCTACTGCTTGAGCTGGAACTGTCACTGGAACATGACGATCCACTTATCTGGATGTGTACCTCGCTACTTGAAGAAGATGAAGAAGAGGAAGACGATGAAGATGAGGACGAATCGGAAGAGCAAGAAGAAGCGTCTAGGTGAAGGTGGACTTCACTTGAAGAATCAGAGGATGAAGATGAAGAGCAAGACGAATCAGAAGAGCAAGAAGAAGCGCTAAGGTGAAGGTGGACTTCACTTGAAGAATCAGAGGATGAAGATGAAGACGAAGAAGAACAACTTCTCGCAGAGCGATCATTTTCCTCAAGTTGAGTTTCAACACTTACTGGGTTAATAGCGTTAGCCTGAAACACATAAAACGGTGTTAATAAATGCAATATACAACTTTGGACATGCAGTTTGCATTTACAAGGATCTACAATTGTTCATTGGCCTGCACTTAGTATAGCCATCGTGATTTGGCAAGTGCCTGTTCTCCGAGCGTCCGTGTTTGAACGATAGTGGTTCAGAATATGAATCCTGAAATATTGGCGTGTTGGGTATGTTTATAAATGCAATTTTTTTGATTCATTTGTAACACATACCACTGTTGATTTGGTGCGTTGAAATAATTGTTAAAGTTCGTTTGTTATATTATTAATTGAGCACAAAATAAGTAAGCGTACAAAAGCAAATGTGGGGTTCATGAAGAATTATAAATAATACCAAATTTGGTTAATATGTAATGTAGTTTAGTGTATAAATAAACTTCATATAATTTCATTTGAATTACCGCGCTCTGAGTAAAACTTACCAAAATGACGGCGCAGAGAGCGGCCAGAACGCAGAATACCAACGTGGATCGCATGGTAGTGGTTGTATATGAAGGGTTGGTCTTCTGGATTGAAGTTAAGTTCTACTTGCTGAATGCAGGCGACGACTGATACACTCCATGTGGGATGCGTGACTTTTATACCAGTTGGTCAGCTTCGCAAGCGTGCTTGCTGATGTGTTTAACAAAACACAAGAATAGAACACAAGTACCAACATAGGCCTAGATGTGAATTACAAATAGTCATTATCTCGATAAAGTTGTCAACATTTGTTATTATACTGCATTCGAATATGCATCATTTGTAAAGAACGTGCATTAAATGCTGTACAAAATTATAATACAACATTTGCATCATCTGTGTATTGTTGATTCTACAGACTGTTATTTAGTTGTTGTACACTTTGTTGTTAAGTATGAACTGGTGTATGACTACAATTCTTGCTTTATCTATGAGAATTATTTCAGTAAACGAAGTTATTTATGATATAACTCTTCTAATATACAACTTTCGTCGAACATTAAATGTGCGGTATTTTAGGAAACAATCCCTGCATCTCAATGGTATCAGTTCATGAGCTTGATATTCGCGGGTTTTACAAAATTGTATAATATATTTATTTTAAAAGCCTTGTAAATATTATTAATTCCAAAGTATGTATGCATTCAAAACATGTTTATATGATAGTTTGGTATTCAACGTGTCAAACAAAACATTGAGCATAGTTTAGTTTCAATTAGTTCCTTATGTAAAAATTACATTTTAAAAGGTAAATTTTGGTTATGTATTGTCTGCTCTCTGATCTACAGGATCTTATTTTCAATATGGAAGATTAATTATTAGTTACTACACCTTCCCGCCGTGGCTTCCCTTACGTGGATTTTAGGACTCTATACAATTATCGTGATACTCAAAATTGTTAACGATGGATTGCATTATTTTAAAAGAAGAATCTTAATAACAATTTTCAAGTCTGTAACATGTTCGGTTGTTGAGATCAGTAAGGACATAAAAGAAAACTACCCTGCCCCTTTCCACGCCCCTTTGTTAGTTTTAGAATATGGTAAGACACGTTTGTTTAATTTTTAAGCAGAATAATATATACATTTTCAAGTTTATTTAGGTTTATACATTATAAAATACACCCCCACGATTCGATAATACTACAATGTTCAATTTCTGCCTCAAACCCTGCTCATTTAAGTATGCAACATGTATATTTTGTTTCGTGCATCATTAACTTATATTTTTTCTAAACTAATAGCTGTGTTTCATGGTACATAAATAAGAATAATGTTCCTAAAGATATTAATAATCAAACGTTTCAGATCATTATTTCAGTGGTGCATATTATATAATATTGCTATAACGTCTTACGACATTATTGAAAGTAAGAAATATATTTGTACAACGTTGAAACGACCGTGTATATGATACCATGTTGATACCATCCGATATACGAATTTTGTTTACACAAATTTGAGATAAGTAATTAAGAAGAACGTATAAATCAGCCAACTGAAGCAACAATCACACTCTTTTTTACATGAATTGTGGAATTTATGCTGGTAATTAACAATACATTTGGATCTGCATTAGAAACAATATTTAATGGAAACAATCATAAAACTCAAAATGTAAGTTCGTCTAAGTCACGTTCCGTTAAGATGCTGCAACATGAAATGCAGTTACAACAAATCTTGATAAGTATTTGTAATTCACTTGTGTGTGTTTTTTATTCTTGTGCATTAGGGAGCACGCACGAAGAGCTGACCAGGTGGTATAAAAGTCACGCATCCGACATGGAGGGTATCAGTCGTTGCCTGCATTCAGCAAGTAGAACTAATTACTTCAAACAAGAAGACCCACCTTTCAAATACAACCACTACCATGCGATCCACATTGGTATTCTGTGTTCTGGCTGCTCTCTGCGCCGTCACTTTGGTAAGTTTTACTCAGAGCGCGGTAGTTCAAGTGAGATAACATTCAGTTTCTTTTTAAACTAAACTTATCTACATATATTCCATAGAAGTTATAATTGATAATAATTGTTTTCATTTTCAACGATATTTGGTTATTTGACGCTCAATAATTTGGTTCTCAATCAATAAATTTGATCCAATTCAAACATGATATCAACGCAAAAAAATTAGGAAACAATATGCTGTACCAGTCACTTAAAAGTAGGAGTATGCACAATCATATCTTGCCAATATTTCTGGATTTAATTTATGAGCCATCTTCACCCATAGACTTACACTAAAAACAGGCGCATGCTTTATTCATGACAACACGCAGTGCAAACGACCTGTAAATTTCACTCCTTGTATTACAAACGGTGTCTTATGATGCAACGCATTTATTTCCGCCGTTTTGTATCTTTCAGGCTAACGTAATCAACCCGGTGTATGTTGACACTCAACTTGAGGAAAATGACCGATCTGCGAGAAGTTGTTGTTCTTCTTCGTCTTCATCTTCATCTTCATCCTCTGATTCTTCAAGTGAAGTCCACCTTCATTTAGACGCTTCTTCTTGCTCGTCCGATTCGTCCTCATCTTCATCGTCTTCCTGTTCATCCTCTGATTCTTCAAGTGAAGTCCATCTTCACCTTAGCGCTTCTTCTTGCTCGTCCGATTCGTCTTCATCTTCATCGTGTTGCTCTTCTTCCTCATCTTCCTCCTCTTCATCTTCTTCAAGTAACGAGGTACACATCGAGATTAGTGGATCGTCATGTTCCAGCGACAGTTCCAGCTCAAGCTGTAGCTGCAGCGACTAACATCATACTACGACTTCTACACAACATTTAGAATGATAAAAATAATAATGGAGTATTTTCATTATTATTTACTAGGCACTTAATATCTTTGATAAATATTTTCATGTAATACATTTTCAATTCTTCTATGTATCTATTTGTCCATCAGTTGGGGGTTTTCTGTTGTTTAGTTAGGGTATTAATTTATTTTACGTTATATTGTGTTTAAACTGTCTTGTAGGATCTGGTACATGTTTACTGTCATGGCTTGAGATCTATCAAAATTTAAAATTTTATTCGATTAATAATGGTATGAACTCAAATATTTTATTGTTTTTCTGTTATTTACGATAATATTCTTTATAAAGTATGTTATTAAATATTTTACAAATAATATATATTTCGGCTAAATGTGTTGTTTATTACATTAAAAATGCTATGTTTCCTCTCATATGTAAAGCTTCGAAAAGAATTATTAAATAGAATTATTTGGTTATTAAAGTACTGTTTAATGTTGAAAATAGTAGTACAGCAAGACCATAATAGTGGCTTGGAATACGTTTTATATACTATAGTGAATGTTCAAATTCCACATTTAAAATACAGGTAAATATTGGTGATCTCCACTGACTTGTTTATCTAAGTGTTGGCGGTAAGATTAGTGTGTTCAGATAGGATCGACGGACAGGGTTTTTGCACGACGTGGGCGGAAGTGTGTTTGAATTCGTCTGTCGTGTTGTGGTTGTTGTAATTTGGAAACAATGCTCTGAATTTAAAATACCCGATGCAGATTTAATCTTAGTCATGAGTGTTAATCAAATCATAAGTGTAATGTTTTACATCTTGAAAGCAAACTTTTTGCGGATATAGAGTTAAGGGGTGAATATGTAATTTATGTGCAATAACGGAAGGAGGTTACCTCTTCATATTTTTGTCGTATGGTTGATATCTCTAGAAGTAAATGAAGTTTTGTAGAGTATTACATTTTTTGTCATATTTGATAAGACGGATATATGAGGATTGAACTTTTAATATGAAATGCCCTTTGATAATGCAGGATATGAACAAATGTCAAAGTGTCATACGTTAAGGACTATCGTTCTATTATCTTGAGATATGCGCATACTTGATAGCTATAAATAGTTATAGGCTTAGATTTATATAAAAGACATATATAAATCGAGGAAAATGTTTAAGAATGTTACAGAATATAGTATTGTTTGAACACATAACTCACTGCCTTGCTTTAACAGATCAATAAAGAAAGGATGTTTAAAAAATGAAATAATTATTCGTCTGTGTAGTGTGTTCATTACTCTTTCCAGATGATACGGTCCAAGCTTCAAACCCCACTCGGGGCACCGGGCACGGGTGGCTTTATATCACCTCGTTTATGATTTATTCCAAAATGGCCGACGTTCCCTGACATTGGAGATAAGAAAAGCTTATTTTGACCTAACACTAACAAGTGATAAAACGTTCCGCTAGCCTCTTGTTGTCGTTACATAAATAAATGAAATAAATAAATTCACATTTTGAGTCTACTCACTCAGTAACTTAACTGATTTGCAATGAAGGACTTTAATTTAAACTGACTTAACCAGCCCTGTAAGCTACGAACACCATCGACGAGTGAGCGATAACCAATCTAAAGATCGATATTTCAAATACGAAACATATGAATCAGTGATTGGACAGTGCGATCACCTGCGGAACAAATGCCAGAATCAACAAGGCCGATTCATAAAAACTTTGAATTTATTGAGTGTTTCGTTGCTAGGACGGCTCCAAAGTCACCGTTTACTTATTCCTAAACCAAGAAGAAAAGGAATTGAATCCACATGAGAAGTTAAAAAAACTTCAGCCTGAAGCGGGATTTGAATCCGGGACTTTCGGCATTGGAAGTAGGGATGCTAACCACTGAACCAACGAGCCACCATATTGAAACATGTATAAGATGTCTGTAATCTGGAATTCAAGGCATACTTTCAAAGCCGGCATCAAATTAGGAGAATTGATTCTAATCTGGTGGGTATTGGTTTTCACTTATAGTTGATTGACAACCCTGGAAATCTTTTCTGCAAAGAAATAGAACGCATCAAATTTAGATGCTATATGAGATCGCATCGTATTTTGCACATAGATTGTTAAGGTAAACAATTGTTTGCTAGTGAAGCTGTATGTGCATGTTACGTTCTAGGTTAAAAGAAACTGTGTTTATTTATTAATGTCAAGTTGGACGATGAGAAAAGGTTACATTTAACATTATGGAGCAGCTATTGGAAGCAAGTTTAACAATAAAATTTCGGCTATGATTGTAAATCACTTACACGTATAAATAAGCAAACATATTATTATTTGTTTATAAAAAATTAAATTATAAATAAAAATAATAAAAATCATAATTATAAAATATAAAATAAACTTAAATTTTACTACACGCAATTTAAGCGTAGGACACGCATAGTTAAACACACGCGCACACGCACACGCACACGCACAAGGTCATGCAATCTTTTTTGACAGTATGTATGTGATTATTCCTTTTCAGTTCTAGAGATAACTGAATTTGAATATCCTTTACTAAAAATAGAAGAAATAACGTTCAAATTAGCAAGACTGAAAGCTGAAAGTAACATCCGGTTTTTTTATAAACAAGTTGGGAATTGAAATAGTAACTTATTAATGATATCCTAAAACATTAACTGGTGTTCGCTTGTGTCGAGTAATCGAACTTCTTCTCATAAATCTTCTTGTAGACAGCTTTAAAAAAACATACAGGGCTCAAGTTGTTGCATGACCACTATACTATCTTATTTGCTGATTCCCCCCTCTAAATCACAAATTTGAGGTAAGTTATTTATAAGATCGTATAAACCAGCCAACTGAAACAACAATCACAATCTTTTTAAACATGAATTGTGGAATTTATGCTGGTAATTAACAATAAATGGGAAATAAATTTGGATCTGCATTAGTAACAATATAAAATGGAAACAAAAATAACTCAAAATGATGAAAGTTCGTCTAAGGCACGGTCTGTTATGATGCTGCAACATGGAATGCAGTTACAACAAAACTTTAAAAGTATTTGTAATTCACATGTGTGTGTTTACTATTCTTGCGCATTAGGTAGCACGCACGCAGAACCGACCAGCGGATATAAAAGTCACGCATCAGACATGGAAGGTATCCGTCAGCGCCTGCATTCAGCAAGTAGAACTTCACTTTAAACCAGAAGACCAACCCTTCATATACAACCACTACCATGCGATCCACATTGGTATTCTGTGTTCTGGCTGCTCTCTGCGCCGTCACTTTGGTAAGTTTTACTCAGAGCGCGGCAGTTCAAGTGAGATAACATTCAGTTTCCTTTTAAAGTAAACGTATCTACATATATACCATTGAAGGTATAATTGATTATATTTGTCCTCATTTACAACGATATTTGGTTATTTGACGCTAAATAATTTGGTTCTCAATCAATAAATTTGATCCAACTCAAAACATGATATCAACGCAACAAAATTAAGAAAAAATGCTGTACCAGTCACTTAAAAAAATACGAGTATGCACAATCATATCTCGCAAATATTTCTGGATTCAATTCATGAACCATCTTCACACATAGTGTTACACTAAAAACAGGCACATGCTTGCTATATTCATGACAACACGCAGTGCAAAACGACCATCAAGTTCCACTCCTTGTATTATTTACTGTATGTCTAAGAATAAAGGTATATATTTTCGCCATTTCGTATCTTTCAGGCTAACGTAATCAACCCAGTGTATGTTGAAACTCAACTTGAGGAAAATGATCGATCTGCGAGAAGTTGTTGTTCTTCTTCTTCGTCTTCATCTTCATCCTCATCCTCTGATTCTTCAAGTGAAGTCCACCTTCAGATTAGAGCTTCTTCTTGCTCTTCCGATTCGTCTTCATCTTCATCGAGTTCCTCGTCTTCCTCTTCTTCATCTTCTTCCAGTAGCGACGAGATACACATCCAGATTAGTGGATCGTCATGTTCCAGCGACAGTTCTAGCTCAAGCAGTAGCTGCAGCGACTAACATCATACTACGACTCCTAGCGCACAATTAGAATGATAACCATAATAATGAAGTTTTTTCATTACTATTTACCTGGCACTTAATATTTATGATACATATTTTCATTAAATACATGTTGATTTCACCTATCTACCTATTTGTCTATCAGTTGGAGTTTTTCTGATGTAGAGTTGGTGTATTTATTTATTTTACGTTATATTGTGTCTTAGACCTTGGGCCAGCTATAACCCCCCCTCCCCCCCCTCGGTGCTGTAGGTCTGAAAGTGGTTTTGAGTACTTTGATATATTGACTTTCGATTTTCAGTTGTTAGCCAACATGGTTTTGGTGGGTGCACCCACCAGGGGTGTCCAAATGGGTACTGTGAAAACCATACAAATATTAATTGAGGTATGTTGCCAGTTCAAAGAATTAACTATTTTTATAAGGATGTACTCTTTTATACGTAAGCTACTAAATAATACAATTTGTTGATTTTCAGGGTTACACAAACTAGTTATCTATTCATGTTTTGTTTTTTTCGAGCAAAACATTTATATAGTTTGGCCGCTCTGTAATGAACCCCTCAAATAATGGAAGGTCTAAAAGTGGTTTCGATTACTATTGTATATGTTCTTTTGATTTTTACTTGTTAGCCAACATGGTTTTGGCGGGTGCATCTACCAGGGTTGTCCAAATGTGCCACGGTACAAATCGATATTAATATTATATGCAATTCTTGAGAATAAATCAAAATAGTTGTAAGTATATAACCTCACGCATCTTAAATGCTTGATAACATGAATTTTTTATTTTTCAGGGGTGAGAAAAACATTCTTTATACATTTTATGTGAATTTTTTAAATGTAAAAATGTATCATTTTAAAAATGTATCATGTTTGCCCCATCTGTAACCCCCCACCCCTCCAATATTGGACGGTCTGAAAGTGTTTTCGTATACTTTGATACATGAACTTTTGATTTTTACTTGTTAGCTTAGATGGTTTTTTGTGAGTGCACTTACCAGGGCTATCCAAAATGTCGAAATAGTGAGCAATATTAATGATTATTGTGATTTTGACAATAAAATGAACAATTTTTGGAATTAAGTAACCTTTAACACATTGAAATATTTAATTATACATTTTCCCATTTAAATGGTCGCACAATTCAATATATAATACATGGAATTTAATAATGTATACATTTTATTTGTTTACTTTGAGCATACCATGTATAGGGTTTACCCCATTTGTAACCCCCCGTTCCCCATATGCCGGAAAGTTTAGAACTGTTTTTGGATACTTTGGTACACTGTCTTTCGATTTTAGCTTGTTACAACAACAACACACATAGTTTTGCAGCAACATAGTTTTGGTGGATGCACCCACCAGGGGTATCCAAACATGGCGAAATAAGGAGCAATATTGATGTTAATTGCGATTCTGGACAGTAAATTAACAATTCTGGACGTATATATTCTTTAACATTCAAAATACTTAATTAAATACATTTTTCCATTTAAGGGGTGCACAAAACTTTCCATATACATTTTTTGGTTTACTTAGAGTAGATAGTAAACATAGTTTGGCCAGTGTATGCCCTCAGATATTACCCACATTGTGGAAGATGATGGAAGCGGGTTTGAGTACTTGAATAGATTGTCTTCGCATTTTTACTCAACATACAACACGGTTTTAGCGGATGCACCCACCAGGGGTGTCAAAATGTGGCATCTCAAATGTATGTACATAAATATTAATTGCGTTTCTTGAGCGTTTATGTAAGTATGTTTGTTATTTTGTGACTTTTGACTGTTCCACCAACTAAGTGACATGCATTTGTATTATAAAAGCTGCACAATCCTTAAATAAACGTGTTTCTTTTTTAACGACGATAATTAATGAAAAAAAATAATTAAATAAAAAATTAAAACAATAACCTAAAATGGATATTATTCTATGGAAATCACATATTACAAACAATGTTAATACACTTACATATATTTCAAAGCTACAAAGAAAAAAAATGGAAACTTCTCACCTTTATTAGCTAATAGTGCAAAAATAGCGATCGAAGATGGATTTTGACGTTTAAAGCGTGATTACCCCTGAAAATGTATCATTGACATGTATAATAAATTACTTATTCGTAATGTACTCATCAAGACCTTTCATTAAGTGGTCGCAAACGACATTTGTGACTAAAGAATTTCATGATGTCCAACAATTTTTATAAATAAGACAATAATATACATAGTTATAATCTCACGTAAAACTAACTACTTTGTTACTACAAGACTCACAATTAATATTTGTACTATTTAGACCAAAATCTTTGGACACCCCTGGTTGGCTGTTCCACCAAAGTTGTGTTGGCTAACAAGTTAAAATCAAATTGTAATATTAACCTTCCGCACGGGGGGGGGGGGGGGGGGGGGGGGAGGGTTTCGTATCGACTCAAATAATATATTGTTTTCTGTAATTTATGATAATATTCTATATAATGTATGTGATTTAATCTACAAATATAATATATTTCGGCTCAATATGTTGTTTTTTCCATTAAATATGCCATGTTTCCTCCATACGTAATGCTGCGAAAAGAATGATTAAATAGAAGCATTTGGTCATTAAAGTACTGTTTAGTGTTGAAAATAGTAATACAGCAAGAGCATAAAAGTGTCTTCGATTACGTTTTTTACTGTATTGAATTTTCAAATTCTACATTAATAATTTAGATAAATATCTGTTATCTTCACTGACTTGTTTATCTAAGTGTTGGCGGTAAGATTAGTGTGTTCAGATAGGATCGACGATCCCGATTTTTGTACGTTGTGGGCGGATATTATGTATTTGAATTCGTCTGTCGTGTTATGGATGTTTTAGTTTGGAAAGATGTGTTTCTTTAAAAGTTCCCGATGCAGTTTTAATCGTGGACATAAGAGTTAGTTAAATCAAAAGTTTATGTCTTTAATCTTGCGTGCTAAATTTAATTTTTGAAAGTAGACATTGAGGTGAATTTGCAATTGAAGTGCAATAAAGTAAGGAGATTTTATCTTCATATTTTAATGTATTCTTGATAATTTATATCCACAACTATAAGAAGTTTTTTACATTGCCAAAATTAGTATGTCGTAATCGATAAGACTTGATAAAGAGAGCGGAAACTGTAAAAAATAAGAAATACCCTTTGAATTATGAAGTAATTAAACACATAACTCAAAGTGCAAGAAGTATGAATCGGGAAAAATCTTGTAAAATGTAAAAGAACAAATTGTAATGTTTTAACATATAACACATTGCGTTGCTACAATTAACAGACCAATAAAAGATATAAAATTGTTTGAATATGAAATAAATATTTGTCTGTGTATTGAGTTTATTAGTTTAAATTTCCACTCGTTGCACTGGTGGGGATATGTTATTTATCTTATGTTTTATTTCGAATGGCTGACGTTCTCTGCAATTGAAGAAAGGAACACATTTAAAAATACACGGAGACGCGATACAATCTACCGCTGGCCTCTTGTTATCGTTACATATTGTGTACATGTAAAAGATGTTAGTAATCTAGAATTCAAAGCATACATTGAAAGCCGCTATCAAATCAGGAACGAAAATTGAAATCCAACTACAGTATTGATTCTATTTTGGTGGGTATTGCTTTTCACTGACAGCTGATTGACAGACCTGGACATCTTTTCTGCACTGAAATATAATACATCAAATTCAGTTTCGATAGGAGATCGCATCCTAGTTTGAACAACGATTGATTAGGTAGACAATGTTTGCTGGTAAAGCAGTTTGTGCATGGTGATGCCAAGTGAAACCAACACGTTGCTTATTTCCGACCGTCAAGCTGCAGCAAGAGAAAACGTTCAACTACAAGTTATGGGGCATCTATTAAATACAAGGGTACCACACAATTAAACTTGCGTTTATAATTGTTTCATCTACAAGATGCATAAATCAAACATACACATTATCACTTTGATTATAAGCGTAGGACAGGCAAACGCACAAGCACACGCACATGTAATTTGCATGACAATATTTGACTATTTGTTAGTATTTTATATTTCCTGTCGATTCTATTTCAGTGGGATGATAGCTGAATTCAAGGGTCAATTGCTTTAAATGTAAGAAAAAAACGTTAAATTTCAGGATGTCGGAGTGGACATCAGGTTTGTTTGTAAACAGTTTTATAACTTAAAAACCAAATTTTCATGATAATGTAGATGATTTACTGTTGTTCCTTTGAGGTATGTTAGCGAACTTCCTCACACAAATCTTCTTGAGTGGCACCGAAAAGTATATAATAAAGCAGCACATTTATGTCTACCTCGACAAAGGTGACGATAACACCCTCCGAGAGCAGTCCATGTGTACTTCATAGTCTTGCTTGTTTTAAACACCACCAACAAAGATATAGGATTGTGGATGTTGCATGAGCACTATTATTTGTTGGATATGGCAATGATCATTTGTGTCTATTAACACATGATAGGTTGACAGGATCGTCAAGTTTTGTCTTTGATGCGGTGGCCATCATAAGTAAAATTGAAAACAATAGCGATTTTTAATATTCGGGGTGCGATAGCACTACCTTATGTGGAAATATAATTTAGTGATCTAACATATTTGACTGTACAAAAACACGCACCGTTTTCAGTGGTTTATAAGCATCTGTCTCTGTAGAAGAGTTCCTGAGTCAACGCAAGCAAAGAGTAGACACATTTGTATTCATTCCACCTTTACTTTTTTATGAGCTGCACTGCACTTTGGAAACGTACTACCTTAACAGATTTTAATAATTATTTCATTAAAAATAAGTATTTTCGTCGTTCGTCTTCTAGGATAACAAGTCGAAATCAAAAGAAATACGAGTGACGCTCTTTCGTCAATAGATGATACGCGATACAACACCGTTCAGAGACCTTGACAAGGGAGCTCCCATGGGCGACAAGAACTCGCCGCCCGTCGTGCTTTGTTATCGAATCAGTCTAGTATCGCAGGGGTTTGCAAGCAATTCAATTCGACGCTGGATTATTCTGAGAATTTCACGAACATATTTGAATGAAATTGACGAAAAGGCAGACTAGAGATACATGTGAAAACGAGACGGTAGGCAATCTTTGTAAAATATTCATTAAGAGAGAAGTACAATTAAGTCCAGTAACACAAAGTGTGGTGTGTACATACAACGGCAATGGAGTCACTCGCGTACCAATATAATTGAGTTGTTAAAGGAAAAAAATGTATACTTATAGTTTATACACTTCATGTTAATTCAATTTTTAATAAACCGCAAGAAGTTGCTTGAAGTGTTAGCTAAACAAAAATTTCATGTTTACTGTTGTTTAAGATATTTGAAACAGTTAGTATTGTAACTACTAAATTGTTAATAATATTTTTTTCTTCTCAAATTCGAACATTGTGTAAGATCACCAATCATGTTTTACTATTGTACTATTTATTTGTTTTAGTGACAAACTGACAAGGATTCTTCATATAAAGAACTTTCAACGTCATATTAAACTTGTTCTTATTTGAAACCTTAATTTCGAGAATCTCGGTTTAGTGAAATCCGTGAACTGACATAATGTGCGAGTACCTCCCCAACTATTATTCCCCCACTATTATTATTATTATATTAGAATCAAGTTATATGTAAATGCTTCAACAGCTACTTATGCTGCGTACCCTAATCCTTGCTTGAGTTTTATATTCAAAATAATTTCCCATCAGATTTAAATATTCACACAATGTGTACAAAAGTATTATGTAATATCCATTATAAACAAGTATATTCATGGTGTATTATGTAACCAAATTTCATGAGTAAACATTTTTTTAATTATTTTATTATTATTATTATTAAAACTGTACACGGAAGTTGGTTTGGGCTTATTAATAAAAAAAAAACTATATCTTGCCAAAATTCGTTATATTTGTGTAAGTTGTATGCATATAGGTTACAAATATAAATAACAAAAATAACCTCAGAACACAGTATTTGTTTCAATGATCCATATTATAACAAATGAAAAAGGCATGCTTGAAATTAAGATAATGCTCAGAGACATGGTAACCCCCATCCCTAGCAAAAGAAGAAAACATAATAAAAACATTATAAATATGTTTAATCCAGTTAATAATTGACCACATAGATTTATAGTATGATTATGTAAGTGTGATAATTAAAGTAAAAACGTGTACCGCATGCTAATCATATTCAATAAACAGCAATTAGATTTACAAAATCATCGTTATGGGCGCTAGGAGTCGTAGTATGATGTTAGTCGCTGCAGCTACTGCTTGAGCTGGAACTGTCGCTGGAACATGACGATCCACTTATCTCGATGTGTACCTCGTCGCTACTTGAAGAAGATGAAGAAGAGGAAGACGAGGTAGATGAGGAAGACGACGAAGATTCAACTTTTATACATTATAGAGGTTAATAAATATATTTATTCAACGTTGAATCGACCGTGCATATGACAGCATGTTGATACCATCCGATACTCGGATATTGTTTACACTAACACAAACATGAGATTAGTAATTTGCAAGACCGCATAAATCAGCCAACTGAAACAAAAATCACTGGTTTTTTTAAACATTAATTGAGGTATTTTTATGCAGGTAATTAACAATTATATTGAAGTAAATTTTTATCTGCATTAATAACAACATACAATGAAAGCAAATATAGCTAAAAATAATGTTTGTACATCTAAGGCACGTTTTTTTAGGATGCTGCAACATGGAATGCAGTTACAACTTACAACACATCTTGAAAAGTATTTGTGATTCACTTGTGTGTATATTCTTTTCTTGCGCATTAGGTTGCACGCACGCAGAGCTACAAACTGGTATAAAAGTCAAGCATTCGACAAAAAAGGTATCAGTCGTCGCCTGCATTCAGCAAGAATTCTTCATTTCACATCAGAACCACCAAACTTAAAATACAACCACTACCATGCGATCCACATTGGCATTCTGTGTTCTGGCTGCTCTCTGCGCCGTCACTTTGGTAAGTTTAGCTCAGAGTGCGATAATTTAAGTGAGATTAAGTTCCGTTTCTTTACAACTAAACTACACAACATATTATATTTCATAAAATGTATTATTGGTCAAATAAGTCCTCATTTACACCGATATTTGGTTATTTGACCATCAATAATTTAGTTCAAAATCAATCAATATTATCTAATATAACCATGATATCAACGCAACAAAACTACAAATAATGCTTTACAAGTCTCTCAAAAAAATGGAAGTATGCTCAATCACATTACGCCAACATTTCGGGATTCAATTTATGAACCATCTTCACACATAGCCCGAAAATAAAAAAAGGTACATGCCATATTTATGACAAGATGCATTGCAAAACGACCTTCAAGTTCCACTCTTTATTATCTGTATGTCTAAGAATAAGAGGCATTTATTTTCGCCGTTTCGTATCTTTCAGGCTTACGTTATCAATCCGGTGTTTGTTGACACTCAACTTGAGGAAAATGATCGCTCTGCAAGAAGTTGTTGTTCTTCTTCGTCTTCATCTTCATCTTCATCTTCATCCTCTGATTCTTCAAGTGAAGTCCACCTTCAGCTTAGCGCTTCGTCTTGTTCTTCCGATTCGTCTTCATCTTCATCGTCTTCCTCGTCTTCTTCGTCTTCCTCTTCGTCATCTTCTTCAAGTAGCGACGAGGTACACATCCAGATTAGTGGATCATCATGTTCCAGCGACAGTTCTAGCTCAAGCAGTAGCTGCAGCGACTAACATCATACTACGACTTCTAGCGCACAATAAGAATGATAACATTAATAATGGAGTATTTTCATTATTAATTAATCGGCACTTAATATTTATGATATATATTTTCATTAAATACATTTTGATTTCACCTATCTACCTATTTGTCTATCAGTTAAGGTTCTTCTGATGTACAGTTTTAGTGTATTAATTTATTTTACGGTATGTTGTGTCTAAACTGTCTTGTAGGCTCGTGTTTATGTTTACTCTCATGTCTTAAGATCTATCAAAATTAAAATTGAATTTAATTAATTGGTATTGACTCAAACAATGAATTGTTTTTCTGATATTATCTAGGATATTATTTTTTAGAAGTATGTAATTTTCTTCAACAAATATAATATATGTTGGCTCAACGTTTTGTTTTTTTCCATTAAATATGTTATGCTTGTTACCTCTATTTGCAATGCTGCAAAAAATAATGATTAAATTAGAAGCATTAGGTCATTAAAGTAGAGTTTAATGTTGGAAATAGTAATACAGCAAGACCTTAAAGTGGCATGGAATACGTTTAATCTACGGTAGTGATTTTCTAATCCCACATTTGTTATACGGGTAATTTTTTGAGATCTTTAATCGGACTTGTCTATCTTAGTGTTGGCGGTTAGATTAGTGATCAGATGGAAGAGACTCAGATAGGGTCTTTGCACGACGTTGCCGGAAAGGCGTTTGAATCCGTCTGTCGTGTTGTAATTATTGTAGTGTGGAAAAGATGTTCTTAATTTAAAATTCCCTAATGCAGTTTTAACCCAAGACATGAGTTTTAATCAGATCAGAAATATAATGTTTCATATATTTCATGCCAAACAAGATTATTTGGGTGTCTACATTAGAGATGAATTTGCAATTGAATTGCAATATTAATATGGAGATTTCATGTTCATATTTGAATCGTATGCTTGATAATCTGTAGCTACAAGAAAACGAATCTTTTTTACAATATTAAATGTTGATGTCATAATCGATAACACGATATAAATGGAGATAAATCTGTGAATAAGCAATGTCCTTGTTATAATTCAGGAATCGAACACAGGGCTCAAAGTGTCAAACTTAAAGGATTTTCGTTCCATTATCTTGAGCAATGCTCATATTTGATAGCTATGGATAGTTAGAGACTTAGTATTTATATAAAGAAAAATGAATCGAGAAAGATCTTGTAGAATGTAAACGAATGTAGTAATGTGGTATTATAGGCCTATAACACATTGCGTTGCTACAATTAACAGGACAATTTGGAATTAAATTGTATGTATATGTGTTTACACAATAAATTATTTTAAATTATAATATAACATTATATTAAATTATTAAATTAAACATTATTATGAATAATAAACACACTACACAGTCAAATATTTATTTTATTTGCAAATAATTTCTTTCCTTATTTTCCTGTTAAGTGTAGCAACGCAATGTATTATTATATAAAACCACATTACTAAGGTTACATTCTACAAGATTTTTTCTCGATTCACACTCTTCTGATATAAATACTGTCTCCAACTATCCATAGCTATCAAATACGTGCATTCCTCAAGAAACGGAACAAAATTCTTATATGTATGCCAATTTGAGTCCTGTGTTCGATTCCTGCATGGTGAAATAGGCATTTCTAATTGACATATTCATCTCCATTTATCACGTGTTATCGATTATGACATCAAAATTTCATACTGTAAAATAGATCTATTTACTTCTAGCTACAGATTATAAACCATACATTTCAAGTATAGACATGAAATCTCCTTATTATTAATGCACTTCAATAGCAAATTCATCTATAGGCCTAATGTTTACATCCAAATAATAAAGTTTGGCAAGCATCATATAAAACATTATGCTTCTGATCTGATTAAAACTCATTGGATTTAAACTGCATAGGATATTTAAAATTAAGAGCAACGTTTCCAAACTAAAACAACCACAACACGACCGACGAATTTAAACGCATTTTCCGGCCACGTCGTGCAAAGACCCGGTCCGTTTTTCCTATCTGAACACACTAATCTTAAAGGGTTAGTCAGATGGAAAACTAAAAAACTATCATTTGTATATGTCCACCCTTAAATATGGAAAACATTACTAAAAAAATATACCATACTTTAAAAGCAGGCGGTTAAAAAATTAAAGCGCGATTTTTTGGCTTGTTGCTACCAAGTAGCACCTAGCAACTTTTCTCATGGTAATTCCCATATACAAAAAATGTTGCCTCGAGATAGTAAAACCACCGCTAAAATAGGGCACTTATCAAACATCGATCAGAAGGGTTAATGTGCATCGTTTCCCTACCGATAACTTGCTTCTTAGTACGAACGTGTACTTCTAGAAAATGCCCTGCAATTAATTTTCTTGTGACTTGATGTGAAGAAAAGTTGCAATCTGTTTTGAGCGGTACTGTCCGCAGTCGCCGAGTGTTTCGCGAAGCGCTGGCTGGACTCGTATTACACAATGAGTGCTCTGTCTATCAGGCAGGCGTTAGCCATGGGCGTTAGCGACCTCAGAACCGATACAGCTGTACTACGCTTTAGAAGAAAAATGCAGCAGAGCTATCGAAGTGAATCTTATAGAACAGCTAAATGTTCACTATTTTTTTTCTTGCATCGAAGCAACCTATATCAATTTTATTTTACACATAACTGAATTTCATGCACTTATGACTCAGTGGTGATTTTTTAGTTTATCATCTGACTAATCCTTTAACGCAAACCCAGATAGACAAGTCCGTGAAGATCTCAAATATGTACGTGTGCTATAAATGTGGAATTTGAAATTGACTACAGTAGATCAAACGTATTCCACGACACTTTTATTGTCATGCTGGCCAAATGCTTGTTATTTTATAATTCTTTTCGGAGGATTTCATAGTATGTAGGTACCTTAAAATATTTAATGGAAAAAACAAAACATTGAGCCGAAATACATTATATTTGTAGAATACCATATTACATACTTTATAAACAATAATATCGTACATAAAAGAAAAACTAGTAAATATTTGAGTCGATACCAATTAATTGAATTAAATTATAAATATTAGATCTTAAAACATAACAGTAAACATATACCAGATCCTACACGACAGATATACCCAATATCACGTAAAATAAATTAATACACTAACTGTACATCAGAAAAATATCAACTTATAGACAAAAAGGTAGATATGTGAAATAAAAATGTATTTAATGAAAATATGTATCATAAATATTAAGTGCCGATTTAATAGTAATACAAATACTCCATTATTATTGTTATCATTAACTGTGCGCTAGGAGTCGTAGTATGATGTTAGTCGCTGCAGCTACTGCTTGAGCTAGAACTGTCGCTGGAACATGATGATCCACTAATCTGGATGTGTACCTCGTCGCTACTTGAAGAAGATGAAGAAGAGGAAGACGAGGAAGAGGAGGAACTCGATGAAGATGAAGACGAATCGGAAGAGCAAGAAGAAGCGCTAAGCTGAAGGTGGACTTCACTTGAAGAATCAGAGGATGAAGATGAAGACGAAGAAGAAGAAGAAGAAGAAGAACAACAACAACTTCTTGCAGAGCGATCATTTTCCTCAAGTTGAGTATCAACATACACCGGGTTGATTACGTTAGCCTGAAAAAAACGAAACACCGAAAATAAATACCTTGCATCATATAACGTACAGTTAATAATACGAGGAGTGAAACTTGAAGGTCTTATAATACTGCGTGTTGTCATGAATATAGCATTTGCCTCTTTTTATTGTCGGGCTAAATGTGTGAAGATGGTTCAAAAATTGAATCCAAAAATGTTAGCGAGTTTTCATTGAGCATACTTCCATTTATTTGAGTGACTGGTAAAGCATTGTTTTGTAGTTTTGTTGCGTTGATATGGTGGTTGCATAGATATAATTAATTGTTTTAGAACTAAATTATTGATCGCAAAATAACCAAATATCGGTTTAAATGAAGACAAATACTATCAATAATACAATCTATGGAAAATATGTGTTTCAGTTTAGTTTTAAAAATAAACTGTATCTAAACTCACTTGATTTACCGCGCTCTGAGTAAAACTTACCAAAGTGACGGCGCAGAGTGCAGCCAGAACACAGAATATCAATGTGGATCGCATGGTAGTGGTTGTATATGAAGGGTGGGTTTTCTGGTTTAAAGTGAAGCTCTACTTGCTGAATGCAGGTGACTACTAATACCTTCCATGTCTGATGCGTGGCTTTTATATCCGCTGGTCGGTTCTGCGTGCGTGCTACCTAATGCGCAAGAATAGAAAACATCTTTTCAAAATATGTTTTAACTGCATTCCGTGTTGCAGCATCTTAAAAGAACGGCACGTTCTTTTAAGACGTATTAATAATTTTTTTAAGTTGTATTTTCTTCCATTTGATATTGCTACTAATGCAGATAAAAATGTATTTTACATCTATCGTTAATTACATGCATAAATACCGCAATTCTTAATTACAAAACAACAATTATTGTTGTTTCAGTTGGCTGATTTATCTGATCTTCTAAATAACTTATCTGAGTTTTATTTAAAAAAAAAATCGAATATCAGGTGGTATCAACAAGGTATGATATACACGGTCGTTTCAACGTCTAGTAAATATATACATTTCCATACGAATCAATTCCTTTATTGTATAATATGCAACATAGAAATATTGATCTGCTCATTTTTCTTCATTGTGTGTTTACAACATTGATTTTAATAAAATTGAACTAAACACAGCTACACGATAAGAGAATATAAAGGTTAATGAGCCACGACGCAAAATATTCATACTGGTGTTTATCAAAAGTTGGCACATTATGAGGCAAAAATTTAAAATATGATACAAACGAGGGGCGAAATTTATCATGAGAACAATAAACTTAAAATATAGAAGCTGCTACAGACATGAAAATTTTAATTTATGTTCTCTTTAAAAATAAACAAATCTGTATTACCTTTTTCCATAAAGAAAAAAGAGGTGTCAAAAGGAGCTGGGGTGACACTGTTTTAAAGGTCCATATTGATATCAATAACTGAACATTTTTAAAAAATTGGTATATAGATTTTTATTTACAGTAAAGAATATTTTTATTTTTGTGTACCTCAATAATTGTACAAAGACCTAAGATCCATGTGAGCGAAGCCACATAAATCTCCCGCACTGAAAATAAACACATAGCCTACTTGTAGCTTATAATGTATTTGTATTCCACAGGAACGAATTAAAACTTCAATATCCTCAATGTACGGGTTGACACGATTAATTCAAAATTAACATACCAATATTTCTAGGACGCAAAAATAATTTCTTTTGGATAATTTAAAAAGATTATTGCAAATAATATGTTGGTTTATACAACATAATAACACCCGTGAGTGTCATGTTATGCATTGATACCATTCAGGATGCACGCAATGTTTATTAAGGTATCGAACACGTGTATTTTTGACGAACGTTCTTAAGAATAAAAGTCAATATTAGTTCGTTAGCTAAAAAAAACACTTTTAAATAAAATGTGAATTCTAATCATACACGTGTTCATAATTCACCACAATTTTACAGTTATTTAATAACAGTCTGCAGTATCAACATTACACAGATGATGCAAATGTTGCATTATATTTTTGTTCAGCTACTAATGCACGTTCTCTACAGATGATGTATACTCGAATGCAGTATAATAAGAATTGTTGACAACTTTATCGAGATAATGAGTATTTTTAACTCACACCTATAGGCCTATGTTGGTAAATGTTTTTTTCTTGCGTTATGTTTAACACATCAGGTATCACGCATGCGAAGCTGACCAGCTGGTATAAAAGTCACGCATCCGACATGGAGTGTATCAGTCGTCGCCTGCATTCAGCAAGTAGATCTCCACTTCAAACCAGAAGACCCACCCTTCATATACAACCACTACCATGCGATCCACATTGGTATTCTGTGTTCTGGCTGCTCTCTGCGCCGTCACTTTGGTAAGTTTTACTTAGACCTCAGTAATTCAAGTGAGATATCATTTATTTACTTTTTAAACTGATCTACATTACACCATAGCATGTATTATTTAGAATCTTCATTAACAACACATTTGCTATTTAACGCTTGCTAATTAAAAATTATAACAAACATAATTCTACAATTATATCAACACCTTAAAACTACGGTACTATGTGTTACCAGTGAGTTAATAAAAAGGCATTAATAAACAAACCCAACTTGCCAATATTTCAGGATTCATATTCCGAAGCACTATCGCGCAAACACGGACGCTCTGAGAACAAGCACATGCCAAATCACAATGGCTATACTAAGTGCAGCCCAATGATCAACTTTAGATCCTTGTTAATGCAAATTGCATGTCTAAAGTTTTATATTGCATTTATTTACACCGTTTTATGTGTTTCAGGCTAACGTTATTAACCCGGTAAGTGTTGAAACTCAACTTGAAGAAAATGATCGCTCTGCAAGAAGTTGTTGTTCTTCGTCTTCATCTTCATCTTCATCCTCGGATTCTTCAAGTGAAGTCCACCTTCACCTTAGTGCGTCTTCTTGCTCTTCCGATTCGTCTTCATCTTCATCGTCATCCTCTTCTTCCTCGTCTTCCTCTTCTTCATCCTCTTCAAGTAGCGACGAGGTACACATCCAGATTAGTGGATCATCATGTTCCAGCGACAGTTCTAGCTCAAGCAGTAGCTGCAGCGACTAACATCAGACTACTACTCCTAGCGCACATAACGATTATGTTGTAAATCTACTTAATGTTTATTGATGATGATGCTTAGCATGCAATACATGTTTTCATTATATTTATCATACTTCAATCAAACTATATGCATGTGGTCAAACATTAACTGGGATTATCCATATTTATAATGTTTTTATTAATTTATTCATCTTTTGCTAGATATGGGTAAAGAGGGTAAATTGTTTTGGTATTTTGTATATTTGCAAATACCTTGTCTTCGAGAATTATCTAAATTTCAAGCATGAATTACTCGTGTGTTATAATATGAGTCATTGAAACAAATTCTGTCCTCTGGTGTTATTTTTGTTATTATATTTGTAGCCTATATACATGCACCTTACACAAATATAATATTTTTCGGTATGTTTTTGGTTTTATTTAGTAAAAATCTCAAACCGACTCCCATTTACAGTTTTAAAAATAAATGAAATAATAAATTAGCATCAGTGGTTAGCATCCCTGCTTCCAATGCAGAAGGTCCCGGGTTCAAATCCCGGCTCTGGCAGAAGTTTTTTTAACTTCTATTAACGATTCAGTTCCATTACTTCTTGTCTTAGGAATAAGTAAACGGTACCTTTGGAGCTGTCCTGGCAACGAAGAACTCAATAAATTCTGTGGTTCTAAATCGGCTTTGTTGTTTCTAGCATTTGTCCGCAGGTGTTCGCACTGTCTAATCACTGGTTCATATGTTTCGTATTTGAAATATTGATCTTTGATTGGTTATCACTCACTCGTCGATGTTTAAGTCCTTCACTGAAAATCAGTTCCGTTACTGAGTGGGTCGACTCGAAATGTGAATTTATTTATTTTTTATTTTTAGTGTTTACACATTTAATTAAGTTTCATAATACACCGTGAACATACAAGTTGATAGTGGATACCACGTTTTGGCACACATGGTGTGAATATTTTCATCTCAAGGGAAATTATTTTGAATACGACTTAAACAAGGAATAGTGTATGCACCATATTTGGCAAGTTGAAGCATTACCATGTTAATAGTTTCAGTATCACTCAAAGGATGTCTGTTCATGGATTGCACTTAACTGAGATACCCGAAATCAAATACTAACAAGTTATATATGGCGTAGAACGTTTTAATATGAATATACATCCTAGTCAGTTCGTCACTGAAACAAAATCAAGGTATAGTGCAACAGTTAAATATGATTTGTTATCTTACACAATGTTCGAATCTGAGGGGAAAAAATAGTAACTTTAGAAGTCGCAAAATATGACTTTCAGAATTGATCTAGAAAGCCGTGATTAGCTCTATCTAAGGGTCCTTGATAGTTATGTTAAAGTGCATTTTTCAGTGTTGTGCATTGTTGTCATTGCAGATCTAGAGGGACGTGATTAGCTCTATCTAAGGGTCCTAGATCAATCAAATATCTACAATGACAATCAACATCAAATCTTTTGTTAAGCTAACACTATAAAAGCATTTTCTTACGGATTATACAAAATTGAATAAACAAGGCGAGTACAAACTATTGGTATGCATATTTTGTGTTTAAACATAATTTATGTTGTTACGTGATTGATTCCGTTGGCATTGGCTTTATTATAGTGTTACTCAAGGAGATTTATGAGAGAAAGTTCGCTAAAACAACACAACACTCCCGTGTTACAGGACTTTATTGTTAGGACACTAATTCTCTCTTAGTAAATATTTTATAAAGAATGCCTATACCGTCTCGTTTCCACATGTATCTCTAAAGTCTGCCTCCTCGTCAATTTCATTCAAATAAGTTCGTGAAATTCTCTGAGAAAACCAGTGTCGAATTGAATTGCTTGCAGAGCCCTGCGATACAAGACTGATTCGATAACAAAGCATGACGTGCCGCTAGCTGTTGTCGCCCTTGGGAGCTCCCTTGTCATGGTCTCTGAACGGTGTTGTATCGCGTATCAACTATTGACGCCAGAGCCCATACTGTGCGTGTGCGTGTGCGTGTGTGTACGTGTACGTGTGCGTGTGCGTGTGCGCGGGTGTTTAACTATGCGTGTCCTACGCTCAATATTTTTATAATGTATCATTATTATTATTTTAATTATTATTTTAAATTAATATAAAAAAATAATAATTGGTGTGTTTGATTTATACGTGTTATTGACTTACAATCATAGACGCAATTTTATTATTACACTTGTCTTCAATAGTTGCACCATCATGTTAAATTTCACGTTTTCTCATCCTGCTACTGGACGCTAATAAATAAACAAAGTTTTGTTTTCACTTACAATGTAACATGTACATACTGCTTCACAAGCAAACAAATGTCTACTTAAACAATCGATGTGCAAAATACGATGCGATCTCATATAGCATCTAAATTTGATGTATTCTATTTCAGTGGTGGAAAGATTTGCAGGTCTGTCAATCAGCTGCAGTGAAAACCAATACCCACCAGAATAGAATCAATCTTGTCGTTGGATTTCAATTTCCGTTCCTGATTTGATGTCGGCCTTGAATGTATGCCTTGAATTCCAGATTACTGCCATCTTATACATGTACACAATATTATAACGATAGCATGAGACTAGGGGTAGATTTTGTCGCGTGTTCATGATTTGTCAATAAAAGCTTCTCTTTTCATCAAAGTCAGGGAACGTCGGCCATTTCGGAATAAATCATAAACGAGATACTTTATATACCCACCAATTAAGACTGGGATATGAAGCCTGAGCCGTATAAACTGGAAACAATAATTAACACACTACACAGATGAATATTTATTTCATATTCAAAACATTCCTTTATTTATTGATCTGTTAATTGTAGCAACGCAGTGAGTTATATGTTAAAACATTACCATATCTTTTTACATTCTTAAACATTTTTCTCGATTCATAATTATTTGATATAAATACCAAGCCTCTGAGACAGTACGGATAAATTGGAATGAAAATTGAATGAAATATTAGAAAAACAAACCCTCAGCTAGCTCAACCTTGGGTCGTCGTAGAGCACAACAAATATATATATATTGAAATGTCGTTGTTGCTTGATTAAAAAGATGAATTAGGTGTTGCAGGATATGGAAATAATACAAAATTGAATAGTATAAAATATTATTATGTTCAATTAATTTAAATGACATACAAAAGAAACACAAAAAAAGGGAATACATACACAAAGAAGAATAAACTAAGAACAAAATCTGGAAGAAATATCGTTATTTACTCATCTACCTCCTTATAGCCATAGTATAGGTAAAAAAAAGGAATAACGATACCTGTGCTTTTGTAGCGCTGGCTGGAGATGGCTTGATGGATGAATTGTGATGGTGATGACGATGATGACGATATGTTGGTAGATACAGTCGAAGAGCGTTATTATTAAGCGTATTATTAAGAATACGTTAAAATTTGCATATGAAATCTCCTTACTTTATTGCACTTCAATTGCAAATTCATATCTAATGTCTACTTCCAAAAATAAAGTTTGGCATGCAAAATTAAAACATTTTACTTCTGATTTAAATCAATCTCATGTCTAGGATTAAAACTGTATCGAGCATTTTGTAGACGCTGTACAAATGCACCGGTCCGTGGTTCTTTCGGTGCCGTCTGAACACACTCATCGTACCGCCAACACTTAGATAGACAAGTCCGTGAAGATCTCAAATATATAACTGAATTATAAATCTGGAATTTGAAATTCCCTACAGTAGATAGAATGTATTCCGAGCCACTATTTGTGGTCTTGCTGTAATACTATTTTAATCATTAAAGAGTACATTAATGACCAAATGCTTGTAATATAACAATTACTTTCACAGATTTATTTATGGAAGGATTAAATATTGAGAGAAATATGTTATATTTGTATAATAGTAGATTGAAAATATAATAAGTAATACTATCGCAAATAATGATGTCAACAATTGATTATTTGACACACCCCAAATTTTTTACTATAATTTAAAAAATTGGAAGCTCTTAAGACATGACAATGAAGATATACCAGATACCTACAAGACAGTGTAGACACAATGTAACGTAAAATAAATTAGTACATACATACAATAATACATACAGTAGTATGTACAGTAGTACATAGTACATACAGTACATACAGTACATACAGTAGTACATAGTACAATACATAAGAAAAATACCAACTGATAGACAAATAGGTGTATAGGTGAATAAGAGTTGTATTCATTGAAAATACGTATCATAAATATTAAGTGCCGATAAAATAGTAATGAAACGATTACATTATTATTGTTATCATTCTAATTGTGCGCTAGGAGTCGTAGTATGATGTTAGTCGCTGCAGCTACTGCTTGAGCTGGAACTGTCGCTGGAACATGACGATCCACTTATCTGGATGTGTACCTCGTCGCTACTTGAAGAAGATGAAGAAGAGGAAGACGATGAAGATGAAGACGAATCGGAAGAGCAAGAAGAAGCGCTAAGCTGAAGGTGGACTTCACTTGAAGAATCAGAGGATGAAGATGAAGATGAAGACGAAGAAGAACAACAACTTCTAGCAGAGCGATCATTTTCCTCAACTTGAGTGTCAACAAATACAGGGTTGATAACGTTAGCCTGAAAGATACAAAACGGCGAAAATAAATACCATAATCCTTGGACATACAGTTAGTAATACATGGAGTAACTTGAACTTTGTGTTGCACTGGGTGATGTCATGAGTATAGATGTCCCCGTTTTAGTGTCCGCCTTTGTGTGGAAGAGGTATATAAATAGAATCATGAAATATTGGCTAGATTTGATTTTGTATACTTATATTCTTCTAAGTGACTGGTAAAACATTGTTGCGTATAGTTTCGTTGCATCGATATCTTGGTTGAACTAGATCAAATTTATTGATTGAGAACTAAATAATTGAGCTTCAAGTAGCCACATTTCGGGGGAAATGAGGACAGGTATTATTAAAAATAACTTCTTTGGAAAATATGTTGTGTAGTATAGTTTAAAAAGTAACTTAATCTCACTTGAATTACCGCACTCTGAGTAAAACTTACCAAAGTGACGGCGCAGAGAGCAGCCAGAACACAGAATGCCAATGTGGATCGCATGGTAGTGGTTGTGTTTGAAGGGTGGGTGTCTGGTTTGAAGTGAAGTTCTACTTGCTGAATGCAGGTGACTACTCATACCTTACATGTCTGATGCGTGGCTTTTATACCCGCTAGTCGGTTGCGTGCGTGCTAGATAATGCGCAAGAATAGAAAACACAAGTGAATTACAAATACTTATCAAGATATGTTTTAACTGCATTCCATGTTGCAGCATCCTAAAAGAACGTGCCTTAGATATATTAACAACATTTTGAAGTTACATTTCCTTCCAATTTATAATCTGCTAATGCAGGAAAAAATTTATTTTACATTCATCGTTAAAAACATAAAAACAGTTATTGCTGTTTAAGTTTGCTGCATACAATTTTCTAAATTACTAATCTGAACTTTTTGTAAACAAATTTTTAATATCATATGCTATTAACAAGGTATTATATACATGGTCGTTTCAACGTCGAATTAATATATTTATTACCATACTATAATGTCGAAACAAAATAATTCAAATATTATATAATATGCGACATGGAAATGCGAGGAGGGGACTGGAATGTAGTTGAGGGGGAAGAGTGGTGGCAGGATAGAAGAAGATGGAGAGACTTATCTTCAATGCCGACCCAACGCAGAGTTGGACGTGGCAACAGATGATGATGATGATGATGATGCAACATGGAACTGTCGATCTGCTCGAGTTTCTTCAAAGTATCATTAACTAAAATTGAGATTAATCAAATTCCATGAAACACAGCTAAACGTTTAGAGAATAGGTTAATGATTAATGAGCCACGAAACAAAATATTCATACTGGCCTACTGGTGTTTATCTGAAAGTGCTACATTACGAGGCATAATTTTAAAAATCAAAATATAATATAAATGGAGAGGTGGGTAAAATTTATCATAAGAACAATAAGCCTAAAAAATAGCAGCTACTACACAAATCACAATTTTCATTTATATTCTCTCTTAACAAGTAACAAACCTGTATTACCTTTTGCCATATAAATAAAAAAAGAGGTGCAAAAAGGAGCTGTGGTGACATTTTTTGAAAGGTCCATACTGGCATCAACAACAGAACATATTACAGACTTGAAACGGGTATTTAGGTTCTTATTTAAAAATAAAAGGAATAAATGTTTTACAATTTTGTGTACTACAACATTTGTACAAAGTCCTAAAATCGACGTGAGCAAAGCCACATAAATATCTTACACTAAAAATAAAATCCTGTAACTGAGGGAGCAGAAAAAAACAGCCTGCATGTAGCTTTTAAAATGTGTTCAACAAGAACAAATGGAATGTTGACTATCCTCATTGTATGGTTTGATACGACTAAACCACATTTATAGGATGCATTAATAATTTGATATGAATAATTTAAAAATACCTTAGCAATCAATATATTTATTCAAATATTATAACAGCCGTGAGTATAATGTTATGCATTGATAACATTTAAGATGCACGAAATGTTTATTAAAGTATCGCACACGTGTGTGTTCGATGTAAGCTCTTAATAAGATGAGTCAATATCATTATTTACTTCGTCAACTGAAGCAACTCTATTAAATAAGACGTGAATTTTAGTCATGCACTTGTGCATGATTAACAACACATGTAAAATAATTTAATAACAGTCTGTAGAATCAACATAACACAGATGATAGAAATGTTGCATTATATTTTTGTTCAGCTACTAATGCACGTTATCTACAGGTGATGCATATTCGAATGCAGTATAATACGAATTGTTGACAACTTTATCAAGATAATGAGTTTTTGTAACTCACATTTAAGCCTATGTTGGTAAATGTGTTTTTTTCTTGCGTTATGTTTAACACATCAACAAGAACGCATGCGAAGCTGACCAGCTGGTATAAAAGTCACGCATCCGACATGGAGTGTATCAGTCGTCGCCTGCATTCAGCAAGTAGAACTTCACTTCAAACCAGAAGACCCACCCTTCAAATACAACCACTACCATGCGATCCACATTGGTATTCTGTGTTCTGGCTGCTTTCTGCGCCGTCACTTTGGTAAGTTTTGCTCAGACCTCGGTAACTCAAGTGAGATGACCATAAGTTTCTTTTTAAACTAGATTACATAACGTAATTAACATTGTAGGTATAATATATAATTCCTCATTTAAACCACATTTGCTTTTTTACGGTTAATAATTTTGTGCTCAATCAATATAATATTATTCAAAATAATTCAACCATTTTCTCAATGCAACAAATCTATAAAACTGTTTTTACCAGTGACTCAATAAGAAAACAATTATTAACAGTCCTGCCCAGGGACTGCTACCTTATCGTGGTGGGCAGGTTTGCGTGCTTTGTTGATCCCGAGAGCTATGCCGGCGGAAGCGTATGCTTCTGGTAGGGCCACCCTAGCCGGACTGGTCGAGGAGGAGAAGTCAGACGAAGTGCAGTCCACACCCCAATCCCCTTTCCTCCCCTTTCCCCTTTCCTCACGCGCCCTCCTACTTGCCCCTTTCCTCCAAAGAGCCCCCAATTTCATCTTCATTATCACCCACTCATCGTCTTGATTAGCCTAGTTGCAAAAATATAAGACGTTAAGCCCAAATATCATCAATAATTAACAGTCCCATCCACCATTATTATTGGATTCATATTCCGAACCAATATCGCGCAAACACAGACGCTAAAGAACAGCCACATGCTAAACCATAACTACAACACTCAGTTTAGCCCAATTATTAAATTTACGTCCATTTAAATGCGAACTACATGCCCATGACCGTATGGCAAATATTAACACTGTTTTATGTCTTTCAGGCCAACGTTGTTAATCCAGTAAATGTTGAAACTCAAGTTGAGGAAAATGATCGCTTAGCGAGAAGTTGTTGTTCTTCTTCATCTTCATCCTCTGATTCTTCAAGTGAAGTCCACCTTCACCTTAGCGCTTCTTCTTGCTCTTCTGATTCGTCTTCATCTTCATCGTCTTCCTCGTCTTCCTCTTCTTCATCTTCTTCAAGTAGCGACGAGTTACACATCGAGATAAGTGGATCGTCATGTTCCAGCGACAGTTCCAGCTCAAGCAGTAGCTGCAGCGACTAACAGCATGCTACTACTCCCAGCGCACATAACGATGATGTTGTATATCTACTTCCTGTTTATTGAATTGTGTTGTTTACATGCTTGTCAATGTTTCCATTATATAATATATTTATCATACCTTATCAATCTATCTATGTGGTAATCATTAACCGGGATTATTCTAACTTATGAAAATGTTATTTATTTATTCTTCTTTTGGTAGGGATGTGGGGGGGGGGGGGGGGGAAATAAATTTGTTGGGTGTTTCGTATACATATTTGAATTTCCATATTTTGAGACTCATCTAAATTTCAAACATGAATTAATTGTTTGTTATGATATTGGTCATAGAAACAAATTACGTACTCTGGTGTTAATTTGTTTATAATGTTTTAATCTATAATTATACGTAAACACATTACAGAAATATAATATATTTTGGCATGATTTTGTATTTTATTTACTCAATAATATGTTAAATCGACTTCACTTTTAAGTTTTAAAAAATAAATTACTAAATACATTAAGTCTTTAAACATGAAATTAGTTACATATGTTAAATATGAAAATAATACATTGCGAACATACTAGTGGATAGTGGATATCACATCAAACCTTTTGTACACATTTTGTGAATATTTTTATCTGAAGGTAAATTATTTTGAATATAAGATTAAAAAAGAATAGTCTAAGTGTATACTGTTCATTTGGCATGTTGAAGCATTAACATGTTACTACTTACTAGTTTCAATATCACTCTCACAGCAAGGATTGCACTCAACCGAGTTACTCGAAAAGTAGTTTCAAATAATAACAAGTTTAATATGCCATTCAACCGTCGTTTAATATGCCGTTTAAAATGATTATGCTCATGCATCGTTATCATTTCGTCACTGAAACAACAAAATATATTACAACAGTAAAACATGATTTGTGTTCATACCCAATGTTCGAATTTGAGACAATAACAGGATTCAAACATCAACAACAACAGTAAACATCAAAGTCTTTGTTGAGCTAACACTAAAAGCATCTTTTTACGGAATGTGGAACAAGGAATGTACATGGGGATTATAATCTATTCTTACTACACTTTATGTTGAAAAGTTCATTGTATTGTTTAACGAGTTGTTCTGTTGGCGTTGTGTGCATACACAATAGGGCACACGCGTATGAAAACTTTAATTGACTTTTAAAATACATTGTCTCTCATTTAATAATGTTATTTCTTTGAATTTTGAAAAACGGATCAGGAAATCGGAATCGGAAATCAGAAAAACGGATATGTCTAAAAAAAAATTGGTTTAGTAACGATAAATAAAAGGGCGCGAAAAACGAGCCGCCGCCATGTCGATGGGATTTGACGTCATGGTTTGTGTCTGTGTACGCTCACTGCCTCAGCGATTGGTCTGTTACTGAATCATGACGTCACAGATGATTGGTGATGATCATCATGATTGGTCGTCTACTGAATCATGAAGTCACAGCCACCTGTACGCATTTCAGATCCCCGAGTTAAAACTTCAATAAATGCGACCACATCAAACCTATTTAAAATTTATTTTTTACTTAGAACATGCATTAACATACTTCTTGTATCTGATACTATTAAACTAAGTGCTTGGTTTAACAACAAAAAATCGTACGCGTGTTGCCTATTATCATCTGTTACTGGATGTTATTGTAAGGACACTACTTCTTTCTTGGTGCATGTTTTGATCGAAAATGGCTCCCGTCTCGTTTTCACGTGTCTCTCTCAAATAGGTGCTATTTCAATGTACTTAATTGGAGATTCATCTTTTCAATGGTAGGTTAAACTTTGAAATTGCATTGCCAGTTCCTGAGAAACTCTTGAATGAAATCTCACATGCAAATTGTCCAGAAAACGGCTCGCGTGAGGGTCCATGTCCGGCTGATGACTAGCGCATAGGTATTCAGCATCTTCCATAACAACCCTGAACTACTCCGACTTATAATAGTTAATGTCAATAGATAACACCAACACGAGCAATAGTCTACGGCAGCGCGTTTAGTTGCCAAAACTTGTCCTTACTGGCGAAGGAATCAACGTGATGTAATAAAATACTATAATACCTTACTGACGAAATCATTATATAGGACATTACATTGATAAAAATGAATAAAACGGCTACTTGTGTTCACAGAAGTTGTGTTGATTGTTCTTCTCGACCAAAGATAGTAAGATATACCCTTCTCGACGCTGTTTTCCTACTCTCGTGCGTTGATCTTCTTGCAGCCTATAATATTTGGGTTTGAAAACCGATACCTATAATTTTTAATTTACATTTTTACGCCATTGGCGTGAAACATGGTCAAACGCGCTTTCGCTCCATTCGCAATGGAAAGTCCGATTAACTTGAAATTTGAACCATCTACAAGCCTCGATGTGGATTAATGGTGTATAGTTTTAAGGCAAAATCGTTAGAAAAGTTACAAAGTTACACCATAGTTACTGCAAAATATTTGTCTGAAACAAAATGGCGGCAAAATGTGAGATAGCCATGTTTTTCTAAAGCTTTTTCCGGTAACGAATATGTTCATTTTATGGCGATCTTATAAATATTGGCCAAGTTACACAAAAGTTACTCGAAAGTATATTTCTGAAACACAGTAACATCAAAATGTGAGGTGGCTATCTTATAGAAAATTTTTGTCCGGTCACGAATATAATAATGTTAACATGATCGGATACGTATATTTAAGGCAGAAATTACATTACTATTGCTGTCAATAACTGTTAGTAACGGTGGCGGACCGTGTTGAAAACATGACGACGAAAATTCTTAGCTACGCACATTGCACTGCATCCAACAATGTCTGGAAGTATAATAGATATGGAAATTAGAAAAATTTTTGCAATGCGCATTCTTGAATTGTTGTTAATTGTTGTTTGTATTAGCATTGAACTTTTCGCCAGAAAGGTCGTAGATAACGACGCGCTCGCTTATCAACGCGTCAAACAGAGCGTTTTCCTAGTTGAAGGTAAGATTACACGTTTCCAAGGAGTTGTTTATCGCAAGTGTAGTTTGGCAACTAGGATTGTGCCACACACATTTCTCCAAAAGCGTGAAAATGTAATGATTTTCGTTCGCAACCTTATTAAACAGTCATTATCAAAATTTTCAAATGACGCTGAGCTAGCTTTTATCTTAATGTTCAAATATCGTAAAAATTGGTTGTAAAATGAATTGTGTTTGTTTAAAATTTGGCATTTCAATGATTGCCCAGAAGTAGAACGTCTTATTTTGTGATGCACACATGGAGTATTTGTTTAGTTTAGTTAGAGTTAGACTAACGTTTCAGCACTTTCATGTTCAAGTCATATGTGTGATATGTCACATTTTATGAAATTGTCGTGGGGCGGAAGTGGATGGTTTGTTGGATTTAAGATGTATGTACATTTTGGCTGCAACCACTGTCCTCGAAGAATGAGGACAGAAATATAAAGAAATATTGAAAATGTAATTGGAGGGCGTAGAAACTTCTACATTGTAGGCCGGGAAGAAAACTACAATGATTGAACCATGTTTTAATATTATTTATTTTCTTTTAAAGAGTACAGTATTTTGACACACCCAAATAGTTTTTTCTTCCGGTTGCACACACACACACACGGTTATAAAATACATTTTGTTTCCTACCCCTAGACGGGCCGGAGTACAATGAGGCGTTCTTAGAGCCCTCAGGTCATTAAGTGACCTGAACTTGGTTGAGTTTTTTACAATATGAACTTCTAAACCAGTATACCCTACTAAACCTGACTTCTTACATAGAAAAACCTAAAGTAACATTCACGAGTTGAGGACCTCTCTTAGACATACTGATAAAGATATTTTCAAATAGTTTCTAGTACATGAACATGATTGGTATTATAGCACTTTGTTTTTGACATTGCATTGACATGACTCATTAGTGAAAGTCTTCAATATCATATTACTTTTGTAAATCCCATCTATAATGTGTCTAGCCATAAGTCATTGATATAGTCCATCCATATAAAAGATTGTTTCAGTAATATATAACAATATATAAAACACACTTCATGACAAAATAACGACGTAATGGCGAAATAAATTATATTTGTAAATGACATATACTCATAGATATTGTCTGTAGATTAAAATTATTACAAAAACAAAATATCGTGCACACCAGGGAATGTTATTTGTTTAGCTGTTCTATATGACAATCAATTGAGATGTAATACAAATTGATAGCTCTTAACACATGACGATAATAGTGTACTAGATACCTAGACAAATCTGTACCCAAACACGTCATTACAAACAATAATTAATTAATAAAATAAATATACAAGTATACACCCAATAGACATGCACAGATACTTGGTTAAACAGATACATTAAGCGATGTTTCAATTGAATGATAACATGTGGCATTGACTTGAAAACTAAATCATTTAAAATGTGTATGTGCAATAGTCGTAGTATGTTGTTAGTCGCTGCAGCTACTGCTTGAGCTGGAACTGTCGCTGGAGCATGACGATCCACTAATCTCGATGTGGACCTCGTCGCTACTGGAAGAAGATGAAGAAGAGGAAGACGAGGAAGAAGAGGAAGACGATGAAGATGAAGATGAATCGGAAGAGCAAGAAGAAGCGTCGAGGCGAAGGTTGATTTCACTTGAAGAATCAGAGGATGACGATGATGATGATGATGAAGAAGAAGAAGAAGACGAAGAATCGGAACAAGACGAAGCATCTAGACGAACGTGGACCTCATCGCTACTTGAATCGGAAGAAGAAGAAGAAGAAGAAGATGATGATGACGAAGAACAACTTCTCTTCGAGCGATCATCTTCCTCAAATTCAGTTTCAACAAAGGTTGGGTTGATAACATTAGCCTGAAAGATCCAGAACAGATAAACAGAAACTCAACTTATTAATACTTAAATGTCATATATTGTTACTATTAGTTTGGATTTGATTAGTTGTATTGTATTGATTGTCCTTATCATAAGGAATATCATATGGCGTTCTGTACTGCATGAATTAGGTTACCTCTGTCTCGTTCAAATTTGTTCTTTAAGATAAATCATTGAGTCATGCAAATGTGATTATTAATTTGAGTTCATGTGAAACTATATTGCTTGAAATAACTAAAAGTACATTTTTGCATACGTTTAAGAATATTAATTTTGAAGTTATTATTTAATAACCATCAAATACTTACGACGTCGTTTAATATAAAACAGCCTTGAAAACAAAAACGTTTCATTTTTAAAAACGTATCAGGAGCTTATAACGTGAAAATTTACTTTTTCGTGGGTACTTGGAACGAATTAACATTCCTTTTTTAAGTTTCTTTCACCGTCGAGATCCCGCCGAATAGAACTTGATATTGCCAACTTTAGTAGGTATACAAAAATATCTGGGAACTTCCCGTGTTTCCAAAAATGGCACCACCTCTTTGTCAGATTCCGAGTGGTGGAAGCGGACGGAGACGTGGTGAGTCCACGATTGATAATTAGAAGGACTAGAATGTAAGTAATTTTAAAAGGAACGTGAAAGAAACTAAGTTCCTTTTGAGGACAATCTTAGTTTCTTTTTTTATCAGAATTGTATCCCTTTCAAAGTTTTTTTCGGGGGGGGGGGGAGAAACTTGCCCAAGACTGATAGAGGGAGTAATGAAGTCTGACGCCACGCTACAAGTTAAACATTTCTGTGATGTTTTGTGTGTCAGAAAACAGTTATTTGGGAATTGAAGTGAGACTAGGATTTATATTACTTATTTTACTATTCACTATACCTACTGTACTTAATATGCCATAGTACATTCAAGCTGCAAGTGTATAACAGTTTAACAAGGTGCAAGTATATTTAAGGCCCTATACCCCTATAAATTCATACGTCATTGAGAAATCAATTCGGTGAGATTACGTAGGAAGGAGCCTGGACTGAAGATGTTTCACTTTGATTGCATCCATACTGACGGTATTTTGAATACAAATGATTATAAAATGATTCTTAAAAATGTTGTACAAAATTGGCATTTCACTTTAACATTATACACCAAGTTGGTATTCTTCTTATGTCAGAATGAACCGTTCATTAAAGTAAAATTGGTATTGTATTGCATCGTTCACACGCTTCTAAATATAAAGAATTATAAGGTTTAGCTAAGGCGGTAACAGTCATCTATCTACAGTGATTGCATTTCATGCAAATCGTATATCTGTAAGTAAAAGTGTGTAACATTTTTAAAAAGAATGTCTGTGTCAAGTACGGTTTGTAAAATGAACAGTTAACAAGAATAGAATACGATTGTCTCCATTATATAAAAGAAACTAAACTGCTTTTCCGTACGTATAATTTAGCTACAAAATAACTCTTTTTAAATTTAGATTTAAGTGATTAAATAACATTTATATTCCAAAAGCTGAAGTGAGCAGTTTTATCATAGGAACTCATAAGCATATTGAATTTTGAAACATAAATTACAACATGGACATTGAAACGAATATAGCTATACTTGATGCATAAACATTTTGCGTGTTCTATTTTTCATATTTATGTATGCATTATGTTAATAACGTATACATTGCAATGTGTAAAAGTGTATTTTAACAATTTTTGTATGTGGTTTAAAAATTTAGATAAAACCAACAAATTATTATTGTGATTAACTTGTATTTTAATAGGTAAATCTTGGTCAAACTTACCAAAGTGACAGCGCAGAGAGCTGCCAGGATACAGAACACCAATGTAGAGTTCATGTTAGTGGTTTGGGTCTTCTGGTCTGAAGTGATTTAACTTACTTGCAGAACGCAGCTAAGTGATAATTCATATGTCCAACTCGCATCATTTATACCAGGATGTCTTGTGCTACGTGCTCGAGACACGCTACATTATAAAACAAATGTACCAACACCGAAAGTGTATGCAAGCTTGCATTTTCGTAACGTGTACAAAGTGACACTTCAGGTGTAGTTTTGAAACATCAGCGCCCAATAATCACGCCTTATCTTAATTCTTATAAATAAAATAATTTGATGTTGGGCCTATCGGTAAAATAAATCTTGTATTGCAAATGTGGATTGCTTGTTACTTCAAAATTTTAGTGAAAATATATCAAATTCTTAGATCTTCTTTTACAATCAACCAAATCGTAATTTTTATTTTCAGTGAAGCAAATCGTATCATTTATCCCGTCACAGAATTTTGTATTTGATATTTTAAAAAAATTGTATTGTTATGTAAATAAACAACATTACTTATGAATAATTGTGTTACTTATCTTCTTGGTATTGGCTCTCAAACTATAAACTAGTAAAACGATCTGTTTGTCGCGTTGATAAGCGAGCGCGTCTATATCTACGAACTTTCTGGCGAAACGTTTTCAAAGCTAATAAAAAAAAAAAAACTAACAACAATACATGAATGCGCATTAAAAACATTTTTCTTCTATCCATAGCTATAATACTTCCCGACATTGTTGGACGTCGTGCAGTGTGCCTTGCAAATATTTTTCGATGTCATTTTGTCTAGTGTTTTCGCCGCGGTCCGCCACCGTTACTTACACCTTTTGACAGAGAGATGTCAGTGGGACAAAGGAAGAAACGGGGTGAAGCGCCAGGCATGACTAGCCAGGCTTAGGTAGACCCGAGGATGGTGGGAACCTCCCAGTCCCACCCCCTACCCGATTGGTAGAGGGACGGATATTGATTGATTATTTACATTCAAACGTGTATAGCTGATAGTTTTCCATAGTGATGGGTGAGTAGGTGGGTTTCTCTGCGTGTATCATTAACTGAATTAGCATTGATTTCGAAATAGCTTATTATTTCCGATTACTTGCCAAGTTTGAATTTTATATATACACGGAAGTATTTATGTAGACAAAACTGACAGGAAATACAAGGACATTAATCTTGTGTATGGAGTGTATGGCACGTTTGTTTTGAGAATATAACGTTTCATAGTTGGTACTGTCAGAACAGAAGCTATTGCAAAGAAAACCTTAAGACATCTTTCACTGGTATTTCGTTATAGACGTGATTATTTCCGTGTTTGTTTAACACATTGGTATCACGTATGTACAGCTGACCAGCTGGTATAAAAGTCACGCATCCGACATGGAGTGTATCAGTCGTCGCCTGCATTCAGCAAGTAGAACTTCACTTCCAACCAGAAGACCCACCCTTCAAATACAACCACTACCATGCGATCCACATTGGTATTCTTTGTTCTGGCTGCTCTCTGCGCCGTCACTTTGGTAAGTCTGCGTTGGATTAATTTTCGATTGCAGAAGTATGCAATACAAATTTTTTGTTTCTACATTTTTAGTTCATATTTTCAAAACATACTTTTACAAATTGCGCAGTCTATAAATTTGAAAGCCTTAGGTCCGAATGCATAGTCCAGACTCAAGCCTTCCTCAACTCAGCTTCTCCTCATCCTCACCAAGCCACCAATCACAGAGCCGTCCGCATCGCAATGCTGTTCTGTGATTGGTGGTTAGGCGAGGCTGAGGAGAGGCTGAGTTGAGGAAGGCTTGAGTGTGAACTATGCATTCGGGCCTAGTGTTTACGTTCACACAATGCACATTTCAATATGTTTTGCGTTCAATATGAACGCAACACAATATAACGTTATAAGTAATATGGTTTATACACATGTATAATAATAACGACTATTGAGGCGAATGTTTTAGCGGATTTAATTAATGTTATTATTAACAACTCTTCTGGGTGAATGAACCCACTTGTTTTATAATTTATTTTAGAAACCATCGTTTCGGTCAGATGTTCCTGCCAATGTTTGATTTCTTTGTAACACCTTGATAGTGGCGATGGGTACGTAGCCGAAATGTTGCTGATTGTGCAAATAAGTGGATTCATCCGAAATATTATGAATAATGTATTTTAAATCAAACTTTTTCCGGTAAAACCAATCAATATTTACGCTTTATTTTAACTAACACTTAAATAGTGATTGAAATACTTACATATACCTCCAAAATACTCAGCCTCGGGTCTCATATGTGACTAGAAGCCCAATAAAAGAACAATGCTTAGCTGTGGTGACTCCATTTATACGAAATACAATGGCATACTATTACCATCCATTTGGATGAAATCGGAATATTTCAATATGTTTTACAAAATCAAACCTCAAAATGATTATCACATTTCATCTTAATGAATTGATTTCTCATTGATGTATGCTGTTAGGGGTTGTTATAAGACATATTTATTCTATACACTGATTATAAACTTTTCAAGAAGAAGCAGTTGGTTTGTTTTAATTTGAGATTCTATGAAGATGTTACATTTCTCACAAAATTCATTACTGTAACAGCCCTCTTATATAAAAACAAAATAATATGTTAAAACATGTTTTAGCCTACTCCATTCTTTATTTCCCTCGCCATTTAGCAGATCACATGCATTGCATTGTATTGCATGTAAAAATGAATAATCGTGTACGAATACCAACGAAATAACTCAAATCAATAGCTATCCACCAAACACTCTTCAGATGAAACATCTTAAAACACCAATATAACAATATAATATTTACTTGCGATAACAACACACACAATACAACTCAACTTGCCAATCTCATCCTTGTGAACACATTTAAAACTGACTTATTACTTTTCACTCTTATGTATGTTACAGGCTAATGTTATCAACCCAACCTTTGTTGAAACTGAATTTGAGGAAGATGATCGCTCGAAGAGAAGTTGTTGTTCTTCATCATCATCATCATCATCTTCTTCTTCTTCTTCTTCCGATTCAAGTAGCGATGAGGTCCACGTTCGTCTAGATGCGTCGTCTTGTTCCGATTCTTCTTCTTCTTCTTCTTCATCATCATCGTCATCATCTTCATCTTCATCCTCTGATTCTTCAAGTGAAATCAACCTTCACCTAGACGCTTCTTCTTGCTCTTCCGATTCATCTTCTTCTTCATCGTCTTCCTCGTCTTCCTCTTCTTCATCTTCTTCAAGTAGCGATGAGGTCCACATCGAGATTAGTGGATCGTCATGTTCCAGCGACAGTTCCAGCTCAAGCAGTAGCTGCAGCGACTAACATCATACTACGACTCCTAGCGCACAACATTGGTACATCAGTAAAATATGGCCGTTATTACGAACACTTATTAGGTATTTAATTATCAAATAACATAGCTTAATTGTATGAAAATCCTTATCAGATTCCTTGATATACCACTAATAGCATGTTATTTGTCAAATAAATAGGTACTAGGACTTGTAACACTGGCTTCTAAGGCTGTAATCCTTTTAAACTGCGGAATCCTTTATTTCTGTATGTTAAGATTTTAATATTATTTTAGTAATTTCAGCCATTTTAAAAGACAGAAATTGGGGGGCTCCACAGGGTGGATAGACATACATCCTTAATATATCATTTTAGGTAGGGTTATATTGGGTTATAAAATAGTGTACTTAAGAATCTACGCAAATCCATTATCTTTTCATTAGATTCCGTGTTGTCATAGCTATCACGCTTCCTCACAAAATATTATCTGAGCGAGAGCGCGTTGAGCTATCGAGCGAACCCTTCATACTTTGTGTCAGCATTGGAAATAAACTTGAAAGTAGCTTCATAGCGTAGTAGCTTCATACTTTGTGTCAGCATTGGAAATAAACTTGAAAGTCAATTTCACACGCACTGTTTTACACTTCACATAGGTTACAAGAGAACACCGTTTGCAGTAAGTTACAATGCTCAAAACTTCACGATGCGGACCTCAAAATGTGGAACTCGTCTTGTTCACCATTGAGTGTTGAATATAAGTAAGGATTTAAATAACATTCTGTTTGTAGCTTTAGGATGCTTTTTTTGCTTTTTAGGATGATTTATAGCCCTCAATGATAGTTTGGAAATATATATATATATATATATTAACTCGTAGGTTTTTGGGGACTGATCTATGCAAAATATACTAATGTAGTATTCAATCAAAGTGAATAAACAATCATTTTAAATGCATTAGTTTAATTATTGTGATATCGACTGTGCCGTTTTGACTTGCCCAAATATCCCTGACCATAATATTATCCTTATATTATATAAAGTAGTGGCCAATTTGTTTATGGTGGACTTAGAAACCAAAGCACTAGCTACAGCCCCCTTAAAGCCCAGTGTATGGGTCAGATATGTGGATGACACGTTTGCCATATGGCCATATAGCAGAGAAGAACTGGACAGTTTCCTCATCCACCTGAATAACCAACATCCCAAGATTAAATTCACTATGGAGGTGGAGGAAAAGGGGAAAATTGCCTTCCTGGACGACGTACTAATAATTAAACGAGCCGACGGCAGCCTTGGGCACACAGTATATAGGAAGCCAACCCACACAGACAGGTATCTTAATGCTGCATCCCATCATCATCCGGCGCAACTTGACGCATTAGCTAACACGTTAGCTATCAGATCTAGAAGGCTGGCGGACGAGGAAAGTACTAAGGAAGAAATTGCCATAGTACGCAACGCTTTACAATTCAATGGTTTTTCTAACAGGTGTATTGCCAAAGCGTTCAGCCACGTTCCTGACCGCGATACTAAGAATGAGTCGGAAAAACCAGTCGCTACGGCCATGCTGCCCTATGTCAAGGGCACCACTGACCGTATAGGGCGGTTGCTAAAAAAAGAAGGCATAAGAACTATTTTCAACACCGACAGAAAAATCAACACGATGTTGAGAAAAGCCAAAGACCATATACCCTTAGAAACCCACGGAGTGTACGAGGTTCCGTGTGGGGGTTGCAACTCTACCTACGTAGGGCAGACCGGGCGCAGAATATCGTCACGCCTTAGAGAACACAAACTAGCGGTCAACAAGGGAGACAAAGCCTCGGCGCTGGCACAGCACACACTGCGATCTAATCACGTCATTGACTTCGACAACGCTAGGGTGTTGGCAGGCATCGAACGCCTTAACCCTAGAATCGTCAGAGAGGCGATTGAAATCGAGAAGAGACCCTACTGTATGAATAAACAAAATGATAGCCGCAGCCTCTCGGCTACATGGTCTCCGGTTTTAACCGCCTTACAAATCAAGGACATGGAAGAGGAACCCAACATCAGCGGTGAACACATGACAAGTGACAACAACTCTGACACGACGCACCGCTTGCCGCATAGGGATGAGACACTCGCTTCAAGGGCTCCGGGTGTCTCAAACCAGGGTGACAACAACAACGTCATCTCTCCTCCCTTGACCAGGAGCAGAGCAAGATTGTGCACGAGCAGTGCGCCACTGCAACTAGTTACCGCTTGCACCGCCAGGCAGTCTCCACCGAGCGCTGTGATCGGTGCGGTGCATGACGTGCACAAGGATTGCAACACTCTCGGTACAGTCGAGCCCAGGCGTTCGCGACGACAACACACGCGACCCGGACCTGTCACCTGATGATGCCGCAACATTTGTCGGCGAAACGTTGTGAAAAAAGGTATGTGAAAAAACAACCTCCTCACAAAACGTGGACTAATACCCAAAAACCCTCTCCAACATATATATATATATATATATATATATATATACGATACGTGTATGCACATTAGAAAGGTAGCCCGTGCTGACCAGGGCATAGGGTTTTAAACGCCGATGGTCGACGCTCGCATCTAAGGTAAAATTGACACATCACACACTCACAGGTTGCTGCCAATGTTTCGAAGTTTCAGAATTCCACTATTCGGTTTAGATGACATCATGTCTGTCGAATTTTTCCGCAATGTCGACATCGAATTGATACATTGACGTCAAACGGCAGCAATAAAACATACCAAAGGAAATTAAATTATTTATTAAATTAATTGTTCGTCAATCGTCTAGAAAATTGGGTGAACGTTTAAATCATTATATGAGTGAAAATCTAATGGAACAAAAATACTGAACCATGTATGTATAATATGTATAGGCCTATGTGTTCGACTTCACACCCACTTAGATGTGAACGTAAGGAAATTATCATCACTAAAAATGCCTTGTGAATTATTAAAAAAGAGAAGGATTATTATAATAAGAGTTTTATAAATAACATTTTAATTCAATTGAATTTATTTAATTAAATAAAGGGCGTATACTGTATGCTTACTAGGGCTACCGTTGGGGACTAGGCCTGGATGACCAAATGTTGGTTCTAAAATCTAACACTAATAACAACAAACACCAGTGAATAATAATGCACGTGAGACATACGCAATATAAAGAGCAAGCAAGGGTAAATGCTGAATCCGTATCAAGCCGTATTGCCCGAAAGTTAACTGTTCATTAATCAACTAGATACGACTAAAGGCAAGTGAGCACACATCCGAGGTTCACTACATCTACGCTAGGGTCGCGCCTGTCATGAATGCATGTCACCTAGTAGACCTACACTTTCAAATTTTAGAATAATTGTTTGCCGCTGAATTCTACCTAAGTTATATCACACAATGCGCCAAGTTTATGTTTCACTAGGGAACTTTCTCTTGCATTTTTGTTACGATTTATGGTGGATGCATGTTCCAATCCAAAGTCTACAGAACCACTATAATGTCAACTTTATATCTATCATATCATAAAACCCCCCACCGCTTTTGTTCTTGTTTAGCATTTCGTTAGACGTGAACAATTCAAAACGGAATTGTACTAATGCGTCGCAAAAGTGTTTTAAAATGCTAACATAGGTACACATTGGAGTTCAAAATCGTCTTCAGTAGGCCTACAAACCGTTTTTTAATTATTTTGAAGTTTTCTCAAAATCGAGAGCAATTTTATTTTTCAAAGAAGACTGATTGGTATATTCGACATAGAAACATTTTACTTTCTGCGCCCGTTTCGTGAATGGGGTCAAAAATAAGCTCACTGCAGACTGTGTTTTGGAATGGATCTGTTTCCTACGTAGTACCAGTGGAAAATACGATTTTCATATCGATTTATAAATCTGATGTGGTATTTTAGTCCTAACTGAATTTCAATTTGAATTTGTTGTGTCAATTACCATGTACTCGATCAGCAGTTAGTATATGATTTCGGTCCATTTGTTCCTCTAACGACAGACAGAGATACCTTGAACCTATTCAATCCGGGACCAAATGGGAGTTCTAATTAGAAAAAATGTACATTTTGCAAGTTGCCCGATTCCAATTTGGAACCTGAGCTAGGAGATAGGTTACGATAAGAAGAATGTGCTCACCAATCTTTCTAACTAATTTCAATGTTTATTATTTTCTGTTCAAATGTAAGCAAATAACACAGACACGTTTAGTGAAACAAAGCCCATAGAGGAAACACGCAAGGGGATTGGAAATATAAATACATAAATAACCACAATTAGCTACTACTAAGTTTCTTTTGAATAACCAAAATGACGAAAGTCATTAGTTACACTAACTAAACATTAATTCTAAAACCACTTTACAGTAACAATAATATAACCAATTTAGTTGCTGAAATTTACTGTAGAGTCATATTACAATAATTGTTCTAATAATGGCAATAATAATTATATAATTATATACTAAAAAATGGAAAAGAGAGAAACACAATTTATTGCATACTGTCCACGTATATTGGGTGACCACAAGGATCCAGAATACTAAAGATCATAAAAAAAAAAATACATTTAATAATACAAACATTGCTTTTTTTTAATTTCTACGTGTTCATTTCTACATTTCTAGATAATATGTTACAAACACAGAAAAAATTATAGCTCACACGTAGAACATGTATTCTCAATCAATCCAGAAACAACACAAAGGTGTTGCTGTGTGATTATTATGATTACAGGTAATGTAACGTTTAATCTTCGAAAGAACTACAGCTGGCATACAATTACATATACAAATACAAAAATCGTTGTTTTATTTCTTTCATGCTTTCACGCTCAAAACGTTACAAATATAGATATTATAAGAATCACATCACGAGCATCACGAGAAACCTCTTCAAAAAGAGAAACAAATATTAAATATCCATAAGAGTTATAGAATAATCTTGACGGACTGGCCTAGACGTTTGTTAGGGGCGTACCTTCGCGGTTGCAGAAACGGAGGGATTGTACGATCTCGACCTAATTATTCAACCTTGGGGTAACTTTTTTTCACCATGGCAACCACCAATCAGAAGCTTTGAAATGTTGCTTATCCCGAGGATAACTTTATCTAGAACCTTATAAAATAAAATAAATAAAAAATAAATAAATAAAAGTAATACCGGGTCTTACTTGGAATAAGCACATCGCCGCAATCTTATTTGCTCTAAAATGCCTAGGCCTACTTTCCGTTACTTATTTTCAGAGTTAAATTGTACATCATTTCTCTCCCTCCAAACTAATACATAAATGCATTAGTTCAAGAAAATAAACTATATCGTAACTACGAACATGATAATGATATTTGAAACTCAATATTATGAGGCTTCAAATAAAAATAGTTTTTATTATTTGTATTGTTCAGAAAATGCGAATTGGAATACGCTATTAGTCACTTAGCAGCAGCTACTTGAGCTTGAACTGTCCGAGCAACAGTCAGATGATGAAGATGAATCTGAAGAACAAGACGAACTGCTACTTGAATCGGAGCAACAGTCAGATGACGATGAAGAATCTGAAGAACAAGATGAAGCTTCTATTTGAATTAAAACATCGCTACTTGAATCGGAGCAACAGTCAGATGATGAAGATGAAGAATCTGAAGAACAAGACGAACTACTACTTGAATCGGAGCAACAGTCAGATGACGATGAAGAATCCGAAGAACAAGATGAAGCTTCTATTTGAATTAAAACATCGCTACTTGAATCGGAGCAACAGTCAGATGATGAAGATGAATCTGAAGAACAAGACGAACTGCTACTTGAATCGCAGCAACAGTCAGATGAAGATGAAGAATCTGAAGAACAAGACGAACTGCTACTTGAATCGCAGCAACAGTCAGATGACGACGATGAAGAATCTGAAGAACAAGATGAAGCTTCTATATGAAGGAAGACATCTTCACTACTTGAATCGCAGCAACAGTCAGATGATGAAGATGAAGAATCTGAAGAACAAGACGAACTGCTTGAATCGGAGCAACAACAGCAGCCACAGTCGCCGCCTCTTTTCGTGCGAGCTGCATCTTCAACTTCTTTGTTACCATATTTTGCCGGACTAATGGGATTAGCCTGAAATACAGAAAAACCGTTAGACAACAAAACGCATGCCTTTCTTTCTGTAGCTAACATATTTTACTAGTTTAGAATTTCGTAACCAGATGTTTATATAAATATGGAAATTAAGGTTCTGCAGTGATTTGCCCTGTGATGTAAGTTGATAGCTCTGATAAGAACGGTCCTTGGCAGAGCCATAAACTCACATCATAGCGCAAATCACTGCAGAACCTACATCGCCATCCACCAGAAGCCCCGACAGCCTAAGTTATATAAATACAATAGATATCTTGTGTAAACAGATTATTGAAATAACAACATTTCAGACACAGTATTTTCATAGCTCTTCAAAATATAAAGAACATGTAGATCTCTAAAACTAACAGGCATATTGTCCTAGTGCGCTAGACGCACTCCAAATAAAACTTACCCAAATGACAGTACCAAGAGCCGCCACGAAACACAATACCAATGTGAGTTTCATTATGGACTGTATTGGAAAGCTGTACGTTGCTTCTGGTTCTACTTGCAAAAAACTAGCTGAATGCCACTTTTCTTGGTGAGACTCTTGAGTTTTATACCCGTGTATCACGTTTTGTTGCGCGTTATCATTATGACGAAATAAAGTCACACGACGTGTTTTCTGCATCATCTTGTGATAACGTATTGCATATTATACGAAGCACGTGTTTATCTTTAATAAAACGTCTCTTGCCAGTAGCCTATATACTAGAACGTATGTCACGCTCCAACATTTGGTAATGTATGCAACGTGATGTAGTTCTTCACTGCCATGTACATGTCAGTAGTCAGTGGTAGGGTAGGGTCAATTATGTTTTGTTGTTGATGATGTCAGTGATGTCTGTGATGTCTGTGATGTCAGTGTCAATGATGTGACAACAGACAGTCTACGGACTGTACGTACACAAGACGACAAAAGTAAATCAAGGGTGTGACGGAAATCTTCCTAAGCTTAACAGCTCTTCTGCACATTGTTTACATTAATGTGGATACGTCTTAGGTTGGAATTCATAGTCGGCCCCTACACCTAGGGGCGCCCATTGTTACCAAGGTAACAATTGTTTGCATGTTATTTCCCATAAACAAAACAAATACATAGCAACAATGGGTGCCCCTAGGTGTAGGGGCCGACTATGAATTCCAACCTTATTGTTGATATCCATCTACGACTTGACTTATGACTCATAGATTAACAAAACTAGAAAATTGTAAGGCCAAAGAAGGATGATGCCTACCCTTGTTGAATGCATGTCAGAAGTTGTACAAGCACACAATAGTGCATAGATAGATCTGCGCCAACTAGGATCACCCCTGTTGGTAAATGCCTTCAGTAGAATACGGCAAAAAAACAAAACAATAAACAGATTTAACTTCAGGAAGCAGCTGGCTTATACCTTGGCATGTGGTATTGTCTGCTAATTTGTAATCTGCATGTATTATATCTTGTATTATTACTTGTTTAGATGTTTTTGTAAATTAGAAATTTGCAGAAAATATCACAATCACAAGCCAAGGTACAAATTAGTTGCTTTCTTAAGTTGAATGTGTTTGTTTTTTCAGCCATATTCTATTCAAATGTTTTACCAAAAGGTGAGCCTAGTTGGCCCAACTCTATCCACTATTGTGTGCTTCCACAACTGCTGACAAGGTGGGCATCACCCTGCTTGTTTTTTGCGAATTGCATTTCAACCCTGATAACGCAGGTACAAAACATAAATGTCATACATTCGCGAACTATTGAAAAATTGATGTATGCATTCTTTCAAGCAGCATGCTCGTTGCCGGTTTAATCTCTAAGAACATGAATACGATTTTCGTAACACGATACTTATAAATGATGTAGATGTAATGAAGAACACATCAGTCATCTGTGTTTTGCAGATAGAATGTCTTCGTTTCAGCCTAGAGGAGCCAAGCTTATAACGCGACTACCGTCAAACATGATGTCTCAATCTTCGTTATAAGAATCGGTTACTTTGGATTATTTTGTAATTGCAGCCACCACTTTGAAGACGTCTAAATACAAAACTAAGGGTATGCAATTTAAACGTTTGTTTTAAACTCAACTGCATAACGAAGCTGCTGCACATATATGATCTTGCCATTATCATCTTCCATCGCCTTGCCAAGCGGCAAGATGATGCGACTAGCTTATTTGGCAACGAATTTAAAATAATTCCATCATATGAGATTCCATGTAAAATTGTACTTAATTTTATTTTTCAATTACTTAGTGCCACTCAATTATAGTTGTTAGTGTATCACTACCATACATGTATCTTGTCTCTTTCTTGTTTATTATATCTGTTTTTATGTATAATAGTTATGTGACGATTCATTTATTTCAGGTTTATTATGATTTTGTGAAGCAAGAGTTTATTGCAGTATTTCTTTTCTAAATACGTTTGTAGATATGTATATATAATGTTCTATATGTAATCGAGGCTGATAGTATTTAAGCCCCACTGAGAAGTCGCTATAGGCTTGTGGTTATTTTTTGTTCTGTACGTTTATTGTAAATAAATAAGTAATATACTAAATAAATAAAACATAAAAACATTATTATTACTATTATTATTATTATTATTATTATTATTATTATTATTTTTTTTTTTTTTTCAATACTGTCAGGTCTTATCATTAGTAATCTAGTGTATTTGCTTGTGTAATTTTTGTTTGTGTTAGACCGCCATGTTTGTATTTTATAGAGCTGTTCTATGATGAGTGAACATGCAGATAGCACCTTTAGTAACGTGACTTGATATGGCATTGCCACAGAACCACAGAAGTATGTGCGTAAATAGTTAAAATAAAACCCAAGGTGCATTTTTCAAGGAGCACGTTCCTCTCCAACGCAATCGACGGGAGAATGCTTTGTTACAACGTATTACATAATTATACAGGTATAAAATAATTTTTATTTAATTGAGAATGCATAACTGATGTGTGTGTTACTAGGCTTTACATCTTCAGTCCAGCTTACAGGCCTCATTATTACAACGCATCTATCTAGACTCACGTTGCCTCGCTGTGTTCTGGCTGCACTCGTAGCTGTAATTCTCGTAGGTATTCAGGCAAAAGACAAAAACAATAGTGAATAATGACACATTAGTGTAAAAAAGTCTCTACCCCCCAAAAAACGAAGAAAAAAATTAGCGAGATCGTAATTTTGTGCTATTTGTCCAACAATAGTTTTTCTTAACGGAATTAGTATGTAAGGGTTTTAACCCCTGAGCTGAGCAACAAGACAAAGTAAAGCAGATTGAAATATTTACGATTTTTGTAGATATTATATAACTTACATTGTAAATATTTTCTTTTTGCATGTAACACGTTACTAGCGCAGAAATATTGTCGTTTTTACTGCATTAACACCGTTCCCGTAATAAATTGTAAATATACATATATATATACATATTATTATTATTATTATTATTATTATTATTATTATTATTATTATTATTATTATTATTATTATTATTATTATTATTATTATTAATAATATAATTTCTATTATCATTATTATTTTATTGTTGCAATACATACAAACTCGGTCAAAACCGGCATAAACATGTTGTACGGACATAAATGTCAAGTATTTCCATGTGTTTACCTTATTAAAATCTACTTAGAACTACTTAATATATCTTCTTCTTCTTCTTCTTCTTCTTCTTCTTCTTCTTCTTCTTCTTCTTCTTCTTCTTCTTCTTCTTCTTCTTCTTCTTCTTCTTCTTCTTCTTCTTCTGCTTCTCAAATGCCCACATTTGGCTATACTACTTAATATATCATTGTCCACATTATTTTTTCCAAACCGAACTGTGGATGCTATGTACGGTCGTGGCCGATTTGTACTCATCCCAGCATTCGCTCTTTGTACGGTGGAAACCACGAAAACCACCATCGGGATGGAGAACTTCTTGAAGTCTTCATTCTTCTTAGTTCAAAAATTTTCGCACTATCCTACACGTGTTCAAAATAATTGCTTTTTGCATCTCGATGAATATGTTCGGTTGGAGACCAATTAGTTTAATACTGTCATGGAGTTTACGTGGAACAATGCCATTTGCTGATATAATTAACGGTATAACAGTTACATTATTCTGCTTCCACAACCTTTTTATTTCAATAGATAATTCCTTATATCTGTTTATCTTTTCCCGCCAAGTTGTCTCTACATTGTGGCATAAAGGGACGGCAACATCAATTAAAATCGTTTCTTGTTTCTTCTTGTCAATAAATATAATATCCGGTCTATTGTGATGTATGGTTTGGTCTGTAATAACTGCCCGGTCGTAATATAATTTGTAGTCTTTACTATCTAATACCTTTTCAGGCTTGTATTTGTAGTACGCAGTGGTTGTGTTTATAAGTTTATACTTCATGGCTAATTTTTGATGTACAATGTTTGCAACTTGGTTATGCCTATGAAGATAATCTGTTTGACAAAGCATTTTGCACCCAGATACGATATGTTCAATTGTTTCGCCGTTCAAATAACATTTTCTACATTTATCTTCCACTGTGACGTCTTTCAGTATGTATTTTTTGTAATTGTTAGTCTTGATAACTTTATCTTGAATAGCGATCATAAATCCCTCTGTTTCGCTGAAAATGTCCCCGGACGTTAACCATTTGTTCGATGCTACCCTATCGACGCTATCCTTAAGAAGTTCTTTATAATGTCTGCTATGTAACGTCTTTTCTGATATTCTGATCTCTTTTGCTGTGTCAGAATTTAGTTTTTGAAGCAAGTTCAAAATTTCCGTCATTTAAATTGAGGGGAGAAAGCGACTTGTCTGCCGATACTATAGCTCTATGAAGTTGTGAATGTGGGCATTTTGTATAAAAGTACTTTCTCAGAATTTCAATTTGTTTATAATATAAATTGTTTAAATCAATCAAGCCTCTTCCCCCTTTTTCTCTAGGTAGAGTCACTCGTTCTATTGCTGACTTAGGGTGATGACTTCTGTATTTGGTGAATGTTGTGCGGTTGAGAATTTCTAGGGCATGAATCTCTGTCTGTGTCCAGTTAATAATTCCAAATGAATATGTTAGTACCGGTATAGCATAAGTGTTAATTGCTTTGATCTTGTTTTTACCATTCAATTGTGTTTTTAAAATGGATCCTATTCGTTTCTTGTATGCAGAAATTAGTTTACTTTTCATCAGTTTATGATCAATTCGTTTAGCCTGCGCAAATCCTAGATATTTGTATATATCTTCTTCGTCCATTACTCCAATCCGGTTGTCTTCGTCAATTTCAAACTCTTCTAATTTCGTAATCTTTCCTTTGATGACATGAAGTGACTTACATTTATCAATTCCAAAATCCATACATATATCTCTACTGAATTCTAACGTTGAGTTAAGAAGATTCGTCATGTGTGTCGCATTTAAAGCATATAGCTTGAGATCGTCCATGTAGAATAGATGTGAAAGTGTGTGGCAAACCGTATTACCGTCCTTTATCTTGAAACCATGTGTAGATTTGTTTAGTATATGAGATAATGGATTTAATGAAAGACAAAACCATAACGCACTAAACGAGTCACCTTGAAAAATACCTCGTCGGATGTTAACTGGGTCAGTACATATCTGCTCTTTGCCTACGTTTAACTTTAATGTTGTTTTCCAACTCGTCATCGCTGTCCGCAAAAAGTTTACTATCAATGGGTTTACTTTATAAATTTCCAGTATCTGTATTAGCCACGAATGTGGTGACGAATCATACGCTTTCTTGTAATCAATATAGCTAACGTGAATGTTTCTCTTCTTGTTGAAAGCTTGGTTCATTACAACAGAATCGATAATTAATTGTTCCTTACACCCTTGCGACAATTTACGACATCCCTTTTGTTCTTCAGCTAATATATTGTGTTCTTCGCAGTGACTATATATTTTATTTGTTATGCACGATGTCAAGATTTTGTAAATAGTAGGTAAGCATGTAATTGGTCTATATTTACTTGGATTTTTGGTGTCATTATCTTTTGGTTTAAGAAATGTTATTCCTTCAGTAAAGAAATCTGGTAAATCCTTGTCTCCTAATATAAATTCATTAAGACATTTAGCAATCTGGGTGTGCATGTTTGAAAACTTCTTGTACCAAAAATTTTGAATGTTATCGTTACCGGGTGCTTTCCAATTATGAGTATTTCGTATCGTTGATTTTATATCATTTACACTGATGCCATCAAATGTCATTTCTTCGATATCACTCATTGCCTCAATTTCATCTTGAATCCATGTTGCATTGTGATTGTGCATTAATGGGTTACTCCATATCCCACCCAAAAACTGCTCAATCTCTGTCTTCGATGGTATACCATTGCCTACTATTTCTTCTTTATTGTTAATTTGCTGATAGAATTCTTTTTCTTTTTCTTTAAACATTTCGTTTTGTTCTTTTCTATCACTACACTCTTTATATCTTCGTAGTCTTTTGGCTAATGCACTTACTTTTTGCTTTAGAGTATCCAAATATTCGTTTGTAGCCTCGTTCGGTGTTTCATGTATAGTATGGATTTTAAACCTTTCAAATATGTGTTGGCAATATTGTAATATCTTTTTAGATCTATTACCCATCCTGAATTGTTCTAATCTCCCAATATCTCTCCTTAACTCGTTGATCCGTTTGACTAATCTTCGTTCCCATTTATTATTATTATTATTATTATTATTATTATTATTATTATTATTATTATTATTATTATTATTATTATTATTATTATTATTATTATTATTATTATTATTATTATTATTATTATATTTATTATTATTATTATTATTATTATTATTTTTAATATTTTTATTAATATTATTATTATTATTAATATTATCATTATTATTATTATTTTTGTTATTATTATTATTATTATTATTATTATTATTATTATTATTATTATTATTATTATTATTAGTATTGTTATTATTATTATTATTATTATTATATTATTTTTATTATTAATTGTTATTAAAATAAATTTTAGAACTAGAATACAAATTTTCGTTTCAACTGTGTACATAATATACCAAAAAGGATAAAATATATCAAACTTTGGTCTTGCGTCTTAAAACTTAATGGGTATAGACAACTAATAATACTAATTACGATAGTTAGTAAATGTATGTAGTTTAATTTTTTTCGGAAAACGTTTATCACATAGCTTTATAGCAATCGAAGAATATTGCTATAATTATACTATATTACATTACTATACTAAACACCATTACTATACTATCACAGATAACAAAATCTGTGGTAGGCTTACTATACTTTTACGAAGACATAGAGTTCGAGGATTTATAACAGGTTTTACGGAACTCTTATTGCTGGCTTCCTCATAACCTCTGGTGTCGTAGGCTATTATGTACATTCAATCCGTCTCATCAAGAGTTTTAACCTATAGACTTTAAAAAGAATTACTGTAGTTATAGTTCAAGTGAAAATTAGTGTATGGTGTTAGTTTGACGCAGACGCAGTCGCGAACACAGTTTCTATAACATAAATAACGAACATAATAATAGAAGAGGAAGATATAAAAGGAGCATGTAACTTATTTGCAGACGAAACGAAGCTGTAGCAATCATTGGTCTGTTGGTTACAGGCTAACTCAGTCATGTCGGAGGTACCAGAAGATACGTTGACTGTCAAGGACAGAGAGGAGAGACAGGTCGGTGCAGATCCTTGTGAAGGTCACCTTGAATGTCCTTGCAGAGGCCAGGGTGGAGGTCACGGTACATATACGGCCGTTGGTCACGGTACATGTGAGGTCCTGTCTTCATAGTGTTCCAAAGATATTATCGAACTTGAATCTGACATCAGTAGCTGACATCAGTATTCTGACATCTTCTTCCAGTAGCTCAGCTCAGAAGTGTTATCAATAATACAGTTTTACCCCCGTGGTCGTCCTCTTGGGACTGCCCACAACACTACGCAAACCTGAGACCTTTACCTACAGTATCGACCTTATCAACACTGTTACCCAAACACCCTCACAACCTCATCAAATAGCATACTGCTATTGTTGTTGTTGATATTGTTGATTACAAAATAAACTTTGTGACACATCGTATGATTTACATTCTTTTGGTGCCTTACTTACGCCTAGGCCAATGTATTTTATTGCACGTTAGTTACCGGTACCTTTATATTTTACTTATTTTTTTCTTTCTATGTTTATAATAAATTTTGTAAATATTAGTGCCATGGTTATGAGCAAATATTTTAGTTAATAAAACTTTTACCTTATTGTAATTTGTTATGCCATCAAATTAATATGGAAAATATATTTTTTATCTTATGATGGTAATGTATGTGTTTTTTTTAATTTGTATGCGAAGAAAGTTACCGATCCATAGATTTGACATTGGCGAATGAAGATTTTTATGATGGTATTTCGAATACTCTTCATAGCACACTGTGTACTAGTTTCGTCATTCGTTGCAATCGAGTAACTGTCATGTATTCCTACACTATAATAAATAATACTTAAAACCACTAACCAAACTTGTAACATTCTTACGAAAATAAGTTGACCCACGACCTACTTCCTTGCAGATCATCGCTGCAGTCTGCATAGAACACAAACTATTCCATGTTAGTGGTATAAACAGCTGAAGCAAAGATAATCTTTGGCTGAAGCATGGCCATAAGGTTCAAACTTGCGTTATAATATAATGCGATAATGCTGATGATATGTATGCTCAATAAATAAATATAATCCTTTAAAGTGATATTTAGGCAAAAAAAACTAAAAAATAATATGATTGTACATAAGTGTAAAAAAGTTTTGCGTTTGGATAAAATTGCGCATAATTTTTTTGAATATTTCTTGATCTTGATGATACATAACCCTGGGCCCGGATTCACAAGAGGTCCTAAGTCTTGTTTTGGTGTTAACTCTAAGACAGGGCTAGTTTTGAACCTCATGTAAATCTAGGCGCATGTCCCATGAAGAAGTCACTAATTCCTGGTCGGAACAAAGACGCAATGATCATTCCAATCATATGTTTTACAATTCATTCTCAGACATGGGCCTGGATTCACAAGGGGTTCAAAGTTAGGTCTGTCTATAGACCAGAAAAATACGTCATGTACAGACACACATACTTACACTTACGCTTACACTTGCACTTGCACTTAAACTGACACTTACCCATACACACACTCACACTTACATTTACACAGTGTAAGTTTAGTTCAGGCCCACATGGAACTCACCAACAGTATTTATCCACCACTTACATCCCACATACTCACCCACACATAAGTTAAATTTATATTTATATTTATATTTTTTGGGCTTTCTCCTACTGTTCCGTCCTGCATTACTTATCAATAACCAATATATACCAAAACACAAGGGAATAATTTAATAAACAAATGAATACAATATTGAATTTGATTTGTCTTTATTTTGCCTGGTTTTCATACGGGATTGTTTTGAGTTAAAGCTTTGGTTAAATTTAATAATAATTTCAATGACTTAGCTCACAATAAACCTCTCTAAATCTATAATGATGACTCTACGCAGAATGGCATGAATAAGCAATAATCATTAAGCATTGGTAATGAATCTTCAACTAATAACGTAATAATTACACTGTACCTCTTTGTCAATTAAGTTTTAAACTGAAAAATATAGATGAATATACAAATAGCAAGAAAACAGCCCAGAAGTAGATCTAGAATACATCGCTACGTTCGTGTGGACCTTGAAACTTTGGAAAAGAAATCTTTTGGTTGTTTGGAAGTTTGGATCGGTTGGTTCACCAGCTGACACCCTTCTTGAGTTTAACATCTTTTACCTCTAAGTTCACAAGGTACAAAGTGTCATATTTTTAGTTTTTTAGTTATTTTAGTTGTATGACTGACATGAATAGGATATACATTAAATAAATAAAAGTATATATATTTGTATAATCAGCAAAATATTGGAGTATATGTCTTTGATCACAGACTGATATACATCATTGATATACATGAGAAAAAGCAAAGGTCCCAATATAGACCCCTGAGGGACTCCACATGTTATAGTTTTAAAGCTGCTCGATATCGTGCATATATTTACATTTGCCTTCTACTAAAATAATTAGAAAACCAAATGATCCCGATACCTCTTACTCCAACTTCTTCCATTTTCTTGATAAGTGGTTTGGGGATGGTCGAATGTATGGACAGTTTTTTTAGTTCTATAAACGATCCGAGGGTAGCTAAAACATATTTTTTTTTTCGTATCTATAGATCAACAATTTCAATTGCGGATTGATTTTATTCGTAATTTTTCATTTGAGTAAACCGATAGGTGACTAAGCTGAAGCAGTAACTAATGCGATAGCTCGCCGGTTAGATTTCGACCACCGGTAATTCTAACTAAAGGTATTTTTCAAGGTTTTCCAGTTTCACACGGCGAATCCTGGGACTGAACTCTACAAGAGAGACCACAGGCATTCATCCTAAAATATTCAAACATCCTTCACTTGGACCACATTTATAAACCGAAACATCATATTGTTGGATATCCATGAGCAACTCTTTCTCTCCATAACACCAAATTCTGTACTGGAATAACACCACGGCAGAATGTAACCCCACCCAACAGCGGGGGTAAAAAAAGAGTCATCTCGAGACATTAAATGAAAGTGCTTTATTGTTTCTAGCGTATGTCTATAGTTAAAGAACAAATTTCATGGTAACGCTGGCGTGCATCCTACAGCTGGAATGTCTACGAATTATTATTTACTAACGTGACCTGATAACGCAGACTGAAAGATTTGATAATATCACTGGGGCACGATCACACAGACCTCTTGCTAGAATGATTAACACGACATTATGTAACCACGAGGTATAAAATGATGTGTATTTTATCAAAGAAATAACATTAGAGAGTGTTATTCTCAGTCAACATGACCTACCATGGAACTCAGGCTGCTTGTCTGTGCCACAGCAGCAATCTTCGCTCTCACTCTCGTAAGGACCAACAATTATTAGTAGCATTTGTTATTGCATCATATGACTGTCAGCATAGGCGTGCGCAAAGGTTGATCAATGGGAAGGGCACAATAATTTCCCGGCCTAAGTACTTCCCGGCGGCGCCAATGAGGGGTGTGGGGGGGATGCCCCTCACAAAAAAACGCCGCATATAATTTTTAAAAAATATGCGTTTTTTAATGTGTTTTTAAGCGTAGGTATAAGGAGGAGTATAAAGGTTGTCTATTGAGTGGGTTATTTCACAAACATTTCTGAGAATAAGAGTGATATCATTGTTACAAAGTGATGGAAGTGGTCAGTCACAAAGTCAAAATCTTGGTGGTAGGTCAACAGGTGATAGATATTGAGGCCGGTCAGGTAAGACACACACGTACAACTGCGGGCAGAAGTTGAAGCAGAGGCATTTGTACTGTGTTGTGACGTGAGCAAGACGCTATTAAATAAGATGTTCCAATCTAATGCCTCATTCTGCTAAAAAAAAAAAAGCACACCTATCCTAATGGGGGGCAACTGCCCCCTCTGCCCCCCCCCCCCCCCCCATCCCTGCGCACGCCTATGACTGCCAGTGTCTTAAAGGACCACCCATCTCCCGTCTATTTTATTGGCAGAAGGCATATAACTGCGTATTTACATTTTAAAATGTGTCGCACATATGGTCAGCATGTTGACGCATGCTCGAGACTTGCGGGTTTAATATTAAGGCTTGCGATTTTCGTTTGTAGGAAACTTTTTAAACTAGTTATTTTTTTCGATTTTGATTTTTTCAGACCGAGTATCTAACTGTATGTATTAATTTTGTATAAGATCGTTCCTTATCAATTGCATTATGTAAAATTGACTAATATATTTTATATAAAACACATGTTTCCCTCTTGCCAATGATACATATACACAGACAATATGTGACCAATACAATCGGGCTATTTGCGTCCTAAAACTATTATTTCTAAAATACTCGCATCAATATTTGAAACCAATGTGATATACCTAATCAATGGTTGTACCTAGATATTTTGTACTTCGTTTTTTTTTGTTTTTTGTTTTTTCATTTTGTAATTTATTTTTTCGTCTCGTATAATTATCAATGCACGTAGCATTTACTCATAAGAATAAGAATAATATGTAATTTAATAGTGAAGCTATTACAGTGATTTGTTTATTGTCATGTCACAGGCTGACTCCGCCGTATACGAGGAGCCCAAAGACGGTCTAACTGCCAATGATCGAGTGCGCAGACGTTGCAAAGGTTGCTGCAAACATTGTGGTCCACGTTACAGTCATTGTGACAGGGACTACTCGTCCTCTTCTAGTTCCCAGCACATTATCGTCCAAACTGAATCTGACACATCGTCGTCGTCGTCGTCGTCGTCGTCGTCGTCGTCCAGCAGCTCGCCCTACTCTAGAGCATCGAGTAAGAGAATAGTGCACGTTAGAGACAGTTCATCCTACTCCAGACCATCAACTAAGAGAATAGTGCACGTTGGAGACAGTTCGTCATCGTCATCATCCTCGTGCTACAAACCACACACACGTCGTTCTGCGTGCCGCAAGTACAAGTACAAGTACAAGCATTCCCAAGGTTCGTTGCGGTCACCGTACAATCCGTATTGCTATCAGTCATGCAGGTCCGACCCCTACCCCCACCCCGAGTACCTGCCGGTTGATAACCCGACTGATGCACCGGCCAATCCGACGGATCACCTGTCTTCTACAACTAACATCACGACACCACACACATGATATTCCGTAGTAATATATAATATTTATCATATTTTGTAGATTTTCGTCTTAATTTTATAATATAATGCATCAATGTGACTAATAATTCATTCAAATAATACAATGTAATCAAAAACTTATACTTTTACCACTTTTTTCACCTTTTGTTCACTTCTTTATAGGGTCTATGTGTGGTTATGTGTATAGACTCATATTCGAAAATTCGAATAAAGTAGGTACATTCCTCGTTGGAAAACTATATTGTAATATTTTATACGGCTTAACGAGAGAATATAATTTGGACGTGAATACGTCTTTAAAATCAGAATGACACACGAGGTGCCAGGAAGAAAACGGCCAAACGAACCGAAAGAATGAAGCGCGCAAGCTGCCGAACTCGGCTCGTCAAGACGTGTCCGAGCCGAGCCGAGCCGAGCCGAGCCGAGCCGAGCCAAGCTGAGCAGAGCCGAGCCGAGCCGAGCCGAGCCGAGCCGAGCCAAGCTGAGCAGAGCCGAGCCGAGCCAAGCTGAGCAGAGCCGAGCCGAGCCGAGCCGAGCCGAGCCGAGCCGAGCCAAGCCCAACACATCACAACAACACGCAAAAACTCCGAACATTATATTTTGGTTCGGACTGTGTGTTCGGTTCGTTCGGAGGAAAATGTTCAAGTGTGGACGTACCAAACGATTGCATGATGATCCGTTCTGATAGTAAAACGTCGTGACAAATGATAAAATAAATTCATGTCGTTCGATGAGTAACGAGCCTTATTGTCACTGACGTAGTTTGATAAGACAGTTACATAAATTTATGTAGAATGTTTTAAAACTGATTAAAAGTCGTGCATGTACCCGCGTTTTCTAAAGAGCACGTTTTATATACCATTGTCTTATAAACACCAACATAACAAACATTGAGTAAAGAGCCTGATATAAAAGATGGGCTTATCATCGAAGAAGCATCAGTCATCTGTGTACAACAAGTAGAACATCTCTTCTGTCTAGAGGAACCACTCTTTTGCATCGCAACTACCATGAATCTCACGTTAGTCTGCTGTGTCCTGGCTGCATTTTGCGCGGTCACGTTCGTAAGTGCATCATATTTGTAACATTTACATATTAGGAAAAGCAAATGGTTGAGATTTTAAATGTCTACAAGTTTAAAACTATTTTCCCGGATGAAAAGATTTTGTGGCTCGGGTCTAATAGGTTAATTTCTCCTTCCAATGCATGAGAATGACATACAGTGATTGATTCCCGACAAGGCTGTTTTTTTTTTTTTGTACTTTGAACTTGACTTTGACCTGTCTGTATGATAGAGATGATAACTAGACTTTGAAGCCGTCATAGGTACAAAGCACATTATAAATAGTATACATACATATGCCCCATGAAAAATAAGATATTGTAGTCTCGTAGACAATAAATATTAATATAATAATAATAATATATTATATTATTATTATTTTTATTATTAATTTATTTTTATTATTAAAATGATTTATATTAAAAATATATTATATTATTATATATATATATATATATATATATTATAATATTATTAATTAATAATAATAAATAAATATACGTGTTTTTCTTGTTCATTTTTTAATTTGTGTTTTATCTTCTTCAACACTGAACACGGTCTGGCTCATTCGCAACTCTGTGGTTTAGGCTTCATTACGCTACTTTTGGAAGTTAAAAGTATAGCTCGGAAAGTTTACTAATAACTGTAGCCTACAGTGTTTCGTAGATTATATATTTTAATACATTTTCATTGTTTATCTAAATAATGTTTCTATTAGTTTCTGGTATTGATTTACATATGTACGCAATTCAGTAATCGTAATATTTCAAATAAAACAATAGTTTGCGGGTCTTTTTCATACTTGGTCCTATAGTTTCAACGAACATTATACAACAGTGCATACACAACGCAATTCAACTTATTCAAATGTGAATAATATAACGTTCCCTGGTATTTAAAAAGATACTCGCTTAAAGAACTGCAACCAGAACTTTTATGAACCTGTTCTCGGGGTACCTGTTTAAATTAGAACCCGTTTTTTAACAGCTACAAGATCAAAGACTGGAACCATAGCCAGAACCTAAACATCTGTGATAAGATATCAATCTCAACACAAGAAAAATAAAACAAAGAGCAGATATTTTCTGTTGTTTGTTTTGTGCTGTGAATGATGATGGCTAAACAATAGCATTTGTTCACATTTTTGTTTAGGCTAACCCAGTTGCGTACGAGACACCGGACGAAGGGCTGAGTGTCGATGCTCGAGAGAAGAGACACATCGGGGGAGGTTGTGATTGCTGCGAGTCTTCCTCCTCGTCCTCCTCGTCCTCCTCTGACTGCAGCAGTTCATCGTCCTCCAGCTCCAGCTCCAGCTCTGACGACTTGACAATAATACAGATTGAAGACAGCTCGTCGTCTTCGTCGTCGTCTTCTTGCTGCTGTCACGCCCCAGTGCCTGTCCCTCAACATGTCTACTGCTGCAGTTCTTCGTCATCGTCATCGTCTTCTTCATCGTCGTCGTCTGAGGAAACCGTCAATGTCGACGTACAAGTACCAGAGTCGTCATCGTCATCGTCATCGTCATCGTCATCGTCATCTTCATCATCGTCATCGTCATCGTCATGCTGTTGCTGTTGTTGATATTGATATTGTTATGGCAGAGCAGAGGATACAGATTTAATTTCACGTGCATGTTTTTTTATTGGAACTGTTTCCTATTTGTATTTCGTCTGTATATTTATATTTTTTCTTTTTTTTAATAAACTTATCTTATTTAATCATTTTATTACGATTTCATATTTGATGTAAATAGGTTTTTGCGCATTGTACTATATATATGTGTAAAACCAAAATTTAAACTAAAATGTATTTAAATTTAAATAAATATATAAAACGAAATTGGGTTAATAGATTTTTATTAGTTAAATCCAAGTTAACCATTACAGCTATTTATTGCGTGTAAGAGACGAGCAAATGTAATAATATTATGGATTTTATTTTTAAGTAGATATAAAATAATTAATATTTTTGATTGAAATACCAGGTTTTTTAAGTATTTAATCTAATTATGTTATTCTAATAACCTGTACTTATTTAAAATTATTGATTTTATTTCTTATTGAAATTTTCCTTGAAAAAATTATTTTTGTTATTTTTAAATAATTAAATAAAATACTAAATAATTAATTTATACATTTATTTTTGATATTAAAATTATTATTTAGAAATAAAAAAAAATACCTAAAATCAGTAGTTATTGCACAATTATTAAATGAGTAAAAATGTATGAGTAAAACAGTTAAGACCAATGATGGAGAAAATATACAGTACCGATCAAGGTAAAGATAGAAGTTTTCATAACCTTCACTATCAAATAATCATTAGGATATCAGATTATCATCTAATAATCAGATGAGAAACGATAGATTTTTCAAAAACATTTTTCGCGTTAAATATTAGAAATAAGCACAAAAATCACACGTGAGTGTCACACGTCACTTTAGGCAACATCGCAAATTAAGTATGACACATTCACAGAATAAAGTAAGACGCATCATCATCGTGAGCTGAAGAGAACGAAGAAGTCTGGGAGACAGACAAACGGCTGACGTCATTGTCAGCTGACGACCAGCTGTCGTCGGGACGATTATACGCAGGCGCGTGATTCTCAGAAGGTATTGAAATGTTATCGGAAACGTCTGTTGACGCTTGTTGTTCGCAACCCTTCTTAATGCGTGTGTGACCGATGTCGTCTTGACAGAGAGCATTGTCACACACGGAGTCTACACAGATTTCGTTCTGACATACTTCCGGCTGGCTTAGAATCCTGCTAGAAACCTGTGTAGGGAAAACGTCAATAGTATTATAAACTGAAATAAATGCTTATGATATTAAATTATAGCTAAAAAATGTATGGATAGGTTTTCAAGGTAGGGCCTACTGACAAAAATAAAAACAAATTGTCTCCATTTACGGGCGTACTGGTCGTTTAATATTCGCATTCCGCTCTAAAGTTACAAAGAAAACAATTAAACGGCTTATTCAAATTTTGTTACCAGAAGTAATTAACGTTTCGTTGATCTACTAAAGAGGTATCGTGATTTCCTGTTAAGGCTGGTCCACACAGATTTTTAAGACATACGATTTAAGGTTTAACGCGTAGTCGTAAAGTTGGATCATAGGAAACACGTACTGGCGTTCACACAAAGTTTTAGTTTTAAGACGTTGTTTTCATTGTTGTTTTTAATGCAACGTCTTAAAACCTTATGCATTATGTCTTAAAAATCTGTGTGGATCAGCCTTTAGTTATTTTACCACTAATGATTTCTTTAATGTGGCCCAAATTTTGATGTATTTTTGAAGTACTAATCCGGTTAGTATAATACAGATATTACTTATTTTAAATGTGTTAGCTTAACAGTACAGCATTCTTTTATGTAACTCTATTTAACAATTTTGTTTTGAGTAAACATAGTTTGTAAGATGAACTTGAAATAGTATGCCGTTTCAAATGCTTAAAAATAGCGCACTAGATCGGATGCGGCGCGAGAGTAGTTTGCGTGACTGGTGGCGCTCTGCGGTTCTTTGTGCAACCGTTTCAACTGTAACTTTGGGTTTGGGCCGGCAGCGCAGCTAGTGAGAACACTTGTCCCTCCTGGCGCTGGATTGGCCTTAAAACGGGTTCATACATTTTGCTTCTATAGCTAGAAGTTAAACTTTTGTACATATGTACCAGCGTTCACACGAAACATAATATAGTGACAAAACTAGAGATATGGCTAAAAAAAGATAACTTACTTTTAACTTATAGTCTTAGCCTTAACCAGTTTCTAGTCCACCCAATCAAAAACTAGATGTATTTACGACAAACAATCAGATGAAAGCTACTGTTGTCGCTATATTAATTAATCATATTCCTTCGTTAATCTAGTTGCTTTACGTGAACCGAGAAGGTTAGTCGTTTGTTTAACTATTTGTTATTCTTAACTCATTTGTGTGAGCCACACTTTACGTCCGTCCAAACTTTAGACTACAACTGAGAATGTTTGACAGTACTGACATTACCACACCACGTTTTGTGCATGTAGTTTTTATCTGTCGTGCTAGCTTGCTATACAGTTTATTTCAATTCTAACTTGCATAAGTATATTATGGACAACGAAAGATAATACACACAAAATAAACGATGTTATTCCAATTACTAATGTTGCTTATTGTGCGTCGTTTTCTTTAATATATATATATATATATATATATATATATATATATATTATTCACTTTAGAACTGGTGACACAAAGAAGATTACAATATAATACAACTAAGTATTATTAATAATATTATTTTACTAGAAAACAATATTCTGAATAATATAATATATTCAAGTATAAAGTATCGAATGAACCATTTTATGATTGAAATTTTTAGGAAGTTTTCAAGTTTAATTTAAAAATTTGCAATTGTTATGATGAAATATATTTGAGAAATGGAATACTATCCCAGTAGTTGTTATTTGTTTATTATTAATATATGAAATAAAATTATGACACATGACGAAGGTTTGCTACTGTTTATAACACAACTAATATAATAGTAATTGAATTTTGACATGGAACTTTTTCAAAACAGAATAGGCCTACAAATTATGTTTATGAGTTGCAAAGAAAAAACTCCCAGAAAAGTAATTTATATCCACTTCCCTCTCCCCAATGTTTTTAATTGTTACAGCATCAAAAAGTATTTTCAGAAGTGCTGCACTTACCGTTGTCCCTTCGAAGAGCATTGCTAGGACGAGGTAGACTATCTTCATCGTAATGGTACCGTTTACGGGTGAATCCACTGTGTCACTGAAGTGGTTCAACTAGCGAAGCACGCCTGTTTGTTTCACTCTTATATACAATAAGACATTAAAAGGAATCAGCATAATTCGTAACGGCTCTTAACATAGGTTACAAGGACATTGCCCGAAAACATTATTTAAAATATGGTGCTAGAAGGAATTACTTCAATAACAAACCAGTGGGGCTATTGCTGAAAGTTACCTCACGGTGACAATACTCACTTTAAGTGATATCCAAGTGGCAGTCACTTGCTATTGGCTGATTGGTGTGGCGGAACGCATGGAAAACACTCAATCAGCCAATAGATGATTTTCAGAATTGATCTAGAAAGCCGAGATTAGCTCTAGATAAGGGTCCTAGATCAATTCTGAAAAAGGTCTATTATATGTGATAAACAACGAAGATATCACTTAAAGTGAGTACGATCACCGTGACAACTTTCAGGAGTAGCCTCCCCAAGAAAGCGAAGCAATGTGTGTTTCAGGAGGATAACTCTTATGCGATTGAACTATATAATAAAACTGCGAGGATATTGTTTACGAGGTGAATGTAGATATTACAATTTTAGAAGTATGGTTTCAACTGTCCATTGTGCTATTCCTTTTTTAAATTATAAAAAAGTAAAGCTTTAAAAAAAGTATGGAAATGAAAATTCAGAAGCTTACCTTAATCTCCTTTGAACGATCGGATTAAATTCATTAGCGTCGAAATGAAGCAAGTACGTCGTGATAAAAATGAATCGAAAGCGTCAGCATAATATAATTTTAATAAATTCTTTTTAGGAAATAGTTAAATGGCAGACTTCAAAGGCAGTGCTGGATTAAAACTGTAGACACTGGTGACGAGAACTGGTTTGTGATGTAGGCCTACTTTCATATATTTTATAGATAATTAATTGACTGGCTCAAATAGTTTCATTAATATTGGCTAACGATCATTGACACAGAAATAATATCTCGGCTCCTCGGTATTGAAGTCCATATACACTCAGTATCTATCATTTAATTGTTCATTACAACAAATGAATTAGTTAGTTTAAGAAAATTTACGAATACGTCGAGTGTATTCACCATCATAACGCGTTAACTTTTTGTTTAAAAATAATCATTTCCGCTATCTTATTTCAGGAGGCAAACACAACTTTTCTTTCAAAAGTGTTCAAATAAAAAAACAGAACATTTTGTTCGTCATTACCACAAAGTTTGGCTCAAATAAGAGAAAATTTAATTACTGACAAATGTGACATACGTCATGCCTCGTTTACTTGCGAGAAGGCGAATGACTCCGTTATTTCGATAAACAAACATAAATAATTTGCTGGTTATGCAAAATATTATGACGTGGTTTCAAGGTCGTAGCCTACTATTGTTTTGTAAGCACACACCGTCCTACACTTCCTTACTTGTATACGTAGAAGATTTGAAATATCAGTATAATTTCTCACTGGTGTGAAAAAGCACGCGATAGGGTAACATTACATGTACGGCAAGGTATGTACTGAAATGTCAAAATGAAATACATTTTCAATATTATTACGATATATTAAGGTTTACACTCATATTTGATCAAACGGTAATCACTATTGTGCGATAAATATAAACAGCTACATTGACAATAAACAAGAATATCTCGGTACTGGAACAGAAGAAAGAAAAACGCGTGTGTTTTTACAATGTACATGTCTGAAAGGTATTAGCTATATATGCAGACGAGAAATGTGTGTTTGAGATCTAATATTCTTTAATACAAACGGAAATCACTATTGTGCGATATATATAAACGGTTACATTTGACAATTGCAAGAATTTCGCGGTACTGAAACAGAACAAAGTAAAACTTGTGTGTGTTTGTATAGATTGTGATAAGAATCCCTTTTTTAGTTCAAACGAACCACAAAGCATACATTTATCACATTTTTAATATTGTGATGAGTCGTTCTGAAGATATTAAATAAATATAAAGTGAATGTGGATGCAACCCAGCGCCATTTCTCAATACCCAAGCGTACATTTACTGGAACAGTTAAGTAGCCTTTAGCATTATATCCAACAATTAGTAAATATACTCTTTTACCGGCTGGTAAATATTTTGAAGTACTTTGTTTTAAATAAGAGGTAAACTAAATAAAATGCCTGTGTTCTCAAATTATCTTGTATTTGCAAATGTAATCCATCTACTGACCATCGTGGCAGTATTGAAAGGGGTACATTCATACTTCACGTGAATAGCTCATTGAGAGCAAAATGATCCTTAAAAAGTCCACTGCTGGGTGTATCATTTCGCAATAATGCGTTGTACCAAACGATTACGATGTTTTCCACAATGGCAAAGTGAGGGTGGGGAGCCAGCTGAATACGAATAACAATCATGGTTGGGTTTGAAAATCGTTCGCATGACAGATAGCTAAAGCAAGCCTGTCAGAGCGAATGCCCACCAAACAAGCTCGTTATCAAATTATGCTGTCACAGCCATGCACAAATGATGAAATAAAGATGATTGATTTCAACCTGTGTTGTGTGTATCGTTAAATATTTCCTTCTTCTTTCATGTAGCAAATTTAAAACCGTTTGGTCTGTCAGATAGAATACAGTAAATAACGGTTCTTTCTCCCAGTTGAGAAGTCACTCAACACTTTTTATATTTCTTTAGCAATCTTCAACGAATATATTAATGACAGTACAGTTTATGCTGAATTGAATAGAGTAAATATTATTTTCAGTTTGATCAAGGATCTTGAACAGTCAGTCTATAGATCAGCTCATCATTGTGCCCTAGCTTCAACATTCAGAAAATCATTGCTATAATCTGCCTACCATTACTTAACATATAACATTTTCGATTTCCCAAAGAGCTCTTACTTATGACAATTATTCACAACGTGATATTTATACAGTTTGATGTTAAAAATACTGTGCATTTTGACGTACTATTACACATCAAATTATATATTTTTTTAAATTACACAGGTATTGAACCACGTACACATATGCTATTGCAATTCTTTGCTTTAGAAAACCAGTATCATTCCCCGTGTAAACAGGTATACGGTACCTTGGTAGACGTTTAGTACATTAGTATTCACGGGTAGGGAACCCTTCGACACGTATATGTTTGCTATATACGTCAACAACAAGCGTGGACAAGGCAGCCTTAAAGGGTTGTGCAGTATTATGATGATAGACCGGAGAGCACTGCACCCTGGAAAGCAGTATACTCTCTATGAGAGAACTTACCTTCTACTGCAGAAGCACACAGACTGAATCATGGGACGCTTACCTGAAACAGAAACAAATACTAGCGTTAGAATTGATTCATAAAAATCATCCGACAATTATTACAAATATTGTATCATTAAGTTATATGTATGATATGCCTGCCATTTTAATAGCCGATAAAACTCATTGTAATAATATTGCATTTTTATGTAGTGAATGTTAGAAAAAATACACAAGTGGTTGGAAAAGCATTGTAGTTATCCTCTTATCAATCAAACTTTGTAGTTTCTGGGATGGATATATTAAGAACCACTCAAGCAAGCTTGAAAGCGCGATCTGTTGATATGGTCTTATATGAAAACACATTGACCACTCGATCTGTCGAAATGATATTTGCTATATTAGTTAACTTATATACTAGTCTCAATTACTAATATCAAGGAATATCATGAGATATTCTGTGCTTCTACAAAATGAAATAAAATATACATGTACAACATACAACATTTGCGAGGCAATAAAATCGTAATACAAAACCCACCATCTAACAATAACAGCATCACTAACACAAGGTAGTATCCTGCCAAGTGGCAACTAGCACTGCCAAGGGAACACATTCTAGTTCATTTCACGTATAAATATTCTACGATTTTATCAAATTAAACGTGTAAATATATCGTTCCATCTATGAGAATATTGCTCTTCAACATTTCAAACTCCAGAGTCGTTGCGCATTTTTATTCACTCCAGTGTTGCTTTCAAGAAAACCGAAATAAATAAGGTCCAATCAAAATAATGTGTTTCTTAGAATCATCCGTGAGCAGGGTGATACTGCTAGCTTCACCGTGGACTCTATGGAGTCTAGAATATAATATAATATATATCCCAGGCAAGAGGTGTGTTCGTGGTGACCGATGACGTGCAAGGCCGTGTGCGAGTATTGACAATCGATTCCGCTGACGGAACGTTGCAAGAACTATCGATATTATTAGGCTCTCAGGAGATCGACCTTTCGAGCAGCCGGAGAACGTGAGTGATGTACATCAACTTGCGGAAACATCCAGGATGTCAATACAACAGACGCGGTTAAAACCCCTGAGAGTTCAACACTGTGAAGTGAGTAGTTACAACTTACAAAACCCACGTTACATTATCATTGAAGTGTTTTATAATAACACTGAAGTGTAAAACCGATAGAGATGGTTCAGTCAAGTACACGAGCCTCTAGTTCAGGAGATCGCCGGTTCGATACCAGCTACCGGCAATCGTGACTGAAAGGTTTTTCCGAGGTTTATCTCTGTCAGAAAGCGAATGCTGGTATTGTCATACAAACAACCCAAGGATATTCCTTCCCACTATTCCAAATAGCGCAATACCTAGTTACCTAGTTAGTGAACTAAAGAGGTACATGAATTGTTGCTGGGCAGGTTTCCTACAAACAAATTGTTCTTACTCTAATGTAACTTCTGTGTGGGCCTATTCATTAGCAACACTGGTTCTCTCTCGTTTATCTGATTGGACAGTTCTAGACGTTTCATAAGCTCTGCCAATCATTCATGTGGCCGCCCTCTTTGAAACCTATACACTTCCATTACCCCCCTATGCCTCCAACCCCCAGCCCCCTAGATTTACTCCCTTTATGATCACCCCATCGTTGTGTAATGTACCTGATTCGGCCGAGGTCTTATCAAATGTTCAAAACAAATTTTAGCATTTTCTTGGGTTGCGTATTACTGTCGATTAATTTACATTAATGATGAGTCAGGAAAGCCGAAAACAATTGCACTTCTAAAAATATATTATATAAACAACAGGTTTAGAGGACTCAAATCTAACAAAGCGCTGCAAGCAACCTCTTTTCTGCGCCACTGATGAATAATAACAATGAAAATTGACAGCTAATTACCACTCCTCTTAGAAGTTTATTTTCTTGCCACCAGAATGCATCTAGTCTATTTTGAGTGCTCTATAAGAAACCTTACATTTAAACCGTGCTTGGTAGCCAAAGAAAAGCACAAAAAGCCATATACTTGTAAATGGTATACAACTTGTTATATGTTTTAAATGAAACAAAATTAGAAGCGCGTTTGGTTTGAATTTCAATGTCTTGAACCATTTTAGATGCAAATGCGAATTGAAGGTATCAAAACACGCATCCCGTGTAGAGAGGAGTGAAGGTTGTACTTTCTGCCTTCGGTGGTGATAAAAACCATTTCCTTCTAGAAACTGGACTACTATTTGATATTTCTAGAAATTTTCATACTCGTAGCTAAATGCTCAAACCCTCTTCATTCTCTTCTTGTGTGTCTACTGTCTCTACATACATAACTATGGTACATGACACTATATGACCACCAGAATTAGGGAGCAACAGAGCAACATCAAGAGAATCTGACTTTTTGTGCTCTGAACTTTTGCCAGTTGGCTTTATTTCCCTTATTATAATTATCTAATTAAATCATATTCCTTTACGGTTTTGTGTGTACACAGATAAAATCCGGCCAAACTTGGTGTGGAATGTTTACACGTAATGCTATTTCTATTTATTATATAAATTCGTGTCCATAAAAAATATCGCGGGATCAAACTAAAGTTACAAATTATGCAAATTGTTACCCTCATTTTAAAATTACAATTATACACACAAATATTAACCGTTTTATGAATGACCTTTGAAGTGGAATATTTTTTGGCCCCACAGTTATGCTAAATAATGCGACAGAGTTGCGTCTGTAGTAAGAGGCATGTGTATTGTGTATACACTTTATCCTCGAGATCTTTCATTGAATCGAATCTCCACATAAAATCGTCTGTTCTTGCAACCATGTTTCTATTCTTACGATAAAAAGTCACTCACCAAGATGAGGATTTGTTGATTCAGGGTATAAAATAGAAAATCGTTCTTCAAATACGCTACGAAAATGAGAAATTTATGGAACAATGGAAAACGAAAAGATGTTTTTTTGTCCTTTGTTCAATAGAAAGCAACGATGCGTTCAGAAACGCGATGATGTATCGAATGCTAGGCACAACAAAATATTAAAGTAGGGGTTAGGGGTGGGGGAAATATCTACCACTAATCATTGGTCGCGCAGAATCGAGACTTCTTTAGAAAACCAAAACATGTAAGCAAGATAATAATAAAGGTTTATTATGAGAGCGAAGCGAGCGTCTCCATTAGACTTTTATGGCACTCGTTATGTTTGCTTCTTGTTTTTTTGTCTCACGATAGCGGTCGAACGGAGAGTCGGATCAAGCTGAAATTTAGACCATCCTCAAGCTTCGATGTGGATTGAATGCCATTAGTTTTGTGGCAAAATTGGTCGATAAGTTTTTAAGTTACAATGCAGTTACTAGAAAATATTTATCTGAAACAAACCGGTGGCAAAATGTGAAATAGCCATATTATAATAAATTTTGGTCCGGTCAATAAAGTATAACGGCACTGGAGCAACAAAACCGTTTGCGACACTTTTATTTTTATCTCTTACATTGACCAATGACGATAGCTTGAGAACTTTTCGCCGAAAGTTCGTGGACATGGACGCGCTCGCTTATCAACGCGTCACACAGAGCGTTTTCCTAGTGGATATACACACACATTACGGTCCCATCGCTCTCACGGAACCACAACTAAATACCACAACGTCATTGTCTTTGGGTCAACGTTTTCTTCACGAACGATAAAATCAGATCACACCCATTAAAGTAATCGGTTTTCCTTGTGGTAATGATGTTTGAATGGTGCTGGTGAGATTTGCTCCGTGGACCACTTACTGCACTAATGGATGCACTTAAAAGCGCCTTACCGCTGGTGAGGGTGGTGATAGCTCCGTATGGTACGTTGCATGTAAAGTCGTTCCACAGTAACCTTGTGGATGCTGACGTCATAGATGAGTAAGACTTGGCCAACCAAATGTCAGTATTTGAAAAATCCACCCGCTGATTGGCTCCGACTCACTCATCTAAAACGTCAGCATTCACAAGGTGGCTGTGGAACGACTGTACACGTTTACCACTTGTTAGACACAAGAATATTGTCCACAGTCAAGATAATGGATGACGCACACAATTACACAATTACACCTAGAAGAGATACTGACTTTGTTGAGCCAATTAACGTTGTGTATAGAATGTCGTGAGATATTGGTTACGATAATGTTTATAATTTATAGTTAATTTTGAATTACTTTAAATTGGTGCATAAACTTTTTTGTAAATTACCATACATTTCTTTAAAAAAAAAACACTATTGTTTCACTGACACATTATCATTAACAAACGCTGCTGCGGTCGGCAACAACTAGTCTTAGACCTTGGGCCAGCTATAACCCCCACTCACCCCCCCCCCCCCCGGTGCGGAAGGTCTGAAAGTGGTTTTGAGTACTTTGATATATTGTGACTTTCGATTTTCACTTGTTAGCCAACATGGGTTTGGTGGGTGCACCCACCAGGGGTGTCCAAATGTGGTGCTGTGAAAACCATAAAAATATTAATTGAGGTATGTTGCCAGTTCAAAGAAGTAACTATTTTTATAAGGATGTACTCTTTTATACGTAAGCTACTAAATAATACAATTTGTTGATTTTCAGGGTGACACAAACTTGTTATATTTTCATGTTTTGTTTTTATTTCGAGCAAAACATTTATATAGTTTGGCCGCTCTGTAACGCCCCACCCCTCAAATCCTGGAAGGTCTAAAAGTGGTTTCGATTACTATTATATATGTACTTTTGATTTTTACTTGTTAGCCAACATGGGTTTGGCGGGTGCATCTACCAGGGTTGTCCAAATGTGCCACCATACAAATCGATATTAATATTATATGCAATTCTTGAGAATAAATCAAAATAGTTGTAAGTATATAACCTCACGCATCTAAAATGCTTGATAACATGAATTTTTTATTTTTCAGGGGTGAGAAAAACATTCTATATACATTTTATGTGAATTTTTTAGGTTAAAATGTATCATGTTTGCCCCATCTGTAACCCCCCACCCCTCCAATATTGGAAGGTCTGAAAGTGGTTTTGTATACTTTGATACATGACCTTTTGATTTTAACTTGTTAGCCAAGATGGTTTTTTGTGAGTGCACTTACCAGGGCTATCCAAAATGTCGAAATAGTGAGCAATATTAATGATAATTGTGATATTGACAATAAAATGAACATTTTTGATATTAAGTAACCTTTAACACATCGAAATTGTTAATTATACATTTTCCCATTTAAATGGTCGCACAACACAATATATAATACATTGAATTTAATAATTTATACATTTTATTTGTTTACTTTGAGCATAACATGTATAGGGTTTACCCCATTTGTAACCCCACGTTCCCCATATGCCGGAAAGTTTATAACTGTTTTTGGATACTTTGGTACACTGTCTTTCGATTTTAGCTTGTTAGCCAACATAGTTTTGGTGGATGCACCCACCAGGGGTATCCAAACATGGCGAAATAAGGAGCAATATTGATGTTAATTGCGATTCTGGACAGTAAATTAACAATTCTGGACGTATATATTCTTTAACATTCAAAATACTTAATTAAATACAATTTTCCATTCAAGGGGTGCACAAAAGTTTCCATATACATGTTTTGGTTTACTTAGAGTAGATAGTATATATAGTTTTGCCAGTCTATGACCTCCCATATTACCCACATTGTGGAAGATGATGGAAGCGGGTTTGAGTACTTGAATAGATTGTCTTCGCATTTTTACTCAATATACAACACGGTTTTAGCGGATGCACCCACCAGGGGTGTCAAAATGTGGCATCTCAAATGTATATACATATAAATATTAATTGCGTTTCTTGAGCATTTATGTAAGTATGTTTGTTATTTTGTGACTTTTGACTGTTCCACCAACTAAGTGACATGCATTTGTATTATAAAAGCTGCAAAATCCTTAAATAAACGTGTTTCTTTTTTAACGACGTTAATTAATGAAAAAAAAAAAAAATTAAAAATTAAAACAATAACCTAAAATGGATATTATTCTATGGAAATCACATATTACAAACAATGTTAATACACTAACATATATTTCAAAGCTACAAAGAAAAAAAAATGGAACCTTCTCACCTGTATTAGCTAATAGTGCAAAAAATAGCGATCGAAGATGGATTTTGACGTTTAAAGCGTGATTACCCCTGAAAATGTATTATTGACATGTATAATAAATTACTTATTCGTAATGTACTCATCAAGACCTGTCATTAGAGTGGTCGCAAACGACATTTGTGACTAAAGAATTTCATGATGTCCAAAAAGACACAGGGTGATATCTCCGAAGATAATGGCCAATTGGGTCTCAAACAATTTTTAGAAATAAGACAATAATATACATAGTAATAACCTTACGTAGAACTAACTTTTTTGTTACTACAAGACTCACAATTAATATTTGTACTATTTAGACCAAAATCTTTGGACACCCCTGGTAGGCTGTTCCACCAAAGTTGTGTTGGCTAACAAGTGAAAATCAAAATGTAATATTAAGAGGTATACAAAACCACTTTCAAACCTTCCGCACCGGGGGGGGGGGGGGGGGGGGGGGGGGGGGAGGGTTTCTATTAGCTGGCCCATGGTCTATCTCGTTGCAGCCTGTAACAACAGTGGGACGCCGCAGTCGCCAATGAGCGCCGACTACCCGCCAAGCTCCACGACGCAGTTGTCCTCGGTCTGAGGAAGGAGCAGGAAGGTTTCTCCGAAAATGTATCATATTTTAAGTAAGCGACCTCGGTACAGTTTTATATTCTGTGGTACTTATAACGTTTATATATATGTTAAGTTTTAAATTCTCATGGCTGTACATTAAATAATTGTTTTATGTGGTATTATCACGTGAGTTATAGAATGAGGGTTCTGACTTACCCCCTTCATCCCTCCATTCTATAACTCACGTGATAATACCCCAAAACATAATTATTTAATATAAACATATACTTTATTACGTTTTGTTGATTCTATTACGCGAAAAACGGGTAAATGTTTCGGTAACACCGGTCAATTATAGTTGCTCTTAAAAGCTCTTCAATAATTAATAACCTTTATTGAAACTAAAACTGACTGTCCGCTCAATGTCCGTTGGCATCCAATCGCAATCGCAATCGGAATATCATATTAAATAAACTGTATTTCAAATAATATGTATTTGTTTGTAATTATTTTGTATTGAACTTATTAAAACTATCACAAAAAAAAGTATCAATCATATAATCTAGAAATAATTATACCGATCAATATTATACGTGTAACAACGTGCGCGGAACCTACTCAAATATCCTGAGCACGTTCAACATAGTGTCAAGAGACACTCATTACGTGACAGTTCCCTATTTAGAAGGTTGTTAATGAGGTTGCTTTAACGCGGTCGACTTTTGCTAAACGTGAAAATATAATGACGGTGGGTCTCAAATGCTCCGAGTAGTTTGAATGATAATTTTCAACAAGCTAGTACCCTGTTAGCGTTTGTTTGCAGGTCAGTGTTACTTCAGTTTAGGTTTATAAGTGCATCACTGTTAAGCACACCCCTATAGCAATTAGCAATAGCGGCACGACGACGCTGTACTTTCTTGGGTACATCTTTTAGAACTACGTTCTCACAATCATTACTTTGGTGTAAATTATAGCTCTATTAACCACAAGTTAACATTAATCATTAACCGATAGAGGTGGCTCAGCGGTAAGACGCGATACTATAATTCGGGAGGTCGCCGGTTCGATTCCGGCCACCGGCAGTCCTGACTGAAGGTTTTTTCCGAGGTTTTCCTCAGTCGTAAAGGCGAATGCTGGGATTGAGTCCTCCTGACAGCCCTCGGACATTCCTCCCCAGCTATCCAAACACCCTAATAACCTAGTTGGTCACCTGAAGAGGGGCACATCAGGTAAAGCTGGTGTGCACCCTATAACGGGTATTCCTACGAAAAATTATTAATTATTAATTAATCATTAGATTACAGACATAGGCCTCTACATGACGCTAACCTTCAAAGTCGTCATAGCCATACCAAAATGACAGATCACATGCAGGTATTTCCGTATACCCACATATTATTTACTAATGATCAAAAACATAGAAAGACAAATATCAAGAACAAAAATTTGTGACGCGATAAAACACAATACGTACTTGCTTCCTTTGTATTAGTCAACAATAGAAAAAAAGCCAGAACGCATGTAGACTAATGAAGAACACTTGTAGTTATTACAGGTAAATGATAGGTACAGGTAAACGCTCTGTCAGTACGTAGTCCACTTATTATTATACATCTCACTTTACACTTGCATTTTTTGGCTTAACACTTCCAGGAGTTGTTTAGTTTACTTTCTGTTGTCAAGAAAGAATTACTCCTTCCAATTCTCTCAATCTATTATTTCCAAAAGGAGCAGGTGTGATGTTCAACCCAAGCAACTTGTTAACACTTAATTGAATTCCTTGATCTGGCGCTGTGCGGCTCCCAACTCCCTTGCTTGAGGTCAAACAATAACTGTTCAGATGGGTAAAGAGAATTAAGATCGATTATCAATCTTGTTGCAGCTGAGGTTTGACGTGACACTAATTGATCTCTGCACTTCTTGAAGTGAATCGCACATTACAACATGCAGCTGCAAAGTACATCAACCAATCAGAGAAGAGAGCATCAATACAGAGTGTAAAGCAATGACGTGTTGTAACAAGTAGAGGTAATGAAATAAGTTTGAGACATGTAGCGGTAGTAATAAAAACATTTTTTTTTCAAACTAAGAAAGAGAACGTTGTTTACATGTGTAAACAACGCAGATTGACCCAATTTTCTTGACCCGTAACAACCTTACAGATGCTTTCGTCATAGAGTCGTTCCACAGCAACCTTGTGGATGCTGGCGTCATACATGAGTGAGGCTTGGACAACCTAGTGTCAGTATCTGCAAAACTCACCCGCTGATTGGCTCCGACTCGCTCATCTATGACGTCAGCATTCACAAGGTTGGTGTAGAACCACTTTAGACGAGTGATCTGTAGCGAAACGGCGAGCCCGAATCTCAAATACCGATCACAGTTGTTTCGGGACAAGTATAGGAAACAATTACTGACATGGACAAACACTGAAAGATAGGTACATTAACGTATGTATAAAAAACGTTAACGTAAATAACCGTATACATATTTTTACATTTACTCCAGCTATACATTAAATAAAATACTAAATATGGGACGTACACGTTTAAACGTTGAAATGTGGGAGTCACTTTAAACGTTCGTAATTTTTACAGCGCAGGAAAACGTTCTTGATATAGTCTACCATAAAGTGGTAGATGTGTGACGTGTAAGGTTCAAGAAGATGAAGAAGAGAAATCTCACAGTTGATAACAACAACCAAGCCTACTATACTATTACTAGTCCACTATGAGTAAAGTTGCTGACTACGAATTTTAATTTTACCGTAGCTTTCGGAACTTTTCGGTCATTTACTGTTTACAGCATCAGTCACTTTCTCGCCTCACGGCGGGGGATGGGGAAGGGGGGGGGGAGGGCTATGACGAAAGCGTTTAAACGCGAATTAAAAAAAATAAACGTTTAAGGTTATACAGGTTAAGCTCAAAACTAAGTTACATAGTTTAAACTGCTTGCCCTATTTTACCCTATATATATTGTTAACTCGAGGTTTTCGCGGATGGAATGTTGAAAGTTTTCGGGTTGACTGCCGCGCTCTTTCTTGAGAAATGTTGGTCCATTGTCGACGTCACGACGAGATACTTGGCCGAAACGTCGACAAAACGGTTCTTTTAAGGACCAAATAGGGAATGTGCATGAATTTTCTACAGCTCTGAAAGTACGTGGAATATATTGTTATTCATCTGAAGACATCAGAAACCGAATTTAAAAGTTTTAAAATTTACTCATTATACTTCTATAAATGTTCAAAGATTTTGATTATCTGTTTCCCGCACTATTATTTTTAAACGGTATGTGACGTCACAATCCTTGTAAATCACTGCTTATATGAATGACTTTGCATATAACCAAGGTCCACTGGATCGCTTGTAGCGCGCACGCAGCGACTCCGCCAGGAGTAAATCCAGTAGACCTTGGCATATAACCTCCTTGGACTTTTCCACCGCCTCCTAGACGAAACAATCAAATTTTCAAGGTCAGTCAACTAACCTTGTCAACATTTTTACTCAAGCCGTTGTCAAGTCTGCTTTATATGAATAACAACACCCAATATTTACCGATATTCTATGAAAATAGGTTTGGTATTATTGTTTTTATAGTAATTGGGCTTCAAAATTAATTATTAGGCGTACTAGACATTCATTCGAATTAATGTGATTTTGGATATGATAATTTCCAAATAAGCGTTATTTTATTTATCATTATATGATTGGTTGATTGCTGATACAGGGAAAGTGACGTATGCCCCGTTTTTCCCGCCATAAATATGTGTGAAACTTTCAGCTCGTTTTTATAAATGAAACTTTTGTCTATGTCATCGAAATAAAATATTTTTGTATTCAGGAAGTTAATCCTAATCTAGTAAAATGGTACAAAAAGATGACGCATATTCCCTATTGTTTCAAGAAAGAACGCGGCAGTCAACCCGAAAACTTGGAACAAGTATAATATACCCTTCTAGCACAAAGATACATTTTCTATGGTCGAGTACGGAACCTCTACTACTTGAGCGTATATTTTCTTGTATTACGTTGACCTTGCTTATAAACAAAACCTTCTTTAAACATGTATTGCATCCTGCTCCAGAAATGAAAAGTGCGAGTTGTCCTACCAATTATCCCATATGTTTGTTTCCGTCAGTATTAATTATAAAACTCTAATTATAAAACTCTAAATTATTAATTATAACTCTCTAAGCAAACTGGAACCAGAGCCGCAGCGCCACACAAAACAAGAACCGACCAACTTGAACAACTCGTCTGAGTTTCATTGAATGGGCATCATAACTTGCATTCGACTTCGTTCCCTAAGTAGGAAAAACTTTCTGAACAACTTTGCACACACATCTGGACGAGGCTGCTCACTTTCGGTCTGATTCTAGTCAGTCATCAGGCTTGTTTGTGATCAGATGGAACCGTAATTTAAATATGTCAAGAACATTTTCAGGAATACATTTCTGAGTTTAATATGAAAGTCCTTTTTTTTGCAAAAATCTTCATTTGTGAGGAGCAAATTTTACATGCAGACTTATGATTACATTTCAATGTGCATGTTTTATTTTCTCCCCCTTACATACACCGAGTTGTTACTGATACTGGCTTTTTATTTTAATATTAGTGATACAGGGGAATTGTATCCGAATACATTCTATTAAATCACTCGTGGAGAAAGGATGAATAATAATGTTACGAATTGATTTTCTTATAACAAAAATATAAAATTAGATTATGTCCGTAAACCTACCATAAACGGCAAATTTGGAACAACCGTGGAACAATGAACCATTTCTAAATATTTATATTCTGACCTCAAAGAGCTTATAGGTAGAGGGACGTGGGCGATTACGGTGTGACCTAGGGCAAACTATGGGTATTCCAGGTCTGAATGGCTAGGGCATGTATTGATGTTATTTAGCGTTCATTTTCATATATTCCCCACTCATAGTCTAAGTTATCATCGTTGCAAAATATGACAAATACTTTAATAGGCGCTATCGCTTGATACAGGAAACTTGGCCAGTTTAACATTGAGCCGCATGGCGACACAAGTTCACGTATAAAGTTGAACACCAAGCCGCTAGACAGCCGCTGAATCGCAAGCCAGTCGATAACAAAATTTGGCAGCTTTAGATGCAGCGAGTGAACTTCTTCGCGTCGATCATTCACCTAGTTTAACTCCAAGCCGCTAGGACAGCTGTCGCCAGAAATCGACGAGAGTTTCCTGTATTAAGCGCTATCGCCTATTAAAGTATTTGAATATGATACATAAGGCTAAATAAATTGTGATTAAGAGATTTATAAAATAAATTAATAATTTGTGTAATTATTTGTACGAACACACTAGTACTCTCATATTACCGATGGCAGATCTTTATCTACTGCCCCTTTCATCCGCGCTGATTCAAAAAAAATCAACAGATTCCTGGCATTATTTTAGACAATCGTAGAACAGTCTTCTGTAGTGTTGAGTGCACAAGCCTGATTGTAGTTGTCTCAACGAAAGTATTCTGATGCTTACGACACAGCCGAGTCCAAGGTGACAACTTAAATTTCTTCTTCTCTAATTCCTACCATCTAGCCTGACAGGTCCATTGGGTATAATTTAAGACCTTCCGGTGGCTACCTGTAACGGTGGGTGTGACCAAACCTCCAGTGCACTCGACTAATGCCGAGTTCCCGACCTTGAGTGCACTGGTGCAGTGCAGTGTGCACTGGTGCAGTGCAGTGCAGCACTGCATGAAGTTGACCAATCTTCAACTTTTCACGCACGCAAGAGCAGGAGCATGCGCACAACCACAAAACTAGGCAGGCAAGATGGAGTAGATAGTCGTTGACTGGTTCTTTGGGTTTGTTAAGTTTAAAGTACAAATATTTCCTCCACTTCGAAGCAAAACAAGGGAAATGTATTTACCACGCGGACGGAAATATTTGTGTCAGGTATGACACTATTCTCTGCACGCCCGCTGCACGCAAACGCGACGTCACGAACTGTTAATATTTTACCCGCATCACGCAGCGGCACGCAGAAAGGTGCGTGTATTCCCACGCAAGGTAAAGCGGCATAAGCCGAACCATGCATTTACTAATGTGTGAAAGAACGCCTTGTATCTGTTGATTTTCTTGCAATTGGTGTGGTTGAAAGGGGCCAGTATAGACAATGACTTGCGATCGGCATGCGAATACGTTCGTTGGAACTAGTATACGCCCACTATTCCAGATAACCAACGGAAGGTTGTAAATTATCCGTAATGTACCTGTTTCAATTAGAAATTCGCAAGAACTAGGGAAGTAGAAAATTAAGCGTAGGCCAAGCATGAAAATAGAAACTTTAGCATTCTGAAATCTCTACAAAGATGGTTTGAGCTTAAAAACATGGGAATGTAATTAAGAGTGTTCTCTGTATTTACGCACCAACCAGAGATCCACGCACAGAGGAGAACCAAACTGCTCAACCCAATAAACTATTCACGCAGTCAGAATGTATACTGCTATCGGCGTAAGATACAAGATGGTGTGTCACGGATTATTTTTTAAGCGAGCGAAGCGAGCGTCTCCACGAGACTCTTATGGCACTTCGTTCTGTTTTTTTTTTTTTTATTTTTTATTAGACTCTTATAGCTGCGATTTCAGTCGAGGATGTGCTCGGCGTGGCGCGGCGCGGATGAAGATTGCAGCCAATCAGCGTGCTCTATTTCTCAGCCGAGGAGAGCCACGGATTTCTATCCGAGGATTGAAATTATTCAATATTTCAGCCGGCGAACTCCACGCTCGGCATGACGTCACTTTGAATGACCAATAAAAAATCGGGATTACGACAACAAACAAATGACTGAAGACTTTGCCGAAAGATTATTGCTGGCTGTCGAAAAGAGAGAAATCGTGTATAATATATTCCACAAACACTATAAAAGTAATGTTTTGCGTGTTCAAGCGTGGAAGGACAAGGCGCAAGATTGTAACAACACAGGTAAGCAAAACGACTAGGCCTAGGCTAGGCCTAGGGCCCTAGGCCTAGGCCATAGATAGCGCATCGTGCAATCTGCAAGTGAAATGGCTGCCGAGGAGAATCAGCGCCACGCCACGCTCCGCCGCGCCGAGCACATCCTCGACTGAAATCGCAGCTTATGGCACTTCAGTCTGTTAGTTTTTTGTTTTGTTTTTATGTCTGTCGATAGCGGTCGAACGGAAAGTCCGATCAACTTGAAATTTTGACGATCCACAAGCCTCTATGTGGATTGAAGGTGTATAGTTTTGAGGCAAAATCGTTCGAAAAGTTACAAAGTTACACTCAAAAACTGTTAGTAACGGTGGCGGACCGCCGCGAAAACACTAGATAGAATGACAACGAAAATTCTTAGAAACGCAAATTGCACTGCATTCAACAATATCGGGAAGTATAATAGCTATGGAAATTAGAAAAAATTTTGAAATGCACATTCTTGAATTGTTGTTAATTGTTGTTTTTATTAAGCGAGCGAAGCGAGCGTTTCCACTTGACTCTTATGGCACTTCATTCTGTTTTTTTTTTTTTTGTTTGTTTGTTTTTTTTTTTTTTTTTTTTTTTTTTTTTTGTTTTTATGTCTGTCGATAGCGGTCGAACGGAAAGTCCGATCAACTTGAAATTTGGACCATCCACAAGCCTCGATGTGGATTGAAGGTGTATAGTTTTGAGGCAAAATCGTTTGAAAAGTTACAAAGTTACACCATAGTTACTGCAAAATATTTTTTTGAAACAAAATGGCGGCAAAATGTGAGATAGCCATATTTTTTTAAACTTTTTTCCGGTCACGAATATGTTCATTTTTTGGCGATATGATAAATATTGGCAAAGTTACACAAAAGTTACTCGAAAATATTTTTCTAAAACGCAGTAACGGCAAAATGTGAGGTGGCTATCTTATAGTAAATTTTTGTCCGGTCACGAATATACTAATGTAAACGCGATCCAATACGTATTAGAGGCAGAAATTACATTTCTATTGCTGTCAATAAGTGTTAGTAACGGTGGCGGACCGTGTTGAAAACATGACCACGAAAATTCTTAGCAACGCACATTGCACTGCATACAACAATGTCGGAAAGTATAATAGCCATGGAAATAAGCACAATTTTTGCAATGCGCATTCTTAAATTGTTGTTAATTGTTGTTCGTATTAGCATTGAAAACTTTTCGCCAGAAAGTTCGTAGATATTGACGCGCTCGCTTATCAACGCGTCAAACAGAGCGTTTTCCTAGTTAGCTTTAAGATCTTTTCGCCAGAACGTTCGTAGATATGGACGCGCTCGCTTATCAACGCGTCAAACAGAGCGTTTTCCTAGTAAGCGAGTGAAGCGAGCGTCTCCACTAGACTCTTACGGCACTTCGTTCTGTTTTTTTTGTGTGTTTTTGTTTTTATGTCTGTCGATAGCGGCCGAACGGAAAGTCCGATCAACTTGAAATTTGGACCATCCACAAGCCTAGATGTGGATTAAAGGTGTATAGTTTTGAGGCAAAATCGTTTGAAAAGTTACAAAGTTACACCATAGTTACTGCAAAATATTCTTCTGAAACAAAATGGCAGCAAAATGTGAGATATCCATATTTTTTTAAAAGCTTTTTCCGGTAAAGAATATGTTCATTTTATGGCTATCTGATAAATATTGGCAAAGTTACACAAAAGTTACTCGAAAATATTTTTCTGAAACACAGTAACAGCAAACTGTGAGGTGGCTATCTTGTATAGTAAATGTTTGTCCGGTCACGAATATACTAATTTAAACGCGATCGGATACGTAGTGGAGGCAGAAATTACATTTCTATTGCTGCCAATAACTGTTAGTAACGGTGGCGGACCGCGGCGAAAACATGACAACGAAAATTCTTAGCAACGCACATTTCACTGCATTCAACAATGTCGGTAAGTATAATATCTATGGTAATTAGAAAAATGTTTGCAATGCGTATTCTTGAATTTTGTTTTAATTAGCTTTGAGATCTTTCCGCCAGAAAGTTCGTAGATATTGACGCGCCCGCTTATCAACCCCTCAAACAGAGCGTTTTCCTAGTGTAATAAACAATGCCAGGTATCAAACCATTTCCCCTCCACCTTACCACCTCCACTCAGTACCAGCGAAGCACACGCAACTGAAGGAATGCGGGGAGGGTTGCGGTAGACTCCAGACCCATCAAGCCAGGTGTCATTGTTAAAAAAAGCAATCTTTAGCAATCTTTTTATGTAGCTAAATGTTACAATTTCTGAATTACTTTTCAGATATATGGAATAGTCACGAACAATTGGTATAAAATTAACTTTGAATTTTAAAACAGCTTGTAAACTGACAATTTTATAACAATGGTCTTTTCATCATTATAGTTTACAAACTACGCCAAAATCGTTAATGATCAAGCTATTTTTAAATTTTAAAGTTAATTTAATATCAATTTTCGTGATTTTTCCATATATCTGAAAAGAAATTGAGAAATTATTTCATTTAACTACCGTACACCAAAAGATTGCTATTTTTAACAACGACACCTGGCTTAATGGGTCTGCGGTCTACAGCAACCCTCCCCCCATTCCTTTCTCGTGAGCGCTCAGCTGGTACGTAGTGGAGGTGGTAAGGCGAAAGGGAAATGGCTTGATACCTGGCATTGTTTATTACATAATCCGTGACGACAACACCTCGTATCTTACGCCGATAGCAGTATATACTTGCTTTACCAATTAGGAAAACGATGATAACCAACCATTACAAAGGTCGATCCAAACTATAATTAAACCCTGCTGCTTTTGCCGAAAATGTTATATCTTAGCATTAATTATTGTGTTCTATTAAAAAAGTTGCAAATGAGTATGATTTTTAAATTCAATTGTGATGTATTTATTCCATCCAGTTATAGTATACCTTTTGTTTCTGACACTTATTTCCTGCAATACTAATATAAATTCAAATTAGTGAACTCCCGGCTCATCCATCTGATACCAAGGATTCATGGGTCACGACCATATAAACCTACACGATCTCATTGTTCCTTTTAGGGCTGCACAACAATAAGAGGAAACTACTCGAATGATAAGACTACATTATCGATTGTATCGATTGATATTTTAGAACGATAAGTTATAGTTTTTAATGTGGTTGATTTAAATGCGCTAATTTGCATAAACAGTGCTTCATAATTTAAATTTGATTTTAAACTCATTTTAGTTTCCCTAACCCATGGACTCTCCCCCTCCCTTCCACTCTTTCCACCTCAAAAGCATCGTAACTAAATGATAACCAAAAATCATATTTAGTGTGTCTGTGTGTCAGAGCATCTTCAAGATATCAACATGGATATACGTCTTTATTATTCTGTATTTAATTACACAAGTATAATAAGATATTATTTATTTGGATTGAACTGTGGATAGTGCGCTGTGCGTTCCGGTGCTCACTTATATTACAGCTCATATTTTGCGCCAGTTTTACAACACGTGTTCCCCGTTCATGACATTTCATTGTGAGATCGGTGTGACGAATGTCTGTACTCGATATAGCAAACAAATAAAACTAACTAAACCCGTAACTCAATAAACCGATGTTCCTCCAACTGCGTTGAAGTCCACAATAAGTGCGAGAGAAATGCTGTACGTAGCCTATTTCGTTCCCCCAAACTGTTGCATGGATAGGGCTACCTCAGAGCTAGAGCACAATACTGCAACCCAGAGGAGAGTATTCGATTTCCGCTAAAGGAAATTAACTCTAATGGGGTTACCAAGGGCTTCCTCGGTCGTGACGAACGCAGGGACTAATTTGATACCTAAATAAATCGTGGCTTTCCATCTAAGCGGCGTGTATTTCCTTAAATATGAGAGATAAACATGCATATAAACATACCATAATAATGTCAACAGTAAACATGTATTTGTTTAATAATGAATGATGGCGAATTTAATAATTAAGAAAAATTCACTTTTCCCAAGACGCGCGAGAAAAACAAATCGAACGATAGAATTGTATCACCATTGTTTACCGAATTGAAGTGTGATTTGGATTTTTAGTATCGTGATTCATATTGAAATATAAATTTGTAGTGAGAATCCGAAATTAACTACAAAATAAATAAAATAAATAAATACACATTTAGAGTCTACCCACTCAGTAAGTAAACTGATTTGCAGGGGGTGGGGGGGGGGGGGGGGGGGGCTTTAATTTAAAGTGACTAAACCAACCCTGTAGGCTTCGAACACCATCGACGAGTGCATGAGCGATAACCAATCAATGATCGATATTTCAAATACGAAACATATGAATAAGTGATTGGACAGTGCGACACCTGCGGACAAATGCCAGAATCAACAAGGCCGATTCAGAAGAACTTTCAATTTATTGAGTGCTTCGTTGCTAGGACGGCTCCAAAGTCACCGCTTACTTATTCCTAAGCCAAGAAGTGATGGAATTGAATCCACATTACAAGTTAAAAAACTTCTGCCTGAAGCGGGATTTGAACCCGAGACCTTCTGCATTGGAAGCAGGGATGCTAACCACTGGACCAACGAGACCACTGGAGACGAGATTCTGCTGAGATTTGTCTATGTCACCAGTGATAACAGTGATAACTAATTGGTAAACAGTTTTGCAAATATACAGACTCAGGGTTTCCTATAATTACTTTTCTTGCGATAGGACTTTTCCAAAATTATCCAGATTTCTCGTGTTTCCCACAAGGTCACCTAAATTTTCAAGAAAAACAATATCAAACAATCGGAAATGTGTTTTAAATGTTGCCTGGATTCACTAAGTGCTTATAATGGGTCACAAGTATTAAACGAGTTTGTTACTCCTTAAACACTTATGCTGTTTGATGTAAAGATGATCTCATCATTTTAAATTTTAAATTGTTGTTTGTTAATTGTGTCTCAAGAAGCAAATAAAGATTTGAAGTCAAGAGTATGCAGATGAGAAAATCCAGTTAATGCAACTGTTGTGTTTACGGTTATGTTTAAAATATTGTAAGCTTTAATCTAATTTAATAACGTGTCAATATTACGCTCAACATAGCATGCCGGACTTAGGAGGCCCACATGAGTCCACATCTGTAACTTGATATGTTCAAATCCTAAGAGTTCTGCCTGAATTCGAACTTATTGGTTCAATATTATACATTACTTTCACCATAACAAGTTCGCACCCAGGTGGAATTCGATTTTGGAAACACACACCAAAAATTAGAGAATATGATCCCAGCTGTGCTGAATCCCAGAATTCAACATAATATACCCAACGCACTTTCAGATACATTGCAACAGGTTAGTAGTTAAGGCAATAGACTTGCCAGAAATAAATGTTGACTCCATGCTGAGCCACCTTAAATTCTGGCACAAAACTGTTGACTTATCACTTGTTGGAATCGATCATAAACTACGTTTCATGTTTGTGATGAATTGAGGAATTCGACTCAGATCTTATCGCTGCTTGAAGCAAGGTAGGTAATTAATTTAAACTTAGATAAGAGAATTAATCTGCGAGCGTTATGGTCACAGTGCGAAGGTTACTACTCAAATGACCAGAAGATGTTGTTATGAATTATTCTGCGAGCGTAATGATCACAGTGCAAAGGTTGCTACTCAAAAGACCAACGGAACTAGCCCAGCGTTGCAAACGATGGGAAGGCACGCATGACAAGGTCTACTGGGCAAACACTCTCTGCAGCTATTTTGTAAACTTAGTTCAATGCAGAGCAAAACATCCACAGAACTGATGCTCGTAGTGTTTTGAAATATTGTTTTATTTTAAGGAAACACCCCTATGAAATAACAAAATATCGTAGTTTTTAACGAACAGATCATTTTTCTAAAGTGCGATTTTATAACAAAAATATGCAACAAAAAAAATGGGGCTCGTAATTTGACCCTCTCCGAATTTTTCTATTGCCTATTTTTGGTATTCAATTGAGGAAACTTTTTTTTGTTAAATTATGAGCATTATTTTGTACAAGATGTGACCGTCTTACTAAGCATGTAACGCCCATGCGTACGACCTTATGACATAGGCTACATTCTACCACATACTTTCTACATATCCATTTTCGTCAATTAAATTAAAGAACAATATTTACTATCAAATTTGTAGCCGAATTATAGTATGATAAAACTTCTTTTATATTGCTCAGCAATGGAAATTGCAGCAGTAAGTAATTTGCTGCATTTTGTCGAATGGTTATTAATTATTATCATTATTAACATAATAAAATAACATTAGCTTTGACTTCATAATCACTCCCACGCTGTGTTAAATCATACCCAACACTTACTCCATGTGGATTTTAGCGGACTTTGGATATGTTATGGAGATAATTTTTCAGAAGAAAATTATACCATCAAAATTATTGTTGCAATTCGTTGCAAACTCAATTTTCCCTAGATCATATCGCCTTCCCCTTACAGTCACTGGCTCACCGCCAAACCAAACCCGCTCCCTGATGGTTCAGTGATAAAAATGGCTCACGTGGAGATTTTGTTATAAACACTAAACAGACTATTGAACAAATTAATGTTAGGTCAATTTCTTTCTACAGAAAATGCGTGACTGCATTGTTTTGACTAATTTTCGAATTGCTTGTATGAAACGTTATCAAAATAATAAATAATAATAAATTCAACTCATATATACATTTTGTTTTCTATTATATTGAAAAGCATCGCAAAGAAACTATCTTGTTTTTCTCGGTCATTCTTTTTGTGGTTTACAATGTCACACATAATCATGTTCTTAGACTTTATCGAGGTATACACGTGGTTAACCGCTCACATTTCCTAGTAAGCATATTCGTTTTTTATTGACAGCTCAAAAGTCAATATACATTTCGGCCTCAAATATGGCCGTAGTGACGTCACGTGAATACACCCTATATATTGTTATTTTATCAGCCAGTAGTTACTTCTTAACAACACCTAGTGGTTGTAGAGGAATTGAGAATAAAGTCGCTCCACAGCAACTTTGGGGCTGGGGACGTCACAGACGAGTGAGGCTTGGCCAGCCAAATGTGAGTATTGGTGATAGCCGCCCGCTGATTGGCTCCGACACGCCCATCTGTGACGTCCCCAGCACCACAGTTACTGTGTCAGTCCATCGTACCTGCTCGATGGTCACGCAACGAAGGTTGGGAGGTCGTGCAACCTGTGCTCAACGCATGGAGGCGGCACCTATATGCAGACTTGTGGCGAAGGTTCATCCAGCCTTTGGGTTTACCCAGCATGCACTTGGTTGCGGTTGGTGCGCGCTCTTCTCTGACTGTTTAAATTATTGCATAGTCCTGCGCAATAAATTTCATTAAATCTTGATGTAGACATTGTACAAGTTTTATATTCTAAGAAAAGTTAACTGGTGGATGAATGGGTGTGATAGTGAATACTACGGCTAGTTTCAATAATAATACACTACTATCAAGACAGCTGTCAGGTGCTAAGAGGAAGCCAACACCAGGGATGCATAAAAAGTCCGTAAAAACGGTCTTCTATAACATTGTCAGTAACTACACATAACTGACCTCGGTATTTGTTTTAAATTAGCATTGTAAACTTATAATGTTTTGTGACTCGTTCGCGCGACATACATCTGTTGTACTAACATAACTCAATGCTGTTATATTTATATCTTCATGTTTGTTTCGGCCATATTTTAATTATTTGTAATCGTCCTAACTAGGCCGCGGGAATTTGAGCCCTATATATTGGGACACTTGGTGTAAAATAATTAATGAACTACAGTAAAGTAAACTTTATTTGATATGCTCACCAGCACGGTAAACATGGTTGTAGCCTGAATAATATAAACTAGCTGTCAACCACTATGAAGTGAAGGGTGAACCCATATAAAACTATAAAGACAATGTATATTCCCACAATGAGTAATAGCAAGATTGGTTTGAATTTCCTGTGGTATTTTACAGTTAGTACCGCTATTCATAGTTCCCACGTAATGTCACAACAATCATGATTGCGACACAATTGATGAAGGAATGTCCTAGCTCGTGGCGGATATTATTAAAATTTACTAAATACGCGGAATTTATAATCTAAAAAACGAACCATAAGTAATCAAAAACCATAAATTACCCCACATACGAATTTTTAGATGAGCGTAGCGAAGCGGAGTGAATCTTTCCATACAACTCGATCGGCGCTTTGTCTGTGTGTATGTATGTCTGTATGTATGTATGTCTGTATGTATGTGCGCTAAATTTTGTTCGTCGCGCACAGGTCAAACGGCTTGACGTATTTGGCTGAAATTTTCGGTCAACATTTGTGACCACTAAACTCGATGCTGTTAACATAACCAGCAAAATTCGTCAAGATGCCAACCTACAAAAAATTAATTTCTGAAAAACAAAATTTGTTTATTTATTTAATTAAATTAAAACTAAAGCACAGATTTTACTTATGTTTCACTTGTAGGTTAACATCAATAATCTCAACACTTGAAAATAGTTTCAAAATTGTAAGTTTACCCGTCATATCATAAAAAAATATTGTTTATTTACAACAATAATTTCTTCATTTTTACAGTGTTCCACCGATATTGTTCGCATTTGCGGATCTTTGCAGTAAGATGCACATAGTTAACACAAAAATAGCGTACGCAATCATACCTTTCTCGGTTTACTTTGGAATTTCGATAAATGTCATAGAATGGCTACAATGACGTAAGATGCCAACCTACAAAAAATTAACAACTGAAACACATGTTTTGTTATTTATTTTATTAAATTAAAACTTACACTCCGATATAAATATTTTTTTATTTGTAAGGTCGCATTAATAGTATCAACACTTGACCACAGTTTCAAAATTGCAGCTTTAACCGCCATGTTGTAAAAAAATATTGTTTATTTTCAGCTATATCTGTCTTCGTTTTTACAGTGTTCCACCGATATGATTCGCATTTGCGGACCATTGAAGTTAAATGCACATAGTATGCTGCCGAAATGGCTTAAGCAGTCAGACCTTTCTCACAATGTATTTGGAATTTTGATAGCTATCATAGAATGGCTACAATGACGTGTTATGTTTTATGACTTTCACGGCAAACATGCAGAAAATAACAACAAACTTGGTCGACAATTTAAAAAGCTATTATTATAGTTTAAATGCGAGTTATTGTATAATTAAACAAAATTTCATTTTAGATATAGTCTGTATCTACATTATGGAACTTTTTAAACACTGATAGGTTTAATAGTTTATGAATTAGAGCCTATTGAGTAGACCACGGTCGAAAGAAATTATGTGGAAATCCATCAACTTGAAGGTTTTAATTTCTTTAAAGAAAACTTCTTAACGGATTTAAATAATATTACGTGCATTTATTAGCAACATATCAAGAAATAATATACTAAAGTAATAAGGTTGTAACTTGATCCGCCATCTTGAAAAAAAATCATCTGTTTATTATAAAGGTATTTTTTTTTTAAAGAGTAATATATGATATGCAAATGATTAATTTAATTTGATACATAAAAAAAAACGCTCATCTGTCAACGCGGAGCGTTTTCCTAGTTAGATGAGCGTAGCGAAGCGGAGTGAATCTTTCCATACAACTCGATCGGCGCTTTGTCTGTGTGTCTGTCTGTATGTATGTATGTATGTATGTATGTCTGTCTGTATGTCTGTATGTGCGCTAAATTTTGTTCGTCGCGCACAGGTCAAACGGCTTCACGTATTTGGCTGAACTTTTCGGGCAACGTTTGTGACCACTAAACTCGATGCTGTTAACATAACCAGCAAAATTCGTCAAGATGCCAACCAACAAAAAATTAATTTCTGAAAAACAAAATTTGTTTATTTATTTAATTAAATGAAAACTTACACACGGAATTAAATAATGTTTCACTTGTAGGTTCACATCAACGGTACCAACACTTGACAAAAGTTTCAAAATTGTACGTTGATCCGCCATGTTATAAAAAAATATTGTTTATTTACACCAATAATTTCTTCATTTTTACAGTGTTCCACCGATATGATTCGCATTTGCGGACTTTTGCAATAAGATGCACATAGTATACACCAAACATAGCGTACGTAACATAACCTATGCACTATTATTTGGAATTTCGATAGCTGTCATAAAATGGCTACAATGACATAAGATGCCAACCTACAAAAAATTAACAACTGAAACACATGTTTTGTTATTTATTTAATTAAAATAAAACTTACACACGAATATTTATGATTTTTTATATGTAGGTCCACATCAATACTACCAACACTCGACATTAGTTTCAAAATTGTTGCTTTAACCGCCATGTTATAAACAAATATTGTTTATTTACGGCAGACATTTTCTTTATTTTTACAGTGTTCCACCGATATGATTCGCATTTGCGGACCATTGAAGTTAGATGCACATAGTATGCTGCCGAAATGGCTTACGCAGTCAGACCTTTCTCACTATGTATTTGGACTTTTGATAGCTATCATAGAATGGCTACAATGACGTGTTATGTTTTATGACTTTCACGGCAAACATGTAGAAAATAACAACAAACTTGGTCGACAATTTAAAACGCTATTATTATAGTTTAAATGCGAGTTATTGTATAATAAGTTAATATCACAATATAGATATAGTCTGTATCTACATTATGGAACTTTCCATACACTGATAGGTTTAATAGTTTATGAATAAGAGCCTATTGAGTAGACCACGGTCGAATGAAATTATGCGGAAATATATCAACTTGAAGGTTTTAATTTATTTAAAGATAACTTCATAACGGATTTAAATAATATTTCGTGCATTTATTAGCAACATATCGAGAAATAATATACTTAAGTGATAAGGTCGTAACTATATCCGCCATCTTGTAAAAAAATTATATGTTTATTATAAAGGTTTTTTTTTTTTTGAGTAATATGTTACGCAAATGATGTATTTGATTTGATACATTGAAAAAGTCGCTCATCTGTCAACGCGGAGCGTTTTCCTAGTAATAATTAGATGAGCGCAGCGAAGCGGAGTGAATCTTTCCATACAACTCGATCGGCGCTTTGTCTGTGTGTGTGTGTGTGTGTGTGTGTGTGTGTGTCTGTATGTGCGCTAAATTTTGTTCGTCGCGCACAGGTCAAACGGCTTGACGTATTTGGCTGAAAATTTCGGTCAACATTTGTGACCACTAAACTCGATGCTGTTAACATAACCAGCAAAATTCGTCAAGATGCCAACCTACAAAAAATTAAATACTGAAAAATAAAATTTGTTTATTTATTTAATTAAATGAAAACTTACTAACGGATTTAAATAATGTTTCACACGTAGGTTTATATAAACTGTACCAACAATTGACAATAATTTCAAAATTGAACGTTTATCCGCCATGTTATAAAAAAATATTGTTTATTTACAACAATAATTTCTTCATTTTTACAGTGTTCCGCCGATATGATTCGCATTTGCGGACTTTTGGAATGAGATGCACATGGTATACAACAAAAATAGCGAAAGTAACAACACCTATGCACTATTATTTGGAATTTCGATAGCTTTCATAGAATGGCTACAATGACGTAAGATGCCAACCTACAAAAAATTAACAACTGAAACACATGTTTTGTCATTTAATTATCTTAATTAAAACTTACACACCGATATAAATAATTTTTTATATGTAAGTCCACATCAATAGTACCAACACACGACAACAGTTTCAAAATTGTAGCTTCAACCGCCATTTTATAAACAAATATTGTTTATTTACGGAAGTAATTTTCTTCGTTTTTACAGTGTTCCACCGATATGATTCGCATTTGCGGACCATTGAAGTTAGATGCACATAGTATGCTGCCGAAATGGCTTACGCAGTTAGACATTTCTCACTATGTATTTGGAATTTTGATAGCTATTATAGAATGGCTACAATGATGTGTTATATTTAATGACCTTCACGGCAAACATGCAAATGTTAACAACGAACTTGGTACACAAATTAAAAAGCTTTTATTATGATTTAAAAGCGGGTTATTGTGTGATTAATTAATATCACATTTTAGATATAGTCTGTATCTACATTATGGAACTTTCCATACACTGATAGGTTTAATAGTTTATGAATTAGAGCCTATTGAGTAGACCACGGTCGAATGAAATTATGTGGAAATCCATCAACTTGAAGGTTTTATTTTCTTTAAAGAAAACTTCTGAACGGATTTTAATAATATTTTGTGCATTTATGCGCAACATATCAAGAAATAATATACTTAAGTTATAAGGTTGTAACTGGATCCGCCATCTTGTAAAAAAATCATATGTTTATTATAACGGTATTTAAAAAAAAAAGAGTAATATGATATTCAAATGATTCATTTGATTTGATACATTGAAAAAAATCGCTCATCTGGCAACGCGGAGCGTTTTTCCTAGTTAGATGAGCGTAGCGAAGCGGAGTGAATCTCTCCATACAACTCGATCGGCGCTTTGTCTGTGTGTATGTGTGTGTGTATGTATGTATGTGCGCTAAATTTTGTTCGTCGCGCATAGGTCAAACGGCTTGACGTATTTGGCTGACATTTTCTGTCAACATTTGTGACTACTAAACTCGATGCTGTTAACATAACCAGCAAAATTCGTCAAGATGCCAACCTACAAAAAATTAATAACTGAAAAATAAAATTTGTTTATTTATTTAATTAAATGAAAACTTACCAACGGATTTAAATAATGTTTATCATGTAGGTTGACATAAACCGAACCAACAATTGACAATAATTTCAAAATTGTACGTATATCCGCCATGTTATAAAAAAATATTGTTTATTTACAACAATAATTTCTTCATTTGTACAGTGTTCCGCCGATATGATTCGCATTTGCGGACTTTTGCAATTAGATGCACATAGTATACACCAAAAATACCGTACGTAACAATACCTCTGCACTATTATTTGGAATTTCGATAGCTGTCATAGAATAACTACAATGACATTAGATGCCAACCTACAAAAAATTAACAACTGAAACACGTGTTTTGTTATTTATTTATTTTAATTAAAACTAACACACGGATATTAATGATTTTTCATATGTAGGTGAACATTAATAGTACCAACACTTGACAACAGTCTTAAAATTGTAGCTTTAACCGCCATGTTATAAACAAATATTAATTATTTACGGCAGTAATTTTTTTCGTTTTTACAGTGTTCCACCGATATGCTTCGCATTTTCGGACCGTTAAAGTTAGATGCACATAGTATGCTGCCGAAATGGCTTACGCAGTCAGAGCTTTCTCACTATGTATTTGGAATTTTGATAGCTATCATAGAATGGCTACAATGACGTGTTATATTTAATGACCTTCACGGCAAACATGCAAATGTTAAAAACGAACTTGGTCGACAAATTAAAAAGCTTTTATTATGATTTAAAAACGGGTAATTGTATGATTAATTAATATAACATTTGAGATATAGTCTGTATCTACATTATGGAACATTCCATACACTAAAAAGGTTTAATAGTTTATGAATTAGAGCCTATTGAGTAGACCACGGTCGAATGAAATTATGCGGAAATCCATCAACTTGAAGGTTTTAATTTCTTTAAAGAAAACTGCTTAACGGATTGAAATAATATTTCGTGCATTTATTAGCAACATTTCAAGAAATAATATACTTAAGTTATAAGGTTGTAACTTGATCCGCCATCTTGTAAGAAAATCATATGTTTATTATTAAGGTATTTTTTTTTTAAAGAGTAACATGATATGCAAATGATTTATTTGATTTGATACATTGAAACAAATCGCTCATCTGTCAACGCGGAGCGTTTTCCTAGTTAGATGAGCGTAGCGAAGCGGAGTGAATCTCTCCATACAACTCGATCGGCGCTTTGTCTGTGTGTGTGTGTGTATGTGCGCTTAATTTTGTTCGTCGCGCACAGGTCAAACGGATTGACGTATTTTGCTGAAATTTTCGGGCAACGTTCGGGACCACTAAACTCGATGCTGTTAACATAACCAGCAAAATTCGTCAAGATACCAACCTACAAAAAATTAATTGCTGAAAAATAAAATTTGTTTATTTATTTAATTAAATGAAAACTTACATACGGATTTTAATAATGTTTCACATGTAGATTACCATTAACGGTACCAACACTTGACAAAAGTTTCAAAATTGTAAGGTTATCCGCCATGTTATAAAAAAATATTGTTTATTTACTACTATAATTTCTTCATTTTTACAGTGTCCAACCGATATGATTCGCATTTGCGGACTATTGCAGTTAGATGCACATAGTATACACCAAACATAGCGTACGTAACAATACCTAAGCAATATTATTTGAAATTTCAATAGCTGTCATAGAATGGCTACAATGACGTAAGATGCCAACCTACAAAAAATTAACAACTGAAACACATGTTTTGTTATTTATTTAATTAAATTAAAACTTACACACCGATATAAATAATTTTTTATTTATAAGTCCACATCAATAGTACTAACACACGACAAGAGTTTCAAAATTGTAGCTTTAACCGCCATGTTATAAACAAATATTGTTTATTTACGGCAGTAGTTTTCTTCGTTTTTACAGTGTTCCACCGATATGATTCGCATTTGCGGACCATTGAAGTTAGATGCACATAGTATGCTACCGAAATGGCTTACGCAATCAGACCTTTCTCACTATGTATTTGGAATTTTGATAGCTATCATAGAATAGCTACAATGACGTGTTATATTTAATGACCTTCACGGCAAACATGCAAATGTTAACAACGAACTTGGACGACCAATTAAAAAGCTTTTATTATGATTTAAAAGCGAGTAATTGTATGAATTATTAATAAAACATTTTAGATATAGTCTGTATCTACATTATGAAACTTTCCATACACTGATAGGTTTAATAGTTTATGAATTAGAGCCTATTGAGTAGACCACGGTCGAATGAAATTATGCGGAAATCCATCAACTTGAAGGTTTTAATTTCTTTAAAGAAAACTTCTTAACGGATTTGAATAATATTTCGTGCATCTATTAGCAACATATCAAGAAATAATATACTTAAGTTATAAGGATGTAACTTGATCCGCCATCTTGTAAAAAAATCATATGTTTATTATAAAGGTATTTTTTTTTTTTAAAGAGTAATTAGATGAGCGTAGCGAAGCAAAGTGAATCTTTCCATACAACTCGATCGGCGCTTTGTCTGTGTGTCTGTATGTCTGTATGTATGTATGTATGTATGTATGTATGTCTGTATGTGCTTTAAATTTTGTTCGTCGCGCACAGGTCAAACGGCTTGACGTATTTGGCTGAAACTTTCGGGCAACGTTCGTGACCACTAAACTCGATGCTGTTAACATAACCAGCAAAATTCGTCAAGATGCCATCCTACAAAAAATTAATTACTGAGAAATAAAATTTGTTTATTTATTTAATTAAATGAAAACTTACAAACGGATTTAAATGATGTTTGACTTGTAGGTTCACATCAATAGTACCAACGCTCGATAATAGTTTCAAAATTGTAAGTTCATCCGCCATGTTATAAAAAAATATTGTTTCTTTACGGTAATAATTTTTTCATTTTTATAGTGTTCCACCGATATCATTCGCATTTGCGGATTTTTGCAGTTAGATGCACATAGTAAACACAAAAATAGTGTACGCAATCATACCTTTCTCATTATCATTTGGAATCTCGATAGCTGTCATAGAATGGCTACAATGACGTAAGATGCCAACCTACAAAAAATTAACAACTAAAACACGTTTTCTTATTTATTTAATTAAATTTAAACTAACAAACCGATATAAATAATTTTTTATATATAAGTCCACATCAATAGTACCAACACGCGACAGCAGTTTCAAAATTTTAGCTTTAACCGCCATGTTATAAACAAATATTGTTTATTTACGGCAGTAATTTTCTTCGTTTTTACAGTGTTCCACCGATATTATTCGCATTTGCGGACCATTGAAGTTGGATGCACATAGTATGCTGCCGAAATGGCTTACGAAGTCAGACCTTTCTCACAATGTATTTGGAATTTTGATAGCTATCATAGAATGGCCACAATGACGTGTTATGTTTTATGACGTTCACGGTAAACATGCAAAAGTTAACAACGAACTTGGTCGACACATTAAAAAGCTTTTATTATGATGCAAAAGCGAGTTATTGTATAATTAAACAATATTAAATATTAGATATAGTCTGTATCTACATTATGAAACTTTCCTTACACTGATAAGTTTGATAGTTTATGAATTAGAGCCTATTGAGTAGACCACGGTCGAATGAAATTATGCGGAAATCCATCAACTTGAAGGTTTTAATTTCTTCAAAGAAAACTTCTTAATGGATTACAAAAATATTTCGTGCATTTATTAGCAACATATCAAGAAATAATATACTCAAGTTATAAGGTTGTAACTTGATCCGCCATCTTGTAAAAAAACCATATGTTTATTATAAAGGTATTTTTTTTTTAAAGAGTGATATGATATGCAAATGATTTATTTGATTTGATACTTTGAAAAAAATCGCTCATCTGTCAACGCGGAGCGTTTTCCTAGTATGATATGCAAACGATTTATTTGATTTGAGAGCCTACATTGAAAAAAATCGCTCATCTGGCAACGCGGAGCGTTTTCCTAGTTAGATGAGCGTAGCGAAGCGGAGTGAATCTCTCCATACAACTCGATCGGCGCTTTGTCTGTGTGTATGTATGTCTGTATGTATGTATGTCTGTATGTATGTGCGCTAAATTTTGTTCGTCGCGCACAGGTCAAATGGCTTGACGTATTTGGCTGAAAATTTTTGTCAACATTTGTGACAACTAAACTCGATGCTGTTAACATAACCAGCAAAATTCGTCAAGATGCCAACCTACAAAAAATTAATAACTGAAAAATAAAATTTGTTTATTTATTTAATTAAATGAAAACTTACAAACGGATTTAAATAATGTTTCACATGTAGGTTTATATCAACAGTACCAACAATTGACAATAAATTCAAAATTGTACGTTTATCCGCCATGTTATGAAAAAATATTGTTTATTTACAACAATAATTTCTTCATTTGTACAGTGTTCCGCCGATATGATTCGCATTTGCGGACTTTTGCAATTAGATGCACAAAGTATACACCAAAAATAGCGTACGTAACAATACCTCTGCACTATTATTTGGAATTTCGATAGCTGTCATAGAATGGCTACAATGACATTAGATGCCAACCTACAAAAAATTAACAACTGAAACACGTGTTTTGTTATTTATTTATTTTAATTAAAACTTACACAAGGATATTAATGATTTTTTATATGTAGGTCCAAATCAATATTACCAACACTTGACAACAGTTTCAAAATTGTAGCTTTAACCGCCATGTTATAAACAAATATTGTTTATTTACGGCAGTAATTTTCTTCGTTTTTACAGTGTTCCACCGATATGCTTCGCATTTGCGGACCGTTAAAGTTAGATGCACATAGTATGCTGCCGAAATGGCTTACGCAGTCAGACCTTTCTCACTATGTATTTGGAATTTTGATAGCTATCATAGAATGGCTACAATGACGTGTTATGTTTTATGACCTTCACGGCAAACATACAAATGTAAACAACGAACTTGGTCGACACATTAAAAAGCTTTTATTATGATTTAAAAGCGGGTAATTGTATGAATTATTAATATAACATTTTAGATATAGTCTGTATCTACATTATGGAACTTTCCATACACTGATAGGTTTAATAGTTTATTAATAAGAGCCTATTGAGTAGACCACGGTCGAATGAAATTATGCGGAAATTCATCAACTTGAAGGTTTTAATTTCTTTAAAGAAAACTTCTTAACGGATTTAAACAATATTTCGTGCATTTATTAGCAACATATCAAAAAACAATATACTTAAGTAATAAGTTTGTAACTTGATCCGCCATCTTGTAAAAAAATCATATGTTTATGATACAGGTATTTTTTTTTTAAAGAGTAATATGATATGCAAATGATTAGATGAGCGAAGCGAAGCGGAGTGAATCTCTCCATACAACTCGATCGGCGCTTTGTCTGTGTGTATGTCTGTACGTATGTATGTCTGTATGTGCGCTAAATTTTGTTCGTCGCGCACAGGTCAAACGGCATGACGTATTTGGCTGCAATTTTCGGTCAACATTTGTGACTACTAAACTCGATGCTGTTAACATAACCAGCAAAATTCGCCAAGATGCCAACCTACAAAAAATTAATTACTGAAAAACAAAAATTGTTTATTTATTTAATTAAATGAAAACTTACAAACGGATTTTAATATTGTTTCACTTGTAGATTAACATCAACAGTACCAACACTTGACAAAAGTTTCAAAATTGTACGTTTATCCGCCATGTTATAAAAAAATATTGTTTATTTACTACAATATTTTCTTCATTTTTACAGTGTTCCACCGATATGATTTGCATTTGCGGACTATTGCAGTTAGATGCACAAAGTATACACCAAACATAGCGTACGTAACAATACCTATGTAATATTATTTGGAATTTCGATAGCTGTCATAGAATGGCTACAATGACGTAAGATGCCAACCTACAAAAAATTAACAACTGAAACACATGTTTTGTTATTTATTTAATTAAATTAAAACTGACTCACCGATATAAATAATTTTTTATATGTGAGTTCACATCTATAGTACCAACACACGACAACAGTTTCAAAATTTTACCTTTAACCGCCATGTTATAAACAAATATTGTTTATTTACGGAAGTAATTTTCTTCGTTTTTACAGTGTTCCACCGATATGATTCGCATTTGCGGACCATTGAAGCTAGATGCACATAGTATGCTGCCGAAATGGCTAACGCAGTCAGACCTTTCTCACTATGTATTTGGATTTTTGATAGCTTTCATAGTATGGCTACAATGACGTGTTATATTTAATGACCTTCACGGCAAACATGCAAATGTTAACAACGAACTTGGTCGACAAATTAAAAAGCTTTTATTATGATTAAAAAGCGGGTTATTGTATGATTAATTAATATAACATTTTAGATATAGTCTGTATCTACATTATAGAACTTTCCATACCTTGATAGGTTTAATAGTTTATGAATTAGAGCCTATTGAGTAGACCACGGTCGAATGAAATTATGCGGAAATCCATCAACTTGAAGGTTTTAATTTCTTTAAAGAAAACTTCTTAACGGATTTAAAAAATATTTCGTGAATTTATTAACAACATATCAAGAAATAATATACTTAAGTTATAATGTTGTAACTTGATCCGCCATCTTGTAAAAAAATCATATGTTTATTATAAAGGTTTTTTTTTTTTTTAAGAGTAATATGATATGCAAATGATTTATTTGATTTGATACATTGAAAAAAATCGCTCATCTTTCAACGCGGAGCGTTTTCCTAGTTTATTTGATTTGATACATTGAAAAAAATCGCTCATCTGTCAACGCGGAGCGTTTTCCTAGTATTAGATGAGCATAGCGAAGCGGAGTGAATCTTTCCATACAACTCGATCGGCGCTTTGTCTGTGTGTATGTCTGTATGTATGTCTGTATGTGCGCTAAATTTTGTTCGTCGCGCACAGGTCAAACGGCTTGACGTATTTGGCTGAAATTTTCGAGCAACGTTCGTGACCACTAAACTCGATGCTGTTAACATAACCAGCAACATTCGTCAAGATGCCAACCTACAAAAAATTAATTTCTGAAATACAAAATTTGTTTATTTATTTAACTTAATTAAAACTTACACACGGATTTAAATGATGTTTCACTTGTACGTTAACATCAACGGTACCAACATTTGACAATAGTTTCAAAATTGTAAGTTCATCCGCCGTGTTATAAAAAAATATTGTTTATTTCCGAAAATACTTTCTTCATTTTTACAGTGTTCCACCGATATGATTCGTATTTGCGAACTATTGCAGTTCGATGCACAAAGTATACACCAAACATAGCGCTTGTAACAATACCAGTGAACTATTATTTGGAATTTCGATAGCTCTCATAGAATGGCTACAATGACGTAAGATGCCAACCTACAAAAAATTAACAACTAGAACACATGTTTTGTTATTTATTTAATTAAATTAAAACTTACACACCGATATAGATAATTTTTTATATGTAATTCGAAATCAATAGTACCAACACTCGACAACAGTTTTGAAATTGTAGCTTTAACCGCCATCTTATAAACAAATATTGTTTATTTACGACAGTGATTTTCTTCGTTTTTACAGTGTTCCACCGATATGATTCGCTTTGCGGACCATTGAAGTAAGATGCACATAGTATGCTGCCGAAATAGCTTACGCAGTCAGACCTTTCTCACTGTGCATTTGGAATTTTCATAGCTAGCATAGTATGGCTACAATGACGTGTTATGTTTTATGACTTTCACGGCAAAAATACAAATGTTAACAACGAACTTGGTCGACAAATTAAAAAGCTTTTATTATGATTTAAAAACGGGTTATTCAGTGATAAATTAATATTACATTTTAGATATAGTCTGTATCTACATTATGGAATTTTCCATACACTGATAGGTTTAATAGTTTATAAATTAGAGCCTATTGAGTAGACCACGGTCGAATGACATTATGCGGAAATCCATCAACTTGAAGGTTTTAATTTCTTTAAAGAAAACTTCTTAACGGATTTAAATCAAATTTCGTGCATTTATTAGCAACATATCAAGAAATAATATACTAAAGTTATAAGGTTGTTCCTTGATCCGCCATCTTGTAAAAAAATCATATGTTTATTAGATGAGCGTAGCGAAGCGGAGTGAATCTCTCCATACAACTCGATCGGCGCTTTGTCTGTGTGTGTGTGTGTATGTGCGCTAAATTTTGTTCGTCGCGCACAGGTCAAACGGATTGACGTATTTTGCTGAAATTTTCGGGCAACGTTCGGGACCACTTAACTCGATGCTGTTAACATAACCAGCAAAATTCGTCAAGATACCAACCTACAAAAAATTAATTACTGAAAAATAAAATGTGTTTATTTATTTAATTAAATGAAAACTTACATACGGATTTAAATAATGTTTCACATGTAGATTAACATTAACGGTACCAACACTTGACAAAAGTTTCAAAATTGTAAGTTTATCCGCCATGTTATAAAAAAATATTGTTTATTTACTACTATAATTTCTTCATTTTTACAGTGTCCAACCGATATGATTCGCATTTGCGGACTATTGCAGTTAGATGCACATAGTATACACCAAACATAGCGTACGTAACAATACCTATGCAATATTATTTGAAATTTCAATAGCTGTCATAGAATGGCTACAATGACGTAAGATGCCAACCTACAAAAAATTAACAACTGAAACACATGTTTTGTTATTTATTTAATTAAATTAAAACTTACACACCGATATAAATAATTTTTTATTTATTAGTCCACATCAATAGTACTAACACACGACAACAGTTTCAAAATTGTAGCTTTAACCGCCATGTTATAAACAAATATTGTTTATTTACGGCAGTAATTTTCTTCGTTTTTACAGTGTTCCACCGATATGATTCGCATTTGCGGACCATTGAAGTGAGATGCACATAGTATGCTACCGAAATGGCTTACGCAGTCAGACCTTTCTCACTATGTATTTGGAATTTTGATAGCTATCATAGAATAGCTACAATGACGTGTTATATTTAATGACCTTTACGGCAAACATGCAAATGTTAACAACGAACTTGGACGACAAATTAAAAAGCTTTTATTATGATTTAAAAGCGGGTAATTGTATGATTAATTAATATTTCATTTTAGATATAGTCTGTATCTACATTATGAAACTTTCCATACACTGATAGGTTTAATAGTTTATGAATTAGAGCCTATTGAGTAGACCACGGTCGAATGAAATTATGCGGAAATCCATCAACTTGAAGGTTTTAATTTCTTTAAAGAAAACTTCTTAACGGATTTGAATAATATTTCGTGCATCTATTAGCAACATATCAAGAAATAATATAATTAAGTTATAAGGATGTTACTTGATCCGCCATCTTGTAAAAAAATCATATGTTTATTATAAAGGTATATTTTTTTTTTTTAAAGAGTAATATGATATGCAAACGATTTATTTGATTTGATACATTGAAAAAAATCGCTCATCTGGCAACGCGGAGCGTTTTCCTAGTTATAAAGGTATTTTTTTTTTTTTAAGAGTAATTAGATGAGCGTAGCGAAGCGGAGTGAATCTTTCCATACAACTCGATCGGCGCTTTGTCTGTGTGTATGTATGTCTGTATGTATGTATGTATGTGTGTGCGCTAAATTTTGTTCGTCGCGCACAGGTCAAACGGCTTGACGTATATGGCTGAAATTTTCGGGCAACGTACGTGACCACTAAACTCGATGCTGTTAACATAACCAGCAAAATTCGTCAAAATGCCAACCTACAAAAAAATAATTACTGAAAAAAATAATTTGTTTATTAATTTAATTAAATGAAAACTTACAAACGGATTTAAATAATGTTTCACATGTAGGTTTATATCAACAGTACCAACCATTGACAATAATTTCAAAATTGTACGTTTATCCGCCATGTTATAAAAAAATATTGTTTATTTACAACAATAATTTCTTCATTTGTACAGTGTTCCGCCGATATGATTCGCATTTGCGGACTTTTGCAATTAGATGCACATAGTATACACCAAAAATAGCGTACGTAACAATACCTCTGCACTATTATTTGGAATTTCGATAGCTGTCATAGAATGGCTACAATGACATTAGATGCCAACCTACAAACAATTAACAACTGAAACACGTGTTTTGTTATTTATTTATTTTAATTAAAACTTACACACGGATATTAATGATTTTTTATATGTCGGTCAACATCAATAGTTCCAACACTTGACAACAGTTTCAAAATTGTAGCTTTAACCGCCATGTTATAAACAAATATTGTTTATTTACGGCAGTAATTTTTTTCGTTTTTACAGTGTTCCACCGATATGCTTCGCATTTGCGGACCATTGAAGTTAGATGCACATAGTATGCTGCCGAAATGGCTTACGCAGTCGGACCTTTCTCATTATGTATTTGGAATTTTGATAGCTATCATAGAATGGCTACAATGACGTGTTATGTTTTATGACCTTCACGGCAAACATGCAAATGTAAACAACGAACTTGGTCGACAAATTAAAAAGCTTTTATTATGATTTAAAAGCGGGTTATTGTATGAATTATTAATATTACCTTTCAGATATAGTCTGTATTTACATTATGGAACTTTCCATACACTGATAGGCTAAATAGTTTATGAATTAGAGCCTATTGAGTAGACCACGGTCAAATGAAATTATGCGGAAATCCATCAACTTGAAGGTTTTAATTTCTTTAAAGAAAACTTCTTAACGGATTTAAACAATATTTCGTGCATTTATAAGCAACATATCAAAAAACAATATACTTAAGTTATAAGTTTGTAACTTGATCCGCCATCTTGTAAAAAAATCATATGTTTATGATAAAGGTATTTTTTTTTTAAGAGTAATTAGATGAGCGTAGCGAAGCGGAGTGAATCTTTCCATACAACTCGATCGGCGCTTTGTCTGTGTGTCTGTCTGTATGTATGTATGTATGTATGTATGTCTGTCTGTATGTCTGTATGTGCGCTAAATTTTGTTCGTCGCGCACAGGTCAAACGGCTTCACGTATTTGGCTGAACTTTTCGGGCAACGTTTGTGACCACTAAACTCGATGCTGTTAACATAACCAGCAAAATTCGTCAAGATGCCAACCAACAAAAAATTAATTTCTGAAAAACAAAATTTGTTTATTTATTTAATTAAATGAAAACTTACACACGGAATTAAATAATGTTTCACTTGTAGGTTCACATCAACGGTACCAACACTTGACAAAAGTTTCAAAATTGTACGTTGATCCGCCATGTTATAAAAAAATATTGTTTATTTACACCAATAATTTCTTCATTTTTACAGTGTTCCACCGATATGATTCGCATTTGCGGACTTTTGCAATAAGATGCACATAGTATACACCAAACATAGCGTACGTAACATAACCTATGCACTATTATTTGGAATTTCGATAGCTGTCATAAAATGGCTACAATGACATAAGATGCCAACCTACAAAAAATTAACAACTGAAACACATGTTTTGTTATTTATTTAATTAAAATAAAACTTACACACGAATATTTATGATTTTTTATATGTAGGTCCACATCAATACTACCAACACTCGACATTAGTTTCAAAATTGTTGCTTTAACCGCCATGTTATAAACAAATATTGTTTATTTACGGCAGACATTTTCTTTATTTTTACAGTGTTCCACCGATATGATTCGCATTTGCGGACCATTGAAGTTAGATGCACATAGTATGCTGCCGAAATGGCTTACGCAGTCAGACCTTTCTCACTATGTATTTGGACTTTTGATAGCTATCATAGAATGGCTACAATGACGTGTTATGTTTTATGACTTTCACGGCAAACATGTAGAAAATAACAACAAACTTGGTCGACAATTTAAAACGCTATTATTATAGTTTAAATGCGAGTTATTGTATAATAAGTTAATATCACAATATAGATATAGTCTGTATCTACATTATGGAACTTTCCATACACTGATAGGTTTAATAGTTTATGAATAAGAGCCTATTGAGTAGACCACGGTCGAATGAAATTATGCGGAAATATATCAACTTGAAGGTTTTAATTTATTTAAAGATAACTTCATAACGGATTTAAATAATATTTCGTGCATTTATTAGCAACATATCGAGAAATAATATACTTAAGTGATAAGGTCGTAACTATATCCGCCATCTTGTAAAAAAATTATATGTTTATTATAAAGGTTTTTTTTTTTTTGAGTAATATGTTACGCAAATGATGTATTTGATTTGATACATTGAAAAAGTCGCTCATCTGTCAACGCGGAGCGTTTTCCTAGTAATAATTAGATGAGCGCAGCGAAGCGGAGTGAATCTTTCCATACAACTCGATCGGCGCTTTGTCTGTGTGTGTGTGTGTGTGTGTGTGTGTGTGTGTCTGTATGTGCGCTAAATTTTGTTCGTCGCGCACAGGTCAAACGGCTTGACGTATTTGGCTGAAAATTTCGGTCAACATTTGTGACCACTAAACTCGATGCTGTTAACATAACCAGCAAAATTCGTCAAGATGCCAACCTACAAAAAATTAAATACTGAAAAATAAAATTTGTTTATTTATTTAATTAAATGAAAACTTACTAACGGATTTAAATAATGTTTCACACGTAGGTTTATATAAACTGTACCAACAATTGACAATAATTTCAAAATTGAACGTTTATCCGCCATGTTATAAAAAAATATTGTTTATTTACAACAATAATTTCTTCATTTTTACAGTGTTCCGCCGATATGATTCGCATTTGCGGACTTTTGGAATGAGATGCACATGGTATACAACAAAAATAGCGAAAGTAACAACACCTATGCACTATTATTTGGAATTTCGATAGCTTTCATAGAATGGCTACAATGACGTAAGATGCCAACCTACAAAAAATTAACAACTGAAACACATGTTTTGTCATTTAATTATCTTAATTAAAACTTACACACCGATATAAATAATTTTTTATATGTAAGTCCACATCAATAGTACCAACACACGACAACAGTTTCAAAATTGTAGCTTCAACCGCCATTTTATAAACAAATATTGTTTATTTACGGAAGTAATTTTCTTCGTTTTTACAGTGTTCCACCGATATGATTCGCATTTGCGGACCATTGAAGTTAGATGCACATAGTATGCTGCCGAAATGGCTTACGCAGTTAGACATTTCTCACTATGTATTTGGAATTTTGATAGCTATTATAGAATGGCTACAATGATGTGTTATATTTAATGACCTTCACGGCAAACATGCAAATGTTAACAACGAACTTGGTACACAAATTAAAAAGCTTTTATTATGATTTAAAAGCGGGTTATTGTGTGATTAATTAATATCACATTTTAGATATAGTCTGTATCTACATTATGGAACTTTCCATACACTGATAGGTTTAATAGTTTATGAATTAGAGCCTATTGAGTAGACCACGGTCGAATGAAATTATGTGGAAATCCATCAACTTGAAGGTTTTATTTTCTTTAAAGAAAACTTCTGAACGGATTTTAATAATATTTTGTGCATTTATGCGCAACATATCAAGAAATAATATACTTAAGTTATAAGGTTGTAACTGGATCCGCCATCTTGTAAAAAAATCATATGTTTATTATAACGGTATTTAAAAAAAAAAGAGTAATATGATATTCAAATGATTCATTTGATTTGATACATTGAAAAAAATCGCTCATCTGGCAACGCGGAGCGTTTTTCCTAGTTAGATGAGCGTAGCGAAGCGGAGTGAATCTCTCCATACAACTCGATCGGCGCTTTGTCTGTGTGTGTGTGTGTATGTGCGCTAAATTTTGTTCGTCGCGCACAGGTCAAACGGATTGACGTATTTTGCTGAAATTTTCGGGCAACGTTCGGGACCACTAAACTCGATGCTGTTAACATAACCAGCAAAATTCGTCAAGATACCAACCTACAAAAAATTAATTACTGACAAATAAAATGTGTTTATTTATTTAATTAAATGAAAACTTACATACGGATTTAAATAATGTTTCACATGTAGATTAACATTAACGGTACCAACACTTGACAAAAGTTTCAAAATTGTAAGTTTATCCGCCATGTTATAAAAAAATATTGTTTATTTACTACTATAATTTCTTCATTTTTACAGTGTCCAACCGATATGATTCGCATTTGCGGACTATTGCAGTTAGATGCACATAGTATACACCAAACATAGCGTACGTAACAATACCTATGCAATATTATTTGAAATTTCAATAGCTGTCATAGAATGGCTACAATGACGTAAGATGCCAACCTACAAAAAATTAACAACTGAAACACATGTTTTGTTATTTATTTAATTAAATTAAAACTTACACACCGATATAAATAATTTTTTATTTATTAGTCCACATCAATAGTACTAACACACGACAACAGTTTCAAAATTGTAGCTTTAACCGCCATGTTATAAACAAATATTGTTTATTTACGGCAGTAATTTTCTTCGTTTTTACAGTGTTCCACCGATATGATTCGCATTTGCGGACCATTGAAGTGAGATGCACATAGTATGCTACCGAAATGGCTTACGCAGTCAGACCTTTCTCACTATGTATTTGGAATTTTGATAGCTATCATAGAATAGCTACAATGACGTGTTATATTTAATGACCTTCACGGCAAACATTCAAATGTTAACAACGAACTTGGACGACAAATTAAAAAGCTTTTATTATGATTTAAAAGCGGGTAATTGTATGATTAATTAATATTTCATTTTAGATATAGTCTGTATCTACATTATGAAACTTTCCATACACTGATAGGTTTAATAGTTTATGAATTAGAGCCTATTGAGTAGACCACGGTCGAATGAAATTATGCGGAAATCCATCAACTTGAAGGTTTTAATTTCTTTAAAGAAAACTTCTTAACGGATTTGAATAATATTTCGTGCATCTATTAGCAACATATCAAGAAATAATATACTTAAGTTATAAGGATGTAACTTGATCCGCCATCTTGTAAAAAAATCATGTTTATTATAAAGGTATATTTTTTTTTTTTAAAGAGTAATATGATATGCAAACGATTTATTTGATTTGATACATTGAAAAAAATCGCTCATCTGGCAACGCGGAGCGTTTTCCTAGTATGATATGCAAATGATTAGATGAGCGTAGCGAAGCGGAGTGAATCTTTCCATACAACTCGATCGGCGCTTTGTCTGTGTGTGTGTATGTATGTATGTATGTGCGCTAAATTTTGTTCGTCGCGCACAGGTCAAACGGCTTGACGTATTTGGCTGAAATTTTCAGGCAACGTTCATGACTACTAAACTCGATGCTGTTAACATAACCAGCAATATTCGTTAAGATGCCAACCTACAAAAAATGAATTACTGAAAAATTAAATTTGTTTATTTATTTAATTAAATGAAAACTTACTAACGGATTTAAATAATGTTTCACTTGTAGGTTAATATCAACAGTACCAACAATTGGCAATTATTTCAAAATTGTACGTTTATCCGCCATGTTATAAAAAAATATTGTTTATTTACAACAATAATTTCTTTATTTTTACAGTGTTCCGCTGATATGATTCGCATTTGCGGAATTTTGCAATTAGATGCACATAGTATACACCAAAAATAGCGTACGTAACAATACCTATGCACTATTATTTAGAATCTCGATAGCTGTCATAAAATGGCTACAATGACATAAGATGCCAACCTACAAAAAATTAATAACTGAAACACATGTTTTTCTATTTATTTAATTAAATTAAAACTTACACACGGATATTATTGATTTTTTATATGTAGGTGCACATCAATACTACCAACACTCGACATTAGTTTCCAAATTGTAGCTTTAACCGCCATGTTATAAACAAATATTGTTTATTTACGGAAGTAATTTTCTTCGTTTTTACAGTGTTCCACCGATATGATTCGCATTTGCGGACCATTGAAGTTAGATGCACATAGTATGCTGCCGAAATCGCTTACGCAGTCAGACCTTTCTCACTATGTATTTGGAATTTTGATAGCAATCTTAGAATAGCTACAATGGCGTGTTATATTTAATGACCTTCACGGCAAACATGCAAATGTTAACAACGAACTTGGTCGACAAATTAAAAAGCCTTTATTATTATTTAAAAGCGGGTAATTGGATAATTAATTAGTATTACAATTTAGATATAGTCTGTATCTACATTATAGAACTTTCCATACACTGATAGGTTCAATAGTTTATGAACTAGAGCCTATTGAGTATACCACGGTCGAATGAAATTATGCGGAAACCCATCAACTTGAAGGTTTTAATTTCTTTAAAGAAAACTTCTTAACGGATTTAAATAATATTTCGTGCATTTATTAGCAACATATCAAGAAATAATATACTTAAGTTATAAGGCTGTAACTTGATCCGCCATCTTGTGAAAAATCATATGTTTATTATAAATGTTTTTTTTTTTTTTTAAGAGTAATATGATATGCAAATGATTTATTTGATTTGATACATTGAAAAAATCGCTCATCTGTCAACGCGGAGCGTTTTTAGATGAGCGTAGCGAAGCGGAGTGAATCTCTCCATACAACTCGATCGGCGCTTTGTCTGTGTGTATGTATGTCTGTATGTATGTCTGTGCGCTAAATTTTGTTCGTCGCGCACAGGTCAAACGGCTTGACGTATTTGGCTGAAAATTTCGGTCAACATTTGTGACCACTAAACTCGATGCTGTTAACATAACCAGCAAAATTCGTTAAGATGCCAACCTACAAAAAATTAATTACTGAAAAATAAAATTTGTTTGTTTATTTAATTAAATAAAAAATTACCAACGGATTTAAATAATGTTTCTCATGTAGGTTTATATAAACCGTACCAACAATTGACAATAATTTCAAAATTGTACGTTTATCCGCCATGTTATAAAAAAATATTGTTTATTTACAACAATAATTTCTTCATTTTTACAGTGTTCCGCCCATATGATTCGCATTTGCGGACTTTTGCAATTAGATGCACATTGTATACACCAAAAAAAATGTACGTAACAATACCTATGCACTATTATTTGGAATCTTGATAGCTGTCATAAAATGGCTACAATGACATAAGATGCCAACCTACAAAAAATTAACAACTGAAACACATGTTTTGTTATTTATTTAATTAAATTAAAACTTACAAACCGATATAGATAATGTTTTATGTGTAGGGTCACATCAATAGTACTAACAATTGACAAAAGTTTCAAAATTGTAGCTTCAATCGCCATGTTGTAAATAAATATTTTTTATTTACGGCTATTAATTTCTTCATTTTTACAGTGTTTCACCAATATGATTCGCATTTGCGGACCATTGAAGTAAGATGCACATAGTGTGCTGCCGAAATGGCAAAGGGAGTCAGACCTTTCTCACTATGTATTTGGAATTTTGATAGCTATCATAGAATGGCTACAATGACGTGTTATGTTGTATGACTTTCACGGCAAACATGCAGAAAATAACAACAAACTTGGTCGACAATTTAAAAAGCTATTATTATAGTTTAAATGCGAGTTATTGTATAATGAAACAATATTAAATTTTAGATATAGTCTGTATCTACATTATGGAACTTTCCATACACTGATAGGTTTAATATTTTATGAATAAGAGCCTATTGAGTAGACCACGGTCGAATGAAATTATGCGGAAATCCATCAACTTGAAGGTTTTAATTTCTTAAAAGAAAACTTCTTAACGGATTTCAATTAAATTTCGTGCATTTATTAGCAACATATCAAGAAAAAATATACTTAAGTTATAAGGTTGTAACTTGATCCGCCATCTTGTAAAAAAATCATATGTTTATTATAAAGGTATTTTTTTTTAAATAGAGTAATATGATATGCAAATGATTTATTTCATTTGATACATTGAAAAAATCGCTCATCTGTCAACGCGGAGCGTTTTCCTAGTCCTAGTTAGATGAGCGTAGCGAAGCGGAGTGAATCTTTCCATACAACTCGATCGGCGCTTTGTCTGTGTGTATGTGTGTGTGTATGTATGTATGTATGTATGTATGTGCGCTAAATTTTGTTCGTCGCGCACAGGTCAAACGGCTTGACGTATTTGGCTCAAATTTTCGGGCAACGTTCATAACTACTAAACTCGATGCTGTTAACATAACCAAAAACATTCGTCAAGATGCCAACCTACAAAAAATTAATAACTGAAAAATAAAATTTGTTTATTTATTTAATTTAATGAAAACTTACAAACGGATTTAAATAATGTTTCACATGTAGGTTTATATCAACAGTACCAACAACTGACAATAATTTCAAAATTGTACGTTTATCCGCTATGTTATAAAAAAATATTGTTTATTTACAACAATAATTTCTTCATTTGTACAGTGTTCCGCCGATATGATTCGCATTTGCGGACTTTTGCAATTAGATGCACATAGTATACACCAAAAATAGCGTACGTAACAATACCTCTGCACTATTATTTAGAATTTCGATAGCTGTCATAGAATGGCTACAATGACATTAGATGCCAACCTAAAAAAAATTAACAACTGAAACACGTGTTTTGTTTTTTATTTATTTTAATTAAAACTTACACACAAATATTAATGATTTTTCATATGTAGGTCCACATCAATAGTACCAACACTTGACAACAGTTTCAAAATTGTAGCTTTAACCGCCATGTTATAAAAAAATATTGTTTATTTACGGCTATGTATTTCTTCATTTTTACAGTGTTCCACCGATATGCTTCGCATTTGCGGACCGTTAAAGTTAGATGCACATGATATGCTGCCGAAATGGCTTACGCAGTCAGACCTTTTTCAATATGTATTTGGAATTTTGATAGCTATCATAGAATGGCTACAATGACGTGTTATGTTTTATGACCTTCACGGCAAACATGCAAATGTAAACAACGAACTTGGTCGACAAATTAAAAAGCTTTTATTATGATTTTAAAGCGGGTTATTGTATGAATTATTAATATAACATTTTAGATATAGTCTGTATCTACATTATGGAACTTTCCATACACTGATAGGTTTAATAGTTTATGAATTAGAGCCTATTGAGTAGACCACGGTCGAATGAAATTATGCGGAAATCCATCAACTTGAAGGTTTTAATTTCTTTAAAGAAAACTTCTTAACGGATTTAAACAATATTTAGTGCATTTATTAGCAACATATCAAAAAACAATATACCTGAGTTATAAGTTTGTAACTTGATCCGCCATCTTGTAAAAAAATCATATGTTTATTACGATGATGAATTATTAATGGGGCTTAACGTCTCATATTTTTGCAACGATGGCTAATCGAGACGATGAGCGGGTGATAGTGAAGATGAGAAAGATGACGATGAAGAATAAAGCCACATCCGAATCAGATCCATTGTACGTCGCGTGGGTCGTCATACGGTAGTCCAGCAAGGGAGGGCAGGGCCAAGTGGGAGGAGAAAATATATTCAATGGGACAGTGGTGGGGAAAGGGACAGGGTCTCTTTTTGTCGCCTCTTACGACTAGCAGAGTTACTCTGGGCCTATTCTACCCCGGGCCGAGACGGGTCTCCTTTCGTCGCCTCTTACGACTAGCAGAGTCACTCTGGACCTATTCTTCCCCGGGCCCAGACGGGCATATGTTTATTAAAAAGGCATATTTTTCTTGAAAGAGTGATATGATATGCAAATGACTTGTTTGATTTATAAAAAAAAAAACGCTCATCTGGCAACGCGGAGCGTTTTCCTAGTTTATTTGATTTGATACATTGAAAAAAATCGCTCATCTGTCAACGCGGAGCGTTTTCCTAGTTAGATGAGCGTAGCGAAGCGGAGTGAATCTCTCCATACAACTCGATTGGCGCTTTGTCTGTGTGTGTGTCTGTATGTGCGCTAAATTTTGTTCGTCGCGCACAGGTCAAACGGCTTGACGTATTTGGCTGAAATTTTCGGTCAACATTTTTGACTACTAAACTCGATGCTGTTAACATAACCAGCAAAATTCGTCAAGATGCCAACCTACAAAAAATTAATAACTGAAAAATAAAATTTGTTTATTTATTTAATTAAATGAAAACTTACCAACGGATTTAAATAATGTTTATCATGTAGGTTTACATAAACCGTACCAACAATTGACAATAATTTCAAAATTGTACGTTTATCCGCCTAGTTATAAAAAAATATTGTTTATTTACAACAATAATTTCTTCATTTTTACAGTGTTCCGCCGATATGATTCGCATTTGCGGACTTTTGCAATTAGATGCACATAGTATACACCAAAAATAGCGTACGTAACAATACTTATGCACTATTATTTGGAATCTCGATAGCTGTCATAAAATGGCTACAATGACATAAGATGCCAACCTACAAAAAATTAACAACTGAAACACGTGTTTTGTTATGTATTTATTTAAATTAAAACTTACACATGGATATTAATGATTTTTTATATGGAGGTCCACATCAATACTACCAACACTCGACATTAGTTTCAAAATTGTTGCTTTAACCGCCATGTTATAAACAAATATTGTTTATTTAAGGCAGACATTTTCTTCATTTTTACAGTGTTCCACCGATATGATTCGCATTTGCGGACCATTGAAGTTAGATGCACATAGTATGCTGCAGAAATGGCGTAGGGAGTCAGACCTTTCTCACTATGTATTTGGAATTTTGATAGCTGTTATAGAATGGCTACAATGGCGTGTTATGTTTTATGACTTTCACGGCAAAAATGCAAATGTTAACAACGAACTTTGTAGACAAATAAAAAAGCTTTTATTATAATATAAAAGCGGGTTTTTGTATGATAAAAGAATAATACATTTTACATATAGTCTATATCTACATTATGGAACTTTCCATACACTGATAGTTTTAATAGTTTATGAATGAGAGCCTATTGAGTAGACCATGGTCGAATTAAATTATGCGGAAATCCATTGAAAAATCAGCTTAAAGGTTTTAATTTATTTAAAGAAAACATCTTAACGGATTTAAACTAGGAAAACGCTCCGCGTTGCCAGATGAGCGAGTTGGTTCAATGTTTTAAAGCAAACACATCTTTTGAATATCATATTTCTCTTAAAAAAAAAAAAACTTAATAATAAACATATGATTTTTTTACAAAATGGCGGAGGAAGAAACAACCTTATTACTTGTGTATATTATTTCTCGATATGTTTCTAATAAATGCACGAAATATTATTTAAATCCGTTGAGATGTTTTCTTTAAATAAATTAAAACCTTTAAGCTGATTTTTCAATGGATTTCCGCATAATTTAATTCGACCATGGTCTACTCAATAGGCTCTCATTCATAAACTATTAAAACTATCAGTGTATGGAAAGTTCCATAATGTAGATATAGACTATATGTAAAATGTGTTATTGTTTTATTATACAAAGACCCGCTTTTATATTATAATAAAAGCTTTTTTATTTGTCTACAAAGTTCGTTGTTAACATTTGCATTTTTGCCGTGAAAGTCATAAAACATAACACGCCATTGTAGCCATTCTATGACAGCTATCAAAATTCCAAATACATAGTGAGAAAGGTCTGACTCCCTACGCCATTTCTGCAGCATACTATGTGCATCTAACTTCAATGGTCCGCAAATGCGAATCATATCGGTGGAACACTGTAAAAATGAAGAAAATGTCTGCCTTAAATAAACAATATTTGTTTATAACATGGCGGTTAAAGCAACAATTTTGAAACTTATGTCGAGTGTTGGTAGTATTGATGTGGACCCACAAATAAAAAATCATTAATATCCATTTGTAAGTTTTAATTTATATAAATAAATAACAAAACACGTGTTTCAGTTGTTAATTTTTTGTAGGTTGGCATCTTATGTCATTGTAGCCATTTTATGACAGCTATCGAGATTCCAATTAATAGTGCATAAGTATTGTTACGTACGCTATTTTTGGTGTATACTATGTGCATCTAATTGCAAAAGTCCGCAAATGCGAATCATATCGGCGGAACACTGTAAAAATGAAGAAATTATTGTTGTAAATAAACAATATTTTTTTATAACATGGCGGATAAACGTACAATTTTGAAATTATTGTCAATTGTTGGTACGGTTTATGTAAACCTACATGATAAACATTATTTAAATCCGTTGGTAAGTTTTCATTTAATTAAATAAATAAACAAATTTTGTTTTTCAGAAATTAATTTTTTGTAGGTTGGCATCCTGACGAATTTTGCTGGTTATGTTAACAGCATCGAGTTTAGTAGTAACGGGTGTTGACCGAAAATTTCAGCCAAATACGTCAAGCCGTTTGACCTGTGCGCGACGAACAAAATTTAGGGCACATACATACAGACATACATACATACAGACATACATACACACAGACAAAGCGCCGATCGAGTTGTATGGAGAGATTCACTCCGCTTCGCTACGCTCATCTAATAATATTTCGTGCATTTATTAGAAACATATCGAGAAATAATATACACAAGTAATAAGGTTGTTACTTGCTCCGCCATTTTGTAAAAAAATCATATGTTTATTATTAAGTTTTTTTTTTTTTTTTAAGAGAAATATGATATTCAAAAGATGTGTTTGCTTTAAAACATTGAACCAACTCGCTCATCTGGCAACGCGGAGCGTTTTCCTAGTATGATATGCAAATGATTAGATGAGCGCAGCGAAGCGGAGTGAATCTCTCCATGCAACTCGATCGGCGCTTTGTCTGTGTGTGTGTGTGTGTATGTCTGTATGTATGTGCGCTAAATTTTGTTCGTCGCGCACAGGTCAAACGGCTTGACGTATTTGGCTGAAAGTTTCGGGCAACATTTGTGACTACTAAACTCGATGCTGTTAACATAACCAGCAAAATTCGTCAAGATGCCAACCTACAAAAAATTAATTACCGAAAAACAAAATTTGTTTATTTATTTAATTAAATCTAAACTTACACACGGATTTAAATTATGTTTGACTTGTAGGTTCACATCAATGGTTCCAACACTCGATAATAGTTTCAAAATTGTAAGTTCATCCGCCATGTTATAAAAAAATATTGTTTCTTTACGGTAATAATTTTTTCATTTTTACAGTGTTCCACCGATATCATTCGCATTTGCGGACTATTGCAGTTAGATGCACATCGTAAACACAAAAAAAGCGTACGCAATCATACCTTTCTCATTACTAGGAAAACGCTCCGCGTTGCCAGATGAGCGATTTTTTCAAAGTAAATCAAACATTATTTGCATATCATATTACTCTTACAACAACAAAAATACCTTTATAATGTACACATGATTTTTAAAAAAGATGGTGGTTCAAGTTACAACCTTAGAATTTGTGTATATTGTTTGTCGATATGTTGCTTATAACTGCACGAAATATTATTACAATCCGTCAAGAATTAGAACCTTCAAGTTCATTTCAATGGATTTCCGCATAATTTCATTCGACCGTGGTCTACTCAATAGGCTCTAATTCATAAACTATTAAACCTATCAGTGTATGGAAAACTCCATAATGTAGATACAGACTATATCTAAAATGTTATATTAATTAATCATACAATAACCCGCTTTTGAATCATAATAAAAGCTTTTTAATTTGTCGACCAAGTTCGTTGTTAACATTTGCATTTTTGCCGTGAAAGTCATAAAACATAACACGCCATTGTAGCCATTCTATGATAGCTATCAAAATTCTAAATACAAAGTGAGAAAGGTCTGACTGCGTAAGCCATTTCGGCAGCATACTATGTGCATCTATCTTCAATGGTCCGCAAATGCGAATCATATCGGTGGAACACTGTAAAAATGAAGAAAATGTCTGCCGTAAATAAACAATATTTGTTTATAACATGGCGGTTAAAGCAACAATTTTGAAACTAATGTCGAGTCTTAGTAGTATTGAATTGGAGCTACAAATAAAAAATCATTAATATCCGTGTGTAAGTTTTAATTTAATTAAATAAATAACAAAACATGTGTTTCAGTTGTTAATTTTTTGTAGGTTGGCATCTTATGTCATTGTAGCCATTTTATGACAGCTATCGAGATTCCAAATAATAATGCATAGGTATTGTTACGTACGCTATTTTTGGTGTATACTATGTGCATCTTATTGCAAAAGTCCGCAAATGCGAATCATATCGGCGGAACACTGTAAAAATGAAGAAATTATTGTTGTAAATAAACAATATTTTTTTATAACATGGCGGATAAACGTACAATTTTGAAATTATTGTCAATTGTTAGTACGGTTTATATAAACTTACATGAGAAACATGATTTAAATTCGTTGGTAAGTTTTCATTTAATTAAATAAATAAACAAATTTTATTTTTCAGTAATTAATTTTTTGTAGGTTGGCATCTTGACGAATTTTGCTAGTTATGTTAACAGCATCGAGTTTAGTGGTCACAAATGTTGACCGAAATTGTCAGCCAAATACGTCAAGCCGTTTGACCTGTGCACGACGAACAAAATTTAGCGCACAGACATACAGACATACAGACATACATACATACACACAGACAAAGCGCCGATCGAGTTGTATGGAGAGATTCACTCCGCTTCGCTACGCTCATCTAACTAGGAAAACGCTCCGCGTTGCCAGATGAGCGATTTTTTTTTTTTTTTTTAGTAAATTAAATAAATATTTTGCACATCATACACCGCTTAAAAAATATACTTTGATAACAAACATATGATTTTTTTACAAGATGGCGGTTTAAGTTACAATCTTAGAATTTCTGTATATTATTTCTCGATATGTTGCTAATAATTACACAAAATATTATTTAAATCCGTTTAAAATTTTTCTTTAAATAAATTAAAACCTCCAAGTTGATTTTTCAATGGATTTCCGCATAATTTCATTCGACCGTGGTCTACTCAAAAGGCTCTAATTAATAAACTATTAAAGTTATCTGTGTATAGAAAACTCCACAATGTAGATACTGGCTAGATCTAAAATGTGATAGTGTTTTATTATACAATAACCGCATTTAAATCATAATAAAAGGTTTTTAATTTGTCTACAAAGTTCGTTGTTAACATTTGCATTTTTGCCGTGAAAGTCATTAAACATAACACGCCATTGTTGCCATTCTATTAACGTTATCGAAATTCCAAAAGTAGTTTTAGAAAGGTCTCTTTGTACACGCCATTCGCCATGCATAGTATGTGCATCTAACTTCAATGGTCCTCAAATGAGAATCGTATAAGTGGAGCACTGTTAAGAAACCAATGTAAGTTCCCGTAAATAGAAACTAAATATTTTTTTACTAAATGGCGGTTAAAGTTATAGTTCCAAAACTTTTATCCGGTGTCGACATTGTTAGTTTCAATATTTATTTAAAACATTATTTAAATCTGTACATAAGTTTCAATAAAACAAAAATAAAACTGTATTTTTTTCACTAATTAATTGTTTGCAGGTTGGCATCTTGACGGATTTTGCTGATTATGTTAACAGCATCTATTTTAGTGGTCACAAATGTTGACCGAAAATTTCAGCCAAATCCGTCAAGCCGTTTGACCTGTGCGCGACGAACAAAATTTAGCGCACATACAGACACACACACACACAGACAAAGCGCCGATCGAGTTGTATGGAGAGATTCACTCCGCTTCGCTGCGCTCATCTAATTATTTGGAATCTCAATAGCGGTCATAGAATGGCTACAATGACGTAAGATGCCAACCTACAAAAAATTAACAACTGAAACACATGTTTTGTTATTTATTAACTAAACTAAAACTTACACACTGATATTAATAATTTTTTAATTGTAAGTCCACATCAATAGTACCAACACACGACAACAGTTTCAAAATTGTAGCTTTAACCGCCATGTTATAAATAAATATTGTTTATTCACAGCAGTAATTACCTTCGTTTTTACAGTGTTCCACCGATATGATTCGCATTTGCGGACCATTGACGTTAGATGCACATAGTATGCTGCCGAAATGACTTACGCAGTCAGACCTTTCTCACTATGTATTTGGAATTTTGATAGCTATCAAAGAATGGCTACAATGACGTGTTATATTTAATGACCTTCACGGCAAACATGCAAATGTTAACAACGAACTTGGTCGACAAATTAAAAAGCTTTTATTATGATTTAAATGCGAGTAATTGTATGATTTATTAATATTTAATTTTAGATATAGTCTGTATCTACATTATGGAACTTTCCATACACTGATAGGTTTAATAGTTTATGAATTAGAGCCTATTGAGTAGACCACGGTCGAATGAAATTATGCGGAAATCCATCAACTTGAAGGTTTTAATTTCTTTAAAGAAAACTTCTTAACGGATTAAAATATTATTTCGTGCATTTATTAGCAATATATCAAGAAATAATATACTTAAGTTAAAATGTTGTTACTTGATCCGCCATCTTGTAAAAAAATCATATGTTTATTATAAAGGTAAATTTTTTTTTTAAAGAGTAATATGATATGCAAATGATTGATTTGATTTGATACATTTAAATAAATCGCTCATCTGTCAACGCGGAGCGTTTTCCTAGTTTAAAAACATAGGTTGAATTTCAAAGAAATAAGGAACTTTGTGTTCTATCATAACATCATGCTTCAATTGTTTCTCCATTATGGAAACGTCAAAGTTTGATCACAAATGTCATCGCCTTACGTGCAGATGTGACGTACGTGCAACCTATGAATTGGGGACTGGGGTGAACACAAAAATAACAAAAAACAAACGGTTCCTTGTTTAGCAGAAGAGACCAATTAATATACAAGCATGCTGGACTTGATACTCGAGAAAAACTATAAATTGTAGTGAGTTAGACCATAAAATATTACATGAAAAAAATACTTTTTTAAAAAAAACAACGCTTATATTAAAATGCACTAAAAAGTAAAAAATAAATTTTCGCCCAACAAATTTTTGCCTCACTCGGAAAATAAAAGCGTGGGCGCTTTCCCTGCAAAAACAGCAGAATACTGCAATCTATGTCAATACCGAAAGCGCCCAACGCTTTTATTTTCCGAGTGAGGCAAAAATTTGTTGGGCGAAAATTTATTTTTTACTTTTTAGTGCATTTTAATATAAGCGTTGTTTTTTTAAAAAAAGTATTTTTTTCATGTAATATTATTTTATACTTTTTAGTCTTAAAGAATCTTGCAATCAAATATATGCTCACTGGACGTGTCCGAATTTAGAAGACTGCATACTTGTGTACTTGTACTTGTTAACTTCACTCGCAAACTAGCGTGCTCGCATTGCAAACTTGAATTTCGGACAGTTCCGTTCATGCACGATCCAGCGATCGGCCAATAATTCTTATGAAAAGTGGGGTTATGTGGCTATGGGAGAATTTGGCAAAGTAACTAGGCCTATAGGCTACACGTTCTATTAATAATGATCATAAACGCAATTTTTGTCAACATTAAAACATGTAGGCCTATTACAGTACATAATATTTAAATGCATGGTTACTTACGTTTCCATATTTTCTCACGTGTAGTGTTTGCGTTTGCCATGACTTTTTTAAGTACTCAAGTTGAGTGCACGAACAGGAATGATCTGTGTTCTCGCAGTCTCACCAACTTCTACTTGCAAACTTCTAATTCAGACACTGGAAATTACGTCACTACCGTACTTATCACAATGTCAAGTTTGAGCTAAGATAAAAGGTATACATTTTTCGATGAATTCGGACACGTCCACTGCCTTTAGCAATAGAGTGTATACTTGTAAAATTTTATTTGTGGGAGTTGCAAAAAGGATAGACCCGATGGTCTATCAGTGGACCTTATCTTTTAGAGTGTGCTCCGAGAGCACTGTGAGAGCACTACCACCAACTAACACCAACGATCAACTGTGAGGTCGAACCACGCGAAGGGAACGCACCTATGCGTACATGGTGAATGACTCACCGCACGGGGTTGTACCATACTTACAAGTGGAGCGTGTTGACATTCTTGCTGCATAGAAACATATCCGATGCTTTCGTCACGGATATTTGAGTCCCGAACCATGCCTGCTTGTGGTTGGCCCATCCTCACTATCTGTGACTAATTTCCCATATGAAGCTAATTGTTTAATAATTTAATCATGGTGGATTAATTAATAAGTGAATCTGATCATTGATTAATATATTGTCATTTAGAAAATACGACTGTGTGAAAATTTCAGCTCGATCGGACGTTGGGAAGTGGGTGATATATCGATTAATTAATAATGATGGTTTACTTAATTATTTAATAAATATGACAATTGATTCGTGTATTGTTATTAAGAATACGTCTGTGTGAAAACTTTGAGCTCAATTTGACGTTCGGAAGTGGGTGAAATATCGATTCCCATATAAAACATCAATTAATTAATTATGATGGCTTCATTGAATATTTAGTAAATATGACAATTGATTCATGAATTGTCATTAAGAATACGTCTGTGTGAAAACTTTCAACTCGATTCGACGTTGGGAAGTGGGTGAAACATCGATTCCCATGTAAAACATTAATTAATTAATTTTGATGAATTAATTGATTATTTAGTTAATATGACAATTGATTCGTGTATTGTCATTAAGAACACGTCTGTGTGAAAACTTTAAACTCGATTTGACGTTGGAAAGTGGGTTGCACATCGATTCCCATATAAAACATCAATTAATTAATTATGATGAATTAATTGATTATTTAGTTAATATGACAATTGATTCGTGTGAAGTTATTAAGAATACGTCTGTGTAAAAACTTTCAACTCGATTTGACGTTGGAAAGTGGGTTAAACATCGATTCCCATATAAAACATCAATTAATTAATTATGATAAATTAATTGATTATTTAGTTAATATGACAATTGATTCGTGTGAAGTCATTACAAATACGTCTGTGTAAAAACTTTCAACTCGATTTGACGTTGGGAAGTGGACTGTACATCGATTTTCATATAAAACATTAATTAATTAATTATGATGAATTAATTGACGATTTAGTAAATATGACAATTGATTCGTGTATTGTCATTAGAAATACGTCTGTGTAAAAACTTTCAATTCGATTTAACGTTGGAAAGTGGGTTAAACATCGATTTCCATATAAAACATGAATTAATTAATTATGATGAATTAATTGACAATTTAGTAAATATAACAGTTGATTCATGTATTGTCATTAGAAATACGTCTGTGTACAAAATGTCAGCTTGATCGGACATTTAACAGTAGGTGAAATATCGATTCAAAGATTCATCGATTTCCATGTAAAACATTAATTAATTAATTATGATGAATTAATTCACAATTTAGTAAATATGACAGTTGATTCATGTATTGTCATCAGGAATACGTCTGTTTAAAAAATTTCAGCTTGATCGAATATCTAGAAGTAGGTGGAATATCGATTCAAAGATTTCGTCCAGACAAACAAGGCAAGTTAATATAAGCGTTGTAATAAAATATATCATCTATCTGTGGTCTCGTTCTTTTCAAATACCTCTTTCTAGTCCTTTAAAGCCGTATCCTCTCTGTAGATTCTTTTGAGATTTTCAAATAATCCCAAGTCTGACGTGTGGGGGCTACAGACGGACTAGAATACGAAGCTGCCAACCGGAGGGATCTCCACTTGGTACGGATGCTGTTATATTTATATCTTCGTGTTTGTTTCGGCCACTTTGCTCAACTTCACTCGGGATATTTCCGATGATAACTGTGCTCGAGTTTTACGTATCACACATACTTGCAACCATTTATATTCAATTGTATTATCTCAAATATTAATTTTATAAAACATTCGATTTATATTTTTATGTTTCTTTTCTATTGCATCAATAATCCAATCTTACGCATTATAATAACAGCATCTACATTTTATTTCTATACCAGCCAAATTACAGGGGTGCTCAAATACATTTAAACGAGTCACTTCCAGATACTCATATGCAAAACGCACACTTAACGCACAGCCACTTATAATCGTGTTCTCCTATTAGAGGTACCGATAGAGCTCAGCGGTAAACCGCGAAACTCTAATTCGGGAGGTCCCCGGTTCAACCGCTCACAAGCAATAATTCTTACTAAAGGGGTTTTCCGAAGTCATAGACAAATACCGGGATTGCGTTCAACTAACAGGTACATCCTAATACTACTAGTTAGTCACTTGAAGAGGGGCATACAAATAACGCTAGAGGTCTACCTACAGCAGGGATTCCAACGATAAATGGTCATTGATTATTATTCTCATGTTTTGCATCCGTTTTTTTAAACCATTCCAAATGTTCTCTCCGGAACTCTGCTTAGTTTAAACTTGTATTCTACTTCTTTAGTATCTTAAATATAATGCCTTGTAATAATGTTATTTAAAAAATCTTCTAGCAACGAAACGCAACCTGAAATGTCTGAAGAGAATATGAATCTGCCCACTAAAACAACTTTTCAATTGCAGACAGAGGTCATGGTTAAAGACGTTTGACTCCACTCAGCGCCCGTCCGAACACTGTTGTATTTGCCAGACAAACCTTGAACTTGAACTATACAGTATACACAACAAGAAGTGTATCCGGTACATCCACGGACCACACACCACAAGTAGGTAGGCTCCATAGGCAACCCAAGACTACCTTACATATTATGCTTTCGTCACAGACGAAGTACTCGTAGCCAATCAACGATCGTGTATCCGGTACATCCACGGAACACACACCACAAGTAGGTAGGCTCCATAGGCAACCCAAGACTACCTTACATATTATGCTTTCGTCACAGACGAAGTACTCGTAGCCAATCAACGATCGTGTATCCGGTACATCCACGGAACACACACCACAAGTAGGTAGGCTCCATAGGCAACCCAAGACTACCTTACATATTATGCTTTCGTCACAGACAAAGTACTCGTAGCCAATCAACGATCGTGTATCCGGTACATCCACGGACCACACACCACAAGTAGGTAGGCTCCATAGGCAACCCAAGACTACCTTACATATTATGCTTTCGTCACAGACGAAGTACTCGTAGCCAATCAACGATCGTTATTTGCGCGGGATTGTCGCGGAAGGTTCGCTGATTGGCTACAAGTACCTCGCCTGTGACGAGAGCATATTTAATGTAGTCTTGGGCTGCCCATAGGGACACAATTCCAATACTGAAACCGCGCAGATTTTATAAAAATACGTGCTTCGTAATTCTATTATCTTGAGACTGCTAAACATTATGATGAATGGTATTGAAAAGAAATTGACAGACATATACCAGATCAAGGTTGTCAATCCACTGGCGGAGTTTCAGTTGGAAGAGCCCCCGCCAGGGAATTTACTGACCTTTGTTCGATACAACACCGCAAGCCCAAAGGCGGAAAGTATTTGCACTCAATTTGGACACAGGAGACTTCCTTATTAGTAGAGAGAGATGCGCAAAAAGGGTGACAACGAAATTCGATTTTTTTTTTTTAAAGTTGCAGTTATCCCGCCATATAAAGTTGGAACACCAACAACTTGCGTTGCGATTGAATGGGACCAATTTCATTTCGCGAATTTTCTCGCTATTATAGTTAAAACCGCGAAATACTAGTGAAATTAGTAATTTGTGTCAAAACGGGAACTAGCGAAATTCATGAAATTTTTTAAACTCGCTCTGAATTAATATACTTTTTAGATGAATTTGAGTTAAAAATTAAAACTTATTGATACTGTATGCCGGTTTTTCTTTTAAACCAATCGAACGTAAATCATCCTGCTATTTGTGAAATCGATTGTTGGAATTCATGCAAAATGATAAAAATTAAAGGTATACATAACATTACCATCTACATATTAGGGCCGGTTTCACCAACCTTATAAACTGCGATTAGCCGGTAAGCGGAGATTCGCTACGGACAAACACGGTAACCACCTTGCATTTTGTTTTGAATGTATGTTTGTTGAAACCATGGTTACTAAACCGAGCTTGCTAAACCGGAGGTTAAGACCTTAGTGAGTCTTCTGTGGCTGACGTAACGGGTGGCTGAGGGGTGACGTAAAATCACCTTCGTTCACTGCTCACACATAGCGTCACGTCACGACCCTATTTATACACATACATATTTATCGGTGACTTTCACGGTGGTTGTATTATCCATTCATTTATTTAATATACTAACACTCTCTTTACGTCACTTCTCAAAAACACTCCAGCAAACACTTTAATTCAATCGGACTTGCTTTTGAAACACAATCACTTCTCTAAAACTTTATTTTCTTTTCACGCACAACATCCCAAACACGATCGACAGATCTGTGGTACCCTATTTGATGGTCTCCACCACATTCCACCCGCAACAGCTCATCGACATGTATGCGCTCCCATGTCTCGTGATCTCTCATCACACCGTATAGATGGTCGCTACAATCTATACTAGACACGATGTTTTTCCTAGTGGTGTTTGGTTTTCTTGTTTCTGCTGTTGAGGATTGTCTATCCCCACCTTGTTACTACCCACAATGTGATGTTCAGTAGAAATCACGAATAGGCCTAACGTCTCCCGCGCCGGCTACGTTCAAGCTATCTTGCGAGTCAACTGCATTTCGTTGCAACTCCGCATTACAGAGGGGTTTCTTCTTGGTGGGTGGGGGTTGTGGTGGGGGGGGGGGGGGGGGTTCTTTCACGCTTATGATTCCAATTGTGTATTGGTCCCAGATTAAGTACAGAGATAATCATCGTCTTCGTGATGACTCATGACCCTCGTTATGACAGTGGCGCAATCTATTACTCCCCACATTACTCATTCATCCGTAACTTGATTCATTTAATTTGCATACTTATTACCATAATTTTGATAATGTATGTAATTATAAGAATAAAACACATTGTGTTTCTATGTTGGCTTGTAAAATGGTATGTTATGGAGAATTGCATAGTGATATCATACTATCTAAATGTTGATTAGAGAAGTGTGACATGTTACAATCGTTAATTGGATGTTATTTTGTAAATTAATGGCGGTTTTTAACAGCTGCACTTGACCGCAGTGAGTGCGCGTTTAACAATTAGAAAACAATGCACAGCAATGTAAAATAGGTGCACCAGTGCGCACTCAGTGCAAGCAATTGAAAAACGGCATAATTAATTACAAATTCTGTAACTATTTCCCCAAAATACCAACATCAACGGCTACAACATTACGTATAGGAAGCTTCTTCTCAATATATCGTGTAAATTAGCTTGATCTGCGCTGCAATTAGCAAACTTTCAGTTACATCCTTGAAACTGCTTGTTTTTGACCACTGGAATATGTCCTGCTTGTTGTAAATATCGTACTTAATTTTCCTTAAAAACTATCACGTTATTTTTGAGTTCCATTTCTCCATTGCAATTAGTTTGAGTTTGTCCTTAACGCTTATTCTTTAAGCTATAATTTGGTCTTTTAATCAGTGATTGTTATTATTTACTGTTAGTAATTATTGAAACAGAAACAGACTTAATGAATATAGTTATTATTAATTTATTGTTCTTTTGGAAGTAACAGCTGAGTATTACTTATTACTATGAGGTTGTAGTTTAAGCTTCTCCCCCCACTCCACGTGTTCTGGAATAGGACTGGATGGAGGCATCCACGCTGCTGTAGCAATTGAAAATAAATACTTCCATTTATATGACATTAAGGCCTTAATGTTTTCAAGAATAGCCATGTAGAAAACAAGATAGCGGCGGGCTTAAATTTATTTAGAGGCCCGTGATAATGCCGCGCCTAAATTGTCCCACCCTCGTCACGTCCGTTGATTGTTTGTTTGGCCAAAACTGACTCTGCAACGTTGCGCTCGGCTGCTGAAACTAGTTTCTTATGCAACTGTAATCTCGTCATGTTTCTACCTCTGAACCGAAACACGATTTGGTGTTAAAAAGAAACAGATGAGGATCACATAAATCAACGCTTCACGCTCCAAGTTCAAATACCTCGACCAGATAGTTAATCAAATCTAGCAGGAAGAACGAGGCAATGCTAAAATACTCAACTTCCGGTAAAATCCCTGACCGGCTCGCCTTAAGTTGAACCTCGTGCACCACCACATTGCATCGCCGTCATCATCGTAAATAATTTCCTCTGTCTAAAAGGTGTTGTGTTTTATAACTTATACGGTTGTTGACCCAACGATGCCACCCACAAAAATATACCACGTGACTTTTTCTAAAAAACTGGATATAAAAGAGATGATTCTCCAAGGTAATGTTTTTACTTCGCAAATCTCTGAAGATGAGAGTCGTTAAAGTGGCTCTTTGTCTCATTGTCGCAGCAACTGTAGTTGAGTGCCAGGTACCATTTTGGGGGAACTGTCCTTATCAGCCAGTGCAACAGAACTTCCAAGCGCGATGGGTGAGTGGTTTTCTTTTGAAATTAATCGTTCAGGATTATAATTCTTTAATTTATAAACACTTTGCGAGTTCTTGAATGAATCTTACGTGAAACACCCAGTCGGCCAGCCCATAACGCTTTAAGATGTTACGCTTGAAGCTGAGACCTACAAATTGTTTAAATGTGCAAATAATTAATTATTTTATTTTTGATTTAATAATGTGTTCTAGAATACTTAATATGAATTAACTTTGGCAACACATATTATTTCAATAACAAATTAAATAAACATATAATGAAAACGACCGGCACTCACGTGAGGTTGCTGATTTTGTGATTTTTGTGGTCGGTCGGTCATAAACGATTTTGTAACAGCCAAACAGACTTTCAACTTTAAATAAATAATAAAAAATAATACATTCATTTGGTCTACCTACTAAGTAACAAGACTGATTTTCAGTAGGGGACTTAGTTTAAAGTGACTAAGTCAACCCTGTGGGCTCCGAAAACCATCGACGAGTGAGCGATAAATAAATGAAAATCGATATTTTAGATTTGAAATGTGTGAATCAGTGATTGGACAGTGCGAACACCTGCGGACAAATGCCAGAATCAGCAAGGCTGATTCAGAACATCTTTGAATTTTTCGTTGCTAGGACGGCTCCAAAGTCACCGTTTACTTATTCCCAAGACTTATGCATGTTTAGAATCAGTTTCATTTATGTTTGTATTTTAAAATTTGTTTGAAATACAAAGTTTTGATTTTGGAACAAACTCCATGACACACTTATTAAAAATACGAACAAACAGGAAATAAATCCTCATGAATATTGATTATGCGGGGTTTTAACTTTATTAATAATGTATACATAACCACATTTCAAATTCGTAATGAACGTTTTCCCCGACTGGGAATCAACCCCAGATCCTCAGGTCTAGCATCTTATATATCTTTTCAAAGCTCAAAATTAACATTTCCAATCTTCGGGCTATTGGCAACATAGCCCTCTCTGTAGCCCGAGAGCATTTTCACTATAGGCTTCAAATCAAATAGGATATATTGGTGTAAAACGTTCACACATGAATGTTTCAAATCACAGTATTCGCCGGGTTGACGTGTGAGTGTGGGGAACTGGGGAGTTTCCGGAAACGATTTATCACCATAATAATAAGATGATTAACCTTAATGAAGAGATTATACAGTAAGTGTACACTGTCGTCTGGATGTATCTGGAAACAACATTCGGATAATTAGTTTATTTGTTGACTTGGGAACACACAGCTGGCCCTATACTCGTCGGTCGGGCTGGTGAAGTGAGATTTTTACTAGCCCGAGCAAAACTTGCCTAGCCTACCCCTGTATATTTGTACTGCAGCTACTTTAGTGCAGCTAGCTAAGAGCAGCTACCTTAGTGCAGCTACCTTAGTGTAGCTACCTTAGTGCAGCTAGCTTAGTGCAGCTACCTTAGGTCAGCTACCTTAGTGGAGCTAACTTAGTGTAGCTACCTTAGTGCAGATAGCTAAGTGCAGCTACCTTAGTGCAGCTACCTTAGTGCAGCTAGCTGAGTGCAGCTACCTTAGTGCAGCTACCTTAGTGCAGCTACCTTAGTGTAGCTACCTTAGTGCAGCTAGCTTAGTGCAGCTACCTTAGTGCAGCTACCTTAGTGCAGCTAAATTAGTGCAGCTACTTTAGTGCAGATACCTTAGTGCAGCTAGCTTAGTGCAGCTACCTTAGTGCAGCTACCTTAGTGCAGCTACTTTAGTGGAGCTAACTAAGTGAAGCTACCTTAGTGCAGCTACCTTAGTGCAGCTACCTTAGTGCAGCTACCATAGTGAAGCTACCTTAGTGAAGCTACCATAGTGCAGCTACCTTAGTGAAGCTACCTCAGTGCAGCTAGCTTAGTGCAGCTACCTTAGAGCAGCTAGCTTAGAGCAGCTACCTTAGAGCAGCTAGCTTAGTGAAGCTACCTTAGAGCAGCTAACTTAGTGAAGCTACCTTAGAGCAGCTAACTTAGTGAAGCTACCTTAGAGCAGCTAGCTTAGAGCAGCTACCTTAGAGCAGCTAGCTTAGTGCAGCTACCTTAGTGAAGCTACCATAGTGCAGCTACCTTAGTGAAGCTACCTCAGTGCAGCTAGCTTAGTGCAGCTACCTTAGAGCAGCTAGCTTAGAGCAGCTACCTTAGAGCAGCTAGCTTAGTGAAGCTACCTTAGAGCAGCTAACTTAGTGAAGCTACCTTAGAGCAGCTAGCTTAGTGCAGCTAGCTTAGTGAAGCTACCTTAGAGCAGCTAGCTTAGTGAAGCTACCTTAGAGCAGCTAGCTTAGTGCAGCTACCTTAGAGCAGCTAGCTTAGAGCAGCTACCTTAGAGCAGCTAGCTTAGTGAAGCTACCTTAGAGCAGCTAGCTTAGAGCAGCTACCTTAGTGCAGCTAGCTTAGTGAAGCTACCTTAGAGCAGGTAACTTAGTGAAGCTACCTTAGAGCAGCTAGCTTAGTGCAGCTACATTAGAGCAGCTAGCTTAGAGCAGCTACCTTAGAGCAGCTAGCTTAGTGAAGCTACCTTAGTGCAGCTAGCTTAGAGCAGCTACCTTAGAGCAGCTAGCTTAGTGAAGCTACCTTAGAGCAGCTAACTTAGTGAAGCTACCTTAGAGCAGCTAACTTAGTGAAGCTACCTTAGAGCAGCTAGCTTAGTGAAGCTACCTTAGAGCAGCTAGCTTAGTGAAGCTACCTTAGAGCAGCTCGCTTAGTGAAGCTACCTTAGAGCAGCTAACTTAGTGAAGCTACCTTAGAGCAGCTAGCTAAGTGAAGCTACCTTAGAGCAGCTAGCTTAGTGAAGCTACCTTAGAGCAGCTAGCTTAGTGAAGCTACCTTAGAGCAGCTAGCTTAGAGCAGCTAACTTAGTAAAGCTACCATAGAGCAGCTAGCTTAGTGAAGCTACCTTAGAGCAGCTACCTTAGAGCAGCTAACCTAGTAAAGCTACCTTAGAGCAGCTAGCTTAGTGAAGCTACCTTAGAGCAGCTAGCTTAGTGAAGCTACCTTAGAGCAGCTAACTTAGTGAAGCTACCTTAGAGCAGCTAACTTAGTGAAGCTACCTTAGAGCAGCTAACTTAGTAAAGCTACCTTAGAGCAGCTAGCTTAGTGAAGCTACCTTAGAGCAGCTAACTTAGTAAAGCTACCTTAGAGCAGCTAGCTTAGTGAAGCTACCTTAGAGCAGCTAGCTTAGTGAAGCTACCTTAGAGCAGCTAGCTTAGGGAAGCAACCTTAGAGCAGCTAACTTAGTGAAGCTACCTTAGAGCAGCTAGCTTAGGGAAGCTACCTTAGAGCAGCTAGCTTAGTGAAGCTACCTTAGAGCAGCTAACTTAGTGAAGCTACCTTAGAGCAGCTAGCTTAGTGAAGCTACCTTAGAGCAGCTAACTTAGTGAAGCTACCTTAGAGCAGCTAGCTTAGGGAAGCTACCTTAGAGCAGCTAGCTTAGTGAAGCTACCTTAGAGCAGCTAACTTAGTGAAGCTACCTTAGAGCAGCTAGCTAAGTGAAGCTAGCTCAGTGAAGCTACCTTAGAGCAGCTAGCTTAGTGCAGCTACCTTAGAGCAGCTAACTTAGTAAAGCTACCTTAGAGCAGCTAACTTAGTAAAGCTACCTTAGAGCAGCTAGCTTAGTGAAGCTACCTTAGAGCAGCTAACTTAGTGAAGCTACCTTAGAGCAGCTAGCTTAGTGCAGCTAGCTTAGTGAAGCTACCTTAGAGCAGCTAACTTAGTGAAGCTACCTTAGAGCAGCTAGCTTAGTGCAGCTACCTTAGAGCAGCTAGCTTAGAGCAGCTACCTTAGAGCAGCTAGCTTAGTGAAGCTTCCTTAGAGCAGCTAGCTTAGAGCAGCTACCTTAGTGCAGCTAGCTTAGTGAAGCTACCTTAGAGCAGCTAATTTAGTGAAGCTACCTTAGAGCAGCTAGCTTAGTGCAGCTACCTTAGAGCAGCTAGCTTAGAGCAGCAAGCTTAGAGCAGCTACCTTAGAGCAGCTAGCTTAGTGAAGCTACCTTAGAGCAGCTAGCTTAGAGCAGCTACCTAAGAGCAGCTAGCTTAGTGAAGCTACCTTAGAGCAGCTAACTTAGTGAAGCTACCTTAGAGCAGCTAACTTAGTGCCGCTACCTTAGAGCAGCTAGCTTAGTGAAGCTACCTTAGAGCAGCTAGCTTAGTGAAGCTACCTTAGAGCAGCTAGCTTAGTGAAGCTACCTTAGAGCAGCTAACTTAGTGAAGCTACCTTAGAGCAGCTAGCTTAGTGAAGCTACCTTAGAGCAGCTAGCTTAGTGAAGCTACCTTAGAGCAGCTAGCTTAGTGAAGCTACCTTAGAGCAGCTAGCTTAGAGCAGCTAACTTAGTAAAGCTACCTTAGAGCAGCTAGCTTAGTGAAGCTACCTTAGAGCAGCTACCTAAGAGCAGCTAACTTAGTAAAGCTACCTTAGAGCAGCTAGCTTAGTGAAGCTACCTTAGAGCAGCTAGCTTAGTGAAGCTACCTTAGAGCAGCTAACTTAGTGAAGCTACCTTAGAGCAGCTAACTTAGTGAAGCTACCTTAGAGCAGCTAACTTAGTAAAGCTACCTTAGAGCAGCTAGCTTAGTGAAGCTACCTTAGAGCAGCTAACTTAGTAAAGCTACCTTAGAGCAGCTAGCTTAGTGAAGCTACCTTAGAGCAGCTAACTTAGTGAAGCTACCTTAGAGCAGCTAGCTTAGGGAAGCTACCTTAGAGCAGCTAGCTTAGTGAAGCTACCTTAGAGCAGCTAACTTAGTGAAGCTACCTTAGAGCAGCTAGCTTAGTGAAGCTACCTTAGAGCAGCTAACTTAGTGAAGCTACCTTAGAGCAGCTAGCTTAGGGAAGCTACCTTAGAGCAGCTAGCTTAGTGAAGCTACCTTAGAGCAGCTAACTTAGTGGAGCTACCTTAGAGCAGCTAGCTTAGTGAAGCTAGCTTAGTGAAGCTACCTTAGAGCAGCTAGCTTAGTGTAGCTACCTTAGAGCAGCTAACTTAGTAAAGCTACCTTAGAGCAGCTAGCTTAGTGAAGCTACCTTAGAGCAGCTAACTTAGTGGAGCTACCTTAGAGCAGCTAGCTTAGTGAAGCTACCTTAGAGCAGCTAGCTTAGTGAAGCTACCTTAGAGCAGCTAACTTAGTAAAGCTACCTTAGAGCAGCTAACCTAGTAAAGCTACCTTAGAGCAGCTAGCTTAGTGAAGCTACCTTAGAGCAGCTAGCTTAGTGAAGCTACCTTAGAGCAGCTAGCTTAGTGAAGCTACCTTAGAGCAGCTAGCTTAGTAAAGCTACCTTAGAGCAGCTAGCTTAAGGAAGCTACCTTAGAGCAGCTAACTTAGGGAAGCTACCTTAGAGCAGCTAACTTAGGGAAGCTACCTTAGAGCAGCTAGCTTAGTGAAGCTACCTTAGAGCAGCTAGCTTAGTGAAGCTACCTTAGAGCAGCTAACTTAGGGAAGCTACCTTAGAGCAGCTAGCTTAGTGCAGCTACCTTAGAGCAGCTAGCTTAGTGAAGCTACCTTAGAGCATTTAGCTTAGTGAAGCTACCTTAGAGCAGCTAGCTTAGTGAAGCTACCTTAGAGCAGCTAGCTTAGTGCAGCTACCTTAGAGCAGCTAGCTTAGTGCAGCTACCTTAGAGCAGCTAGCTTAGTGCAGCTACCTTAGAGCAGCTAGCTTAGTAAAGCTACCTTAGAGCAGCTAGCTTAGTGCAGCTAGCTTAGTGCAGCTAGCTTAGTGCAGCTAGCTTAGTGCAGCTAGCTTAGTGAAGCTACCTTAGAGCAGCTAGCTTAGGGAAGCTACCTTAGAGCAGCTAGCTTAGTGAAGCTACCTTAGAGCAGCTAGCTTAGTGAAGCTACCTTAGAGCAGCTAGCTTAGTGAAGCTACCTTAGAGCAGCTAGCTTAGTGCAGCTAGCTTAGAGCAGCTAGCTTAGTGAAGCTACCTTAGAGCAGCTAGCTTAGGGAAGCTACCTTAGAGCAGCTAGCTTAGTGAAGCTACCTTAGAGCAGCTAGCTTAGTGAAGCTACCTTAGAGCAGCTAGCTTAGTGAAGCTACCTTAGAGCAGCTAGCTTAGTGCAGCTAGCTTAGTGAAGCTACCTTAGAGCAGCTAGCTTAGTGAAGCTACCTTAGAGCAGCTAGCTTAGTGAAGCTACCTTAGAGCAGCTAGCTTAGTGCAGCTACCTTAGAGCAGCTAGCTTAGTGAAGCTACCTTAGAGCAGCTAGCTTAGTGAAGCTACCTTAGTGCAGCTAGCTTAGTGAAGCTACCTAAGTGCAGCTAGCTTAGTGCAGCTAGCTTAGTGCAGATAGCTTAGTGCAGCTAGCTTAGTGCAGCTAGCTTAGTGCAGCTAGCTTAGTGCAGCTAGCTTAGTGCAGCTAGCTTAGTGCAGCTAGCTTAGTGCAGCTAGCTTAATGCAGATATCTTAGTGCAGATACCATAGTGCAGCTAGCAGATCAGCTTCCTTAGTGCAGCTATCTTAGTGCAGATACCTTAGTGCAGCTAGCAGAGCAGCTACCTTAGTGCAGCTATCTTAGTGCAGCTAGCTTAGTGCTGCTTGCTTTGTGCTGCTAGCTTACTGCAGCTTGCTTAGTGCAGCTAGCTTAATGCAGATATCTTAGTGCAGATACCATAGTGCAGCTAGCAGATCAGCTTCCTTAGTGCAGCTAGCTTAATGCAGATATCTTAGTGCAGATACCATAGTGCAGCTAGCAGATCAGCTTCCTTAGTGCAGCTATCTTAGTGCAGATACCTTAGTGCAGCTAGCAGAGCAGCTACTTTAGTGTAGCTATCTTAGTGCAGCTAGTCTAGTGCTGCTAGCTTAGTGCTGCTAGCTTACTGCAGCTTGCTTAGTGCAGCTAGCTTAATGCAGATATCTTAGTGCAGATACCATAGTGCAGCTAGCAGATCAGCTTCCTTAGTGCAGCTAGCTTAATGCAGATATCTTAGTGCAGATACCATAGTGCAGCTAGCAGATCAGCTTCTTTAGTGCAGCTATCTTAGTGCAGATACCTTAGTGCAGCTAGCAGAGCAGCTACCTTAGTGCAGCTATCTTAGTGCAGCTAGCAGAGCAGCTACCTTAGTGCAGCAACCTTAGTGCAGCTAGCTTAGTGCAGCGAGCTTAGTGCAGCTAGCAGAGCAGCTACTTAGTGCAGCTACCTTAGTGTAGCTACCTTAGTGCAGCTAGCTTAGTGGAGCTAGCTTAGTGTCAATATCATGGCTAAGTATAGCCGGGCGATCTGGGTTCGATCCCCAGTCGGGAAAAACGTTTGATTACAATTGTCAGATCTCCATGAATATTGATGTTCGATAACTAATTGATGTAATGTAGAATCTAGACATTGCAACGTACGGAACGTACTGTTCATACAGTTTTTCAGACTTGGCGGATTACCGGTGTACGGAGTGGCCAAATGTTGTACGGACATAAACACATTTGTCGTTTGATCAATACTCTAAACTTTTCTTAAGCGCATACTTAATGCTGGACAGCAGACACACCGTTTTTTTTTTTTTTTTGTAAACAAAATGCTATGGTAATTAGATTGTACTTGCATTATTAATCATTACAATAATATTCATACATACTAGTCCACTAGAATTAATCCACCTGAATATGGCAGTATATTATTTTTTATAAATCCATGAATATTTTATACATCATTATCGTTTGTTTTAACTAAAATGTGAAGCTTTACACAGCTGTGATAAATGAATCAATTGTACTCGATTGTATATGTATATAAATTATTTTCTATAGGATTAAGCGGCTAACATTGAAACGTTTCAACTCGTATATCACTTCTATTTCGGTTCGCTTCAACCGTGAGTAACCGTGTCTAAACCACAATTGAATAGATTATAATACTATTGCTAAAGTATTCCTATTGCTATTGTTTAATTGTCTAGCAACTGTTAAGCTGCGTACACACGGCGGATTTTGGCCTCACGACGGTCCGAAGACCGCCTTGAGATCATCCGATCCGTACAAGATCATGCGTACACACGTAAGATCGTCATCGCAAAGATGTTGGATGGATATTTCT